>CM060917.1:57790646-59123979 GCA_030737875.1 Allium sativum
AAATAAATAAATAAAAAATAAACAAGGATGGTGCAAGCACGAGTATCCTAAACCACATGCGTGCACTCCTATTGTTTCCCTTTCTCCAATGCCCAATGAATCCTTTTCCCCAAAATTCAGAATGCCCACCACTACTTTCCGCCTTCGATTTTGCCCCCATTGAATTGCCAGCCTCATTCTATTGGTGTGCTACACCCATAAAGGGAGAGACGTGGATAGATGAGATTTGCAAATATCTAGCCAACGACATGGTGTTTATGATGAAATTACTAGTGTTGGATATAGAAACATCGTTTGTTGTACAACTTTAGAGGTTTATAGGCTGTGTAGTGTCGTGTAAAGTTACAGAAATATGGCGCATATATATATATATATGTATATATATATATATGTATATATATATATATGTATATATATATATATATGTATATGTATATATTCGTGGGCACCCCTTTAGCACTTCTGCCGGGTCCGTGAACTACGACGGTCCAAATCGAACGAGAATCTGTAGATGTTCAATCCACATATATTTAAGAATCTATCCAAAATTTGAGCTCGTTCCGACATCCGTATAATAATATATTTGATGTTTAAATTTAACTGTTTGAATAAATGTTTAAACGGTGAATAATTGAACTAAGATTTTGAATACGCTACGAATGTCGGAACGAGTTCAAATTTTGAATAGATCCTTAAATATATATAAATTGAACATCTACAAATTCTCGTTCGATTTGGATCGCCGTATCTCACGAACCGGCAGGATGCTAAAAGGGTACTCACAAACAGAGGTGCCCCCGATCGCTCCTCTATATATATACACACACGTCTATACATGTAAATGTAGCATGGATGCTTTGTATGTTATCTATAGTGTTTGAAAATAAAAATAAAAAATTCCAGATGAATTTCCAAAACTGAACCACAAAAGAATTGCCAGAACTAACATAGCTAAATTAATCGTTTATCCAAAATTTGAACGTGGTTTGAAACAAATGTTTTGAAAGAATTGGTTAACATAGCAATAAAATTCCATACGAAAATATTTATCCTTAACATGTTGGGTTCCATGGTCAAACTCTGCTATGGAACTTCCGAAAACCAACCAGCAGGCATATGTAATTTTATGCTCTCCTTACAAGCTTCCTGCACAGTGTATACATCCTGCGAACCAGCAATAGAGAAACCCGTCTTGTAAGCGAAAATTCATCAACACAAAGTTGATTATGCACAGCATAGCAATCTAGTAAGGATAGCACAGATGAGAGTACATACACAACATTGCAAGCAATTTAGCAAAGCATATGCAACAAGCCAACCAAGATGATAAATAGCATCTCTCTGCCAGCTTTATACAAACGTTAGGATAACAGCAACAAATTGATATTAATATTTTGCATTTACATCCCAAACAGTTCCGGAGTAGCTGCAAAATGGCTTCCTACACCAATAATGCCTAAGCTAAAAAGTCTGAAAAATAGTAATAAAAGATTGATTGTAATTACGAAATTTAGCTGTAAAAATTTGAACGCTTTGCACTAGAAATTGTTGTTATTGTCTGGTTTATGCCTCTTTGATAATTGGTCTAGTTCTTCATCGCTGCTCCCAGCAACTGATTGGTTACCAAATGAGGGATCCTATGACAAAAATAACAATGATATATATAAGACGATTACGCATAGATTCTTCAAGTATTAGCTTAATGCAACACTTTTAAATTTTAGCGGAAACACAAAAGAGCGTGTGTCTGTGCAAACGTAATGCTTGTGTGTATCATCCCCTTCACTTAGCATAGTTTGTAGCCCTCTTGATCCATGTGACAGATTGAAAGCCAAATGATTAAATAGGAAAATATGTTTGGTATCAAGGGAGGCTATTGATCCTATATACTTGTATATATAGTGTGTGTAGGAGCACACAGTAGCATCCCTGTTTTGAAGCATCCCTCTTGCCCCTAATTTTCACCACATTCGTGTTTCTCTCTCTTCTCACTAATCCCCCCCCCCCCCCCCAACAACCCAAGCTTATTTAATTGAGTGACTATTACTCAGGCGCAAACGGGATGCCACGGATATATATATATATATATATATATATATATATATATATATATATATATAGAGAGAGAGAGAGAGAGAGAGAGAGAGAGGGGCGTTCCGGGACACCCCTGTTTTGCAGCACCCGCCTTCTCTACCGTGAGCTACGCTAATCCAAATCCAACAAGATTTTATAGATTTTCAATCCACATATATATTATCATCCATCCAAAATTTGAGGGACATTCACAGAATAATATATTTGATGTGTAAATTTAACGGTTCGAATAAATGTCTGAACGATGAATAATTGAGCTAAGATTTTGATAATGTTACGAATGTCAGGACGAGCTCAAATTGTGTGTGTTTGGTGTTGCAGTGACCTAATACTTGCATCATGAGTTGTGTCACCAACTTCTATCACTTTAATGGGTAGACTCCAACCATACAATGGGTAGAGATTCCAACTACTGTTGTATGTTCAGCATTTTGTAAGATTAGGTACCAAAATGTGGTGAAAAATAAAAAACCAGCCACCATGACTAATGAGTTTCTTGAAAATGGCAATTAGTTAAGTTCTAGAATATTTTCAATTTAACCCACTTGTTAAAAGTTGTGACAAAATCAACTTATTTTCAAAACATATTACACACATATGTTGAAAGTAGTTAGGCCTGCAAACGGTCGGATACGGATACGGATTCGGATAGTGCCATGACCATATCCAATCATTTTTGAATATTCATATCTAAGAATGCGGATGGATACCGGATATTCGTCAACCAATTCACAACTAATACATCTGAATAAATAATATAAAATTTTGATTTAATATAATTTTTTTTCATTACTAAATAAATATGCTAAAAAAATTAAGCAAAAAAATACCAATTTTGTTTACCTAGATGAAATATTAAGTGACAATCAATTTATGTATCGATACACAAAATAAAAATAATCATGATTATACCAGACGAATAATTATCGGATACAAATATGGTCATATTTGCATTCGTATCCTTTGTTCGACATCGAATAAACCTTCATATTTCGGATATGTATACGGATACAGATGGACTTCGGATTTTTCGACTACTCGTTGACAGCCCTAAAAGTGGTCAACCACTGTAGGTTACTAACGCATAATAAAGGTGCTGGACAAGGTAAAGGTAAAAAGGGAAACCAGAGGAGTATACATACCTTAGCACTAGACATAGTCGCTGTAGCAGGCTTTTTTGCTCTTTTGGCCAAATTAATCTGCACTGACATACTGCCCTGAGACATATCCAAGCCTGAACTCTCTAGGGACTTGGTCAGCGTATTCAACAACCTGTACGAACTAGGCATGTCAATGTATATCTGATAAATCCTAAATCAGCTTATACACGTATATGAAGAATGAAAAATTATCTAATATCCAAAAAAACAGACATGCATAGAAATATGAAGGTCTCCACATCTGAAAACTTACTGATCTGGCTTTTATCATCGTATTTTCCATCTCTTATATTTATAAGCATTTGCACAAAAACAATTTTATGATAAATTTTCTATTTATATTTCTAGATTTATTAATTGTGAGCGGACGGTCAAAACTTCAACAATCATCCGCTATCCATGATATCCAATACTCGTAAAAGAATTCAGATAATGGATGCAGATATGGAACTATTTGTATCGTACTCAACATTGGGACATAAATAACATATAAATGCCATTTCAAACAACTTCCGTCAACAATAAACAATTTTCCAAGGCTTGCACCACGTAGGACAAAACAGGCCAATACAAAAATCCCCATGGAAATCTAGTAAATTTTACCAGATCCGAGTTACATGCCGTCAAATTCAACCATGGATGATAAAATGCAAAGTCTATAATTACGACCAGTAAAAATGACTGCGTATGGGAAGTGCTAAATGCCCTTTATAAAATCGAACTATTTCCTTTACCATTATCGGCAAATTAATTTCTGTGTGAATTTCTATATTGTTGACCCAAAGTCACAATATACCTCTTATAAAAAAAACAATTGAACTATACATATGGGCAACAGTAGAGAATATATGAGAGAATCTAATAGAAGTCAAACAGCTTTCTAAAAAACAACTGAACTATACAGATGAGCAGGAGTGCAGAACAAATGGAGGAAATGAGAATGAGTCATTATCATAAATTTAAACATACAAACAAGATAGTAAATAGAAAGATTCAGACACACTCACTCTTGAGAGTAGGCATGAGAGAGATTAATTGTTCCCTCATCAATTATAAGCTCTTCTTGTTCATTCACCACATTGTTGTTCACAGCACCATCAACTGTGCACGGCCTTAGCCATTGCGACTGGGGTTGAGACGTAATATTATTTGCAAAGATTTCCGAGTTATGCAAATTTGACATGATTGTGGTGCTTGCAGTTATATTGTTGTCGTTTCCTGGATAGATATATCCTGGGGCAGCAGGAACATCGCTAGGACCTTGTGCATGGTTCTGATAGATAAAAATAAACAGTCACCTAAAATCCTTTGGTAGAAGTTCAAGATGCAAGAACACTGAAATTTCAGATGATCACAGTTTCATTTGGGAAAAAAGGAAAAAATAAATAAATTTTCAAGCTTTCACAAATTCAAGAAGCAACATAATGTGTGTTTAACAATGTGACGAATTGCTATTTCACCAAACTCAATTTCAACCATCAACAATGAATTTCTACTTCAACATTCTAAATATGTTGTTTGACTATAAATTTTAGGTTGTTACGATTTAACTACCAAAATGTGCAAGTAATCAGATCAATAAGCAGAATTTCCAATTCAACAATGGGATCAATAACTGTTCACCAGATTCTCAATTTCAACCGTCACTGATAATCTTTACTAATATTTTAAATTAGTTGTTTCGATCGTACATTTAGGTAGAAAATTGTTCGGTTGATAACCTTTTGCTCGATCCAGATTAAATATAGAAACAGTTAATGAAGAGTGAAAAATATCTGCCCATATAGCACTATTGGGCTGCAAAAAATTAACGCAACTAAAATTTAATTTTATATGATCTTCTAGCATAAACAAATGTAGTAAGATGGAAGAAAAAGGAAAGATGAACATATGACATAAACAATTTTGGAATGCATGCTACTAGAACACAAGCCGTAGTTTTAGACAGTGTTATTAATGGCGCACGGCACAAAAAGACGCAAACCCTCTCTAGAGCTTTGGCGCACGGCGCGGCAAATGGCGCGCGCCTTTTTAATTTACTGCGCATGTTTATTTTTTTTAATATAATTAATATTTTAACAAAAGATTTTAAAAAAAATCTATTTTTTGCTAAAATATACGCAACAAGTTTTTTTGTATTTTAGAAAAAAAACATAAAGCATAAAATTTCAAACACAATAGTATTCAAATCAAAAATAATAATACACATTAAAGATGAGCTAAAAAACCAACTCTTGCTGCTCTAGCAGCAACACACCAAGTCGGGTCATCCTCATCGTCGAACGCAAGCTCATCTTCAATATCGGTCATATATTCAGCTAACCATTAATTACAATCATCAATATCATTCAAAGATACTAGACCAACAGTGTCACGAATATTATACATTCTTTTTAATGTTCGATTGTATTTAATAAATACCAAATCATGAAATATTTTTATGTTACAGACAAATCGTACAAAGACATTGGACATATTTACGTACATGCAAAAATAAAATAAAATCCAAGGGTATGTTTCAGAGCTGCTTGAATGCTTATCTTATGAGAATATATATTTTTTCCTCCAAAATTGCTTCTCTTGATATATCGTTCACGGCTTCAGAGTTTCATTCATTTGCTTTTGCATAGACAATATTTTATGATCTTTTATACATTAAATTATATACTTCTGACAATATTAAAAGGTAACTAAACTAAGTTGGATAATAAAACATGTCAGTTCTAAATATCGACATGCTAAGATCAGCCAATTACATAAATGTAAGGTTATTAACTCGCTGATGATAATCATATAGGAAATAATGATGATATAATTATGTTTTCATATAACTAAAAAAAAAGATATTAACAAAAATTTTCATATTTCATATCATTATGATAATAATAGTAATGGAAGTTGTGATGGTGGTTGTGGTGATGGTAAGAGTATTTGTAGTAGTAGTTTTAGCAGTTTGAAATGCAAAAAAAAAAACCCATAAAATAAAGAAAAGTCGCGCCATTTTGCGCCGTGCGCCATTTATGCGCCGCGCGCCATTTACGCCATTTGATGCGTCTTTTCATATGCGCCGCGCCGCAAACAAAAATGGTGCAAACGTCGCGCCTCGCCGCGCCGTGCGCCATGGCGCGCGCCGCGGCACGCCTTTCATAACTATGGTTTTAGATTAAAATTCACAAAATGGTTCAAAATTTTAACTAACCCATTAAGATTGTATAAACATTAAAACAAACTTTATATATATATAGGGAGAGTTCCGCTACACCTCTTATATTGCACGTGAACTCTCCCTCTGAATATCAGTCACTCATTCCCCCACTTATTCTCTCTCTTTCCATTTGAATATTCGACGAGAGAGAACAAGTGGGAGAATGGGTGGTTGAGATTCAGGGGGAGAGTTCACGTGCAATATAAGAGGTGTAGCAGAACTCTCCCCTATATTTATATATATGTATGTGTGTGTGTGTGTATATGTATGTATGTATATGTATGCATGTGTATAAAGAGAGGATCAAAAGCACCCCAAAAAGAGCAGCATCCCGGGTAGACTCCTTGATTTCCATCATACATTCTCGTTTCTTCCCACAAACTTAGTTAACTATAAATGAGTGGTTTAAAATGGGGTGCATATGAAGTGCTACCAAATATGTGTGCCCTAGAGCGCACCTCGTGTGTGTGTGTAATTTTCAAATATATATATATGATTAAGAGCACCATAAACAGTGCAACACCGCTATAGCCCCCAATTCCAATTTCAACCACACATTCTCGTTTTTCTCTCGTCCCAGTAACTCTCCCTCCCCCCTAACTTATTTAAATATAAATGAATGACCCAAATTGAGATGCTCGAAAATATGAATGTCATAGAGAATGCCCCTCCATATATATATATATATATATATATATATATATATATATATATATATATATATAGAGAGAGAGAGAGAGAGAGAGAGAGAAAGGGGGGAGGAGGGGGTTATATGGCACCCCTTTTGTACCCAACGATAGCCTAGTATTTATAATTAAATAAGTTAGTGGAGGAAGAGAAAATTAGTTGGAGGAGACAAACGGGAATGTGGTGGAAATCAGGAGGCTATAGGGGTGTTGCACTATTTGGGATGCATATATATATATACATATATATATACATGGAAATGTTTTGCTACACCTCTTATGCTACACCTTTATCTCCCCTGAATTACAACCACTCATTCCGATTTTAATATTAATCTCTCTCTTTTTCCACTACACTATATTGTTTAATTCAATCGGAGAGAGAAAGAATTAATATTAAAATCGGAATGATTGGCTGGAATTCATGAGGGGATAAAGGTGTACCCTAAGAGGTGTAGCGGAACATTTCCCATACATATACACCCCTTTAGCACCCCTACCGGTTCATGAGCTACAGTAATCCAAATCCAACAAGAATTTGTATATGTTCAATCCACAAATATATTATCATCTATCCAAAATTTGAGCTCGTTCCAACATTCGTAACATTTTCAAAATCTTAATTCAATTATTCACCATTCAGACATTTATTCGAACCGTTAAATTTAAACATCGAATATATTATTCTACTAATGTCGGAACGAGCTCAAATTTCGGATAGATGATAATATATATGTAGATTGAACATCTACAAATTCTTGTTGAATTTGGATTACTGTAGCTCACGAACCGGTAGGGATGCTACAAAACAGGTATGCCCCAGAACCTCCTCTCTCTCTCTCTCTCTCTCTCTCTATATATATATATATATGCAGCATCATGGAGAGAATTAGTTTGTTATATACATACATACATACATATATGTGTATGTATGTATGTATATAACAAACTAATTCTCTCCATGATGCTGCATTTTTTGGTGATTGGCTCATCCCTTGTAGACCAACACAAATATCAATCACCGTTTTAGGTTGGAATATTTTGTATCCCCTCCCTCATACATGAACAATGAAAACAATAGCAAGCCAAAAATAAATAATCTATTTACGTGATAAGGTAAATTATATCCATAAAAAATAGCATGCATATTTAACGTGACAATATATTTTTATCCCAGGAAAGTTAGCACTTTTTATTTCCATGGTCTCTAATGTAACTTTTCTACATCAAGATGGTTATACTCAAGCCACAATGTAATTGAACTTATCCAAATAATATTCCGGCCACTTGAAGATATATATGTAAAGATAATTTTTTTGATGAAGTAGCTTATGTAGTCAGACATAAGATATGGGGCAGAACCGTCATACAAATATGATGTTAATCTACATTGTCGTAATTAATATTGTCATCGCTAAGATAAACTAATTCAGCATTTGAATAAGTTACGGCTGGAAATATTCCTGATAACCTATAATACCATCTGTATAAATGAGAATAGCACCATAAGGTGGCATGAAAATATCTTTGCAGTACAACTGATGATAAATTCATACCTTCCTTTATTTTTAATGTTCTCGTAATGGTATGGCTCAGTTGGTTGGTAGTTCAGACTAGAGATTAATGAGGTGTTTGGTTTCCGCTTTTTAGTTTTCGCCCATAGTAAAATGTGAACGATGCATGTACAACGTTAAAAACGGTTGTTTAAGATAACAAAGTTAACACACAATAAAAAACAATTTTTATTTGTTTTTCTTATTTTGGGAATTAACACAAGAAAGAGAGATAATATATTATTCCGTCGTCCCTCTCTTCTTTACGTGGTCCTATTTATCACCTTTTCACTCCCCCCATTGTCTCATAGCTTTTCTTATGTTTTGTTACCAATATTGAAAACTCAAAACTCAAAATATATTTTAAACCAAACACTACCTAAAGGTTTTAGATTTTCTATATAGTATTTACTAAACTAATTGATCGTACTGTACAAAATAGCAGGCAGAAAGAAAGAAAATTAATAACTTCTCCAAAATTGTAAATAAGCAGCATGGCATAACTGAGTTAAAATTCTTCTCACGTAAGCATTAACTCAAGACAACCGCTGCTTTCTCATAATCATCCCTATTTTACTTCCAATTCTTTCATTCTCAAAATAGGAATTGAAATATATAAAATTTGATTGAGAATCTTCATCAGGATTTATATCTCTTATCAACAACATTTGCCTATCAGTGATTTTTAATTCAGATAGAAAGGGGGAAACGGGTTGACATTTGAAAAGAATATTTGATAAATTTGTAAAGAAAGATGAGGATTTGGATAAACAGCAGTGATGCAGCCAAAACTTTTTTTGTGTAAGTTCAAGCTTGGCAATATCGTTGCTACAGTTTCTAATATTGGTAACTGTTTATTCATCTGAAAGTTACTTCAATGTTTAATAGTACAATATGAGGTCTGCCCTGTTAGTTACATTTGTAATTTTGTTTGTGACACACTTGCGTCAGATTTGTAAGAACTGCAAATGAATCTTGACATGATCATATTTTGATATTCAGCAGCCTCAATTAATTAATAAACCTTACGATAAGCTTCAATTGGTAAATTTGAACACGTTGCACATCTGATTTATGACATCCGATCTGGCGTATGTGTATCTCAAATTCTCAAGGTAAATGAGTTCAGCAAATAAAAAATTGTGGGCTTAAATATTATTTCTCATATGAACAGCCATTTTTCGATAACTGGACAAAAGGGATAATTACACGCTTGAGACTTGAATCGTTAAGAATCACCATCGATCTATTGCTACAGATTTGTGTTACTCCTTTTAAAATAGTCATATGTTTTTTATGTTTATGTTCAATTACACTGAGTAGAACTGATCAGCTAAATGATATTATGGTCCTTTTTTATGTAGTTATCACCTAAAATTGCTATTTACAGCATAATACTTAGCTCGTTAGAGTAGAGTGTCTGTCATATAACATGTTTATATTTGCATTTGTGTGCACGTGTGTTTTTATATATGAGATAAAAGATATGATGATTATAGCAGGGCAGAGTCAACTTATAAGAAGTGAGGGTCGCCCCAAATTTTTCTAAAAGAATGGCAAGAAATTGACCTTTTAAAATCATGGCATTGTATTTTAGCTCCCTTTTTTAAGAAGAAGAGATTTTAAAAGAATGGTAGAAGTGAGAGGATAAGTGATTTGTACTAATGTCATGTCCATCATCTATCATGCACGTGAGCCAGTATTAGAATAAATAATAAGGTCATTTGATATTTAATAGGAAAATATCATTGGTAGATAGTTTGTACGCCGTTATATGTATTAAGACCGTTGCCTTATACTTCATATTCTAAAATATGTTATGAATATTTCTCATCTTATATCAAAATATCAGTTTTGAATCGTGTTTGTATTTAAGGTGCAACGTTTTAAAACGCAAAAGGCGTATGCGAGGCGTTTTCGGGTCCGGGAGGCGAGGCGTAAGCATTGGCGCGTTGAGGCGTAAGCCTTTCAAGTAAAAAAAAAAAAAAAGCAACACATATACTTAATTTTGAATATAAAATAACATTAAGCGTCAAATACTAAGTAAAAACCATAAAGCATTCGAAGCAATTCAAACAAAATACAACCATTCTTGCACATTTAATATAAAATGCAAAAGAAAATATTTTGAATTGGTAGAATTTGGTATATCTTTAATCCACTTCCATGCAATATCCCGTTTGCTCATTTTTAACTAGCATGGACATCCAAAAAGAGGCAACAACAACAAAGCCATGAATCCCAAACAAGTTGGGGTTGGCTGGACATGGAACCCAAAAAAAAGATAAATAAATTGAGAAAAAAAAAAGTTAAAAGAAAAAGTTAAAATTAAAAAGAATAAATTTCCGTGAAAAAAATAACAACTACGGTTTTAGTACATGGATTGCTAACTTCCATGCACTCCTATCCGATACCAGCTCTTCAGATATACTCCAATTTCTTAAGTCCCTTTTTACTATCTCC
This sequence comes from Allium sativum, assembly GCA_030737875.1. Taxonomy (NCBI): domain Eukaryota; kingdom Viridiplantae; phylum Streptophyta; class Magnoliopsida; order Asparagales; family Amaryllidaceae; genus Allium; species Allium sativum. The sequence goes on from CM060917.1 coordinate 57,801,808, forward strand.
TCATATGTCATTTTAGGTCAACCTCTACCTCTCTTTGGGCCTTCGACACGGCCTATATTCCAACGCGCACAGGTGCATCGTGCGGTCTTCGTTGGAAATGTTTGAACCATCTCAAGCGGTGTTGACCTAACTTATCTTCAACAGGTGTCACTTCAAGTTTTTCCCGAATATCATCATTTCTAATTCGATCTCGTCTGGTATACCCACAACTCCAACGCAGCATATGCATCTCTATTACACTAATCTTCTGGACGTGTTGTCTTTTAGTAGGCCAACATTCTGTACCATATAACATCGCAGGTATTGATTGTTGTTCTATAAAACTTTCCTTTAAGCTTCTGAGGAATCTTCCTACCACAAAGAATGCCAGATGTTAGTCGTCATTTCACCCATCCTGCTTGAATTCTAAAACTAACATCCTTGTTAATCTCCCCATCACACTGCAACATAGATCCTAAATATCGAATGGATTCCTTCTTGGGTACCACTTGACCAGCCAGGGTGACATCTCCATCATCTGACCTGACACCATTGAACTCACACTTCATATACTCCATTTTAGTTCTGCTTAGCCTGAAACCTTTCGATTCCAATGTCTCCCTCCAGAACTCCAGTTGTCTATTAACTCCTATTCTACTTTTATCAATTAACACAACATCATCAGCAAAGAGCATACACCAAGGAATCTCCCTTTGTACACCTTTTTGTGATTTCTCACAGTCACAGCAGCACACAATCAAAACAAAGGCAAAATTAATTAAAACTGTTGCACATAGTGACAGCGGCACACGGTGTTTAAAAAAAAGACAAAATTCCTCTTTCGGTTCCTCAATGGAATCGGGTTCAATTCCAGTATACTGGAATCGAACTCGATTCCATTGAGGAATCGAGCTTGTTTCCAGTGAGCTCAGTTGTCAATAGCGAATAGCGCAAAATAGCGCAAGGCCTGCGCTATGCGCTATTTTGCGCAATGCGCTATAGCGCGCGCTATAATGTTTTTTTTTTTTTTTTTGCTTACAGAAAAGAAGATCTTAAAAAAAAACATACAGGAAAAAGGCACAAAAGGAAAAAACTGTATGTTTAAAATCTCCAAAAAGGAAAAAAACGAAAATGCATGTTCAAAACAGAAAAAGCAAAATAGCGCGCTATTCATGGTTGCGCTATGATAAAATAGCGCGCTATTTTTGCGCTACACGGGACCCCTGCGCTATAAGAACCAAAATAGCGCAACCTGTGCGCTATGCGCTATTTTGCGCTATAGCGCGCTATAGCGCTCGCTATGACAACTATGCCAGTGAGGAATCGAGTTTGATTCTGAATCGAGCTCGTTCCAGTTATGGAATCGAGCTCGATTCCTTAACTGGAATCGAGTTCGATTCCATAACTGGAATCGAGTTCGATTCCATAACTGGAATCGAGTTCGATTCCTGTTCAAATTGTAAATTCAAATATATTTTTACCCCTTCTGAAGTCTGGAGCAAAAGTAGAAGAAGAAGCGTAAAAGTGAGGTAAGGTTTTTTTTATATACACGTACGCCTCGGCTGCTTGAGGCGCTGAAGCGTGCGTTTTTTGTGATTTTCATGCTTTATTCGATTGAGGCTTAAGCCTCTGGAGCAAAACGCCTTTTGAAGAGCGCCTCAAAGCATTTTAGCTTGCGCCTCGCCTCAAGGCACGCCTCAGGCACATTTTTTAAAACATTGTTAAGGTGCTCTCCAAAAAAGGTGGCATTTTATTTCTAAGAATAAGATTATTCCTATATAATTACTGTTGAAAGTTCTAGATAGACAGCCAAAAATATATCAAAATGGTATCAAATTTTGAACAAAAAATAATTTGTGCGTGAAGCATGCCTACAACATTTGGTTTTTGACTAGCTACAACTGAGGTAAACCGTAAACATATTTGTCATGCTCCAATAAATATTAGATTACGAAGTTAGAGAATGTATCCATAATGCAAGCATGTTTGTAATTGTTTTTCCTTGCATGCAACAAGTTAACATGTCAACAGATACTTTCATAGGTAGATAGTGGCATATCTACATTCCTGTCATTTTCGAATGTCCACATCCATGTAATGTGTATATGGACGAAAGTCGGATAATTATCTTATTCAGCAATGATTGGTAAATCAAAAAAAAAAAACATAAAAGAAAATTTTGATTAAACATATTTTATTTTTCAAATTTATTAATTATAACAGCATGCAAAATCAACAAATTTGATGATAATAAATAGTTCCAAGCAGTTAACATACATTAAATGCATATATATAAACTATTATCTTAATAAAACAATAAATACAGGCATTGTGTTGTCACTAGAATACACATAATATAAACTATACTCTTGACAAATAGGAAGATAATTTTCGATTGTGAATGCATTTATATCCGTATTTGATTTTTCAGATATCAGATATTTCTGCTTTTTTGATACAAATGCGAAAAATTAGATTTTTCCAGATATCCATTGGCAGACTTAAAACAAGAATAAGCAGGCACATTGTGTGTAATACTAACAACCTTCATAGGCTCATCTGATAAAATATGAGCCATGAACAAAACACACAAGCAAAACACAACTCTTTTCAGTGCATGGAATGAATATTCAAACATGCGGTAAATGAAGTAAATCATTACCCATTGCATTTCTGGATATGGTTCATATTTTTGCACCTTCTCTTGTAAAAATCTGATATATTCAATTACCTGTATCAACAACCGAGGTGATTAATCAAATGCCGTAGCTTTGAAATCTAATGGGATTACTCTATTTACCTCCAAAAGGAAAGATGCTTTATCTCTTTTTTGATCACTATGTGGTATGAGTTCTCTAAGTATTTGAAATCTGCAACATCATTTATTTGCATCCTTGAATAAATAGAATAACTACACATTAACTTAAAGCAGTATTTTCCGCACAAATTCCTAAATAAAAATGACACCAAGCTGGAAATACAACACACAAAGCACACAAACGCGAATGGTTTCTTTTGTCTTTGCAAATTTTGTTGTAATCTGTATACTTCAAATAATAATAAATATAAATGCAATCTTTTATCACCTTTTTTTATAGCTTGTCTTATTTATCAATCAACAAATAAAGCATCTTCAAATTCATTGTTATAACAAATCATGAACTTAATATTATTAATAACATTTGGAACAAATGCTTCCACCTTGTATGTACATTTATATAGACATATAAAACAATCATTCAAAACACGCATATAGCTTTGTAGAATTTCCACCAAGGGACGATACAGTCAGTCAACCATTCGATGTTGCAAAAGGATGTTTTAATCAACTATATAGAAGTATATATTCAACTTAAGCTTGAAAAAAAAACATATCTGTGACAAGAGGAAGATAAACTATAGAATATATAGCCATACATTTATGACTTTGCATGAGAATTAATAGCTTCCAATTTAGTTGTCGATACATAATCCAACTCGACAACTTTGCCGACTAGATAATAATCAATCCACTGGAAACAATAAAGCAAAGCCAGGCATGTCAATTTTAGATCCAATTTACATCATTCATTATTAAGCACAACAGCAGATTTATGGTACTCTAAAAGACATGCAATGAAAATTTATAAATAACCGAAATGCACTGCTTCATTAACTGTTTCATACTTAAAAGCTAGCAAAGATGAGTAAATAAATAGAACATTAACTAAAAAATGTATCTGTCCAACCTGTCATTGATTTTGATTCTTCGGCGTTGTTCTGTAGCAGAATGCTTTGATCTTGGTGTGACTGGCTGTTTCTGCTCAACATTTTTTCCATCTACTTTCGTGTTCAAACCCATTATAATAAAATAAAAGGAAACATTTATTTAATATACTTGAATTACATAAAACATGCCATGTGTCGTACAAAATCCTATGTATAGTAACTAATATTCAGTGTTTTCGGAGTAAAATAATTGTCACATGGGCACAAGATGATGTGTTTCTGACAAGCACCATTGTTCAGGTGGTTAAGGCACTTCGACATGGTGCAATATGTCACAGGTTTAAATTCTGCATCGCGGGATCAAACTTACCTACTATGTAATATGTTATATGCTACATAAGATTTGTGGTATTTGTGTACTGCCCAATTTCCACAAAATAACCAAAAAAGAAAAGAAAAAAAAAGACAATGTGTTTCCTTTTTCACTAATGTAAAATTGAATTGGATGTCTAGTTATGGAAGAAAAAAAAAACTGATGGCATATGCATCCTTGCTTCATAAATCATGGATAAAAAAAGGAAGCCTAGTAAACATATTAGAACTTTTTGCACTGGAAAGAGTTCTCTATTTCATTATTTCCTGACTTTATTTTTGCTCAAATGAACTGACATTGTCTTGTACCTCCTACAACAAAATTTAAAAGAAAAGAGGGGTGGAACCACTGAAAAAACTCTAATAGCAACCTGCTTCAACAATTCATGTTTTCTTTGTCATTCTTTTTATTTATTTATCTACGCTAGATGTCTGGGGCTCTACCCCCAGATTTTAAGAAGGAACTCTAGTTATATTCCCATTTGACGATTCAGGGAAAAATTAATCGCCTTCTAATTGAGAGTCTTGAGACTTTTTTAATCAAATGCTATTTTACATTTTCAACGTTTGGGTTTACCCTATTACCCTCAAACAATGATTTAAAATAGATTAACGGAATTGGGAGTTTGGCCCCACTAGCACTATTCCTTATATCCCTTGATGAAGGCAAATAAGGTAATGCAATTGGGGAGACTAAATTAAATCATATATGTCTAAAAGATGTTCCTCTTAACTGTGTAATACATATGTACGATGCTACTACACCTGTATATTTTATTAGGAAAATCCATATAAGTGGAAGGACTGATATCTTTTCGGTACAAATTCACTCTTTATGCTGAAAATCCAAAATTTTATTCTAGATCGCAAAAAAACAAAAAAAGGAAGTCGATTTTAGTATTGAAGTTGAAATTTTAATTTCTTCCTACTTAACTTGCTAAGATAAAGTAACCACAACTAATGCAAGAAAAACAAGTAATACAATTGAGTAATCGCAAAAGTTAAGTACCTATCTGAGCGGAAATATCACGTCTAGCAAACTCATCCTCATCTTCTTCCTCCTCGTATCTTGACACGGATTCCATTTCTCCGATCTCTGAACTAACCGAATATTATGGATAATCTTTTGACAAAACCCTAACCCTAATTTCGGATTAATACATAAATTTGAAGGAAAAAGGGAACTCTGAGCTATAAAAAAAGGAAATGGAGCAGAATTCCATATATGGAATTTGTTTGATTCAATTACACCACCGGTGTAATTATATGTTTTCGTGTTTTCACTATCTTATATTTATTTATCATTTGGAGGCTGTTCTCACTGACTAGTCTTATTTCACTGAAGTTTGTGTTTAGCCCACGTCTAAAATGTGTTCATCCTAGTTTTTTCCAAGTGATAAGCTCCAATGGTCGAGTCCAACAAAAATCCCTTTGTTTGGATGTCAAAAAGTTATTACAAAAGACAGAACCCTTTTTTTCCAAGACAACCTATCAATATTTTATTTACAAAAACTAAAGCTAAAGCCTGTCTTTTTACAAGATAGTGACACAACGAACTCTACTAAACAAACTTCACCGTAATCGAGATTGGAAGTCCAAAGAGATAATCGCTATGCTCGAAAAGTGAACACAGACAGTGTTATGAAGCTACGATCAAGCGATGGAATTGGCTAAGTATGAATTGGTGTCTCCTCTAGGTAGGGGATATGTATTTATCCCTTCCCCTAAGCAGGGGATCCGTATGGATTATTTTGGTCATAAACAACTTAAACCAGCAGTTCAACTTAAAGAAGTCGATTGACTACTTCAAAAAAAATACCTATGCAACTTCATAAAGCAACCACGAAAACCCGGCTCAAACATCTCGAAGGACCATCAAGAGGGATCGCACGACCCTGATCTCCATTTGTGGGTATTGGCACAGATCCAACCATGGGGATCGACACTGATCCATGTTAGCTTGCCTTATGATAAGGTCGTCCAATGTTCGAGCGATTTATAATCACGTGTGCTACAGGCCGAGAGTCACGTCATTTCAAAAGTCAAGAAACGGATCGATTCAAAGATGCAACAGGTCATATAGCTTTGCAGCCTTCGGGTCGAACAGGCAATAAGGGCCTCGAGTCGAATGGAAAAATTAAGCATCTGTTCGAATAAAAGGTGGATGTCGGGTCGAATGACCATCAGGTCGAATGGACGTAGGCTCGTTAACGCCGAACCACTATAAATCTAGTGTGTTTGCTTGCTTTTAGTTTATATTTCTTCATTATTCACTTCAAAATCTAGTTTTATTGGGTGTTAGTGCCCTTTATTGGTCTAACATTTTGGTGCTTTCACTGAGAAACTGAATTTTCAGCTTTCTAGATTATTTTTCTACTGTTTGGATCACCAAGTCAGAAGAAATAGTCTGTGTTTTCATCACTTTCGTCGGTTCCAGCGATTTCAACGATTTTGACCAGTATGGCTCCAAGAAGAGATAGGAACCAGCAAGTTTCCCAAAGAACTAAAGCCAGCGAAGACCAACAGAACAGGCTATAGATTGAGACAGCAGCAGCAAATGCTCCCGGGACAAGTGTACCTGGGTCGAATTTGACCCGACCCGGTCAAGGCACCTCTGGAGCTGTCGATCCCATTGCTAACCAACCACCTGCTTCAGCATCTATTTCGCAAGCTAACTTCGCATGCTTGTTTGCCAATTTGGAAGAAACAAATTCAGCCTTAGAAGCTCAAAGATGGGATAATGCTGCCATCTGAAATGATATGGATGTGACGGTCCGACAATGGGATGAACTTCGAAGACAAAGAAAACCGTCTACTCCCCGCCGCCAAGCGGTAAAAGGTTCATCTTCGTGTGAGGAAAATGAACTATGAAAGACCTAAGAACCTTCGACAACTCTGATTAGGTTCAATAGGTTCTCAAGAAGATGCAGCAGATCGTCTTGGTCCTAATGATCCTAGCCTAGTCGAGCCTACGTTATTGCCAATGTGTGGATCCCACGTTCTTCTTAGGGACCAAGGCACTTTCCAGACCATTCAAGCTCACATTCTTTAACTCACTCGTCCTGTGACTGACCGGGATCGTAGGTGAAAGGGAAACTCTACTCGGACAGCAAATCAAGTGGCGTTGCCTGAGACGAGGGCATAAGGATCTCGAAGAGTTGAAAGCGTTGAACCAGAACATACATTGACCAATGCAGAGGTAGCAGCGATGGTGCGTCAGATAATGAATGACAATAGAGGCTATACTAATTAAGACACGGGCATAGATCGTAGTCATACGCCTTTCACGGAGGACATCTTGGAAGTGCAATTTTCAAGGCGGCTTAATTTGCCTACAATGAACCGTTATTCAGGTAGAACTAATCCACGACAACATTTTATGTGTTACTCATGGTATATGAATGCTACAGTGGCTCTCGTTGCCGTAATGTGTAAAGCTTTCCCAATATATCTTGAGGACGTCGCTATGATGTGGTTTACCAGACTTCCGTCTCGATCGGTTCCTAACTTCAAGGATTTGAGTGAAAAGTTTTTGAATCAATTCCGACTACATGCCAAAAATCCAACAATGTCATAGCACTCTCGATGATTAAATAGGTTCTTGGAGAAACCTTAAGGGGGTATTTGGATTGTTTCCATATGGCTGTCACCGAAGTAAGCAACCTTAATCTTGAAACTATTCTTATGGCAATGATAGATGGAATAGACAAAAATACGAAATTCGAAAGATATTTGGTTGAAAACCCCCCTACAACCATTGAATTATTTCATGATAAGGAAAATATACGGTTGCGACAGGAAGAAGTGTACTTAAACAGAAAAAAGAGATCCAACGAGGTGTAAGGGAGGAAATCCATAGCAATGTCGCTATAAAGCAGTCTGGTGACAGTTCGTGTAAGTTGAAGTTAACGTTGACAACCAGAACGAAGGAGATGGTTACCAAGGCAGGAGTGGTAATAAAAGGAACAGAAATCGGAAGGGTGCCCCCAAGAAGCGACCCTGATTCTGGTCCTTTGAAAGCTAGACACCATTGAATGAAACCTTATAGGACATTTATTTGGATACCAGCAATGTTATGTAGTACAAAAAACCTCCACCAAGGGGCTCCACAGAGAAAGAACACGAAATTAGAAAGTTTTGCTTGTTTCATGAAACCTACAGCCATTCAACAAATGAGTGCCGACTTTTGAGAGATGTGATAGAGAGGATGCTACGCGAACGGAAACTTGATGAATACAAAGTATCCCCAAGGGACAGGGAGCAAGGAGGCTCAGTCCCGAATCAAGGCCAAGCAGTTCCTAGAGCTACCGCCCAACAAAAAGGGAAAGAAATCATGATTAATACAGTTGTCTAAGGGCCATATCCGATGGGACTCAGTACAAGAACAATGGAACAATACGTCAATGCAGCCAAGCATTTAGATGTGGTGGAATATAGGGCCCTTGAAGATGCCAATCCAGTTAAGCAGTAGAGAACGATGATGGATGACATTGTTTTCCACGACCGAGAAGGTAATGGAGTAGAAACTTGGATTATTGATACTCTGGTGATATCTGCCATAATTGACCCAGCAATAGTACGGAAGGTCCTCGTTGATTGTGGGAGTTCCGTTAACATTTTGTTCAAGAAAGTTTTCGACCAATGAAGATGGAAGTGAGAGATTAACACCGTGTACATTATAGATTCACGGTTTCAACGGATCAAAAACTTTGCCAGTGGGTGTGGTCGACCTACCAGTGGAACTTGGCGAAGGGGATTGCAGGAGAGTCTGCATCCTCTCATTCCTTGTCTTAGATATCGAATCCCCATATAATGCCATCTTGGGCCAACCGACCCTGACAGAGTTTAGAGCATGCATCGCACCTTGGTGTTTGATGTTAAAATTCCCTACGGAAGCTGAAGTGGGGAAGGTTCGCGGAGACCAGGTAATTGGAAGAGCATGTTACCTAGAATAGTGGAAAGAAATCTGCAATATAATAGGAGGCATCTACATAGAAAATAAACGAAACATCTCAGTCGGAGTCCCCCAATTATCAGTCCGAGGACATTGGTCCCAGAGAGGACGAGGAACCGGGATGTAGAAGGGTGACACCCAACGAGACAACTGTTCATATTCCGATTAATAACGATGACCCGACCAAGGCCTTGAAAATTGGATCCCATCTAGACCCCTTCTAGATGAGGGAATTGACGAACTTCTTACGGGCAAATCTGGACATATTTGCATGGTTCCATGCTGACATGTATGGGATTTCCCTATTTATTATGAGCCACTCGCTAAACATCAACCAGAAGAATGTCCAAGTCAAACAAAAAAGGTGTATGCTCTAGAGAGATTTGCATCTTGCGACGACTCCATTTCCCGTACTGACGGTGGCAAGGGTAATCTTTGGAATATAACACAGAAACAGATAACAACATAACAGAATTAAATAAATACACCAGATAATGTACAATAGAATACACTGGATAAACGTAATCATCAGAGTTACACAGTATACAGGATCATACTTAGTACAAATACAGTTCAGCTATACATAAACGTCTACAGCGAAAACAAACAAAATATGTACAATAGGAGCTGAACATCATAAAAAGAGATAAATAATAGAATCCATCTTCAGCTCCAGCTATCCGGATAAAGCCTGCTAAACCTGAATACAAGGCTGCCCGTGTAGAAAAAGGGGCACCCGAGTTTGAAAGTGAAACAAACTACGAGTCAGTCATGGGACTGGTATGAGAAATCTACTCAACACATTTATAATATGGCTAATCACAAGACCACGCCACTTTCGTGGAACGGGTTTACTCCATTGGATTGTCAGTGCTTTAAAACAAACCATTCCTTTAAACATCGCAATGCTTTTTATCAAAATGAAGCCATTATAAGACTCAGTTCCCATCACACAATGCAACGCAAACCGGAGGATAGAGTTTTACCTTATAATGGCCAAAATATGCTTGATACGAATAAAACAAAAGTATTTGATATTATTACTAGTGTTTATATGTTCAAAAACAATTTCAATCATAACTATCAATCATAGACGGCATGGGTACCATATATCATGTCGCTATACATATATATACAATCAAAACCGCACGGTGTCGTATTTGGAAATTGGATTTCCGTCCTGAACCAAGGCAAAAGATAGTCCTTACCGAATTCGAGACGCTCTAGCCCGTGTCTCAGGCACAGCCGAACTCCGTACCTTGGATCGTCAGGGCCGGTCCACACGAAGTGGATTATAATGCCTGAACAATGCGTTTCTCCGCCCTATGGGGGCGTCAATGAGCCAACGAATGACTCCATCGGACCCGGATCGTCCGATCTAACTGAGGCGCCTCGCAACAGTAACAACCACATAAGTCAAACTCGTTAGGGAGTGTAAAACCACTGACGCCATTTCTAGCTAGAAAGAAAACGCACCCCCCCCCCCCCCCCCCGAGGTCCTTTCTCCCGTTTTTGGTTCATACCCGGGTGTGAGGTTCGCGAATTCACGTTATACACAAAGCTACGTCACACAGGCGGTGCTTTGATCAACACCACAAGACTTTGCTTTTCAACAGAAGTCCTGATCACTGCATCATAGCATGCCACACAGGCAATTCACACTGTGCAACTGATAGCTATCAATCACACAGAATAAATTCCAATGTCCGACACACTGTCCATTTGCAAGTCCGTTCTGAGTCGGAACGAAACCGGAGGCACTATATACCTCGCAAACCCATCGATCACCACGTACGTCTGGACGATCACCACTCATTATCCATATTTCGGGATGCCTCCCAATCAGGACCTCGGTTACCATCCAAACGAGGTGAAGATCTCCGGTCTTCGACCATCGTCTTCATCTTCGATTACTTATCGTCGATTCAGTTATTCAGAATGGGATAAACCCGGTCTTTCTGAGCAACTTGCGTATATAATAAACAAGTGCTATTCAAACACTACTACGCATCATTTCAATTCATTAGTCACTAACCATCAATCAGTAAGAGAACGATTTCCCAAATATTAACCCCGAAGGCCGAAACCAACATCAGATCAACACCCAGGAAACCATTCGACTTAGCCAACCTTCAGTTAGTTTCTAAATTTCACATCCATATTGTTTATACTATTTTATAACGATTTATCGCTATTTTTATTTATTTTAAAATAGCCAATTTATTCAAAACGACGCTTCGGGCCATAACGCGGCCGTGGCGCTGTTTTTCTTCAGATTTGATTTGCACATATCTGAAAATCTAACCGTTGGATCTTCACAAAATTTACATCATTAGAAAGATCTTTTCAAAACGAATCCAACGGTTCCAGTTTCGGGAAAATCCAACGGTCGGATCTCCCGGTATAATCGTTTGAAGTTTCGATTTCAAAATACGAACTGCAGCGTCGTTATTCGATTTAATATAATTATATATATATATATATATGTATATAAATATAATCGATTCTGGCGCTGTTTTTCTTTAGATTTGAATTAAACATTCCAGACAATCCAACCGTTGGATTTTAACAAAGTTGGTGCCGTTGGAAAGATATTTCCAAAGCGAACCCAACGGTTGCGATTTCGGGAAAATCCGATGGTCGGATCTCCCGGTACAATCGTTTGAAATCACGATTTTAAAATACAAACCGCAGCATCGTTATTCGATATATTTTAATTCTATTTATATATATATATATATATCGATTCTTCGATTTCAAAGCTATATTCTTTTCATACATTTGATAAAAATGATATTTTTGTCTAACTGTCTTCTATTTCAACACTTCACTATTTTTAACAATTCATGTATATAATAAAAACGTGATTTTTAATGTAAAACAATTTATTTCAAAACTCGACTATTTTATATAGTAAATATAGGTGATAAAAATAGGATTTTTATTATAAAACAATTTATTTCAAAACAATATTATTTTATACATTTCATATTGATGTTAAAAATGGGATTTTTATTATAAAACAATTTCTTTCAAAATATGAATACCATTCAACACATGAATTTCAATTCAACGAATGAATTTCGATTCAACACATGAAGGTTTTCTATAGTTTATATAAATAGATAAAAGGTGATTTTTATATTTAAAACATGAATATCATTCAACACATGAATTTCAATTCAACGAATGAATAGCGATTCAACACATGAAGGTTTTCTATAGTTTGTATATGTCAATAAAAAGGTGATTTTTATATATAAAACACGAATACCATTCAACACATGAATTTCAATTCAACGAATGAATATCGATTCAACACATGAAGGCTTTCTATTCAACGGGTAAATATAGTTTCAACAAATGAAAATAATTCAAACACATGAATATTATTCAAAATTTCGGCAGCATAACGGCAGGGTAGTTAAAACCGGGAACGTCCCTAGTACGGCTCTTCGCTCTACCTTAAAACCTCGCGGTTTTTGACAATGGGGATTCATGCATCTAGTTCGCACGCAGGCGGCATGTATATTTATTTCATTTCCACAAACTAATCCTATGTGGTTTCAACCAAATATTTCTCAACCACAAACGGGTATTTTTCAACCACAATCAATCAATATCAGCCACAAACAATTCCAATCAACCATTCGCTATCAATCAATTTTCACACCAATCACAACCAATAAATATCGTCCATGGTTTGTGGATGAGAGGCGTATATATATATATTTATATTTATATATAGCATTTCACTTCTATTTCAACACATATATAATTTTTACAACGCATATATAACTTATACATCGAACGTACAACTCATACAACGCTTATACAAGAGGTGTACAACGCTTATATAACTCATACATCGACTATATAATTTATACATCGTCGTTTTCCATATTGTTTATAAATTAGAAATCTCACATTGGGTTCCACTCCACCAAAAATAGCAGAAGGCTCAGAAAAATATGCGGTCTCTTCTAGAAGGTAGAAGACGTCCTCACGAGTCTGATGTCTCCTGTTTCATCGAATTTCGTTAACGAACGAGAAATATACGATTTTTATTATAAAATCAACATTCTCGACGGTTTTAAAGTGTTGAAATCACTTTAGAATTAAACAGCCGTTTACCTTCGTTTGTGGTTCGAAACTAGGTTTCGATTTATCGGCCAAAGGGTGCAGCATTGCGGGGATCGGGCTACACGACGTCGAAGAGGAGGGGCTGGCGCACCCGCGCGCGGTGGAGGGTTCACGTGCGGTGGCTCGTGCTGGCGGCGGCGGAGCTTCAAAGTCCGCGACTTCAGGCGGCTCGTTCGACCAGAATACACAACGAGAAAATCCAATCCTGGTATGGATCTGAAGCTCTTGAGAAGATCTTTAAAATGGATCCAGAATCACTTGATTTCGTTGAGCGTATGCGGAGAATTTGAAGAGAGAAGGTTGGAGTGAATTTTTGTCGTGCGCGATGAACATCGGGAGAGAGAAAGATTATGTGGCCCAATAAATTTTTTTATTTTATTTATATATTTTCAAAATTCTAAAATACCCCTCTTCACACACGAACACCAATCCAAGCCCAACGACTGTTGTCCCTAGCGTTTCACCCCCATTTCGAACACATTGGGATATGTTTCGTAGGCCCATTCGACTGTTTCAGTCAGTTTCCATTCAAATTAAAATATATAACATTCAATATTCGATTTGAACGTACATTTCAATTTGCCAGGGCCACAAACTAATTCGAAAAATTCCAGAAAAATAAATCTGGCTATGTTTTGATGATGCGGTCCCAACAAAACTAGTTTCGTCGAATTCAGAGACGTTTGCAAAAAGGCTCATTTCTGGTCGATCCAATTTAACTATAATTAACCAAAACACGTTTTCCATTGCCACGCTCACATACTAGCTTCAAAAATTATGAAATTTGAAACCTAGCAATAACTTCTCATCTCAGATCCAACAAAAGTGGTTTCGTCGAATTCTGAGGTCGTTTGCAAAATGGCCAATTTCACGGGCTATATAAATTCCATAGCGACCTTTCTGAAAATTCATTTGGCCATAACTTTTGCTTTCCGCTATGAAACTTCGATTTTTCAGATTCGTTAGAAAGGTATTCACTAACAGATTTAAATATTTTTAGTTTCACTCAAATCCGTTTTGTTTTGCACCCGGTACAGTCCGACAAAGTTTGAATTCAAATTTTGAAACGACCGCGCCATTTCAGGCCTTGTTTATAATTAGAATTAATTATATTCGTTTTCAATCGTCGATTCAAACTCACTTTTCATCGTTATTATTTAAAATATTTATTTTAAATATTTAAAATCCATTGTTTTAGCCAATTTAAAAAATTTAAATTGGTTCAGATTTTCTGGGTCGTTACAATCTCCCCCACTTAAAACTTTTCGTCCCCGAAAAGGAACAAAGTCGAAAGTGGTTTGATTAATCAACTCTACGTTCGATCTGACTTCCATTCTCCAACTTTTCAGTTTCTGAGAATTTTAAAATTCTTCAAAAATTTGGCTGACACCCGGAATTTTCGAAAAATTTTGCCATAACCTCCTTTGTACGGGGAGAGGTTTGGAAATTTATTGGGCCGTATTAGGTACCCAATAAATCCTAATAAGCATACACATATTTATAGTGATATATTCTGGTGTTTACAGGGGAGCGTGTATTGATAATAACTCCAGAGAATAAATTCTCGTCACTCTGTCAAAGCCTGAGGGAGTGTGTATTTTAAATGCTCCAGAGGATAAATCCTCGTCACCTAGTCGCGTGTGGGAAATAAATAGTCCATGTGCCGTATCTAATAACTAGAGAGACGTGATTATTGTCCACTCCAGACCCGTGTGGGTTTTTTTTATTAATTTGGAAATTTAATCGTTACAATTTGAATAGTCCATATCAATCATCAGTTCAACCTGTAAAATATAGTCATCGCCATATAAGCCTCTCGCTCGCATGGTAAATCTTCCACCTCGTCACACAAGCTCCAAATGCTTATGTGGTATATTGTGAAGTATGCCTATCTTCAGAAGTATGCCATGTAGTGTAGTTCAAAATTAATTGTTACTATCCTATGGCGATGTTTATTATTACACACAGAATAACCAGCACTCCGCATCCAATGGCATTCACAGGAGTTGATATAATAATATTTCGCATCCAACTCATTAAGGTTTACCTATTTGTCGGGCACGCAAATAAAATCTTTACTCAACAGCTATCCCTTTACCTGTTCAAACATATATAATGCACATGTATATATTTCTATTTATTTTCTAATCAGTTCAATGTGTGATTTAAATGAATAAATTCTACCATTATTCTCTTATTGATTAAATTAACTATTGTTTTAATAATTTTAATTAATCAAATCTACTATCACACAACACAAACAGCAATCAATTTGTTTTTAACCTTTCAAAAATATCTAATCAATTTCTATACTCTTTTAAAATCATCCAGACTATAAAATTAAAAGTGCACATCCATGGAAAGAAAATTACAACAGAGTAGAGAACTAATTGGTAATGCAAAGTATGGTAAATGTACCTTGCACCGGAGTCAATCAGAGATGTCAACTCGACACTTAGGATAGGCATTCTGAATGCTCTCCTCAGTTTCCCAAGTACAATCTCGCGGATCTCCACTCCGCTGCACTTTGACTACGTGAACCTTCTTGTTCCTCAGCTCTTTGGTTTCTTTGTCGATAATCTTTTCTGATCATCCCTCAACTGGATACGCTCAAACATTCTTTCTGTAGAGCTCACCCAAGCTTGAGTTTGAATAATAGATTCATTGCCCGAGAACTGTGCTCCGTTCAGATTTCGATATCTCTTTAATAGCCTCTAGATCGGGTTCTGCATTTCGTCTGTTTCTGACACTCATTTTTCTAGTACTTCTGCAATTAGCAGATCAATGTAAATGTGTCTATCGAGGTGTAATTTCATTCTACTTTACTCATACTAGGATATTACTGATCCTATCTGTAATGAGTTACCCGTCCTAGAACACTACTGGTTCTATTTCTGACGAGTTCGTTAATATGTTATATTCCAGAACTAAGCTTAACCAAAGCTCTGATACCACGTTGCGACGACCCCATTTCCCGTACTGATGGTGGCAAGGGTAATCTTTAGAATATAACACAAAAACAGATAATAGCAGAACAGAATTAAATAAATACACCAGATAATGTACAATAGAATACACTGGTAAACGTAATCATCAGAGTTACACAGTATACAGGATCATACTTAGTACAAATACAGTTCAGCTATACATAAATGTCTACAGCGGAAACAAACAAAATATGTACAATAGGAGCTGAACAGCATAAAAAGAGATAAATAATAGAATCCATCTTCAGCTCCAGCTATCCGGATAAAGCCTGCTAAACCTGAATACAAGGCTGCCCGTGTAGAAAAAGGGGCACCCGAGTTTGAAAGTGAAACAAACTACGAGTCAGTCATGGGACTGGTATGAGAAATCTACTCAACACATTTATAATATGGCTAATCACAGGACCACGCCACTTTCGGGGAACGGGTTTACTCCATTGGATTGCCAGTGCTTTAAAACAAACCATTCCTTTAAACATCGCAATGCTTTTTATCAAAATGAAGCCATTATAAGACTCAGTTCCCATCACACAATGCAACGCAAACCGGAGGATAGAGTTTTACCTTATAATGGGCAAAATATGCTTGATACGAATAAAACAAAAGCATTTGATATTATTACTAGTGTTTATATGTTCAAAAACAATTTCAATCATAACTATCAATCATAGACGGCATGGGTACCATATATCATGTCGCCATACATATATATACAATCAAAACCGCACGGTGTCGTATTTGGAAATTGGATTTCCGTCCTGAACCAAGGCAAAAGATAGTCCTTACCGAATTCGAGACGCTCTAGCCCGTGTCTCAGGCACAACCGCAACCGTACCTTGGATCGTCAGGGCCAGTCCACACGAAGTGGATTATAATGCCTGAACAATGCGTTTCTCCGCCCTATGGGGCGTCTATGAGCCAACGAATGACTCCATCGGACCCGGATCGTCCGATCTAACCGAGGCGCCTCGCAACAGTAACAACCATATAAGTCAAACTCGTCAGGGCGTGTAAAACCATTGATGCCACTTCTAGCTAGAAAGAAAACGCACGCCCCCCTGAGGTCCTTTCTCCCGTTTCTGGTTCATACCGGGGTGTGAGGTTCGCGAATTCACGTTATACACAAAGCTACGCCACACAGGCGGTGCTTTGATCATCACCACAAGACTTTGCTTTTCAACAGAAGTCCCGTTCACTGCATCTTAGCATGCCACACAGGCAATTCACACCGTGCAACTGATAGCTATCAATTACACAGAATAAATTCCAATGTCCTACACACTGTCCATTTGCAAGTCCGTTCTGGGTCTGAACGAAACCGGAGGCACTATATAGCTCGCAAACCCATCGATCACCACGTACGTCTGGACGATCACCACTCATTATCCATATTTCGGGATGCCTCCCAATCAGGACCTCGGTTTTTTTTATATATATCTTAAGCACTAAACATATAACTAAGTTCATAACCTAGGTAATGAGAAACTAGTCGATCACAGAACACAACATTTAAACTAATTAAAGCCCAGGAACAACCTTACAAACCAAAGGATTCTTCATCTCCATGGACATCTTCAAGCACTCCTCAAGATCAACACACCCCTCGTCAGCAGGAACCCACTTGAAGCTCTGAAGCATCTGGGCCAACCAAAGATGCACGGTGGCCAAGCCCATGGCCTTGCCAGGGCAGACTCTACGGCCCGACCCAAAAGGAGCAAGCCTCAAGTCCGAACCCAAGATCGCCACATCTTCCTTCATAAACCTCTCAGGATCGAACTCTTCTGCATTTGGCCATATGGATTCATTGTGGGTTATGGACCACATGTTGACCATAGCTGTCATGCCAGCAGGCACAAATTGGCCGTTGACCGTAACGTCATGGATGGCCAGACGGGCCCAAGAGAGAAGTGGGCCGGGTGGATGTAGCCTGAAGCATTCTTTAACTACCGCTTGCAAGTAGGGTAGGTTCTGAATATCTGAATCAGATACAAGTCGGGTGTCTGATGTTAAAGAACTGATTTCAGTTTGGATTTTTGATTGAATGTCCGGATGAAGCACCATTCTGGCTAGGATCCACTCAAGTGTGATCGCAACTGTATCAGTTCCTCTGAATATCATTTCCCAAAGAATAGCAACCAAATCAGAATCAAAAAGCTTTTCATCCTTCTCCAAGTCAAGCAAAACATCGACAAAGTCACCATCACCACTCAAGCCAACTCCGTTCATCCTTTTGATTCTGTGTTCTTGAATGATCTTGCCAACAAAAACATTAACTTTTTCAACAGTCTTTCTGCTTCTTTTCCTGACTCCTTGAAAATCAAACCAACCCAAAAGAGGTAAATGGTCGCTCCAATTGAGGACACTAAGCAACTCATAGCCTTCGCTAACTAACTCTTCCAGTTCTACTCCTTCACCCTTTCCGAACTCGTATTTTTTACCAAAAACACTCATCGTAACATTGTTCAAAGACCCAAAACGCAACACTTGCTTTATACCTACAACTCCATTTTTCTCCATTAAGGCCTTGACGTCTTCCACCATTTGCAAACCGATCATCTTCCTTGACTCCCCAAAAGCCTGAATTCTTCTAGGGCTGAATAAATATGTTGCACTTATTCGCCTCAAGTTTCTCCAGTACTCGCCAAAAGGAGCGAACCCAATAGCTCTGTTAAATAAAAGTTCATAAGCTGATTCTTTTATAGGAAGGTCTGCAAATGCGGAATTGCTGAGAATTTCTTTAGTAGTTTCAGGGTGGCTTGATACGATGAATCGAGTGAAACCGACTGAAAACGCCATTAGATTGAATGCTTTCAAATTGTGCGCAAGTTTAGAAAGATATCGATGAGCTTTGGGCGAAGAAAAAGACATCAACATACCAGTTGGTCCAGGTATGTTTGACTTAGAGAAGAACTAAGCAAGGCCACCGTTAGAGAAGAAGATGAAAGAAAAGAGGACTGTAGCAATGCAGATAATAGGTGAAAGAGAGATGGGTGGTATAAGAAAAGCTAAATCGAGATTGTTGGTAGACATATTAGGGAATTGTGAATGGGCAAATACTAAACTTAAAATAAGAATTGTTGGTGAGTTTTTGTTTACGAGGAAGTAGACATATTAGGACCTCGGTTACCATCCAAACGCGGTGAAGATCTCCGGTCTTCGACCACCGTCTTCATCTTCGATTACTTATCGTCGATTCAGTTATTCAGAATGGGATAAACCCGGTCTTTCTGAGCAACTCGCGTATATAATAAACAAGTGCTATTCAAACACTACTACGCATCATTTCAATTCATTAGTCACTAACCGTCAATCAGTAAGAGAACGATTTCCCAAATATTAACCCCGAAGGCCGAAACCAACATCAGATCAACACCCAGGAAACCATTCGACTTAGCCAACCTTCAGTTAGTTTCTAAATTTCACATCCATATCGTTTATACTATTTTATAACGATTTATCGCTATTTTTATTTATTTTAAAATAGCCAATTTATTCAAAACGACGCTTCGGGCCATAACGCGGCCGTGGCGCTGTTTTTCTTCAGATTTGATTTACACATATCTGAAAATCTAACCGTTGGATCTTCACAAAATTTACATCAATAGAAAGATCTTTTCAAAACGAATCCAACGGTTCAAGTTTCGGGAAAATCCGACGGTCGGATCTCCCGGTATAATCGTTTGAAGTTTCAATTTCAAAATACGAACTGCAGCGTCGTTATTCGATTTAATATAATTTTATTTATATATATATATATATATAATCGATTCTGGCGCTGTTTTTCTTCAGATTTGAATTAAACATTCCAGACAATCCAACCGTTGGATTTTTACAAAGTTGGTGCTGTTGGAAAGATATTTCCAAAGCGAACCCAACGGTTGCGATTTCGGGAAAATCCGATGGTCGGATCTCCCGGTATAATCGTTTGAAATCACGATTTCAAAATACGAACTGCAGCGTCGTTATTCGATATATTTTAATTCTATTTATATATATATATATCGATTCTTCGATTTCAAAGCTATATTCTTTTCATACAATTGATAAAAATGATATTTTTCTCTAACTATCTTCTATTTCAACACTTCACTATTTTTAACAATTCATGTATATAATAAAAACGTGATTTTTAATGTAAAACAATTTATTTCAAAACTCGACTATTTTATATAGTTAATATAGGTGATAAAAATAGGATTTTTATTATAAAACAATTTATTTCAAAACAAGATTATTTTATACATTTCATATTGATGTTAAAAATTGGATTTTTATTATAAAACAATTTCTTTCAAAATATGAATACCATTCAACACATGAATTTCAATTCAACGAATGAATTTCGATTCAACACATGAAGGTTTTATATAGTTTATATAAATAGATAAAAAGGTGATTTTTATATTTAAAACACGAATACCATTCAACACATGAATTTCAATTCAACGAATGAATATCGATTCAACACATAAAGGTTTTCAATAGTTTGTATATGTCGATAAAAAGGTGATTTTTATATTTAAAACACGAATACCATTCAACACATGAATTTCAATTCAACGAATGAATATCGATTCAACACATGAAGGCTTTCTATTCAACGAATAAATATAGTTTCAACAAATGAAAATAATTCAAACACATGAATATTATTCAAAATTTCGGAAGCATAACGGCAGGGTAGTTAAAACCGGGACCGTCCCTAGTACGGCTCCTCGCTCTACCTTAAAACCTCGCGGTTTTTGACAATGGGGATTCATGCATCTAGTTCGCACACAGACGGCATATATATTTATTTCATTTCCACAAACTAATCCTATGTGGTTTCAACCAAATATTTCTCAACCACAAATGGGTATTTTTCAACCACAATCAATCAATATCAACCACAAACAATTCCAATCAACCATTCGCTATCAATCAATTTTCACACCAATCACAACCAATAAATATCGTCCATGGTTTGTGGACGAGGGGCGTATATATATATATATATATATATATAGCATTTCACTTCTATTTCAACACATATATAATTTTTACAACGCATATATAACTTATACATCGAACGTACAACTCATACAACGCTTATACAAGAGGTGTACAACGCTTATATAACTCATACATCGACTATATAATTTATACATCGTCGTTTTCCATATTGTTTATAAATTAGAAATCTCACATTGGGTTCCACTCCACCAAAAATAGCAGAAGGCTCAGAAAAATATGCGGTCTCTTCTAGAAGGTAGAAGACGTCCTCACGAGTCTGATGTCTCCTGTTTCATCGAATTTCGTTAACGAACGAGAAAGATACGATTTTTATTGTAAAATCAACATTCGCGACGGTTTTAAAGTGTTGAAATCACTTCAGAATTAAACAGCCGTTTACCTTCGTTTGTGGTTCGAAACTAGGTTTCGATTTATCGGCCAAATGGTGAAGCGTTGCGGGGATCGGGCTACACGACGTCGAAGAGGAGGTGCTGGCGCACCCGCGCGCGGTGGAGGGGTCACGTGCGGTGGCTCGTGCTTGCGGCAGCGGAGATTCAAAGTCCGCGACTTCAGGCGGCTCGTTCGACCAGAATACACAACGAGAAAATCCAATCCTGGTATGGATCTGAAGTTCTTGAGAAGATCTTCAAAATGGATCTAGAATCACTTGATTTCGTTGAGCGGATGCGGAGAATTTGAAGAGAGAAGGTTGGAGTGAATTTCCGTCGTGCGCGATGAACATCGGGGAGAGAGAAAGATTATGTAGCCCAATGAATTTTTTATATTTTATTTATATATTTTCAAAATTCTAAAATACCCCTCTTCACACACGAACACCAATCCAAGCCCAACGACTATAGTCCCTAGCGTTTTACCCCCATTCCGAACATAGTGGGATATGTTTCGTAGGCCCATTCGACTGTTTCAGTCAGTTTCCATTCAAATTAAAATATATAACATTCAATATTCGATTTGAACGTACATTTCAATTTGCCAGGGCCACAAACTAATTCGAAAAATTCCAGAAAAATAAATCTGGCTATGTTTTGAAGATGCGGTCCCAACAAAACTAGTTTCGTCGAATTCTGAGACCGTTTACAAAAAGGCCCATTTCTGGTCGATCCAATTTAACTATAATTGACCAAAACACGTTTTCCTTTGCCATGGTCACATACTAGCTTCAAAAATTATAAAATTTGAAACCTAGCAATAACTTCTCATCCCGGATCCAATAAAAGTGGTTTCATCGAATTCCGAGGTCGTTTGCAAAATGGCCAATTTCATGGGCTATATAAATTCCATAGCGACCTTTCTGAAAAATCATTTGGCCATAACTTTTGCTTTCCGCTATGAAACTTCGATTTTTCAGATTCGCTAGAAAGGTATTCACTAACAGATTTAAATATTTTTGGTTTCACTCAAATCCGTCTTGTTTTGCACCCGGTACAGTCCGACAAAGTTTGAATTCAAATTTTGAAACTACCGCCTTGTTTTCTAATTAGAATTAATTGTATTCGTTTTCAATCGTCGATTCAAACTCACTTTTCATCGTTATTATTTAAAATATTTATTTAAAATCCATTGTTTTAGCCAATTTAAAATTTTTAAATTGGTTCAGATTTTCTGGGTCGTTACAATCTCCCCCCACTTAAAACTTTTTGTCCCCGAAAAGAAACAAAGTCGAAAGTGGTTTGTTTAATCAACTCTACGTTCGATCTGGCTTCCATTCACCAACTTTTCAATTTCTGAGAATTTTCAAATTCTTCAAAAATTTGGCTAACACCCGGAATTTTCGAAAAAATTCGCCATAACCTCCTTTGTACGGGGAGAGGTTTGGAAATTTATTGGGCCATATTAGGTACACAATAAATCCTAATAAGCATACACATATTTATAGTGATATAATCTGGTGTTTACAGGGGAGCATGTATTGATAATAACTCCAGAGAATAAATTCTCGTCACCCTGTCAAAGCCCGAGGGAGTGTGTATTTTAAATGCTCCAGAGGATAAATCCTCGTCACCTCGTCCCGTGTGGGAAATAAATAGTCCATGTGCCGTATCTAAAAACTAGAGAGACGTGATTATTGTCCACTCCAGACCCGTGTGGTTTTTTTATTAATCTGGCAATTTAATCGTTACAATTTAAATAGTCCATATCAGTCATCAGTTCAACCTGTAAAATATAGTCATCGCCATACAAGCCTCTCGCTCGTATGGTAAATCTTCCACCTCGTCACACAAGCTCCAAATGCTTATGTGGTATATGATGAAGTATGCCTATCTTCAGAAGTATGCCATGCAGTGTAGTTCAAAATTAATTGTTACTATCCTACGGCGATGTTTATTATTACACACAGAATAACCAGCACTCCGCATCCAATGGCATTCACAAGAGTTGATATAATAATATTTCGCATCCAACTCATTAAGGTTTACCTATTTGTCGGGCATGCAAATAAAATCTTCTCAACAGCTATCCCTTTACCTATTCAAACATATATAATACACATGTATATATTTCTATCTATTTTCGAATCAGTTCAATGTGTGATTTAAATGAATAAATTCTACCATTATTCTCTTATTGATTAAATTAACTATCGTTTTAATAATTTTAATTAATCAAATCTACTATCACACAACGCAAACAACAATCAATTTGTTTTTAACCTTTCAAAAATATCTAATCAATTTCTATACTCTTTTAAAATCATCCAGACTATAGAATTAAAGGTGCACATCCATGGAAAGAAAATTACAACAGAGTAGAGAACTAATTGGTAATGCAAAGTATGGTAAATGTACCTTGCACCGGAGTCAATCAGAGATGTCTACTCGACACTTAGGATAGGCTTTCTGAATGCTCTCCTCAGTTTCCCAAGTACAACCTTGCGGATCTCCACTCCATTGCACTTTGACTAAGTGAATCTTCTTGTTCCTCAGCTCTTTGGTTTCTTTGCCGATAATCTTTTCTGATCATCCCTCAACTGGATACGCTCAAATATTCTTTCTGCAGAGCTCACCCAAGCTTGAGTTTGAATAATAGATTCATTGCCCGAGAACTGTGCTCCGTTCAAATTTCGATATCTCTTTAATAGCCTCTAGATCGGGTTCTGCATTTCTTCTGTTTCTGACACTCATTTTTCTAGTACTTCTGCAATTAGCAGATCAAGTGTCAGGTCACAGAAAAGATAATTTAAAATATAGAAACACATACTTCAATGTAAATGTGTCTATCGAGGTGTAATTTCATTCTGCTTTACTCATACTAGGATATTACTGATCCTATCTATAATGAGTTACCCGTCCTAGAACACTACTGGTTCTATTTCTGACGAGTTCGTTAATATGTTATATTCCAGAACTAAGCTTAACCAAAGCTCTGATACCACGTTGCGACGACCCCATTTCCCGTACTGACGGTGGCAAGGGTAATCTTTGGAATATAACACAGAAACAGATAACAGCAGAACAGAATTAAATAAATACACCAGATAATGTACAATAGAATACACTGGATAAACGTAATCATCAGAGTTACACAGTATACAGGATCATACTTAGTACAAATACAGTTCAGCTATACATAAATGTCTACAGCGGAAACAAACAAAATATGTATAACAGGAGCTGAACAGCATAAAAGGAGATAAATAACAGAATCCATCTTCAGCTCCAGCTATCCGGATAAAGCCTGCTAAACCTGAATACAAGGCTGCCCGTGTAGAAAAAGGGGCACCCGAGTTTGAAAGTGAAACAAACTACGAGTCAGTCATGGGACTGGTATGAGAAATCTACTCAACACATTTATAATATGGCTAATCACAGGACCACGCCACTTTCGTGGAACGGGTTTACTCCATTGGATTGCCAGTGCTTTAAAACAAACCATTCCTTTAAACATCGCAATGCTTTTTATCAAAATGAAGCCATTATAAGACTCAGTTCCCATCACACAATGCAACGCAAACCGGAGGATAGAGTTTTACCTTGTAATGGCCAAAATATGCTTGATACGAATAAAACAAAAGCATTTGATATTATTACTAGTGTTTATATGTTCAAAAACAATTTCAATCATAACTATCAATCATAAACGGCATGGGTACCATATATCATGTCGCCATACATATATATACAATCAAAACCGCACGGTGTTGTATTTGGAAATTGGATTTCCGTCCTGAACCAAGGCAAAAGATAGTCCTTACTGAATTCGAGACGCTCTAGCCCGTGTCTCAGGCACAGCCGAAACCGTACCTTGGATCGTCAGGGCCGGTCCACACGAAGTGGATTATAATGCTTGAACAATGCGTTTCTCCGCCCTATGGGGCGTCAATGAGCGAACGAATGACTCCATCGGACCCGGATCGTCCGATCTAACCGAGGCGCCACGCAACAGTAACAACCACATAAGTCAAACTCGTCACGACGTGTAAAACCACTGACGCCACTTCTAGCTAGAAAGAAAACGCATGCCCCCCTGAGGTCCTTTCTCCCGTTTCTGGTTCATACCGGGGTGTGAGGTTCGCGAATTCACGTTATACACAAAGCTACGCCACACAGGCGGTGCTTTGATCATCACTACAATACTTTGCTTTTCAACAGAAGTCCTGATCACTACATCTTAGCATACCACACAGGCAATTCACACCGTGCAACTGATAGCTATCAATCACACAGAATAAATTCCAATGTCCGACACACTGTCCATTTGCAAGTCCGTTCTGGGTCTGAACGAAACCGGAGGCACTATATACCTCGCAAACCCATCGATCACCACGTACGTCTGGACGATCACCACTCATTATCCATATTTCGGGATGCCTCCCAATCAGGACCTCGGTTACCATCCAAACGAGGTGAAGATCTCCGGTCTTCGACCACCGTCTTCATCTTCGATTACTTATCGTCGATTCAGTTATTCAGAATGGGATAAACCCGGTCTTTCTGAGCAACTTGTGTATATAATAAACAAGTGCTATTCAAACACTACTACGCATCATTTCAATTCATTAGTCACTAACCGTCAATCAGTAAGAGAACGATTTCCCAAATATTAACCCCGAAGGCCGAAACCAACATCAGATCAACACCCAGGAATCCATTCGACTTAGCCAACCTTCAGTTAGTTTCTAAATTTCACATCCATATCATTTATACTATTTTATAACGATTTATCGCTATTTTTATTTATTTTAAAATAGCCAATTTATTCAAAACGACGCTTCCGGCCATAACGCGGCCGTGGCGCTGTTTTTCTTTAGATTTGATTTACACATATCTGAAAATCTAACCGTTGGATCTTCACAAAATTTACATCATTAGAAATATCTTTTCAAAACGAATCCAACGGTTCCAGTTTCGGGAAAATTCGACGGTCGGATCTCCCGGTATAATCGTTTGAAGTTTCGATTTCAAAATACAAACTGCAGCGTCGTTATTCGATTTAATATAATTATATATATATATATATATATATATATATAATCGATTCTGGCGCTGTTTTTCTTCAGATTTGAATTAAACATTCCAAACAATCCAACCGTTGGATTTTTACAAAGTTGGTACCGTTGGAAAGATATTTCCAAAGCGAACCCAACGGTTGCGATTTCGGGAAAATCCGATGGTCGGATCTCCCAGTATAATCGTTCGAAATCACGATTTCAAAATACGAACTGCAGCGTCGTTATTCGATATATTTTAATTCAATTTATATATATATATCGATTCTTCGATTTCAAAGCTATATTCTTTTTATACATTTTATAAAAATGATATTTTTATCTAGCTGTCTTCTATTTCAACACTTCACTATTTTTAACAATTCATGTATATAATAAAAACGTGATTTTTAATGTAAAACAATTTATTTCAAAACTCGACTATTTTATATAGTTAATATAGGTGATAAAAATAGGATTTTTATTATAAAACAATTTATTTCAAAACAAGATTATTTTATACATTTCATATTGATGTTAAAAATAGGATTTTTATTATAAAACAATTTCTTTCAAAATATGAATACTATTCAACACATGAATTTCAATTCAACTAATGAATTTCGGTTCAACACATGAAGGTTTTCTATAGTTTATATAAATAGATAAAAAGGTGATTTTTATATTTAAAACACGAATACCATTCAACACATGAATTTTAATTCAACGAATGAATATCGATTCAACACATGAAGGTTTTCTATAGTTTGTATATGTCGATAAAAAGGTGATTTTTATATTTAAAACATGAATACCATTCAACACATGAATTTCAATTCAACGAATGAATATCGATTCAACACATGAAGGCTTTCTATTCAACGAATAAATATCGTTTCAACAAATGAAAATAATTCAAACACATGAATATTATTCAAAATTTCGGCAGCATAACGGCAGGGTAGTTAAAACCGGGACCGTCCCTAGTACGGCTCCTCGCCCTACCTTAAAACCTCGCGGTTTTTGACAATGGGGATTCATGCATCTAGTCCGCACGCAGGCGGCATGTATATTTATTTCATTTCCACAAACTTATCCTATGTGGTTTCAACCAAATATTTCTCAACCACAAACGGGTATTTTTCAACCACAATCAATCCATATCAACCACAAACAATTCTAATCAATCATTCACTATCAATCAATTTTCACACCAATCACAACCAATAAATATCGTCCATGGTTTGTGGACGAGGGGCGTATATATATATATATATATATATATATATATATATAGCATTTCACTTCTATTTCAACACATATATAATTTTTACAACGCATATATAACTTATACATCGAACGTACAATTCATACAATGCTTATACAAGAGGTGTACAACGCTTATATAACTCATACATCGACTATATAATTTATACATCGTCGTTTTCCATATTGTTTATAAATTAGAAATCTCACATTGGGTTCCACTCCACCAAAAATAGCAGAAGGCTCAGAAAAATATGCGGTCTCTTCTAGAAGGTAGAAGACGTCCTCACGAGTCTGATGTCTCCTATTTCATCGAATTTCGTTAATGAACGAGAAAGATACGATTTTTATTGTAAAATCAACATTCGCGGTGGTTTTAAAGTGTTGAAATCACTTCAGAATTAAACAGCCGTTTACCTTCATTTGTGGTTCGAAACTAGGTTTCGATTTATCGGCCAAATGGTGTAGCGTTGCGGGGATCGGGCTACACGACGTCGAAGAGGAGGGGCTGGCGCACCCGCGCGCGGTGGAGGGGTCACGTGCGGTGGCTCTTGCTGGCAGCGGCGGAGCTTCAACGTCCGCGACTTCAGGCGGCTCGTTCGACCAGAATACACAACGAGAAAATCCAATCCTGGTAGGGATCTGAAGCTCTTGAGAAGATCTTCAAAATGGATCCAGAATCACTTGATTTCGTTGAGCGGATGCGGAGAATTTGAAGAGAGAAGGTTGGAGTGAATTTTCGTCGTGCGCGATGAACATCGGGGAGAGAGAAAGATTATGTGGCCCAATGAATTTTTTTTATTTCATTTATATATTTTCAAAATTCTAAAATACCTCTCTTCACACACGAACACCAATCCAAGCCCAACGACTGTCGTCCCTAGCGTTTTACCCCCATTCCGAACACAATGGGATATGTTTCGTAGGCCCATTCGACTGTTTCAGTCAATTTCCATTCAAATTAAAATATATAACATTCAATATTCGATTTGAACGTACATTTCAATTTGCCAGGGCCACAAACTAATTCGAAAAATTCCAGAAAAATAAATCTGGCTATGTTTTGATGATGCGGTCCCAACAAAACTAGTTTCGTCGAATTCTGAGACCGTTTGCAAAAAGGCCCATTTCTGGTCGATCCAATTTAACTATAATTGACCAAAACACGTTTTCCTTTGCCACGCTCACATACTAGCTTCAAAAATTATGAAATTTGAAACCTAGCAATAACTTCTCATCCCGGATCCAACAAAAGTGGTTTCGTCGAATTCTGAGGTCGTTTGCAAAATGGCCAATTTCACGGGCTATATAAATTCCATAGTGACCTTTCTGAAAATTCATTTGGCCATAACTTTTGCTTTCCGCTATGAAACTTCGATTTTTCAGATTCATTAGAAAGGTATTCACTAACAGATTTAAATATTTTTGGTTTCACTCAAATCCGTTTTGTTTTGCACCCGGTACAATCCGACAAAGTTTGAATTCAAAATTTGAAACTACCGCCTTGTTTATAATTAGAATTAATTATATTCGTTTTCAATCGTCGATTCAAACTCACTTTTCATCGTTATTATTTAAAATATTTATTTTAAATATTTAAAATCCATTGTTTTAGCCAATTTAAAATTTTTAAATTGGTTTAGATTTTCTGGGTCATTACACATCTTTAAAGGAAGAATTTGAAAAGCAGTAAAACAATGGCTTTATTCGAGAATCAGCATATCCTGACTAGATATCGAACCCAGTTCTTATCAAAAAGGCCAATGGAAAATGGTGAATGTGCATCGAATTTTCAGATCTGAATAAGGCTTGCCCAAAAGACAACTTTCCACTTCCAAGGATCGACCAGTTAGTAGATTCGACGGCGGGACATGAACTTATTTCATGTATGGACACATATTCGGGATACAACCAGATTCCAGTGCATATGGCATACCAAGAGCATACCGGTTTTATTACAGACCTTGGGTTATACTATTATGTAATGATTCCTTTCGGATTGAAGAACACTGGGGTGACATATCAACGTCCAGTAAATCGCATGTTTCATAATTAGATTGGAAAGTCCATAGAGGTATACGTGGATGACATGCTCGTGAAGTCCAAGCAGTCGGATGACCATGTCTCAGACTTAGTAGAAATATTTAATATCCTTCTATATTATGGGATGAAACCGAACCCTTTGAAATGCTCTTTTGGCGTTGCATTAGGGAAATTTTTGGGTTACTTTGGTCATAGACAACTTAAACCAGTAGTTCAACTTAAAGAAGACGATCGACTACTTCAAAAAAATACCTAAGCAACTTCATAAAGCAACCATGAAGACTCGACTCGAACATCTCAGAGGACCATCAAGAGGTATCACACGATCCTGATCTCCATTTTTGAGTATTGGCACCAATCCAACTATAGGGATCGACAAGGATCCCTAATAATAGGCCCAATTAGTCCCACTTTTCTTGGAAGGGGGTCGGATTGGTACGAAGGTTTTGTTGGCGAATTCTCAACTGGATATTTGTGGATCTTCACTTATAAATACATAATGGTAGCTCATTGCAAGGGATGTTCTTCTCTCTAGCGTATACTCTGTCATTATTATTACTCATATTCAAATCAATACAATGGTAGGCAATGATATAAACAAAAGGAGAACTTTTGAAGTAGACGTAGGTCGGAGTAAACCAAACCACCACAAAATATTTTGAGTTCATTTCTATATGTTTTCAATTTCTATTTTTCATATTTTATTCTCTAGTTCATACTATTGGGTGTTGGCGTCATTTTTAATGTCAATGACTTTTTTGCTTTTGTAATGACCCAAAAATTCTCGTCTTTCGAATCGACTGTAAACCCCACAAGTCTGATCCAAAATGACAGAAATCTTCGAGGAATTCACTTTGGGTATACAACACATCAGAACAAAATACAAAAGAACATTTCATAGTTATTACAAGAATATCATAGTATAAAATAAACACAGAGTATAATGATTACAATGCACAGCAGAAATACAAAATTACATTCAGTGGGAGACTCTCAAATGTTCTAGACATAGATTTATGCTTCAATCCATACTTCTCTAAGCATCTGCAAAACAAACTACCCCGTTCCCCATATGGAAAATATGGGCACCTGAGTTTGCAAGGAAAAAACAAACTACGGATCAGTCATGGACTGGTATGAGAACTCAAGTCAATTATGATTCATATTAAACCTAGGTAATTCATAAGACCACGTTGTATGACACGGAACGGGTTTTCGCCATATGAATAGTGATTCATCAAACCAATCCAAAATAGATTTATCAACACTTTTAGATTTATCAAATCTAATGAACTTCGTCAGAATCAAAGCCAAAATAGTTTTTTCTTCACTTTTAGTTTTGTTGAATCTAATTTATTTTCAAAAACAATTCTTTTGAAAATAATATCTTCGGACTTAGAAAACCCATTTCATTTCAAATAATTTTAAATACTATATATTTCTTTCATATCAAATCATACTTGACTTCGGGATTTCAAAAAAAATCACTTTTGGAAAATTCCAAATATCTACAATACATGTATATTAAAACATATGCAACCAAGTCGGGAGGTTTCTCCCATCAACAAGGCACTGGGTCTCAGCCTTCTCATCTTGTCAATAATCTAAGTATGTCCCTCTATAAGCAGAGAGTCCCATACGGTATGTCCCTCTAGAACCAAAGAGCCCCATACCCGTTTGTCCAGAATTTTAATCACGGGTTACCAGAATCGTAAGTAACATATCACATCATTTATATCCCAAAGTGATAACTGTTTTCATAATTATAATCACAATTACTTTCAAATCATAGTACTTTTTCTTTTCAAATCATTTAAACATTGGGATTTAAGCCGTCGAAATCCTCTTCGCTTATAAAACATTTGTTATAAACCATTTATCACTTCAAAATATTTATTTCAAAATATTTTCTTGTTCATCGAAATCCAACTTTCATTTCATATTTTTTTATGAAATCATCTTTCCAAATTCATTCATCTTGTCTCACGTTCATAATTAAATGATTCAACTTCTATCAATAATCAACAGCATCACAAAAAGCGCTACGAATAGGCTTATATCAACTAATTTAGTCAAAATGACTTTTATGTGACCCAAAACTTCGCATTACCTATTCAAATCACTTTCAAACCATTTATTATGATTTATCATAATTTATCTCTATGTTTAATAATTTAAAAATAGCTCATTTCATAAAAATCTAGTTTTGGGTCTTAAACTGCAAAATTTGTATTTTTATAGAAATTTGTTTTTGGCTTATCTCATAATCTAACCGTTGGATCTAAACGGTCTTATATTCACTTGAAAACTCTTTTCATTTCATACCCAACGTTTTCATTTTAGGAAGATCTGATGGTCGGATGTTCCGGAACGTCAGTTTGAAGTCATTGGCCGAAATTCGGGAACGGTCGCTGCGCAATATGTTCTATTCTGGCCAAATCTGATTTATAAATAAAATAGAATCGACTATAATTCCAATTTGTTTATTAACCATCTATCACACATCAACAAACAATATAACATTCAATCTACATATTGTGGTATATACCATATAAGCATTAAACCATTAACGCTTACATGGATTTGTCAATCAACAGATTAACCACAATATCAATCATCAACAATCATAAGTATTCAACACAATCATATAATTCACTACCCAATGGTGAACATATCCAAACTCAATAACTAATGTTTAGTTAATTTTTCCCAATCAATAACCATTTAAGGTTGAAGTCAAATTTTAGGTCAATACTATTAGTTATAAGTGTCACATACCCAAGCAACTATGTGTATACCACTTAAAAATCATATTTTTATCATGTTAAACATCATTAAACACTATAATGATCCCAAATCATCCATCACACATAAACATATACCTTAAACAATTCACAACAGTAATTAAAACTAAACTAGCCCTTAATCGGTTTAGAAATTCTCACCGAAAGCTATCCACGCCACGATTCTTCGTATGTAGGAGTTCTGTTGTTTTCACTGAACCAAATTTTCACATTTTTCTCACCAGTAGACCAGTCACTCGATATATATATATATATATATATATATATATATATATATATATATATATATATATATATATATATATAGGCGTGCGTTCAATGGCACCCCAAAAATGGGGCACCCCAATAGCCCCCCTGTTTTCCACCTCTTATTTATCTTAAAATAAGATAGTTGATGGAAAGGGAATGAGTGGAGGGAGAAAGAGTGCAAGTGAGAAGGGGAAAATAGGGAGGCTATTGGGGTGCTCCATTTTTGGGGTGCCATTGAACCTGCCTCATATATGTATATGTATATATAGTTACAAATTAAAAGGAAAGATGAAGTTTTTCTAGGGTTTTCAAGGTTTGGAAGGCTAGTGAGGCCCACAGCTAAGGGAGGTGGGGTCCACCACGTTGAATGGATGGAGTGGGGCTGGAAGGGGCTGGTGAGGTCAGATGTGGGGATGGTGGGGTCCAAGGTGGAAGCTTGGGAAAAATCAGGGTTTTAAGTGTTTAAGGGTAAAAGGAAGTGCCTTTGGAGAAAGGGGGGCCATGGCTTGAGCTAGGAAGGGAGGAGGGCGCTGCATGGTGGTGGGCTAGTGGGAGGTGACGTGGGGTTTGGAGAAGGGAGGAGGAAGACATGAAAGGAGAAGTTAAGGAGAATAGGAATGGAAAAAGATGGAAAAAGAAATGAAATAAAAAACCAAAATAATCCTCTCACTTCACATGGCTTATGGACTTAGAAAAGAGGAAAGGAGGAAGAATTTTACAAGTATGGGGAAGGACATTGAGTTGTCTAACTTGGAGGAGTGGTGGGAAGTTGTGTATATAGATGATGCTTATCTTAAATAAATGATTATTTTATATTTAAGGGTTATCTTAAGAAGGTGTTATGTATATTTGAGTTAATTTAGACCTTATGAAATCATTAGTACCCGTTAATATTTCCTTTAGGTTATTGTTTACCATTTTATCAATATTTTTCAATTGTTCTGTATTAGTCAAAACTGTTTATTTCAAGTCGAATTTCAATGGAACGATTCCCATATGTTTTTAGTTTTATGACCAAACCATAAGTTCGATCAAAAAGAAATTTAAAACCCTACTATATTTCAATAATACGGTTTCAATAAAATTAATCTCGTCAAATTCAGAGACCGTTTGAAAAATGTCCTTATTTCTAGCTTTTGCTGGATTTTAACTGATTTTTCAATACGCATTTATACTACGTATGCTTACATATTAACTCTGATTGACTTGAAATTTTAAACTTAACAATAATTTACTATTCCAGGTCCGATGAAAGTGGTATCGTTGAAATTCAAGCTCGTTTGCAAGATGTCTCTTTTTAGGCTATTCAAATAATATTAAAATATCCAATTTTAATATATTTACCTTTTTAAAGTCCACTAAACTTATTTAAATCCAAATTTTAAATTGACCAAAAATTTGGGTCGTTACAACTTTCATTGAGAACATTTGCACTCGCTAATTTCAACACTTGAATATTTGGTTTGAAAGCTTGGATTTTGGAGAAATTGGCAGGTAATCAAGCAGGAAGCTACCTATAGGAATTAACGTGAGGGGAGTCAGGATATCTCTTCAAGGGTTGGAGCTAACTAACCCATTATCTACATAACCAGCTATGAAATGCGAACTACGATGAATGACCTGTAGATTTGGATCACTACACAACAAGAGGAGATGATGAAAACTTGCTCGGAGATAGGACAACTGGAACGGTTGGAAACCAAAACCAAGTGCATGTACCAGAAACTATCAGGATTGGGCATGAATTGGAGCGAAAAGGGGCACAACCTGACCAATTATTAGGGTTCGGTAACTATTCCCTAAGGATCAATGTCAATCTCTAGATATTGAGGGGCTGGCTCCGGTTGACGTTGGAAGGTATGTTATTGGCCTAGCGGTCGGTGTTGGACAAGCTGTTGTGAATCAGAACATGGAAGCTTGGTTAAAGGAATACGTACCAAAGTTCTTTCATGGAGTGAAGACTCGGGATGGAAAATGGAGGCCACCTATGGACGAGTAGGAGAGATTAGCTAAGACAATAAGGCATGTTATATGAGGCGGATTACCTAATCAAAACTTAGAGGATGTCAACAGGAGTTTATTCACTCCTAACACGAGCATGTTAGGAATCCATTGTGTAACACCCCGTAATTTCAACAACACTAAAAGAGGATAAATTAAATAATAATTAATCTAATATTCAAAATTAAGGGAAACGGACTGTGCCATTGCGTCCCTCTCGAAATTCCGGTCAAGATAGACATTTGGTTTGCGTAAAATGGACACAGTATGAAGATGTTATGAAGGTTTGAAGTTTGTATACGCGCAAGATAATTATATATATATATATATATATATATATATATATATATAGGGTCCAGGAATTCAAAAATTTCAGTTCAAAATTCGAAATCACAAAAATTGGGGGAAGTGGGAAAAATCCTTCCTAGGGGAGTCGACCCCATAGGAGGGGTGTCGACCCCTCAAAGGGGGTGTCGACCCCCCTAGGGCTGAGGTGGCAGTCGGTTTCTGGAGGCTGGCAGCTATATATAGAGGTCCATTTCTCTTGTTTTCCTCACTGGAATTCAATGGAGGCCAAATGCTGTCAGTGCCTGAACTGAACTGGATTCTTTATCTTCTACAACAATCAAATAAGGCTAATCAGTTAGATATTCAAGTGTAGATCTGCATCTCAACAAGCTTCTTTTCTATTTCTATCTTCTTATCTAAACACTGTGAGTCCTAGGTTACTTTTAGATTTAAATGATTAAAAGTAAAACGTGATAGTACTGTGATTTGGATCTGTTTTAAAACATGAATCTATGTTATTCTTGGATCAAACCTTATTATACTAGATCTATTTTTAGAGATCTAATTCACTTATGGTTAATTTATCATGTCACCTTTGTGGATCTAAACCTTTATATAGGTTTGTAATTAATTTGGATCAATCATTATTTGGACAGCTAAATCCTTGTTTAGATCTAGATCATCTTGTTGTGGTTAATTAAGATCTGTCATAAACTAGACATTTGGATTCTTATCTATTCATTCTTCTCATGAGACCCTTATTATGTTAGATCTATTTTAATTATCACAAGTTCATATATCTACTCTTATATGTCCACCTTATCACCATGCCAGTATATATATATATATATATTTATGCCATTTATGTTAGAACAATCACTTTCGTCATATTCCCATCACCTTTCCCTTTTATTGTTTATGACTAAGCTATTATCTAGCCTAGGTATGACGTGAACTATATGTGAATGCGTTAGTTAGAGAACGGGGGAAAACATTAGTATTGGCATAACTTGAATAACGAATATGAATTTGGACATATTATCCACTATGAATAGAATTGGGTAAATGGGCATGAACACCTATAAAGACATAGGTATAATTAATTGGTTAATAATTAAAATGCCTAGGATTATAGTAATTAGAAAATTGTAACGACACTTATGACACGAGGTTAGATTGCATTTATGGTGGAAGTCTGCCCGGACCCGACCGGCATATCCAGCAACCACAAATGTTGAATCTAATGTGAGGGGTCTAAGTGCGCAAATACGAGACGGGCTAAGACACGAGGTTAGGCCCAACTTGTGGAAGAAGTCTACCCGGACACGACCGGCATATCCAGCATCCACAAGTTGTAGGCCTAATGTGGGAGGTTTAGCCCATTATAGTGATAAATGGACATGGTAACGAATTTGAATACTTAACCTAGTAAATCCGTAGGGATTGTATGAATATGAACTAAAGTTGGGGTTAAGTAAAATTGGTTGAACAGTGGGTGGGTTAAGTAAATCTGAAGGGGTGGGTAATATTTACATATAGGCCCACAAACTTAACCTAATAAGGTTATGTAATCAAAGACGCCCAGTGGTATACATAGCCGGTGGAAATAATAAAGTTATGTAATTAAAGACACCTTTTAGGGTAAGCATAACTTGTAGAAATAATAGGGTTATGTAATTAAAGAGACCTAATGATATACATAGCCAATGAAAACCTAGTGGGGGATACAAGAAAGGGGAGAGCTTGTATCATATTGTGTGGGACCCGTTTCAGCCAGTAACTCGGAGTAGGTATCAAAAATATACTCCGAATTAAGTCGGAGAAGGGGCACACTTATTGGACTGATTGTAAGAGATCCAAACGTGGAGGACGAAGTGGGCGGCGCAAACCAACAGGGCCATGTGCATTCATGAGCCGGGCAGAGGGGGATAAGACGACCGTGACACCTATAGATATGGTTGTGCACATTATTAAGACGAGGGGTTGCCACTTTAGGAAGTGATACCTCCTACTGTGGGGTCGGCACAAGGTATCTACGCGGATTAGGGAGCCGATCGATTAGGGTAGTAGTTAGGATACATCTGGACGTATGCCTAAGCCTACCGTTTGATAGTTGTTGGGATCATCTCATTTTGGCTATTATAGCATCAGTGCAGAGTAATCATTAGTAAAGCGTATATACTCTATTATGTTACCTTGTCAAGCTCACCTTTTATGATGTTATCCTTCTTGTTTGTCTTATATGTCTGTCATGTTACTTTTTCTTATTTACTTACTAAAAGTAACTGGACTTGCCAGACTTTATGTCTGGCCCTTTTTGTTTCCTCTTCTTTCTTCCGTTCCCCCCAGGTTCGTAGGGAGGGAATTCTCAAGTTTAGTCAAGACTCGGTTATCATGCTTTTGACGTATAGCTCAAGTTCTTATCTCTACTATGGCTTAGCTCTTTTTTTGGAGAATTGTGCTTTTTATATATTTATGTACTCTGATGGTACAAGACAGAAGTTGTATTATTGTAATGGTTTTTGTGACTTATGGTATTTTGGACCACAATTTTATGATTTATGTTTGAAATAAAAATTCGAATTTCCGCTGCTATCTTATTTATATTTGTCTTGTAATATTTTGTGTCTGTTTACCTATAACGCTTCACGAACTTAATGCATTCCCTTAGTGAATGACATTAACGGACGTGGGGTGTCACACTTGGTATGAGTTGAAGGTTACCAGATTAGATAAAAGTTTTTGAAAAATATTTTCAAAAAAAAAAGGTTTTAAAAGAAAGCATTTTCCAAAAAGAAAAGTCTATTTTGAAAAACATTCCCCAAAAAGCCATAAGTAATATCTTTCGATCCCTTGTCTGAATCTCTTTCCTTTTCTTTTTTAGCATATCCGGAGAACCTAACACTCCAGAGGGCGTTACGATACCAGGCTGGTTCCGTAGGTATCTGGAAGCCATGGCGCCTGCCGAAGGCCAAGGAATCTTTCCTCCCCCAGCCGCACCCGTTGTTCCCCCTCCTTCTCCTCCGTGTGCAGACAATTTTTCTACGATCTACAAAGATTTCTGTTCTATGGGAGGGAAGCCATTCCATGGAACCGAGACATTTGTAGAGGCAAGGAATTTACGCAAGGAGACCGAGGACCTGTTCGTAATCTTTGAAGTAGAGGATCAAAGGAAGATTCAGTTAGCTGCTTGGCTACTGAAATATGAAGATTCGTTTTGGTGGGAGGTAACCCAAGCAGGCCGTCCGGTGGAAACTTGGGATGACTTTAGACAGCGGTTTGAAATGAAATTTCTTTCCAAGCTGAGAAAAACATGCAAATGGAGAGGTTCTTAGCACTCAAAAAAGGGAACTTGACTGTTAGAGAATATGTGAACAAATTCAACCAACTGGCCAGATTTAGATTAGAGCTGGTAGACACTCTACATAAGAAGGCTTTGCAGTTTGTTAAAGGGCTAAATGAACCCCTCCATGGGTTAGCCAAGTCTCATATTCCAATGGGACCTACCTTTGAAAGACTTATTGATATGGCCTTGATGTATGAGTAAGAGAAAGGAGAAAAGAAGGAGGTTAAAGTTGAGGAAACAATGCAAAACAAGAAGATATGGCCCAAGAAAGGACAACAACAGCAACAACAACAGCAACAGAAGAAAAGTGGAAAGAATGGCAAGGGTAAGGATAAGAGGAAGTGTCACAGTTGTGGGTGTGAGGGTCACTTGGTGAAGGATTGCAAAAGAAGAAAGAATTCTTGCTACAATTGCGGAGAGATCAGACACTTTACTAAAGAGTGCCCGAAGAAATAGGGACAAGGTCAAAGAGCAGGAACTTCTAGAGGGCAGGTGCATGCTCTCGCGATCAGTGCTCCTGATAGAGGCAGAAAAATTTCTGTGGAAGGTTTAATTTCTCTTTCAAATCATCCTATTAGAACACTTTTTGATTCTGGCGCTTCACATTCATTTATATCTAGTTCTGTGGTTAAATCTCTACACGTAAATACTAGTATGGTAGTAGATCCCATAGTTATCTCAAACCCCATTGGTGGTTCGGCTCATTTATCTATGATTTGTAGGGGTTTGAGAATATCTGTGTTAGGTGTCGAATTTGAATGCGACGCGTATGTGCTCGGGTTCATGGGCTATGGGTTAATTATAGGAATGGACTGACTAGTGCCATTCTAGATTGTGAGAGGAGGGTCGTTAGGCTTCTAACCTGTCATGGGAGTATCCTCGAGATTTCTTGTGACCTGCAAGGGTCTGTTATGCTTAATTTTCTAGAGTCTCTTGATGCGTCTGTCGATGATCTGTAATCTCTTTTAGTAGTCTGTGAATATTCTGATGTTTTTGAGGAGGTCGTCTGTCGATGATCTGTAATCTGTTTCAGTAGTCTGTGAATATTCTGATGTTTTTGAGGAGGTCTGGGCTTACTTCTGAGGCACGAGATCGATTTTCGTATATATCTGGTGGACAATGCAAATCCAGTTGCATTACCAGTGCGCCATATGGCTTCGAGGGAAAGCAAGGAGTTGAGTAAGCAAGTAGGAGAGCTACTTGAGAAAGGATTTATCAGACGAATCATATCTGAATGGGGTGCTCCAGTTGTATTCGCAACTAAGGCGGATGGTTCGCTTCGTTTGTGTGTGGACTATTGAGAGTTGAACAAACTCATAAAGAAGAATAAGCACCCACTTCCGAGGATAGTCGACTTATTTGATCAGCTTGTTGGTGCCTCAGTATTCTCTCAGTTAGACTTAGCCATGGGGTTTCATCAGTTGAGGGTGACTGAGGACAGTATAGACAAGACTGCTTGTAGGACTCCGGATGGTTTCTTTGAATGGCTACTTATGCCTTTTGGGCTGATGAATGCACCCGCTTATTTTGTCGATGTGATGAGTAGGGTGTTTCGGGAGTTTTTAAATAAATTTGTCATGGTCTTTGTTGACGATATTTTGATCTTCTCTAAAAGCGAAGAAGAGCATGCCCAACATTTGAGAGAAATTTTGAAAACTCTCCATGAGCATCATCTTAAGGCAAAGTTCTCCAAATGCCATTTTTAGAGAAGAGATGAGATTCTTAGGGCATGTAGTCTCCAAAGAAGCGATAATTGTGGATCTCGCGAAGGTAGTTGCAGTGCAAGATTGGCAAATTCCGAAAAATGCAACAGAGGTGAGAAGCTTCCTGGGATTGGCAGGTTATTATAGGAAGTTCATTAAGGACTTCACAAAGATACCAGGCCCTCTCACCAGGCTGACAAAGAAGAACTTGGCATTTTATGGGATATAGATTGTGATGTTGCTTTTCAACATTTGAAGAGGGCTCTGACAACAACCCCAGTCTTGACTTTGCCCGATGGGAACAAAGTATATACGGTTTACACCGATGCATGCGGTATAAGGCTTGGTGCGGTTCTGATGCAAGAAGGAAAGGTAGTGTGTTATCGGGGTAGATAGTTGAGAGTTCATGAGAAGAACTACCCAATTCATGATTTAGAGCTAGCTGCCATAGTATTCGCACTAAAAACGTGGCGTCATTACTTACTTGGAGAGAAGTTCGAGTTATACACTGATCATAAATCTCTCAAGTATTTGTTCTCGCAGAAGGATCTTAATTTAAGGCAACAAAGATGGATGAAGTTCCTAGCTTCTTATGATTTTGAAATCGCTTATACCCCTGGCAAGGGTAATATGGTGGCCAACGCACTAAGTAGGCAGAGGATGGCCTTAAGTCCTCTGTTTGTGGAAAGGAGGAGCTTGGAGTTCATATCAACATTTGACTTTAGACCCTCCATCGAGATTTTGCCTGATTTGTTTGCATCGCTAGAAATACGACCAACTCTTATGGATCAGGTACGAGCTTCGCAGCAAGGTAACCCATAGATTTTAGACATTATGTATAAGCTCAGGAAAGGGGAGACTTCTAGTCACCTCAGTAGATATTCCATAGATGAAAAGGGGTGGTTGCGACGAGATGGAAGGCTTCGTGTTCCTCAAACTAGAAGCTTGATAAAGCCAGTCCTAGAAGAAGCCCACCATTCTAAGATGACTATTTATTCAGGTGGTGATAAGATGTACAGAGACATGAAGCGGGTTTTCTTTTGGGCTGGGATGAAGAAAAATGTGGCAGAGTTTGTTTCTCAATGTTTAGTTTGCCAGCAAGTTAAAGCTGAGCAAAAGAAGCCCGGTGGTTCACTTCATCCTTTGGAGGTCCCACTGTAGAAGTGGGA
The DNA here is from genome assembly GCA_030737875.1 of Allium sativum. Lineage (NCBI taxonomy): Eukaryota > Viridiplantae > Streptophyta > Magnoliopsida > Asparagales > Amaryllidaceae > Allium > Allium sativum. The sequence goes on from CM060917.1 coordinate 57,843,258, forward strand.
GAGCGTCTCCATGGACTTCATAGATGGTTTTCCTAGGCCAAAGAAAGGCAACACCAGTATTTGGGTTGTGGTGGACAGACTGACTAAGAGCGCTAATTTCATTCCCGTCAAGAGTAAGAGGACGGCATCATAGTTGGCAGCAATTTATGTTCGTGAGATGGTCCGTCTTCATGGAGTACCTTCCAGCATCATAAGCAATCGTGACCCCATCTTTACCAGTGAATTTTGGAGGAGCTTGCAAGAAGCTTTGGGTATACAGTTGTGTTAGAGCACCGCTTATCATCCTCAAATGGATGGACAGACGGAGAAGGTGAACATAAATCTAGAGGATCTTTTAAGGCTGTGTATCCTAGATTTCGGAGGGACTTGGGAAGAGCACCTTCCTTTAGCAGAGTTTGCCTATAACAACGGTTATCAAGCTAGCATCGGCATGTCACCCTTCGAAGCATTGTATGAACAACCCTGTAGATCACCGACTTGTTGGTGGGAATCTATAGAAAGATTATTACTTGGACCTGATATGGTTAGAGAAACGTCCAAGAAAATTGATCTCATTCGACAACGAATGAAGATAGCTCAAGATAGGAAGAAGTCCTATGCAGACAAGAGAAGGACTGACATCGAATTTGAAGTGGGAGACTTAGTTTTTATTAAGGTATCACCTCTGAGGAATGTGGTTCGCTTCGGATCTGTAGGGAGGTTGGCACCCAGATTTGTGGGACCATTTCCCATCACCGAAAGGATCGGCCAAATGGCCTATAGAGTAAATCTCCCTGAAAATCTATCCAGCGTTCATTATGTTTTCCACGTTTCTCATCTGCGGAAGTGCTTGCATGACACCGCGGAAGTTGTTGAGCCAAGTATATTAGAGGAAGTAGAAGTGAAACGGGAGGCAACAGTTAGACGAGTTTCTACCCGCATTCTTGGATCAGAAATTAAGAAGCTACGCAACAAAGAAATCAAGTTGATAAAGGTTCAATGGGGAGATAATCCAGAGGATGCGACTTGGGAGACCGAAGATAAGGTTCGTGCTTCGTACCCTTTCCTTTTTGAGGGTATGTTCTTAACTCCTTATTCCAAAGTTTCATATACGCTTGCTTCTATCATTTGAGTATATCCTATCAATAGTATTTTCGACCCTTAGATAGGAATCGTATGGATGTAAACATGTTTTTGAGACATGTTATGTTTGATGGATACAAGTGGTTGCTAGTGGTTGCCTGTGGATGCATATACACACACAGTAGGCACTAGATTGGCTCAATCACTCTCATACTGCATATGGATGTGTGTGCATTTTTCTTTTCTTTTAATGGGTGAAAATGGATGTATTATCAAATGGATGTATTATCAAATGGATGTATTATCAAATGGATGAGTAGATGGGTGATGGATGGTAGGACATACATTCTTCTCAACTTAGAGATTTCTGGGACGAAATCCTTTAAGTAGGGGGGCATGTAACACCCCGTAATTTCAACAACACTAAAAGAGGATAAATTAAATAATAATTAATTTAATATTCAGAATTAAGGGAAACAGACTGTGCCATTGTGCCCATCTCGAAATTATGGTCAAGATAGACATTTGGTTTGCGTAAAACGGACACCGTATGAAGAAATTATGAAGGTTTGTATACATGCAAGATAATATATATATATATATATATATATATATATATATATATATAGGGTCCAGGAATTCAAAAATTTCAGTTCAAAATTCGAAATCACAGAAATTGGGGGAAGCGGGAAAAATCCCGCCTAGGAGAGTCAACCCCATAGGAGGGGTGTCGATCTTGGGGTCGACCCCTCAAGGGGGGCATCGACCTATGGGTAAGGGGGGTCGACCCCCCTAGGGCTGAGGCGGCAGTCGATTTTTGGAGGCTGGCAGCTATATATAGAGGTCCATTTCTCATGTTTTCCTCACTGGAATTCAATAGAGGCCAAACGCTGCCAGTGCCTGAACTGAACTGGATCCTTTATCTTCTGTAACAATCAAATAAGGCTAATCAGTTAGAGATTCAAGTGTAGATCTGCATCTCAACAAGCTTCTTTTCTAGTTCTATCTTCTTATCCAAACATTATGAGTCCTAGGTTACTTTTAGATTTAAATGATTAAAAGTAAAACGTGATAGTATTGTGATTTGGATCTGTTTTAAAACATGAATATATGTTATTCTTGGATCTCAAACCTTATTATGCTATATCTATTTTTAGAGATCTAATTCACTTGTGGTTAATTTATCATGTCACCTTTGTGGATCTGAACCTTTATCTTGGTTTGTGATTATTTTGGTTCTATCATTATTTGGACAGCTAAATCCTTGTTTAGATCTATACTAGATCATCTTTTTGTGGTTAATTAAGATTTGTCATAAACTAGCCATATGAATTCTTATCTATACATGCTTCTCATGACACCCTTATTATGTTACATCTAGTTTAATTATCACAAGTTCATAGATCTACACTTATATGTCCACCTTATCACCATGCCAGTATATATATATATATATATATTCCATTTATGTTAGAACAACCACTTTCGTCATATTCCCATCACCTTTCCCTTTTATTGTTTATGACTAGGCTATTATCTAGCCTAGGTTTGACGCGAATCATATGCGAATGCGTTAGTTAGGGAACGAGGAAAACATTAGAATTGGCATAACTTGAATGGCGAATATGAATTTAGACATATTACCGACTACAAATAGAATTGGGTAAATGGGCATGAACACCTATAAAGATATAGGTATAATTAATTGGTTAATAATTAAAATGCCTAGGATTACAGTAATTAGAAAACTGTAACGACACTTATGACACGAGGTTAGATTGCATTTGTGGTCGAAGTCTGCCCGGACCCGAGCGGCATATCCAACAACCGCAAATGTTGAATCTAATGTGAGGGGTCTAAGTGCACAAATACGAGACGGACTAAGACATGAGGTTAGGCCCAACTTGTGGAAGAAGTATGTCCGGACCCAACCGACATATCCAGCATCCACAAGTTGTAGGCCTAATGTGGGAGATCTAGCCCATTATAACCATAAATGGACATGGTAACGAATTGGAATACTTAACCTAGTAAATCCATAGGGATTGTATGAATATGAACTAAAGTTAGGGTTAAGTAAAATTGGTTGAACAGTTGGTGAGTTAAGTAGTAAATCTGAAGGGGTGGGTAATATTTACATATAGGCCCACAAACTTAACCTTATAAGGTTATGTAATTAAAGACACCTAGTGGTGTACTGAGACGTCACCAAATCCCATTCCGACGGAGACAAGGGTTATCTTTGGAATATAGCATAGAAACAGATAATAGCTGAACAGAATAATTAAATACACCAGATAATGAACGATAGAATATACTGGATAAACGTAATCATCAGAGTTACACAGTATACAGGATCTTACTTAGTACAAATACAGTTCAACTATACATAAATGTCTACAGCGGAAATAAACAAAATATGTACAATAGGGGCTGAACAACATAAAAAGAGATAAATAATAGAATCCATCTTCAGCTCCAGCTATCCAGAAAGAACCAGCTAAACCTGAATACAAGGCTGCCCGTGTAGAAAAAGGGGCACCCGAGTTTGAAAGTGAAACAAACTACGAGTCAGTCATGGGACTGGTATGAGAAATCTATTCAACACATATATAATTTGGCCAATCACAGGACCACGCCACTTTCGTGGAACGGGTTTACTCCATTGGATTGCCAGTGCTTTAAAAACAAATCATTCTTTTTATACACTGCAATGCTTTTTATAAAAATGAAGCTATTATAAGACTCAGTTCCAATCACACAATGCAACGCAAACCAGAGGATAGAGTTTTACCTTATAATGGCCAAAATATGGTTGATACGAATAAAACAAAAGCAATTGATATTATTACTAGTGTTTACATGTTTCAAAACAACTTCGAATCATAACATCAATCATAGATGGCATGGGTATTATATATCATGTCGCCATATATATATATACAATCAAAACCGCACGATGTCATATTTGGAAATTGGATTTCCATCATGAACCAAGGCAAAAGATAGTCCTTACAGAATTCGAGACTGCCTAGCCCGAGCCTCAGGAACAGCCGCAACTGCCCCTTGGAGCGACAGGGCTGGTCCACCAATGTGGATTATTATGCCTGAACAATATGTTTCCCCGCCCTTTGGGGCGTAAACGAGCCAACGAATGACTCCATCGGACCCGGATCGTCCGATCAAACCGAGGCGCCTCGCAACAGCAACAACCACGTAAGTAAAATGTCGGGCCGTGTAAAAACACTAACACAACTCCTAGCTAGGAAGAAACGCATCCCCTCCCTGAGGTCCTTTCTCCCGTTTCTGGTTCATACTGGGGTGTGAGGCTCGCGAATGCACGTTATACACAAAGCTACGCCACACAGGCGGTGCTTTGATCATCACCACAAGACTTTGCTTTTCAACAGAAGCCCTGATCATTTGCCACTTAGGCATGCCACACTAGCAATTCATGCCATGCGACTGATGTCCATCGATATACAACCTCTGAGCTCGTGCATTTCAGAGAAGGGCGTTAAGCAAAAGAATAAATTCTCCGCCGCCAAACAGATGTATATTTAATAGAGATCAATCAACACAGAATAAAATCCAATGTCAGACACACAGTCCATTTACAAGTCCGTTCTGGGTCTGAACGAAACCGGAGGCACTAAATACCTCGCAAACCCATCGATCACCACGTACGTCTGGACGATCACCACTCATTATCCATATTTCGGGATGCCTCCCAATCAGGACCTCGGTTACCATCCAAACGAGGTTAAGATCTCCGGTCTTCGGCCATCGTCTTCATCTTCGACTTTCAATCGTCGATCAATTATTTGAAATGAGAATTAACTCGGCCTTTTCAAATAATTCACGTATTTTTAGAATTTCAAATCAGTTTATTTCAATGGTTAAATCAATCGACAACACCAACTTGTTCTTTAACGTATTTTTCACACCAAACACATTCGACCATCAAAAGCCACATAAATCGAGAAAATTCAGTTTATTTCCATTCCACATCGTTTATGATATTTTATAACAATTTATCGCTATTTTTATTTATTTTAAAATAGCCAATTTAATCAAAACGACGCTTCGGGCCATAACGCGGCCGTGGTGCTGTTTTTCTTCAGATTTGATTTACACATATCTGAAAATCTAACCGTTGGATCTTCACAAAATTTACATCATTAGAAAGGTCTTTTCAAAACGAATCCAACGGTTCCAGTTTCGGGAAAATCCGACGGTCGGATCTCCCGGTAAAATCGTTTGAAGTTTCGATTTCAAAATACGAACTGCAGCGTCGTTATTTGATTAAATATAATTATAATTATATATATATAAATATAATCGTTTCTGGCGCTGTTTTTCTTCAGATTTGAATTAAACATTCCAGACAATCCAACCGTTGGATTTTTACAAAGTTGGTGCCGTTGGAAAGATTTTTCCACAGCGAACCCAACGGTTGCGATTTCAGGAAAATCCGATGGTCGGATCTCCCGTACTAATCATTTGAAATCACGGTTTCAAAACACGAACTTCACGGCCACGTTTCGTTTTAATTTTATTTATATTTATATAAATATAGTTCATTCAAAAATTCCTATATCGTTTTCACTTCAAATATTTCACTAACGCCTTTAAATTTTGGAAAAATTCGCCATAACCTCCTTTTTATGGGAGAGGCTGGGAAAATTCCTAAATAGCCACATGGGCGTCTCATGTCAAAAAGAAAAAGAAAAAGCCAAGCGGCTAGCCAACAGGCTCATAAAGTCATCACCCAAACAAAACAGTAAATGTGTACTTATTTGTCGGGCACAAAATTTTATTCCTCTTCTCTAGCCCCTTTTTGCTATAACCTGTTCAATAAATATGCATGTACATATATACAGTTCTTATCACTTATCATTTTCCATTCAACTTCATATTTGATTCCATTTGGTTTAAAAACACCATTCATTCTAATGTTGCATGCATAGGCAAAAATCATATCATTAGCTAATTAATGAATATTTCGACTCATGCATATTTATTTGAACGAGTTGCTATTTTTAACACTTCACATTTCAACAATTCATGTATATAATAAAAATGTGATATTTATTATAAAACAGTTCATTTCAAAACACTATTATTTTATATAGTTTATATAGGTGATAAAAATAGGATTTTTATTATAAAACAATTTCTTTTAAAACGAGATTATTTTACATAGTCCATATAGTTGATAAAAGGTGATTTTTATTATGAAACAATTTATTTCAAAATATGAATACCATTCAACATATGAATTTCAATTCAACGAATGAATATCGATTCAACACATGAAGGTTTTCTATAGTTCCTATATATAGATAAAAATGTGATTTTTATATTTAAAACACGAATACCATTCAACACATGAATTTCTAATCAACGAATGAATATCGATTCAACACATGAAGGTTTTCTATAGTTTCTATATATAGATAAAAATGTGATTTTTATATTTAAAACACGAATACCATTCAACACATGAATTTCTAATCAATGAATGAATATCGATTCAACACATGTAGGTTTTCTATAGTTTCTATATATAGATAAAAATGTGATTTTTATATTTAAAACACGAATACCATTCAACACATGAATTTCTAATCAACGAATGAATATCGATTCAACACATGAAGGTTTTCTATTCAATGAATAAATATAGTTTCAGCAAATGAAATTAATTCAAACACATGAATATTATTCAAAATTTCGGCAGCATAACGGCAGGGTAGTTAAAACCGGGACCGTCCCTAGTACGGCTCCTCGCTCTACCTTAAAACCTCGTGGTTTTTGACAATGGGGATCATGCATCTTGTTCGCACGCAGGCGGCATGTATATATTTATTTCATTTCCACAAACTAATCCTATGTGGTTTCAACCAAATATTTCTCAACCACAAATGGGTATTTTTCAACCACAATCAATCAATATCAACCACAAACAATCCCAAACAACCATTCGCTATCAATCAATTTTTACACCAATCACAATCAATAAATATCGTCCATGGTTTGTAGACGAGGGGCGTATATATATATATATATATATATATATATCAATTCACTTTTATTTCAACACATATATAATTTTTTACAACGCATATATAACTTATACATCGAACGCACAACTTATACAACGCTTATACATGAGGTGTACAACGCTTATATAACTCATACATCGACCATATAATTTATACATCGTCGTTTTCCATATCGTTTATAAATTAGAAATCTCACCTTGGGTTCCACTCCACCAAAAATAGCAGAAGGCTCAGAAAAATATGCGGTCTCTTCTAAAATGTAGAAGACTTCCACACGGGTCCACTGTCTCTTGTTTCACTGAATTTCGTTAACACAGCAAAAAGATATGATTTTTACAGTGAAATCAGAAACGGTAGCGCTTAGAAGTGCTATAATATAGTTTATTATAAAATAGCCGTACCTCACTTTGAATGTTCAAAACTAGGTTACTGATTTGCACCCAATCCGTTCAGTTTGTGGACGATCAGATCCTACCACCTCGAAGAGCTTCAAGAGGCCTTGCCGGCGCTGGTAGTTGCATGGGGATCGACAGTTCAGGAAGGGAGATCGACGGCTCCGAAGTAGGCGTCTTCCTCACGTTGGATCTCGAACAACTCGCGATGGTTAAGGGCGAAAGTGGTACTGATTTAAAGAGGAGGGGCGGCGCTACGAAAAACTCCAAAGGAGTAGGTGGTTTCGTGGATCGGAATTGGAGAAAAAGAGGAAAGAAGGGAGGAGCTTTTTCCGCCGTCGATTGCTGAAGAATCGGGGAAGAAAGAGAATTTCGGGGGGGGGGGGGGGTTCTTCTGACGTGGATCACTTTTTTTTTATAAAGTTTTAAAAATCCGAAAATACCCCTTGCCTCCTGCGAACACCGATTCAAACCCAACGACTGTCGTCCCTAGCGTTTTACCCTCATTCCGAACACAATGGGATATGTTTCGAAGGCCCATTCGAATGTTTCAGTCAGTTTTCGTTCAAATTAAAATATAAAACATTCAATATTTAATTTGAACGTACATTTCAATTTGCCAGGGCCACAAACTGATTCGAAAAATTCCAGAAAAATAAATATAGCTATGTTTTGACGATACGGTCCCAACAAAACTAGTTTCGTCGAATTCTGAGACCGTTTGCAAAAAGGCCTATTTCTGGTCGATCCAATTTAACTATAATTGACCAAAACACGTTTTCCTTTGCCACGCTCACATATTAGCTTCAAAAATTATGAAATTTGAAATCTAGCAATAACTTCACATCCCGGATCCAACAAAAGTGGTTTCGTCGAATTCCGAGGTCGTATGCAAAATGGCCAATTTCACGGGCTATATAAATTCCATAGCGACCTTTCTGAAAATTCATTCGGCCATAACTTTTGCTTTCCGCTATGAAAATTCGATTTTTCAGATTCGTTAGAAAGGTATTCACTAACAGATTTAAATATTTTTGGTTTCGCTAAAATCCATTTTGTTTTGCACCCGGTATAGACCGACAAAGTTTGAATCCAATTTTTGAAACTGCAGCGCCATTTCAGGCCTTGTTTATAATTATAATTAATTATATTCGTTTTCAATTGTCGAATCAAACTCAGTTTTCATCGCCATTATTTAAAATATTTATTTTAAATATCTAAAATCCATTATTTTAACCAATTTAAAAAAAATTAAATTGGTTCAGATTTTCTGGGTCGTTACAATCTCCCCCACTTAAAACTTTTCGTCCCCGAAAAGGAACAAAGTCGAAAGTGGTTTGATAAATCTACAATCACACATCACAACAACCAATCCAATTGTTTTCAACCTTTCAAAAATATACTAATCAATTTCTATACTCCTTTTAAAACCATTCAGACTATATAATTTAAAAGTGCACATCCATGGAAAGAAAATAACAACAGAGTTAGAGAATTAAATGGTAATGCAAAGTAGGGTAAATGTACCTTGCACCAGAGTCAATCAGAGATATCCACTCGGCATCTAGGATAAGCTTTCTGAATACTCTCCTCAGTTTCCCAAGTACAATCTCGCGGATCTCCACTCCATTGTACTTTGACTAAGTGAACCTTCTTGTTTCTCAGCTCTTTGGTTTCTTTGCCGATAATTTTTAGCGGCTCTCTTCTCACAGCTAATTCTGGAGTAATTTCAATATCCTGCTGAGCTGCTTCCTCCACGATCAACTGGATCATGAACGTGCTTTCGAAGTTGAGATATGTGAAATACATCATGAACTCCAGGCAACCAGTCAGGCAGTTTGACCCTATAAGCGAGAGTTCCGATCCGTTCCAGAATAGGAAACGGACCAATGAATTTGGGCGCCAATTTTCCAGTTTTACCGAACCGGATTACTCCTCTCATCGACGATACTTTCAAATATACATAGTAGCCAACCTCAAAGGATATATCTCTTCTTCTTCTATCGGCATAGCTCTTTTGTCGGCTTTGAGCGGCGAGTAATCACTTCTTAATAAAATCGACTTTGTCGGCAGCTTCTCTGGTCATATCTGGCCCCAACACCAGTCTATTTCCAGGTTCGACCCAACAAGCAGGAGATCGGCACGGTCTACCGTACAATGCTTCGAATGGCGACATTGTCAGACTCGCCTGGTAGCTGTTGTTATAAGAGAATTCAGCCAAATGCAGATGGTCTTCCCATGATCCACCGAAATCTACAACACAAGCCCGCAATAGATCTTCTAAAATACGATTCACCCTCTCAGTCTGACCGTCTGTCTGAGGATGATAAGCGGTGCTTCAGTTCAACTTCGTTCCCAGCTCGACTTGAAATGCTCCCCAGAATTTGCTAGTGAATATTGTATCTCTATCACTGACTATACTGAGCGGCACTCCATGTAGTCTAACTATTTCCTTGAAATATATCTGCGCCGGACTCTAAGCAGTTCTGTTTGATCTGACAGGTATAAAATGGGCGGTCTTCATGAAGCGATCTACGATCACCCAAATACTGTCATTCCCTTTTCTAGTTCTGGGCAAACCACCAATGAAATCCATAGAAATATGCTCCCACTTCCAACCAGGAACTTCTAGTGGTTGTAACAGTCCAGCAAGCTTCTGTTGGTCGCTCTTGACTAGCTGGCAAGTAGGGCATCGGCTAACATATAAAGAAATGTACCTCCTCATCGACTTCCACCAGAAGGTGCGTTTGATGTCGTTATACATTTTGGCTACTCCCGGATGGATACTAAGTTTTGACTTGTGGCATTCATCCAGTACTTCCTTTCGGAGCTCAGGAATGTTAGGAACACAGATTCGACCCTTCAGCCTTAGAAACCCCTCCTCATCAACTTGAAAAATCGAGGGTTCGCCTTTCAGAATTATCTCTCTGATCTTCTGAATGAAGTGATCATCCTTTTGAAGAGAAGATATTTTATCCATCAATGAAGTCGTGATAATAAAACTGGCGATCATCTCATTCTTCCGGCTTAACGCATCGGCCACGACATTGGCTTTCCCTGGAGTGTATATAATTTCAAAGTCATATGCTGCAAGAAACTCCAGCCAACGCTGCTGCCTCAGATTCAAGTCCTTCTGGGTGAACAGATACTTTAACAACTGGTGATCTGTAAACAGTTCAAATCTCTCACCCAGAAGATAGTGCCTCCAGATTTTCAAAGCGAATACTATAGCCAACAACTCAAGATCATGAGTTACGTAGTTCTTTTCGTGCGGCTTCAGTTGGCGGCTAGCATAAGCAATCACTTGGCCCCTTTGCATTAACACTGCGCCAAGGTCTTCTCTAGAAGCATCAGTCCAGACTTTCAAATCCTGGTTGCCATCGATGATGGTTAACACTGGAGCAGTCGTTAATCTCAACTTTAGCTCTTCAAAAGCCTCTTCACTTTCAGGAGTCCATTTGAATTTAGAGTGCTTCTTTGTAAGCTTCGTTAAGTGACCAAATATTTTCGAAAAGTTTTTAACGAACTTCCGGTAATAACTAGCCAATCCGAGAAAACTGCGGACTTCAGTAGGGGTACTGGGCTGCTTCCAGTTTTGAATAGCTGTGATTTTACTTGGATCCACAGCAATTCCTACTTTCGATACTACGTAGCCCAGAAATTTCACTTCCTCTTGCCAGAATATACATTTGGACAGTTTGGCTTTCAATACATTCCTTCTGAGGATTTCCAAAACCTGTTCCAGATGCTTTTCATGTTCGGCCTTTGATTTAGAGAAGATTAGAATATTGTCAATGAAAACCAGAACAAATTTATTCAAAACTCCTCTGAACACTCTATTCATTAGATCGACGAAGTAAGCTGGAGCGTTACATAAGCCGAACGGCATTACTAACCACTCGTAGAATAAGTCGGGACCTCTGAATGCCGTCATTGGAACACACTCTTCGGCAGTTCGAAGTTGATGGAAGCCTGTAGCTAGGTCCATTCGTGAAAATACTTGTGCTCCATTCAGACGATCCAACAAATCATCTATTCGCGGCAATGGATATTTGTTCTTTATTGTCTGCTTGTTCAAGTCACGATAATCCACACATAACCGTAGAGTACCGTCAGATTTTGGGACAAACACTACTGCTGCACCCCAATCAGAGAAACTCGGCCTGATCAGACCCTTCCATACTAGCTGTCGCGTTTGATTCTCTAATTCCTCCTTCTCTTTCAAGGACATTCTTCGAATAGCGTGAACTACCGGCCTTGCATTGGGAATCAAAGCGATCTTGAAATCTATTTCTCTCTGCGGAGGCAAGCGAACAACTTCTTCAAACACATCCGCATAATTCTTGACGATAGGAATGTCTTTGATGAGGTCAGGAATATTCTCTGTGACTTCAGGGATATTTTCTATTTGAGCTGGAGAAACATCGAGAGCTGACCAGAAATCTTTTCTATTTGAAGTCAGGCCTTCACATGGTATGGTTATATAATTCCCCGATTGGGCCCTTGCTTTAACCACTCTCTCGGCGCATCTAACCTCAGCTTCATATTTGGTTAGCCAATCCAACCCCAATATAAGATCAAACTCCTTAAAATTCATGACGATGGAGATAGTAGGGAATTTATAGCAGGAAAAAGAGACAGGTACTGCACAAACCCAACTGAGATCGATGGAACCCCCAACCGGATTTTGGACAGTCATTGGTTCTTTGAGTTTTCTCAATTTCAAATCCAACTTCCTAGCTGCATTCTTTGAAATAAAGCTTCGTGATGCGCCGGTGTCAAACAGTACTTTAACTGGAATATTTTTGACATTAAGCGTGCCTTCTAAAACATCAGACCTTCCCTGCCTATCTGAGGGTGCTGAGGTTTCTGCCACTTCATTTACCTGAGCCTCATTGGTCTTTTTCGACAGCCAGCAGTCTTGCTTTACGTGACCAGCTTGATGACAAAGATTACACTTTCTATTTTCTTTAACCTTGTTCTTTGATTTAGATCCCTCCTTCTTTTGCAATTTCAAGGACTTACATTTCCTGGACAAATGACCTTTTTGATTGCAGTTTGAGCATGTGGCAGTCGTTGCCGGTTCTTTTTCAGATTTAGCCCTTTTTCTCTTGGCACTGGACTTGTTACTGACACCAGACTTTGCACTGGCCTTAGGACAATCAGTTTCAGATTCAACCTTATCGCTAGAGCTGACTTCCTCCTCGTTGCGCAACATGCCTTTCTTATGGATATCTTCATACAGATAAGCCATATAAATCATTTCTGAAAAAGGGAGCTTCACATGCCCCATTACTTTATTCTGATATTTCCTTTGAAGCCCGTAAATAAATCTTAGATTCTTTCTCTTCGTATTCTGAATTAGATGGGGAGCAAAGTGAGAAAGTTCGTTGAATTTCTTATGATATTCTGGGATGGTCATATCTCCTTGTATCAAATAAGAAAATTCATCACATAGGCGCTCAGTCGCTTCGGGAGGAGTAAATCTTTCCAGGAAAATCACTTTGAATCTATCCCAGGTGATATCACCTTCTGGATTATCCTTAATAACTGAATCCCACCAAAACAAAGCTTCGTCTTTGAGTACCCAGGAGGCTAGTAATCTTTTCTGGTCATCCCTCAGCTTTAATCCTTCAAAGATTTTCTCAGCCGAACGAATCCAGGCTTGTGTCTTCATAATAGATTCTTCGCCCGTGAACGGCTTTCCACCCAGATTTCTGTATTTCATATATAGGGCTTCGATATCCGGGTCAGTGTCACTTCTTCTGTTTCTGGCACTCATTTTCTAGTTCTTCTGCAAATAGCAGATCAAGTGTCAGATCACAGAAAAGGTATTTTAAAACATAGAAACAAATACTTCAAATGTAAATGTGTCTATCGAGGTGTAATTTCATTCTGCTTTACTCATACTAGGATATTACTGATCCTATCTGTATAGAGTTACCCGTCCTAGAACACTACTGGTTCTATTTCTGACGAGTTCGTTAAGATGTTATATTCCAGAACTAAGCTTAACCAAAGCTCTGATACCAAATGAGACGTCCCCAAATCCAATTCCGATGGAGACAAGGGTTATCTTTGGAATATAGCATAGAAACATATAATAGCAGAACAGAATAATTAAATACACCAGATAATGAACGATAGAATATACTGGATAAACGTAATCATCAGAGTTACACAGTATACAGGATCTTACTTAGTACAAATACAGTTCAGCTATACATAAATGTCTACAGCGGAAATAAACAAAATATGTACAATAGGAGCTGAACAACATAAAAAGAGATAAATAATAGAATCCATCTTCAGCTCCAGCTATCCATAAAGAACCAACTAAACCTGAATACAAGGCTGCCCGTGTAGAAAAAGGGGCACCCGAGTTTGAAAGTGAAACAAACTACGAGTCAGTCATGGGACTGGTATGAGAAATCTATTCAACACATATATAATTTGGCCAATCACAGGACCACGCCACTTTCGTGGAACGGGTTTACTCCATTGGATTGCCAGTGCTTTAAAAACAAATCATTCTTTTTAAACATTGCAATGCTTTTTATAAAAATGAAGCCATTATAAGACTCAGTTCCCATCACACAATGCAACGCAAACCGGAGGATAGAGTTTTACCTTATAATGGCCAAAATATGGTTGATACGAATAAAACAAAAGCAATTGATATTATTACTAGTGTTTACATGTTTCAAAACAACTTCGAATCATAACTATCAATCATAGATGGCATGGATACCATATATCATGTCGCCATATATATATATACAATCAAAGCCGCACGATGTCGTATTTGGAAATTGGATTTCCATCATGAACCAAGGCAAAAGATAGTCCTTACCGAATTCGAGACTGCCTAGCCCGAGCCTCAGGAACAGCCGCAACTGCCGCTTGGAGCGACAGGGCCGGTCCATCGATGTGGATTATTATGCCTGAACAATACGTTTCCCCGCCCTTTGGGGCGTAAACGAGCCAACGAATGACTCCATCGGACCCGGATCGTCCGATCAAACCGAGGCGCCTCGCAATAGCAACAACCACATAAGTAAAATGTCGGGCCGTGTAAAAACACCGACACAACTCCTAGCTAGGAAGAAACGCATGCCCTCCCTGAGGTCCTTTCTCCCTTTTCTGGTTCATAACGGGGTGTGCGGCTCGCGAATGCACGTTATACACAAAGCTACGCCACACAGGCGGTGCTTTGATCATCACCACAAGACTTTGCTTTTCAACAGAAGCCCTGGTCATTTGCAACTTAGGCATGCCACACTAGAAATTCATGCCATGCGAGTGATGTCCATCGATATACAACCTCTGAGCTCGTGCGTTTCAGAGAAGGGCGTTAAGCAAAAGAATAAATTCTCCGCCGCCAAAAAGATGTATATTTAATAGAGATCTATCAACACAGAATAAAATCCAATGTCAGACACACAGTCCATTTACAAGTCCGTTCTGGGTCTGAACGAAACCGGAGGCACTAAATACCTCGCAAACCCGTCGATCACCACGTACGTCTGGACGATCACCACTCATTATCCATATTTCGGGATGCTTCCCAATCAGGACCTCGGTTACCATCCAAACGAGGTGAAGATCTCCGGTCTTCGACCATCGTCTTCATCTTCGACTTTCAATCGTCGATCAATTATTTGAAATGGGAATTAACTCGGCCTTTTCAAATAATTCACGTATTTTTAGAATTTCAAATCAATTTATTTCAATGGTTAAATCAATCGACAACACCAACTTGTTCTTTAACGTATTTTTCACACCAAACACATTCGACCATCAAAAGCCACATAAATCGAGAAAATTCAGTTTATTTCCATTCCATATCGTTTATGATATTTTATAACAATTTATCGCTATTTTTATTTATTTTAAAATAGCCAATTTAGTCAAAACGATGCTTCGAGCCATAACGCGGCCGTGGCGCTGTTTTTCTTCAGATTTGATTTACACATATTTGAAAATCTAACCGTTGGATCTTCACAAAATTTACATCATTAGAAAGGTCTTTTCAAAACAAATCCAACGGTTCCAGTTTCGGGAAAATCCGACGGTCGGATCTCCCGGTAAAATCGTTTGAAGTTTCGATTTCAAAATACGAACTACAGCGTCGTTATTTGATTAAATATAATTATATTTATATATATATATAAATATAATCGTTTCTGGCACTGTTTTTCTTCAGATTTGAATTAAACATTCCAGACAATCCAACCGTTGGATTTTTACAAAGTTGGTGTCATTGAAAAGATTTTTCCAAAGCGAACCCAACGGTTGCGATTTCAGGAAAATCCGATGGTCGGATTTTCCGTACTAATCGTTTGAAATCACGGTTTCAAAACACGAACTGCACGGCCACATTTCGTTTTAATTTTATTTATATTTATATAAATATAGTTCATTCAAAAATTCCTATATCGTTTTCACTTCAAATATTTCACTAACGCCTTTAAATTTTGGAAAAATTCGCCATAACCTCCTTTGTACGGGAGGGGCTGGGAAAATTCCCAAATAGCCACACGGGCGTCTCATGTCAAAAAGAAAAAGAAAAAGCCAAGCGGCTAGCCAACAGGCTCATAAAGTCATCACCCAAACAAAACAGTAAATGTGTACCTATTTGTCGGGCACAAAATTTTATTCCTCTTCTCTAGCCCCTTTTTGCTATAACCTGTTCAATAAATATGCATGTACATATATACAGTTCTTATCACTTATCATTTTCCATTCAACTTCATATTTGATTCCATTTGGTTTAAAAACACCATTCATTCTAATGTTGCATGCATAGGTAAAAATCATATCATTAGCTAATTAATGAATATTTCGACTCATACATATTTATTTGAACGAGTTGCTATTTTTAACACTTCACATTTCAACAATTCATGTATATAATAAAAATGTGATTTTTATTGTAAAACAGTTCATTTCAAAACACTATTATTTTATATAGTTTATATAGGTGATAAAAATAGGGTTTTTATTATAAAACAATTTCTTTTAAAACGAGATTATTTTACATAGTCCATATAGTTGATAAAAGGTGATTTTTATTATGAAACAATTTATTTCAAAATATGAATACCATTCAACATATGAATTTCAATTCAACAAATGAATATCGATTCAACACATGAAGGTTTTCTATAGTTTCTATATATAGATAAAAATGTGATTTTTATATTTAAAACACGAGTACCATTCAACACATGAATTTCTAATCAACGAATGAATATCGATTCAACACATGAAGGTTTTCTATAGTTTCTGTATATAGATAAAAATGTGATTTTTGTATTTAAAACACGAATACCATTCAACACATGAATTTCTAATCAACGAATGAATATCGATTCAACACATGAAGGTTTTCTATAGTTTCTAAATATAGATAAAAATGTGATTTTTATATTTAAAACACGAATACCATTCAACACATGAATTTCTAATCAACGAATGAATATCGATTCAACACATGAAGGTTTTCTATTCAATGAATAAATATAGTTTCAGCAAATGAAATTAATTCAAACACATGAATATTATTCAAAATTTCGGCAGCATAACGGCACCGGGACCGTCCCTAGTACGGCTCCTCGCTCTACCTTAAAACCTCGCGGTTTTTGACAATGGGGATCATGCATCTAGTTCGCACGCAGGCGACATGTATATATTTATTTCATTTCCACAAACTAATCCTATGTGGTTTCAACCAAATATTTCTCAACCACAAATGGGTATTTTTCAACCACAAACAATCCCAAACAACCATTCGCTATCAATCAATTTTCACACCAATCACAATCAATAAATATCGTCCATGGTTTGTGGACGAGGGGCGTATATATATATATATATATATATATATATAGCAATTCACTTTTATTTCAACACATATATAATTTTTTACAACGCATATATAATGTAACGAACCGGGATTTTCGACTCCGAAAATCAACATCAAACTATCATGTTGACCATTCAGACATCGAACATTCCAGATCATTAATAGAAAGAAGTTAGAGGGTGAGAATAGATAAGAAAGAAATATTAGAATAGAAGAAGAGGAAGAAACACCACAACACAGAATCTCACATCGCAGCGGAACAAAATATAATACTGAAATAAATCTTTATTGAGAGCTTTGAAAATACTTACAGTATCAGAGTACATCATACCATGGGACAGTTATAATAGCCTGTTCCCATATACAACACACAGCGGAATAGTAGTAATATCATACGTCTGGACTCTTCCAGCTCGTCTCTTCATAGCAGTCGATAACCTGAACCTGTACAACCCGGTCTAACCCGAGCATTTACAAAACACCGGGTCAGTCTGGTGAACCAGAGTGAGATAAACTCGCACAGTAATAAGGGTGAACCATCCAATCATGATTTTAAAGTTCAAAACCTTTTCAAAGAAAAGGATAATCGTAAGACCAAATCCACACATAAACACGGACGGTTTTTACCTTACGATAACCCAAAACATTTTTGAAACCAATATCTTGTCTGATATTATAATAATGTCTAAATACAAGTAAATAGAATCTAGTGGAACGCTTACATCTCACGCTCCACATATATAGTATACAATCAAAACCCGCAGGCGCTTATTGGAGATTGGATTCCGATCTTGACAAGGTATGGGACCACCTTCCGATAGTGTATCTCTAGAGACGAATACACTGGGTTCAACAAGAACTTCTTGCAACCCGGCCCTCACATGACCGACCACTCATTTCGCTTGAGTGTATCGAATGTATACCACCGACGGTTGGGATCAGCAACCGTCTCCCGACAAGGGACAGCATCGAAACATAGATTTAAGAAGCAAATAGGATTTCCTCTAGATAGGTGATTATACATCCTAATGGGAGTGACCCACATAGCCATGCTGCCTGCCCGATTTTTGTCATTTCCCGGTTGATGAGGCTTGAGGCTAGAACTTTATCTCTAGAACATCTGGTCATCATTCACTTTGAATGCCACATCGTCAGATCCGCCAGATCACACTTGATTGACGTCCACAACCATACTCTAGCTATCTGGCTAGAGAGTAACCATTTCTCCGCCGTCAACTATCGTACGTTTGGAGAAATCAACGCAAGTAATTCCTTTGGAAATACTCTGTCAGACATCCGTCCATACAAGTCATCCAGGAACAGGATGAACCGAAGGTACTCTCCTACTGCATCTCATATAGAAATCACCCCATGGATCAGTAGCGAGAAGTCCTTGCAAACCGTAGATTCCAACCACGACAGAACCGCAGTTTATCTCTGGTTGCAATCCCAGCGAATATTAGCGGTCCTTCCGTTTATGAAAATCCACGGTCTTCAAAGCTTCATTCCGATCATCCTCTGATATCTTCACTTATTTGTTGATCAGAATGGTTTTCGAATATAAATTCGATCCCGGTCTTTCCGTACCAACAATCGTATTGGACAGATTTGATAGTCGGTGTTTTAACTATCAAAATATACAGTGTTTCAATCATGACACTCCAATGAGTTCACTGGTTCCGTATTCAGCATCATTTGGCCTTTAACAAACTGATTTGCTTTTGTTAAATTAAAACTTCTAACTCTTTTAAATATTCAAAAATACGATATTTGAATAACTCTAATTGATTAATTAACATTCGTCTTAACTCCATTCGCTTGACTCTAGATCATAGCGATCACAATGGTTACGCCTGATTCCCTCAGGAAACATCCGACCGCCGTAGGCTATCTGCAGCCCTGCGAATTACGCTAGCAGTCGTACGAAATGGCAACTTAGCCGAATAATTATGTTTGGCTAATTCTATCTCGAATAGCTATATTCAATTTCCCACTTAACTCTTCCATCAAATCATCCTTTAAATTCGGAAATCCATTAGTTTTTAACAAAGAAATTTATAGCACATATGTTATAACAATAGCGTTATAATTACTATTTAGATTTACAAACAACAGCACTATAATCGCTGTTTTAGGTTACAAAACATATATTATAACTACAGCGCTAAAATCGCTGTTTACGCAACAATTATCAAAGTTTATCCATTCATCTCATTTCTTATGCTCATAATTGTAAATCTGATTAACATCAGAACAAATCGAAGTCTTAAATAAATAAAATATTTATTTTACTTTATAAACCTTTATTCAAATAATATATTCAAAATCCAACTCCAGTTATAAAGTAAATTTTATAACTTCATCTTAATCGATTCACCTGACGGTGAATCAATATTTATAACACGATTGATTTCATAGACCATACGCTGCCAAATACCCAACCAATATTACCCATTGGTTTAAACACAACACAGGTTGAATGTTCAGTCAAAAATCAACAATCAAATCAATCACCCCAAACAGGACAATTCATATGTGATAATATGAAAACAAACAATATTTTTGAGGAATCCGGTTGGATCCCTCCAACCTGTTATCACAAACAGGATCATTTAGTTTCATTTAACCGATAACAATAAATGACGGCCATCAATCAATTCACAAACCATGCAACCAATTTAACAATTTCAACACGTTCATTTTATAAACGTGACCAACCAAGGTGAGTTACCTTTATTGGAACCAATCGTTAAAATAACGATTTGGAATTTCACTGAAATTAAACACAGTTTAATTTCATCAGTTAAATCAACAAATAGGTATAACTAGCAAATAGGCAACCATCAGCAAGCAGAGCACACAAAATAAAAAAACACCCAATTTATATAAAATATAAAAAGGGTAACTGAGTGAGTTTAACTCACCTTGAGTTGCGTTGTTATAATAACAACTGATTTGATTAAATTAAACTCGCGTTTAATTTTACTAGGATCTCCAGCTGTATTCTGCTGCGTCCGTTTCTGTTCCAGGATGTAGATCTCATTCATACAGTTCCGGCATCGCTGGTTGTGTTCCATTCTGATCATATACGATGGAGTTATTAATATTATAAGTTCATATAAATTAAGCAAACAATAAAAATCCTTAATTAAGTTTTAATTCCCCTTTTTATTTTATTTTATTTTATTTTATTAACCTAAGTTAGCTAAACCAAATCTTACTTAATTTAATAACTAAACTTAAGTAAGTAATTTGTTAAGACTAATTCCTTAAGATATCATTCGATCAAATTATCAATTAATTACATTTGCAACGGAGAATCAGGTCCGACTCTCCTGCTTCCTTCCTGCATTCGTTGCCTACATCAGTCGAAGTTTGGTATATAGGATTTTTAAGTAAAATATCAGTCTTGAAATTATAAAATGTAAACTTAAGCAAATTGCTTTGTTAGTTCACGGTACCAGGTTTTCTTCCAAAATTTGCTCACGGTCGTTCCTGTTTTTCTTACTGATGTGTCCTTCTTCAACTTCAAACCCACCACTTCGGTTCAGACCCCCTCACTAACTTTGCTTTGAACGTCCACTTCTAACCAAAAAGCTCCTACTGACTTCGTTCTTTGTATTGATGTTTCCATCCATGTTGAACTAGCTTTAAACTAAATCACGTTGGAAAAACACTTCCCTTCCTCATTTAATTAGTTTAGGCATCATCAGGCCTTCACTTCCCTTTCCTCGTTTTGTTACTCCCTTATAATTCAACATAGGTATTCACGTTCTCTACTAAACGCTTCAGAACGAACCATTTGCCTTCCAAACAGACTTCCCTTTCATATTTCCTTCTAAATACACGATACAGCTTGTTCCTTTTTGCTGAAACCCGCGCTGACCCTCAAAGACTTCACCGTCGCACCACCTTCCAATCCACCTGTGATCGATCTGAACCCCACGTGACCCTTGCTGATCCAGTCTCTCAGTTACAGTTAGATACTTCTGCAAGGCTTCGGTTTTCCATTTTAGAAAAGGTTGTGTTTGGTTCTTGTTTTGCTTGGTTGGGAAAAAGTTGAGAAGAGACAGGGAAGTTGGTTTCGTTGGGAATACGGTGGGAAGGCTTCGGTTGGTTTAAGTGAGAAGAAAAGGAAGAGTGTCTGTTTCTGTATGCAGAAGAACAAAATGTGAAGGACTCGTTTGTATTTAAAAGGATAGGAAGTGTGGTTATCACGTTATTGAGGGGTCGCTTTCAATGGTGTATACTTTGCCGGCAAGGCTTCTATAGTCTAGGTGGTAGCTGATTGGGGTACGTGCATAGAGTGTAGGTTAGCTATATATTATGAGGTCTGCACATTTAATTCAAATAGAAAAGTTAGGCTGGTAGGCATGGGGTAGCCCGTTCGTTCACATGGGAAGAGGGTAGCCACCGTGTTTGAAAGCACATGCCAAGGGCCGTCATTAACTTAGATAAGGTAGATAATAATATTATTTTATTGTATCGAGACTCCGCGGTAAAGTAACACGTAGAACAGACCACAAACGACTCCTGTCTTCTGATAAAAAAAACTAATCTTGAAGTAAAACGGTATTCCGGACCCAATGGGACAAGTTTCGTCGAAATCCGAGGTCGTATGAAAAAAATTCCTTTATGAAACCAGAAATGAACACGCGTTTAATTTTTCCACGGTCACCAGATAAATCAAATCCACTTGAAACTGCGAACATCGACAATAACTTTTCGATACAAACCCAACGACACTAATTTCGTCGCATTCTGAGACTGTTGCCCCGGTAGGCTGTTTTTACCCCGAACCGCCCTACCCTTTTTAACGCCAAATTTCTCGATCTCTAAAAATAACAAACTATATACATATCCTGACTCTAATCGACGCTACGAACTCAACGGAACTGGTTTCGCAGCCTAATCCGATCGTCTGCTCTAGTTACACTCGAATGTCCCTTTATTTATTTAATTACGCGTTATAGAAATTGAACGGGCGTTTATGGCTACCGTGGTCACATACGACATCGGTTTTCCACGCCACCCACCACCGTACAATAATTTAACGATACGGTTCTAATGAAACTGGTTTCATCGAAATCTGAGTCCGTTTGCAAAACGGCTAATTTAAAGGCCTATAATTTAATAACGATTTTCCATAACGACTATTTCAAAATTTGATTTAGCCATAACTATCAACCTATAACATGAAATCTGGATTTTCCTCTTTCATATGAAAATTATCGTCAATACGGTCCCAACGTGTCTTGTTTTACAGAAATCCGACTTATATCGGACTCTGTATGTCCAGTTGAAGTTCAAAACTCGAATTTTCAAACTGCATCGCTATTTTCAAGCTCTATTTATATTATATATAAATTATAACGTTCAACTTCGTTTTTAATAAACAAATTCAATATTAAATTTCATTAATATTCCCAACATAATATTTAAAACTAATTTAAATATTTATATTCAAATGGTCGAAAAACACGGGTCGTTACATTCTTCCCCCCTTAAAATAATTTCGTCCTCGAAATTGCTAAGGTAAGAAAGAACGTTATAAATTCATTAACATCCAAACTCAATTTATTTTAAATCAAAATTAATTCAATACAATTAATATATATTTTCAAAAATATAGAAAATTTTCTAACACCTTAAATTTCCGAATTTTTTTTTTTTTTTTTGCCAGCACCTCCTCTGTACAGCTCAATCGGTACAACTACAACTCGCCTTTCTAGGCCTTCTCCATTCCAAAAGAAAATAAAACAGCTAAGTGGCTTGCCAAATAGGCTCACAAATCACCAAACCCATATAAAAATAAATGTGTACCTTTTTGTCGGGCATATCATTATATCCTTTCCGCCTGCTACCCAGTCAGCATACACAACTGCATTCCCAAACAAAATTCCAATTTTCTCCTCTGAACCAAATCCTTCACACGTCCAAGCCAAATCTCATCCTTAACTCCATTTCCATCCATTATCAATTTCAACTCTTAACTTACCAGTCCAACACCATTTCAGATTCCTGTCTCACAAATTCAAAATTTGATCCTACTTGATATATTTTATCCCGATTCGATCTCCAGTTAATCGGTTTCAATTCAATTCATATTTGTTTCACAATTTCTGTTTAAATTTGTTTTTGTACAAACAATTTCCCCTGGGAGTTTTAAACAGTTCAGCTCTTTCAAAAATCAAACATTTCCTTCCAGGATTCAAAACAACTTGTTTTTTTCTCAAAGCAGTTCAAAACAAAACCTTTGGTAGTAATCCGTCACTTAGAACTCGAAAATGAACACTGATGATGTGGCCAGCATCCTCAGAGTTATTCCCCAGCTATCGAAGTGAGTTCAATACTATATCACTTATCAAACCATATTTAAACACTTCCATTTTGAAATTTATTTCAAAATATCATTCACGATGCTTGTAAACCAAATTTAAAATCTCCCAGGATCTTAAAATTCACATACATTTAATCCAAAATTACTTTTCACACTCTTCTAATTTTTCACAATTTCAATCTAAATTCTGGTTTAACTTCAAATTTAATTCATCTGATTCCATATATTATATCCATAGGAATTCTGATTGGTTACTTACATAACCATTCAATTATAACACATCCAATATACTATAATACTCCAAATATTAATCATTCTTTTATATCAAAATATAATTTGGGTAAAATTATTTCATTTACCCTCTTTCAAAAACATACTGTGTCGAATTATTCTGTTCAAGAGTTTAGAAACACTTATCGACACAGTTTGCATTACTGTATCGACCAGAATTCATAAACTACTTGACAAACCAATCAACACAATATAAACAGTTTTTATATCAATTTACAAATACGCGCTCATATATATACACTCAAACTCAATTTAGGGTATTACTAACCCCATCTCTACTGAGTCACGCCACAGAGCCAAGGTACTTACTTAACCTTAAGCTCTGATACCACTGTAACGAACCGGGATTTTCGACTCCGAAAATCAACATCAAACTATCATGTTGACCATTCAGACATCGAACATTCCAGATCATTAATAGAAAGAAGTTAGAGTGTAACAACCCGTATTTTCAATAACCTGTAATAACATAAATCGAGGCAGAATTTAATTCTAAAATGGGAATCAAGGGAAACGGGCTATGCCATTGCGTTCGTCTCGGAAAAATACGCGAAATAGAGTCCGAGTTTTCGAAAATCGGAGTCCGTATGACCAAGATATGGCCTCGCGAAGTTTCACGAAAATTCCCAAATTAAAGTATACTTAATTAAGTGAAATGGGTTGTGTAGATATATATATATATATATATATATTGATATATATATATATATATATAATTGAAAATTTAATAAATAAATATGCAAAAATGCTCAAAACAGCGAATTGGGAGAGGGGAATAACCGAACCGGCCGATTTTTGAAGTCGACCCGAGCCCGCTGGGTCGACTAGGGGTTAATCCAGGGTGTTTGGCTGTCAACCCGTGGGCCGATTCGCTCAAGTGCAGATTTTGCATTTGAATGGTTCTCATGGTCCATCTTTAATCTAAAGGCCCTAGATGGTTCCTACACTTGACTTCTTCCCCAAGACATGCTTTGATGGCTTGGATTGAATCTAGGGTTAATCCTATGGCCTAAAACACTTGCCTAATCTATAAATAAGACCCTAACCTACCCTAATTCATTCATAATTAAACCTAGTGACTAAACTATGGCAAAATGCTAGCTCTCATGGCCTCCACTAATTTTATGAAGAGGGTTGCATACTAATCACTCTCTAATCAACTTCTAATCCCTTCTTAGCATCTTAATCTTCTTCATTTGGTGTTCAAAGTTGCTAGTTGTGAGTTTCTATCACTTTGATGATCTTTTGGTAAACTAATTAGATGAGATGTGATGAGATTTATGGTTTTGTATGTGGGTTAATGAGCTTTGAATCATATGATATGATGTTAGCATTAATCTTATGTTTATGCATGTTGAGTATGTAAGCTTATGCAAGTTTAATATGATGTATGTTATGTTTGCATGATGCTAAATATGCAAGTTGTGGGCTATGTAATCATATGCATGTTATGCAAGTTCATGGTAATATGCTATGCAAGTTACATGTTTGTTAATATGCAAGTTACATGTATGTAAATATGCAAGTTACATGTTTGTTAATATGCAAGTTACATGTTTGTTAATATGCAAGTTACATGTATGTAAATATGCAAGTTACATGTTTCTTTATATGCAAGTTACATGTTTGTTAATATGCGAGTTACATGTATGTAAATATGCAAGTTACATGTTTATTAATATGCAAGTTCATGATGACACATTATGCAAGTCTATAAGCTAATATGCAAGTTTGTTATGCAAAATGAATATGTAAGTTATGTGACATATTATATGCAAGTTATGTGACATGTTATGCAAGTTCATATGCAAGTTATGTGTTTGTTAATATGCAAGATGGCACCTTTGAAACATGTTCATTCATATGCAAGTTGACACCTTTTATATGTGTTATATCATGAACGAAATTACGTGGGAACGATGGGGTAATTAAATGCATAAGTTAATAAGATTGTGTGAAATTAATATAATTATGCATAACACAAAATAAATAAACATAGTATGGGAATTTGCCTATTTGGTTAGGTGTACCCATACTATGTGTTGGGAATTTACCTATTGAGTTAGGTCTACCCCATGGGAATTTACCTATTAAGTTAGGTCTACCCATGTTAAGAAAACTTGATTAATTAGGGATAATTAATATAAAATTATGAGGGTGATTAATTAGGTGTAATTAATTGACTAAGACACGAGGTTGGACTCAGTTGTAGCGTAAAACTGCCCGGACCCAACCGGCTTAACCAGTTGCTACAAATGTTAGCCCAATGTGAGAGGTCTTAGGCACAAACTAAATACGTAATTAATGTAAAGACACGAGGTTAGACTCTGTTATGACATAAGGCTGCCCGGACCCAACCGGCTTAACCAGCGGTCATAAAAGACAGTCTAATGTGAGAGGTCTTTACAAAGGTTACGTTCTTAATTAATTAATTAAGAAACACTTAACCACATTAGCATGTAGAGGGACATGAGGGGTTAAGTGGGTGCCTCGGGTGGCATGAGAAAATCTAGTGGTTGCCTTGGGTGGCAATAGAAAATACGATTAGAATACTTAACCAAAATAGAACATGTAATTAAAACATGATTAAAGGGTTAAGTGGGATATACTAGAAAAAGGGACAAGCTTAGGTGGGTAGCTTGTGGAGGCCCATTTCAACCAGTAACCCATACGTATCTTTGTGGGCTCGACCCATGTCGAGGACGGGACACGCATACTGGGCTTGACTGTAAGAGGCAAACGGGTTAGCGGTGGCAACGCAAGTCCAACGGGCTTCATATGCGTGAGTGGGCCCGGGCTGGTAGGTAAGCCGTTGTTGCATCGAGTAGATATAAGCCGTGCACCTTTAGTTTCATCAGGTTGCCACATTGGGGAATGATACATCCCACGGTGGGGCCAGCACGGGTATCTACGTTAGGGAGCCGATCGAATGGGGAGTAGTGTGTACACCTGGTGGATTGTAGGGCCCCGTGGCGCCTACTTGGTCACCTAGGGGTACGCAAGTATTATTAAAGTAATTCTATAAGTCCTTAGGTGGGATCAACCTTTAAGTTAGGAACGACTGGTGTGGTGCAGTTTAGTAATTTACCTTAGGGAGGGTAGATGCGTCTTTATCCTTTATCTTCGTTTAGTTGACTGCTTAGGGTAGCCATTCATCCCTATATGTTACCGTATATCAGTTTATGTCTTCTCTGGTTACTTTAACGATTGTATTGTTAAAGTTATAGGACTCGCTCAGACTTATGTCTGACCCTGTTGTTTTTATCTTTTTCCCAACCCTCAGGTCCTACGGTGGATCCTAGCAGTAGTGGAGCTTGATCGGATTGCTGTTCCAGTCTTTAGGAGCTTGGATAGATGTAAAGCTCCAGTTATCCAGTTATCTTTTCTTTTGTTTGGCTATTGTATGAGAGTGGGATTATGTACTTCTTTATTTTGATGGATATTGTACTTGACCTTTATTGTGGTTTTATGATGTAACCAGACATGTTTTACTTCCGCTGTTATGAAATGATGTTTTAAAATTTCAAGTACTATTTATATCTGTCTTGTTGTAATTTTTCTGTTCTATATTCACTAAAATACTCCACCGATGCTATGGCATTCCCTTTGTGAGTGATCATAGCGGGAGTGGGGTGTTACACGTGGTATCAGAGCTTAAGGTTACCAGAACAGATAAAATTTTTGAGAAAAAAAAAACTATTTTCTAAGAGTATTTTCGAAGAAAGTATTTTTAAAAGCATGTCTTCTAAGAGAAAAAGTTTTTGAAGAAGAAAAGCATAATCCCCAATAGCCATATCGTTATCTTTCGGAATCTCCTTTTTGAATCTTTCCTCTTTCGTTTCAGCATGGCTGAAGATCTTAACATCCCGGAAGGTTTAGTTATACCACTATGGTATAGGAGGTTGCAAGAGGCTAGGGCCGCGGCTGCGGGTCCGGCCAATGCTACTACACCAGAGACAACCGCTCCTCCTCCTCAGCCTAGAGTGGATAATTTTGCTAAGGTTTGCAAGGAGTTCAAGGCTATAGGAGGAAAACCTTTTCTTGGTTCAGAGACTTTCGTAGAGGCTAGAGATTGGCTTAAGGAAGTGGAAGAGTTGCTAGATATCTTTGAAGTGGAAGAGGGAAAGAAAGTCAAGTTGGCGGCTTGGTTAATGAAGGGAGAGGCCTCATTCTGGTGGGAGGTCACTAATGGAGAACGCCCTGTTGACTCTTGGGCAGATTTTAAGCAAAGGTTTGGGGCTAAGTTTCTCTCAAGGGCGGAAGAGAATCTGTTTATGGAGAAGTTCTTGAATTTGAAGCAAGGGAATCTCACGGTGAAAGAATATGTCAACAAATTCAATCAATTAGCAAGGTTTGGCATAGAGTTGGTGAATACACCGGAGAAGAAGGCTTTGAGGTTCGTTAGAGGCTTGAACGAACCATTGCAAGGAATAGCTATGACTCACATTCCTATGGGGGCCACTTTTGAGAAGCTTGTCTACATGGCACTTATGCATGAGGATGATAAGAATTCTAAGGCACCAGAGAAAAAGGGGGATCAGAAGAAACCGCAACAGCAACAACAAGGCAAGGGCGGAAAAGGCAATGGTGACAAAAAGAAGACGAAGAAGAAGTGCTTCAATTGTGGAACACCAGGACACCTCAGTAAGGATTGTCGCAAAAAGAAGAAGACCGGTTGCTTTCATTGTGGTGAAGCAGGGCATCTTGTGAAAAACTGCCCAAAGAAGGGGCAGAAGACGGGGTCTACCTCAGGAGGCCAGGTGCAAGCTCTTATAGCACCACCTCAGTCAGGGGGGCAAGTTCAGGTTCTCTCAGTTCCACCGATTCAGCAGAGAGGTAGAACTATTTCCGTTGAAAGTCTGGTTTTTCTGTTTGATCATCCAGTTCGTACTTTGTTTGACTCTGGCGCATCGCATTCTTTTATCTCATCATCGTTAGTTGAGTCACTGCACTTAGACACCAGTCTAGTTGATGATCCCTTGGTTGTCTCAAACCCAATTGGGGGCTCCATATATCTGTCTATGATATGTTTGGGTTTGAAGATTTCTATAATTAGCGTTGAGTTTAGATGTGATGCTTTTGTATTGGGCTTCACGGGCTATGGGTTGATCTTGGGCATGGACTGGTTATCCAGTAATGGTGCCGTTCTTGATTGCGAAAGGAGAGTTGTCAGGCTCATGACCCGCTTGGGTAATACTCTCGAGATCTCTTGTAATCCCATGGAATCTGTTTTGCTAAGTTATCTTGAATCGCTCGATGCTTCGGTCGAGAGTTTGCATTCTGTCAGAGTGGTCCGGGAATATCCGGATGTGTTTGAAGAAGTAAAGGGTTTGCCTCCGAAGCGGGAGATAGATTTCCGAATTTATTTGGTGGATAATGCCAAACCAGTGTCTTTGCCAGTACGCCACATGGCTCCTCGTGAGAGAAGAGAACTTCATAAGCAAGTAGGGGAGTTGCTTGAGAAGGGGTTCATAAGGCGAAGTATATCGGAGTGGGGAGCTCCAGTAGTGTTTGCCACGAAGGCGGATGGGTCCCTCAGACTTTGTGTGGATTATAGGGAACTTAATAAGCTCACGAAGAAGAATAGACACCCATTACCGAGGATAGATGATCTCTTTGATCAGTTGGTTGGCGCGTCAGTATTTTCGCAGATGGACTTAGCTACAGGGTTTCATCAGTTAAGAGTGGCGGAGGACAGTATAGAGAAGACTGCTTTCCGGACTCCGGATGGTTTTTATGAGTGGCTAGTGATGCCATTTGGGTTGACAAACGCCCCCGCATACTTTGTTGATCTCATGAGTAGAGTGTTCAGAGAGTATCTGAATAAGTTTGTAGTAGTTTTTGTGGATGACATCTTGGTCTTTTCCAAGAATGAAGAAGAGCATGCCTTACATCTCAAGGAAGTGTTGGAGACTCTTCGAGCGCATAGTCTTAAAGCTAAATTCTCTAAATGCCATTTTTGGAGAAGAGAAGTGCGATTCTTAGGGCATGTGGTCTCTAAGGAAGGGATAGCTGTGGATCCCGCAAAGATAGTATCTATCCAGGATTGGAAAGTTCCTAGAAATGCTACCGAGGTAAGAAGTTTCTTGGGGTTGGCAGGATATTATAGGAAGTTCATCAAAGACTTCGCGAAGATATCAGCCCCATTAACCCGCTTGACGAAAAAGAATCTGGTTTTCTCGTGGGATGTAGATTGTGATGATGCTTTCCGACGGTTAAAGAGAGCTTTGACCACCGCTCCAGTTTTAGTGCTTCCAGATGGGAGTAAGCCGTTTGTTGTTTATACCGATGCTTGTGGAACAGGATTGGGCGCAGTCTTGATGCAGGAGGGAAGGGTAATAGCCTATGGAGGGAGACAATTGAGAGTGCATGAGAGGAATTACCCTACCCATGATCTAGAGTTGGCCGCGATTGTTTTCGCACTTAAGTCTTGGCGCCATTATCTTCTTGGTGAGAGATTCGAGTTGTTCACCGACCATAAATCATTGAAGTACTTATTCTCTCAGAAGGATTTAAACTTAAGACAGCAAAGGTGGATGGAGTTCTTAGCATCCTATGATTTCGAGATAGCGTATACCCCTGGTAAGGGTAACGTGGTGGCAGACGCCTTAAGTAGAAAAAGGCTATCTTTGAGTCCATTGTTCGTGGAACGACGAAGCTTGGAGTTTCTTTCTTTGTTTGACTTCAGACCTTCTGTTGATTTTGTACCTGGTTTGTTGGCATCCTTGGAGGTTAGACCTACTTTTTTGAGACGGATTGGCGAGGCTCAGCGAGACGACCCACAGTTGGTTGTGTTGGTAGAGAAGCTTATAAGAGGGGAGTCGTCCAGCCATTTGGGTAGATACACCATAGATGATAAGGGATGGTTGCATAGAGACGGTAGACTTTGTGTACCGCAAGATGAGGGTTTGAAGAAGGCTATTTTGGATGATGCACATCGTTCAAGAATGACTATTCATCCCGGTGGAGACAAAATGTACCAAGACATGAAGAGAGTTTTCTTCAGGGCCGGTATGAAGAAAGATGTGGCCGAGTATGTGGCTAGATGCTTAGTGTGCCAACAAGTTAAAGTGGAGCAAAGGAAACCCGGTGGGTTGCTACACCCATTGGAAGTTCCACAGTGGAAGTGGGATAGTGTCTCGATGGATTTCATCGACGGGTTACCGAGATCGAGGAAGGGCAATACGGGAATTTGGGTTGTGGTAGACAGACTTACCAAGAGTGCCCATTTTATACCCGTAAAGAGTAAGAGGACCGCTCCATGGCTTGCTTCAGTCTATGTTAGAGAGATTGTTAGATTGCATGGCGTACCATCCAGCATTGTGAGTGATCGAGATCCTATTTTCACTAGTGAGTTTTGGAGAAGTTTGCAAGAGGCGGTAGGGACTCAGTTGTGTTTGAGCACCGCATATCATCCTCAGACGGACGGTCAGACCGAGAGGGTGAACCGTATCTTAGAAGATCTTTTGAGGCTTTGTATCTTGGATTTTGGAGGTACATGGGAAGAACATCTTCCTTTGGTGGAGTTCGCATATAATAACAGCTTTCAGTCCAGTATTGGTATGGCTCCTTTCGAAGCTCTTTATGGAAGGCCTTGTCGATCTCCTACATGTTGGTGGGAATCTACGGATAAGATCTTGCTTGGGCCAGATATGGTTAGAGAGACTTCAGAGAAGATTGATTTAATTCGTAGAAGGATGAAGGCAGCGCAAGATAGACAGAAGTCTTATGCGGATCGGAGAAGGACGGATCTTGAGTTTGAGGTTGGGGATATGGTTTTTGTCAAAGTATCTCCATTGAGAAATGTTGTTCGCTTTGGGTCCGTTGGGAAGTTAGCACCGAGGTTTGTTGGACCATTTCCTATTAAGGAAAGGATTGGACGGATGGCATATAGGGTAGAGTTGCCCGACAGACTTAGTGGTGTTCATGATGTATTCCATGTATCACATTTGAGGAAGTGCTTACATGAGACCGCGGAGGTGGTAGAGCCGAGCTTGCTTAGAGATGTAGAGGTAGAGCGTGATGCGACGATTCGACGAGCTCCTACTCGCATCCTTGGGTCAGAAACTAGGAAGTTGAGGAACAGAGAAGTTCAGCTAGTTAAAGTGCAATGGGGAGATGACGAAAGCAATGCTACTTGGGAGACGGAAGCAAAGATGCGTTCTTTGTATCCATTTCTTTTTGAGAGTATGTCTTTTAACTTCTCCTTTATTGCTTGTCTAGTACTTATCTTATCTTTAGTATATCCTCTCGCTAATACCTATGACCTTTAGATAGGGTAAAACCTATGGTTGAAACATGTGTTTGAAACATGTTATGGTTGATGGATGCATATGGATGCAATTGTTTGCTAGTGGTTGCTCGTGGATGCATATACACACACATTAGGCACTAGATCGGCTCAGTCACTTCATGTTGCATATTGCATAAATGGATGTGGTAGTTAGATTGATGGATGTATCATGGCTGTGTTATCATATGGATGATGCATTTTTGTGTATGGTTGTGCACGCATGTAGAAATTTGTATGTGTCAATAGGGTTTCGCATACATATTGGATGCATGGCACTATCATGGTTTGCATTAAGGAGGTTTACTGTATCAGTAACCGCCTGATTTTCGCATTAGGTAAGTACATATACACACACTTTTGCATATATCCATCCAGCATTTAGAATCTTGTAAGGACAATGATTGCTCGTGGATGATGCTTTGAGTAGATGGATGATTGGATGGTAGGATACATTCTTCCTAACTTGAAGATTTCGGGGACGAAATCCTTTAAGGAGGGGAGAATGTAACAACCCGTATTTTCAATAACCTGTAATAACATAAATCGAGGCAGAATTTAATTCTAAAATGGGAATCAAGGGAAACGGGCTATGCCATTGCGTTCGTCTCGGAAAAATACGCGAAATAGAGTCCGAGTTTTCGAAAATCGGAGTCCGTATGACCAAGATATGGCCTCGCGAAGTTTCACGAAAATTCCCAAATTAAAGTATACTTAATTAAGTGAAATGGGTTGTGTAGATATATATATATATATATTGATATATATATATATATATAATTGAAAATTTAATAAATAAATATGCAAAAATGCTCAAAACAGCGAATTGGGAGAGGGGAATAACCGAACCGGCCGATTTTTGAAGTCGACCCGAGCCCGCTGGGTCGACTAGGGGTTAATCCAGGGTGTTTGGCTGTCAACCCGTGGGCCGATTCGCTCAAGTGCAGATTTTGCATTTGAATGGTTCTCATGGTCCATCTTTAATCTAAAGGCCCTAGATGGTTCCTACACTTGACTTCTTCCCCAAGACATGCTTTGATGGCTTGGATTGAATCTAGGGTTAATCCTATGGCCTAAAACACTTGCCTAATCTATAAATAAGACCCTAACCTACCCTAATTCATTCATAATTAAACCTAGTGACTAAACTATGGCAAAATGCTAGCTCTCATGGCCTCCACTAATTTTATGAAGAGGGTTGCATACTAATCACTCTCTAATCAACTTCTAATCCCTTCTTAGCATCTTAATCTTCTTCATTTGGTGTTCAAAGTTGCTAGTTGTGAGTTTCTATCACTTTGATGATCTTTTGGTAAACTAATTAGATGAGATGTGATGAGATTTATGGTTTTGTATGTGGGTTAATGAGCTTTGAATCATATGATATGATGTTAGCATTAATCTTATGTTTATGCATGTTGAGTATGTAAGCTTATGCAAGTTTAATATGATGTATGTTATGTTTGCATGATGCTAAATATGCAAGTTGTGGGCTATGTAATCATATGCATGTTATGCAAGTTCATGGTAATATGCTATGCAAGTTACATGTTTGTTAATATGCAAGTTACATGTATGTAAATATGCAAGTTACATGTTTGTTAATATGCAAGTTACATGTTTGTTAATATGCAAGTTACATGTATGTAAATATGCAAGTTACATGTTTCTTTATATGCAAGTTACATGTTTGTTAATATGCGAGTTACATGTATGTAAATATGCAAGTTACATGTTTATTAATATGCAAGTTCATGATGACACATTATGCAAGTCTATAAGCTAATATGCAAGTTTGTTATGCAAAATGAATATGTAAGTTATGTGACATATTATATGCAAGTTATGTGACATGTTATGCAAGTTCATATGCAAGTTATGTGTTTGTTAATATGCAAGATGGCACCTTTGAAACATGTTCATTCATATGCAAGTTGACACCTTTTATATGTGTTATATCATGAACGAAATTACGTGGGAACGATGGGGTAATTAAATGCATAAGTTAATAAGATTGTGTGAAATTAATATAATTATGCATAACACAAAATAAATAAACATAGTATGGGAATTTGCCTATTTGGTTAGGTGTACCCATACTATGTGTTGGGAATTTACCTATTGAGTTAGGTCTACCCCATGGGAATTTACCTATTAAGTTAGGTCTACCCATGTTAAGAAAACTTGATTAATTAGGGATAATTAATATAAAATTATGAGGGTGATTAATTAGGTGTAATTAATTGACTAAGACACGAGGTTGGACTCAGTTGTAGCGTAAAACTGCCCGGACCCAACCGGCTTAACCAGTTGCTACAAATGTTAGCCCAATGTGAGAGGTCTTAGGCACAAACTAAATACGTAATTAATGTAAAGACACGAGGTTAGACTCTGTTATGACATAAGGCTGCCCGGACCCAACCGGCTTAACCAGCGGTCATAAAAGACAGTCTAATGTGAGAGGTCTTTACAAAGGTTACGTTCTTAATTAATTAATTAAGAAACACTTAACCACATTAGCATGTAGAGGGACATGAGGGGTTAAGTGGGTGCCTCGGGTGGCATGAGAAAATCTAGTGGTTGCCTTGGGTGGCAATAGAAATTACGATTAGAATACTTAACCAAAATAGAACATGTAATTAAAACATGATTAAAGGGTTAAGTGGGATATACTAGAAAAAGGGACAAGCTTAGGTGGGTAGCTTGTGGAGGCCCATTTCAACCAGTAACCCATACGTATCTTTGTGGGCTCGACCCATGTCGAGGACGGGACACGCATACTGGGCTTGACTGTAAGAGGCAAACGGGTTAGCGGTGGCAACGCAAGTCCAACGGGCTTCATATGCGTGAGTGGGCCCGGGCTGGTAGGTAAGCCGTTGTTGCATCGAGTAGATATAAGCCGTGCACCTTTAGTTTCATCAGGTTGCCACATTGGGGAATGATACATCCCACGGTGGGGCCAGCACGGGTATCTACGTTAGGGAGCCGATCGAATGGGGAGTAGTGTGTACACCTGGTGGATTGTAGGGCCCCGTGGCGCCTACTTGGTCACCTAGGGGTACGCAAGTATTATTAAAGTAATTCTATAAGTCCTTAGGTGGGATCAACCTTTAAGTTAGGAACGACTGGTGTGGTGCAGTTTAGTAATTTACCTTAGGGAGGGTAGATGCGTCTTTATCCTTTATCTTCGTTTAGTTGACTGCTTAGGGTAGCCATTCATCCCTATATGTTACCGTATATCAGTTTATGTCTTCTCTGGTTACTTTAACGATTGTATTGTTAAAGTTATAGGACTCGCTCAGACTTATGTCTGACCCTGTTGTTTTTATCTTTTTCCCAACCCTCAGGTCCTACGGTGGATCCTAGCAGTAGTGGAGCTTGATCGGATTGCTGTTCCAGTCTTTAGGAGCTTGGATAGATGTAAAGCTCCAGTTATCCAGTTATCTTTTCTTTTGTTTGGCTATTGTATGAGAGTGGGATTATGTACTTCTTTATTTTGATGGATATTGTACTTGACCTTTATTGTGGTTTTATGATGTAACCAGACATGTTTTACTTCCGCTGTTATGAAATGATGTTTTAAAATTTCAAGTACTATTTATATCTGTCTTGTTGTAATTTTTCTGTTCTATATTCACTAAAATACTCCACCGATGCTATGGCATTCCCTTTGTGAGTGATCATAGCGGGAGTGGGGTGTTACATAGAGGGTGAGAATAGATAAGAAAGAAATATTAGAATAGAAGAAGAGGAAGAAACACCACAACACAGAATCTCACATCGCAGCGGAACAAAATATAATACTGAAATAAATCTTTATTGAGAGCTTTGAAAATACTTACAGTATCAGAGTACATCATACCATGGGACAGTTATAATAGCTTGTTCCCATATACAACACACAGCGGAATAGTAGTAATATCATACGTCTGGACTCTTCCAGCTCGTCTCTTCATAGCAGTCGATAACCTGAACCTATACAACCCGGTCTAACCCGAGCATTTACAAAACACCGGGTCAGTCTGGTGAACCAGAGTGAGATAAACTCGCACAGTAATAAGGGTGAACCATCCAATCATGATTTTAAAGTTCAAAACCTTTTCAAAGAAAAGGATAATCGTAAGACCAAATCCACACATAAACACGGACGGTTTTTACCTTACGATAACCCAAAACATTTTTGAAACCAATATCTTGTCTGATATTATAATAATGTCTAAATACAAGTAAATAGAATCTAGTGGAACGCTTACATCTCACGCTCCACATATATAGTATACAATCAAAACCCGCAGGCGCTTATTGGAGATTGGATTCCGATCTTGACAAGGTATGGGACCACCTGCCGATAGTGTATCTCTAGAGACGAATACACTGGGTTCAACAAGAACTTCTTGCAACCCGGCCCTCACATGACCGACCACTCATTTCGCTTGAGTGTATCGAATGTATACCACCGACGGTTGGGATCAGCAACCGTCTCCCGACAAGGGACAACATCGAAACATAGATTTAAGAAGCAAATAGGATTTCCTCTAGATAGGTGATTATACATCCTAATGGGAGCGACCCACATAGCCATGCTGCCTGCCCGATTTTTGTCATTTCCCGGTTGATGAGGCTTGAGGCTAGAACTTTATCTCTAGAACATCTGGTCATCATTCACTTTGAATGCCACATCGTCAGATCCGCCAGATCACACTTGATTGACGTCCACAACCATACTCTAGCTATCTGGCTAGAGAGTAACCATTTCTCCGCCGTCAACTATCGTATGTTTGGAGAAATCAACGCATGTAATTCCTTTGGAAATACTCTGTCAGACATCCGTCCATACAAGTCATCCAGGAACAGGATGAACCGAAGGTACTCTCCTACTGCATCTCATATAGAAATCACCCCATGGATCAGTAGCGAGAAGTCCTTGCAAACCGTAGATTCCAACCACGACAGAACCGCAGTTTATCTCTGGTTGCAATCCCAGCGAATATTAGCGGTCCTTCCGTTTATGAAAATCCACGGTCTTCAAAGCTTCATTCCGATCATCCTCTGATATCTTCACTTATTTGTTGATCAGAATGGTTTTCGAATATAAATTCGATCCCGGTCTTTCCGTACCAACAATCGTATTGGACAGATTTGATAGTCGGTGTTTTAACTATCAAAATATACAGTGTTTCAATCATGACACTCCAATGAGTTCACTGGTTCCGTATTCAGCATCATTTGGCCTTTAACAAACTGATTTGCTTTTGTTAAATTAAAACTTCTAACTCTTTTAAATATTCAAAAATACGATATTTGAATAACTCTAATTGATTAATTAACATTCGTCTTAACTCCATTCGCTTGACTCTAGATCACAGCGATCACAATGGTTACGCCTGATTCCCTCAGGAAACATCCGACCGCCGTAGGCTATCTGCAGCCCTGCGAATTACGCTAGCAGTCGTACGAAATGGCAACTTAGCCGAATAATTATGTTTGGCTAATTCTATCTCGAATAGCTATATTCAATTTCCCACTTAACTCTTCCATCAAATCATCCTTTAAATTCGGAAATCCATTAGTTTTTAACAAAGAAATTTATAGCACATATGTTATAACAATAGCGTTATAATTACTATTTAGATTTACAAACAACAGCACTATAATCGCTGTTTTAGGTTACAAAACATATATTATAACTACAGCGCTAAAATCGCTGTTTACGCAACAATTATCAAAGTTTATCCATTCATCTCATTTCTTATGCTCATAATTGTAAATCTGATTAACATCAAAACAAATCGAAGTCTTAAATAAATAAAATATTTATTTTACTTTATAAACCTTTATTCAAATAATATATTCAAAATCCAACTCCAGTTATAAAGTAAATTTTATAACTTCATCTTAATCGATTCACCTGACGGTGAATCAATATTTATAACACGATTGATTTCATAGACCATACGCTGCCAAATACCCAACCAATATTACCCATTGGTTTAAACACAACACAGGTTGAATGTTCAGTCAAAAATCAATAATCAAATCAATCACCCCAAACAGGACAATTCATATGTGATAATATGAAAACAAACAATATTTTTGAGGAATCCGGTTGGATCCCTCCAACCTGTTATCACAAACAGGATCATTTAGTTTCATTTAACCGATAACAATAAATGACGGGCATCAATCAATTCACAAACCATGCAACCAATTTAACAATTTCAACACGTTCATTTTATAAACGTGACCAACCAAGGTGAGTTACCTTTATTGGAACCAATCGTTAAAATAACGATTTGGAATTTCACTGAAATTAAACACAGTTTAATTTCATCAGTTAAATCAACAAATAGGTATAACTAGCAAATAGGCAACCATCAGAAAGCAGAGCACACAAAATAAAAAAAACACCCAATTTATATAAAATATAAAAAGGGTAACTGAGTGAGTTTAACTCACCTTGAGTTGCGTTGTTATAATAACAACTGATTTGATTAAATTAAACTCGCGTTTAATTTTACTAGGATCTCCAGCTGTATTCTGCTGCGTCCGTTTCTGTTCCAGGATGTAGATCTCATTCATACAGTTCCGGCATCGCTGGTTGTGTTCCATTCTGATCATATACGATGGAGTTATTAATATTATAAGTTCATATAAATTAAGCAAACAATAAAAATCCTTAATTAAGTTTTAATTCCCCTTTTTATTTTATTTTATTTTATTTTATTAACCTAAGTTAGCTAAACCAAATCTTACTTAATTTAATAACTAAACTTAAGTAAGTAATTTGTTAAGACTAATTCCTTAAGATATCATTCGATCAAATTATCAATTAATTACATTTGCAACGGAGAATCAGGTCCGACTCTCCTGCTTCCTTCCTGCATTCGTTGCCTGCATCAGTCGAAGTTTGGTATATAGGATTTTTAAGTAAAATATCAGTCTTGAAATTATAAAATGTAAACTTAAGCAAATTGCTTTGTTAGTTCACGGTACCAGGTTTTCTTCCAAAATTTGCTCATGGTCGTTCCTGTTTTTCTTACTGATGTGTCCTTCTTCAACTTCAAACCCACCACTTCGGTTCAGACCCCCTCACTAACTTTGCTTTGAACGTCCACTTCTAACCAAAAAGCTCCTACTGACTTCGTTCTTTGTATTGATGTTTCCATCCATGTTGAACTAGCTTTAAACTAAATCACGTTGGAAAAACACTTCCCTTCCTCATTTAATTAGTTTAGGCATCATCAGGCCTTCACTTCCCTTTCCTCGTTTTGTTACTCCCTTATAATTCAACATAGGTATTCACGTTCTCTACTAAACGCTTCAGAACGAACCATTTGCCTTCCAAACAGACTTCCCTTTCATATTTCCTTCTAAATACACGATACAGCTTGTTCCTTTTTGCTGAAACCCGCGCTGACCCTCAAAGACTTCACCGTCGCACCACCTTCCAATCCACCTGTGATCGATCTGAACCCCACGTGACCCTTGCTGATCCAGTCTCTCAGTTACAGTTAGATACTTCTGCAAGGCTTCGGTTTTCCATTTTAGAAAAGGTTGTGTTTGGTTCTTGTTTTGCTTGGCTTGGGAAAAAGTTGAGAAGAGACAGGGAAGTTGGTTTCGTTGGGAATACGGTGGGAAGGCTTTGGTTGGTTTAAGTGAGAAGAAAAGGAGGAGTGTCTGTTTCTGTATGCAGAAGAACAAAATGTGAAGGACTCGTTTGTATTTAAAAGGATAGGAAGTGTGGTTATCACGTTATTGAGGGGTCGCTTTCAATGGTGTATACTTTGCCGGCAAGGCTTCTATAGTCTAGGTGGTAGCTGATTGGGGTACGTGCATAGAGTGTAGGTTAGCTATATATTATGAGGTCTGCACATTTAATTCAAATAGAAAAGTTAGGCTGGTAGGCATGGGGTAGCCCGTTCGTTCACATGGGAAGAGGGTAGCCACCGTGTTTGAAAGCACATGCCAAGGGCCGTCATTAACTTAGATAAGGTAGATAATAATATTATTTTATTGTATCGAGACTCCGCGGTAAAGTAACACGTAGAACAGACCACAAACGACTCCTGTCTTCTGATAAAAAAAACTAATCTTGAAGTAAAACGGTATTCCGGACCCAATGGGACAAGTTTCGTCGAAATCCGAGGTCGTATGAAAAAATTTCCTTTATGAAACCAGAAATGAACACGCGTTTAATTTTTCCACGGTCACCAGATAAATCAAATCCACTTGAAACTGCGAACATCGACAATAACTTTTCGATACGAACCCAACGACACTAATTTCGTCGCATTCTGAGACTGTTGCCCCGGTAGGCTGTTTTTACCCCGAACCGCCCTACCCTTTTTAACGCCAAATTTCTCGATCTCTAAAAATAACAAACTATATACATATCCTGACTCTAATCGACGCTACGAACTCAACGGAACTGGTTTCGAAGCCTAATCCGATCGTCTGCTCTAGTTACACTCGAATGTCCCTTTATTTATTTAATTACGCGTTATAGAAATTGAACGGGCGTTTATGGCTACCGTGGTCACATACGACATCGGTTTTCCACGCCACCCACCACCGTACAATAATTTAACGATACGGTTCTAATGAAACTGGTTTCATCGAAATCTGAGTCCGTTTGCAAAACGGCTAATTTAAAGGCCTATAATTTAATAACGATTTTCCATAGCGACTATTTCAAAATTTGATTTAGCCATAACTATCAACCTATAACATGAAATCTCGATTTTCCTCTTTCATATGAAAATTATCGTCAATACGGTCCCAACGTGTCTTGTTTTACAGAAATCCGACTTATATCGGACTCTGTATGTCCAGTTGAAGTTCAAAACTCGAATTTTCAAACTGCATCGCTATTTTCAAGCTCTATTTATATTATATATAAATTATAACGTTCAACTTCGTTTTTAATAAACAAATTCAATATTAAATTTCATTAATATTCCCAACA
Source organism: Allium sativum (assembly GCA_030737875.1). NCBI lineage: Eukaryota > Viridiplantae > Streptophyta > Magnoliopsida > Asparagales > Amaryllidaceae > Allium > Allium sativum. The sequence continues at coordinate 57,884,534 of CM060917.1, forward strand.
TAATATTTAAAACTAATTTAAATATTTATATTCAAATGGTCGAAAAACACGGGTCGTTACATATAACTTATACATCGAACGCACAACTTATACAACGCTTATACATGAGGTGTACAACGCTTATATAACTCATACATCGACCATATAATTTATACATCGTCGTTTTCCATATCGTTTATAAATTAGAAATCTCACCTTGGGTTCCACTCCACCAAAAATAGCAGAAGGCTCAGAAAAATATGCGGTCTCTTCTAAAATGTAGAAGACTTCCACACGGGTCCACTGTCTCTTGTTTCACTGAATTTCGTTAACACATCAAAGATATGATTTTTACAGTGAAATCAAAAACGGTAGCGCTTAGAAGTGCTATAATATAGTTTATTATAAAATAGCCGTACCTCACTTTGAATGTTCAAAACTAGGTTACTGATTTGCACCCAATCCGTTCAGTTTGTGGACGATCAGATCCTACCACCTCGAAGAGCTTCAAGAGGCCTTGCCGGCGCTGGTAGTTGCATGGGGATCGACAGTTCAGGAAGGGAGATCGACGGCTCCGAAGTAGGCGTCTTCCTCACGTTGGATCTCGAACAACTCGCGATGGTTAAGGGCGAAAGTGGTACTGATTTAAAGAGGAGGGGCGGCGCTACGAAAAACTCCAAAGGAGTAGGTGGTTTCGTGGATTGGAATTGGAGAAAAAGAGGAAAGAAGGGCGGAGCTTTTTCCGCCGTCGACTGCTGAAGAATCGGGGAAGAAAGAGAATTTCGGGGGGGGGGGGGGGGGTCTTCTGACGTGGACCACTTGTTTTTTTTTATAAAGTTTTAAAAATCCGAAAATACCCCTTGCCTCCTGCGAACACCGATTCAAACCAAACGACTGTCGTCCCTAGCGTTTTACCCCCATTCCGAACACAATGGGATATGTTTCGAAGGCCCATTCGAATGTTTCAGTCAGTTTTCGTTCAAATTAAAATATAAAACATTCGATATTTAATTTGAACGTACATTTCAATTTGCCAGGGCCACAAATTGATTCGAAAAATTCCAGAAAAATAAATCTAGCTATGTTTTGACGATACGGTCCCAACAAAACTAGTTTCGTCGAATTCTGAGACCGTTTGCAAAAAAGCCTATTTCTGGTCGATCCAATTTAACTGTAATTGACCAAAACACGTTTTCCTTTTCCACGCTCACATATTAGCTTCAAAAATTATGAAATTTGAAACCTAGCAATAACTTCACATCCCGGATCCAACAAAAGTGGTTTCGTCGAATTCCGAGGTCGTATGCAAAATGGCCAATTTCACGGGCTATATAAATTCCATAGCGACCTTTCTGAAAATTCATTTGGCCATAACTTTTGCTTTCCGCTATGAAAATTTGATTTTTTAGATTCGTTAGGAAGGTATTCACTAACAGATTTAAATATTTTTGGTTTCACTAAAATCCGTTTTGTTTTGCACCCGGTACAGTCCGACAAAGTTTGAATCCAATTTTTGAAACTGCAGCGCCATTTCAGGCCTTGTTTATAATTATAATTAATTATATTCATTTTCAATTGTCGGCTCAAACTTAGTTTTCATCGCCATTATTTAAAATATTTATTTTAAATATCTAAAATCCATTATTTTAGCCAATTTAAAAAAAAATAAATTGGTTCAGATTTTCTGGGTCGTTACATGTACATAGCCGATGGAAATAATAAAGTTATGTAATTAAAGACACCTTTTAGGGTAAGCATAACTTGTAGGAATAACAGGGTTATGTAACTAAAGACACCTAGTGGTATACATAGCCAATAGAAACCTAGTGGGGGATACAAGACAACGGGGAGAGCTTGTATCATATTGTGTGGGACCCATTTCAGCCAGTAACCTGGAGTAGGTAACAAACATATACTCTGAACTAGGTCGGAGAAGGTGCACGCTTACTAGACTGATTGTAAGAGATCCAAATGTGGAGGACGGTGTGGGCGGCGCAAATCGACCGGGTCATGTGCGTGCATGAGCCGGCAGAGGGGGATAAGACGACGGTGACACCTATAGATATGGTTGTGCTCATTATAACACGAGGGGTTGCCACTGTAGGAAGTGATGCCTCCTACTCTGGGTCCGACACAAGGTATCTACGCAGATTAGGGAGCCGATCGATTGGAGTAGTAGTTAGGATACATCTGGAAGTATGCCTAAGCCTACCATGATAGTTGTTGGGATCATCTCATTCTGGCTATACTAGTATCAGTGCAGATTAATCATTAGTAAAGCGTATATACTCCATCATGTTTTCTTGTCAAGCTCACCTTTTATGATGTTATCCTTCTTATCCATCTTATATACCTGTCACGCTATTTTTGCTTATTTACTTACTAAAAGTAGCTGGACTCGCCAGACTTTATGTCTGACCATTTTTGTTTCCTCTTTTGTCTTCCGTTTCCCCCCTTCCCCTCTCCTCCCCGGTTCGCATGGAGGGAATTCTCAGGCTTAGTCAAGACTCGGTTATCATCTTGTTGGAGCTACTTTTGAAGTACAACTCAAGTTCTTATCTCTACTATGGTTTAGCTCTTTTTTTTTTTTGGAAATCATGCTTTTTATATATTTATGTACTCTGATGGTACAAGACAGAAGTTGTATTATTGTAATGGTTTTTGTGACTTATGGTATTTTGGACCACGATGTTATGATTTATGTTTGAAATAAAAATTTGAATTTCCGCTGCTATCTTATGTTCATCTGCCATGTAATATTCTGTGTCTGCTTGCCTACAACGCTTCACGAAACTTAATGCATTCCCTTAGTGAGCGACATTAACGGACGTGCGGTGTCACACATTGGAGTTTAAATTACCTACACTAGAGACATGTGATGAAAAGCCAGATCCTACAGTGAATTCGAAGAGGTATATCAGGCATATGGATTGCAACATCGTATAATATACCCTAAATGGAGGACGAGTAGGGTATTTTTTTGCAGGTAAACAGGTAAAATAAAATATGGAAATGTAAATGCAAAAAATAAAGAACACACAAATATACCCTGCTTTGATGAATAACCCGTTAATGTCTGGTGTTGTCCCCAAAATTACTACCGGGATTATAAATTCGATGCTTACAAGACTTGTAAACTCGCATTCCCAGCTAACTTGAACAAACTAACCATATACCTAGTAGTCCTCCCTAGACTCAATACCCCGGAGACCAGAATATCTGAACTACAAATGCGTATTTCAATTCTAAAAAACTAAAGTTCAGAACTGAAAATAATACAAAACAATTAAAAGCAACAAAATCCAAGTTTCAAAACAAAGCTCCCCTCTCATAAAACGTGACCTCCTTTTTCTTTTTATATTGATTTCCTCTTTACGAAATCACGAACACTCCTCCGTAAACTTAGAGCATTCCCAGCAACGTGAGGAAGGCTCGAAATGGGGGATATCGCCATTTTTATTTGTTTACTCACGCTATAGCAATGTGGATCTGAGCATGAGAAAAAGATACAAATGGCGATTTCTCCCTTTTTTTTGAGTGGGGATACTAAACGGTTATCAAAAAATTGTTTAATGAAAAATCAGTTTTCTGAAGGTCGTTCAGGGAAGTAATTTTCTTCTTTTTATGTTTGTGCGTTAATTAAATGATTTTCTGAAAACTGTTTAACGCCATTTATTTTATTTTATTTTATTTTAAACCAGTTGTTTACTACTGGGTGGAGAGCGATTCTTACTACTTTTTTTCTTCTTCCTCCTCACGATTTTTGCACCTAATTCCCTTATCTCTTTCAATTGTAAATTGAACTCGATGCCACGAAATTTGCTTCAGTTAAAAATCATCAATCTTTGCTACTTATAATATCCTTGTTTGCTTCATTCTAGTTCATGGCTGAGGATCATCGCTTGGAGCTTTGTCTTCGAACTTGCATTGCATACCTAAAATCAAGAGCTACTATTTGGATAAATTCATGATAACCATGTTATTGTTCATAGGAGGGTGCCAATGTTTTGAACCCTCATATCTAATGGAGGTTATTGATGAGATATGGAAGCATCTTGAGTTTGGAAGCCGATGTTTAATTATATTATGTTGGATGAGATGATGAAGGTTTATCTTAGATCTGGAATCTTGTCTCTGAAATGAGTGGTTGGTGGAGATGTTTGAATTTCACTGATGTTGCAAACGCTTACCTGAAACCGTTATGCCTTAAATTATTGTGCTTGAAGGGATATTAGATGTGAACGAGATAACCGTCGTTTCGCAATGTACAATGATGTTGGATATGGACAATAACCGGAAGTGTGCTTCACTGTGCTATGTGTTAGGATGTTGGCATTAGATGTTTACAACCACTATGATTGGATTGTCCATGTTGCTTCTTGTATTCTCAAGTTTGTTGTGATTCAGGCTAGGATGTTGGGAAACTTACGGTTCAATTGCAGTTGTGTTCGAGATCAGCTGAAGATGGTGACGATTGATGAGAGGAGCCTTGTTGTTCTCTATATATTCAACGAGATGATCATCGATTGTAAGAGGAAGTTTCGTGATTAACTGAGGTTACTAAACAAACTGTAATGTTAAGGATACAGATTAAGGATCTTAAGGCAGAATTAACACTAGAGGGGGAGGGGTGAACTATGTTTATAAGGAATTTATACAAATCTTTAACAAACTTGAATTACTATATGAATCACACAATGATTATCACACCAGAAATGATGACAAACACAGAGACAATTACAAACACATATATATAAGTAAATATAGAATGCAGAAAAGGAAAGAACACACCAGATTTTATATTGGTTCGGATTACTCCTACGTCCAGTCCCACAAAACGATGGATTGCACAGAGTTTTATTAATACCAGCATCAATCTTACAACACCCTTGATTTCACAACTACAAGGTTAATATCGATTCCATCACCCTTGATTTCACGGCTACAAGGTTAACACCAATCTCTTTCCTTGATTCCGGGCTACAAAGAACACATCCTTTCCCAAACATTTCCCAAATGATTACAATAGCCTTAGAACTCTTGAATAGCACTTCCAATCAGAGAGTATTTAATAGAGATTGCGAAAAGAAGATGTTTGACATAATTTGAGTAAAAATCAGCAGAGTATAAGTGTAGAAATCAAGAAATTAAAGTATAATAATGGTAGTAAGAGAAGTGATGAAGAAGGAGATGAAAAAGTGATAAAAAATGGAAATTAACCCCTATTTATAGAATTTGAAAGGTTGCAACGTTTCTGAAGCATTTCAAATAATGAAAAGACACTTCCTTTGAAATTTGAAAATGTGACAGTTATATGTCGACATGTCCATTTTGGTATGTCGACATATGTATGCTTTTTGAATTTTTAAACCATTTTTCAAGTGTTTAAATCAATATATATATTCTGGAAATTCTTGAATCAAAACTAGTGCTTCAAATGAATTTTCTAAAGTGTAAAAACATATAAAAACATAGTAATATATAATATAAACATATTTATAAAATTTATATAATATGAAACTATAAAACTTATATATTATAACTATAAACATATATATATATTATAAAACTTTGTAAACTATAAATATATATATTTGAAATCATAAGTAAAAAACCTTTAATAATTTGAAATCATTTTAAAAGGGAGTTTGAAATAATTTTGAAATCAATTTGAAGATATTTTGAAATAATTTGAAATCAGAATTTGAAAGTGCTAACCGAAGTTTTACATATAAACTAGACTTTATTACTTTGATAATCTTGAGCTCTTGAAATCTTGATATCTTAATAATCATGAGTCTTGAATTCCTTGATATCTTGAATCTCTAAAACTGTACGGTCTTCAATATTTATATCTTGCATATATATCCTATATATATATTCTGGCTAAGGATGTTAGAAGATATTTTATAATCAATAATGTTATTGATTGAAACAAAGTTATTGTCATCAAAATTCCATTCTCCAACAATATCCTCCTTTTTGACGACGACGACCTTGGTTTATAAAATATTCATACCTATTAATCTGATTCCTTGATTACTCCCCCTTTCACCATGAATTCCTTCTAACTCCCCCTTAAACTATGCCTATCTTAACTATACCCTATTTTATAGTTTCTCCCCATTTGTTATCAACAAAAAGTATATATATCTAAACTTAGAATAATCCTAGTAACTAATTCTATATATAACTCCCCCTAAATCTATAACTCTCCCTATATTTAAATCTAGAAATTTATAACTCCACCTAAGCTTATGGCTATACGATTGTAATTTTACTAAGTAAACTAAACAGGAGTACAATCAAACATTAATGTATAAACTAAACAAGCAATTCAAACAAGTTTTACAAGCAATACAAACAATCTAAAACAAATCGACCAAAGATAAAATATATTCAATTCAAAAACACTTCTTGAAACATCAACTAATCCTATAAACTATAAAGCACCCCCTAAATTTAATACTAGAAAAGCTATATGTAATAAAACGTGAAACGATAATTATATTATTTAATACCTACATGTGTATAAGTATATTTCAAGCCTATCAACACACATACATATATCAAATCCAACTAGTCCAAACAAGTCAAACAAATCAATCACGCCAAACAAGTCAAACAAATCAATCAAGCCAAATAAGTCAAAAAAGTCAATCAATCCAAACAAGTCAAACAAATCAAAGTAAATATGTTATGTGTTTAATTAATAATCCTATATATTTCTAAGATAATAATTTTCCATATAGTATACTTGTTATGTGTGGTGTTAATAGGTAATATGTAATGCAGTGTGTGTCGTATGTTGGTTGTAATGTAGTATGAAATGTATGTCATATGCAAAGCAATATGAAATGATATATTAAATGAAATGCAACTTAAAATGTGAATGAAATGCACTTTTAATTTATAATAATGATGTATGATATGAAATAAGATGTGTGACGATAATATGCAGAATGATTTGGTGACGATATCTATTTCGATAAAAGATATTCATAGTACTATCTGACTATTATGCATATACATATATATTATAAATTATTTCAATCAAAAAAAGGTAATATACATTAATTTCTAGACTTAGGTTAATGATACTAATGAACGAGATTGAAAGAATAGTTAAAGATAAGTGTTTAATTAAAAAAAATATTCATGATATGTAGTAAAATATTCAGAATAATTCTATGAGAAATATGGAGTTAAATAATTTTAGTAGGGTCCTTCTTTAAAAATAATATAACAAAAATTAAAGATCTTTATAAATAGAATATAAAAATTGTATCATACAAAGTAAATTATTTTGACATAAACATATATTCATAACTGTATATATAAAAAATAATTTAAAAAGGACATAAAATTTAATTTATTACGAGATATACATCACTTTTGCTACAAATCAATTTTAAATTTAAACTTTAGAAATCAAAACATATTAATTTGCTAAAAAACCATTTATATGTTAAAACTTTAAAAGAAATTTATAGTTATAAAAAAAATTACTTTTGGTAATACAAAGTAACCTATAAAGCTATAACTTCTTATATTTAAACTACATATTTAAGGCATAAAAATCATATATATATATATATATATATATATATATATGTATATATATATATATCTTTATACCAAAATATTAAGTTAAATATACAAGTTATATAAATTTTAATACAATAAGAAATCAAAATTTATATTAAGTTACAAATAGTATTGACGATAATGTAACCCAAAATTGTTATGAAATTATATGTGAAAAATATATAAGTTAAACTATGTATGTTTAAACTACATTTAAAAGATACATAAATTTATATTTTATAACAATATCAAATGTTTGAAAAAAATTAAATTGTTTCAATTATATTAACATGTCTATGTACTATATATATACACTTTTCGATATATATATATTTTTTGAAATAAAATGAACATTAGTAGATGACCAAAATTGATAACTAGAGTTTGAACCAACATTTTCATATTTGAAAAGATGTCCTTTCAAACCCAAATCAAAGAGTAGTGAGATTTTAAAATAAGAAGAGATTTTAATTGAATTGGTATATTGATATGTATACTATGGTGTATTAACATATGAACCAAAATATCTAGAATTATAAAAGTGATAAATTTCTATACCTAACTATATGCATAGATGTATATTCGTAAATTCAACGATAATTATGAAATAATTGTAAAGCATACCTATTTTTGCAATCCTTCATTTTATTGTTCTTCCATTGTCATGGAACACATATTTACATCTTCTAGAATTTGATGATGAGATCTGCTCTATTGTGACGGGCTCGTTTTTCTGATCAGCATAGTATATTCATTTGCTGAATTTGAAGATCATATGAGAAAGATATTGATGATTTAGTATTTTAATCATCTTGGCGCCAAAAATTTGAATTTGAATTTGATTGAATGGACACTTCAACTACTATAAATAAGCCTAAAAGTCATGTCTCTTCACTTTTCTTTTTCTTTTTCTTCTTCTTCCCGTTTTTCCACTTTCAATCAATCTTTATGTGAGACATAACTTCTTCGTTTCTTAACGGAATTGGATGAAACTAGCGATAAATCGAAGAGGAAGGAAAGGGCAACGATTTAGTAATGGTTTAGTGAAGAACCTGAGTGATATTATGGTGCGGTATGCCACATCAGTGTGTGGAAAACATAAAATCATGTATGTAATTTTCTGTTTTGGATAGTCAACTTCAAACTGTCATATCTCACTCAATTTTGATAGGAATTTGATAACTACACATCAAAATGACCGCGAGAACAAGAACTACAACCTAGAAAAGGAGTTGGGATGAAATAATACAAATATCTGGGCAAAATATGAGGAATACCAATGATAGTTTTGGTTTCTTTTTCCCTTTGTGCACCAAAACTTCATTTGATCATAACTCGGCCATTTCTTGACGGATTTGCATGAAACCAGTGGCATTGCGAAGTGGATGAAGAGAATAATAGTATTGAATCAGGTTGTAGAAGAAAACCAATTTTTTTTGTATTTATTAGGTACTCATTTCATTGTAGATTGTCAATTCATATCCATCTTTTTCTTCTTGATTCATGAATGATCATCTTGGTGTCTTTTTACCATAACTCCTCCCCTGCAAAACAACAAACTTTTCAAAGAATCAAGTGACTTTTCAAAATAAATAATTGTAATTTTAAATAATAATAACATGATGATTCTGTGACATATCCATATGAAAAATAATGTTAAAAAAATTCTATTATAACCTATCAAAAAAACAAATTATGATAACTTTGAAAATCTCCCTCTGATACCAACTGTTAATGATGTGAATTAAGGATTTTAAGGCAAAATTAACACTAGAGAAGGGGGGTGAATAGTGTTTATAAGGAATTTATAGAAATCTTTAACAAACTTGAATTACTATATGAATCACACAATGATCATCACACCAGAAATGATCGCAAACACAGAAACAATCACAAACAAACACACACACACACACACGCACACACACATATATATATATATAAGTAAATGTAGAATGCAAAAAAGGAAAGAACACACTGGATTTTATACTGGTTCTGATTACCCCTACGTCTAGTCCCACACAACACTGGATTGTGTAGAGTTTTATTAATACTAGTGTCAATCTTACAACATCCTTGATTTCACGACTACAAGGTTAACACCAATTCCACCACCCTTGATTTTACGAATACAAGGTTAACACCGATTCCACCACCCTTGATTTCACGACTACAAGGTTAACACCGCTCCCTTTCCTTGATTTCCGGGCTACAAGGAACACACCCTTTCCCAAACAATTCCCAAATGATTACAATAGCCCTAGAACTTTTGAATAACACTTTCAATCAGAGAGTATTTGATGGATATTGAGAAAAGAAGAAGTTTGATATAATTTGAGTAGAATTCGGGAGAGTATTAGTGTAGAAATCAAGAAATTAAAGTATAATAATGGTGGTAAGAGAAGGGATGAAGAAGGAGATGAAAAAGTGATTAAAAAAATTCAAAATTAACCCCTATTTATAGAGTTTGAAAGGTTGCAACATTTTTGAAGCGTTTCAAATAATGAAAAGACTCTTCCTTTGAAATTTGAAAATGTGACAGTTATATGTCAACATATCCATTTTGGTATGTCGACATATGTATGCTTTTCACTACAAGAAAACAGTGATTTAGCGTCATATATTTAGAAGTGGAAATTTCCATCGCTAATTTGCGATGGATTTCCATGTGATCTGCAAGGGACAGTTTTTTGTTTTTTCAACTTTTTTTCTTTTATTTATTACCGTCATCTTCTGTCATCCCTCACTAATCAATTGCAAATTGCATCAAATTACCGACGTAAAATTTCTACTGCTATTTTCCACTGTAAATCCAAGCAGAATACCAACGAATATTTATCGAAACTATTTAATAGTAGAATTCCAACAGATTTGCAAGAGATGTTTATATTATTTTTCTAAGATATACTTTAGTGTTATAAAATGCTTGTTCCAGAGGATTATACAATTGTGCAAGAAGATCAAATGCTTGTGCCGAGGGTTAAATTAGTTTGAAAAGATTAATATTTGATGCTATTTATTAAATTGTTTATTTTACAGGTAAAGATATATAACTGGTAGATGATGCATTAGCCCCGTTGTAGAGTTTGTCGCACAAGGTATGTTTATTAAACTGGTTTTTCATTTGAATCACTTCTTTGTATAAACACTCATTATAATGTTGCTTCTTCATTATTCATATTGAATTGAAATGAATCTCGAAGTCTTTGCATGAGTCTAAGTAGCAATATTTGGCAAATAGTTCTAAGTAACAACAAATATTAAATAATTAATAAAATATTCATAATACATTGTATTTAACAATTAATATTCAATTATAAATAAGAAGTAAAACTACTAATAATTAAATGCTATTAATTTTTTAATAACTAACTTTTAATTAATTAACAAATATGAAGTTAAATTATAATAATTATTACTAAATAATTAATAATTAATATATTAATAGTTAATGATTATTTTTAATAATCATTAGTATTGTATAATTAATTAAATTACTAATAATTTCTAATGATAATTTATAAATAATAGTATATACTACCTATACCATTTAATAATGATTAACAATTTTAAGTTACTTTTATGTTATATTATGATATATATCTAATATTTTTAATAATTAATAAGCAATATTTTAATAGTTCGTGATTATTTTTCGTAATTATTAGGTTGTATTTTAATAATTTATACTATTTTTAATAATTTTTAGAAAAATGGGTGCTTATATTACATAAAACAAGATACATAGGAAGGTTCATGCTGGTAATAAAATACACCACCACACAAAAACATACACTATACATAACAAACAAATACCAGCTCAAACCAAAGGACACATAAAAACACAGACATTACAACATAAAAGGCACAGAGGGACACAGAAGGCCTACTAAAAAAAGCCCAGATGATTTCACTAAGAATAAAACAAACAGTAACACTATGCAAAATAAGCAGCAGGGACAAAGGGTAGCCAAGAAATATCTCTAAATAGCCATTGCTAAAAGCCCAACAAAAGCCCCAAAGCCCAGACAAAATCTTCCACCACAAAGACGCAAAACAAACAGCATCATTATCAAAAAGATACTGATGACAGAAGACCAGTAGCCAAACCTCAACGTTGACCCGAAACAGAAGCTCCAAAATATAGGAAACTGAGAACCAAGAAGAATCCATTGGATAACCAACAACAAACATCCAACATTTATCTGATCACAAACAAGAACACAGTTCCATACATGAAAAATAAAAAACAAAACATGATCCAGCTGTTGAACCACACAATAGAAATAGCAGCTCCAACAACAACCACGACTAAGCAAACAAAAAGCCCACAAACTACTAACAAGAATAAAATAGACCAAGAACAACAATCACAAAGCAACTAGATGATCACATCTTTAGAAAAAAAACTACATGAACCAAAAGCATTAACTAAACAGAGAACTACCTTTTTGAAACTCCTTCATGCATCACTCCACCAGTATTACTTCCTTCCTCTTTTGCTTCCTTTGACTTCGAACTCGTTTTAAAATGCGATACAAACTTAACCCACTCAGGATTCTCTTCAACCAAGGGTTCATCTCCAAGAAATACATTATCCCCTTTTAATTTACCACCCTTGATTTTATTTCTTCTTCTTTTAATGCTGCTAGTAGATGAACAATCTAATTCTTCAATCATGTTATCTTGTGTATCATTAAAATCAACCTTATGATGACCAATTAAAGAGGCCAAAGGATCTAACTCATCAATTATATTAGTTTTATCAGATAAAATTTCATGTCTTGCTGTCTTCTCCACATTACCAACCACTGATTGTCTTACTGTTTTTCAAGACTAATATCTGACACCCTAGCATCATTAAAATCACCACCTTTTTCTTCACAATTTTCCTGCATTCCTACACTACTAACAGTAAGGACATTAAAAGGGTTACAGTTTCTACCTCCTATATTTTGATTTAAGGACATGTTATCTTTTGTAAATATATCGACTTCCCTTACCCTTGTTTTTGTTGACACCATTTCCTTATCCCTTCCATCAATCTCTGAATTATTCTTATCAAATATTCCTTGATCTTTCACAGACACATCAACCTCCATACCACATCTGCAGCACTACTATCTTTAGGTACCCATATCTTAGATGGCTTATAAACTAAATTATGATCATGTTCAAGATTTTGCAACTGGAACAAACATCAGGAATCCATTCATACACAACTTTTTGCATCACTAAATCCCCATTAAAACTTTGTATAGGAATACATTCAAGGAACTTAAAGTTTATATCTACTTCCACTAACACTCTGGCATAAGCAATTCTAACAAACTCCTCTGTTACATTATCTAATTTGATTGGGTGACCTAAAATAAAAACAATCCTACAAATGGCCTCCACAATCTAAAAATCTAAATCTAGATTGTGTAGTTGAATCCAAACAGGAATTGAGTGCAGAAATTCGCGAGTTAACTTAATACCTGGAACCAATTTTCTCATAATAGTAGGGTCTTGAATCTAAAATCCTCTGACATTCACTCGCAGATTCAAGTTTGATAATATAAAATCCATTATCCCCAGAAAAAGCTGATACTTCCCATTTATTTTCCAATTTCTATCTGTATAGTCTTTCAAAAATTGAGAGTAAGGTTTTCTTCCATATACGTAAAACACTATAGAATTGGACTATCTCTCTCTTGCTTTACCGACAAATTTTTCATCTTTGACTGCCATTCTGACATTATCTTTAACCGTAGGATCATAATAATTAAGTTAGATAGACGACCGATGAGACTTATTTTCTAGAATAATGTCTCCCAAGCTTTTGATTTCAAAGTACAAACTCCATTTATTTCATTTAGATCTTTTGCAACTAAACTTGGAAACACAAATCTAAACTCTAATTTGGGGACACGAGATTTACCTTCTAAATTAATATCCATCTCCTTTGCATGTTGAAGAGGAGACTATAGATCAGGTGGAAAAGCAGACCGTTGATCCGAATCAGAAATTAAAATAGCCTTGGTCTTTGATTTTGAATTTGAAGGAGACGAGATCGCCACGAGCATCGCTGTTTACTTTATTATTTTTAATAAATAACAATATTATATAATTAATTATTAATAATTAACTAACTAATTGATAATTTCAAATGTTAATATATACTTTTAGAAAAATTGATCTTTGCAAATATTATAAAAAAAATTAAAATAGGCTTAAAAATATTCACAAAATTTTGAAATTTTTGAAAAATTGAAAAATAAAAGAGTAAAATATTACAAATTTCAGAAAACTTCAAATGTTAAATTAATTTAGAATCCAAAAAATATAATTTTACTTTGCAGAATTATTAATTTCAAAAGCATTAGGATTTTGACATTCATAAGCTTTTTCTTGCTTCAACAACAAAATTTTGGCTCCATTTCCAAAATATTCCCGCCGACCAAAATATCGCGCTCCTTTGTACTTTACATTTCGAAACCGTGAATTCCTTAAAACCCCTAATTTACGTAGTCTTCAGACCAAACCCCCCAATTTCTCGAGACTTCCTCTAGATCCAAATTGAAACCCTTCCGTTGTTGATCCATCATCCAAATTAGCCTCCCCGATTTAAATCGTCGCACCCCTTCAATTTCCTACCTCCACCATGGTTCAGGTGATCGAGTTGTTGAATGATTTTGTACAGCTTACGGTAGAGCAGGTTGTTTGGATGAGGCAATTAAAGGTAGGAGTAGAGGTTGGAGGAGGAGTTACTAGTTGGTTGTGGTGATTTATGTGTTCGAAGTTGGACACTTTTTGGTTATGGTTAAAAGTTCATGTCTGATCAGAATTTGAATGGTATAATTTTTAGTTTTTTTTATAATAACGTGTTTTGGCTAATATTGTTGGTTTTTCCCACTTAATGTTCTAATCAAGCCTTCTTCTTGTTTAATTTGTCTGTTTTGAGTTGGAAAAATCCAAATATTCTCATGCTTGGTTAATTCGTCTGTTCGAATTAGATGCATCTACTGGAAAATTTTCACTTGTTGGAAAATTTTAACTTGCTGGAATTTGATTCACTTGTTGTAAGGGAGGTCTGTATGGTTATTTTTTCACTTAATGGTAATTTTTAACTGTTAATTTTCAAATTTAAACGGTGCAGTTCAAAATTTATAATCCATGCTTTTACATAACAGAAATGTGTTGTTCATATAAGTTATAACTTAAGGTACCAGTGTAAATTGAGTTGAACAATATTTCCTTTTAGTGGCTATGCTTATGAATTTCAGACTCATGTATAATTCCTCCAAATTCTACGCTTTTATTTGATGTAGAGTTTGCTGGCAAGGCACGATGCTACATATTCCTCTGTATGCATATGTCTGTTCATGGAAGTAGACAAAGTGGATTTGCTATTCATGAAACCATCATAGGATTAAACGTTAACTTTACATTTTCTGGCCCTGAAAATGATAATTGTATTGCAATGTTTAAGTAGAGAAATTCCTCGATAGCCAACGTTCTTTGTAGTCGGTCAGTGTAAAAAAAATTCATTGTAGAGTATGGAAAACCTCTAAAAAAATTTATGCTAATTATAAACCAAATTGTTTCATTATTTTCTAGACTTGAGAAGGAAGAGGATGTTGTTTACATAGTTAGGAATGGGCCCTATAATTTTAACTCAAGGATGATCATCATCAAATAAAGGAAACCTATAATGAAGAATTTCCAAAGATTATTTCTTTACATCCCAGTTTGGATCAAGCTATGTGATATGATCTTAGAGATATGGAACAAACCACAATCAGCAGAATTGCATCTACATTATGTAAGCCTATTTGAAATGACTCGATTACTGCAAAGGAGATCCAACTAAACTATGTAAGAGTTCTTTCATTTGATATTTACGTTACTTTTTGTACCTTCATACATTGCATGATATAAGCTATAATGGGGAGAAATTTGATGTTCAAGTATCGTATAAATACAAGCCAAAACCCTATGGACACTATAATGCATTTGCTCATAACACTTGGAAACTGCAGCATTATCCCTCAGAAATCTGGCAGTAGAAGCAGCACACATCTGGTTCAAATCAAGCATAACCAAAGGGAGTATAAAGGGTAAATGCACAATAAATATACGGGGATACAAGATCTGCTGGCATAATTAATGGGCATGATGCACATAGTGAACCGACTAAATATCACACAACATGTGACAAAGGTGAAGGCAAGGTTAATGTAGGGATAAACATGCTAGTCCATCAGAAACCACAACATCAGATATATAAGCGATGCAAAAAATGCTCATAAACTATCTGTAGCTCCACCAAATAGAGAATTAGAACCACTATTTTTGTCCATGATTTCGTAATATTATAGGAAGCAAACTTGGAGCATGAATTGCAGACTTGTTCAGATGAATTTGTAATACCGATTTTCTTGTTATAATATATGTAAATCAATGGGAGAGTAGAAATATGATCAGAAAATATTCTATTTGAGAAAAAGTGTTCTCTATGAGAATAGAAGTTTTTATATATGTATAGCATATGAAAAGTTGTTTGTTGTAAATTTTTGTACTATTAAAATTCTGTTGTAATAAAAGAATTTATTTGTTTATTTCATTTTGTAGTGGTGGATTTTGCAAATCTAATTGTGATTGCTGACGAAAATAAAAACAACTGTCACCAATAAGCTTGCTAAAATGTTAGCATTTGTGATGAATTACCGACAGATATCTAAGGTGAAGCAAAAGTTGAAATTATCCGTTTCTAATCCATTGCTGTTTAGCAAGGGATCTCCGACAGATCTTTTTCAAAATATATATTAAAGAAATATATATATATCTACCAGTAAAAAAAATTAAAAATTAAATTTAAATATATTGACAAATGATGGTAAAGTATCGGAGAATTGGCATTAAATTCCATTGTAAAATGGTCACTAAAATACCGATGTAAAATTTATCGACCAGTGTTACCCGTCACTGTCGCTAATACATGTTTAGTGACACATTTGCGACGGAATGGTCCGCTGCAAAATTAGCATTTTCTTGTAGTGTTTGGAACTTTAAACCATTTTTCAAGTGTTTAAATCAATATATATACTAAAAATTCATGAATCAGAACTAGTGTTTGAAATAAATTTGTAAAAACATATAGAAACATGGTGTTATATAATATAAACATATTTATATAATTTATATGATATTAAACTTTAAAACTTATATATTATAATTATAAACATATATATATTATAAAACTTTATAAACTATATATATATATATTTGAAATAATAAGTAAAAACCTTTAATAATTTGAAATCATTTTAGAAAGGAGTTTGAAATAATTTTGAAATCAATTTGGACATAATTTGAAATAATTTGAAACCGTAATTTGAAAGTGCTAACCGGAGTTTTACATATAAACTAGATTTTATTACTTTGATAATCTTGAGCTCTTGATATCTTGATACTCATGAGTCTTGAATTCCTCGATATCTTGCATCTCTAAAACTGTACAGTCTTCAATATTTATATCCTGCATATACATACATACATATATATATATATATATATTCTGGACAAGGATGTCAGTATATACTTTATAATCAATAATGTTATTAATTGAAACAAGGTTGTTGTCATCAAAATTCACAACAACAAACTGACCCTATTACAACAGTGGAATACCGTTGTAAAATGTATTTTACAACGGTGGGGTAACCATCGTCTATTAAGAAGTTGTAAAAAACTAAAATCTTTTACAACTTTTTTGCACGGTTGCAACATCGTTGTGATATGTATATTTTACAAAAAAATTCCACCGTTGTAATATCTTTTATTACAACTTTTATGCACAGTTGTTGTTGACTGTTTATAACTGTTGTGGTATGCTTTATTATAATTATTATTTTGAAATTAAAATATATCCATGAATTATATATATATATATATATAAATCTATATATTATACATGTGCAACAATAAAAAAAAATAACATAAG
The DNA here is from genome assembly GCA_030737875.1 of Allium sativum. Taxonomy (NCBI): domain Eukaryota; kingdom Viridiplantae; phylum Streptophyta; class Magnoliopsida; order Asparagales; family Amaryllidaceae; genus Allium; species Allium sativum. The sequence goes on from CM060917.1 coordinate 57,902,088, forward strand.
AAATAGATGTAATTTTAAAGTATCATGATCCATTCATTGATAAAAATCACAACTTGTTCAATATAGATTTAAATACAAGAAAGAAGCAGATCATTTTGATTCACAACTCAATTCTTCATCAAAAACTTCTCAAACCAAAGAGCAGAGCTTTTAGGATATCTCTTCAATGTCTTATAATCACAACTTGCCCTTGCCCCATCACTAATTCATATGCACACTTCTCATAAACATGTCTCCATCTTCACACTTCCATGGTAAGTGAAACTGTATTGATCTGCATTCACTGAGAGGGAACTGAAAATGAGCGTAGTGGTCGGGGTACCGGATCGGCACTCTATTTTCCACCATTTTTTCAATCGTCGGCTTTGATGATTCAAGTTTTACGCAAAACTTGGAAAAGCGATAGCACTTTTATCCCACAAAAAACCTGGTTAAGAGAGAACTACTTTTATCCAAAAAAGAAAAAGAAAAATATACTAGCAAATTGAAAACTAATTCAGCTTGAGCTTCCACCAAACCTGGCAAAGCGAGAGCTCTTCGGAGGATGCTGCCACTGTTTTGAGAAACAAGTCTGCCTATTTAACATCTGCTTCATTGAAAATGGTTAAGCACAAGCTTCCAGATCCATTTAGCAAACCTGCTCTTTGGAGGATGCTGTCTGTTTTGAGAAAGCAAACAACATAAGCTTCCAGATCCGTTAAGCACAAGGCAAACAAGATCCAACAAATTGAAAACAAACAAATCCCTAAATTCCAATTACATTCTGCTCTCCCCGTTCTTATCTCATCTCGACTTCTTCTAGTAATATAAAAAGAAACCAGAAAATCTCCCACTACAAGAATCCACAACAACTCAATATAATTACATAATTTTCGAAACTTCAATATCTGGTTTGCTGGAAATATAAACTTCTATCTTGTGTTAATTGGTATCACCATTACTCTTGTAGCCGGGTTAGGGGTTCGAACACAAACTGTTGCAGTTCGGGTTTCGATCCATAGTAGGCGGAGGAGGTGGAATTGGTTGGAGCTGCCAACTAAGAAAAGGAGGGCGTGAGGTTGAGTAAGGAATTCAAGCTGGTCGGAGGAGCTAGCAACATGGGTGGTGGTCATAATCTAGCAAGGAAATGGTTCGATTATGGTTCATTTTTGGCACCGTAGAGGATGCTTGGGGGTTCGAATCCTCTGGAGAGTGGAGGTGGAGAGGCGCAACCATGGATGATGTTTGGGGGTTCGAATCCTCTGGCGAGTGGAGGAGGTGGTTCGGTGGTTTATGAAGTAGGGCGGAGGCAGGTACGGGAAGAGGCTGGCATCGGGTTCTGGTGTCAGAATCTGATGAAGGCGGGGCGGTGGTATTGAGTGGCGCGGAGGAGATGGCTCGTTTGATGGTGGGCAGAGTATCAGTTTTGAAATAATTTTTCTATTCGAGATCTGAACTAAATGTTTTGAAAGAAAGAAGAGTGGAGCACGATTGTGGGAGAAGAAACGCAGGCAGCACAGTATTCTGGAGCCAAATTTTGACTATTGCCGCCTAAAATTCAGCTGAGTTAGAACGCAAATTATTATGGAGCCAAAGTTTTACTTTTCCCCACCTACAATTGAACTGAGGAGGCGCATTATTTTGAAGTTAAATTTTAACTTTTACCGCCTAAAATTCTACAACTGATGAAGAAAAAAGTTGTAAGTAACGTATATCACAACGGTCAAAGCAAAGGAGTTGTCGAAAATAAACTTACTACAACATGTTGGAAACAGCTCTTGGTTCATAGCACAAAATGGATATAAATGAATATTATAAGTTTTAATTAATAAGTAAAAATTTATATTAAATATAATATGAATTTCTTGAAAAACTATTTTTTTACTAAAGTACTAAATATTACTTCTTTGTTATTTTTACTTTTTTAATTTTATGTTATAATTTATTATTAATTATAAAATAGTAATTAATTTTTATTGTATTAATCAATGAATATTAATTACTAATATGAATTATTTCATATTTAGTTTTTATTTATTGGTGATTATTATTTTTAATTAACTATTTAAATAGTAAGTATTAAATTGACAAATATTATTGATTCCCAAGTTTATTATTAATTATTATTATTAAATATCAGTATAATTAGTTATTAAATATAGATATTATAAACATGAAGTTCGTACTAGGCATCTCTATTACAACGAATAAAATGAAAAGTTGTGATATATATGTTTATTACAACAGTGATTTTTTGACAGTTATAAAAATCATTTATTACAACAGTGCGTTTTCCACAGTTGTAAAAAAGCATTTACTGTGCTTCACGCACGGTTGTAAAATTAAAGTTGTAATATGATGTTTCTGTTGTAGTGATTCCATTCTCCAACATGTAACTGTTAACTTTGGCAACTCTTATGGTTGAGATGATGATTGAGATGCATTGACCGATGATTGCAACATATAAAAATTTGAAGTTATGTGTGAAGATGCCGAACTGATAATGAAGCCTTGTTTGATGAGATGCAGTGTTGGCTTTTATTACCAAAGAAGTTCGGTGAAAAAAGTCTTCGTACACTGATATCGTGGAGATAAATTACCAAAAAAGATCTAACTTTTGAATTGTTAAATACAAATATTATGGTTGTTGCGTTTGAATACTCGGCCTTGATTGAATTTGTGGCTCCTTGCTGTAACTCGTTTTGTTTTGTTTATTACACATGGGTTTTTAGTATTGTATTCTTGTACATTTTGTTGTTCTTTGTTTGGTTGAACTCTGACTTGGTTGTACTTGGTACATTGATGTACTGTCTTGCTTGTTTGTATGAATCAGACTTGCTCATAGTTGTGCCATTTCTACTTTGTTGTACTGTGTACACATGTATACATGTTGGTTTATGTATATGCTGAAAAAAATGCTTTATCAGATTATACCCATCTTGCGTGCCTTGAGTTTGTTGATGTTGTGCATCTATATACTATAGTGCATGTTTTTGTATACACTATGTTACATACTAGTTTTTGTGTTGAAGCAACCATCACATATGCACACTTGTTTTGGTTAAAAAAAAAAAATTTACATGCTCGTGTAATACTTCAGTTTTTGATGTGTTTCATTTTCACGAACTATTGATGTGCTTGATTGAGATTAATAAATTGTAAATCGCAGTACTACAATAAACACATTAAATAATAAACGTATATTATTAAACAAAAACTCATTTATTGTTTACTCCAAAATCTTCTGGTTTTGATGATAACAAACATGTATTGATATTTAACAATAAAAATGCAGATGTGTTTCTGTATGTATAGCAAAATAAAATGAATTTCAGTCAGGGTCCCCCAACATAAATGCTCTCCCAACGAGTGAGCTTCACAAAAAAAGGAAGATCAATTTGATGCAAAGGAATAGAGTTTAAAACATAAATGAAATGAAATATTCAACCAGAGAAACACCTTTCATATATTGTCAACTAGAAAAACACATTTTGGATACTGGTAAATCATATTCTACCACAAACCTCAACCTTACTCGCCCTTTCGTTTTCGTCATAAGAACAAAATAAAAGTTTCTATAATTAAACCAAGATATATAATTATGAATTAAGAGTGAGAGTTTCATATATATATATATATATATATATATATATATATGTATGTATGTATATATATATATATGTATGTATGTATATATATATATATATATATGTATATAGTAACAAAAATTATGGCAGCCATTATCAATAATGAAAACATATCCCATAAACAGAAAGTGGATGTCAATTTTTTAAGGATCTTAAATTTATGTCATGTGTTTTCATCAAAAGTACAAAATAACAATTTCTATAATTAAAACGAGAAAGACAGTTATGAATTAAGAGTTTCACACACATATATATATATATATATGTGTGTGTGTGTGTGTGTATGTATGTATGTATGTATATGTATATATCAGGTAACAAAAATCATGGCAACCATTATTAATAATGAAAACATATCTCATAAATAGAAAGTGGACATTAATTTAGAAAAAATCTTAAATTTCTGTCATTTGGTTTAATTAACAATAAACTCAACCAACTTTCTATTCTTTTTTCCAAGTGAAGTATTTATGTAAGAACAATTTTGTCTCTAGCTCATTATAAATGAGATTAAAATATTTATACATGTGCATTACTTTTCATATGGAGCACGTATATGACATGTTCTCGATACTCACTTTGTACGAAATGAATTTTACGACACGAAAGTTTATGCTAATCTTACGCACATGCATTAAAAAAAAGGATCGATAAAATATGATAGATAAGAAAATGGTATGAGTAATGTATTCAAAATAGAAATTATATGCCATTTTCCTATGATTAACACATGCTAACATATATGAAAAAGATATTATGTTCAAGATTATATCAGTCTTTTCCAATTTAATAAACGTAGTTACCATTTATGAGTTTGATAAACACAAAAATAAACAATTATAAATGCTTATCAAAAGAAACAAATACTTTGAGATAATCTTAAGAAGAAAAATCGTTGTTGAACTTCTAAAAAAAATATAAACAATGAAAAGATTTTAAAAAAAATAAAAAATCAAACAATGAAAACTAAAAATAATAAAGAACTCAAATAGACAAAAAAAATACAAACAAAATGAACTACTCAATATCCATAATCCCTAAAAATTTGGATGGAAACGTGAAAATCTATCTTTAGAAAGATGTTTTGTAAAAATATCGCCAAGCTAAAAATCAGTAGAAATGAATTCAATGCAGATCCTCTTTTGATATATGATTTCAGATAAAATGGTGTCTAAACTCTATATGCTTGGTGCGTGAATGGAAACCATGATTGTTTGACGAATCATTTGCACTTAAAGACACTCATTTAAAAATTAAGCGAAAGTCTAATAGAGTTTGCATTATCTATAAAATTTAAGCACGACAGCTTCCTAAATCAATATACTTAGTTTCAGTAGTAGATAATGCAACACAGTTTTGTTTTTGTTGAGACACGAGAATTTCGATTGATAACAACAAAATAAAGATCAATGGAAATCATGACATGGAGCTAAGATTATGGATATATAGATGTTTAAAGGGAGACAGAGCTTATATACAGGGGGAGATAGCAATAAAAATTAAAATATCAAGCTATATTGTCATCAATCAAAAAGGGGGAGAATGTTGAGTCAACGGTTTCAATGCTTATTTTGATTAATGACGAGAAGAAGCTTCATGATCGACAAAAAGAAGATTCAATGGTTTCATAGGTTAGAAGTTGGTTATTTAGAGTATTTTATGTTAAAATCTATCCTCAAATAATCATACTTCTCATTGCTTTCAAAATTATGCATGAAAACTCGTTTTTACTGTATATTGACAAAAACAGGTCAACCTGTTAAAAATAACAGGTCAACCTATTTTTAAATATAACAGGTCAACCTGTTAAAATTAACAGGTCAACAGTTTTTTGAAATAACGGTCAAAAACCTGTCAACCTATTAATTTTTCCTGTCGACCTATTTTTGAATTTCATGAAGAGTCATCTTCTTTCTTGAAAAGTTGCATCCATTTCTCTTCATTAAAAATCACTCCTTTTGATTGCAACTTTTCACTAATAATTACAACTTCTCATTTGCTATAAATACATCATCTTTCATTCATCCAAATAACCGATTCTTGCTCTGATTTCTGATCTTACTTTCTAAATACTCTTGCATTCTAAAAAGCTCCCAAATTCAAGTTACTTATTGAATCCTTGATAATATTTCTCATATTTTGATTCAACAAGCAACTAACTTCCTTCAAATCTTCGCATTCAATTCATATACTTGAGGATAAGATTATAGGAAGGTTGTACTCAATCATTGACTAATCAGTGTTGAAGAAAGAACACATTCAAGGTCAAACTCTTGCAATCGTCTTGTGGGTAAGCTTGTAGCCCGTGAAATCAAGTGGGTAAGCTTGTAGCCCGTGAAATCAAGTGGGTAAACTTGTAGCCCGTGAAATCAAGTGGGTAAACTTGTAGCCCGTAAATCAAGTAGTTGTGAACCTGTTCCTCCGGGTGAAGCGAGGGTGTTGTTTAGTGAAAAGCCGGAGAGGAGCTTCGGGACTGGACGTAGGACTGGAGGTCCGAACCAGTATAAAAATCCTGGTGTCGTTATTCTACTTTACTTTATCTACAGCATTTATATTTTTTAGGGATATATTTCTTGTTTGCGAATTTTTTCTGCGTAACTATTGAATAGCTTAAGTTATCAAATACATTCCGCATAGCCATATTACAGATCATGCACAAGTCGTACACAACCGACCTTTTCAATTGGTGTCAGAGCAAGGTCATCATATAACCGTAATACAGTTATTTGATATATTCTAGTAATATAGCAAATAACGCAAGTACGAGTAACACCACTTACACTGAAGGTCAATCGACACAAAGACCTCCTTTCTTTAATGGTCTAAACTATAGCAATTGGGCAACACGTATGGCTTTTTACATGCAATCAACTAGCTATGATGCTTGGAATGCTACTCAAAAAGAAATAGTGAATCCAACAACTGAATATTCAGAATGGACACCGACTGAGAAAACGGCAGCAGCTGTTAATGCAAAAGCATTAAATATGTTGTTTTGTGCATTAGACCAAAATGAGTATAACTGTGTTAGTATCTGTACCACTGCTTATCAAATTTGGCAAACACTAAAAACCACTCATGAAGGTACTAACAAGGTTAAACAAGCAAAAATAGCTTTGTTGAAAAGTCAATTTCAAAATTTCAAAATGAAGCCAAATGAAACAATCAATGAGATGTATTCAAGGTTTCAAACTATTCATCATGCTCTTATCGGGTTAGGACAAAAATATTCTGATTTTGATGTAGTTTCAACAGTCCTACATTCACTAACTAATGGATGGGAATGAAAAGTATTAGCAATAGAAGAAGCTAATGATCTTTCCACCATGAAGCCAGATGAATTGATAGGAAATCTTATGTCCTATGAAGCTAACTTGCAGGCTAGGAAAGAACAAAAAGAAGAAAAGAAAATTGTAGCTTTTCATGCTGAAAAGGATGATGACATCTCAGATTCCGAAGATGAAGATCTAGCATTCATTGCAAAAGGATTCAAGAAATTCTTAAAGCAACAAAAGGCTAGTCGTTACAACAGAAAGAAGTTCGGATCAAATAAACCATCATCATCAAATGAAGAATTCTTTAATTGTCACAAGAAGGGACACATGAAAAAGGATTGTCCGGAGCAAAAGAAGAAGACAGAAAATGAGAAAATCAAACACAAGAAGGACAAGTCAAAGAAACGAGCATTCTCAGTGACATGGGATGATTCAGATTCATCCTCGCCTGATAGTGAAAGTGACTCAGACGATAAACAAGCAAATGTATGTTTTATGGCAAAAAAAGATGAGGTACAAATTCCTTCTTTTGAAGAAGTTCTTGATATAAATGCTGAGTTGATATATAAATTTAAAGATATGAAACGACAATGCAAACAAGCTCAAGCTGATTTAAGTAGAGTAGAATTTGAACGAGATATGTTAAAAGATGAAAAGATAATATTAGAAGAGGAACTTGAAAAGGCTCAAGAATCATCATCTAATATTGACTCTCAACTATCTCTTTTGACTCAAGAAATTGAAGTTCAAAAAGAGAAAAATGATACTCTCACTACTGAAAATCATGAGCTTAAAGCAACGATCAAAATTATGGACCTAGAAAAAGTTAGTTTACAAAATAAGTTAGAAAATATTACTCAAAATGTTTCTAACTTCAACAAAGGTCGAGAAAATTTGACAAAGATCATTGAGAATTCACAATCTACTTCAAATAAGCAAGGTTTGGGATATAAAAACCAAGAAATTAAGAAGCATCTTGGTTATGGAAAGAAGAAAATAGTGCAAAAGAACAAAGCTAAGAAAAATCTTAGTTTATCTTTCAAACCAAAATCGGTTGTGAAATCTCAAAAGAAAAATGTCAATAGCGACTTTGGAAATAAATTTAATAAAACTAATCTTAGAAATAGTACTAGATATGCTTTCATGTACAATAAAAATATTACTGCTAGCACTAATGCTCATCCTAGATCCAATTATTATAGAAATTCGAATACTTCTATGACTAGAGATCTGTATAATAGATCTAGAAGTATGAAAAGGAATATCAATAGAGATTACTTTAGTATTTGGGTTCCTGTAAGTTGGAAAAACAGAGAAAAATATATTGATGATTATTTTGATTCAGTAGTTAATAATGAAAATTTTATCTTTAAAGGTTCCATTAAACCCTCTTGGGTATGGTTACCTTTCATCTAACCTCTGGACCCTAATGAAGTAAGTGGGTACCAAAAGTATACATGTCATATAATTTTTGCAGGTACACCAAAACAAAGAGAAGGCTATTTGGTATCTCTAAATATCTTTGAAATTTTAGCTTATCAAAAAGCACATGTTTCAATAGTTCATCGTCATCGAGGACACAAAATTCATGGGATAGGAATTACAACAAAAATGAAGGCGGAAGCGGAAAATATTCTCCATGGGAACCAAGAAAATAATTTTAATATATCGGATCTAAGGAGATATTTTATATTCCTTTTAATATTTGTTTTATTTCTTTCTTCATGTATTTAATATATATTATAATAATAAAATGTTGTTTGAGTTTGATTTTTTTCAAAATAAGGCAGAAAAACAATTTTTGACAAATTAGGTCGACCTGTTAAAAAATATAGGTCGACCTGTTTTGAATATTTTCAATCCAGAGAAGAATTAGGTCGACCGGTGGCAAAATATAGGTCGACCGGTCAAAAACTATAGGTCGACTGGTTTTGAATATTTTCAATCCAGAGAAGAATTAGGTCGACCGGTGGCAAAATATAGGTCGACCGGTCATATAGGTCGACCGGTCAAAACCTATAGGTCGACCGGTTTTAATACATGTAGTTTCTAGAGACTTTTTAGGTTGACCGGTTCCGAAATTCATGTCGACCACTGCTGTTTTAGCAACAAAATAGGTCGACCGGTTAAAAAAAAGGGGTCGACCGGTTTTGCCTTATTTCCTCCATTTCAAACCCGAGAGTTTTTAGGTCGACCACCTTGATTTTATAGGTCGACCGGTCTCTCTGAAAAAAAAAAAATTATAAAGACACGTCATTTCAAATTCCAAACTCAAACACCATTTCTTATACTATTTTAAAACTATACTACTCTCGATTATTGAGGTTATTATGATATTTATTCTTTTTAATCGATGACAAAGGGGGAGAAATATTTTACATATACTATTTAAAATATATGTGCTTAATATGGTAAAAGTATATGTGTGCTAACATTTGTTAATGCAGGAATCAAAAGGTAAGATTATTTACTAACAAATGTTGCAGAAATTCAGGGGGAGCTTTATATTCAAAGGGAGAAAATCCAAGGTGTTGTCATCAATCAAAAAGGGGGAGAATGTTGAGACACGAGAATTTCGATTGAAAACAACAAAATAAAGATCAATGGAAATCATGACATGGAGCTAAGATTATGGATATATAGATGTTTAAAGGGAGACAGAGCTTATATACAGGGGGAGATAGCAATAAAGATTAAAATATCAAGCTATATTGTCATCAATCAAAAAGGGGGAGAATGTTGAGTCAACGGTTTCAATGCTTATTTTGATTAATGACGAGAAGAAGCTTCATGATCTACAAAAAGAAGATTCAATGGTTTCATAGGTTAGAAGTTGGTTATTTAGAGTATTTTATGTTAAAATCTATCCTCAAATAATCATACTTCTCATTGCTTTCAAAATTATGCATGAAAACTCGTTTTTACTGTATATTGACAAAAACAGGTCAACCTGTTAAAAATAACAGGTCAACCTATTTTTAAATATAACAGGTCAACCTGTTAAAATTAACAGGTCAACAATTTTTTGAAATAACGGTCAAAAACCTGTCAACCTATTAATTTTTCCTGTCGACCTATTTTTGAATTTCATGAAGAGTCATCTTCTTTCTTGAAAAGTTGCATCCATTTCTCTTCATTAAAAATCACTCCTTTTGATTGCAACTTTTCACTAATAATTACAACTTCTCATTTGCTATAAATACATCATCTTTCATTCATCCAAATAACCGATTCTTGCTCTGATTTCTGATCTTACTTTCTAAATACTCTTGCATTCTAAAAAGCTCCCAAATTCAAGTTACTTATTGAATCCTTGATAATATTTCTCATATTTTGATTCAACAAGCAACTAACTTCCTTCAAATCTTCGCATTCAATTCATATACTTGAGGGTAAGATTATACGAAGGTTGTACTCAATCATTGACTAATCAGTGTTGAAGAAAGAACACATTCAAGGTCAAACTCTTGTAATCGTCTTGTGGGTAAGCTTGTAGCCCGTGAAATCAAGTGGGTAAGCTTGTAGCCCGTGAAATCAAGTAGGTAAACTTGTAGCCCGTGAAATCAAGTGGGTAAACTTGTAGCCCGTAAATCAAGTAGTTGTGAACCTGTTCCTCCGGGTGAAGCGAGGGTGTTGTTTAGTGAAAAGCCGAAGAGGAGCTTCGGGACTGGACGTAGGACTGGAGGTCCGAACCAGTATAAAAATCCTGGTGTCGTTATTCTACTTTACTTTATCTACAACATTTATATTTTTTAGTGATATATTTCTTGTTTGCGAATTTTTACCTGCGTAACTATTGAATAGCTTAAGTTATCACATACATTCCGCATAGCCATATTACAGATCCTGCACAAGTCATACACAACCGACCTTTTCAGTTTTCGACTTGTCAATGAAACTAATGAGTGTCCTAACAAGAAATATGTTCCACTAGTACTTACCATATCCGCAAGAGAACCACCATAATTAGCGGCAGAATAACCAATTAAGTGAAACTTATAACATGAAGAGTACCGTAAAACTTTTGTGTGTGCACGAAAGATGCCTCAAAAAAATTCTTGCCTTTTAAGTGTTTTTCTTTTGGATTAGATTGAAATCATGCACATAGAGGGCTGAAAACATGATATCAGGTCTAAAAGCAGTAAGATAAAGAAGAGAGCCAATTATACCTTGATATTTCTTCTGATCGAATACAATTCCCTTCTCGTCTTTGTAAAGTTTTGTTGGACTCATAGGCGTTCTAAGTGACTTTACATTTGCAATTCCAAAAAAATTCAACAATTCTAAAATGCACTTTGTTTGAGAGATAAAAATGTCATTATCACTTTGTTTGATTTGAAAACCAAGGAAATACTTCGATTCTCGTACCAAGTTCATTTCAAATTTATCCTTCATAACATTTTCAAACTTCAGCACAGCTTTTCATTGGTAGCACCACAAATGATATCATCAACATAAATCTAAAAATAAAAAAATCACCTCCCGCATTTTATGATAATTAAATCTTTAATAGTGCATATGTGTATATATATGCATAGACATAATTATATAAAAAAGAATAAAATAATGATAATATGTGATTGCATGTAATAAATACATGCATTGAAAAAGAATAAAATATTAATGCAAATAACTATGCAATGCATGCGTTAAAAGAAAAAATAGGTCGGTTGCATGTAGTGTAATTATGTTGCATGCAATGATTTACAAATATTATGCATTAATAAGAAAAGAAAAAGATGCATGCAAATTGATAAGGTAACATGCAATGGTTTAAATGAAATATTGTAACAAACATGAAAAGGAGGAGTAAGAAAAGAGCAATGACCAACATTGTTCAAAGCCTTGTTAGCAAAAGATATCATAGCTAAGTTGGTTAAGGCATTGGACAAGTAACATAGAGGTCGGGGGGTCCGAACCCCGGCGGCGACATAGTATTATCTTTGTTTCAAATAGGGCCAACTGAACATATATGTTCCACAAGTGAATATATATGTTCCACAAGTGAACATATATGTTCCACAAGTGAATACAAATATATGTATGCATATATATATATACACACAGATAAGGAATTCAAAATTCAAAAATACATGAAATTAAAGGAAAATAAATAATAGTTGATTTGATGTTTTTGAATTTTGAATCTTAAGGGGTTGTGCGTAAATATATACACACACACACCTTCAAGTTTGAAACTGTATATACGCCAAATAAATAAGAGACCAGAATTAGTAAATGCGCAAACTTAATTTTGTTGAAAACATAGAAATAATGAAATAAGCGCATTGAGACATTGTTTGAATTTCAAATGGGATGGGCCATGGAAGAAAGAATCAATAACAGGCAATAGAAGGTAATAATATCTATTAACAGAAAGAGACAATTAAACAAGGAATAATTTATAAAGTTATATACATATATACAAAATGTGCATGCAAATATATAGAAAAAGGAAAATAGGCGCATAATCAATTTAAAAGGAGCAAAACAAGGAATTGATATAATGAATTAATTGAAAGTGATTATATGTGTATATACCTAGAAATATATGAAGAATGTATGCACATAATAAATAAAGATGAAAAAGGAATTAATGTACATAACGGTAGAAAATTAATGTAGCACCTAATTGGCACATTTCATTGGTAAGAAATGACAATGCATTCCTTGTTGGCTTTATTCTATTGGTCCAATTCAAAATTATTATTGACGTGGCAAATTCCTATTGGTCACATAACGTGGAGAGAATAGATTTCATTAGGGAAAATAGACGGTTAGCGTCAATTTTAGCTTCATATATAAAGGACCCTATAGCTCTCGATTCTCATTTTCTGTTTCTTCACTTTCTTCTTCCTCCATATAATTTCTGAATAAAACTATTTTCAATTATAATATTGGAGCTCAATCCAACTGAAGATTAAAAAGAAAATTATCGTCAACAACAACAAATCCAAAAAATAAAGCATTTTCAACTATAGCGACAATTCAAATTCATGTTTCTCCATCTGCTACCAATCCAAAGAGATTCTCTTCTAGATCTGCATATCAATATGAGTGGATTTAAAATATACCTTTTTGATAATGGTATATTTATCGTTTGACATCCCCCATTAATATGAAATGTAAATCTACTAGAATGATTAATATGTTGAAATGCAAACTTTTTAAAAATGTGGAAACAATTACCATTGTATACATGCATGTTCTAATTACATGTTAATCTGTGACATACTACGTAATTGAACGCTTAATTGTAAGAATTGGGATAATTACATATTAAGTTGTGACATATTATGTACTTGAACCCTTAACTGTAGAAATTGGGATAATTACATGTTAAATTGTTAGATTAGAATAATTACATGTTTGATAGTTACATGTTATTATTTTAGAATGGAGTTAATTACATGTTAGAAAGAACATGTGACATGATTATAAGTTAAATTGGAATTAATATGATATTTAGTGTGACATGTAAAAATAGAATTACAATAAAAATTTGGATGAATGGACACGCCTAAATTATATGGAAAATTTACAAAAATTATAAAAATCTAACGCACTTAGACACGAGGTTAAATTCAACTTGTGATAGAAGTCTGCTCAGAACTGCCCGGCAAATCCAGCATCCATAAGTTGTTAATTTAATGTGAGGGGTCTAGTGCGTAAATATACATGTAACAGTACTAAGACACGAGGTTAAGTCAACTTGTGGTAGAAGTCTTCCCGAAACCGCCTAGCAAATCCAGCATCCACAAGTGGTAGGCTTAATGTGAGAGGTCTAGTTCATAAACATATATAAAAATATATGTAAATAAAAGGATAGAAATAAATGGCACTAATTGTGATTGATGGTAATAAATGGAAATTGTTAACGATATTTTTCGTCAACACCCGAGATAGATCTGAGGGGGTGACCCGAAGGAAAAAATAGGATTGTTAGACTCCTCCTATCTTGAGCTAACTCCCCGTTTCCTTGAGAGAAAGGTTTTTCGTTGAGAAAAGTGTTAAGTTGCCAAGAACCTAACAATTTGTGCTAGGATATTTCGTTGATCCAACAACACAACGGAATACTTGCGAAAATATGTTGGAGATCGATATTGTACACAGAAAGAACAAAAAACACACAGTTTCATAGTGGTTCGGTTCGATTTGAACCTATGTCCACTTTAAGAGCTTTTTTACCATTTCATTCATAGAGGAGGTTACATAAATGATTCCCCAAATCGATTTTAAATAAGAGTTTACTCTTCAGGGTCTGAGAGGAAGAAAGAGGAGGAAAGAAAAATCCCCCCTTTAATGTGACCCCTGGGGTCTTATTTATAGTGAATTCAGGGTCCCTTCTACTGATGGGTTATTGGGTCTACAAAAGCCTTTGCTAACTGCTTTTCCCCTTGGTTTCGGATGTTTGGCTTCCGGTCGCTTTTGTGGTGCTGGCTATGACCCCTGAAGTGAGGGTCCCAGTCAATTGGGGCTTGTCCGAAATTGGGGTGAACTTGATGTTGCGATGTCTTTTGGATGATTTTTGGACTTCCAGTAGCAGCTCCAGGGTGCAGGCTCTCGAATGTCAGCTTCCAGCCTTCCCGTAAATACTTAGAATAGCTTGCCCTCATGGCGTATGTAGATGGCTACCGGTTCGAAATCGTTGTTGGTGTCTTTGCCAAGTATTTTAGTATGGATAGCTTGTGTCTCCGTTAGGTTTCTTGTTGGCCTTCCGATGGGGCTTCTAGGGTTGGTCTGGTCTTTTGGAAGATAGTTCTCGATGACATGTCTGCTGTCTTCGGCTTGATATTCTTGATGTCTTCTCATCCTGGCGTATTAGCATTGAGCGGGTTAATACCTGACAACCCTTCCACCCTTCCAGGCTTCTGTTAGTGGGACTTTTGCCTCTTTCTTTCTTAGCTTCTGACTCAGATGTCCTTTCGTTATCGGACTTCCTACCGGGTATGCTTCGCCGGACAAACTGTGTCAGTGTCCAGTAGACTTTGAATTCCTTTCCTTCGGTTTGTGTAGCTCTCAGGTCATCCTCTTGTGCTTGTGTTCACTGGATACCTCTTTACCGTTAGCTGGTTTCGGGGTTGGGTCTCGGTTGCTGTTGCTTTCGGAACATTTCTTCCTATCTCTGACTCATCTTAGTGTTCGACTTTTCTTTTTGAAGGGTCTCTATGTGCTTACGATCGTCCGATACCACTTCACCGTCAGCCTATTTCTTCGTTAATTTTGGTAGTAACATTTGCCCCCCTTAGTGAAGGGGTATTTTCGACTTTCCAAGTCAAAGTCTTTGTCCTTTTTCGAAGTATTATTTCTGTGTCTTTTGACCTCCCTCGATCGAGGCGTTGTTTGTCCCCTCTTTGTATGGTCCAGATTAACCCTAAATTCTAAAATGTAAATTCTTCTTCTTCCCTTTTTTTGAGCCAAAAGGTAATGAGATATATGCATACTTAAATATGTGCAAATTCTCAACAAAGTTTCATGCCATATTTAAGTATATGCAGCAGCCAAAACAAAGTGTTATATTCGGTACAGTCTAAAACAAAACATATACAAACAGTGCCTACGTAGGAGCCAATATATCCCATGCAACTTAAAGAAAGCATTAGAGCGAATCAAACCACATCATCCATCTACTTTGCGTGCTGCCGCCAAAACTACCGTCTAGCAAATCAGCGGACTCCCAATGACCAACTTCTCCCAGAGGGTGATCAACGCCAGAGCTCCTCCTAGCGCTGCGCCTCAAAGGTGTCATACCATAAGAGTCGGCTGCCTCTTTTCTCTTGTTGGACTTTTCAGCCATTCCAGCAGAGACAACCAATCCTTCGTGTCCAATCACTAAAGCATGCTCCTCTATTTTTTCTTGAGTATCCATAGTATTCGGAGTATCCATCCCAACACTGTCATTAATATCCACACTTTCATGCACCACATCAATAGCGTCAATCCTCTTATCGCCATCTTCAGAACAGGACATTTCCTCTTCGCCTTCATTGAGTTCCGATAGAACCGGAAATGGATTCGAGGAATATGCCCCACCGACACTAGAACTACTAGCAACCCTCATCTTTCTCTTTGGCTTCTACACCTTCAGAATACCATCCCTATCCTTCCTAAACACCCAATTCTTAAAATCGGTCGGTTCAGAAGGATCACTTGGATTTCCTGAAAAAAATTTAACCTCAATTTCGTGATAAAAAGTCCTGGTAAAAAGCCTTATCAGCGAGGGAATATGCACTGGAGATGGAACTCCTACTTCCACGTTTAGGTATGAAAAATCAGCTACATCCCAAATGTCTTCTTGCATTCTTAAAACCCTTCCTGCTTTTGACAATATAACTTTCACCATCTTGAGATTTCGAAAAACAATGGGGAGATTCATTAAGGTAATCCAAAGAGAAACCTCCTGTTTCGGTCTTGAAGAACCAAAGTTGAGACTCCACGTCCGGATATGCAGGGTACCTCTGTCATTTGAAATAAAGTAAAAATCTCCCATAAAGAAATTCCTCGAAAATTTAACAATGAAGACGTTCCCGAAATTCTTGGCTTTCCACTCCCAAGAATATAAATTATCTAACTCCTTCTTCAAAGTTCGCTCGATGCCATTGATCGAGAATTGACCCAAGAAAATTGAGACAATCGCCCAAGAGTTGAAGCGTTGTAAATCATTTTCAAGAGCGAGTGGCAACATATCAACCTCATTTCCAGTTGTCATATTTCTGTTATTTGAAGAGAAAGAGCTGGAGCATTAAAATTCCTCATGCCTTGTTTTTTTATATTTGAAACAAACAATCGGGTCCCTACGATCATTGATACAATGGTTAGAATCTCCGTATCGACAACATTTCTTATGTGATTTGACCTAGCTCAGAGTTTCAGAATTCGAAGAGGCCTCAGGGGCAGACGATGATGATTTCTTTACCTCGATTTTAGGGGCAAAATTCTTTAATAATATTTCTTTAAAGTATTCTTTTAATGGGGGCACGTGAGAATTATATGCGGTTTTATTTGAACGCGGGAGTTTCAAGTTAGTTGCTGCAAAGTCTGAAGCAGATTGGACTAATCCTCTGATGCCATTTAAGAACGTGGAAGATGAAGATGAAGCGGACGCCCTTTTTTGGCCAACATTTTTTTGTTTTCTTAGGATGAATCATGCTCGTCAATCAGATTTTAAGTGTACGGCTGAGAGGGAAAGTGAGCCTTCCTTTCTCAACAAGGGGATCTTTTCCTCCTTTATACAGGTGGGACTATGTCTGGGATTCCACAATCGGGCGCCGCCAGGTTGAGCAAATCTTCCTGGTTTGGGATGAGGAACTTTTCCGTTTGGAATGAATCATTCTCTCGCTGTGCGTGTATTAAGCGTGAAAGTTTTCCTTTAGCTACGGTTATGCCATGATAGGGTGCACATCTCCGGTGCACCGTGTAAAGGATTTACCCTATAGACTTTAGTAGATCATCCTGTATTCTCAGCAAGGTTAATAGTATTAAGGTGCATTAGGTATGAAATGGTTACAGTGTTTCATTCGTGTTTCGTGTGTTAGTGTAGAAATTCGATATACTCGACTGACTTAGTATAAATTAAAAAATACTTCCCTGAGCGAGCGAGATGGTTCCGGACCACTTTTTATTTGGTAAATTGAAGACTGACGACCGGGAACCCCTTCCGGTATTTGTGAAGAGCCAAATCGACCCAGATTCTGGTATTAATATAAAAAAAACCGGGACCCCCCTCCGATATTTGTGAAGAGGCGAATCGACCAGATTCGGCATTAATATATAGAAGACTGGAACCCCCTCCGGTATTTGTGAAGAGGCGAATCGACCCAGATTCAGGCTTGGATATATAGAAGACCGGAACCCCCTCCGGTATTTGTGAAGAGACGGATCGACCCAGATTCAGGCATTAATATATAGAAGACCGGAACCCCCTCCGGTATTTGTGTAGAGCCGAATCGACCCAGATTCGGTCATTAATATATAGAAGACCGGAACCCCCTCTGGTATTTGTGAAGAGCCGAATCGACCCAGATTCGAGCTTTAATATATAGAAGACCGGAACCCCCTCCGGTATTTGATGAGTCGAATCAAACCATATTTGGGTGTTAATAGATGGAAGACTGGGAGTCCACTTCAGGGATGTAATAGAAGTCCTGAATCGAACCCAGATTCGGGTATTTAAATGAAGACCAGAAATCCGCTTCCGAAATGTAATAGAAGTCCCGAATCGAATCCAGATTCGGGTATTTGATCTTTCGCTTCGAGTTACCATTTTGATACATTCCCAAGGATTTCGATTTGATTTGCAAGCTACTTCCTAGATCTTTGAATGAGTTTGATGTGCCGCACCTTGGGGCTTTGATTGGCTTTCCCGGCTTTGTTCTTTTAAGTAGAGATTGTACGCGCTTTCGGGTGCCTCCTTTGAGATTTTACTTCCTTCTGCAGGATGAGATTTGAGCAGAGGATGTACATGCTCCGAGTGCTCCCTTCGAGCTTTTGCTCCCTTATGCGAGATGAGAATTGAGCATAGGATGTACATACTCCAAGTGCTCCCTTCGAGCTTTTGCTCCCTTCTGCAAGATGAGATTTGAGCAGAGGATGTACATGCTCCAACTGCTCCCTTTAAGCTTTTGCTCCCTTCTACGGGATGAGATTTGAGCAGAGTATGTACGTGCTCGAAGTGCTCCCTTCGAGCTTTTGTTCCCTTCTGCGGGATGAGATTTGTAGGCAGAGGGTGTACGTGCCTAGGGTGCAAACACACAGTTCACGGAGAGAACACATCTCGCGGGCGAGCACACAACTCACGTGATCACATAGCGCTTTGAGTGCAAGCACATAGCTCGCATGAGCATGTAGCTCAAACTAAGAGGGGATGTTGAATATTGAAAATTGCAAGTATGCTTGAGAATTCTCTAATTACGTTAATATGATGTTTGAATTAAGAGAGATGTTACCAGACCCTCATGATGTCCCGTTGTCTTCCTGAAGTGCAGGCATGACGATTCTATGTGGTCGGGGATTCGGCAAGTTCGACACGTGCGTGGCTCGCGGCATTGATCAGCACAGTGATTCCTTGATCCACAATTGTAGAAGCTTCCATGAGCAGATTTTGAAGTTCTGGCTTTGGAGGTTCTGTGCCTTCTTTCCATGCTTGAATAGGGCTCAGGATTTTCGTCGGGATCATCCTTCTTGTCGGAGCTTCCTTTCGAACAATTGAACTCATCCATACAAATGAATTAGTCTGGTTGGAGATAGAAGGCTTGCAAGCTTCCGCATCTGTGGATATATAACTCCTTCCAGAATGGTGTATTCTTAATTAGACCAGAATAAACAGTGATAAGTTTCTCCCGATCGTTCATGTCGTCTTCTTTTAGGGCCTTAGCCTTAAACCTTCCCAAGTAACTACTCAACGATTCTTCTTGTTTTTGCTTTATATCTGCGAGGATCATGTAGTCGATGGCTGGATCTTTGCAAACGCAGAAACGTATTGAGAAATCATGAGAGAACTACTTCCATAAACGGATGGTACCCTCTTGATATTGTCGGTACCATTTGGTGGCCGCTCCTTGAAGCGTTATTGGAAATAATAGGCAACGTATAGCACCAGAAGCGTCATAAATGTCCATATGGCTATTGAACGCCATGAGATGGTTGTCCGGATCAGAAGGTCCATAATATTTCACGGTTGGGGTTCTCACCCATGGTGGTATCATTGTATTCTTATTCTCATCAATAAAGGGCGCTATTCTTTCATTGTCACTAATATGTTTACCCAAGATTCTTACTCTCTCAGTTTCAAGCAGGTTCCTTATGGTGTTCTCTGTTATGCTCCTAAGATAGGTTTCCAAGTCTCCATGGTTCAGTCTTTCGGGGCTAGACTCTCCAGTAGTTGAACTTCCAGCTCTTTGCCTTCGTAGTATTGGTTCTCATTGTATCTTTTGTCTATGGGTTAGTTCTTCCTTTCTTGGAAGGAATTGAATAAGATTTCTCTCTTATCTCTGATATTTGCATGGTTGTACTTTCCCTTGTAGATCCGACCTCCTTCCTATGTTTTGGTCCGACGTTTTCTGAGTAACCTGGCAAACGAGTATTACCCTCTACATCCTTCACTTCGAATAGTTGTCTTTTCAGGGTCTTGCTCCTCTTGGCTCCCTTCTTTACAAAACTCAGATTCAAAGTTTGTGTTAGAATTGAAATCCTGCCTAATTCCATAGCGTATTGGTTGAATGATTGGGCTATATCCTCTGACGTCACGTGATTGCTCTTCTGTAACCTTAAACTAGCAAGCAGATCTGGTGAGGATCCAATTCGGCTATCAAACTCAGAAGATGTCTTCGTCTCTGATTCCCCTTGATGCAAGTCAAACGTTGTGGCCTTTCGGGCTGAACTCACTTCAATAGACCTTATAGTAGCATTAATATGCAAAGCCAAATGTAGTGCTTCCAACTCGTTATGTGTTATTCTCCAGAGCAGCTGATGCATTGGAATCTTGTCTCCAAATTCCTTTTGTTGTAAACATTTTCGATGGGTACTGGGAGCTTTTCCTATTCTTCAAAAAGCAAAGATGAGCGATGTTTGAAGTAATAACCTAATACTCAGAAGCTCCTTTCCGAGGTTCTTTGCCTATAATCTTGCTTCTTCAATACTTAGTCCAATCCGGGACAGAACAACACAGGTAGATATTTGGTTGCTAACCATAAGGTTGGAGGTTCAGGCCCTCCTTCTAGCGCCAAAAATGTTAATGATATTTTCCATCAACACCCGAGATAGATCTGAGGGGGTGACCCGAGGGAAAAACAAGATTGTTAGACTCCTCTTAGCTTGAGCTGACTCCCCGTTTCCTTAAGAGAAAGGTCTTTCCCTGAGAAAAGTGATAGGTTGCCAAGAATTTAACGATTTGGGTTGGGATATTTCGTTGATCTAACAGCACAACGGAATACTTGCAGAAATATGTTGAAGATCAATATCGTATGCAGAAAGAACAAAAAACACATAGTTATATAGTGGTTCAGTTCAATTTGAACCTACATCCATTTTAAGAGTTTTTTTACCATTTAATTCATAGAGGAGGTTACATAAATGATTCCCCAAATCGATTTTAAATTAGAGTTTTGCTCTTCATGATCTGAGAGGAAGAAAGAGGAGGAAAGAAAAATCCCCCTTTAATGTGACCCATGGGGTCTTATTTATAGTGGATTCTGGGCCCCTTCTACTGATGGGCTATTGGGTCTAAAAGAGCCTTTGCTGACTGCATTTCCCCTTGGTTTCGGGTGTTTGGCTTCCGGTCGCTTTTGTGGTGCCGGTTATGACCCCTGAAGTGAGGGCCCCGGTCAATTGGGGCTTGTCCAAAATTGGGGTGAACTTGATGATGTGATGTCTTTCGGACAGCATTTGGACTTCCAGTAGCAGTTCCGGGGTGCAGGCTTTCGAATGTCAGCTTCTAGCCTTTCCCTGAATACTTAGAGCAGCTTGCCCTCCCTGTATATGTAGAAGGCTATCGGTTCGAAATCGCTGTCGGTGTCTGTACCAAGTAGTTTAGTATAGATAGATTGTGTCTCCATTAGGGTTCTTGTTGGCCTTTCGGTGGGGATTTTGGGGATGGTCTGGTCTTCTGGAAGATAGTTCTCGATGACGTGTCCGCTATCTTCGGCTTGATATTCTTAATGTCTTCTCATCCCTGCGTATCAGCATTGAGCGGGTTAATACCGACAACCCTTCCTCCCTTCTAGGCTTCTGTTAGCGGGACTCTTGCCTCTTTCTTTCTTAGCTTCTGAGTCGGATGTCCTTTCATTATAGGACTCCTTATCGGGTATGCTTCACCGGACAGACTGTATCGACGTCCAGTAGACTTTGAATTCCTTTCCCCTAAGGAGGGTCGGTTTGTGTAGCTCTCAGGTCATTCTCTCATGCTTGTGTTCACTGGATACTTCTTCATCATTAGTGTTTGACGACGAATATTCTATGAATTAGAACACCTTCGTGAAGTGTAATAAACTGCAAGCGCACGACGTACAATTGTTAGTACGTGGCGAATACGAGTCGATCCGCAGGGAAAGAAGTAATTTCAATCTCATTCAATCAAATTAAACCAAAATTCGGATTGATTTAACTAACAAAAACTAATTAACACTAGAGCTAAGTTGAGAGCTAAATATGAAATAAAAGCAATTTAGAGGTAAATCCCCTCTCATATTTATGCAAATTAACAAATGTACGATCTATGATCTCCATTAACTGACATAAATGCAATATTTAAACCACTTGCGATTCTCATAAAAATGAAATTAAGCAAAAAAAACTATTTTAAGTATGGCTTATGTACAATTAATAGACCTATAAATCATCAAATTTTATTCTTGCTTTCATTTCAAAATCAATAACCACTCAGCAAATATTGATGTAGTTTGTGTTTACATTGACTAAGCATAGCCTATTTTGTTGTCAACAAAAATAGACTATCAAAATCACTTGTATAAACTTGAATCAACATCCACTAACATGAAGCACAAATTAGAGAAGACAAATCATACAAATGTTGAACTTACATAAAATTAGAGAGCTTCATTACCCCCAAATCAAAGGGATTAGCTAGTCATATGTGTTATTGAATCAATACATGTAAGTTTCAACATAAATTTGAACAAAACAAAAGAAAGAACTAATTAACAACAACAAAATATATCTAAACTACTTGAATAAAACTAAACTACACTAGTGCATAAAGTAAATAACAAAAATTAAATGAACAAGAAATAAAATTGCATTAAACTGAGATTACATAAGAGAAATGGCTAAGAAGCCATGAAAGAAAAATAGAGGTTTTGATTTCAGCCTCCACTCTAAAGTAAATAAAATCCAAGATCCTTTTTACATCAACATACAGGGGTTATTTATATATGAGTAAAACCCTAATTCACTTTTAGCGTGCTACCATGAATGCCCTTTAGGAAGTGTGGCCACCAAGTAATCATCAAGCTATAATTAATCCATCATCAAATTTGCCTGAAGCTTTAACATCCACTTATTTGTCCATTTGCTTCTAAGTGTAGTAAGTGGAAAGGTAGGTGGTGCCCTCCATGATCATTTATGAGAATTATTTCCTCTGCATTCCTTTGTATGCATATAAATCTTTATGAAGCTCTCTTCCAAACGCACCAAATGTCTACAAAAACAATGAAAAATGTCCAAGTAAAAATTCTCAAAATAACTTAAGCACAAAAATGACCATTTTTCCTTTGTATGATGATGAATATATGATATTTTGAAATCATTGAATTGTGGTATAAACGCGATAAAATACCTAAATATGACATTTATTTAAACTAAACAAAGATAAAAATGTGAATATAAATGTGCATTTTTACGTGCACATCAAATACCCATACACTTATCTTTTTATTCGTCCTCGAATAAACTGAAAAAATAAGCTAAATCCGTTTTCGTAGGGGGCACGATTGCATTGAGCGTATGCAACAAGCCGTTAAACACCTGGGTGTCCCCAGTTGGACGAGTGTTGTTTCGTGAGGGTTTTCAGCGGATATTGCCCACAAAATCCAAAAGCAACAAGTATGTACAAAATGAAAAATTTAAAAATATTTACAATATGAATGCATGTTTTTAAAGGAATATTTACAAATGGATAATTTACTTTTAAATTTTATATGAATGAGTTAACATAAATTTGGGTCGTCACTATGAAATTTGAGTCCGTTACTAATCAAAACTTCAAACAAAAGTCATTTTATCGTCACAAACTCCTCCATTTTGGCCGGTTTTTTTGGTAAAAACATAGTGTAAATATGAAATGAATTCTATAATCGATATCAGCAGTCATAAAACGGCATCACAACTTCCTTTTTGTTAACAAGTTAAGTCAAATAAGTGAAGACTATGCTTGGATTTTAAGTGCTAACTCTCTCTTTATTACAAAATATTAACATTATTATTATTATTATTATTTACAAATACCTTTGTATACCACCCCTACATTGCATTACGACTTACATAAGGGTCAGTAATCCTAAGGTGTCCAACTCATAAAATGAGACCAAGGTATACCGACGTTGACTTTGTCAACAAGATGCCGGAAAGAGCTTGGCAGGTTTGCACACCAACGCTAGATGTACTAGCAATGTTGGATACCCTTGGATTATTATATATATATACTTCTTCTTTTCTCTTTTTTTCCTTTTTTTTAACATACGAGAGAGTTAAGCGAGAATATCTTAGCACAACTTCACTTAAAAGATATAAAATGTTATCGCAAGTAGTCTAAATCAACATTCATTTAATCGGATTAAAATTCAGAAAACATTTCATACTCATCACCTACGAATCTCCCTATATACCAGTTACACCAAATTTGCCCATAATTAAAACTTTCCTTCCATTATCCTTTAAGAGAAGCAAATGTCCAAACATTTTAATCGAATGACCAAAATTGTATGCTAACTCCATCATGTCTAATTTAAAAGTAAGTAGAAATACAAAACTCTTTTTTGTTTTTGTTTTTTTTTGAATGAAAAAAGAAAGGAAAATTCTACGCAAAACTAAAATAAATATGAAACTCGCTCTACACTTGATTTGGACTATGTCCCCACAGTCAACCCAAATGGAAAGAAAATGAAAATTTTGAAAATACGACTTATATTTACAAGTGAAAAGAAAAAAATTATTTGTAGTATATCAGGAAATATATTGATAAGAAGTAAATGAAACAGTGTTCTAAAGGCCGGTTCATTTGTCTCTTTAAGTATGAGAGATACGGCTTAAGCTTGAAAAACCAAATCCTAAAAGATTTTGAAGGTGAGTGTAGATTTGGAAAAACGAATGTTGCTTTATTAAAAATCGAATGAGTTGTTTTATTTTTGATGATTTTTGGGATAGATTGAATAATGGATTGAATTTCATATTTATTTTCACCAAATTGAATTTCAAAATTGCCGTTGAAAAATTCTTTTGAATTATTGATTTAAAAATCAAAATGGTGATTCAAATCTACCTCTTTAAAATTCAACTCATTTTCAAAAAGTCTAAAAAAATCGCATTCATTAAATTCTTCTTCCTTTGGTGAATTGTCAACAACTTCAGTGTATGTATCATTTTCAAAATCCAAAGCTGTTGTTTAAAAGTCGTTATTTTCAGAAAAAGGAATATCGAATTTGAGATTTGGTTCCACCATC
This sequence comes from Allium sativum, assembly GCA_030737875.1. Classification (NCBI taxonomy): domain Eukaryota; kingdom Viridiplantae; phylum Streptophyta; class Magnoliopsida; order Asparagales; family Amaryllidaceae; genus Allium; species Allium sativum. The sequence goes on from CM060917.1 coordinate 57,927,162, forward strand.
TCAAAAGAATTGAAATCCAGCTCAATTATTGTGTTTTCAACAACTTCGTTAAGATTGTTATTTTCAGTTTCAAAAGTTGTTATTTGAAAATCGTCGATTTTGGTAAAAGATGGATTATCATTCAAATCGTCACATGTTAGGTTTTGATTATTTTGTCTTCCACGAAAAGTCAAGTAGTCTTGAAACAACAAATTCGTGTGATTATCGTGAACTTCATTCATTTGTTCAGCTAAATCAAATTTATAATTATTTTCGTGAGAATTTTCAATTTGAAATTGCTGAGAACAAAAGTTTTCAGTTGCACCACAATTGAAATTATTCTCATTGCCAAAACCATTTGAAAAGTTATTCACATTTCCATTTTGAATTTGCAATTTATTTTGGAGTTCGAAATTGGATTGACAAGGGTTATAATCAAAATCATTTCAATTTAAAGTTGAGTTGAATTTGAATTTTGATTATTCTGAAAATTATGACTTTAATTGTTGCATAAATATGAATCAAACCATTCATTTATTCTTTGATTTTGTTGTGTGATCATTTCAAGTAAAGATTCAATTTTTGTTTCAAGAGTTGAGGGTTGATCATCATTTTGAAAATTTTGTCGTGCAAAATCAGGGTTATTTTGAAAATTCTGACTTAAGGTGTAAAATCCAAATTGTTTGCACAATAGTTTTTATTAAAATATCCATATGAATTTGGTGTAAAATTATATGGATTATATTGATTTCCATAACTATCGTAAAATCCTTAGGAATAAGGAAATTGGGGCATTTTCAAGAAAGCTTTTTTTCTCTTTTTTTCAGAGGGAAAAAAATTCATAAAAGATTTTTTTTATGAATGCATGAACATAATGCAACTATATGAATGCAAATTACTTATTTACAATTTTCTAAAATTATGTAATGACGGTTAGATTAAGCTCAACAAAAAATTTCTCAACCAGTTAACGGACAGGAGTTATCGGTGCACCAGGAATCACCCTAGCAATGCAACCGAAGGTTCAAGTACCTTCAGAGAAACAACCGATATGATATTTACGAATCACCATAATATTTATAAATGGTTATTACTCTGCCGTAGTCTAGACACTGAGAAACAATTCGTTAGAAAAAACCAATTTTCAAAATATAATGAAATCCTTAGAGAATAAAAATATAATGAAATGAATGCAAAACAGAAACTAAACGTGAACTACAATGCAACTACAAATGAGTTTTCTTTTTTTGATTTTTTTGTGAATGCAAATGCAAGCAATCAACAATGCGAATAAAATAAAAAAAAGGGAAGAAAACATATACCAGTGCGAGTAGAATTTATTAGCTATTTTATTTATAAGCGGCAATTTTTGTTATAAGCAAGCACAAAGCAAAGCGGTGCAAAAGTGAAGTTAGGAAAAGCAAGTCCCTTCTTTTCCTGATTTCCTACAACCTAAAAATAGATTTGTACAAGGCAAGATAGAATAAAAAAAAATCTTATTTTTTAAAAAATAAAAATCAAATGAATAAGTGACAACCTACACAAAAGCAAAACTATATACACACACAAAACATGGGCGAATCACTCAAGTAAAATGAGAAAGTTTTTTTTTACAAAAATAGACAAGAGAAACTAAAGCCAAAAGCCAAGTGCAAAAATAAAATAAAACAAGTTAAAGCTCAAATTCAGCCCACTAGCTTGATCGAACTTATTCACAAAAACAACCTATTTATACTGATCCTACACCGACCGACTTCACAAAAAAGCAGTCCCCCTTTTTCTTTTTCTTTTTTCTAAAAAAAATATATATCTAAATACGCAAAAACCAAATCCGATTAGAAATATACGAACTCACAAATTTTTATTGATCAGGATTGGCACTTCGGTGTTGCGATTTAAGGCGAGGTCACGATGCTAATTTGGGGATTGACGAGGGTACAAAGTGAAGAGGTGCTCGTGGAGATGATTTGAGGAGAGCGAGTGTGTGGTTGGAATGTCTGGTTCGAAGGGATAATAGTAACGGTGCCGTAGGTGTGAGTTTGGGAGAGATAAACTGATTTGCAGTGGGTGTGAGTTTGGGAGAGATAAAATATTTGTAGTAGGTGATTTGGGTAGACAGTGGCGTGCTGTTGTGTATGGCAATCAGAATGATATGAGTGATGATTTGTGGTGATTTTATGGAAGTGAGTGAAGACAGGCTAACGGCTTTGTGAATGAATTTGGGGATGGTGAGGTGGTACGTTGAAGACTTGAAGTGATGTAACTTGGAGTGAAGGCCAGTGGCTTGTCGATCTGGTGTGAATTGCGTGGTAGAGTGGTTGCTGTTGAAATGGCCAGGCAAGGGTATGGCACAAGTAATTGTGGTGGTGTGCGGGTTTTGGTAGAGGGTGATGAAGTTTTTGGAGAAGTAGGATTGTGGTGGCGTTTGTGAGAAGATGGTACTGGATCTTTAGTTAGGAATGGTGGCAGAAGAAATATAAAGCAAGGAGAAAAAAATTGGAAAGATTGTTTTTTTAGGTAAAAGAAGAAATATGAGATGTTGGAAAGAAATTTGAAAAGAATTGGCAATAAAAAAAGGAAAGAAGATGTAATGGGAAAGAAATTGAAAAATAGAAAGAAATAGAAATTGTAAAAGGAAAAGAAATTGGAAGAAAAGTGGTAAGGGAGAAAAATTAGAAAATGTTTTTTTTTTAAATATTGTGAAGAAAGAAGGAATTCATACAAAGAAGGGAAAGAAATAGACGGGAAAAGGGAAGAAAAAAAAAGAGAGAAGAAATTGCACAAAAATTAGCAAGTATTTTTATTTATCTTTTTTAGAAATTTGCAAAAGAAGGAAGGATTGTAAGGATAGGAAAGACAAATGGAAAGAAATAGAAGATGTAATGGAAAAGAATTAAAAGAAAAGAGAAAGAGAATTACAGAGAGAGGAAAAGGAAAGCAATAAATTTTGTGTTTTTTTGAAAGAATTGTAAAAAAGGAAAGAAATTTGAAGAAAATTTGGAAAAAAATCAAAGAGAGGAAAGAAATAAAAAAGAAAAATGGAAAGTTTTTTTTATTTGTAAGAATTGAAAATGAATTGAAGGTGGAAAGAATAGATGACAGAAAGGAAAGAAATAAATGAAAGAAAAGGAGCAAATTGTATTGAAAATAGGAAAGAATTTGAAAACAAAGGAGTGTTGTTTTTTTTTAAAGAAGAAAAACACAAATACACATACCAAAAACAAACAAAGCACAATTAAATACTAACATAAACATAAGAAAATAAAAAAAACAAGTTTTTTTTAAAGAACAACAAAATTAATCTGAAGAATAAAATCAAAATTAAATTCCTTCACCGACAACGACGCCAAAACTTGTTCGACGACGAATATTCTATGAATTAGAACACCGTCGTGAAGTGTAACAAACCGCAAGCGCACGACGTACAATTGTTAGTACGTGGCTAATACAAGTCGATCCGCAAGAAAAGAAGTAATTTCAATCTTATTGAATCAAATTAAACCAAAATTCGGATTGATTTAACTAACAAAAACTAATTAACACTAGAACTAAATTGAGATCTAAATATGAAATGAAAGCAATTTTGAGGTAAATCCCCTCTCATATTTATGCAAATTAACAAACAAACGATCTATGATCTCCATTAACTGACATAAGTGCAATATTTAAACCACTTATGATTCTCATGAAAATGAAACTAAAGCAAAAAAAAAACTATTTTAAGTATAGCTTATATACAATTAATAGAACTATAAACCATCAAATTTTATTCTTACTTTCATTTCAAAAATCAATAAACACTTAGCAAATATTGATGTAATTTGTGTTTACATTGACTAAGCATAGCCTATTTTGTTGTCAACAAACATTGACTATCAAAATCACTTGTATAAACTTGAATCAACATCCACTAACATGAAGCCCAAATTAGAGATCACAAATCATACAAATGTTGAACTTACATAAAGTTAGAGAGCTTCATTACCCCCAAATCAAAGGGATTAGCTAGTCATATGTGTTATTGAATCAACACATGTAAGTTTCAACATAAATATGAACAAAACAAAAGAAAGAACTAATTAACAACAACAAAATAGATCTAAACTACTTGCCTAAAACTAAACTACACTTGTGCATAAAGTAAATAACAAGAATTAAATTAACAAGAAATAAAATTGCATTAAACTGAGACTACATAAGAGAAATGGCTAAGAAGCCATGGAAGAAAAATAGAGGTTTTGATTTCAGCCTCCACTCTAAACTAAATAAAATCCAAGATCCTTTTTACATCAACATACAGGGGTTATTTATACATGAGTAAAACCCTAATTCACTTTTAGCATGCTACCAAGAATGCCCTTCAGGAAGTGTGGCCACCAAGTAATCATCAAGCTATAATTAATCCATCATCAAATTTGCTTGAAGCTTTAACATCCACTTATTTGTCCATTTACTTCTAAGTGTAGTAAGCAGAAAGGTAGGTGGGGTCCTCCATGATCATGTATGAGAATTATTTCCACTTCATTCCTTTGTATGCATATAAATCTTTATGAGTCTCTCTTCCAAACGCACGAAATGTCTACAAAAACAATGAAAAATGTCTAAGTATAAATTCTCCAAATAACTTAAGCACCAAAATGACCATTTTTCCTTTGTATGATTATGAATGTATGACATTTTGAAATCAATTGAATTATGGTTTAAACGCCATAGAATACCCACATATGATATTTATTTAAACTAAACAAGGATAAATATGTGAATATAAATGTGCATTTTACGTGCACATTAGTTAGCTGGTTTCGGGTTTGGGTCTCGGTTGATGTTGCTTTCAGAACATTTCTTCCTATCTCTGACTCATCTTAGTGTTCGATTTTGATTTCTGAAGGGTCTCTTTGTGCTTGCGGCCGTCCGATGGCCCTTCACCGTCAGCCTATTTCTTTATTAATTTTGGTAGTAACAGAAATGAATAGGAAATGAAGGAAAGTTACAGCAGTAAAAAATTGGAACGAATGGGGAATGATAATAACCTATTATAATTAATGGCATTACTGATAATGTTATATAATAGGTAGGCTTGTCCTAGGGACAAGTGGAAATAATAAATTAGGTTATGATAAACAATAAAGAAAATGGGATAACTTATGTAATGATATAAGTTGTACTTAATTGTAAATCAAGTTATCTGTAAGATCGAGAATCTGAAATCTACTGATAAGGACAACATAAGTTATATTAATGGAAAGGAAACTTATTAGTAAACCTTAGTTAAGAGAACTAAGTTAATACGTAAACAACGATAAGTTGTAGTGAGAGTGTAAGATGAAATTATGATTACATAAGAAATAATGGGGTAAACTTATGAAATAAAATAAGTTATAATTAATCATAAATAATAAGTGACATGTTAAACAGAAAACATGTGAATAGGGATATACTTAATTACATATTAAGTAGAATATTTTATTGTAACTATGAAATTGGACAATGAATAATATAAAGAGATTGTAGGTTACAGACCTTGAATTACAAACTAGAAAATAACATATTATGGGCTTATTAATGAATGCAAAAGGGTTAAGTTTTGTAACCAAAATTAATAAGCAAGAGGGGCCCATTTCTTAGAGATATAAGGGGCTCGGACAGAACTTGGTAACTTGAATAATAAGTTAATATAATTAGAAATAACCAAGATAACTGGAAACCTGATGAGGTAGAGCAAGCACATAATTGAATGTTTAGACATAGGGTCTAATAACACATTAAACTGAGGCGCTTGTACCAGTCCATACTTTTGAAGGTGAATAACCCAACGGGGTAGATCATCGTAGTGTCATGAGGCACGAGGGGAGCACAGGTCCATCTAATTATTCTATTATTTTGCTGGCTCCAAAGGACTGGAAATGGAAGCACGCGGCTTCTTGGGACGTGGAGGGTACTCCTGGTAGCCCTCTATGTTGTGACAACATTCGACTGTGCTCACAGAGGTTAGGTCTGCGCGTTTCTACCCGGTGAGTATGCCTTGATTGCCACGATAATGGGCAATCAAAAGACTGTAGGGTGGCATAGGTGATTCGACGATCCAAGTTGCCTTGTGTCTGGGCTGGGTTACGACCACTCTTGTGGCCTGACAGGTCTAACCAATAGTTGATATCAAGACGTCGGATACCTACCATCGACAGTCAGCATGATGCGTGATGCGGAAAGGCGGAAAGCTAAACCAAGAGACCATAGACCTTTTGCTATCAAGGCTATGGGTGAGGGGCAGACCAATTAGGATTTGATGTTTTCTCTTGGGCCAAGTCATTAGTTCTCAATCTTGTTCGTCTTTCATTATTGAGGGAGGGGTCAGGTGCGACCATAGCCACTGAAAATGCAGACCTTAACATCTATGTATACAGATATGTGAAAAGCTCCCGACCGAGTCCCGTGTTTCTTGTACAGCCCTGCCACGGGACTCAGTGCATAGTAGAGGATACGTGCGGTTAAGACATCGAGTACGATTGACGCTACGTATGTGGGAAAGTCTAGATATATGCATGTCTTCTCTGGGTGGTGTATCGTAGTGTGATGATAAGGAATTTCGCTCGATCTGAATCGATCGCTAAACCGATCAAGACCGTTCGAAACCTCTGATTGTTTTGAGAACACGACAAATCGAAACGCAAAGAGAAGAACATTTCATTGTTTATTACAACAATTACATCAGAATACAAGAATATACAGAGTATGAATCAATATTACACATCATAAAATATCATAGATTACAATACATTACATAGCAACAGAAAATAATAAAATACACAACTAGAAGTAATACACGGATACAGAGCTTTCCGAGTATCGTTCCGGCTGTAAATCAGGATCCTGTGAATATAAATCTGCAAAACCAAAACTACTAGTTGCCCGTGTCAAAATAAGGGCACCCAAAGTTTAGGTTAAAACAATAAACTCCAGGTAAGTCATGTCACCGGTGTGAGAAATAAACAGTTATTTAAAACTTTACTTTAAATCAGATATATCAAGGGACCACGCCGTATAACACGGAACGGGTTTCCTCCCAAGAATACCAGTGCATATAACAAAACAACGCAATGCTTTTTGGAAAAATGAAGCTATTATAAGACCCAGGTCCTATCACACAATGCAACGCAAGCCGGGGGATAGGGGTTTCCCTTATAATAGCCAAACATGCTTGGTATGTTTAAAACAAATCATTTGATACTATTATAAGTGCATAGTGTATAAAACAACTTCAAATCATAAGTATCAATCATAGACGGAATGGGTACCATATATCATGTCACCAATACTAGGCTCTACAATCAAAACCGCAAATGTCACGTATTGGAAGTTGGATTTCCATCTGTGAACCGAGACAAAAGATAGTCCTCTACCGAATTCGAGACTGTCTAGCCCGAGTCTCAGGCAAGTACTCAGTCAAGCCTTTGGATCGTCAGGGCCGGTCCACCGATGTGGATTAAAATGCCTGAACACTACGTTTCCCCGCCCTTTGGGGCGTAAGTGAGTCCATTGACTCCATCGGCTCCACATAGTCACCGATTTATCCGAGGCGCCTCGCAATCCAACAACCACATAAGTCAAACACGTCAGGGCGTGTAAAACCACTGACGCAACTTCTAGCTAGAAAGAAACGCATGTTCTCCCTGAGGTCCTTCTCCCGTTTCTGGTTCACAACCAGGGTGTGAGGCTCGCGAATCAACGCTACACAAAGCTATGCCACACAGGCCGTTCTTTGATCATCAACCATAAGACTTTGCTTTTCAACAAAAGCCTTGATCAATTGCCACTTAGGCATGCCTCACAGACAATTCACTCCATGCTATTGATATCCATCAATATATAACCCCTGAGCTCGTACGTCTCAGAGAAGGGCATTAAGTAAGAGAAAAAATTCTCCGCCGCCAAACAGATATATATTTAATAGAAATCAATCACACAGAATAAAATCCAATGTCAGACACACAGTCCATTTACAAGTTCGTTCTGGGTCTGAACGAAACCGAAGGAACCTTGTACCTCACATATCCATCGATCTCCAAGTACGTCTGGACGATCACCAACTGATTCCCTCCTCTTGGGTGTACAACCCAATCAAGATCATTAGTAATCACCCAAACGATGTAAAGACCTCTGGTCTTCAACCACCGTCTTCATCCTCGACACCATGTCGAATCAGTTATTCAGAATGGGATAAACCCGGTCTTTCTGAATAACTCGCGTATATAATAAACAAGTGTTACACAAACACAACATACGCCTCATTCCACTGCAGAATATTCCTTTATTCAAATATTCTCATACTTTGGGAAAGGTTCCCATTAATTTTATCAAAGATAAATTCTTTAAATTTATTCTTTAATCTTCCTTTGAATATCAATTAAAACCAAATTATGGTTTATCCAAACTACTCGGGATTAACGAACCTTACCGAAGTAATCATTTGTTTTTAAATTTCCCAATCCCAAAATATTCATCCCATGAAGTAAAACTGGTCATATTTCATATCTAACACCACGGTATTATCGGTAAATTCAATTACCATTTCATGTTCAAATCTAATTAAAAATTTAACTATCGCCTGGAGCAAAACTGGTGATACCCCATTCTCGATCATTTCAATCTAATTAAAGATTCATTAAAACTCCACTTGGTTTTAATCTTCCCAAAAATCACCATCAACGATTATTTAACTTGGGAAATCATATCCTGTCTTTAACTAGGTTAAAGAACCAATATCATTTAAAACACGGTTCACTATAAACCCACAATCACATTCTATTAATTATCGCGTTAAAGAATAAGTGTTATTTAAAACACCGTTCACGATAAACCCAAAAATCAATTCCAATTCCATTCCAATTAAATATCATTTAATTGGTATACTCCATTAAATCCAATTAAAAAGATTTAATCTTTTTCTCAACTGGGTTTAAGAACAGTGTTAAGGAAGACACCATTCACGACAAACCCAGATCCCATTTGATATTAAATACAAGGCTCTGAATAGAAAATATATCGGCTTATATTCAATATCAAATTCTACGACCAACAAATATCGTATTGGAAATAACGATATAAATATATCTTTCAAATTTCCATAACAATATCTGTATAATCACGAAATCGAACATCGAAATATTCCAAAGACAATTTCGATTCAAATCCGTTTCACTTTATATATTGGAAATTCTGGTTATTTTCAAAACCATTTCAAATCCACTTTATTTATTTTAAAAATAAATGGGAATATAATTCTAGTTCAAAACTAGTTCATTTCGATAAAAACTATTTTATCTTTTCAAATATGGAATTTTTCAACCCAATTCTTCCCAAATCATTTCTTATGATTTTACACAAATTATTACTATTTATAATAATTTTATCAAGGCCCGTACAGTCGATTTCCATCAACGGCCATCGAACTGCACTTACAACGACCTTTTCCAAATTTGATTTGGACATAATTCCAAATCCAACCGTTAGATTTCAAATATCTAATATTCGTTAGAAAGCTCTTTTCGATACGAACCCAACGGTTCTTGTTTTAGGAGAATCCGACAGTCGGATCTCCCGTAATGTCCATTCGAAGTCAATGGTCGAAATTCGCGAACTGCCGCAGCGCGGCGCGTTCTATTCAGGCCATTATATATATAATATATATATTATACATTTCGTCAATTTCCTTTTAAAACGTATTTTATAAATCGTTTTAAATTCGTTTTCAAAACGATTTCAACTTCCTATTCAAGTCCAAATCAAAATTGAATATTCCATATCATCGATATACAAATGATAATATTTTCAAAGCATTAGATTTTGAAATCAATTCCTTTTCGATATTCATTATAAAAATGAATAAAACCGATATAAGTATAATTCACGTCAAAATGGCGTCAATCTAACCAACACGGCTTTATATATTTCAATAACTTCGTTATTCTATTCAACAAATGAATATTCTCTTCAACACATGAATATATATTGTTTATTCAACACATGAATATATATATATATATATTAATATATATTATTCAACACAAGAATTTTCTTTCTATTCAACACATGAATTTTCTTTCTGTTCAACACGTGAATTTTTTTCTGTTCAACACATGAATTTTCTTTTATAATATTCCTTATTTTCCCAATTGGAATGAGGCCCAATCAATTCCCATATAATGTAAATTATATGGATTCCCTACAACACATGTATATAATAGCAACGATAAATCATCAACCATCATCCAAAGTGCACCACACAACTACATAAGCATCAAATATAAATAATTAACGCTTACACAGTCTGTCAACCCATCGATTGACATACAACTAAGCAATCGGGGTAAGTGTACGTAAAATATCATCCCAATACACGTGTGGGGTTTCAAATCAACAAACATAGATTTTATTTGTGTAGTTGGGCGATGTGTAAAATTTATCGTCCCAATCAATATCAGTCAAATCAGTGTATATAAACAAATCGTCCGATTTGTTTATAAATATCTATTTTATATACACATTAAAAATTATATTTTTAACTATAAAATATTTATTCAATCCACTACACACAATCATTTTTCACAACACATCAATCAAACAAACAAGCCGTCCATGGTTTGTGGACGACGGGTGTTGGGTGCTGCTAAGCACCGTCTGCATCCTAGTATATATCTCAAACTAGAAATTAAAATAAAGGTGAGGAGTTCTCACCGATTGGCTAAACCAAACACCACGACACTTCATATGTAGAAGATCTTCGCCATGCTCGCCTTTTGCCACTTTCGTTGCCCCTACTCACTACATATATAAAAATCACATATTTTTACCTTGCCATTCAAACGATAAAAATAGTATTTCTAGCTTACTGAAAATAATTTCATAGCTACGATAAAAATCATATTTTTATCTAACTACAATCATATTTTTATCTTACATAAAAATAATTCCTTTCCTAGCATAAAAGTCATATTTTTATAACTTTAATCTATACATAAAAATCCAATTTTTTTTCTCAATGCTATACATATAAAAATCGCCTTTCTATTATGAAGTTATATATGTATAAAAATTTCAATTTTAGTTCAACTCTCTATGGATAAAAATCATATTTTTATTCTTTCTATAATATAAAAATCATATTTTTATTCTCTCTATAATATAAAAATCATATTTTTATTATCTCTATAATATAAAAATCATATTTTTATTCTTTCTATAATATAAAAATCATATTTTTATTATCTCTATAATATAAAAATCATATTTTTATTCTTTCTATAATATAAAAATCATATTTTTATTAAGTAAAAAATATATTTTTGCTAATCAAAAATCAACCCTTTTTCATATGCAAAACAATGTATAGAAATCAGCCCTTTAAAATTTATTAAACTAAATACTTAAAACAAATTAAAATACAAAGAAGCTTACAGGTTTTTTTCTCAACGAATTGGGGGACGTTGGGGTGGAGGCTGACTGGCGGCGGGATGCTGGTGGGTCAGAGGTGGCACAGGGAGGGTTTCGCTGTGGGGGGGGGGGGGGGAGGCCTTAGGGTTTTCGATTTGGTGATTTGAAGGGGAGGAAGAGGTAGGAGACGAGGAAGGGAGCTGAGGAGAGGAAGGCACATCACCGGAGAGGGGAGGGGAGGCTATCGCCGGTGGCGATGGATCGCGCGGCTGCAGCTTCACATCTTCATTTTTTTTTTTTTTTCGTTTACTGAAGAGAACAGGAGGGAGGAAGGGAGGAGATAAAGAAAAAAGGGGGTGTATGTAACTATATTATTTTATTATTATTTAATTCTCTAAAATTTGACTTTTCATTCCAACCCCAAACGAGACCCAACAATTGTCGCCCCTAGCCAATTACCCCCATTCCGAACACGATAGGATATGTTCGTAAGCCAATTCGATCGTTACGATCAGTTTTCATCAAATTCAAAATATAAATCGATGTATATTGAATTTGAACGCACATTTCAATCTACCGGGACCACATACGGGCTCTAAAAATTTCAGAAAAATAAATCTGACTATGTTTTGACGATACGGTCCTAACAAAACTAATTTCGTCAAATTCCGAGACCGTTTGAAAAATGACCATTTTCTGGTCAATCGAAATTGACTAAAACTGCCAAAACACGTTTTCTTTTGCCACGCTCACATATTGATTCAGAAATTTATAAATTTTGGAATCTAGCAATAACTAGACATTCAGGATCCAACAAAAGTGGTTTCGTCGAAAACCGAGGTCATTTGCAAAATTTCCATTTTTAAGGGCTCAAAATTCCATAGCGACTATTCTGAATTTTCAACTGGACGTAACTTTTGATTCCCGCTATGAAATTTCAATTTTTCGGATTCATTGGAAAGGTATTCTCCAATAGATTCTAATATTTTTGGTTTCACTAAAATCCGGTTTATTTTGAATCCTGTACATTCATTTGAACTTTGTAATCGAATTTTCAAACTACCGCGCCATTTTCAATTCCTTTTAAAATTAAAATAAATATTTATATTCTAACGTCGATTCAAATAAATATATATGTTCTAATTCTATTCAAAATAAATTTCTCGTCGTTATTATTAAAATAATCATTTTAAATATTCCAAATTCATTAAAATTGCCAATATAAAAATTTTAAATTGCCTCGGATTTCCGGGTTATTACAATCTCCCCCACTTAAAACTTTTCATCCCCGAAAAGGAACGAAGCCGAAAGTTGTTTAACCAATCAACTCAACTTCCATTATTTTCATTACGGCTTAAGTTCTTCAACTTTCCAGTTTTTAAGAACTTTTCAATTTTTTCAAAAATTTGGCTAATACCCTAAATTTTCGAAAAATTTCGCCATAACCTTCCCTGTACCGGGAGCTCGGAATATTTCAAATAGCCTCCCATAGCCCTTACCAATCAAAAAAGCAAAAGAAACAGCCAAGCGGCTAGCCAATCGGCTCATAAAATCATCCAAACCCAATAAATTCGTAAACATGTACCTATTTGTCGGGCAAACAATTTTATTGTTCTGCTCTATCCTCCTTGCTATGACCTGTTCAATGTAAGTACATGTACATGCATGCATATGCGGTAAATTTTCTATACAATCCACTATTTGGTTCAATTTGGCTAAAGGTTCAACATTTAATTAATCAAACAGTAATCAAACAACACAATCAACAATCAATTAGTTGATTATCTTTTCAAATTCATAATTTTAATACATATCCAATAAATCAGATATTTGAGGCCAAATCACAACAATAAGCCCTATCTAGTTTTGGTTCTCACACCAGTCAATTGGAAATATATAGATATCACACCTCGAAACTCGAACATAAATACTGATGATGTCATGGCAATTATCAGTACCATCTTCGGGCGACTAGAGTGTGACTCCATATCTATCCAGTATATTAAAACTTCAAATACATGTGGATCAGACGTATACGAAAAGTCTTTATATACTTGATTATCCAAATTCAATTTAAAATAAATAATCAAATACGAATAATTGATTTAAATTTTCAAAACAAAACTTGTTTTCTTCTTTAAAATACACTCTTCACACTCGTTCTAGGATACTACTGATCCTATCTCTAACGAGTCATTCTTATTGGATGTTACTAATCCAATCTCTGATGAATTCTTTCGTATGGTTGTAATATGTCTTGTTCTCGAGCTTTGTAAACCAAAGCTTTGATACCAACTGCGACGATCGGGAATTTTGCTCGATCCGAATCGATGGCTAAACCGACCAAGACCGTTCGAAACCCCTGATTGTTTTGAGAACACGACAAATCGAAACGCAAACAGAAGAACATTTCATTGTTTATTCAATTCCATCAGAATACAAGAATATATAGAGTATGAATCAATATTACACAACATAAAATATCAGAGATTACAATACATTACATAGCAGCGGAAAATAATACAATACACAACTAGAAGTAGTACGCGGATATAGAGCTTTCCGAGTATTGTTCCAGCTGTAAATCAGGATCCTGTGAATATAAATCTGCAAAACCAAAACTACTAGTTGCCCATGTCAAAATAAGGGAACCCAGAGTTTAGGCTAAAACAATAAACTCCAGGTCAATCATGTGACTAGTGTCAGAACTAAAACAGTTATTTAAAACTTTACTTTAAATCAGATATATCAAGGGACCACACTGTATAGCAAGAACGGGTTTCCTTCCAAGAATACTAGTGCAAATAACAAAACAGCGCAATGCTTTTTGGAAAAATGAAGCTATTATAAGACCTAGGTCCTATGACACAATGCACCGCAAGCCGGGGGATAGGGTTTTCCCTTATAATAGCCAAACATGCTTGGTATGTTTAAAACAAATCATTTGATACTATTATAAGTGCATAGTGTATAAAACAACTTCAAATCATAAGTATCAATCATAGACGGCATGGGTACCATATATCATGTCGCCAATACTAGGCTCTACAATCAAAACCGCAAATGTCACGTATTGGAAGTTGGATTTCCATCTGTGAACCGAGGCAAAAGATAGTCCTCTACCGAATTCGAGACTGTCTAGCCCGAGTCTCAGGCAAGTACTCAGTCAAGCCTTTGGATCGTCAGAGCCGGTCCACCGATGTGGATTAAAATGCCTGAACACTGCGTTTCCCCGCCCTTTGGGGCGTAAATGAGTCCAATGACTCAATCATCTCCACACAGTCATCGATATATCTAAGGTGCCTCATAATCTAACAACCACATAAGTCAAACTCGTCAGGGCGTGTAAAACCACTGACGCTACTTCTAGCCAGAAAGAAACGCATGTCCTCCCTGAGGTCCTTCTCCCGTTTCTGGTTCACAACCGGGGTGTGAGGCTCGCGAATCAACGCTATACAAAGCTATGCCACACAGGCCGTGCTTTGATCATCAACCACAAGACTTTGCTTTTCAACAAAAGCCTTGATCAATTGCCACTTATGCATGCCACACAGGCAATTCACTCCATGAGATTGATATCCATCAATATATAACCCCTGAGCTCGTACGTCTCAGAGAAGGACGTTAAGCAAGAGAATAAATTCTCCGTGCCAAACAGATATATATTTAATAGAAATCAATCACACAGAATAAAATCCAATGTCAGACACACAGTCCATTTACAAGTTCGTTCTGGGTCTGAACGAAACCGGAGGCACCTTGTACCTCGCATATCCACCGATCTCCAAGTACGTCTGGACGATCACCAACTAATTCCCTCCTCTTGGGTGTACAACCCAATCAAGATCACCAGTAATCACCCAAACG
Organism: Allium sativum; assembly: GCA_030737875.1. Classification (NCBI taxonomy): domain Eukaryota; kingdom Viridiplantae; phylum Streptophyta; class Magnoliopsida; order Asparagales; family Amaryllidaceae; genus Allium; species Allium sativum. The sequence continues at coordinate 57,942,435 of CM060917.1, forward strand.
ATGTGAAGACCTCCGGTCTTCAACCACCGTCTTCATCCTCCGCACCACGTCGAATCAGTTATTCAGAATGGGATAAACCCGGTCTTTCTGAATAACTCGCGTATATAATAAACAAGTGTTACACAAACACAACATACGCCTTATTCCAATGCAGAATATTCCTTTATTCAAATATTCTCATACTTTGGGAAAGGTTCCCATTAATTTTATCAAAGATAAATTCTTTAAATTTATTCTTTAATCTTCCTTTGAATATCAATTTAAACCAAATTATGGTTTATCCAAACTAGTCGGGATTAACGAACCTTACCGAAGTAATCATTTGTTTTTAAATTTCCCAATCCCAACATATTCATCCCATGAAGTAAAACTGGTCATACTTCATATCCAACACCACGATGTTCTCGGTAAATTCAATTACCATTTCACGTTCAAATCTAATTAAAGATTTAACTATCGCCTGGAGCAAAACTGATGATACCCCGTTCTCGATCAATTCAATCTAATTAAAGATTCATTAAAACTCCACTTGGTTTTAATCTTCCCAAAAATCACTATCAACGATTATTTAACTTGGGAAATCATATCCTGTCTTTAACTAGGTTAAAGAACCAATGTCATTTAAAACACGATTCACTATAAACCCACAATCACATTCTATTAATTATCGGGTTAAAGAACAAGTGTTATTTAAAACACCGTTCACGATAAACCCAAAAATCAATTCCAATTCCATTCCAATTAAATATCATTTAATTGGTATACTCCATTAAATCTAAATGAAAAGATTTAATCTTTTTCTCAACTGGGTTTAAGAACAGTGTTAATGAAGACACCATTCGCGACAAACCCAAATCCCATTTGATATTAATTACAAGGCTCTGAATAGAAAATATATCAGCTTATAATCAATACCAAATTCTACGACCAACAAATATCGTATTGGAAATAACGATATAAATATATCTTTCAAATTTCCATAACAATATCTGTATAATCACGAAATCCAACATCGAAATATTCCAAAGACAATTTCGATTCAAATCCATTTCCACCCATTTCCACTTTATATATTGGAAATTCTGGTTATTTTCAAAACCATTTCAAATCCACTTTATTTATTTTAAAAATAAATGGGATTATAATTCTAGTTCAAAACCAGTTCATTTCGATAAAAATCTATTTTTATCTTTTTAAATATGGAATTTTTCATCCCAATTCTTCCCAAATCATTTCTTATGATTTTACACAAATTATTACAATTTATAATAATTTTATCAAGGCCCGTACAGCCAATTTCCAACAACGGCCATCGAACTGCACTTACAGCGACCTTTTCGAAATTTGATTTGGACATAATTCCAAATCCAACCGTTAGATTTCAAATCTCTAATATTCGTTAGAAAACTCTTTTCGATACGAACCCTAGGGTTCTGGTTTTAGGAGAATCCGACGGTCGAATCTCCTGTAATATCCATTCTAAGTCAATGGTCGAAATTCGCGAACTGCCGCAGTGCGGCGCGTTCTATTCAGGCCATTATATATATAATATATATGTATTATATATATTTCGTCGATTTCCTTTTAAAACGTATTTTATAAATCGTTTTAAATTCATTTTCAAAACGATTTCAACTTCGTATTCAATTTCAAATCAAAATTGAATATTCCATATCATCCATATACAAATGATAATATTTTCAAAGCATTAGATTTTGAAATCAATTCCTTTTCGATATTCATTATAAAAATGAATAAAACTGATATAAGTATCGTTCACGTCAAAATGGCGTCAATCTAACCAACACGGCTTTATGTATTTCAATAACTTCGTTATTCTATTCAACAAATGAATATTCTCTTCAATACATGAATATATATTGTTTATTCAACACATGAATATACATATATTTTGTTCAACACATGAAATTTCTTTCTATTCAACACATGAATTTTCTTTCTATTCATCACATGAATTTTCTTTCTATTCAACACGTGAATTTTTTTTCTATTCAACCCATGAATTTTCTTTTATAATATTCCTTATTTTCCCAATTGGAATGAGGCCCAATCAATTCCCATATAATGTTAATTATATGGATTCCCTACAACACATGTATATAATAGCAACAATAAATCATCAACCATCATCCAAAGTGCACCACACAACTGCATAAGCATCAAATATAAATAATTAATGCTTACACAGTCTGTCAACCCATTGATTGACATACAACTAAACAATCGGGATTAGTATACGTCAAATATCATCCCAATACCCATGTGGTGTTTCAAATCAACAAACACAGATTTTATTTGTGCAGTTGGGCGATGTGTAAAATTTATCGTCCCAATCAATATCAGTCAAATCAGTGTATATAAACAAATCGTCCGATTTGTTTATAAATATTTATTTTATATACACGTTAAAAATTATATTTTTAACTATAAATATTTATTCAATCCACTACACACAATCATTTTTCACAACACATCAATCAAACAAACAAGCCGTCCATGGTCTGTGGACGACGGATGTCGAGTGCTGCTAAGCACCGTCTGCACTCTAGTATATATTTCAAACTAGAAATTAAAATAAAGGTGAGGAGTTCTAACCGATTAGCTAAAACAAACACCTCGACTCTTCATATGTAGAAGATCTTCGCCGTGCTCGCCTTCTGCCACTTTCGTTGCCCGTATTCACTACATATATAAAAATCACATATTTTTACCTTGCCATTCAAACGATAAGAATCGTATTTCTAGCTTACTGAAAATAATTTCATAGCTACGATAAAAATCATATTTTTATCTAACTACAATCATATTTTTATCTTACATAAAAAATCATTCCTTTCCTAGCATAAAAATCATATTTTTATAACTTTAATCTATATATAAAAATCCAATTTTTTTTCTCCACGCTATGCATATAAAAATCGCCTTTCTATTATGATGTTATATATGTATAAAACTCTCAATTTTAGTTCAACTCTCTATGGATAAAAATCATATTTTTATTCTTTCTATAATATAAAAATCATATTTTTATTCTCTTTATAATATAAAAATCATATTTTTATTATCTCTATAATATAAAAATCATATTTTTATTCTTTCTATAATATAAAAATCATATTTTTATTATCTCTATAATATAAAAATCATATTTTTATTAAGTAAAAATTATATTTTTGCTAATCAAAAATCAACCCTTTTTCATATGCAAAACAATGTATAGAAATCAGCCCTTTAAAATTTATTAAACTAAATACTTAAAACAAATTAAAATACAAAGAAGCTTACAGTTTTTTTTCTCAGTGAATTGGGGGGCGTTGGGGTGGAGGCTGACTGGCGGCGGGATGCTGGTGGCTCGGAGGTGGCGCAGGGAGGGTTTTGCTGTGGGGGGGGGGGGAGGCCTTAGGGTTTTCGATTTGGTGATTTGAAGGGGAGGAGGAGGTAGGAGACGAGGAAGGGAGCTGAGGAGAGGGAGGCGCGGCACCGGAGAGGGGAGGCTATCGCCGGCGGCGGCGGATCGCGTGGTTGCTGCTTCGCGTCTTCATTTTTTTTAATTTTCGTTTACTGAAGAGAACGGTAGGGAGAAAGGAAGGAGATAAAGAAAAAAGGGGGTGTATGTAATAATATTATTTTATTATTATTTAATTCTCTAAAAGGTTGACTTTTTGTTCCAACCCCAAACGAGACCCAACGACTATCGCCCCTAGCCAATTACCCCCATTCCGAACACGATAGAATATGTTTCGTAAGCCAATTCGATCGTTACGATCAGTTTTCATCAAATTCAAAATATAAATCGATGTATATAGAATTTGAACGCACATTTCAACTTACCGGGGCCACATACGGGCTCTAAAAATTACAGAAAAATAAATCTGACTATGTTTTGAAGATACGGTCCTAACAAAACTAATTTCATTAAATTCCGAGACCTTTTGAAAAATGACCATTTTCTGGTCGATCGAAATTGACTAAAACTGCCAAAACATGTTTTCTTTCGCCACGCTCACATATTGATTCAGAAATTTATGAATTTTGGAATCTAGCAATAACTAGACATCCCAGATCCAACAAAATTGGTTTCGTCGAAAACCGAGGTCGTTTGCAAAATTTCCATTTTTAAGGGCTCAAATTTCCATAACGACTATTCTGAATTTTCAACTGGACTAAACTTTTGATTCTCGCTATGAAATTTCAATTTTTCGGATTCGTTGGGAAGATATTCTCAAATTGATTCTAATATTTTTGGTTTCGCTAAAATCCGGTTTATTTTGAATCCTGTACATTCATTTGAACTTTGAAATCGAATTTTCAAACTACCGCGCCATTTTCAATTCCTTTTAAAATTGAAATAAATATTTATATTCTAACGTCAATTCAAATAAATATATACGTTCCAATTCTATTGAAAATAAATTTCTCATCGTTATTATTTAAAATAATCATTTTAAACATTCAAAATTCATTAAAATTGCCAAAATAAAAATTTTAAATTAGCTCGGATTTCCGGGTTATTACACGTAAACTCTAGGGCATTACTCTACGATATGATTTGATCAAAGGTGGCAGTCCGTACGCTTATGTAGCATGGCGATGGCGATTATATGCGAAACGTAACATTGTTATATAGAGATCCGTATGTCACTCTGGCGTAGGATGAGGGACTGCGTATATTTTTGTGGCGTTACGGCAAAGACGTGCGAGTGGGGTAACATGGGGTGTACCTTAATTTGGGGGTAGCTACATATATACTGTAATAGGTTAATCCACTAGGGAATAAATCAGTACGACGTGTGTGTAAGCCTTGAGTGCTGTTAACCCAAGTAACCTAATAAATAAGAAAATGTAATTGAACAGTATATGTAGGGTTATCCAAAATGTGTAGTTTAAATCCAGTCACCAGAACTTATGTTCTGACCCCCTCCTCACCACATACTCGCAGGTTAGACTTGTGACAAAGATATGATAGCTTTGGACACTGGTTAGGCAATATTATAACTTGGGTAAGACTATATTTTGATTATATTATATTTTATCCATTCCACTGCGAGATGTTTTTTGAGCTCTGATATATTTTATATTTCTGTCTTTTCTGCAAGATACCAGAGCAACCAACACGAGTTTCGATAGATTAGAATTTTGAAAAAAAAGTTGGTCTGTCGGAATTCATGTTGTTACATCCGATATCAGAGCTTGGGTTTAGGATTCCTGTATAAATAGTGAGTGAACATATTTATATTTTTAAAAATATAAATATATATACCTAGATCCATGAAGGAACCCACTATATAGAAAAAGCAAAATATGGTAAATGTTGGGATATCTGTTTTTTGCACTAAAGGAATGAACATGGAAATCTGAAGCCCTTAGGTAATTTAGGTGGGAAGTGTACAATATACTTTGTATGGAAGAAAGGTGAATCCCATATGATAGTATTTTAGGTTAGTGGGTTTGGTAGTAAAACCTTATAAATTTGGAAAAGCTTTAAAAGAGAAGAAAAATGGATTAGGAATATATGTAGCTGAGAGAATTGACTTTGTTTGTGTGTGTAGGAAAGCCCAGTTAAAATTGGAAACCCGCTTTGAGTCTAACCCCATTGTTAACTTTTAAGAACTTGAAATTGTAAAAGCTTTTTGGAAGATGGTTTATGGTGTTTTCAAGTTTTGATCTTAAAAGTTATAGCTTTAAATTATGTAAAGAACATATTAGAAAAGTACATATTGAATTTTGATGTAAAATGGGGTATGTTTTGGAAACAGTAATTTCTTGTGAAAATTTTGTCTAAAATAAGATTCTCTCTATAAAAGGTGTGCATTATGGAGCATGTATAGCTTGCTAGTTTTCTTGTTATATTACATGAAAGGATTAAAAAGCAAAACTTAGAAAATGTTGCATTTTGTTGAAAGTTGGAATTTCAGTAAAGAAAGTTTTAGAATCTCTATTCTTTTGACAATCATTTCTGATAAATTGTTATAAAAGAAAAAAATTGTTGGGTGAACAAAATAAGTTGTAGAAATTACGAATAGATTAGATGTTTTCACCTTGTAGTAAGTAATTGAACTGGCATTATAAGTAAGAGTAGTTGTAAACATAATTGAGAAATAGTTGTCCTTGTCTACTCCAGTTTTTGTGATTTGAAAAAAAAAATGATTTACATTTTTTCTATAAAATGACATGTTTTATGGTTTGGAAAAAGTAAGTTTTGGTAAGGAAAATAAAATTTTGATATTTTTCGCTTTTGGAAGAAAAGTGAAATGAAAAGGTCAAACTGTGTTTTAAAAGTATGGAGTAGGTGAGGATTAATGCCTAGGGAAGACGGGAGAAGTTTTGAGGCTATGAAGTATATAACAAGAATTATCTTGGAATAATGGTAAGTTCTCATAGAATGCGTAAGCATTGAAAAGCCTAGGGTGTTGCTTAAAAATTTCTGTTAGTACACAGCAAGGACTAGTGGTGACTACAAGATAGTATAGGGCAAGTAAGTGTTTACATTCTGTTGTTTGAATTTTTCTGTCTGAGGGGTACACAGTCCTGAGATTCTTGGCCCTTAGTAGTAGCTATGTAGAGTGTCTATTTTCCTATTTTAGTTGAAGGACTAGAAGGCTTATTTGAAACTAAACTAAAATCAGAGGATTAGGTTAAATAAGCTATGAAAAGGGTAATCATATAACTAGAAAAAAAAACAGCAAATTCAGTAAAGCAACAAACATGACAGCTAAAGAAAGATGGAAAATTCTGAGAAAATGAATAAAAGTAAAAAAAATCCAAGATAAGATGAAAAAGAAAATCTTAATAAATAAAGTTTTCTTATGTAGTCTATGCTTGGATAAGAAAATAGAGAATCTTTATAAAATAGTTACATAAAATCCAAGTACGGACGGAAAAAGGTGACTAAAATAAAAATGGAAGATGTAAAGCTTTTCGTTTTCTACCTTTTTGTTACATAAGAAATAGAATTTAGAAAATTAGGTTTTTCTGAAATTCGAAAAATAAAGTTGTTTGGTAGGGTTTTGGATGCAAAAATTGATGAACTGCGCTCTTGCTATGCAAAAGTGTGGGAAATTTTGGATGAAAATGTATTTTGATTTTCAAAATATTGCATTCATGTAGAATTGCCAGTATATTTAGGATATGCGCATCATGATTTTAAAGGATTTTTGAAAAATTTGCATACATATAAGAGGTACCGCTTAGGCACACATGTATTATTCTGTTGTATTACACTTTGCACAAGTGCACAATGTTTGCAAAAATTGGATGCAAACATGATGGATGGATATTATGCGAGGGGTTATCTATTTTACCCTTATCAAATTTCGGAAACGAAATTTCCTAAGGGTGGGAGAATGTAACGCCCCTTATTTTATGACAATTAAATTTTTAATAGTGCATATGTGTATATATATGCATAGACATAAATATATAAGAATAAAATATTGATAATATATGATTGCATATAATAAATACATGCATTGAAAAAAAGAAAAGATTAATGCAAATAACTATGCAGTGCATGCGTTAAAAAAAAGAAGAGATCGGTTGCATGCAGTGTGATTATGTTGCATGCAATGATTTACAAATATTATGCATTAATAATAAAAGAAAAAGATTCATGCAAATTGATAAGGTTACATGCAATGGTTTAAATGAAATATTGTAACAAACATGAAAAGGAGGAATAAGAAAAGAACAATGAACACCATTGTTCTAAGCTTAGTTAGCAAAAGACATCATAGCTCAGTTGGTTAAGGCGTTGGACATGTAACCTAGAGGTTGGGGGTTTAAACCCCGGCGACAACATAATTTTATCTTTGTTTTAAATAGGGCCAACTGAACATGTATGTTCCACAAGTGAATACAAATATATATGCGCATGTAAATTCAAAATTTGGAAAGATAAGAATGCACATGTATATGTATATATATACACATACACACACACACATAGATAAGGAATTCAAAATTCGAAAATATATGAAATTAAAGTAAAATAAATAATAGTTAATTTGACGTTTTTGAAGTTTGAATCTTAAGGGGTTATGCGTAAATATGAATATAGCACAACTTCAAGTTTGAAATTGTGTATACGCCAAATAAATTAGAGACCAACATTAATGAATGCGCAGACTTAATTTTGTTGAAAACATGGAAATAAAGAAATACGCGCATTAAGACGTTGTTTGAATTTCAAATGGGATGGGCCATGGAAGAAAGAATCAATGATAGGCAATAGAAGGTAATAATAAGTATTAATGGAAAGAGACAATTAAACAACGAATAATTTATAAAGTTATATACATATATACAAGATGTGCATGCAAATATATAGAAAAAGGAAAATAGGTGCATAATCAATTTAAAAGGAGCAAAACAAGGAATTGATATAATGAATTAATTGAAAGTGATTATATGTGTATATACCTAGAAATATATGAAGAATGTATGCACATAATAAATAAAGATGAAAAAGGAATTAATGTGCATAACGGTAGAAAATTAATACAGCGCCTAATTGGCACATTTCATTGGTAAGAAATGACAATGCATGCCTTGTTGGCTTTATTCTATTGGTCCAATTCAAAATTATTATTGATGTGGAAACTTCCTGTTGGTCATGTAACGTGGAGAGAATAGATTTCATTAGGGAAAATAGACGGTTAGCGTTGATTTAAGCTTCACATATAAAAGACCCTATAACTCTCCATTCTCATTTTCTGTTTCTCCACTCTCTTCTTCCTCCATTTAATTTCTAAATAAAATTACTTTTAATTAAAATATTGGAGCACTATCCAAATGAAGATTAAAAAGAAAATTATCGTCTACAACAACAAATTCAGAAAATAAAGCGTTTTCAACAGCAGCGACAATTCAAATTCATGTTTCTCCATCTGCAACGAATCCAAAGAGATTCTCTTCTAGATCTGCATATCAATGTGAGTGAATTTAAAATATACCTTTTTGATAATGGTATACTTATCGTTTGACATTCCCCGTTAATATTAAATGTAAATCTACTAGAATGATTAATCTGTTGAAGTGTAAACTTGTTAAAAATGTGGAAACAGTTACTGTTGTATACATGCATGTTCTAATTACATGTTAATCAATGACATATTATGTAATTGAACGCTTAATTGTAAGAATTGGGATAATTACATTTTAACCTGTGACATATTATGTACTTGAACCCATAACTATAGAAATTGGGATAATTACATATTAAATTGTTAGATTAGAATAATTACATGCTTGATAGTTACATGTTATTATTTTTTTATAAGTTAAAATGGAACTAACATGATATTAAGTGTGATTTGTAAAAATAGAATTACTGTAAAAATTTCGAAGAATGGACATTCCTAAATTATATGGAAAATTTATAGAAATTAGAAAACTGTAACACATTTAGACATGACGTTAAATTCAACTTATGGTAGAAGTCTGCCCGGAACCGCCCGGCAAATCCAGCATCCACAAGCTGTTAATTTAATGTGAGGGGTCTAGTGCGTAAATATACATGTAACGGTACTAAGACACGAGGTTAAGTCAACTTGTGGTAGAAGTCTGCTCGGAACCGCCCGACAAATCCAGCATCCACAAGTGGTAGGCTTAATGTGAGAGGTCTAACGCATAAACATATATATAAACATACGTAAATAAAAGGATGGAAACATTTGACACTAATTGTGATTGATGGTAATAAATGGAAATGAAGGAAAGTTACAACAGCAAAGAATTGTAATTAACGGGGAATGATAATAACCTATTATAATTAATTACATTAATGAGAATATTATATAATAGGTATGCTTGTCCTAGGTACAAGTGGAAATTGTAACTTATGTTATAATAAACGACAAAGAAAATGGGATAACTTATGTAATGATATAAGTTGTACTTAATTGTAAATTGAGTTATTTGTAAGATCGAGAATTTGAAATCTACTAATAAGGACAATATAAGTTATATTAATGGAAAGGAAACTTATTAGTAAACCTTCGTTAAGAGAACTAAGTTAATAAGTAAACAACGACAAGTTATAGTGACAGTGTAAGATGAAATTATGATTAAATAAGAAAGAATGAGGCAAACTTATGAAATGAAATAAGTTATAGTTAATCATAAACAATAAGTGACATGTTAAACAGAAAACATGTGAATTGGGATATACTTGATTACATATTAAGTAGAACATTTTATTGTAACTAATGTAACACCCCGTAATTTTAACAACACTAAAGAGGATAAATTAAATAATAATTAATTTAACATTCATAATTAGGGGAAATGGACTGCGCCATTGCGTCCGTCTCGAAATTTTGGTTAAGATAGACATTTGGTTTGCGTAAAACGTGGAGAAGTCATGAAGGTTTGAAGTTTGTATACGCACAAGATAATTATATATATACATATAGGGTCCATGAATTCAAATTTGGTTCAGAAAATTCAAAATCACGAAAATTTGGGTGAGCGGGAAAAATCCCGCCTAGGGGAGTCGACCCCTCAAGGGGGGTGTTGACCCATGGGTCGACCCCCTAAGGCTGACGTGGCAGGTCGGTTCTGGGGGTTGGCAGCTATATATACGACCTCATTTTTCTAGTTTTCTCACACTGAAATCAATGGAGGCCTAAATGCTATCAGAACCTGGACTGAATCAAATCCTTTTCTTCTTCTGTTATCAAAGTTTAGAGATTCAGGTGTAGATCTGTGATTCAAACTCCACTTTTCTCCTTCGACTGTTCTAGATCCGAACACTGTAAGTTTAAGTTACCTTTAAATTTAAATGATTAAAAGTAAAACATGATATGACTGTAATTTGGATCTATCCCTGTGGCTGAATCATATCAGATCTATTGCAATTTATGAATCCATGATATTCTGAATTAATTATGACTTGGATCTTAACCTTTATCATGTCAGATCTACTTTTGATTATAGATCTAATTTACTATTTAGATCATTTTGTACCAATCATGTTTATGATTAATTTGGATCTGTCATTAGTTGGACATTTAAATCCCTATTTAGATCTAATCATGCCTATTATGACATCCCTACTATGTTGGAACAAATTTTATTATCACAAGTTCACCAGATCTGTTCTTATATGTCCATCTTATCATTATGCCATTATATGTTTATGTCAATTTGGTTAGAATAATCATTTCTGTCATCTTCCCTTCACCCTTTCCCTTTTATTTTATATAGCCAGACTACTTTCGAGCCTAGGCATGCCGTTGAAATATGTGAACATGTTAAACGAGGAACGAGGGGGAAAACATTGAAATTGGGCATAACTTGTAAATTGGGGATTTGGGCATAATTGGTAAATGGAGAATTTGGCATAACTTGAATAATGTTTATGTATATGAATGTAGGCACATAATTCATTATGAACATATTTGGGAAAAAGGGGCATGAGCACCTATAACAACCTAGGTAAAAATTGGCTAATAATGAAATGCCTAGGATTACAGTAATTAAAAACAGTAACTGCGCCTAGACACGAGGTTGGATTACACTTGTGATGGAAGTCTGCCCAGACCCGCTTGGCATATCCAACGACCACAAGTGGTGAATCTAATGTGAGGGGTCTAGGTGCACAAACACGAGACGTGTTAAGACACGAGGTTAAGCCAGATTTGTCCACAAATTGTAGGCTTAATGTAGGAGGTCTAGCATACTGTAACCATACATGAAAATATGGTAATAAAACCTTGAATACTTAACCTAGTTGAATCCATAGGGATTGTATGAACATGAACTTGAATAGGGGTTAAGTAAATTTGGTTGAACAGTGGGTGGGTTAAGTAAATCCGAGGGGGGGGGGGGATAGGTAATATTTATATAGGCCCACAAACTTAACCTAAGGGGGTTATGTAATTAAAGACACCAATACGTATACATAACCGGTGGAAATCCTAGCGGGGATACAAGACAAGGGGGAGAGCTTGTATCATCTTGTGTGTGGACCTATTTCAGTCAGTAACCCATATAACGGTATGGAACGAGGGCTCCGTCCTAGGTCAGAGTCGGGGCACACTTATTGGGCTGATTGTAAGAGATCCAAACGTGGAAGATGGTATGGGCGGCGCAAACCGACCGGGGACATGTGTGTGCATTGGCCGGGTAGAAGGGGATAAGACGACCGTGACACCAGCAGATATGGTTGTGCACATTAACGAAGGGTTGCCACTTTAGGAAGTGATACCTCCCACCGTGGGGCCGACACAGGGTATCTACGGAGTAGGGAGCCGATCGATTTGGGTAGTGGTTAGGGTACATCTAGACTTTGGTAAAGTTAGGAGCATGTTAGGATTGGACTGGCTATGGATTGTATGGGGTTAAAACCTCTCACCAGAAGTATGCCTAAGTCTACCATCTTATAGTTATTGGGATCATCTCATTCTAGTTGTACTAGTATTAGTGCAGAGAATAAGAGTAATCATTAGGGAAACGTATACACTCTATCATGTTTACATGTCATGCTTACCTTTTATGATGTTATCTTTCTTATCTACCTTATATGCCTGTCATGATACTTTTACTTATTTACTTGCTAAAAGTAACTAGACTCGCCAGACTTTATGTCTGACCCTTTTTGTTTCCTCTTCTCTCTTCCGTTTCCCTCCCCCAGGTTCGTAGGGTGGGAATACTCAGGCTTAATCAGGACTCGGTTATCACCTTGCTTGGAGATGCTTTTGAAGTATTGCTCAAGTTCTTATCCTTACTACTATGGCTTTGTCTCTTTTGGGGAATTATGCTTTTCTTTTGTGTATTTCTGTACTCTGATGGTACAAGACAGAAGCTTTACATTATTGTAATGGTTTTTATGTAGTTCCACACTTGTGATATTTTGGACCACGATGATATGAATTATGTTTTAAATAAAATTTTAAATTCTGTTGCTATCTTTTATATCTGTCTTGTAATGTTTAGTGTCTGTTTACCTATAACGCTTCATGAAACTTAATGCATTCTCTTAACGAGTGACATTAACGGACGTGGGGTGTCACACTTGGTATCAGAGCTGGAGGTTACCAGATTAGATAAAAAAATTTGAAAATTATTTTCAAGAAGGTTTTAAGAAAGCATTTTTCAGAAAGAAAAGTCTATTTTGAAAAACATATTCCCCAAAGCCATATGTAATATCCTTTGATCCTTTGTCTAAATCTATTTCCTTTTCGTTTCAGCATGTCGGGGGAACCTAATATTCCTGAGGGCGTTACGATACCAGGCTGGTTCCGTATGTATCTAGAGGCCACGGCGCCTGCCGGAGGTCAAGCTGACGTTCCTCCCCCAGTTGAACTCATCGTTCCTCCTCCTCATTCTCCTTCAAGAGCAGATAATTTCGCTAAGAACTGCAAAGATTTCTGTGCCATGGGAAGGAAGCCATTTCGTGGAACCGAAACATTCATAGAGGCAAGGAATTGGCTCAAGGAGACCGATGACTTATTTGTAATCTTTGAATTGGAAGATCGAAGGAAGATTCAGTTAGCTCCCTGGCTACTAGAAGATGAAGCTTCGTTCTGGTGGGAAGTGATCCAAGCTGGATGTCCGGTGGAGACATGGGATGATTTTAGATAGAGGTTTGAAATGAAGTTCCTTTCTCAAGTTGAGAAAAGCATGCAAATGGAGAGGTTCTTGGCGCTCAAACAAGGAAACATTACTGTTAAAGAATATGTGAACAAACTCAACCAACTGGAGAGATTTGGACTGGAACTGGTAGATACTCCGCATAAGAAAGCTTTGTAGTTTGCTAAAGGGCTGAATGAACCCCTTCATGGGTTAGCTATGTACCATATTCCAATGGGGGCTACTTTTGAAAGGCTTGTTGATATGGCCTTGATGCATGAGGAAAACGAGGGAGAAAAGAACGAAGTTAAAGCTGAGGAAACAACGCAAAAGAAGAAGGTATGGCCCAAGAAAGGACAACAACAATAGAAGAAGGGCGGAAAGAATGACAAGGCTAAGGATAAGAGGAAATGTCACAATTGTGGACGAGAAGGTCATTTGGTCAAGGACTGCAAAAGAAGGAAGAATACTTGCTTCAATCGTGGAGAGGTCGGACATTTTGCTAGGGAGTTCTCGAAGAAACAAGAACCACAGGGACAAGGTCAAAGGGCAGGAGCTTCTGGAGGGCATGTGCATGCTCTCGCGACCAGTGCTCCAGATAGAGGTAGGAAAATTTCCATGGAAGGTTTGATTACTCTTTCAAGTCACCCTATTAGAAATCTTTTTGATTCTGGCGCTTTACATTCATTTATATATAGTTCTGTTGTAGAATCTCTGCACTTAAATACTAGTATGGTAGTGGATCCTGTTATTGTCTCAAACCCCATTGGTGGTTCGGCTCATTTATCCATGATTTGTCGAGGTTTGAAAATATATGTTTAGGCGTCGAGTTTGAGTGTGACGCATATATGCTCGGTTTATGGGCTACGGGTTGATTCTAGGGATGGATTGGCTAGCCATGTATGGTGCCAATCTGGATTGTGAGAAGAGGGTGTTTAGGCTTCTGACTTGTCACGGGAGGACCCTCGAGATTTCTTGTGACCCGCAAGGATCGATTATTCTTAGTTTCCTAGAGTCTCTTTATGCATCTATTGATGATCTGCAATCTGTTCCAATAGTCCGTGAATATCCTGATGTCTTTGATGAGGTTCGAGGTTTACCCCCAAGGTGCGAGATCGATTTTCGTATATATTCGGTGGATAATGTAAAGCCAATTGCATTACCTGTGCACCATATGGCTCCAAGGGAAAGGAGGGAGCTTAGCAAACAAGTAGAGGAACTACTTGAAAATGGTTTATTAGGCAGACATATCTGAATGGGGTGCTCTAGTGCTATTCACAACTAAGGCGGATGGTTCGCTTTTCTTGTGTGTAGACTATAGAGAGTTGAATAAACTCACTAAGAAGAACATACACTCACTCCCAAGGATAGATGACTTGTTTGACCAACTTGTTGGTGCATTAGTATTCTCTCAACTAGACTTGGCCACGGGATTTCACCAGTTGAGGGTGACCGAAGACAATATAGATAAGACCGATTTTAGGACTCCAGACGGTTCCTTTGAATGGCTCGTTATGCCTTTTAGGTTTACGAATGCACCCGCCTATTTTGTCGATCTGATGATTAGGGTGTTTCAGGAGTTTCTAAATAAATTCGTCGTGGTCTTTGCTGATGATATTTTGATCTTCTCAAAGAGCAAAGAAGAGCATGCCCAGCATTTGAGAGAAGTTTTGAAAACTCTCCATGCACACCAGCTTAAGACAAAATTCTCCAAATGCCATTTTTGGAGGAAAAAAGGTGAGATTTCTAGGGCATGTGGTTTCCAAAGATGGGATAGCAGTAGATCCCGCAAAGGTAGTTGCAGTACAAGATTGGCAAGTTCCGAAAAAATGCAACATAGGTGAGAAGCTTTCTTGGATTGGCAGGTTATTATAGGAAGTTCATTAAGGACTTCGCAAAGATATCAGCCCCACTCACCAGGCTGACGAAGAAGAATTCGGCGTTTTTATGGGATATAGATTGTGATGTTGCTTTTCAACGATTGAAGAGGGCTCTGACGACAGCCCCAGTCTTGATCTTGCCTGATGGGAATAAAGTGTTTACAATTTACACTGATTCATGTGGTACAGGGCTTGGTGTGGTTCTGATGCAAGAAGGGAAGGTAGTATGTTATGGGGGTAGACAACTAAGAGTTCATGAGAAGAACTACCCTACCCATGATTTAGAGCTAGCTGCCATAGTATTCGCGCTTAAGATGTGGCGTCATTATTTTCTTGGAGAACGGTTCGAGTTGTACACCGATCATAAATCTCTCAAGTACTTGTTCTCGTAGAAAGATCTTAATTTAAGGCAACATAGGTGGTTGGAGTTCCTAACTTCTTATGATTTTGAGATTGCTTATACCCCTGGCAAGGGTAATGTGGTGGCAGACGCACTGAGTAGGCAGAGGATGGCCTTAAGTCCTCTGTTAGTAGAGAGGAAAAGCTTGTAGTTCATATAAACTTTTAACTTTAGAACCTCCACCGAGCTTTTTCCTGGTTTGTTTGCATCGCTAGAGGTACGACCTACTCTTTTGGACCAAATAGGAGCTTCCAGCGAGATGATCCACAGATTTCAGATATCTTGGATAAACTCAGTAAAGGGGAGACTTCTAGTCACCTCAATAGATATTCCACAGATGATAAAGGGTGGTTGCGGCGAGATGGAAGGCTTTGCGTTCCTCAAACTAGAAGTTTGTTAAAAATAGTCCAAGAAGAAGCCCATCATTCTAAGATGACTATTCATCCAGGTGGTGATAAGATGTATTAGGACATGAAGAGCGTTTTCTTTTGGGTTGGGATGAAGAAAGATGTGGCAATGTTTGTTTCTTAATGTTTGGTTTGTCAGCAAGTCAAAGCTGAGCAAAAGAAGCCCCGTGGTTTACTTCATCCTTTGGAGGTTCCACATTGGAAGTGGGAGAGCGTTTATATGGATTTCATAGACGGTTTTCCTAGATCGAAGAAAGGCAACAGCAGTATTTAGGTTGTAGTGGATAGACTTACTAAGAGCACTCATTTCATTCCAATTAAGAGTAAAAGGACGACATTATGATTGGCAGCAGTTTATGTCCGAGAGATAGTTCGTCTTTATGGAGTACCTTCCAGTATCGTAAGCGACCGTGATACCATTTTCACCAGTGAATTTTGGAGGAGCTTGCAAGAAGCATTAGGTACACAGTTATGTTTGAGCAACGCTTATCATCCTCAGACCGATGGACATACGGAGAGGGTGAACAGAATTCTTGAGGATCTTTTAAGACTGTGTATCCTAGACTTCGGAGGGACTTGGGAAGAGCATCTTCGGTTAGTAGAGTTTGCCTACAACAACAGTTATCAAGCTAGCATTGGCATGGCACCATTCGAAGTATTATACAGACGACCCTGTAGATCACCAACTTGTCGATGGGAATCTACAGAAATGCTATTACTTGGACCAGATATAGGGAAACGTTCGAGAAGATTGATCTTATCCAACGACGAATGAAGACCGCTCAAGATAGGCAGAAATCCTACGCTGACAAGAGAAGGACTGACATTGAATTTGAAGTAGGAGATATGGTTTTCATTAAAGTGTCACCTTTGAGGAATGTAGTTCGCTTCGGATCTGTAGGGAAATTGACACCAAGATTTGTAGGGCCATTTCCCATAACAAAAAGGATTGGCCAAATGAAATATAGAGTAAAGCCACCAGAGAGACTATCCGACGTTCATGATGTTTTCCACGTTTCTCATTTGCGGAAGTGCTTGCATGATACTGCAGAAGTTGTTGAGTCGAGTACATTGGAAGAAGTAGAGGTGGAACGGGAGGCGACAGTTAGACGAGTTCCTTCCCGTATTCTTGGATCAGAAGTTAAGAAGCTACGCAATAAAGAAATCAGGTTGATGAAGGTTCAGTGGGGAGATAACCCTGAGGATGCAACTTGGGAGACCAAAAACAAGATTCGTGCTTCGTACCCTTTTCTTTTCAAGGGTATGTTCTTAACTCCTTTTCCAAAGTTTTTGTCTATGCTTGTTTCCATCATTTAAGTATATCCTATCTATCGAATCTTCGACCTTTAGGTAGGAATCCCATGGATCGAAACATGTGTTTGAGACATGTTATGTTTGATGGATGCAAGTGGATGCAAGTGTTTGCTAGTGGATGTATATACACACACATTAGGCACTAGATCGGCTTAATCACTCTCATATTGCATATGGATGTGTGTGCATTTTTCTTTATGGATGAAATTAAGTGTATCATCATATGGATGTTGCATTTGAACGGATGATTGTGCACACATATAGAACTTACATGTTATGATAGGAATATTTGCATATATGTTGGATTCATGGCACTAACATACAGTGCATTAAGGAGGCCGACTGAATCAGTGGACAGCCTGATCTTCACATTAGTATTGGGTCATATGCAAACACCTTTGCATATGTTCATATAAACATTAGAAATCTTTTAAGGACAATGGATGCTAGTGATTGGTGGATGAGTAGATAGATGTGGATGGTAGGATATACATTCTTCTTAACTTGGAGATTTCGGGGACGAAATCCTTTGAGTAGAGGAGAATGTAACACCCCGTAATTTTAACAACACTAAAGAGGATAAATTAAATAATAATTAATTTAATATTAAGAATTAAGGGAAACGGACTACGCTATTGCATCCGTCTCGAAATTCTGGTTAAGATAGACATTTGGTTATGTAAAACGGACACCGTATGGAGAAGTTATGAAGGTTTGAAATTTGTATATGCGCAAGATAATTATATATACATATAGGGTCCAGGAATTCAAATTTGGTTCAGAAAATTCAAAATCACGAAAAATCGGGTGAGCGGGAAAAATCCCACCTAGGGGAGTCGACCCCTTAAGGGGGTGTCGACCCCTCAAGAGGGGTGTCGGGGGGTCAACCCTCTAAGGGGGGGTCGACCCCCCTAAGGATGACGTGGCAGGTCGGTTCTGGGGACTGGCAGCTATATATACGGCCTCATTTTTGTAGTTTTCTCACACTGAAATCAATGGAGGCCTATATGCTATTGGTGCCTGGACTGAATCAAATCCTTTTCTTCTTCTGCAATCAGAGTTTAGAGATTCAAATGTAGATCTATGATTCAAACTCTACTTTTCTCCTTCTATTGTTCTAAATCCGAACATTGTGACTTTAATTTACCTTTAGATTTAAATGATTAAAAGTAAAACATGATATGACTGTAATTTGGATCTATCCCTGTGACTGGATCATATCAGATCTGTTACAATTTATGAATCCATGATATTCTGAATTAACTATGACTTGGATCTTAACCTTTATCACGTCAGATCTACTTTTGATTATAGATCTAATTTACTATTTAGATCGTTTTGTACCTATCATATTTATGATTAATTTGGATCTGTCATTAGTTGGACATCTAAATCGTTATTTAGATCTAATCATGCCTATTATGACATCCCTACTATATTGGAACAAATTTTATTATCACAAGTTCACCAGATCTGCTCTTATATGTCCATCTTATCATTATGCCATTATATGTTTATGTCAATTCGGTTAGAATAATCATTTCTATCATCTTCCCTTCACCCTTTCCCTTTTATTTTATATAGCCATGCTACTTTTGAGCCAAGGCATGCCGCGGAAATATGCGAACACGTTAAATGGGGAACGAGGGAAAAACATTGAAATTGGGTATAACTTGTAAATTGGGGATTTGGGCATAATTGGTAAATGGAGAATTTGGCATAACTTGAATAATGTTTATGTATATGAATTTAGGCACATAATTCATTATGAACATAATTGGGAAAAAGGGGGCATGAACACCTATAACAACATAGGTAAAAATTGGCTAATAATGAAATGCCTAGGATTACAGTAATTAGAAACTGTAACTGCGCCTAGACACGAGGTTAGATTACACTTGTGGTGCAAGTTTGCCCGGACCCGCCCGACAAATCCAGTGACCAAAGGTGATGAATCTAATGTGAGGGGTCTAGGTGCACAAACACGAGATGTGCTAAGATACGAGGTTAAGCTCGATTTGTGGAATAAGTTTGCCCGGACCCACCTGACATATCCAGCATCCACAAATTGTAAGCTTAATGTGGGAGGTCTAGCATACTGCAACCATAAATGAAAATATGGTAATAAAACCTTGAATACATAACCTAGTTGAATCCATAGGGATTGTATGAACATGAACTTGAATAGGGGTTATGCAAATTTGGTTGAATAGTGGGTGGGTTAAGTAAATCTGAGGGGGGGGTGGGTAATATTTATATAGGCCCACAAACTTAACCTAAGGGGGTTATGTAATTAAAGACTTCAATAGGTATACAACCAGTGGAAATCCTAGTGGGGATACAAGACAAGGGGGAGAGCTTGTATCATCTTGTGTGTGGACCCATTTCAGTCAGTAACCCATATAACGGTATCGAACGAGGGCTCCACCCTAGGTCGGAATTAGGGCACGCCTACTGGGTTGATTGTAAGAGATCCAAACGTGGAGGATGGTGTGGGCGGCGTAAACCGACCGGGGACATATGCGTGCATGGGCCGGGTAGAGGGGATAAGACGACCGTGACACCAATAGATATGGTTGTGCACATTAATGAAGGATTGCCACTTTAGGAAGTGATACCTCCTACTGTAGGGCCGACACATGGTATCTACGGAGTAGGAAGCCGATCGATTGGGGTAGTGGTTAGGGTACATCTAGACTCTGATAAATTTAGGAGCCTGTTAGGATTAGGCTGCCTGTGGATTATATGGGGTTAAAACCTCTCACCAGAAGTACGCCTAAGTGTACCATCTTATAGTTGTTAGGATCATCCTATTCTGGTTATACTAGTATTAGTGCAGAGAATAAGAGTAATCATTAGGGAAGTGTATATACTCTATCATGTTTACCTTGTCATGCTTACCTTTTATGATGTTATCTTTCTTATCCACCTTATATGCCTATCATGATACTTTTACTTATTTACTTGCTAAAAGTAACTAGACTCACCAGACTTTATGTCTGACCCTTTTTGTTTCCTCTTCTCTCTTCTGTTTCCCTCCCTCAGATTCGTAGGGTGGGAATACTCAGGCTTAATCAGGACTCGGTTATCACCTTGCTTGGAGCTGCTTTTGATGTGTTGCTCAAGTTCTTATCCTTACTACTATGGCTTTGTCTCTTTTGGGGAATTATGCTTTTCTTTTATGCATTTTTGTACTCTGATGGTACAAGACAGAAGCTTTACATTATTGTAATGGTTTTTATGTAATTCCAGACTTGTGATATTTTGGACCATGATGTCATGAATTATGTTTTAAATAAAATTTTAAATTCCGTTGCTGTCTTTTATATTTGTCTTGTAATGTTCAGTGTCTGTTTACCTATAACGCTTCACTAAACTTAATGCATTCTCTTAATGCGTGACATTAACTGACGTGGGGTGTCACAACTATGAAATTGGACAATGAATAATATAAAGAAATTGTAGATTACAAACCTTGAATTACAATCTAGAAAATAACATGTTATGCGCTTATTAATGAATGTAAAAGGGTTTAGTTTTGTAACCAAAATTAATAAGCAAGAGGGGCCCATTCCTTAGAGATATATGGTGCTCGAATAGAACTTGGTAACTTGAATAATAAGTTAATATAATTGGAAATAACCAAGTTAACTGGAAATCTGATGAGGTAGAGCAAGCGAAAAATTGCATGTTTAGACATAGGGTCTAATAACACATTAAACTGAGGCGCTTGGACTAGTCCGTACGTTTGACAGTGAATAGCGCAACGGGGTAGATCATCGTGGTGTCATGAGGCACAAGGGGAGCGCACGTCCATCTGATTATTCTGTTATTCTACTGATATTCATCTGGCTCCGAAGGACTGGAAGGGGAAGCACGTGGCTTCTTCGGACGTGGAGGGTACTCCGGGTAGCCCTCTGTGCTGTGACAGCATTCGACTGTGCTCACAGAGGTTGGGTCTACGCGTTTCTACCCAGTGAGTATGCCTTGATTGCCAAGCAATCAAAAGACTATAGGGTGGCATATGTGATTCGACGATCCAAGTTGCCTTATGACTGGGCTGGATTGCGACCACTCTTGTGGCCTAACAGGTCTAACCATTAGTTTATAGCAAGACGTCGGGTACCTACCATCGACAGTCAGCGTGATGCAGAAAGGCGGAGAGCTAAACCAACAAACCATAGACCTTTTTCTATCAAGGTTATGGGTGCAGCACATGCCAATTTGGATTTGTTGCTTGCTCTTGGGCCTGGTCATTAGTTCTCAATATTTGTTCGTCTTTCATTAGTTGTGGGAGGGGTTAGGTGGGACTATAGCCACTGAAAATGTAGACCTTAGCATCTGTGTATACAGATATCTGAAAAGTTCCCGATCGATTTCTGTGTTTCTTGTACAACCCTCCCATGGGACTCGGTGCACAATAGAGGATATGTGCGGTTAAGGCATCGAATACGATTGACGATACGTACGTGAGAAAGTCTAGATACATGCATGTCTGCTCTAGGTGGTGTATCATAGACTCTAGGAAGTTACTCTGTGATCTGATTCAATCAAAGGTGGCAGTCTGTACGCTTATGTAGCATGGCGATGGCGATTCTATGTGGAACATAGCATTGTTATATAAAGATCCGTACATCACCCCGGCGTAGGATGAAGGGCTGCGTATATTTTTGTGGTGTTACGGCGAATACCGTGCCAGTGGGGTACCATGGGGTGCCCTTAATTTGGGGGTAGCTACATATATAATGTAATAGGTTAATCCATTGGGGAATAAATGGGTATGACATGTGTGTAAGCCTTGAGTGATGTTAACCCAAGTAACCTATTAAATAAGAAAATGTAATTGAATGGTATATATAGGGTTATCCAAAATGTGTAGTTCAAATCCAGTCACCAGAACTTGTATTCTGATCCTCTCCTCATCACATACTCGCGGGTTAGAATTGTGGTAGAGATATGATAGCTTTGGACACTAGTTAGGCAGTATTATAATTTGGGTAAGGCTGTATTATGATTATATTATATTTTATCCATTCCACTATGAGATGTTTTCTGAGCTCTGGTATATTTTATATCTCTGTCTTTTCTGCAGGATACCAGAGAAACCAACACGAGTTTCGATATATTATAATTTTGAAAAAAATATTTGGTCTGTCAGAATTCGTGTTATTACATGTAAACAAAGTTATGTCAATGCTATCCTTTTTTAAACCATTTTCCGAAAGATATGTAGCAAAACAGTTGTACCAAACCCTAGGAACTTATTTCAAACCATATAATGCTTTTTCAGGTTTATACACATGATTCATAAATTCATGGCTTTTAAAACCTTGTTCTATAAAAAAAATCTTATGAAATTCATTCAAATAACCAAGGGGTTGTTCTATAAAAAAAAAATCTTCCAAAATTCGCTCAAATAACCAAGGGGTTGTTCTATAAATAATAATAATTAATTATCATTACTCAACATTTGTGCACAATAAATTAATATTGTTTACTCTTACATAACAAAATCAAATAATATCATAATTAGCACACTAGTTTTGATGTCTATAGCAGATTTCTAACTTATATTGGACATTTATATGTTAATATTAGTTATTTAAACTAGCTTTTTGACTTGTTTTAAACAGAACTAGTCAAATCAACATTTATATATTATTATTGTTAAAGCAAGTACTAAAAAGTCTTGATTTAGCGAATGTAGTGGAACTGTTCATTAACACTAAAATAATATAGCATAGCGACAAAATATGCTACAGCTGTAGCAAGAATTTTACGAGGCTTTAACTGCATAACTACTAGCTAATATGACTGTAAACACTAGTATTTAAATTGTTTAAATATTAGTTGCTGGTTAAATTCATAGTCGCGAGTCGCACAACTAAATCTATTTAATCTTCTTTGATTCAGTTAGTTTATGGATGTTATAAACTATTTAATATTTGTGAAATATTAATCATTGTTACATTTATTGTATGTGGTATGTTTGCTTGGATACTTTGTGAGTTTGCTTGGATTGACTTCTAGGCTGGGATGATAAGATAGGATACTTTGGGAGTTTGCTTGGGGGGTTAGATCACGTGGACCTAGAATTGCATGGTCCCCTTGACCCAACCAATCGGGGGGGGGGGGAGGGGCTGATTTCCGTCATTTCTCAATTAAAACCCTGAAAGAATATGAGTTTAATTGCAAAATACCCTAATCACGTTCCCCTGATTGGCTGGGTCCAGGGGACCATGTGAATTTGGGTCCAGGTGATCAGCGCCCTTGCTTGGGTATGGAATGGGAAGGAAGTGGACGTGTAGTAAAGAGAAAGAGAATCAAATGGGAAGATTTTGTGAGTCTTTGTTGTTTCATTACGAGAAGGTGACAAACACTTTATCGTTTTATTTGCCTCTGTTTAAAAAGAATGTTTTGATTGTTCTATCCATTTGGATGCAGTGGTTGTTTTAATTTTTTTAATGACAAAAATTTGTAATTAAAAGTGACATTGTTGATAATAGAGTCAAACACAATTGATTTTTGTTAGCCACTTAGCATGGTGTATGTCCGAAAACTAAAATTAAGGTTAGTTTATTATTTTTGTTTTAAGTTTTCATCCATATAATAATGCATATTTTATAGAAAACGATCAAACGTAGAAAACAAAATTAACATGAAGTTTGAAAAAGCATTCTTGTTGAAAAATAAGATAAGCATCAGCAACAAATCCTTTTTTTTCTCCCTGTACCTTTTATTGTTGGTTAGATCTATTTACACCTCATTTTTTGTCTTTTACATCTGGTTATTTAAACAAAAAACATCATATTCCTCTTTTTTCTTTTCGTACCCCAAAATATATCAGAATTGCCTTTTATTTTAATATTTTAATGATAACTAGTATTACTGCATAACGGTGGCAAAACCGATCGTTGGGTTATCTGATGTCAAAGAAAAAAATTCTATAGTTATATTCTTAAACAAGAAATTAATGAAAAATTCACAGTGTTATTTAAAAAATTGAAAATAAGCGCATATATGTAAATTCTATTAATTAATATATTCTGAATCATTACCGATTTTATAAAATGAAGTAAGAAATCAAACAAATACAAATACTGAACCAACACGTTACGTTAGTGAGTTGATGTAACGTCATAAGTTGTTTTATATTTAACCAAACAAAAAACTTCATGTGAAATTTAGTTACAAACAACAGGTGCTGCAGCACGTAACATTCAAGTTTAAGATACAAATTAGTAGCAAAAAATTAAGAACAAAATGAATAAGAACCAGCTCAAATCACTTCTTATGTGCAGCACAAAAGTAATTTCTCCAACCCTTGATCAACAACGAGCCAGGAACTTCGTAACCAACTCAATCTTTTCTCAGTCAACTCAGTTGTAAAACTATCAAATTTATCGATACTAACATTCAGTATTACAACGAGAGGAGCTGTATTGCCTTTATAAGCAAGCTACCAACTCCGCACGAATTCGTCATCTTTTGGTCTTTCGAAAACCACAGTGCTGCTAAGTTCATATGTTGTAATTGCCAAATAAGGTTAGCACTATGACTACATGAAATCTAAAAATGGCAAGTCAACAAATATATTGAAACTTTTACCTTGTCTGGTAAATAAGATGGATCACATACAATTTGCTTGAATTTGGCCGTTTCTCCTTCAGATATCACACCACAAACTTTTCCTTCATTGTCAAATACCACCTATTTTATTTAATTAATCCCATTTAAGTAGACAATGATCAATTCCAAGTTGAACTTCTTTGAATGCTTCTGGAAGTTTTAGCCTTTCTAAAGCATGATCACAGCTAGTTTCAACTACCATTTTGGCCAATTTTTCATCAGACATTTTCCCATTTAATCTTCTAGTGCTTTTTTCGAGCACCGACAAGCAGGATCCTAGCAGAATAGAAGCATTAATCTTCTTTGGATTGTTTTAATAAATATAAGTGTTGCTTACCATATCTACACTAACCAATTTAATATTTTTTTTATTGTTGTTCTTTACAAATGTATATATGTTCTTCTGAAAACTAATCCCATTTGCTCCTTCATATTCAATAATCGTTCATTTACCATATGACCCTTAATAAGAAGAGAAAAAAATCAAATTTTGCTAAAAGAAACATATAACAATACCAGGAAGCTTAATAGAGATGTAAATGCGTGCCAATACTTATTTCAATTAAATTAGTATATTGGAAAATGAGATATTTCATCATTAACGAAAACATAGAAAAGCCTTAACCTCATCATTAACAAAATAATGGTATTGACAGATGATATATTTCATCAACACATTATTAATTTAGTACCTAGTCGTCATACTGTTAACTTTAAAATTGATGCAACCTCTTCTGGATGGGTACTTCCAACATTTGTCGGATAATAAGCACCTATGATTTCAGAGTCACTGCTATTCCAGCAGAATATGTTGTACAAAAAGCTCAAAAATTGTAAGCATATTAAATGTGAAATCATTTACGAGGCAGAGAAATCAAATTTCGAGTGGTTGGCAGATAAATGCAACATAATACATCTACTTTAGGATAATCTAATACATTTAACTGTTTATTATGCCTACATCAGTTTTAATACATTGTCAAGCAATGAAATAGATCATATGGTGGCTCTTGTCACATGTCTATGGTGTTTCTCAGCTTGCCATCATCTGGCCATGGGGTATTCGAAAAATACACAATTTTACTTGTTGTGACAAAATGAGTAATTATTTCACTAATAAATTGGTTTCTGGTATTAATAAAGTATGTTTATTTTAAGACAATTTCAATGGAAGGAAGATGCTTAGCCCAAACCTTCGGCTTGTCTTCCGTCTGATCAAATTTCTTACTTTCATGGCATTTGCTGACATTTTGATTGGTTTGATAGCCCTTCATTATATGATACTCCAGGATATAATGATTTGCATCCTTGCATTTACGCCTACTGGTTGGGAAATACCCTTTGTTAGTTTTTTTCTACCAATAATGCACTTTCCTACTGAAGAGTGGTAAAAAGAACTAACTTTAGGAATATGATATTCCAAATTCGATTGCTTTTCAGTCAAAGCATCTAATATATGATAAATGCAACATAATACATCTACTATCTTTAAAAATAGTTTCCTTAACCTCATTTGCAGTATTTTTAGACATTGGATATAAATTTATAACTATCAAATAGTTCCCTTAACCTCATCTGTAACTTTAACAACAGGAAAATAAAGATTAAAAATACCTTAGTAGAAGTCACACCCACTCGATTGCAACACCTCATTTTTGTTCGCTTCGGCTACTCATCACCAAAGCCATTCTGTAGTTTTTTATGTTTCAGATATCCATCCCTTTTTGCCTTGCAACCATGCTACATTCTTTTGTTATAGTCAAGTTTGCTTCATCTCACCTCAAATTGGCCAATTTAATCATATTTCAACTGTTCTGTGCAAAATTAAAAAGGAAAGTTTGTATGATGCTTAACAGTAAATCAACTTTAGGTATTGCCAAAAGAATTCATATCAACATGAATTTTGAATGATGTAAAATGTGAAATTCAGTTCAAATACCTGGAATTTTCAATAAAAAATTAAAATGATCAACTTACACAAGATATATATTAACACATGATTAGCACACCCAAAAAAATTATAATGATAGAGTTAACTCCAGTTTTCATCTTTTAACTTCTATCCTGGAATTTCTTATTTATGAATTATCCTCTGAAATGATTCAATTCATGTATTTCTAATGTAAACAATTTTGAGAATTAAACCCGTGAAATGATTCGAATTCATGTTCACATCATTTGAAAGCACTTTTACTCTAACAATGTTGGAATCTGAAATCGAAGGTTGATCATCTGAATCACAGTTCTTCGAAAAATCTATGACTAGCAAGTAGGACGTTACCCAAATTTCAGAAGATGTGCAATTTCATAAATAGGACGATTGTGCTGAATCGTTTTAACATCAAAATACGACTCACATGAAAAACACCAAACTAATGGATCGTTTAATATTTGGAAAAAAAATCGAAAATCACTGCAACCATATATGAAATAATCATACCTGGAGGATCGGAAATCCTAAAACATAAGCTGGGGAAATCCAAGCGACAATCTTTCAATCGAAAACCACCGCAACCATATATGAAATAATCATACTTGAAGGATTGGAAATCCTAAAATATAAGCTGGCAAAATCCAAACGACCGTCTTTCAATCGTTAACCTTGAATCAGAATTGGCTTTCAGTTTGTGAACTTTGATTCGAAATCAATATTTTTGGAGTTAGAAAAAGTGAATATGCGATTGAATCCAATACGTGAGAAAATCAGGTTTTTTGGAGGAGGAATATGCGAATACGTAAACGGTCGATTCAATGAAAACGATGAGAAAATATGAGGATTTTGCGTGTTGATTTGGATAGTGGAGGAAGAAACGGAGCAGAGTGGAGGGAGACGCGAAATCGAAGATATTACAGCCGAAAATAATTGAGTTCAGGGAGTTTTATTTTGGTTTTCATACAGTATAGAAATCTCTCTAACGTTCAGTTTGATAACTTGATATTAACAGTGAAAGAAAAAGAACGAAATCGAAAACAAATTGAAGTTATAATCCGTAATTATTTTTTTAATTCTTTTCATCAATTGTGCAAGCTAAAAAAGTTATATTTCACATCAATTCAAAATATAATAGAAATATAAATACAATTTTTCTTCTTCTAAAAAACGGGAAATTTGAAATAAATCATATCGTTTTCTTAAAAAAAGAAAAAGAAAATATTGTCTTTTCGTTTTTACCGTATTCTCCCATAAATAAAGCGCATAGAATGGAAAACTGAATATGATAAATAAATCATAGCGTTTTTTCTGCCCTTCTTCCTTCACTCATCTCATGTTTTGTATTCAACTTTGAAAACCCAAAATAAAAACTTCAAAGTTCAAACTGAAACCAAAGGGTAGTAAATTTCTTTCTTGGTTGTACGTGGAAAAACTAATTTAATTTCGTAGTGCTGTGAGTGATAAGGGTTTCTTTGTTGATTCATGATTGCTTGCACTAACTGTTACTGCTTAGTAGAAAGAAATGACTCAAAGGAGAGCTACGATCTATGTTAAGTTGTTAACTAACCGATATTCGAGACCCATTTGAGTTTGCGCCTCCATGTCATCTCTTTCAAACCACTTCTCGTCCCTCCTAAAACTCCACGCAAAACAGCCCATCAACCTCAAAAAACTCCATTGTCTAATCCTGAAATCATTCCCTTTTCAAGACACGTTCTTGTTAAACAACTTAATCTCTTTATATTCAGAATCCGACCTCCTAGCTTACGCACAAAGAGTGTTCGACCAAATTCTGCAACCAAGCCAATTTTCCTATAATGCACTCCTTTCTGCACATTGCAAATATGGAAACATCACAAGCATGAGCAAGGTATTCGATTCTATGCCTATAAAAGACGGCATATCATGGAACTGTGTCATATCTGGACATGCAACACATAACTCACCTCATAATGCTGTACAGATGTATCGCCTTATGTTGAGAGAAGGCAAAACAGTTCCTAACAGAATTACTTTCTCGACCCTTTTGATATTATCTTCCCAATTGTCTTCTCTTGAATTGGGACTTCAATTGCATTGTCAAATAGTAAAATATGGGTTTGAATCCTATGTGTTTGTGGGCAGTCCATTGTTGAATATGTACATGAAAGCTTCGCTTGTTCATGATGCAAAGAAAGTATTTTCATGGATGAAGGAGAAAAACGTGGTTATTTACAACACTATGTTAACAGGTTTGCTCAGATGCGGCATGATAGAAGATTCAAAGAAATTATTTCATGATATGAGTGAACGGGACTCCATTTCTTGGACTACTATGGTTACCGGGTTTGCTCAAAACGGTTTAGAATTAGAATCATTGCACCTTCTTAGAGATATGAGATTGTCGGAAACTAGTATAGATCAGTTCACATTTGGAAGTGCTTTAACTGCATGCGGTAAACTCTCAGCTTTAAGAGAAGGCAAGCAACTGCATGCTTATATACTCAAAACTTTCTATGAAAACAACATCTTTGTAGGAAGTGCATTGGTAGATATGTACTCAAAATGCAAAAGCATGAGGTATGCTGAATTCACATTTATGAGAATGCCTTCAAAGAATATAATATCTTGGACTGCTATAATTGTCGGCTATGGCCAAAATGGATGCAGCGAAGAAGCAGTTAGAATATTCACTCAAATGCAAAGACATGGAATCAATCCAGATGAATATACACTAGGGAGCATCATAAGCTCATGTGCTAACTTAGCAGTTTTAGAAGAAGGCACTCAGTTTCACAGTAAAGCTATATCCTTAGGATTGATCTCGTACATCACGGTATCTAACGCACTTGTTACATTGTACGGTAAATGTGGTAACGTTGAAGAATCTCATAAGCTTTTCAATGAGATGAAAATCAAAGATCAGGTTTCATGGACTGCATTGATTGTAGGCTATGCACAGTTTGGAAAGGCTAAAGAAACTATAGAGTTATTTGAATCTATGTCAGAGAAGAATATACAGCCTGATGGGGTTACTTACATTGGTGTTCTTTCTGCATGTAGTAGAGCTGGACTGGTTGAAAAGGGTGAAATGTATTTTACTTCGATGGTGAAAGAGCATAACATTACTCCATTACAAGATCATTACACATGCATGATAGATTTGTTTGGTAGAGCAGGAAAGTTGGAAGAGGCAAAAATGTTTATACAAAAAAGAATGCCTTGTGCACCTGATGCTATTGGCTGGGCAACACTGTTGAGTTCATGTAGAACTTACAAGAACATGGAAATTGGGAAATGGGCCGCTGAAGCCTTACTCGAAGTTGATCCTCTAAATGCGGCGAGCTATGTATTGCTGTCTAATATGTACGCTAAGCAAGGAAAATGGGAAGAGGTAGCGAAAATGAGAAGAGGGATGAGAGATAAAGGAGCGAGAAAAGAACCTGGTTGTAGTTGGATCAAGTACAAGAACAAGGTGCATATCTTCTCCGCTAATGATGAGTCCCATCCTGAATCTGAGAAAATATTCATGAAGCTTAAGAGAATTGAGAGAGAAATAGAAGAAGAAGGGTATATGCCTGATATGGATATGATACTGCATGATGTGGAGGAAGATGAGAAGAGGAGAATGCTTAGTCAACACAGTGAGAGGCTTGCTATTGCTTTTGGGTTGCTTGTTGTAGCTGATAATTTAGCTATAAGGGTACATAAGAATTTGAGGGTTTGTGGAGACTGTCATAACTGGACTAAGTTTGTTTCTAAAGTTAGTGGAAGGGAAATTCTGGTTAGAGATGCTGTGAGGTTTCATAAGTTCGAAGATGGTTTTTGCTCTTGTGGAGATTTTTGGTGATCTTTTCACCATTCTTTATATATATCAAATTCATCATATTTGAAGGGACAACGAGGTAGTTCTCTGCTTTGACTGAAATTTTGATGGCAAGAATGTATTAGTAGTAGATACACAGGATCATGTATTAGTAGTAAATATATAGGATCATGAAGAATATAGTTCTACTCAATCCCCCCCCCCCCCCCCCCTCTCAACCATCCTCCTTCCCCTTTTTGGTGGTTGAGAAATAGTTGGATGATGACAATGAAACCATTTGGTCAATACACTGTACATGTTGGGCGAAATTCTTTTTCATATAATCGTTTTACGATCGGTGGCATGTAACTGAAAATGTTTCAGCTAATTCATCAAGCAATTGAATTTTGAATTACTCTCAACTGACATTTATGTTCTCAGTACTACTTACTGATATCAATACCAACAGATGGTTATTTTTTTCAATTAATTTTCAACTGCATTTAATGGAAAATGTTTCTGTTCAATTAATATTTATCAATCTATTGAATTTTTAGTGTACTCTTAACTGATAATTATGTTATCAATACTATTTTACTGATATCCGTACCAACTCATGACTATCTGAGACACAGAATGCACAAAAGAGTAGGTTGAAATTGGTATTCATCCACTTCTTTAATATCCGTTTTTCCTTCATGCTATATTATAATTACTGAGTTTGCAATGCAGCCCTCAGAGGCTTCCTCACTATCTTAAACTCAACCGTCTCCCCCAGTATATCGATAGCAGAAAAATCATTGCTTCATCCGCTTGAACAATCTACCTCTCAACCATCCCTCTTTTCCTTCAGCTTTTGATGTTACTTTATCCATCCAACCTAACCCTAATTCAAAGGCGATCAGATTTGCTCCCAGCTGATCCGCGCTATTCTGCTGTGAACTTGCTCGATCTTCATCCGAAGTAAGCACTTATTTACTACTTATTTTCTGCGCTAGGTTTAGATTAGTTAGGTTTCCCTTATTTTCATATTTTTCTTCAATGAGGGTTGTTGGTCTCTGTTCTCAGAAACAAATTTGTTCACTTCGTTAGGTTATTTGATTAGGGTTCACGGTTTAGGGTTCACCATTTATTGATCATATAATATTAAGCTGCTGTTAGATATCTATTTAAAAGAGAAAAAAAGCTTGGTGCATGCTATTGGCTTCAATAAATGACCAACTGATGTTCAAGTTTACTGAAAACATAGCAGTTTAGAACCCTTATACACAATACCAATGCGCTAGCATCACTTTTGATGCCGGTACCCATTTGCTATTTGAAAATGAAATCGTTCTCAGTTGAGATTACAAGCAGTTTTAGATTCTTAGTCATTTAACAATCACAAAAGTACATGTGTATTACCTTATTAATAGCAAAATGGTTCTACTGCATAGTTGGTTTTTTTTTGATGCTTTAAACATTATCTTTATTTTTTACACCCAATTGGTACGAAAATTGAAACTACAATAACAGATGATAGAGCAAGGACTATCATATTACTATATATACATTTCTCTAATTAAATTGAAGCAACACATAAAACTAACTTTTTTAGTTTCAAAATGTATGATTGTACTTATACAATCAAAATATATTAATATTTACATAATTAGTCACAAATATATTCGTATTCAATATTGAATTACCACCGTCGTATATTTTTGTGTGGAAATATTGTAAGTTAGGACTGGAGCAGCTTCTAAGGATGCTAAGATATTGACCACGTCGATAGCTGCATATATTACGAATCTGTTGATTATTAGAATGTAAAGGTATTTCCTAGCTCAAAAAGTGTTGTTACCTATGTGTATATGTGATATTTTTGGTTTGCTAGCATGTTTTTTATGTAAAATTTTGTACAGATAGATGCTATTTTGACACACAATTATATACTGGCTGTCCGAATGATTTTATTTATTATCCATAAATTTGTTTAACTAAAGAACCGTTAGTAACCAATACGTTATATTTGACTTTGATTGGGAAAACGACATTAAAAAAATAACTTTCACAGTTTTTTCATGACTAGAAGTTTTTATTTGCACATAAATATTATACATAGACTTGAGTTTGGCATACATTGATACACATGTTAATAGTTCATGATATCAGAATACTCTTATGTCTAAAAGCTTTTGGGTTGTCCATATTTATTTTTCAGTGTCATGATTACTGTCAGTGTAGAAAACTACTGACATATATTCCTGTGAGAATTACATGATAATCTATGTTGTGAAGAACATAGTTAAAGCATGGTTACATTAAAATAATAAAGCGGCAACATTGACTGAACCATGTTGTTCGTATCAAATGTATGTAGGCTTGGTTGCCTCACTTTGATTTTATTAAAAAAAAAAAATCGCTTCCCTAAATGAACTAATTAGGTAACTCAATTTGATTAGTGAACTAATTCTCATTTGCAACTGACTGCATTTACTGGTGAATTAATTCTCCTTTTTAAGTAATCCACATTTTTTGTTACCTTGACTTGTTTTTAAAAAGAATTTTATGTTAGCACTAATTGTTCAATAAATTCTAATTTGTTGAATGAGTTGCTTGGTTATTTGGTTGTCATTATCCTTAATTCTACTACCCTTCATCTATTTCTTTTGCAACTTCACTGGAAAATCTATCATTGCAAAAGATAGTGTCATTCTTTTCACCAGACAAAACCAATTTAACCTTACGATAAGTAATAGAAGCCCACTTGGTTTGCTTTTACTTGCAATGATTTTTGTGATGACTTCAATTTTGATTGACTATGTGGGAAAACCAGATCATAGTGAAAATGTTCAAACATGCATGAGGAGGAAGATACAGAGGTTGGGAATATCTTACCAAACGAATAGGGGGTATAAAAAATATTAGGTTAATGGAATATGCCTATGATTGATTAGGTAAACGAAATGATGTATTGGTTATTATTTGTAGCTATTTATGATTTGTTCTGAGTTTTTTTGGGTCCATTTGAGTAGTTGAAAAAAGGATTAATTGACAAGAATAATCCGAAGTTTAACCTGTCCGCCCATATTAATCCCAAGTTTGTGTTATTCAAGAATAATCCCAAGTTTAGGGGGTGTCTTCCCAAATTGATCCCGATGACTTTTGATGATTTTTTCACGTGTTATTTTGGAATCAATATGGGAAGACACCCCCAAACTTCGGATTAATATGGGAAGATACAAGTAAATGAGATTAATTTGGGAAAAGACCCCCTAAACTTGGGATTATTCTTGAATAACGCAAACTTGGGATTAATATGGACGGACATGTTAAACTTCGGATTATTCTTGTCAATTAATCCTTGAAAAAATGGGGGTAATGTTCTCAAACTTCCAGAATTTTTAAGACCATGACCCCGTCAATCTTCCCACTATGTTCCGAAGCTAGAAGTTCCAAAAATTACAACATAAGAGTTAATTTGGTTAAAGCTTTGATTGGTTCAAGTATATATTGATTTTATGGCTCTTGGAGTAGACTCTGTACATGATTGCTCTCTATTGTATTGTTAAATTTTTCAGGTGGTTCTTAACTTAATTATTTTGAGTGCAGATACGAGAAATCGGTTCAATGTCGCTCAGCATCATGAATTTTCACTGATCTAGATAAAATTGCATGCTCACTTTCTATTATTAACTATATTATTTATTTAAATATACCTTTATTTCGATAACTCCTCCCATGAACATTGTATTAAACTGACGAAATTCATTAAAAATGCAATGAAAAATATATATTCTATTTTTTTCCTCAACACTAGGATAGTACTGATAATACTCTAATATGAGTTAATGGTGCTATAAACATAAGCTATTATATGCTTAAATTTGGATTCATTCAACTTGCGACCAATTGTGCAGTAGATCACTTATTTCATTCATAATTGCTTGGTTATATCATTCTTATCTTCATAAACCTTTCCATGTCTAATGTGAAACCAGAAAGTTTATTATCCTTGAATATCTAACTTTTCCGGACAAATCTTGGTCGAACAAAAGTCAAATGACAAGTTAGTAAGAGGAGGCCATGCTTAAATGGGGAGTCATGGATTTTCTTGGACATGTGGTATCTTTTTCCTTTTTAGTTATTTTTTCATCGTATTGTTTTTCTTCTTAGCATGATATTTGATTGTTTATAACATTACGCAAGGAGAATGTAGTTATTTTAATTTCACTAATGGTATAGGGAGAACTGATATTAGTTGTATTTTTCATTTTTTTAATGTGAAATTATCTTGGTAATAAATGAAATATTTAAATTGATTAAATAGAATAATTAATTAAATATTAGGCTATGGCTATTACTAGCTCTGAAGACATTACTTTTTATGTTGTCATATATAATTCAGATTTGTTATTATATGGAAAAGGATGACTTTAGTTAGAATGTGCTCTGTCCGTCAAATGGTATTAAACAAACCCCAAATGTGTGTTTAACATATCATTATTCATATTTGTACTTGATCATATTTGTCGCGATATATTCAAGTATGATAAGAACTGAAACAATAGGACTAATAATTTTATTTAAAGGTGTTGACATCCATTAAGTTTTCAGCTTTTTATAGCTTTTATTATATGTACGTGTTTTATGTTTATACACACATGTCTATGTGTGTAGTCCTTATATCCAAATTGCCAAAGGTTGTGTATAGTTCTTGAAATTATGATCCGCATTGCAGCGCTCATCGGTTGGTCCTTGATGTGGGAGTTTTAATTTCTAATAATCCTTTTTCCAGGCTTTATTTAATATTTACTTTCAATCACATTATAAATTAGCGATATCAAATATTAGTAGCTTTATACAATAAAAATTTATTGACTATAATGTTTTTTTTACTCTGCATTTCCTGCTAAAGACATTTATGAACTGCTTACTTTAAGGGTCGATTCATGATGAGTGCTGACTATTTTATTTATTTGGATCTACGATAACTTATTTAAGATGGACATATATCCACTTTGTCCAATTGCTTTTCCCCTGATTTTTTTTCCTAATTTGGTAAATCTAAGTTGCATGCATTTGTAGCATTTGTAGCATTCCTTCTTCTCTTTGATAGCCTTTTGCACCTCGTCATTCCACCCAAGGATTCGTGGTGGTGGAATGACGAGGTGCAAAAGGCTATCAAAGAGAAGAAGGAATGCTACAAATGCATGCACCATCATAGGAGCGAAGAGAACATGCATAGATACAAAGTGGCAAAGAAGACTGCAAAGAAAGCAGTGAGTGAAGCAAGGGGACGAGCGTACGAGGGTTTGTATCAAAGGCTAAGTACAAAGGAGGGTGAAAAAGACGTATACAGAATAGCTAGGCTACGCGAGAGGAGGACAAGAGACTTCAATCAGGTTAAATGTATTAAGGACGAGAGTGATAGACTTTTGGTGAATGATGATGAGATAAAGAATAGGTGGAGAGAATACTTTGATAAGCTTTTCAACGAAGAAAGTAATAGCTCCTCGACCGACTTGGAAGACTTTGCCGACAACACCAATAGACATTTTGTGCGGAGATTTCTAGAAGCTGAGGTAAAGGGGGCGTTGAAACGGATGAAATCAGGCAAGTCGGTAGGTCCTGATGACATTCCTATTGAGGTGTGGAGATGTTTTGGAGATGCAGGGATAACCTGGCTAACTAAGTTGTTTAATAATATTTTCAAATCAAACAAAATGCCAGATGAGTGGAGGAGAAGCATTTTAGTTCCAATCTTCAAGAATAAAGGAGATATTCAAAGTTGCACAAACTATAGAGGAATTAAGCTTATGAGTCATACAATGAAGCTTTGGAAGAGAGATTGCGAGCAACGTTTAAGGAGGTTGACAAGTGTATCTAGGAATCAATTTGGT
This sequence comes from Allium sativum, assembly GCA_030737875.1. NCBI lineage: Eukaryota > Viridiplantae > Streptophyta > Magnoliopsida > Asparagales > Amaryllidaceae > Allium > Allium sativum. Next base: position 57,979,260 of record CM060917.1, read on the forward strand.
TTTATGCCTGGAAGATCAACCACCGAGGTGATTTTCTTGGTTAGGCAACTTATGGAGAGATACAGGGAACAAAAGAAAGATCTTCACATGGTTTTTATTGACTTGGAGAAAGCTTATGACAGAGTGCCGAGGAAGGTTATGTGGTGGGCGCTAGAAAGGAAGAGAGTGCCATCAAAGTATATTACCCTTATCAAGGATATGTACGAGGGGTTGTGGCTAGTGTAAGGGCATGCGATGGTGAGACCAGAGACTTCCCAATTAACATAGGGTTACATCAAGGTTCGGCTTTGAGCCCCTATATTTTTGCATTAGTGATGGATGAAATCACGAAAGATATACAAAAGGAGATCCCTTGGTGTATGCTCTTTGCCGATGATGTTGTGCTGATTGATGAAAGTAGAATAGGGGTCAATAGACAACTGGAGTTGTGGAGGGAGACCTTGGAATCAAAGGGTTTCAGGCTTAGCAAAACTAAAACTGAGTATATGAAGTGTGAGTTTAGCGGTGCTAGGTCAGATGACGGAGAGATCACCTTGGCTGGTAGCGTAGTACCCAAGAAGGAATCGTTTCGATACTTAGGATCTATGTTGCAGTTTGATGGAGAGATTGATAAGGATGTTAGTTTTAGAATTCAAGCAGGATGGGTGAAATGACGGCTAGCATCTGGCATTCTCTGTGATAGGAAGATTCCTCAGAAGCTTAAAGGAAAGTTCTATAGGACAGCAATCAGGCCTGCAATGTTATATGGTGCAGAATGTTGGCCTACTAAGAGGCAACACGTGCAGAAGATAAGTGTAGCAGAGATGCGGATGCTGCGTTGGAGCTGTGGGCATACCAGACGAGATCGGATTAGAAATGAGGATATTCGGGAAAAACTTGGAGTTGCACCTATTGAAGAGAAGTTAGTCCAACACCGCTTGAGATGGTTTGGACATATCCAACGTAGATCACGCGATGCTGCTGTGCACGTTGGAGTTATAGGTCGTGCCGAAGGCCCAAAGAGAGGTAGAGGTCGACCTAAAATGACATGTGAAGAGATAATAAAGAGAGATATAAGAAATTGGAGTATATCTGAAGAGTTTGTGGTAGATAGAAGTGCATGGAAGTTGGCAATCCATGTACCAGAACCTTAGGATTTTTTTTTTAAATATATATATATATGTATATATATATATATGTATATATATATATATGTTAATTATTATTATTTTTAGATCTGCTTAATTATTTTAATTTTAATTTTTTTTTAGGACTTTATTTCACTTTTATTGAACCTTTTTACTTTAATCTGTTTGGTTATTTTAAACTCTTTTTATATATTATTATTAGTTATTTTACCTTAATTTTGGGTTCCATATCTAGCCAACCCCAACTTGTTTGGGATATATGGCTTTGTTGTTGTTGTTATTGTTGTTGGTAAATCTAAGTTGCACTATAAATCTACTGAGATCGATCTGGTATTTAATATACTATCCACATGCTAGAAATCCCAGTTTACCACATGAAAAATATGAAATAGCTATAATGTGACCATTGATATAAAAAGAAGCAATAATATGTTAACCAAAGAAAGTTATTAATAATTTTCATTCATCGTGTCTTGCCTTTTTTAATCTTTTAGTACATTCTATAAGCATATTACATTACTTATCTCTTGCTAAACATATACAAGTGATGAGTTCTCTCCTGTGGTTCATTCATTCATCTCACGTATGAGTTGATTCCAAAAGCTTTATGTCGGGATTTAATGCTCTATATGTGTGACAGTGAACTGGAACAAATATAATTAGATATCTCATGAATTCTCTTGGCTATAATATGATAAGGTAAATGAACAATTGCATATGGTTAAAAGGTAAATGAACAATTACATGTGATATTTCTTTAAATAAAGGGTAATTAAATCAGTTCATAACTCATCTATATATCCCAAAGATGCATTAATATTTTTTACAGCTCTTTCAATGTCTTCCTTTGTTTTGCTACGATACATTAATATGTTTTTTTAGCCTTTCCATGCCTTCATCTGTTTTGCTGTAATAATTGCTCCGTCTATTTTTTTATTTGATTTCCTTAAATTCCTTTTTTCTTACTTATACTTAAATATAGGAACTGATAACTTGCATGAACAACTTAATGTTCAACATAAACAAAAATAAACCAAGTTATTTTGAAAATCATATTAGATAAATTTGGGACATGTAAATTGAAGAGGATGGTGCACTGGCATTCTGTTTCAACTATATAGGATAAATTTTCATATTCATTTATCAAGTATAACAATCTTTTGATGAAGATCAACCTTTTTTGTTTTTGCATGGGGTGTATTTGTGTGTACAAAGCAACCAACACAAAGCACAATGATCGATTTATTATTTCTTTCTTGGTAACCTTAAAGTAATATATAGGTGCAAGATGCCCCCATCCCAAATAAAAAATAATATATACTAACAGGGTAGAACTGATATGCTATTGTTTTATACCGCCAGTTGGTAGACCTTAACCATGAAATTATTATATTACTGTCAGCTTATTTATTATTGTACTCATAAATTTCCTTTTTCACCAAATATAGAGATGGTGATGTGAATGCCACATAACATAGCTTTGTAATAGCAAGTACTACTTCTACCATTTTAATAATATAAATTTTTGGGGGATTTAGGGACAAATTTGTAAGTGTCACACAACGAGCTTTTTGGAGAATTACTATCAGGACCAATATTGTGAATTTTGGAGGAGATATAACTTTGTTCATAAATACCCAAATGGTAATAATCTTACTACTAATATAAAAAAAAAATCTTGGTTAGCCAAAAAAATAGAAACCCATTTCCTTTTTTTACATGGATCTGTTGACTTTGCACTTACATGTGATAACCTATATAATTTAATCTTATGGATTACAAATTGGTTTAGGGAAGGAAAATTGTTCAAATAATTTGGACAGATTGTGTTAGCTTTGTATAAAATCATCACATGCAATAGTTGCTGGGCGAGATTAAGGTTTCCTGGTGGTTTTATCAGTTGTTTCCATCTATTGTAGTCTTAAACATTTTTCTAGAGACTTCAGCATATTTGCAAGTAGGTTTGTGTAGCTGGTAAGTGCTATCGTCTTTGATAATATATACTATCGTTTCTCATATATTTTTTGCAGAATCAATACATGTTTCATATAATTTTTTTCCCGGTTGTTTTAGGAAAATCAAGTTTTAAAAATAGTATTACGATAGCACTGTACACTTGTGATTCAACCAGTAGATACTTGCTGAGCTGTTATATCTGTCATTATAAAATGAGTTTAGCTCTTCGTTCTTCAAAATGATACTAATTTATTTCTATTCACGTTCTTATAGGGATAACAGTGATCTTGAATTTGCAAATGTTGTTTTGGAATGGTTCGCCAATCAATTGATGTTGTTAGCTGTAGGTTTCTTTTCCTATTAAAAGAATTTGTTAATGTTAACTTGATATGTGTGTGTGTGTATGTATGTATGTCCTATCTATAATATTTTAAATAATGCTAATGTGTCATGCATAAATTGTTCAAATTTGAAATGATTCCCTTACAGATCACATGTCCGTTTTTTCCTTAAGTTACCAAAAGCGTTTATCAAAAATATGTCCGTCAGTTAAAAAAACTAAAAATTTCAGTTTGATACCTTTCCGCTATCTTCCTCACTTGATTAGTTTATCTTTCATTTCTTCTTTCTTATGAACAATTCAACTTGCCATATATAACAAAAGTCGGAAAAGGAAACACACTTATAGAAACACGAAGATTCTACACAACCATCATCGGAATGAATGTAGATGAAAATCAACTGCTTCTAGAGTAAAGTATTAGTAATTTTGTGGGACATATCTAGAGCGTACTCCTGGGTATGTACGTGTTATCAGTAGGATTCCGATTACTTAAAATGTGAAGTTATAAATTCTCAGTCATGGGATTTTAGGCTGATATGGTCACGGGGGTTACTAATAGATACCTATTTATATTCCTTTAACTCAGATTGTATCTTTTTGAATTTTGAGATTTGGCTTTTGAATGTTTCAATCATGTATATTTGTGGATACAGTTTAGTCATAGTATTATAAATATGAATAAATCATAGTTGAAAACAATAGTAAATTGGATTTTTTTTTCTTACATAGTTTATTCATAAACTGCTTATACCTTTATACATAGTGATACAAGTATGAATAAATGCAGTGACTGAATTGGTGTGAATCCTTTTTTTTATTTTCCTTTTTATTTTTATTTTTAACGATATATCGAGTAAATGGGACCATCATAATTAACGCTGCTTAACTTTTTCTTGAATTAATCAGTGATTTCATTAGCCATCTTATTGCCTGACAATTGATTTTTTTCAGCAGACTCTTTTCGTAGTGATATTGCTTTTGTACTATATAATGGTGGCATGTTGTGCGTAACATTTTACTTGCCCAATTCCTTATATGCATAATCAAATATTGCTTCCTTTTTTATGCTTGAACAAATAAAAAGAAACTAACTTTGCTTTCATAAATTAGTATTTATACCTTCTACCTTTCCCTTTATAAAATTTCCAAATTTAATTTTCTAAGTACTTATACCTTTTACGTTTCCCTTTATAAAATTTCCAAATTTAATTTTCTACCAAGTTTTCTTATTTATGTTTTATTTGCAGCCTAAACAAAAAAATCATAATAGTCAAGTGATGTTCTTTAATTATTTTGGATTCTTGCAGTTTTACAGTGCATTGTAAGATTCTACTCTCAACTTATAACTTGGAACAGTCAAATGCCCATCTTAAATCTTTATTACTTCTTTATTGCATAGCCACTAAATAAATATGCTGTATTTTCTTTATTAATTTGGGTTCACACAATTCTTAGGAACAAAGAAAGCTTCAAATCACAACTTGACTTGAATAACTTTTACGATGTGAAGCTAAAAACAATATTCTATATTTTCTTTATTATATTGGATTCACACAATTCTATGGAACAAGCAAAGATCCAATGACAACCTTCATAATTTACATGAATTAGTGTTATCATATGCAACTCTCTGTTTGTTGATTCACATTATAAACTTATATAGTTGGCTTGCCAGTTAGTGAATTTACGCAGGTGATAATACTTGGCCATTTTATTTACCGAACTACCTAAGTTAATTTGATTAGAGTAAATTTGTAAACTACTAGATTTATTTATCTAAGTATACATATGTTTCTTGGATGTACTCAAATATACCTTTCCCGTTTTAAAATGCAATTCAGAAAAATCCTTTATTACTTAAACATTTTTTTTTTATACTATTTTTGACTTCAAGTCAGGCAGTGCATATTCCTTCCTTGACTTATTTTAGAATTTGCTTGGTACGCATACAAAAATTTCTCAAGGTTGAAAACTATACAATATTATTTATACTCAAAACAATGACTGTTTAGCACACAATGGAAAACAGTCTATTTAAAAATGGTTGTTGAGTTTGTTACAGAACTTGGATAAAAACCCTTGGTAAATTATACGTATTCTACTAGGAATCAAGTACCATAAATCTAACCTTCTTACGTTTCTAGAAATAAATTTTGAAAATTGTTTTTGCTTTTTTATTTAGTCAAAATGACATCTAGCGCCATTATAAAATACAGCTCCTGATTTTAGGGAAAGATCAGAACATATTGCAGGAAAATAAGGAGCTTCCATAGGGATCCATAACCTTTTTTTATGCGGCAACTGTAGTTGTTAATTTTGAGTGTTTTTATGATGTCGTTTATTGTGCTGTTACAAGTAGAACTTGAAGAAAAGCTTTGCTTGCTTTAAGCGATTTTGACCATCAATGGGGGTAATCAACTTAGGAATGATTTAATCAATGGCTTAAAGTCAAACTGAGCATTTTCTTAATGTTGTGGCATCTTCTATTCTGTTAGGAGCAGTATATACGCTATTTAGCACATGGTATACTTCTTGCCAACTCAGGGAAGACAAGATTACAGCAAGTGCTACTCAATTGATAGAGTATGCATCTTATTTGATAATAAAGCCTTATAATAGTTTTTCCCACTTTTTCCCTAGATTTACCTTGCCTGATTTTGATCTTATACGCAATGAGGCAGCGAAAAGTTTATAAGCATGCTTGGTTGGCTTATATCGTGTTAAAATTTTCATTTTTTGTTGTTACATTGTATTCACTACTGTTTCATGAATATTTACTTCCAGGATCTTGATGAAAATGGGTTGTGATAGGAAACAATTCCACTGTATAGAAAAGGTAAGCTATTTACTTCCGTCTGTGTTTCTCTGTTTATATTCATGCATATATTTTCAGCTCTGAATTTCATGCGGCAAATTTAAGCTGAAACTCCTAGGAGTTGACTATATATATATATATATATATATATATATATATATATATATATATATATATAGTATTCTTTCACTAATGTACTAAACTAATGATAGTATGTGAACCTTATAGCTTTAATCGCTGTAAATTGAGGTATGAATATGATTACATTTTTATACATGCTAAATTTTTACGACGTGCTGAATCTCAAATAGAGAAGAGATGACTGATTACGTAGAATATAAATAAGAGATTACCTTACAAGTTACTATATAATTTAACGACTGTAATTGAAGTTACTTTCTACGATTCCTTTAGCCATGTCTTGAATGCTTTCACAAGTCAACTATTGAATGATAGCACTTACATATGATTTATAATTGAAAATATATACCTGAATAGCTTGCTCAAAGATTATTGGTACAGTGGTGTTACTCCTCGATTAACCAAAATTTTCATCTTACTAACAAATAATACATGGCTTGCCACTTCCATCTCATTCCTACGTTTCGAAAGCTTTAACGATCTGGTATTTTGCCAAGTTTTCCCATATTTAGTGGCATTTAAAAAATATTTTAGTTTGAATTACTTATTGTTACCTTAGGAAATAAAACGAGGATTCAATTATTGTCTCAAAAATGGCTTACGGTTACAACCCGTGTGCCATGTGTACTGGTCATGCATTTAGTTAAGTATTGTATTTCTCCATTAAGCATCGTTGTCGGTCCTTAGCTAGGCAATTAAATATATTTTTCTCACACATTAGAACAATGACGCATAAGTAATATATGCTGAACATTAACTTTCTTTTCCTGATAATAAGTGAACTGACTATGACTGCTTACATTTCCTTTTTGTTAGATGCAGAGAATCAACTATTATGTTTTATTATTCGTTTACTATTTTAGTTTAAGACAAGTAATAAGGTATTTTGTTGTAAATAGGATTAGTAGTATTGATCATTCGGAATATATATTCATGCAGATGAGAAAGATGAATAGCATTTTGAAGGAAAACATATCAGGAATATTTTGATATAATGAAAATAGGGCTTAAGAGTATGTTCCCTTTTCTAACAGTAGTGAACAATATCTCCTGCTGCTCTTCATTTTCAAGCTGGAACTTGGTATGGGTAAGGGGAAAAACTACAAGTGAGTCATTTGCAAGATGAGTTTGTTCCCACGAACTATTTATCCATCTCATGCTTTAGTATCTTTTAGGCCAGAAAGTTTCTTTCTCTATCTCATTGTCAAATACCGTGACTTATTTATCGTAGAAAGTGAGAAATTTAACAATGAGAAACCAGCGATGTTAATTTTCAAATATTAAATGAATATTTGAATTATTGAAATTGGTTTGTTCGGAAACTCTACTATATACTTTTACACATTTTAAAATTAATAAATAGATTGACATTAACCGTGCTTCCTTTAATTATTCCTTTTTTATCACCTTATATTATTTCCTGAACAATATGCAAAAGAGGCTAGACAGATGGAGATACTAAAAGAAATGGTGTTAACCGAAGTTTTTCCATTTTGTTTATAGGCAATAAAATACTTGAGTTAGTTTCTTTTTTGGGCTTTGTGTCCATCCTTAATAAACTTGGATGGAAGAGTACCGCCTATTTGAGTTCTGTATGTTGTTTCCATAGCTGAATTTCATTGTTTGCTGCAAAATTTATATAATTAATTCAACATATACCATAGTTGAATCTTAAGTATTTCGATATGGTTTTGCAGGAGATGTGCAATATCTGTTTTACTTCGGCTGATAGATAAGTACCTAATTTTTCATTTTTTTTCCCACTGATCCTACCCTCATGCAAGTTTGGTGTTTTATTCCAATTGGGCGCATCTACACGATTACAAGCCATCATATTCAATTATCATCCCTAATATAACAAAAAAAAAAGGTGTTTTTTCATTTATTCAATAGATTTAAGGCTAAGTTGATTTCACAAAGTTGCTGACAAACTAATTTTCCATTTATTCTAAAATTCTCTAAAATCATGTAATAAATGCCTAAAGTCTATGTTCATTACCATCTTTGCCTAAATTCATGTGCAGAACAGCTCAAACGGCAGGAGTTGCCTGCATGGAATATGATTGATGCTACTTGCTTACTTTCTATCCGCACCGTTTTCCTATATGGCTGCTGCTTTGGTGTCATTTTAACTCTGCTCATAATAGTCCTCAAGGTTTTTGATTGTTGAATTTAGCAAAGTTTATTTTACTCTTAATCAGTCCTGCTTTGTTGGATATTGCACAATAACCCGTTCATGTAATTGTAATAAACATTTTTTCTTCTACATATTTGATTATGATATAACATTTTACTCCACCTGTTTTTATTTCAGTCATGTTTTTATACCTGCCCTTCGCATGTTCTAGCAAACATCGCAGTAATCGAGGGAAGAAGCAATTGTCGATTTTGTTTCATTATGCTTAAAATGCAATATAGTATTCTGCGTTTTATCTAAATTTCCATGAAATCAAACAAATGCGGTTCAATAGGGTCACCTGTTTGAACAGTTGTAACAGCCATGAAGTGCTATACCTTCTGTTTGGAAAATATGCTATTTTCATATTAACTATATGTTGCATTATTAAATATAGAGATACCTACAACATGTCCCCATGCTTTCGGAAACATAGATTTCGCATGATTATGTGACTTACAATATACTTTTCCAACAATAATATTTTGGTACTCCAATGTTTATAATTAACTTTAATTTCATTGTATGTGACTTTGGCTATTGTTGTTTCCGTGTATATTTCATTCAACTTTCCGTTATAAATTAGTCCTAACATGCTTACTATAAATTAACATTATCTACGCACCTCCGTGTGCGAAGCACGGGTACACACCTGTTTCTGTTAATTAGTGCATACATGAATACACTGTTTCTAGAAAATTAACTGCCATAGACATCTATATTTTTCTGATGCTTAAGGTCACTGCAAAATCGAATCCATCAAGGTTATCATGGAAGGAAGCATTGATTGGAAGGTATTCTGATATGATCTAAGCTATGTATTCAATATAAACACAGGGGCGGCCCTGGGTAAGGTCACCAAGGCAGCCGCCTAGGGTCTCCGATCTCGTACATCATATATTTGAATATATTCTGATATCCTAGGGCCTCTAATATCTTGGATTGCTTGGAGCCTTCGATAATTTTTTGTGTTCTTGGGTCTGTCTTGTATAAACAGCAAGAGAATGAGCTGTAGAGGAGAGGAGGAGAAGCGTAAAGAAGATAGGAGGGAAGAAAGCACAAGTAGGAAAGATAATTTTCAACCAGCAGCCTGTAAACTTTCATTACAAACCCATATATGAAGAATAATTTCTAACTTCTTAGTTTAGGATAATAAGTTTTAAGTATACCGCTTTTAAATTTTTTAGTACTACGCTCTTTATATTTACTGAATAATGCTATCAGAAATTGTTCATATTCTGAGAATCAATTGTTTAATCCTTCAATGTGTAGGAAATTAGGATAGCGTAAGGATAGACAAAGAGTTTTCCCTTGTGGTTACTTTAGAAGGAGGTGACATAGTTTTGAAAACTTAACGTCAAACTGTGATGGTCCAATATCGAAAGCTTAAAAGATATGATTGGTTGAACCGTAAAAGGCGTACATTTAAAAGTATGTTTCTAATATGAGTAATTTTAAATAAAAGAAAGTGTTTTTTTTTTTTTTTTTGGCAATAAACGGTTACTGTGTTACAAAATTGAATGTACAAAAGGATTGAGCTGGTTACAAATAACATACAACAGTAGAAAACAACCAGCTCAATACCAAGACTAAACAGTCAAAACAAGAGCACACACAGACCAAACATAAACTAAAATACAACCCAAGACCAAAAAAAAAAAAAAGAATTGGAGTTTGAGTTTCTAGTGGGTTGAAAGTGTTGTTGTTGAAAGTGGTTCGTGCATATTGCTTGTTTGGTAGGCACTCTATGTCGTGGTGGTCGAAGAGCAACGAGTTCTAGAATTTGTGATTTAGTGTTGCTGCAGAGTTTATGAAGGTGGTTGTTGAACTGGTTAAGGGGAAGGTGATTTTCGAGGTGGATGTTGTATGGAGTTAAGCATGAGAAGGGGGGGGGGGGGGGGGGTTGCGTGAAATGGCTGAAGGATGAAGGTGGTGGCAAGATTTAGCAATGATAAAGAAGTACTATTGCGGGTAGTTTGGCCAGTGTAGGTCGCGAGGTTTGGGCGCGATGAATTGACAATGTGGGTATTTTGGTCAGAGGAAGAAAAAGAGTAGCAGGTTGAAGAGGAAGATGGGTTAGTGGTTTGTGAATGTTTTGTATGGTTTGGAGAGGAAGCCATGTATGATTTGAGTGATTCAGAGGATAATGGTTGTTAAATTTCCTTACCACGCAATGAAATGGCCAGTCACCAAAAGAAGTGTATGCATGATTTTGATTAGCAGAAATGTTTCCATTCTTCAAGCTTGTTTAAACATGATTTTCTTTCTTATTCTTACTACCTACGAAAGATTATATGATGAAAATCTTTGACGATTATGATTTTGTAACAATTTTTGCTTGTACAACAAAGTTTTCAAAATGTCATTTCATTTTTAGATATTTTTTACGTACAAAATGGATATTTTGGTCGTGATCAAAATTTGGCAGTTTGGTGCGGTAGGATGAAATGGTGATGATAAAGGAAGATTGAAACCGGCTAAACATGTTAATAGGTAACTAAGATCAATATAGGAAGGGACCCCCAATACTTGAGATTAACTAAAAATAACTCAAATTCTAGATTAATATGGGAAGACACGTAAAACTTCGGATTAATGGTTTCAATTTGTCCTTTTAAAAAATAAGTTCATCAAGGAGTAAAAGTCCCACATTCCAAATAATTGGCAACTCTCAAATTTTTTGGGTATAAATATGTTTGCTCCTAAGTCAAAACTGTGCAGCTGGCTTTGGTTCACTTCCGACAGTGCTATGTCCCACCAAGTTATTGAACTTTCATATAAAATATTCCTTTCTTTGGTTTATTTTTTGGTTAAGTACAAAAATCTTTCCCGTTGAATTACAATCTAGTTTCTTTTTTAAAACATTGGAAGTGAAGGTAAACCATGAGGTGGTAAATTGGGCACATCAATCAAGGAAACTGTGTTATGAGAAACTATAAAGTGAGTTATGAGAAACTGCAACGACCTGTATACAACATTCAAGTGTCAAATATTCAAGTGCCGAAAAGGCATATTGTTAGGGAGAAAAGAAAGAATAGGCAGATTGTTAGGGAGAAAAGAAAGACGTATAATAGATTTTCACAACGGAACATATAATCCGTAATATTGATAGTCTTTACCAAATAGAAAGATTTTATACATACAACAACTTAGACATCCATCAAAGCATTAAACTATAAATCAACCTGAACAGCTGTAATATTCCATCCTCACAATTGCTGATAAATATACAATGGATACAGCGGAAAAATAAAAGAATATATAAGCGTAGTCTTGGCTTGTAGCTCCTCTCTTGAAGCTTCAAAACAATCATAATTTAATTTGCAAGATCCGAGCATTATAACAAAATAACATCCGGATCAGTCTACTAAACCACCATGAGAAAACATACCTTAACTGCATTTTTATGTTATAAAAATCTTTCAAATAAACATATTGTAGGACCATGTCGCACCTGAATATGAATGAGTTTTTAACTTACAATCATCGAATCATTTCATATGAAATGTATTATAGAAATGTATAAGGGCATAATATGATAAATCAAGTAACTATGATGTTTTTGTTGGTGTACGTCACAACAATACTAAGTAATATAATCAAAATATTATATGGCGCGTTCGCTAACTGTACAGGATTTTCATGGAGGTGTCCTCAGCACTTAAGGAACAGTCCTTTTGCACAAGGATCAGAGCTATCCTTCCGAAGCATTGTACTTGGCTAGCCAGGGTATATAGAAAAAACATGGTTGGGCTTGTTAAGACAGAATGCATCTCTCCAGCATGCCAAACATCAAAGTATTGTTAGAAAAGGGGTCCGACTACACCCCATACGTTTGCTAACCTTAATGACCATGCCTTCTATCTTTGGTTTTAGTCATCTCCGCTGATGAGGCGACATCCAGGATTTCAGCTCACGCACAACATCCAAAGATAGATCACAAAATCCCACTTGGATTCACACACCTCAAAATGCTTGGAATCTCACATGAATTCCAGCATCTAACACCAGTACAAAACTTGTTTTTTGTGTCCCTTCATTTGCATCTGTTGTATAAACAACATATGCAAATAGTACAATCTGCATCTATTTCTAATTCGCAATCGACGCAAATCAGGGAAAACAAATATTATATTTCCCTTTGCATCCATTATAGTCAAGGAACTGACACGGTAGGGTGGAGTTGAAAGTTAATTATTGTAGGTATAATGGAGTAATTAGCGTCTCTTCTTTTTATAATGGACGCAACAACAAAGTACTACTCTTAATTAAACAAATAAAGCCGCGAGTATGGTGGGAAAAGAAAACCAATTTCGCGCAATCTTCTGAAATTATCGAGGGAAATTTAAACCCTAAATTCACGAATCCCTCGTTTCGCCTTCGCTTCCAAAACATTACGAGCGTTTATATTCACTTTTAAATCCATTTGTTGAAGTTTGATGATACCTTTTTCCTCTCATCTAGCTTGCTGAAGCTCCAATTTCTCAGTCGATGCCCTCTTTCTTATTCCCTCGATAACCCAACTTCTACTGCTTTTAGGTATTATTTATTTATTTCCACATTTCTTTGTCGATCATTGACTAGTTCTTTAATTGTGAGGAGATGAATCGCCATTTTTGTTTTAACAAGATGAATCTAACATATTGTGGTTTAATTGTAAGTAGTTGATATAGGTTACAATTGTAATTCGTCAACCTGATTTGTGTATCTACTAAGTAGTTGTTAAGTCAATTGAAAATTTTGTTGATAACACTAGTTTAGATAATGATAGTGTTCCAGCTAAAACATTTATTCCCATGTCTCTAATTGAACAGTTTAACTGTTCAATTGTATGTTGTATAAGTTCCCATTTGTCTTGCATGTTTTATGATGTTTTAATGTAGTTTTAATTCATTTTTTATTTTGTGATATTGTAGTTGCTCCATGTTGTATCAGTTCCTATTTATCTTAAAAGTATGTTTTATATTATCTAATATGATCACTTCTGTACTTTCCTTATTAGTTTGTTTGAGTCAGTTTACTCGTTCTCAGTAACTCGTCAATGCTGTTGCATCTCAAAACGAGGTATTTATCAGTTTTGCGTCATCAAACGTATATTTGTTGCATCTCAAATCTTGGGCAGGTGTTTTTTTTTTTTTTTTTTTTTTTTTTTTTTTTTTTTGTTACAAGAGTTGCATGAAGCATTAGTATTAAATATATAAATTTTTGTCATGACATTGCACCATCAACTCTGAGTTAGGACTACTGTACATTACTTGCTTATCATTTATGAAATTATCTATTTTTGATAATTTCTTATACGATTGAATACTTGGCAGTGAGCATATCCATGTTTTCGTCTTACATGTGGAAATAGAACTGAGCATGTTTATAGTAATAAGCTAACAATTGTCACTAGCTTTAGCTATGACTATAATCTTATCAATTTATTCATAACTTTATCCTTTTTGCTGTTTAAGATTTGGATGACAACACTGCTGTAGCAGCTTCACCACTATAAAGAACGCGTGACAAAAGTTAGAAGAAATAACTGTTTTAATATCGGAAACTAAACTTCGACTTTTGCAGTTTTCAAAACATTTTTTCTTATTCATTTCGACATAAGATGCATTTCTTCAAAACTCCAAAAAGCATGATTTATGCAATTTCCATTTTTTTAAAAAATCTCCTATAAACATACAAAACTTCCTCAGTTTGTGCAGATTTGATTCTGTGCTGATTTATATTATTTTTCTTAAGGATTTGAGGAAGTTAGATTTTAGAAGAGAATCAAAGTTTTTGTTATTGCACGGAAAATGTAATTTGTCTTTGAATACAAGAATGTAGTAATTATACTCTGTACATAACATTAGGCTTTATATAATAGCCTATTCAGAATGATGGGCCAAGCCCAAACAGAAAACAGAAAAGAAAAGAGGATACACGGGGAAGTAAAGTATTCGACCCAATAAGCCCATACTTTAACTCCCCCCCTGAAACCCTAATCGGTTATTATACCAATTAGGTTTCCAAACATAAGAAAATGGCGGCGGCTCAGAGAAAAACACATAACGATGCCTTCAAATTGCTCGAGAGCGAAGATTATCAGCTAATTTTCTTCATCGTCTCTCTCAGAACATCAGGTAAAACTCGAAACTTTATCTGTCAATTTAGTCTTTGAACATCAGGAATTGATAAAGGAATTTTATGATTTTGAGCAGATTACATCTTCAATTCTGATAATTTTCTTCATCGTCTCTCTCAGAACATCAGGTAAAACTCGAAACTTTATCTGTCAATTAAGTCTTTGAACATCAGGAATTGATAAAGGAATTTTATGATTTTGAGTAGATTACATCTTCAATTCTGATAAGCTTTAGCTGAAACACCTCAATCTGGAATATAAATCATCCTTGTTGATCTCTTGCTCAAATCTGCAGCGTCTACGCATAGTTCTTCCTTCAGTCTCGTGAAATTGAGCCTGGAAAGCGGTTTAGTAAGTACATCAGCTTTTTGATGCTGTGACGGTATATATCCAACCATTAATTTTCCTTGTAACACTTGCTCTCTGATAAAATATAAATCGATCTCTATATGCTTTGTCTTTGAATGAAGAACTGGATTAGAAGCTAATGAGATAACACTCACATTATCACACCATATTACAACTTTTTTTTCTGATTTAACCTTAAGTTCACTCAATAAGGATTCGATCCACAACACTTCTGCTGCTGCACTAGCAACACATCTGAACTCAGCTTCTGTACTAGATCTAGAAACAGTACTCTGCTTTCTAGCACTCCATGAAACTGGATTTTTTCCTAAAAAGATGCAATAACCAGAAGTTGATTTTCTGTCATCAATGTCTGCACCCCAGTCTGCATCTGCATATGCATTTATATTTAGAGTATTGCTGACTTTAAAAACTAGACCATGATCCAGTGTTCCTTTCAGATATCTAAGAATTCTCTTAACTGCAACCCAATGAGTATCTAAAGGATTTTGCATAAATTGACTTGCTTTATTTACACAATAAGCAATATCAGGCCTTGTAATGGTAGCATATTGTAATGCACCAATTATACTCCTATAGAACCTTGCATCTGAAAATGCCTCTCCTTTGTTTTTAGAAAGTTGACTGTTAATAATCATAGGAGTTGGTAGAGGGTTTGCCTTGTCCATTTTAGCTCTTTGAAGGATTTCAGTAATATATTTTCTTTGGTTAAGATGGATTTCTGAACTGGATCTTTTGACTTCAACACCTAGGAAGTAGCTTAAGTCACCAAGGTCTTTGATAGAAAATTCTGTATTCAACCTTTTAGTGACATTGTCAATCTCAGATTTATTGCTTCCTGTAATAATAAAGTCATCAACATAAATTAGAATATATGTTGTATCAGTTTCAGAAAATTTTGTAAAAATAGAATTGTCAGATTTGGTAGATGTGTATCCATAGTTGACAAGTGTAGATTTCAGCTTGTCAAACCACACTCTAGGTGCCTGCTTTAACCCATAAATTGCTTTATTGAGCTTGCACACCAAATTTGTATTATTGCCTTGACAGAATCCTTCTGGTTGTTGCATGAACACCTCTTCCTGTAAATCACCATTAAGAAAGGCATTATTAACATCAAGTTGTCTGATGTTCCAATTCCTAAACAAGGCTATTGACAATATTATTCTAATTGATGTGGGTTTCACAACAGGTGAAAAGGTTTCAGTAAAATCAAAGCCACACTGTTGTGAATAACCTTTAGCAACTAACCTAGCCTTGTATTTAGAAATTGAACCATCAGAATTTTTCTTTAATTTATATACCCATCTGCATCCAATTATATTTTTATTCTCTGGTTTTTCAACCAGAGACCAGGTTCCTTTGCTAATTAAGGCATTATATTCTTCTGCCATAGCTTGTTTCCAATTGTCATATTGATTAGCTTCATGAAAGGAAACTGGTTCATCTTGAAACACAATAGTATTAATATTTTTGGATTTAAAAATACCACACTTTGCTCTAGTTAACATTGGATGCTGATTGAGATTATCTCTATTCCCTCTGCCAAGACTGATTTTTTCAGCTTGTTCTCTAGCAGATGATTGACTGCTGCTTTCAGTAGTTTCTTGAAATGACTGATCTTGAACTTCAATGTTGTCATTAGTGGCATGCTCTTGACCTGGCCTCTCTAAAGGCACTGTGAGTTGAGAGCTGGTGGTGGTGTCTCTAGCAGCTAATGTAGATGGCACCATCACTTGAACATCCTCAGGTATATCAGGAATAACCACTCTTTGCTCAACAACTTTTTTAGTTGTCTTACAATTAATATTACTAAATGGGAATTTCTCCTCATTAAATTTTACATGTCTGGAAATGTATATTCTACCAGCATTATCTAAACACTTAAAACCCTTCTGTCTATTGCAATATCCTAGAAAAGTACAGGATTTGGATCTGAAATCTAATTTATGAGCATTATATGGCCTTAGACAAGGAAAACACTGACATCCAAATATTTTCAAGTGATGATAATCTGGTTTAACTTTAAATAAAATCACCCGAGGACAATTAAAATTTAGTACCTTAGTAGGTAATAAATTTATTAAATGTACACTTGTCTCAAAGGCTTCAGGCCAATATTTTAAGGGCATTGAAGCTTGAGCAAGTAGAGTCAAACCTGTTTCAACAATATGCTTGTGTTTCCTTTCTATTAAACCATTTTGTTCTGAAGTATATGGACAAGTAATCCTATGACTAATACCTTTCTTTTCAAAAAATAATTTCAGTGGTAAGAACTCTCTTCCACCATCAGTTTGAAAGGTTTTAACATGATGCCCAGTTATATTTTCAACTTTATTAATATACTGCATTACCACATTACTCACTTCAGTTTTAGATTTTAGTATGTAAATCCAAGTGAATCTGGAATAAGCATCAATAAAGGAAATATAGTACTTGTAACCATATACTGAACTAGTGGATGCTGGTCCCCATAAATCAGTTGCCACTAATTCAAGTGGATTAGAATAAATTGTGTGTGAGTTTGGAAATGTAAGTTTATGAGATTTTCCCAATTGACAAGAAGAACAAACATATGAATCAGAAATATTGTTGACATTCAAGTTATTGCATTTCATAATTTGTTTCACAATTTTAACACTTGGATGTCCTAACTTGCAATGCCACAATTCAAACTGCTTGTTACATTCAGAATCATTTACAGAAGTAGATAAGCACACTTTATTTAAGCATTTAGAATTTCTAGAATTAGTGACATCGAATCTGTATAACCCTTTAATCTCATTACCCTGCAAAATAACTTCTTGTGTCAGAATGTCTTTGACAATGCAATAATTAGGATAAAATTCAAAAAATACATTGTTATCCTTAGCAAATTGGGAAACACTCAATAGATTCTTTTTAATAGAAGGAACCCTTAACAAATTTTTTAAAATAAGTTCTTTAGGTCCTTTTAAACTTGCATTTCCAGTATGTGTTATATGTGCAATCTTGCCATTACCAACTAAAAGATTTTGCATACCTTTGTATTCTTTGTTCCCCAAATTGAGATTGTTTAAGTTGTTGGTAATATGATTTGTAGCTCCTGAATCCGGGTACCAGCAATCATCTGTAGCATCATCAGTAGAAATAGAATCTATATTTGAATTTTCAGATTGATTTTTGTTGCTGTCCTTCTGCACATTCACCAAGTTTACACTAGAATTATTGCTTGACTGCCTTGGATTCACACTGGAATTATACCTAAAATAGCATTTATTGGCAGTATGACCAAATTTTTCACAAATTTGGCATCTAGGTCTGTTGTTGTTATTTCTACCTCTGCCTCTGCCACGATTTGACTGACCATTTCTCTGAAAATTAGGCTGATTCTGATTTTTTGAAGCATTGCTTTGATTTTTACCCCTTCCATAGGCTGTGTAATTAACAGACATGTCTGAAATCATATTTCTTTTATGATCAATTCTGCCTTCATGAGCTAATAAGGTTGAATACACATATTGTAGACTTGGTGTAGGATCCATAGACAAGATAATTGCAGAGACTGCTTCATAGTCATCATCCAACCCACTCACAATTGATAAAACTTGTTCAGATTCAGGAATTTTTTGACCTGCTGAACTTAATTGATCACAAATGTTTTTTACCTTTAGCAAATACTCATTCATTGTTGAATCACCTTTTTTAATACTGTGAAGCAGTCTTCTGTGATGCATGATTCTTGTAGAGGACTGTGCAGAAAAATTCCTCTCAATTGTAGACCATACTTCATTAGCAGTTCTAACACCAATTAACTGAGGTAAAATGCTTGCACCAATGGATGACATCATCCATGCACAAATGAGACTATCTTGTCTCTGGTAAGATTGAAATTCTGGATTTTGAACAAGTTTATCCTCATTATCTCTAACAAATTTTGGAGGAATGATTTTTGTTCCATATATGTAATCATCAAGACCATACCCTCTAATTGCTGTTTCTATCTGCAATTTCCATAACAGATAGTTAGACTCATCAAGTTGGATTGAAATTAGCTGACTTTGTGGTTTGATGACTGCTTTCATCAAATCTTGAATGGGATCAGAAGGAGGTAGATTCTGAGAAGTTGATGTTCTTGCACTGGATACATTGACACTGGTTTCATCACCAGGTCCAGCCATGATAGAGAATACAGTCGCAAATCAAACAAGAAAGGTAAAAATACTCTGATTTCTGAAGCCTTGAATTGAGAATTTAAAGGAACTTCTCTGTTTTGATTTAAGTAGATACCTTTAAGACTTGAATGATGAACGATCTTGATAAATTGTTAAACTGACAAGTCTTGCTGGATGGCTCTTAAACCAACTGGACCAGTTTCTTTGATTTCTTGATCGGTTTCTTGAATGAATCAGGTAATTTTCACCACAAAGCATCAATGGAAGAACTGTTGCAGTCTGAAGAACTTTAGGCGAGGCACAGTTCCTTGATTGATGCCAACAACTCTCAAATGAAGAGGTTAAAACCTTGAATGAGAGGGTCCAAAGGATGATATATTGCTGATGGACAATAATCTCTTAAAAAACAGTCGTTCAGGATCAAGCAATTGATGCTGTTAAGCACATGAAATTGCTCTGATACCAAGTTAGATTTTAGAAGAGAATCAAAGTTTTTGTTATTGCACGGAAAATGTAATTTGTCTTTGAATACAAGAATGTAGTAATTATACTCTGTACATAACATTAGGCTTTATATAATAGCCTATTCAGAATGATGGGCCAAGCCCAAACAGAAAACAGAAAAGAAAAGAGGATACACGGGGAAGTAAAGTATTCGACCCAATAAGCCCATACTTTAACTGAGGAATCAAATCTATTTTGAGAAAACCTGGATGCTAGTTATGGTTTATGTAATGCAGAAAGAGATGTTGCACATGTTTATAAAAATAATGGGATACCGCATACTATTAACATTATGAAGTCTTTTTTCTCAAGTAGAATAGGACCTTGCTTCCATATCCCTCATATAGGATAGAAGCAAATATATAGAACATAGTATGTTAGGTTGGTGGTCTATTTGAATGGTAACTCGAGTTTTTTCTATTTATAGCAAACAAGTACATCATATATGTTGGATTTGGCAGTACAACACATAAAGAGTTACAGAGTCATATTCAGATTTGTTTTCACATTTTCACAGCTTAAATTAAAGTGCATTCAAATTTGAAACACAGTAGCTCTTGCATTCATATGTTACTTGAAGTTCTGAGGTGTGAACCGTATAACATATTCCTGATCTTCCTTTGCTTTTGGTCATATCTTTGCTCCGATTACATAAAGTCTCACCGGTAGCACCAGATAACATCAATCAATGTTTTTATTGTACCATCCTTGATTGTTGCAAGATCTTAACCAAGATAAAGAAAATTGCAAGTGTGCATGCAAAGAAGAAAGTTCATGAAACTTCTATTTATGTATAGAATATATCTTATTTTTTATGCTTATCATCTATGAGCAAGGTACATTGTTTTGCTCTCCTGATCTTCTACGATATATTTCCTGATCTTATTCAACTCTAGCTAGGAGCCTCGTTCTTGACATGTAAAAAGCCACGGCATTTCAAGACTTTTGATCAGAAAGCTTGCATTCTAGAGATTGGTTTGTGAAAATGCATGACATTTCAAGACCAATCTGGGACTTCAAAGCTCTACCATGGTTCCTTTATAGGAAGCGTTCCAGTCTTACTTTGTTGGTTTATTTGTAGAAAGCAAATTGTGTGCAATTCATTCTAAGAGGGTTACAATCATGTCTATGGTATTCAGGTTGCTAAACGAATTAGGGGTGAGACTGCCTAAATTTTCCCAGTGAAATTCTTGCTTCTAATCTAATATTTTGGGTTCCTTTATTTCTCAAAACATATTAAATCTTTATATTGCTAATGTTTTACTGTAGTATGTTGATAACAAATAAGTTGCATAAATTTTTTTCTAACTTGAATTATTTGGAAACCAGAGAAGAGTGGAAGTGCTGCGAAACATAATTTGTAGACATCTTACAAATTTATTATTTCGATTTCTATTTTTTCTAAGTTAGCAAAGTTTGGCATTCTGGAACTACTAGTTTAAATTAAAAAGTTAATAAAGTATGATATTAACAATAAATAGTAAGAAGAATGCTGATTGATGGATTATAAAAGCATTTTCGGATTTTGTTTTCCTTTCATTTGGTATACTCCGTTGTGTATTTATCAGTGCACAATTTTTTCACTTATTTATTTTCTGAATACTAGAGCGTAATTTCTGGTCTTAAAGATGTTCGAGACATTGTTGTCCGTTTTGACAGAGCACATGTTGCTTATAAACTTTGGCACTAGTCTTAATAATGTTAAATTTGTGCAGGTATAGGGGGTCAAGCCCAAAGAACATATAATAATGAGTAATCCAAGCAGACCAATGTGCAGGTAAGAAAAATTTATGCAATGGTTCTAGTAATGAATATCTCTAAGAAAAATTTAGTAATTATGATAGCGGATTAAAAAAATTATACAATGGTTCTACATAAACTAGGCGCCATGTGGGAATCAAAAGTGCGTCATACATTGGAATTCTTATAGCTGTAGAAGAAAAGCAGAAGGTATATTTAAGAAAAGAAAAAGGCATATTCTGCTTATTGAATCCAGTCTTCCATTCCCATGCAGAAGGTCTTTGATTGTGCCTCTTAGTGTAACGAGGCTAAGGTAATTTTAAAGCAAATGAGGCTATATGTTGATAAATACAAATTTGATGGATGGGCTGTTTTAGCGAGCTTAAGTAATTAAAATTGACTGAAACTTTTATTTAGAAGACCACCTAAGTGCTACTCTTTTCTCTTACAGAAATGGCATGAATCTGGAACAATTCATGCATCGCCTGCAGATTTACTGATTATAACCTCCGATGGTCTTATAATTGCTGCACATTCTAGTGTTCTGGTAATTACTTCCCCCCCAAAGATTTCAACTCTTAAGTTTTGTATTTCGTGGAATTTTAATAAAATAAAAAAGGACTTTACAAGCGTCTGCGTCTCCTGTTTTAGAGAACTTAGTTTTTATGATGAGAAACAAAATGGAATTCTGAAAGAATCATCTCGATACTCAGCATTCAGTCTGAAGCAATATTCGCAATTTTGCAGTTCATCTACTCTTCAAAGTATGTAAGGTACATTATAAATATACTGCAAGGCTCGAGTTCTCTTATTCGACATTTATTTGATCTTCCGAATTGTGGGATTTGGCTGTCTTCAGTAGAAGGAAAAGAAGCGATAGAAAAGTATGGAGTGCATTTATTACTGTTGGCGCATAAATACGAAATAGATTGGTTGAAAAAGTGTTGTGCAATTGAAATTGGGGCACAATTGAAAGCAAATTATGTAGTGGATATTCTACAAATTGCAAAGCTTTGTGGTGCATCAAGGCTATATCAAACCTGTTTGAATTATCTGTCCAAGGATTTCAGTTTAGTTGAGAAATCTGACGGGTGGAGGTTTGTTCAGAAGCATGATCCGAGATTGGAGTTTGACATCTTACAGTTTCTTCAAGAGATGGATCAGGTTTGTCTTCAAATCCCTTTGCATCATGTTGATAGTGATCTTAAATCATATTTTATGTTACTTTTTGATAAACTGTAAATCTTTGCTCTTTATGTTATTTCCTGTTATTTAAGAATTGTGTTTAGAATGCTAAGATCCAAATTTACAGCTAAGTTTTTCTAATCAGATGGGGCAAATTCTAGTTAAAAATAAACTTGGGGTTTCTGTCTTAAGAATACAGAACAAGAGAGGAATTGACATGAAGTTATATGAAATGAATAGATCAGAAAGTTGCTTGGTATTTGTTTATTTATTATATATTTTGTACTTTCTTCAAAATGGGACTAAATTATCCTTATCACTCACTGGATTCCACTTTGATAAATTATTCAAAAGCATTTTAATGGTCTGTGTTAGAAAATTTTGATCCATAAACAATTTGGTTCATTGCAAATTTTAGAGAAGTGTTGATCAGCTATGTTTAAATGTATGAGGCACATGCTAGTAGTGGTTTGGATTCTTTTAGTATTTTCGTAATCAGTTTGAAGAAAACTAATTCTCGCTCATATAGACAAACGTTCAAAATTCCAACACTGATTTAAAATAAATTCCAAACATTAACTATTCTTCTCAAATTTCAATGGCATAACTTAAATTTTTTTGGGTAATTGTTTAAGCTAACTGCAAAAAGCCTGAAGTACCAAATGAGGCTGGAAATGGCACTCGAATTGACTGTCCTCATCTTTTTTCATGTAACTAAAATAAGTAGCAACTGCAATTATAAATCATTAGACTTAAAACGATTGAGCATGGTTCTTAACGATTTAGAGCCCAGTTTGGATATAATTCATAAAAAACTTAAATTTTGTTTTCGATTTAAACTTATCAACAGTTTGAAAAAAGAAAGATCAGTTTATGTGTTTTCCATTTAAACTTATCGCAAATGAAACAGAATTAAACTAAGCTCATGTTTTAATTAAAATTGATGTTGTTTTCACCAATTTGTATAATACCTGCATGTTGCTGGCAGTTTGCACTAAGGAGTTCAAACTATAAGGTTGCAATGAATTACTTCTCAGTTCAAATTGTCAGCCTACATGGAGTAACCAAGTGCAATAAATGAATAAATAGATGTGCCACAAAGATTTTTCACAAGTGGTCCTTGTTTCATTTATAAAATGTGTAATAAATAGATGTTTCATTCATAAAATGTGAAATAAATAGATGACCAGTCAATCTCCTTCATGATGTGCAATAATAGAGAGATTTTGTATTATGTCATTAGAATTGCAAGTGCTCCTGACCTTTTCTTATCTGCCAAAAGAATAAAAACAAACTTTGAAAGCATGGTAACAAGACTTGCTTCCAAAATACTCCTTTACCCGAACGTTGTTCTATATTATATTCATTTATGTATGAATGGGCTCAGACCATTCGATCAATTCATCTTTCACATGTTGCCTTATAAATAAAGTAAAATTAAATATGGAATAGACTTCAACAAAAAAGATAACGGTAATCCCATTCCATTGAATTTTTAACACGAATGCGGTTTGAAAATGATAAGGTGTTTTGGGTGTTAATGGTAATTGTTAAATTGACGTGTTAAATATTATTTCAAATTTGTCTTTATGCAAGTATCATTATTTCATTATTCAAATTTCTTACTATTATGCAACAGTTTATAACTATGATACTGAGAAAACAATTTATAACCATGATACTGTAATAGTAACCAAATTCACTAGTTGAGAAAGCAACAAGCAACATAGTACACTATACCAAGTTTGTCTATGTAGAAGGAAGAATAACTTCTGATATTATTTGTATTTTCCTTCATAGTAATTAAGAGCTGCTGTAGTATTTTTTATTATAAAAAAGAGTAACTAACAGCTTGGAAAATCAGTTAAACTATAGAACCACATGTTTATGTATTTCAGGAACTGGTTAATGCGCTGAAATTTGTAGTGGTAACCTGATCACTGAAATTTATGGAAACTGAATTTTGTAGCAGTAACTTGATCACTGAAATTCATACATGGATCACTTGTTAATGCAGGTGCTACAAAGTGGTCGTGCAACGTGCTGTGTGCTTGTGACTACAGAGCTAACAAAAGAAGAATTACCAGAGGATGTGAAAAAGCCGGAGCTTCTGTCCGAGTATGATAAAGCGGTCAATGAAGGTTATGCCTTAACTGATTTCATATATCTTTTTGGAAGCGCTGTAAAAGGTAATTATTTTCTATCGAGTCAATCACTGTGCAATATAAAATAATGGTAATAAATTAAAAGTCGTAATTAGCCTGTTATTCAACTTGATTAAGATGCTTCTGTATCATGATTTATCACAACTTCTCTACCTTCTTTCTATCTTAGATCTTTGTGGACCTTATTATTTTTTCCTATATACGCATTTACAATATGATAATTGTGATGAACATCCAGTTCTCTAACCCGTTGACAATTAAATTAGCTCAACCAATGATTAAAGATACCCTGCAGGATGATGTCGTTCACACCCGTATACAGCAATACAGAACTCATTAGTGGAACATATTTTGAAAAATAAAGTTTTAATATTTATTTTGACATCATGTTTTCAAATTTGAAATATATGTTTCTGAAAGTTAGAAGTTACATATACATGGATTTTGAAAGCATAAAGATATATGGCTTGCAAATGAATATCTGGGTATGGACATGAGTTTAGGTGTGAGGATATTAAAACATTCTGCTTGTGATAAGAAATGATTTAAATATTGTTAAATTTTCAAAAATTGAATGCTGTGTATATGTAAATTTTTAGATATGCTAATTGCGATCTTCTGACATGAATGGATTTTTTTACCGATATTGTCTCATACAATATCGATAAAAAATCCATTCATGTCAGAACATTGCAATTAGCATATCTAAAATGTATGCGCCAAGTTTCCCAAACATAACGATTTTTGGTAAATCAGGTTTGTATCTATAAATTTCTTAAATGGGCGTGGAGTATGCAACATGGAATCCGATTTCAAATATTTCAAACTGCAAATATGGTTCTAAGGGAATTCATAAATGTGTGAGTCTTTGAACATGAGTAAAGAATATGCAACTACATATATGTAACCGACATACTGGGATTTTGGAAATATACAAGTGTCGTATACACATTTTCACCTAAAAAAAGCTTCATGGACAAAAATTGGCTATTAACTCTGGGTGCTCATTAAACAATGCTGAATCTTCATACATCACTGCTTTTAGTACCTATTTATACACATTGCATTTCTCAATTTATTGCATCAAATGATCATATAAACAGAGCATATATATGATAGTTTATGGTCAACTGATTTTCCTGGAAATTGATTCAAGTTGTACTTGTTATAAGTGACAGTCTCAGAAATTTTTTGCCAATAAGAAAATGTGCTATTTCTGTAGGAGATATGACTCACTTTATTTCTCTTACTACGTCGATTTTTCCTTTAATTTGACAGACCAGCTCTGTCCATGCAGGGTTGTCTATAACACCACTTTCCGATTCCATTGCCTAAAAAATAATTTTGTCCTCCGCTTTCCTACACGGTGAGTAATCCGAAAACTGGAAGTACAAATTCCAGAAGACAGACCTGGCTCCTTGCTGTTGCTCGGAACTGAAACATTCTCTATCGGAAACTAATTTGCTAACCAACAGGTTTTGTTGCTTATTCAGATTTTGTGCATTTCCTCATGTTAGACTTCATTTGGCTTGATTTTGTTAACTATGAAAATCTCAACGTTTCTAAAAATGGATTTTTGATAATATGGCTAGTCACGTTGTAGATCATGTTCTGTATATGCTATCAGTAAACCAATTTTTCATGTGAAAATGGGGTTGCATGTGACCTTTTGTTGTTCTGTATGTGTCAACTTATCTTTTGTTTTATTATAACTTTATTATTTGTAGCTAGTGGTAAAGAAGCAGAATTTGGTCCGCTAAAAGAAGGTTACATGTTTGAAACTTCAACTGGACTATCACGGATGTGAGTAAATCTCCTGAAACAACAAATGTTACGACATCCAATTCAAAATGTTTTTTCCCCTTCTATAATATTTGTATTAATAATTTTTCAGGCTTCTGAGCTCACCAACATACTCGGTAAATACCCTGAGCTTGCTTGCACTGATGGTCTTTTTCTCTTATGCTTAATTACATGCAGGATTACAAGTATGCAAGTTTTAATCCGGTTGCATATGATGTTGCAAATCACTTCTGTGAAATGGCAGTAGATTATCATATAGAAACACCTCATGTTTTGGACTACAGTAAATACCCAGGTATGTGGTGCCTCTTTGTCAAAAATAAATGTTCATTTTATAAGGTTATTTTGAATCGATAAAGGGGTTGAAGAACATAGACGATTTGTACATGCATATTTGAATTCATCAATAAGTAAAAGAAACTGCATATCCAAACTCTATGACTTCCAAGTACCAACTCCGAATGATTAACTCGACTTGATGCGCACGGGAGATTCCAGAAGATACGGAAGTGGAGAATCTTCTAGAAGATGTTGAGAAGTATGTATGTACTTGCTAGCCATTTACTATGGGGTATAGTTCCAGTAAGTGCTGCTGCTTTATATACATATGTTACTGGAAAGCAGTGGTTTTGATTGACGAATATAAATTTGTAGGATCATGTAAATGATATCGACTTTGACTATATGGAATATGCAAGGGAAATGTTTAACCAGTTCTGGTTAAGGACGCCAATGCAGTCCTTGATGGTCAGCTTTTGTCCATACACAAAATCTCTAATTCTATTCATGAGAGTAACAAACTCATTATCTTATCATAGGAACCAATAGCATTTCACTTGGTGCTGAGATATTTCAAGGTCTCTACCCTGTCGAGACAATAAAGACAGTTGGAAGAATATGTGCTGAAGTGAGTTCCTTTAAATTTGCATGTTATGTTTCGTACTAATTATGTGGAAATTTTGTTAGCATATGTGATGCGACTCTTTTCCTTTTTTTTCCAGGCTGAGAATGTATATAACCACTCTTTTCATTTTAAAAGAATAGTAGAACATGCTGAAATTAATGATTCAAATATTTGTAGAGAAGGAAAGAAATTGATTGATTGTCAATCAATTAATTGGCTCATATATGAGAAGATATAAGAGGAAGTTTGTGGAAGAAAAATAAAAGGCCAATCAATCAATTAATGAAGAACCAATTTACTTGGGAAAGAGATTGGGACCATAATTGCACCATCCATTTATGCTCCAATCAAATCAAGAAAAATAGTATTTATTTTCCCTTCATGTCCAAGCAATCTAGAAACTTCTCTTTTTTATCCCCAAGAAATCTCTCTATATAAATAGGGGTCATGTTATTGTATGAAACAAGAAATCCACCAATAGTCTGCTCTTTATTGTAATCTTTTGTACTCATTTCCTCATTGAGAAATAAAAGTTGTTGGGTCTCCGTGGACGTAGGCAAAGTCGAACCACGTTAAAAAATTGTGTGCTCTTTCCTTTATTTTCTATTTTTGTTCTTTTTATAATTTGTGACACTTTTTTTATTTTTGACGTTGTTGAAATTGTTGATAGACTAGATCATTGGATTTATTTGTATTCCGCTACCCAGATATCTGATTTCGCACTACAGATTGGTATAAGAGCTAGTTGTCCTGTTAAAAGACTTTTTCAACCATGTCAAATTCCACAAAGAATAACGGTGGTAGAAGCGCTACAAATTATGGAGTCGCTAGATTTGATGGAAAGCGGGATTTTGGCACATGGAAGATGAAGATGGAAGCGGTGTTGAAGAAAGAGAGGACATTTAAAGTTGTTTCAGATCCAGAGAAATTGAAGAAATTAGCATCTGAAGAGTTAGAAGAATTGGAAAAGGATGCTCTTACTACCATCCAGCTTAGCCTTTCTGATGAAGTACTTAGAGAGTTTTCTTATGTGAAAACTGCTAAGGAATTGTGGGATGCTCTTCAGAGAAAGTTCTACGATAAGTCTTTCACCAACCGCATCATCTTATAGCAACAACTTTATTCTTTCAAAATGAGGCCCTGAACAAATGTATTTGCTCATATAGATGCCCTCAACACACTTGTCATGAATCTTCCAGCAGCTGATGTAAAGATTGAGGATGAGGCGCAAGCTGTTATTCTTTTATGTTCTTTACCCGCATAGTATAACACTTTTGTTAACTCTATGATATATGGACGTTCGTCTATTTGCTTGGAGGATGTGAAGAAAAATTTGCATAACGAGATATTGAGAGGAAAGTTAGCAAGCATGAGCACGAAGAATGATTCTGAAAGCCTTGTTGCACAGAGAGGAAGAAGTCAAAGTGGGCCCAAATATGGTGGAGACAAAGCTAAGTCTATATCTTAGTCAAGAGGAGCCCGGAAGGGAGTTTGCCATTATTGCAGAAAACCTGAACATTATATTGCAAGTTGCCCCAAGTTGGAGAATAAAAACAAAGTTGTTCCCCAGAAGGCTTCAGCATCTACAGCGGAGACATCAGATTCAGATAATGATCCTGAAATTTTTACAGTTTCAGCCTCTCCTATGAAGAGTACTTTGTAGATTATTATTGACTCGGGAGCTTCCTATCACATGACACCTGATAGGCATTCTTTTTCCACTTATCGTCAACTTGATGGAGGAGAGGTTCTCATGAGAAATAATGTTTTTTGTCGCTTGATTGGTATTGGAACAGTAAAAATCAGGATGTTTGATGGTGTTATTCGTACTTTATGTGATGTCAGGAATGTGCCTGATTTAAGGCGTAGTTTGATCTAAATTGGAGCATTGTGCAATTTTGGCTTAAAGTGTGTTATAGAAAAAGATTCATTAAAAATTACAAATGGCTCATTGATAGTAATGGGAGGGGTAAAAACTGGAAATCTATATTTGCTAAAGGGTACAATTGCTATTGCGGAGTCTGCTTCAGTTATTGATTCAGTTGATTCTGATTCTACCAGATTGTGGCATTTTCGTATGGGCCACATTAGAGAGCGCAGTTTAGAAAGTATTGAGAAAGCGATGCTTGATTGACGGTGTTCATCATTCAAAACTTGACTTTTGTGAAGGATGTGTACTTGGAAAGCAGACGAAGGTTTCTTTTGGCATTGCAGAGCATAAGTCTAAAGATGTTTTAGAGTAAGTTCATACTGATGTTTGGGGTCCCGCACCATTCCTATTTTATGGAAGAGCCAGGTATTTCGTTTCATTTGTTGATGATTTTTTCTAGAAAAGTATGAGTTTACTTTATGAAGTCCAAAGATGAAACTTTTGATAGGTTTCAGAGTTGGAAATCTCTTGTTGAGAAGCAGTCTGGAAAGAAAGTGAAGGTTCTTCATTCAGATAATGGTGGTGAATTCACTTCTCAAAAATTCATCAAATTTTGTGAGTCTGAGGGAATCAGAAGACATTACACCACACCAGGAGATCCTCAGTCAAATGAGGTTGCAAAGAGAACGAATCAGACTTTGTTTGAAAGAACTCGTTGCTTACGGCTGACTGCGGGAATAAATAAGAGATTTTGGACAGAAGCATTATCTACGGCGGTTTTCCTTATCAACCGCACACCTACCGCCATAGATATGAAGATTCCTGAAGAAGTATGGAAGGGAGAGCCTGTATCATATTCCTTTCTCAGAGTGTTTGGTTGTCCAGCTTATGTGCATGAGAGCAAAGGGAAGTTGGATCCAAGATCGCGCAAGTGTATTTTTCTTGGATATAAGAAAGGAATTAAGGGGTATATGATGTGGTTTCCTACTACCCAGAAGGTTGTTACTAGCAGGAATGTTACATTTGATGAGAAGACTATGTTGAAGGTGGAGCCTTCTTCTTTAGTTAATGATGATGTTGAGAGGACAAATTCAGAATGTCAAACATAAGGCAGATCATCAGACTTCCATATGAGTAAGAATGGTGATTCCGATGACACCGTGGTTGATAGGGAAGAGACAGAAGATAAACCTCAAGGTGGAGCTCAAATTCAAACTCGACCAACGAGAGAGAAGAAAAGATCTACATGACTCGATGATTTTAACATTGAAGATATTGACTTTGATGACATGACAACTTATGCATTAAGCATATTTCATGATGAACCAAGAGACTACAGAGATGCCATTAATTCAGTTGATATCTCCAGTTGGCTAGTAGCAATGGAGGAGATCGAGTCTTTGCAAAAAAATCACACTTGTGATTTAGTGCCACTTCCTTCAGGCAAGAGAGCAATTGGATGTAAATGAATGTATAAGATGAAAGATGGCGACAATGGTGACTTGAGGTACAAAGCAAGATTAGTGGCGAAGGGTTATGTTCAGAAGAAAGATGTGGAGTTTCATGATATTTTTTCTCCAGTTGTTAGACACACTTCCATTCGCATTCTTTTGGCATTAGGTGCTTACTTAGACATGGAGTTGGAACAACTAGATATCAAGACAACATTCTTACATGGTGATCTTGAGGAGGACATTTACCTACAACAGCCAGATGGTTCATTGATAGCAGCAGGCCAGGTCATGTTTGTAGACTTAACAAATCTCTTTACGGCTTAAAACAGTCTCCTAGATAGTGGTATAAGAAATTTGATAAGTTTATGATCTCACATGGTTACTCTAGAAGCTTTAAGGACCAATGTGTATTTTGAAAAATGTAACGATGACATCATCTATTTGTTACTTTATGTTGATGATATATTGATAGCTTCTAAGAGCATGTCTAAAATTTCGGAGTTGAAGATGGAGCTCAGTAAGGAATTTGATATGAAAGATTTGGGAAACGCACAGAGAATTTTGGAGATGGAGATTCAGAGGGATAGAAAGCAAAGAGTTTTGAGGCTCACTCAAACTCAATACATCGAGAAAGTCCTATCTCGATTCGGTATGGAGAATGCTAAACCGGTGGCTACTCCATTAGGCTCTCAATTCAAGCTATCCAGAGATGATATGTGTCCCACATCGGATGAAGGCAAAAGAGATATGCGTAATATTTTTTATTCTTGTGCGATTGGAAGCCTTATGTATGCTATGGAATGCACAAGACCTGATTTAGCTCATGCAGTTGGAGTTGTCAGTCGATATACGTCTAACCCAGGTAAAGAGCATTGACAAGCAGTGAAGTGGATACTCAGATATCTTCGTGGCACTTCTTCAGTTAGCTTGTTATATGGTGGAGTAGATGGAGACACCTCTTTTAGAGGATACTGTGATTCAGATTACGCTGGAGATAAAGATGGATGGAAGTCGGTTTCGGGCTATGTTTTTACACTTGGCATAGGCCCGATTTCGTGGAGATCAATATTTCAGTCTATCGTAGCTTTGTCGACTACCGAAGCAGAGTTGATATCGATTGTGGAAGCAACAAAAAAAAGATTGTACTTACTTCAGTTGTTGGATGATCTTTCAATGGCGCAACAGACAGTGAAGCTATTTTCAAACAGTCAGAGTGCGATTCATCTTGTTGAGAACCAAACTTATAGTTCACGGACGAAGCACATTGATGTTAGAGGCTTCTTTCTCATGATTGAGGAAGAACGAAGCAAGATCAAATTATTGAAGGTGGGTACTTCGGATAATCCTTCAGATATGATGACCTAGTTACTTCCAAAGGACAAGTTTGAGCATTGCTCAAACTTGATCAGTTTGCTTCCTGTTACTTGAGCGCCATGGGGCGCTGGGCCCAACAACTTCTATGTTGATTGTTGAAAATGAGATAATGAAGAAAGATTGTCATATTTGAATCAAGGTGGAGTGTTGAAATTAATGATTTAAATATTTGTAGAGAAGGAAAGAAATTGATTGATTGTCAATCAATTAATTGGCTCATATATGGGAAGATATAAGATGAAGTTTGTGGAAGAAAAATAAAAGGCCAATCAATCAATTAATGAAGAATCAATTTACTTAGGGAAAGAGATTGGGACCATAATTGCACCATCCATTTATGCTCCAATCAAATCAAAGAAAATATTATTTATTTTCCCTTCATGTCCAAGCAATCTAGAAACTTCTCTTTTTTATCCTCAAGAAATCCCTCTATATAATTAGGGGTCATGTTATTGTATGAAGCCAGAAATCCACCATTAGTCTTCTCTTTATTGTAATCTTTTGTACTTATTTCTTCATTGAGAAATAAAAGTTGTTGGGTCTCTGTGGACGTAGGCAAAACCGAACCACGTTAAAAATTGGTGTGCTCTTTCCTTTATTTTCTATTTTTGTTCTCTCTATAATTTGTGTCACTTGTTTTTATTTTTGGCGTTGTTGAAATTGTTGACATACTACATCATTGGGTTTATTTGTATTCCGCTGCCCAAATCTCTGATTTTGCACTATAGAACATGTGAAAGAAACAACATCATATGAAGAATGTGTAGCAACAACAGTAAGAAAAAACTATCCAATTGATTATTTCTTTTATTAAGGTTTTATATTTGGCTATTGATAGTAGTAATTACTTAACAATTAAGGTTCGATCTGCAAATACTGTCAGGGCTACAGCAGTTGTTGTGTTCACTTCTTCTGGAAAGGCTTCAAGGTATATGCTATGTAGGACACTGGAATTTCTTTTATCAGCTACTATATGATCCGATCCCGAATATCAATATGATTATTACACATATAGGTTGATTGCAAAATGATGACAAATTATGACGTAATAAGACGAGAAACATTCACAAATATGTAATTCTTCAAAATTCATTCTTATGGTTGCTTCTTTAGCAGTTTGGCTATAGATTTTATTTAGTTCTTTTTTTCAATTGGACAGGTCTGTGTTTCGAGCAAGTGTTCTTGTACTTACTTGTGTATACAGAGTTGCATGTCCATGGATGGTTATTTGTAGCAAGAGTTCTTTTTTTTTAAGCAATTGGACAGGTCTGTTAGTTGTAATATCTGGAAGATATGAAATGGAGTCCGACAATCTAATGACAACAGTAGACTTGCATGAAAAACCTCCAGGAAATAAAGGGAGCTGTAACTGAGAGATACAAAAAGTCGATTCTAAATTATCTAATTTGATACATTTCTCATACATTGGCTGTCATTTTAATGGGGATATTGCTTTTTTTTTTATTGCGGCAATGTTGTAGGCTACTGTTTTTATTTTTTATGATGATCAAAAGGAATTACACATTAATTAAGTTTGAGATTTATGAATTATTCATTGTCAGTATTTTTCATTCTCTCACTTTTACCTTATGAATTATTCATTGTCAATATTCATTGAATTATTAGGTGCAAAACAATGAAATTGTTATTTATTAGGATTAGAGATTATTTAAAGGATTATTAGAAGCTTGCTGTTTCACACTCTTGCTTCATTTATTGGATCCTAAGTTCTAATTTGAAATATCAGCATATAATTTGAAATTTAGTTTTACCGTAACTTTTTGAGCAGAGTACATATATTATGATTAATTTTTGGGATATTCCCAGCTGATTTTACCTATCTTTGGTTAATTGATATGGATTTTATTTTTTGTATCGCTGTTCTTTGGTCCATTTAGTGAGCTTATTTCATCTCTTCATGAACTGTTTTTCTGCGAAGAAGCTCCTATCTATATATTTTCCAAAATGTTCCCACTTTGATTCTTTCAGCAAACCAAATTGCTTATGTCCAAATTTGAGGGGTGCAACCGGAATTTTGTTGTCAGCAAATTACCAGTTGATTACATATAATCCAAAGGCAAACTATAGCACACCACAAATAGGTATATATCTTGTTTAAACAAACATACAACTAACCAAGATCTCATGTTTTCACTAGTACAAAACTTGTCTTTTGCGTCTCTTCATTTACATCTGTTGTATAAGCAATAGATGCGAATAGTACAATTTGCATCTGCTCATAACCTACAATAGACGCAAATAAGTGAAAGTAAATATTGCTTCAACCTTTGCATCAGTTGTTATCTATGAACAGAAACGACAGAGGAGGAGGAAAATTAAGATATGGTTGTTTGCGCCTATTTGTTGAACAATCAGAATAGGCATTAAAATTATATAATTTGCGTCTTCTCTCTTATAAAGAGACAAAAACAGTTTCTTTGTTTAGTAAATCATTCAGTAAAAGAAAAGAACTAAGGCGGGTAGTGAAGGGAAAAGGTCAACAATTCATGCGAGTTAAATGAAAGTTGGTAAGCAAAAGAAATCTTCGTTCAAAATTCAATCTCTCCTAACAGCCGACCTATTTCTGACCTAAATTCAATCCAATTTATGTTATTCCAAGTCCATTTCCGATTCCGTATTACTCGCCTTCGCGCCACCTCGTCTTCCTCGTCCTCTCTCGCTTTCTAAGGTGATATTTTATGTTCGATCATTTTATTTAAGCATTTTAACTGTTTAATTTGGGTGTTTTGATTGATTTTTTGCCCTATTAGTTTGTAAGTAATTTGGGTATTTAAATTGATTAAGTATTTTAGCTGTTTAATTTGGGTGCTTTGCACGATTTGGATTTGACTGTGCTATTAGTTTGTGTTTTATTTCCATCATTGATCCGCGTTTTCTTCGGCTTTTCCTTTCTTCTTGCTTCATTAACACACCATGAAAGGAAACTAAGATGAAATAGCACTTGAGATTGAAGTAATTTTATAGTCCGAACAAGTTTTGACTATTAGGAATTATATAACCATTATTCTGTATTGATTTATTTTTGTAGTTTCTTTTTCATTCCGGTAATTTATTTCATAGAATAAGACACATGAAGCATATTTTTGATGAAGTTGTTCACCTCTTTAGCTGAATAACAAACCATAGTTTTGCTCTGTTCTCCTTTTTCAGACTTTTTTACATATAAATACATTTCGATTTAATTTCGTTTGCCCTTTAGATTTATCTAATATTTCTTTTTTCCCCTTTCTTGCTTTACCTTACCGAAACTTGCGCATTTTGGTTGACGATTATTCCAACATCAATCATTCTCCTAAAATTATTCCAACGCCAATCATTATCCTAAACTTGCAGTTTTATTGTGTATAATATTTATCTCAAAAACCATTCCAACTTTTGTGGACTTGATGTGGAATTTGGTATAAATGCAGTCCATTTTTACGGTATAAATTATGCAAGGCAAGTCATGTGTATATAAGTATATAACATACGTATAAAACTATAGATGATCAGATCTGCTCTATTGTTTACTGCATAATCCAGGATATACGATGTGTGTAGTTGTCGTGCAAGTTTTCTTCTACATGCTTCTATGCTTTTGTATTGTATCTGCTTTTTGTGAAAACGTTACTTCTTAAATATCTACAATCCTTGCTTTGTTTGAGAGTCTAACCTTTGATGTGGGGATTTTTTTTTTGGTTGAATAAGAGCATTTTCCCAGACGTGAAAAGATATGGTACAATACAATAATGAAACCATTTTAAATAACTAGACATGTTGTTAGCCTACTTTGTGAACTAGGCAATACAAAGTCGAGATGTCAAGTGTTGAAGAACATTTCTTCTCAGAAATTATCGGGTCGGATCGGAGGGCTACCTACTACCAGTCGGATCGGAGGGCTACCTACTACCAGTCGGATCGGAGGGCTACCTACTACCAGTCAGATCGGAGGGCTACTACCAATTCGGAACGGAGCAGGACGAAATGGATAAGGACTCAGTTTCAACTCAGGACGGGTCGGATCGGATGCCCCGATCCGAACCCCTTTCTGCTCGCCCCTCCGAACCGAACCCGCATTTCATACCACTTTACCCCACGATCGCCTGAATATTCGGAGCGGTTATGACCAGTTCCTACCCACGATAATCTCTACTCTGATGCGCTGTCAGCACGAGTCCATCCGAGCCCGAGTACGATGGGATGAAAGACACGTGACTCCGAACCGAACTGAATCTGAGTGAATTTCCACCTATAAATACCCCGTCAAGAGACAGAAAAAGGGATATTCTCTTTGGCACTTTGAGAGTTCAAACACTTTCATAAACCGAATTCCAGCACTCCCAGATAATCCAAATCGTCTTTCAACATTTGTTTTGAGACAATTGAGTGAATGTATGTGAGTTGTGAGTGAAATTGAGTGAATATCTCATTGTAATTGCAACTATATCATCGAGAATAGTGATTGCGAAGTGGACGTAGGCTTTTCAACGCCGAACCACTATAAATTTTGTGTCTCCATTTTACTTTTGATCTTATTCTATTTCGATTTCAGTTAATTTGGGTGTTAGAACCACTTTTTGGTCTAACATTTTGGTGCTTTCACTGAGAGTCATTTGAATTCTCTGTTTTTTCAGATTATCGTTCTACTTTTTGGACCGTTGAGTTCAAAGAAGTTAATCCTCCAGTTTCGACGCTTTTGAATATTTGTTGGTTGATTGTTGAAGAACTACGGCCAAAGGAAAAGGCAAGGAAGTTCAAACCAGTCGAGGGAACGGAGTTGGTGAAGATCAGCAAAACGCGGTTGTGACCAGGTCTCGTGGGCAGAGCTCGGCAGTGGATCGGACAGATACAGGAAATCCGAACCGCACTCAAGGGGAGAGCTCCGATCCGATACGAGTAGGAGAATCTGAAGCAGTGCACTCCCCCAACCTGAACCGACCCGATCAAATCGCACTGCACCGATCCGAACAAGCTTCCCAGCTCCGACCCGAACAAGTCTCCCAGCTCCGACCCGACCTGATTGCCCAGCTCCGATCCGATCCGTCGCTTGGTGATGTTGGAACCTCTACTCGAGCCCCTCCAAATGCTCCGACTCCAGCCACCAGGGTCAATGATCAGGTCAATCCATCTGCGCCTATTACTCAAGGAGATTTTTCGCGCCTACTTGACATGCTTGAGAGTAATAGGGAAGCTATGAAAATCCACGAGCGCACCAATCTCATGATGCAAGAAAACATGAGACTCATGAGCAGGGAAATTAGCGAACTCCGTAGACAGAGAACCCCATCCCCGGTTCGTCACACACCAACGGATCAGTCTTCTTCTTCTGAGGAAGAACGGCCCCGTGAAAGAAGGCCGCTCGAACGACCTCAGAATTTGGAGCAGCTGACGTTCGGAGCTTTGGGGTCCCGTGAGGACGCTGCACGGGTACTAGGACCTAATGATCCAAGCTTGAGAGAGCCTATGTTGTTACCGATGCAGGGATCCCATGTATTACCTAGAGACCCTAACCTAACCAATCCCACTCAGGGACAAATGCTCCAGCCCCTTCCTCCCGAGATCGACCGGGAGCGTAGGGAACGAAGCAGGGCAGAAGCGGCTCGAAGAAGGAGGGCGTCCCCTGATGAGGAGCTCAGAGGAAAGCCGAACATTGGAAGGAGGGCGTCTCCTGATCAAGAGCCCAGAAGGAACCCGGATACCAGAGCCAGGGAGCCTGAACGACCCCTAACCAATGCTGACGTATGGGCTATGGTACGCCAGATCATGTCTGAAAGCCGGAACTACACCAATGAAGATTATGGCATTGAACGAAGCCATACTCCCTTTATTGACGACATCCTCAACTTTCAGTTTCCCCGATGTTTTAACCTGCCGTAGATGGACAAGTACAATGGGAGAACCGATCCGGGACAGCATTTGATGCAATATGCATGGCTCATGAATGCTGCTGCTGCCCCTGACGCAGTGAAGTGTCAAGCCTTCCCGATCTATTTAGAAGACGTGGCGCTGCTATGGTTTACCCGACTTCCCCCTCGGTCGATATCGAATTTCAGGGAATTGAGTGAACGTTTTATGAATTAGTTCCGACTTCATGCCCGAAAGTCTAAGAGTGTTATTGAATTATCAAGAATTAAGCAAGCGCCGGGAGAGTCTTTGAAGTCATATCTCGACCGTTTCAACTTAGCTGTGACAGAAGTCAGTGACCCGCACGAGCCCACCATCTTGATGGCTTTGATGGAAGGAGTCGATCCTGACTCCGAGTTTGGAGATTATCTTTCTGGGAAGCCACCTCCCACGAGAGAGCTATTCTATGAAAAGGCCGATATTCTCTTAAGACGAGAGGAGGCAAGGGAAAATAGAAAGATAAAGTCTGGAGCGGCTTCAAAAGAAAATGTTCAGAGTGATGTCGCCGTGAAGCAGTCTGGAGAAAGTTCCGGAAAAGTTGAGGTGAATGTGGGAAACAAGAGTGGAAACGACAATAATGGAAACGGGGGCAGCAACAACAACCGTAACGCGAATGGTAACAGAAGAAATAGAAATAGAGGAAGTCATCCTAACAAAAGACCCCAGTTCCAGACTTATGAGAATTATACACCGCTGAACGACACTCTGGAGAACATTTACTTGGATACATACAATGTTTTGCAATATAAAAGACCACCACCTCGAGACTCAACGGAGAAAGAAATCGCAACTGGAAAATTTTGTTTGTTTCATGGAACTCATGGGCATTCAACAAATGAATGTCGACATTTGAGAGACGTGATTGAAAAGCTGCTACACGAAGGAAAATTGGATGAATATAAGGTTGCCCCAAGAGATAGGGGGCAAGGAGAACAAGCTCCCAACCAGAATCAATCTGCTCCCAAGCTTACAGCGCAGCAGAAAGGCAAGGGAATTGTTATTAACACCATAGTAGGTGGACCCCACCCAACAATCCACAGTTTTAGATCAATGAATCAATACGTAAATGCAGCTAAGCACGTAGATGTTGATGAATGTGATGATTTAGAAGATATCGTCCCTGTGAAACAACAGAGGACAATGTTTGATGACGTGGTATTCCATAGCAGAGACAATACCGGAATCCAGTCACCCATCGACGATCCATTGGTCATTACCACCACCATTGGACCGGCATTGGTTCATAAGGTGCTAGTAGACAACATAAGCTCTGTTAATATTTTATTTAAAAAATCATTCGATCAGATGAAACTTGAGTCTGAAGATTTGAAGCCATGCGAAGGTTGGATCCGAGGCTTCAACGGAGCATCGACAGCTCCGATGGGGTATATAGAATTGCCCGTAACATTGGGGCAAGGGGAACGCCGAAGAGTACGGATGCTTCAGTTCGTAGTGTTGGACGTAGATTCGCCTTACAACGCATTTTTGGGAAGGCCTGCCCTTGCAGAGTTCAGGGCTTGCATTGCCCCTTGGTGTTTATTGCTTAAGTTCCCAACCGAAGCCGGAACAGGAGTAGTGAGAGGAGATCAAGTCTCCGGACGGGTTTGCTATGTTGCCGAATTAAAGATGTTGATGAAGGGACTCAACATTGAGAGTAAAGGTGCCTCGCCTCCTCCAAAGGAGGGTTCGACGTAGCAATTAGAGGGATCGGCCCCGAAGGAGTTGCCCAAAGGAACGCCCGAAGACTTGGATCCCAGAAAAGATAAGGAACCAGAGGCTAGAAATGCAACTCCTAATGAAGCGACAGTGGACATACCCATTGACGAAGCTGATCCAACAAGAGTTTTGAAGATTGGATCCCAGTTGGATCCACGTCGAACCAAAGAACTAACTGACTTCCTGAAGGAAAACTTGGACGTGTTTGCCTGGACCCACGCCGACATGTGTGGGATATCGCCATCCGTCATAAGTCATTCACTAAATATAAACCCGAATCACCCGCCTGTAAAGCAAAAGAGACGTGTGCTGGGCCCAGAGAGGTCGGCAGCTCTGAAAGAAGAAGTGGAGAAGCTGAAACAGAACGGATTTATTAAAGATTCGACATATCCCGACTGGATATCGAATCCTGTCTTAGTAAAGAAGCCGAACGAAAAGTGACGGGCTTGCATTGATTTTTCGGATTTGAACAAAGCTTGCCCGAAAGATAGCTTCCCACTCCCCAGAATTGACCAGCTTGTAGATTCGACAGCGGGACACGAACTTCTTTCTTTCATGGACGCGTATTCCGGATACAACCAGATTACTATGCACGTGCCAGATCAAGAACACACGAGCTTCATTACAAATTTGGGGTTATACTGTTATGTGGTCATGCCGTTCGGATTGAAAAACGCTGGAGCCACTTATCAACGCTTGGTGAACAGGATGTTTTATAACCAAATAGGGAAGACTATGGAAGTTTATGTGGATGATATGCTTGTCAAATCGAAACAGTCCTCTAGCCATACACAAGACTTGGCAGAAATGTTCGGTATCCTGCGAAAGTATCGGATGAAGTTGAATCCTTTGAAATGTTCATTTGGAGTGGCATCGGGAAAGTTTCTAGGCTTCATCGTGAGCTCTCGGGGGATTGAATTCAATCCCAGCCAAATTGCAGCGATTAGAAATATTGAAGAACCAAGAAGAATCAAAGATGTCCAAAGTCTTGCAGGGAAAGTAGCCGCGTTGAGTAGATTTATCTCCAAAGCAACGGACAAATGCATCCTATTTTTTGACTTGATAAAAAGGGGAAAGAAGAACTTCGAATGGACTCCGGACTATGTTGAGGCCTTTCGAAATTTATTGGAATTGCTAGAAAAACCACCGATTTTGTCAAAACCAGTGGATCATGAAGAGTTATTTGTTTACTTAGCGGTTTCGGCTCACGGTGTTAGCACAGCCTTGGTCCGAGAAGAAGACAAAGTGCAAAGGCCGGTATATTATGTAAGAAAGAAATTGGCAGCGGGAGAACGCAACTACCCAAGGATTGAGTAGCTCGCTTACAGCCTCCTAATCGCCTCCCGAAAACTTCGTCACTATTTCCAAGCTCACCCAATAACCATATACACTGACCAGCCTCTGAGGCAGGTGTTGCAGAGACCCGAAGCATCGGGGCGGTTGATCAAATGGAATATTGAATTAAGTCAGTTTGATTTAAATTTTCAGCCGCGGAGGTCGATCAGGGGGCAAGCTCTGGCTGACTTTATAGCAGAATTCACAATCCCAGAGGAGGAATTGATCGATGACAGAGTGGTCAAGTTAGAAGACGAGTTAAAATTAGATCCGTGGAAGCTATACACAGATGGAGCCAAGAACGACCGAAGGTCCGGAGCTGGAATCGTCTTAGTTACTCCTGAGGGACGGTCGTTATATTATGCTCTACGATTAGAATTTTCAGCGACCAATAATGACTCTGAATATGAAGCCCTGATTGCCGGGCTGAAGCTTGCTAAAGACCTCGGAGTAAAGATATTGGACATATTCTGCGACTCCAAAATAGTTGTTTGCCAAGTGCGAAAGGAGTTTGTGGCTCGGGGACCTCGACTTATCGCCTACCTCGGGAAAGTGGAAAAGCTGTTGAGCAACCTGGAGCGGTACAACATAACGCATATCCCAAGAGCCGAAAACCAGAAGGCAGATAGGCTAGCAAAGCTAGCTAGTTCCGACAACCCGGAAGAAACTGAAATAATTCCAATTGAAACATTGGGATCGCCAAGTTTTGAGTCGATGGAAATTGAATTTGCTCTCGAAGCAGAACCGGAGAAGGAATCGTGGATGACCCCAATTAAGATTTTCCTTAAGAGTGGAATACTTCCATCAAAGAAGAGTGAGAGACAGGCTATAGTTCGCAAGGCTACTAGATACATCCTTCAAGATGATACTCTTTATAGACAAGGATTTTCTATGCCCCTGTTACGATGTATAGCACACAACGACATCAAACGTGTACTAAGAGAAGTACACGAAGGTGAGTGTGGAGATCATACAGAAGGTCAGACTTTAGCGAAAAAGATATTGCGGTATGGATACTTCTGGCCCATAATTAATAAAGATGCAGCTGATTATTCACGACGCTGCGACAAGTGCCAGAGATTCGCCAAAATCCCCAGAGCACCGCCGACCCAACTCAAATCGATGGTGAGACCTTGGCCTTTTACCACGTGGGGAATTGACATCATCGGAGTTCTACCAATTGTTAAAGGAGGAGCGAAATATGCAATAGTCGCTGTGGACTATTTTACGAAGTGGGTGGAAGCTGAGCCCCTAACCAAAATCACGGCGAGAAAGGTGATAAGTTTCGTGGTTAGAAATATTATATGCCGATTCGGGATCCCAAGGACCATTATAACTGATAACGGAACCCAGTTCGATGGTGCTGAATTCATGAATTTCTGCCAGAAATATAAGATCGACAAACGGTACACTGCGGTTGCCTATCCGCAGTCTAATGGGCAAGTAGAAGCAATAAACAAAGTCATAAAATCCATCCTCAAGAAACGATTAGAACGCGCAAAGGCAAAATGGGTTGACGAATTGCCCTTAGCTTTGTGGGCATATCGGACTACGTTTAAGACAGCTACCGGTCATACCCCTTTCTCTCTTTCATTTGGTTCAGAAGCAGTAATTCCAGTAGAGCTTGAGGTTCCCTCCCACAGGGTGACATATTATGACCCGATGACGAATCAGGCACTCTTACTCGAGTCTCTTGATGAAATCGAAGAAAAAAGGGACGAAGCAGATTTGCGTGCGTCAAGACATCGACGTCAGATGACACGCTATTATGACAAAAAAGTTCGTCTTAGGACTTTTGAACCGGGAGATTTGGTGCTAAAGAGAGTTTTTCCATCCCTTTCTCACCTCGGTCCAAAGTGGGAAGGACCCTTTGTCATCCAACGGAAACTTGAAATAGGAACCTTCAAGTTAACGACCGTAGATGGCGAAGAGATACCTAGGGCATGGAATGCCCAACACTTGATGCGATATTTGAATTAGAAATGTTGTACTCTTTGCTGTTTTTCTTATGAACTCTGTAAAAAGGCACGACTTGCCTTAGGAAAATCTGTTGATATGAACAAAGAACTATAAAGTGGATGTAGGCTACGACTTAGCCGAACCACTATAAAAATATCGTGTGTCATTTACTTTCCTGCATTATATATACCTTCAACTACTATTCTGTTGTGATTATGGAATATAAGATGATTTAAAACCTGAAAGGTTGAAAACAGTTTATACGCAGGAAAAAGCACAACGACTGTTTGTGCGATAAGACATAAAAGAATGGGAAGACGAAATTCTTAAGTCTAACTCTCGAGAATTGAGAGAGAGTATAAAGGACGGGAAGACGACGTCCTCTGAGGCATGAAGGTGCACCCAGACAATGGACCGCCTCAGTAAGAACTCTAACCTGAGTATAAGACAGGAGAGTATAAAACGCCTGAAAAAACGACAGGCATTAACGACACAGAGAATGTAACCCCGTCGGAGAATCGGGGACATTCAGACTACTTGACTAAATCTTGAATAGTTTTTCAAGATTGACTGGGGGCATATATACACACACACATATTTCCCCCCACAATAACTTCATTACACAACTGTAGTAGGACATGCATTCTTACGTAAGTGCAAAACTAATAACTAACAGACATTGCAGAAAATGAATTATTTTTTATTTACAAATTAATGAATTTGTACAGGAAAACAGGCAAAAAGAAGGTGCAAGGGCCACCCTTACAGCAACAATTATTGGTCAATCAAATGCTAAAATAACGCAAGACACTCCATCATTTGGACTTCGAAGAGGGCGTGGACTTCTTAGCAGCCTTCTCCGCATCCCTCGCCTCTTTCTCGGCCTCCGTCAAGATGCGCTTTGACTTTTTCTTCCCTGAAGCTGAAGTGCTGGAATCAGTTGACTTCTTCCCGGAAGGCGGAGCGCTGGAATCAAGAGAAGACTTTTTAGCAAGTTCATCTGTAATGGATCTACTCAAAAGCTTAACAACTAACCTTGATCCCGCATCCACTACTGCGAGGGGCTTAAGGCTTTCAGAGTCTAAGTCTTCAGCTTTTAGCTGCAAGCGTTTATCTTGGTCAACTTTCAGTGCAGCTAAGGTAACATCATCGGCGCTTTTCGACTCCCCGACTATAGACACCTCAGGGTCTTCCTCATGTCCCCCGTTGCCGCCATCATCCTTTAAGGCGTCTATCATTTCGTCATCATGAGGAGTGTCAGCCTTGGGCGGTTCAATTCCTACCCCCGAATCTATGGGGGCAGCCTTGTCTTTTCCCCCTTTAGCCTTCTCCGTAGGCTCTGCTCCAGAGGCGGTTCCCTGGGACACACCTGTCTTTTCGGACGGTTCAATACCTACAGAGTGAGAAGCAACAGTTATCAACTCAGGAGAAAATAATGGGTTCTTCATCGATTGCTCAATCACGTGACGAAAGGTAAAGATAGCTTTGACAAATTGAGGTGAAAATGTAGAGATACCTTCCAAAGACTTCTCGGCTGGAGTAACTGCTGTCTCCGATGCCGCTTCGGGTATAGGGGATAAAAGAGTTGTCCGAGGGATCCCCGGGTTTTCAGGATCATATCCCTCTACTTCGGAAGTTGCAGAGGCAGTAGAGGAAGAACCAGCCTCGGGAATGTTCTTTTGCTCAGCCAGTCGCCTCTCTTCGTCCATAACAGCAGCAATGAGGCGGCGCCCTTCGGCTAGACGTTTTGGTTCATCATCTCGTAAATATTTCTCCATCAGCTTGTCCTCGTCGATGGAATCAACCTTGAG
The DNA here is from genome assembly GCA_030737875.1 of Allium sativum. Lineage (NCBI taxonomy): Eukaryota > Viridiplantae > Streptophyta > Magnoliopsida > Asparagales > Amaryllidaceae > Allium > Allium sativum. The sequence goes on from CM060917.1 coordinate 58,024,189, forward strand.
CTCCTCTTTCTCCCATTCAACGATCTGACTCCATACTTGGACTAGGGTAGTTGGATAATCTTCAATCCAAGAAATGTTCCAGCGGCGGATGATATGCGCAAAGAATTCAATCATTAATTCGCCGAAACCCTGCACCTCTCCTTCAGCCTCCGACAGTTGTTTGCGGGCCTCTTCACCGGACTTGATAGCACATTCGACGTCACCCTCCGCTAGGGCAGCCCTGTTCTCCGCCTCCGCTAGCTTAGTAGCCAAGTCAGCATTTTTCTTTTCCAATTCAGCATTCCTCCTTGCTAACTCGGCATTCTTCCGCTCAAAGTCATCGCATGCAAGTCGCGTTTTGGCAGCATCTGACCTGGCATCTTCGGCTTGCTTTTTCAATTCCGAACGCTCTTGGGTATGGGACTCAAGCAAATAATGATAGCGTTTTTGCAGATCTTCGAATTGTTGTTTGAAGCTAGAAGCATCCCGTTGAGCAACAGCAAGCTGGGCCTGTGTATCCTCCAAGTCTTTTCCTAGATTTTTTAAGGCCTTTGTATCGTCTTCTGCGGTTTTTTGCATTGAGTCAGCATTTGTGATTAAAGTGCGGATGATTCTGGTAAGGCTGCGCGAATACTTCAACATTTCTGAATACTGTCTCTCGACCGCATCTATCTTTGCTTTGGCCTCATCTGCCCACCTTGAAAAAATAGGCTCAAGAGCAGGTAAAAAAGTCGAGTTTTCGAAGTAATGTTCAGGAAATTGCTTCTCCAGATACGCCCGCTTAACTGCAGTTTCAGCATCTAGCGGTGGAGGGGCGGGGATTGTCAGCTCAGTATCCCTGTGCGTGGAGGACTCAATAGCCTCTTTATCCGTTCTAGGCCGTTTAGCAGGGACCTTACGCTTGCTTCGTGATTCGGTATCTTTTGGCGGACTCCTCTCCCTACTGCGCTTTTCTTGAGAAGAGGTTGAGTCTTTTGATTGCGGCCTGTCCTCTTCCCGACGACCTTGGTAACCTTTAGATCGCTCTGGGTCTGTCCGGACAGGAGAGCGAGAACGCGAGGTTCGCGAACGATAAGGATCATAGGGCCTTCTCTCCTCCCTACTGCGATCTTCGCGGCGATCATGCTCAGTATCATAGGGCGGATTAGACATGCTGCGGCGGAGTTTCTTGATATCATAGTAAGATCGGGACATCGTGCCTGCACAACAAGACAAATGAAATTCAGGATCAATATTTTCACAAAGAGAAAGATGCTGTGAGTTGTGGTGCTAATGTGTAAAGTGTGTCCTAAGTGGTGTTTTCCCCCCGACAAACCCGAGTCCGAAGCTAAACTAGTACGAGCGAGCTCTTTGGCCTTAGCAGGAGTGGTCTCTTCGGAAGAAGTGAAAACTAAAGGATTCTTCCTAAAATCCTCTGAAGTGTAAATAGTTTCAGGTAAGGGGAGATCCCCCAAACCCTGAAATAGTGGGTCATCAGTGCTAGGGACATCTCCCTCAGAAGCATCGATCGGTGAATCTTTGGAAGACGTTGACCTTTCCAGAGAAATGGCATCCTCGGGAACAGTATACCCTTCGCAATGCTTTTCGGCCATGTTAGCCAATTCATCATCTTGAGTAGAAGACGGAGAGGGTGAAGCCTGAAGAGGCACTGTAGGAGCTCTCGAACCTTCGCCCGTTTCTGGGATTACGTCCACTGGAGGAATATATACATATGGAGCCGTCCTGTGACCAATGCTACGGGTAATGGACAACAACCCATGAAGATGAAGATATTCGTCCTTAAGGACTTCATCAATAGTTAAAAACTTCTGATCACCATTAAGGAGCTGATGCATCCGATCAAAGAATGCTTGGTCCGATATTTATTTTGGGTTGTCAACTGCAAACAAAAAGAAAAAATGAATTAATGCGGTGGTCTGAATGTACAGAGCCGGGATTTAAAAAACCAGTGCTTTACTTGATTTCGTCCACCTCCTAGCACACCCTGGTTGTTGCTTTACATAAAACCATTTCAGCCTGGAGTCCCCAGCTTTACTACTGAATGGTGCTGGAATTATTTTCCTCTTAGGGACAGACTCGAAGTAACATAAAGAAGGGGTTTCTCGAGTCCGGTGCTTGAAGTTATAGAAGAAGTGAACGTCGTCAAAAGTGAGCTCTGTGCCTAAAATCTCACGGTACGCTACATATAGGGTGTACAAGTAAGCATAGGAATTGGGATGCAGCTGCATGGGGGCAATCCGCATTTGTCTTAAAAAATCGACGACGAAAGGAGAAAATGGAGGAATAGCCCCGACCATGCACATCAACCGAGTGATTGCCATATATCCCTCCGGAGGGTTGTGGGGACGATCAGATTTTGATGGCAACAAGGTATCCCCTTTGGGTATCCCGTACTTTAGTCGTATTCGGACAAGTCTGTCATTGTCGATCGTCGATTCAACGGAATCTTGAGGAGATTCCAGTATGATGGCAGACTCAAATTCATCAGGAGCTCGGTTATCACCAATCCCTCCTTCCTCTTCATAACCCAAGGAAACTCCACCCTCAGAAGACACATTGTCGCTTTCGCGAGTTTCAACCTCGTAGTCTGAGCCCTCATCATCCCACTTTGGATCCGAGGAAGAAGATATGTCTTTAAGAGTAATTTTGTTGGATTTCTCTGGAACCTACTTCTTCTCTGCTAATCTAGAGGAGCGTCTGGACGTCATGGTCACAAAACTATTGAAGAAGCAATAGCACAAGTTAAATTAAATTAGCCCGTATCCCCCCGTGCATGTGTACAAACTAAAGTGTGAGCAGTGTATGCAGAAGGTGTAAAGTTAACGTTTGAAAGTGCGACGCAAAATCTTGGCAAAGTAATAAGGATCAAGGCAGTTCTTGATGTTCATTTATGTTCGCAGGGCACTATCCTAACTGTCCATTAAGTTGAAGATTATGCCAAGAGTTGATTGGGCCAGTTAAACAAGTTCTTATGCATTAAGTTGGACCGCTCTTCGGTTCGGTTCGGGCGCATTCATTGGGATCGGATCGGGGGCGTAGCCCTGCCTTGGACTCGGACAAACATTGAAGCCCAGGAATCAAAGTCGGATCGGTTCGGAAGTAGACTCCCCGAACAGTTCGGATCGGATTAGGCAGTCATGCCTCTCTCCTCCTTTATTTTACAGTCCGACCCGATCCGGTCAGGTGAGCTCTATTTCCTTCTTCAACTGTTGCCCTGACCCGATCCGACCTTCTGGATCTCTCTCCCTTTTCTTTTCCTCCATTTTCCATACTCCATCGCCTGAACCAACCCCCTATAATCTCCTTCTTCTTCCTCTTCTTTAATTTTAAACTCAATCTCGTCTCTGAAACCCCAGTTACGATCGAAAACGCTACGACCCCCTCTTCCAACGCCTCGAAGTGGCAACGGAGCCACCAACGATGATAACGAAGGAAGAGGATGCTGTAGCATGGAAACCACATCCAAATCGGTCGAATTGACCGTAAATTTCAATTGAAACCAACAATCATAAAATTAATCAAGGATTTAAACCTACCAAGGTGTTTAATTGGGAGAGTAACACGAGAATTATAAGAGTTTTCCTTTTTTGAGACCTAGGGTTTCGGAGCAGAACTTATAAAACGGTGAAGGAAAAAGAAAGTGAGAGGAAGATGAAGGCTGGATTTATATAAATACATGGTGACTATTCGTATCCCCGCTCGGACCGGCTCGAAAGCCCAGCAGCACAGCTTGGCCCACTAGTCCAATGCGAAATAGAAAAAGAAGAGGATCCGTTCGGGTCGGAACCCGAACCGAACAGAATTTCGTATGTCAGCATGGCATTTGAGTTAAACATAAAATTCGAAGAGAAAGATGGAAGCACAAGGAAAATAAAAAAGAAGGTTACCAGGAAGGCACTGTGCAATGACAATCAAAGCATGCTCCGTTTCCAACAGAGGCATCCTTTGAGGGGGCAAAATGTTAGCCTACTTTGTGAACTAGGCAACACAAAGTCGAGATGTCAAGTGTTGAAGAACATTTCTTCTCAGAAATTATCGGGTCGGATCGGAGGGCTACCTACTACCAGTCGGATCGGAGGGCTATCTACTACCAGTCGGATCGGAGGGCTACCTACTACCAATCAGATTGGAGGGCTACTACCAATTTGGAACGGAGCAGGACGAAATGGATAATGACTCAGTTTCAACTCAGGACGGGTCGGATCAGATGCCCCGATCCGAACCCCTTTCTGCTCGCCCCTCCGTACCGAACCCGCATTCCATACCACTTCACCCCACGATCGCCTGAATATTCGGAGCGGTTATGACCAGTTCCTACCCACGATAATCTCTACTCTGATGCGCTGTCAGCACTGGAGTCCATCCGAGCCCGAGTATGATGGGATGAAAGACACGTGGCTCCGAACCGAACTGAATCTGAGTGAATTTCCACCTATAAATACCCCGTCAAGAGACAGAAAAAGGGATCTTCTCTTTGGCACTTTGAGAGTTCAAACACTTTCATAAACCGAATTTCAGCACTCCCAGATAATCCAAATCGTCTTTCAACATTTGTTTTGAGACAATTGAGTGAATGATGTGAGTTGTGAGTGAAATTGAGTGAATATCTCATTGTAATTGCAACTATATCATCGAGAATAGTGATTGTGAAGTGGACGTAGGCTTTTCAATGCCGAACCACTATAAATTCTGTGTCTCCATTTTACTTTTGATCTTATTCTATTTCGATTTCAGTTAATTTGGGTGTTAGAACCACTTTTTGGTCTAACATTTGGTCTAACACATGTCATAGGTGATTATGGTACAATAAACTTGAGGTATTTTTGTGTTTTTGTTTGATTTATCACTTAAGCATTGTTTATAATTTCATTCCATTTCAGTGTTGTTACTGTCCATGTACGCATTGTACGGGGTGTGGACAGTTCATCCCTTCTCTATTCTACTATTAAAACAAACATGTGTATTATGCTAGTCAGTATAATAACTGATTCAAAAGGTATATCATTTTTTTCAAGGAAAAAGAATAAAATTGTATCATCTCATGTGCCATATTGTTTGTGCTACATATGATTTTGAAGCATTTTATGACACAATAGCACTGACCTTTGGTAGTAATTACTTGCAAAGCTACATTGGTTAGTGGCTCTCGATTTTCGATTACTGCATTATAAAACATTTCATCATCACTGGCGGTTCTTTTTAATACAGTTCTTAGACATCCTCTATCATTTGAACCTGATACACTGTCTTAAACCATTTTGTTTAAAAATGACCTCCCAGGTCATTATGTGTTAGAATAGCCTAACCTTATCCTTATAGGTAATTTTAGCCATTTGGATCAAGCACAAAATTTTGTATTCTATAGTAGTTTTCCCTAGCCAATGGGACTAACAAACCTGTATCTTTTTTAATGAACTTATGTTTGTGTGAGATTTATTTATATCCCTGCAGCTGTTGACTCTGTAGTAACCTTTTCAAAATATTATCACCTAATAAAAATGGGGATTTGAATGTACATTATCTCTATGTTTTTCCTATTCTTTTGTAAGATCTGGTTGGAAGAAGTGAAATCACGTGCAAGAGTTAACTGCACGGTAAGTAGCAAACTCCTAGAAAGCTTGTTTCTTCCCTGTATTGCCTACTCTTTACGTCAATTAATTCTATATTTATAAACATGGTATAGAAAACACATTTGTAATATTAACCCTCATATGGTTTAGTTCTTGTACATGTATGTGCATTTGTTCTGTATCCACACGTATTCTGGGACTTTCCAGACCAAGTGTTTTCACCTATAACGTCAGGTTTAACATCTGAATGTAACTAGGAACCTCAACTATTGCAGCATAGTACTGATTATTGTTAAGGCTCAATGGAGCAAGCCCATATTTTTGTAGTTGCAACTGACCAATCCGTCACACATAACAGTTTTTGCATGTCAGGTCATTTTCCTGTGTGCCACTTCCATGGCATCTCGCCTTACGCTCACTTGTGCGTTTGACGTCAAAATCCATTCTGGTTATTTATTCTGCTCACTCTACAGTAAGGAATATTATAATATACTTGGTAATGATTAATCAATTTTATATCCATTTGTATGGTTTCAGAAAAATTGATCGCGACCGATGGGAAGTTTCAAACGACGAGTCCATACGAGGTCAAAGTTATCTACTAAAAAACATACACGGACGCAAACCAATCTACAGCCACTCACTGCACAATCAAGCTCAAGGCTCAAGTCCGCTGTTGGATTTTGAAAGGCAAGAACTCCAAGAAAAGGTCGAGAGACTAATCCACGATAAAAGCATCCTACTGCTCGACTTTAAAAAACACTCACAGTACCAAGACATAATGGAGAGCCAAATGCAGTCCTTAGAACAACGGTTGCTCGACGTCAAATTCCGTCAAAAGCATCTCATTTCGAATCTAAATCACTACGTATAATAACAGGCTTTCTTTCTGACTTTGCATTCACATCCGATCTTCACAATAAGAAAAGAAGATTAGCCAAATACGATTTCATCTTCGAGGACAACAGGATTGTAACAAAGGACGATAGTACAAGTGCACATTTGATCAACATCGATGCTTTTGAGAAAATGGAATCGTCTTTGAATTCGCTAGAAAATATTTTTCATGAAGCCAGTCAAACATTTGCTGAAGACATCAGTTACGATAACTTAACTTCTCTGCCTTCTGGTGTTATTATTATTGAGTTAAACACTTCATCTGGCGATACAGATATCAATTTTAAGTCACCTTCTCCGATATCTTCTTCTACTAGCAATCAAGAGAGTCTTGTGATTGTAGTGGATAAAGGAAGTAAGGTAGTGCAAATTGATGTGAATGCTAAGCCTTCTACTACTGGTGCAAATGATGTTTTTTTGGGAGTAGTTTCTTACAGAGAGTCCTACGGTACTGGAGATGTAAGAGGTGCGGTCTGAAAGAAGAGGGGAGAGTGATCAGAGAAGTAATTGGTGGAACCAGAATCAGGAGAATGTCGAAAATCTTGCAAAGAAGATGTGTAACCTTGCTTCTTTTGAAAAAAAAAAATGATTGTTATGGTCTCCCTCCCTCCTTCCTTCCCTCCCTCCCTCTCTCTCTCTTTTTTGTAAAAAAAATTCTTGCATTGTGCAGGTGATTTGTCCACGATGTATCTTCCATATTTCGGTTCTTTACTAATTACTACTATAGCTTATAACCATTTATTTCACTTATCTTTTCTACTATGTGTTTGTTTCTTCATTCTTTGAACTATTTTTCATTCTTTTGCAGCAAAAAATCAACTCACAGATTTGGTGATATCTTTTATATACACAAGATGACCATATGTCCATCCAAGCATTAGTTCCTTCAGGTAAGTCTGCATGTCGGTAGTAACCTGAGCTTTCAAATTAGAGACCTAAAGAAAGCTCAAACTTGGAGAAGAGTGACCATGATTAGCTTAATCTATTTGGTGATGATTAATTAATATTTTCTTATTTGAACATAAAAATGAAATAAAGTATTTTGTTGTGACTTTCATGATAAAAAATAAAAAAAATGTGGTCAGCAAGTTGGTAAAATGTAATTGGATTGAGTAGTTCTTTCTGAATCTTTATGAAAAAAAAATTATGTACTGGAAGAAAAATATATGATTTCGGGTGAGATCTCAGATAGAGATTTTGATTCTGAATGAGATTTGAATATTTAGGGCGAGATGAGTGTTAATGGGGATATGAATGAGATTTGATGTTTTGTCTTGATTAAGTCTGTAGACGAGATCTCGAGCAAGATATGAGTGTTAAAAACTTAAAACAATGCTTGATATGTACTATCACTCTAACCACTAAAATTTGTACTTGTACATTCAATTAAAGTACTAATTGCAAAGGTTTAGTTTCTCATCACAATAATATAACTTCATGACTATTTTGTTTTCATATTTGCATATTCTTTTGAACATGTTTAGGATTATAATATAAAAGAATAATGCTAATTTCATTGGGTGTTACTTGTATTTTATTCAACAATGTCAAAACAATACCCGACCTCTGGATATTATATCTAATACATAGGCTTCAGTTCGTTCATAAGTGATCAATCTATCCAATTCTAGTAACATTGACCATTATTTCATTTTTCTTATGGAATTTATCAAAAAAAAATATTTACACCACATTGATGATAAATAATTAATTAGTTTCTACGGTTAATAAATAATGCAGTAATGCAATAGGCATGGTGCTATGTATGAAGTAGTTTGAATCCAACATGCATACATTTCACAAGCCATTATATCATGTAATGCTGATATAAGATATCACCTATATCGGAGTAATTTGGTTCTATCGAACATGAAAATGAATTTAAATTATCAATAAAAAAATTCTAGGCTAACCATTTAGCTAAGAATTAAGCTGCTTCATCCGTTGTACTTGAGCTTAATGTAGTTTTGCACTACAGTTGTTAAGTGTTTCGTGTCTGCGCCAATGTTAACTCCTCGATTATAAATTTTTGTTTTTATCCATCGAACTCTTAATTTTGCATATTATTTATTCACCTTTTTTTTCCTCTTCCCGTATGAAGGTTCGTGCGGAATCTCTCTCTGGAGATGGCAAAGTGAGGTATAGCTCCACGAAGCCTTGCATGCTTAAATTCAAAAGTCAAAAGCCCGCCTATTCGCTTTGCAGAGACATTTATCAGAACTGGTACTTTACTAGTAGGCTATTCTTCTGAATCTCAGGTTATCAAATTAAAAATGACTGGATCCATTGACCAAGAGACCCAATTACATGTCTAAGAAATATTATTATAGAACAAAGGGCAGAGTACAAGCCTAGTGCTGGCATTCCTGAGATTTTTTTTCCCAGTGCAAGTGTGCAACAGTAAAATTTTACCTGTCATCAATCTCCCTAGTTACATGTAACGATACGACTTTTTCCCATACCTAATCGATCGCTAGATCGTCCAAGACCGTTCAAATCCCGCATACGTTAACTTTGGGAATACAACACATTAGAACAGATAACATCAGACTCTGATATTCTGTACTCTGATGTAACATTATTATAATGTTTATAAAAGTCTGTTGTTATCGGTTCTAATGTGTTGTATTCCCAAAATTAACGTATGCGGAATCTGAACAGTCTTGGTCGATCTAGCGATCGATCAAGTCGGGCAAAATCCGTATCGTTACATTACATGTAAAAAAGCAGTAAAATCTAAAGCTACTCGGAATAAAGCGATATCAAGATGAAGAAACAGAGGTTTACTGGTAATGTATTGGTTTTTAAAATCAAATGCATCTATATTACGAATTTTGCATTGATCACCCTCTTATTGCTCTTCTCAATAGTATGGCCTGTAGTGTGCCACCCTTCTGAACCTTGGAGCTTTTCCATATCCATGTGGAGGATAAAAAGGGGGTGGAATGTATGAAATTTGAAATGACATATATGGACTAGGCCGACCTTGGTATTGTTTCATTCTAGGTACATTTGTCCTTTTACCAGAAACCTTTAACTGACGACCATGCAGTTTTGATTCATTTAATTGAAGCGCGTTCTGAACAGCCTCGACTTCAACAAACTCTACATCGGCAAAACCCTTGGGTTGACCAAACTTGTCCGTTAAAATTGCTATCCTATTTACAGTACCACAAGGTTGAAAATGCTGTTGTACTCCTCTGGAGTGTATGCATAGTCAACATTCCCCACATATATGGACTGTGAATCTATTTCTTCTTTTTCAACTGGGATTGCATCAGATGAATCTTCTTGAGCAGCAGACATTTCTTTTTCAGCCTTGGTCTGCATCTCACGAAGCACTCTAGCCTCGTCATTGATCTTTTTCAGTCTTTTCTTCATCTCTTCTAGAGCCTCATTTGCCGAAATCGACTCTTGGTTTTCCGCATTCCTAAGATTTATATTGCCTCTTTAAAACTGGAATTCCAGCTTCCTTTTTGGAAAAGGATATTATGGAATTGGCGGAAGAGCGTGTTCTTTTTAGAACTGGTCCATTACCTTCATTTGTTGCAGTTCTATTGTTATTCCAAGATTGAGGCTAAGGCAAGCTACTGGTGGAACATAGTAATTGATATCAAGAATTTTGGAAATGAAGCCAGCTTTCTCAAACACTCTTATATGGTATGTTAATCTGGTTCTATAAGGCATCTCTAACCATGTTTTATTGATTTGATGGCTTTTCTGCATTTGATTTTATACATATTTATCTACGAAAGTCATTATTAAAAAAAATAAGTATAGTTTCCGTCATATTTGCATAGTGTTGTGGTTTTGATTCTTATAGATATTATGAAGTGACTGTATCCTATACAAGTAGATTCAACATTGTCTTGATATATTGAAACTGCAACAGTTTGCTCTTGCTTGTCCCTGACTTCATGTTCTTGCAATGTAGATTCTTCCTGTGAATATTATGAGTCTTGCTGGCAGTGTTGCAACTCTTGCCAATTGGTTGTCTGTTTGGGTGATTACGATGACTGCTAATATGTTTTTAACTTGGAACAATGGAGGTTCTTTCTTACACTTGTGCACAAACACACTCACTTGCTCACACATATTCTTTGGTTTATGAACTTAGCATCGAATATGCGCTTAAAATACACATGAATGTTGTACATACTGTACTTTGCTTGCATCCACATCTTTTTCCCAAAACTGCAATTATTGTAGAGAGGTTAAGTGGAAAAAGCTATGTTTGCTAGGAAGTATAAATGAATTCCTGTTAAACATATGAAGAATGGATTGCAAAGTGATGAAATATTGTGGCTCCCTTCCATGCGTACACACCAACCAAGAATAGTATCTTGCGTGAGAAGCCAATTTTTGTATGCACTGAAGTGTTTTTGCCGTGTTTTTTTTTTTTTGCCATCTTTAGTTTCCAAAGAAGAGAACAAAACGAAAAATATTAAAATGAATATTTGACTTCCCTTACGTTGCACGAATAAGAATTTGCAATCAACAAAATTTTTTTGAATGAATCTCCCCTTCCATTTTATGCATGCATAAATACATAGGGTCAAAAATCATTTCTTCTAAAACAATGATGTTTGTTCCTAGGAAGTAAGGGTGAATCATGCATTTGCATCAAATGAAGTAGGGTGAATCATGATATTTGCTATTAACTTATATTATTTAACAGTTAACATAATCAAATGAAGTAAGAAAGCGGCCAAGGAAAAGGACGAAGTACTGTGCATTAACCTCTTTAGTTGAGAGGTTTTAATTGGACCGGGCTATGTTGTTCTTGCAATATTGGTTTATAATAGTTTATTTAAATAACTTATGTAACATATTTAAAAGAAGGCCAATTCTATTTCCACCCCTTTAATTCCCGTTCCCACCCCACCAATTAAAAATAATAATAGCCACCCCACTATTTCCTTTGCCACCCCACTCTCTTCCCAAATTGCCCTTCACTTCATAAAATTTAAGTCTCGCTTTACTTCTTCTTCAAAACATATTCCTCCACTAATCCGTTTCCAAAATCAAAGCCAAACATTTAAAAAATAACTTACGTTAAGTTTTTTCATCTAAAAGTACAAGATAAGAAAGAAATTTAAGTTAAATGACACATGAAACAAATAAAAAGCAATTTTCAATGTATTTCATCTCACTAGGCTAGTTATAATTCCTAATGCAGTACGAACAAGATTAACCATAATTCCAGGTTAGGTGTGGACTTGATTTTCATGAAATCCTAGCTAAAGCGAATGAAACCTTAAAAAAAAACTTACCCAGCATCAGGATACCATCGATCGAAACAAAACTAATTAAGCTTTACCTTAGAATTTATCCAATTTTCTTCTTCAAAATCATTGTTTTCTTCTTTCAATAAATCATTCTCTTCGAGTATTTCATATTTGTTTTCATCCATCTTTTTGACTATAGAAAGAATTGTTGGCAGTCGAGGAAAATTTAATTGAGACAATAAACGAACATGAACAACCACAAACTTTTCAGTTTAATTGCATAAGGGTAATAATGTCTATTAATCTTTGTAGAATTTGATGGGGTGGGAAAGGAAGAAAAAGGGGTGGAAATAGAATTAGCCTTAAAAGAAATAAACTTAAATTAATCACTTATATACCGATAAAATTGAGTTTGTGTCAATATCACGATTTGAGATTTCGGCCGGAATCCCGAGATTCAAGCCACCTCGTTTCTGTTTCGAAGACTAGCGAGATTAGGCTAAAATCCCGTTTCGCTAGCCAACAGTTCAAAAAAAAAAAAAAAAAACGAAGAAAGGTGAAGAAGAAGAAGTGGCGAAGAAGAAGAAGCAGCGAAGAACAAAAGAAAATCAGTAAATTACTAACCTGGAAGAATCGATGGACAGCATACTCAGGAAAAAAAGCGTAGGAAAAAAGAACAGCCGTGCAAGCGACTGTAACCCTAGGTTATCTGAGGGCTAAACTGGGATAATTGAAATAGATTTTTGGACTGGGCTACCTCAGGTAGGCTTTTCTATTTAATTTGACTTGGATTTTTGCGGCTGCTGGTTTTTTGCCTGAAGACATGCTAATCAGGGTTGAATATAGGCACGAGCTTGAATTGAGTATAAGCTTTGGGTTGTTTTTAGTGCTATTAAGAATTGATATGGGCTTGAATATTAATACATATGCTAAAAGTTTGATTTTTGGACCGAAACAAAAACCGAAATAACCGAAACCGCCGAAATTGACCGAAACTTGTAAATTTTCTAACGACCGAAATCGAAACCGAATTTTAAAACCTTGGTCAATATATCCTTTGCAATGTTGGTGTAGCTTGATATAAAATCATTCTATAGACTTCGATATTTATTAATTATAAAAATAAAGTTGAATTTATAAACTGAAAATAAAATGGAACTTTCATAAATTTTGAAATGGAAACAAAACTTTGAAGATACGCGAATACCGTAATGAATAAAAAGCAAAACTTTGAATCTTGCATTTAACAATGACACATATCCTATGTCGACCATTGTAATCGTTCACGTGTTTAGGTCAAGATGCACTACATCTTTGGGGAGCTGTTAAAATTGGTCACTCATCATCCTACATAAATACTAAGATACAGCTTCTAACGTAGCCAACTGATTCTCTAATAATATGCAGTTCTCTGATGATTACAATAAGGACTCCCTTAGTTTGTTCATTAGCTCATTTGCAATTTTGCAGTCCTCTGTGTATGTAATTGTAATAACCCGGAAAATCTGGGCCAGTTTAAAATTTTTATTTTGGCAATTTTAGCGAATTTTGATTATTTAAAATGAATTATTTTAAATAATATCGACGAGAAATTTATTTTGAATTGAATTCGACGTATATATTTATACGCGTCGTCGTTAGAATATAAATGTTTATTTTAAATTATAATAGGAATTGAAAATGGCGCGGTAGTTCGATAATTCGATTTCAAACTTCAATTGAATGTACCGGGTGCAAAACAATCCGGATATTGGTGAAACCAAAAATAATGGGATCTAATTGATGATATCTTTCCAACGAATCCGAAAAATCAAAATTTCATAGCAGGAATAAAAAGATATGTCCAGTTGAAAATTCTGAATAGTCGCTATGGAATTCAGGCCCTTAAAAATGGACATTTTGCAGATGACCTCGGATTTCGACGAAACCACTTTTGTTGGGTCCGTGATGTAAAATTATTGCTAGGTTTCAAGTTTCATAATTTTTCGAATCAATATGTGAGCGTGGCAAAGGAAAACGCGTTTGACCAGTTTCAGTTGATTTTAATCGACTGGAAATTGGCCATTTTTCCAACGGTCTCAGAATTCGACGAAACTAGTTTTGTTAGGACCGTATCGTCAATACGAAGCTAGAAAATATTTTTCTGGAATTTTTCTAGTTAGTATGTGACTCCGGTAATTTGAAATGTACGTTTAAAATTCAGTATAATGATTTAAATGTAAATTCAACGGAAACTAATCGAAACGAACAAATCAGCTTACGATACATATCCCATTGTATTCGGAATGGGGGTAAAACGCTATGGACGACAGGCGGTGGGCCTCGTTTTGAGGTCGTATGTGAAAGTCAACTTTTTTTGCAATTAAAATATAAAAATTATATATATAATTTCTCCTTTATACTCCCCCCCCCCCCATTCGATTTTAAAATCAGAAAAAAAAAAGAGAGAACGCTGCGCGAAATCGAAGGCGCCCCCTCCAGCCGCCGTCGGAGGCCCTCAGCCCACCGCCGCCTGGCCGAATCCGCCTCCCCGCGCCCCCATCTCCTTCCTCTCCCCTTCTAATCGAACCCGATACCCCCAAAAGCCTCACCCCTCTCCTCGAATCGCACCCCCTACAGCCAACCCCCTCCCTCCCTGTCGCTCCACCGTTCGACCCGTCGCCTCTGGCCAAACACCACCCGCGGCCACCAAACCGCACCCTGCTTCCCCTTCTCCCCGTACCTCGGCGCCCAGACCCCCCTTCGACCATAGCAGACGCACATACACCCCCCCTTTCCTTCCATCTGTAAGTTTTCTTTCTAATTTTATTTTCCTTATTTATTTTGTTTTATTTGTTTTAATTTTATTTATTTATTTCTTTTATAGGTAGGAAAGTTAATATTTTTAACCTTGTAAAGTTTGAATTTTTAACCTTGTAGAAGCAAGATTTTTGAAATTAGAAAACAAGATATATATAATCAAAAAGGTTGGATTTTTAATGGAATAAAAATCGGATTTTTAAATTATAAAAATTTGATTTTTATATATTGAACATCGAAGAAAAATGTGATTTTTATATATTGAACATCGAAGAAAAATTTGATTTTTATATATTGAACATCGAAGAAAAATGTGATTTTTATATATTGAACATCGAAGAAAAATGTGATTTTTATATATTGAACTTCGAAATAAAAATATGATTTTTATATATTGGATAGCGAAGTAAAAATTCGATTTTTACATAGATAGTGAAAGCGGGCGACGAAGGTAACAAAAAGGCGAGAACGAAGAAGATTTATATCAAAGAAGAGTCAAGATGTTTGGATAGCTATCGGTGAGAATTTCTCACCTTTCAATTTCTTTTTCTAGTTATATATATATATATAGTAGGATGCAGACAGTGCTTAGTAGCACCCGACACAATCGTCCACAGACCATGGACTTGTTTGTTTGGTTGCATAAATTAGTTAGATGCTTTGGTTTGAATTGAATTGTTTGGTGAAATGAAATTGATTTGATTGATGTGTGAATGGCGTGGGCCTTCACTAGACCGGGGATAAGGCTAGGCCTTGTCCCGTTTCTAGTATCGTGCCGTTATGCCGCCGAAATTTTCTAAAATATGTTAGAAAAATAAAATATCATTTTGTTTGATTAATGAACTGAATAAAAAATTCATGAGTTGAAATAAAATGTTTTAGTCGTTAAAAATATAATTTTTAACGTGAATGTGAATAAATAAATATTCATTTACAAACCGGACGGTTTGTTTATGTACACCTATTTGAAAGACATTGATTGGGACGATAAATTTTACACATCGCCCAACTGCACAAATAAAATCTGTGTTTGATTGTTTGAAACCCCACACGGGTGTTGGGATGAAATTTGAAGTTCACTCATCCTGATTGATTAAATATGTCGATCGATCGATTGACAGGCTATTATAAGCGTTAGATATCTATATTTGATGCTTATATAGTGTAGTGCACTTTGGTTGATGGTTGATTTTTTTTTTTCAATGCTATTATATACATGTGTTGTATGAAAATCCATATAATTAACTTTATATGGTAATTGATTGGGCCTCATTTCAATTTGAAAAATAAAGAATAATATAAAATAAAGGTTCATGTGTTGACAGTTTCATCCATTGAGATTGGTCATGTGTTGAACGAAATATTTTGATAATAACAACTATTTTGAAAAAGAAATATTTGAAATAGAATATTTGAAAATGAATTCAAATTGAATTGAAAACGATTTCGAAATGAATTGAATATAAAACGATTTCGAAATAAATTGAATTGAAAACGATTTCGAAATAAATTGAATTGAAAACGATTTCGAAATGAATTGAATTAAAAACGATTTCGAAATAAATTGAATTGAAAACGATTTCGAAATGAATTGAATATATAACGATTTCGAAATAAATTGAATTGAAAACGATTTCGAAATGAATTGAATATATAACGATTTCGAAATAAATTGAATTGAAAACGATTTCGAAATGAATTGAATTGAAAACGATTTCGAAATGAATTGAATTGAAAACGATTTCGAAATGAATTGAATTGAAAACGATTTCGAAATGAATTGAATATATAACGATTTCGAAATGAATTGAATTGAAAACGATTTCGAAATGAATTGAATTGAAAACGATTTCGAAATGAATTGAATTGAAAACGATTTCGAAATGAATTGAATTGAAAACGATTTCGAAATGAATTGAATTAAAAACGATTTCGAAATGAATTGAATTGAAAACGAATTCAAATTGAATTGAAAGCGAATTGAAATGAATTCAAATTGAATTGAAATTTGAATTGAATAAAAATGAGTTTTAAAACGAATTTATAAAGAAGAATTCAATTTTGATTTGAATTGAAATGGAAGTTGAAATTGCTTTTGAAACAAATTTTAAAACTATTTATATAATTCGTTTTAAATAGAAATCGACGAAATATATATTATATATATAATATAATGGCCTGAATATAACGCGCCGCGCCGCGGCAGTTCGTGAATTTCGACCATTTATTTCAAACGGACATTACGGGAGATCCGACCGTCGGATTCTCCTGAAACCGGAACCGTCGTATCGAAAAGAGCTTTCTAACGAATATTAGAAGTTTGAAATCTAACGGTTGGATTTGGAATTATGTCCAAATCAAATTTGAAAAAGGTCGCTATAAGTGCAGTTCGATAGCCGTTGATGGAAATCGACTGTACAGGCCTTGATAAAATTATTAAAAATAGTAATAATTTGTGTAAAATCATAAGAAATGATTTAGAAAGAATTGGGATGAAAAACTCCATATTTGAAAAGATAAAAATAGATTTTATCGAAATGAACTAGTTTTGAACTAGAATTATAATTCTATTTATTTTATAAATAAATTGAATTTGAAATGGTTTTAAAAATAACCAGAATTTCCAATGATTGCATTGGAATGGATTTGAATCGAAATTGTCTTTGGAATATTTCGATGTTGGAATTCGTGATTATACAGATGTTGTTATGGAAATTTGAAAGATATAGATATATATATCGTTATTTCCAATACGATCTTTGTTGGTCGCAGAATTTGATATTGAATATAAGCCGATATATTTTCTATTCAGAGCCTTGTATTGAATATCAAATGTGATTTGGGTTTGTCGTGAATGGTGTCTTCACTAACACTGTTCTTGAACCCAGTTGAGGAAAGATTAAATCTTTTTATTTAGATTTAATGAAGTGTACCAATTAAATAATATTAAATTGAAATTGAATTGATATTGATTTTTGGGTTTATCGTGAACAGTGTTCTAAATAACACTCGTTCTTTAACCCGATAATTAATGGAATGTGATTTGGATTTATCGTGAACCGTGTTTTAAATGACACTGATTCTTTGACCCAGTCGAAGATTAAAACTAAGTGGAGTTTTAATGAATCTTTAATTAGATTGAAAAGATCGAAAATGGAGTACCACCAGTTTTGCTCCAGGCGATAGTTAAATCTTTAATTAGATTTGAACGTGAGATGGTAATTGAATTTACCGATAACACCGTGGTGTTAAATATGAAGTATTACCAGTTTTACTTCATGGGATGAATAGGTTGGGATTGGGAAATTAAAACAAATGATTACTTCGGTAAGGTTCGCTAATCCCGACTAGTTTGAATTGATATTCAAAAATAGATTAAAGAATAAATTCAAGGAGTTTATCTTTGATAAAATTAATGGGAACCTTTCCCTATGAATGTGAAATTTAGAAACTAACTGTCGGTT
Organism: Allium sativum; assembly: GCA_030737875.1. NCBI lineage: Eukaryota > Viridiplantae > Streptophyta > Magnoliopsida > Asparagales > Amaryllidaceae > Allium > Allium sativum. The sequence continues at coordinate 58,042,126 of CM060917.1, forward strand.
AGCCAAGCAGAATGGTTTTCTGGATATTGATCTGATGTTGGTTTCGGCCTTCGGGGTTAATATTTGGGGAATTATTCTCTTGATTAATTTACGGTTAGTGACTGATAAATTGGAATGATGCGTATGTTGTGTTTGTGTAACACTTATTTAAAAATATACGTGAGTTATTCAGAAAGACCGGGTTTACCCCATTCTGAATAACTGATACGACGATAAGTCGAAGATGAAGACGGTGGTCAAAGACCAGAAGTATTCACGTTGTTTGGGTAATTACTGATGATCTTGATTGGGCTGTACACCCAAGAAGATGGAAACAGTTGGTGATCGTCCAGACGTGCTTGGAGATCGATGGATATGCGGGGTACTAGGTGCCTCCGGTTTCGTTCAGACCCAGAACGGACTTGTAAATGGACTGTGTGTCTGACATTGGATTTTAGTCCGTGTGATTGATCTCTATTAAATATATATCTGTTTGGCGGCGGAGAATTTATTCTCTTGCTTAACGCCCTTCTCTGAGACGTATGAGCTCAGGGGTTATATATTGATGGATATCAAACGCATGGAGTGAATTGCCTGTGTGGCATGCCTAAGTGGCAATTGATCGAGGCTTCTGTTGAAAAGCAAAGTCTTGTGGTGATGATCAAAGCACGGCCTTATGGCGTAGCTTTGTGTAACGTTTACTTCGCGAGTTTCACACCCGGTATGAACCAAAAACGGGAGACGGACCTCAGGGAGGACTTGCGTTTCTTTCTAGCTAAAATGTGGCGTCAGTGGTTTTACACGCCCTGACGAGTTTGACTTATGTGGTTGTTGCTGTTGCGAGGCGCCTCGGTTTGATCGGACGATCCGGGTCCGATGGAGTCATTTAGTTGGCTCACCTACGCCCCATAGGGAGGGGAAACGCATGTTCAGGCATTTTAATCCACATCGGTGGACCGGCCCTGACGATCCAAGGGTCACTCGAGCTCTGATCCTGAGGGGCGGGCTAGAGCGTCTCGAATCGGTTGAGGACTATCTTTTGCCTCGGTTCATAGATGGAAACCCAATTTCCAAATACGTGACATTTGCGGTTTTATTTGTAGAGCCTAGTATGGCGACATGATATATGGTACCCATGCCGCCTATGATTGATACTTATGATTTGAAGTTGTTTTATACACTATGCACTTATAATAGTATCAAATAATCTGTTTTAAACATATCAAGCATTCTTTGGCTGTTATAAGGGAAAACCCTATCCCCCGGCTTGCGTTGCATTGTGTGATAGGACCTGGGTCTTATAACAGCTTCATTTTTCTTTATTTAGCATTGCGCTGTTTGTTTCACGCACTGGTATTCTTGGGAGGAAACCCGTTCCGTGTTTTACGGCGTGGTCCCTTGATTTACCTATCTTTGAAATAAAGATTAACTGTTTTAGTTCTCACACCAGTCACATGACTGACCTGGAGTTTATTGTTTTAACCTAAACTCTGGGTGCCCTTATTTTGACATGGGCAGCTAGTAGTTTTGGTTTTGCAGATTTATATTCACAGGATCCTGGTTTACAGCTGGAACGATATCCGGAAAGCTTTGTATCCGTATATCTCTTCTAGTTGTGTAATGTATTATTTTCCGCTGCGATGTATTTAAATGTAATTTAAATCTCTGATATTTCTGTGAAAAATTCAATTATACTCTGTATATTCTTGTAATCTGATGCATTGTTGTAATATACAATGAAATGTTCTTCTGGATGTGTTCTGTTGTGGCTTGTTCTCGAACTATCCGACGCTTTCCTTTACGGGGAAGTTACGGGTTTTCACAGTTGGTATCAGAGCTTTGGTTTACAGAGCTCGAGAACAAGGCACATTAGAACCATACGAAAGAATTCCTCAGAAATTGCATTAGTAATATCCAACGAGAATGACTCGTTAGAGATGGGATCAGTAGTATCCTAGAACGAGTGTGAGGAGTATATTTTTGAAAATGAAAACAATTTTTGTTTTGAAAATATAAATCAATTATTCGTATTTGGTTATTTATTTATATTGATGTGGACAATCCAGTATATATAGATTTTGCGTATACGTCTGATCCGCGTGTATTCGAAATTTTAATATACTGGATAGATACAGAATTACACTCTAATCGCCCGGAGATGATTTTGATAATGGAGCTCCATCATTAGAATTTATGTTCGAGTGACGAAAGTGGGCTTTCTATATATTTCCTATTGACTGGTGTGAGAACCAAAATTAGATAGGTCTTATTGTTGTGATTTGGCATCAAAAATCTGATTTTTGTATATGTATCAAAATAATGAATTTGAAACGTTAATCCACTAATTGATTGATGTTTGTGTTGTTTGTTTATTTGTTTGATAATTTTGAACCATTTAGTCTAATTGAACCAAATATTGAACTATATTGAGAATTGGTCGCATTTGCTTGCATATACATATACTTATATTGAACATGTCATAGCAAGGAGGCTAGAGCAGAGAATAAAATTTGTTTGCCCGACAAATAGGTACATGTTTACTACATAATTTACTGTTTTGTTTGGGTGATGATGATTTTATGAGCCTATTGGCTAGCCGCTTGGCTTTTTCTTTTTCTTTTTGAGATCTGAAGGACCGGGGAAGCTATTTGAAATTCCCCGATGCTCCCGGTGCAGGGGAGGTTATGGCAAAATTTTTCAAAAATTTAGGGTGTTAGCCAAATTTTTGAAATTTTAGAAAATTCTCAGAAACTGAAAAGTTGGAGAATAGAAGCCAGATCGAACGTAGAGTTGATTAATCAAACCACCTTCGATTTTGTTCCTTTTCGGGGACGAAAAGTTTTTAAGTGGGGGAGATTGTAATAACCCGGAAAATCTGGGCCAGGTTAAAATTTTTATTTTGGCAATTTTAGCGAATTTTGATTATTTAAAATGAATTATTTTAAATAATATCGACGAGAAATTTATTTTGAATTGAATTCGACGTATATATTTATACGCGTCGTCGTTAGAATATAAATGTTTATTTTAAATTATAATAGGAATTGAAAATGGCGCGGTAGTTCGATAATTCGATTTCAAACTTCAATTGAATGTACCGGATGCAAAACAATCCGGATATTGGTGAAACCAAAAATAATGGGATCTAATTGATGATATCTTTCCAACGAATCCGAAAAATCAAAATTTCATAGCGGGAATCAAAAGATATGTCCAGTTGAAAATTCTGAATAGTCGCTACGGAATTCAGGCCCTTAAAAATGGACATTTTGCAGATGACCTCGGATTTCGACGAAACCACTTTTGTTGGGTCCGTGATGTAAAATTATTGCTAGGTTTCAAGTTTCATAATTTTTCGAATCAATATGTGAGCGTGGCAAAGAAAAACGCGTTTGACCAGTTTCAGTTGATTTTAATCGACTGGAAATTGGCCATTTTTCCAACGGTCTCAGAATTCGATGAAACTAGTTTTGTTAGGACCGTATCGTCAATACGAAGCTAGAAAATATTTTTCTGGAATTTTTCTAGTTAGTATGTGACTCCGATAATTTGAAATGTACGTTTAAAATTCAGTATAATGATTTAAATGTAAATTCAACGGAAACTAATCGAAACGAACAAATCAGCTTACGATACATATCCCATTGTATTCGGAATGGGGGTAAAACGCTATGGACGACAGGCGGTGGGCCTCGTTTTGAGGTCGTATGTGAAAGTCAACTTTTTTTGCAATTAAAATATAAAAATTATATATATAATTTCTCCTTTATACCCCCCCCATTCGATTTTAAAATCAGAAAAAAAAAAGAGAACGCTGCGCGAAATCGAAGGCGCCCCCTCCAGCCGCCGTCGGAGGCCCTCAGCCCACCGCCGCCTGGCCGAATCCGCCTCCCCGCGCCCCCATCTCCTTCCTCTCCCCTTCTAATCGAACCCGATACCCCCAAAAGCCTCGCCCCTCTCCTCGAATCGCACCCCCTACAGTCAACCCCCCTCCCTGTCGCTCCACCGTTCGACCCGCCGCCTCTGGCCAAACACCACCCGCGGCCACCAAACCGCACCCTGCTTCCCCTTCTCCCCGTACCTCGGCGCCCAGACCCCCTTCGACCATAGCAGACGCACATACACCCCCCCTTTCCTTCCATCTGTAAGTTTTCTTTCTAATTTTATTTTCCTTATTTATTTTGTTTTATTTGTTTTAATTTTATTTATTTATTTCTTTTATAGGTAGGAAAGTTAATATTTTTAACCTTGTAAAGTTTGAATTTTTAACCTTGTAGAAGCAAGATTTTTGAAATTAGAAAACAAGATATATATAATCAAAAAGGTTGGATTTTTAATGGAATAAAAATCGGATTTTTAAATTATAAAAATTTGATTTTTATATATTGAACATCGAAGAAAAATGTGATTTTTATATATTGAACATCGAAGAAAAATTTGATTTTTATATGTTGAATATCGAAGAAAAATGTGATTTTTATATATTGAACATCGAAGAAAAATGTGATTTTTATATATTGAACTTCGAAATAAAAATATGATTTTTATATATTGGACAGCGAAGTAAAAATTCGATTTTTACATAGGTAGTGAAAGCGGGCGACGAAGGTAACAAAAAGGCGAGAACGAAGAAGATTTATATCAAAGAAGAGTCAAGATGTTTGGATAGCTATCGGTGAGAATTTCTCACCTTTCAATTTCTTTTTCTAGTTATATATATATATATACTAGGATGCAGACGGTGCTTAGTAGCACCCGACACAATCGTCCACAGACCATGGACTTGTTTGTTTGGTTGCATAAATTAGTTAGATGCTTTGGTTTGAATTGAATTGTTTGGTGAAATGAAATTGATTTGATTGATGTGTGAATGGCGTGGGCCTTCACTAGACCGGGGATAAGGCTAGGCCTTGTCCCGTTTCTAGTATCGTGCCGTTATGCCGCTGAAATTTTCTAAAATATGTTAGAAAAATAAAATATCATTTTGTTTGATTAATGAACTGAATAAAAAATTCATGAGTTGAAATAAAATGTTTTAGTCGTTAAAAATATAATTTTTAACGTGAATGTGAATAAATAAATATTCATTTACAAACCGGACGGTTTGTTTATGTACACCTATTTGAAAGACATTGATTGGGACGATAAATTTTACACATCGTCCAACTGCACAAATAAAATCTGTGTTTGATTGTTTGAAACCCCACACGGGTGTTGGGATGAAATTTGAAGTTCACTCATCCTGATTGATTAAATATGTCGATCGATCGATTGACAGGCTATTATAAGCGTTAGATATCTATATTTGATGCTTATATAGTGTAGTGCACTTTGGTTGATGGTTGATTATTTGTTTTCAATGCTATTATATACATGTGTTGTATGAAAATCCATATAATTAACTTTATATGGTAATTGATTGGGCCTCATTTCAATTTGAAAAATAAAGAATAATATAAAATAAAGGTTCATGTGTTGACAGTTTCATCCATTGAGATTGGTCATGTGTTGAACGAAATATTTTGATAATAACAACTATTTTGAAAAAGAAATATTTGAAATAGAATATTTGAAAATGAATTCAAATTGAATTGAAAACGATTTCGAAATAAATTGAATTGAAAACGATTTCGAAATAAATTGAATTGAAAACGATTTCGAAATGAATTGAATATATAACGATTTCAAAATAAATTGAATTGAAAACGATTTCGAAATGAATTGAATATATAACGATTTCGAAATAAATTGAATTGAAAACGATTTCGAAATGAATTGAATATATAACGATTTCGAAATAAATTGAATTGAAAACGATTTCGAAATGAATTGAATTGAAAACGACTTCGAAATGAATTGAATTGAAAATGATTTCGAAATGAATTGAATTGAAAACGATTTCGAAATGAATTGAATTGAAAACGATTTCGAAATAAATTGAATTGAAAACGATTTCGAAATGAATTGAATATATAACGATTTCGAAATGAATTGAATTGAAAACGATTTCGAAATGAATTGAATTAAAAACGATTTCGAAATGAATTGAATTGAAAACGAATTCAAATTGAATTGAAAGCGAATTGAAATGAATTCAAATTGAATTGAAATTTGAATTGAATAAAAATGAGTTTTAAAACGAATTTATAAAGAAGAATTCAATTTTGATTTGAGTTGAAATGGAAGTTGAAATTGCTTTTGAAACAAATTTTAAAACTATTTATATAATTCGTTTTAAATAGAAATCGACGAAATATATATTATATATATAATATAATGGCCTGAATAGAATGCGCCGCGCCGCGGCAGTTCGTGAATTTCGACCATTTATTTCAAACGGACATTACGGGAGATCCGACCGTCGGATTCTCCTGAAACCGGAACCGTTGGGTTCGTATCGAAAAGAGCTTTCTAACGAATATTAGAAGTTTGAAATCTAACGGTTGAATTTGGAATTATGTCCAAATCAAATTTGAAAAAGGTCGCTATAAGTGCAGTTCGATAGCCGTTGATGGAAATCGACTGTACAGGCCTTGATAAAATTATTAAAAATAGTAATAATTTGTGTAAAATCATAAGAAATGATTTAGAAAGAATTGGGATGAAAAACTCCATATTTGAAAAGATAAAAATAGATTTTATCGAAATGAACTAGTTTTGAACTAGAATTATAATTCTATTTATTTTATAAATAAATTGAATTTGAAATGGTTTTAAAAATAACCAGAATTTCCAATGATTGCATTGGAATGGATTTGAATCGAAATTGTCTTTAGAATATTTCGATGTTGGAATTCGTGATTATACAGATGTTGTTATGGAAATTTGAAAGATATAGATATATATATCGTTATTTCCAATACGATCTTTGTTGGTCGCAGCATTTGATATTGAATATAAGCCGATATATTTTCTATTCAGAGCCTTGTATTGAATATCAAATGTGATTTGGGTTTGTCGTGAATGGTGTCTTCACTAACACTGTTCTTGAACCCAGTTGAGGAAAGATTAAATCTTTTTATTTAGATTTAATGAAGTGTACCAATTAAATAATATTAAATTGAAATTGAATTGATATTGATTTTTGGGTTTATCGTGAACAGTGTTCTAAATAACACTCGTTCTTTAACCCGATAATTAATGGAATGTGATTTGGGTTTATCGTGAACCGTGTTTTAAATGACACTGATTCTTTAACCCAGTCGAAGATTAAAACTAAGTGGAGTTTTAATGAATCTTTAATTAGATTGAAAAGATCGAAAATGGAGTACCACCAGTTTTGCTCCAGGCAATAGTTAAATCTTTAATTAGATTTGAACGTGAGATGGTAATTGAATTTACCGATAACACCGTGGTGTTAAATATGAAGTATTACCAGTTTTACTTCATGGGATGAATAGGTTGGGATTGGGAAATTAAAACAAATGATTACTTCGGTAAGGTTCGCTAATCCCGACTAGTTTGAATTGATATTCAAAAATAGATTAAAGAATAAATTCAAGGAGTTTATCTTTGATAAAATTAATGGGAACCTTTCCCTATGAATGTGAAATTTAGAAACTAACTGTCGGTTAGCCAAGCAGAATGGTTTTCTGGATATTGATCTGATGTTGGTTTCGGCCTTCGGGGTTAATATTTGGGGAATTATTCTCTTGATTAATTTACTGTTAGTGACTGATAAATTGGAATGAGGCGTATGTTGTGTTTGTGTAACACTTATTTAAAAATATACGTGAGTTATTCAGAAAGACCGGGTTTACCCCATTCTGAATAATTGATACGACGATAAGTCGAAGATGAAGACGGTGGTCGAAGACCAGAAGTCTTCACGTCGTTTGGGTAATTACTGATGATCTTGATTGGGCTGTACACCCAAGAAGATGGAAACAGTTGGTGATCGTCCAGACGTGCTTGGAGATCAATGGATATGCGGGGTACTAGGTGGCTCCGGTTTCGTTCAGACCCAGAACGGACTTGTAAATGGACTGTGTGTCTGACATTGGATTTTAGTCCGTGTGATTGATCTCTATTAAATATATATCTGTTTGGCGGCGGAGAATTTATTCTCTTGCTTAACGCCCTTCTCTGAGACGTACGAGCTCAGGGGTTATATATTGATGGATATCAAACGCATGGAGTGAATTGCCTGTGTGGCATGCCTAAGTGGCAATTGATCGAGGCTTCTGTTGAAAAGTAAAGTCTTGTGGTGATGATCAAAGCACGACCTTATGGCGTAGCTTTGTGTAACGTTTACTTCGCGAGTTTCACACCCGGTATGAACCAAAAACGGGAGACGGACCTCAGGGAGGACTTGCGTTTCTTTCTAGCTAAAAAGTGGCGTCAGTGGTTTTACACGCCCTGACGAGTTTGACTTATGTGGTTGTTGCTGTTGCGAGGCGCCTCGGTTTGATCGGACGATCCGGGTCCGATGGAGTCATTTAGTTGGCTCACCTACGCCCCATAGGGCGGGGAAACGCATGTTCAGGCATTTTAATCCACATCGGTGGACCGGCCTTGACGATCCAAGGGTCACTCGAGCTCTGATCCTGAGGGGCGGGCTAGAGCGTCTCGAATCGGTTGAGGACTATCTTTTGCCTCGGTTCATAGATGGAAACCCAATTTCCAAATACGTGACATTTGCGGTTTTATTTGTAGAGCCTAGTATGGCGACATGATATATGGTACCCATGCCGCCTATGATTGATACTTATGATTTGAAGTTGTTTTATACACTATGCACTTATAATAGTATCAAATAATCTGTTTTAAACATATCAAGCATTCTTTGGCTGTTATAAGGGAAAACCCTATCCCCCGGCTTGTGTTGCATTGTGTGATAGGACCTGGGTCTTATAACAGCTTCATTTTTCTTTATTTAGCATTGCGCTGTTTGTTTCACGCACTGGTATTCTTGGGAGGAAACCCGTTCCGTGTTTTACGGCGTGGTCCCTTGATTTACCTATCTTTGAAATAAAGATTGACTTTTTTAGTTCTCACACCAGTCACATGACTGACCTGGAGTTTATTGTTTTAACCTAAACTCTGGGTGCCCTTATTTTGACACGGGCAGCTAGTAGTTTTGGTTTTGCAGATTTATATTCACAGGATCCTGTTTTACAGCTGGAACGATATCCGGAAAGCTTTGTATCCGTATATCTCTTCTAGTTGTGTAATGTATTATTTTCCGCTGCGATGTATTTAAATGTAATTTAAATCTCTGATATTTCTGTGAAAAATTCAATTATACTCTGTATATTCTTGTAATCTGATGCATTGTTGTAATATACAATGAAATGTTCTTCTGGATGTGTTCTGTTGTGGCTTGTTCTCGAACTATCCGACGCTTTCCTTTACGGGGAAGTTACGGGTTTTCACAGTAATGGGGAGACGACAATGTCTTCATCATTGTTTATGCCAATTCAAAAAATCTTGAACATATTTGCCTATGCTAGCCTCTTTTTATATGGAATAAGTAGACAAATATGCTTTAGGTGATGAAGCATTGCCAAACTATGTCTGACACCCATCCTGATACATTGTTGGTGAGTGAATTAGTCATTATTATGAGGCGTAAAGACGTGACTATGAAGATGTTTATAAATATTGTTTGTTGTTTGTATGTATCATATATATATTGTGCGTTGTGTATGGTGTTTACGCACTTGTAACCTGTAGGTTCATTCATATATATATATATATATATATATCACACATACATTAATAACTTTTAAAAAAGTTCTCTAAGATAGTTTCTGCCACTCTTGTGCAAATTAAAATTGTTGATTACATAAAAGAACTCACCAGCTGAATTGTTCCGAGAATTATTGTTTAGCGGGAGAACTACAATTATAAGTATTCGAAGTGATGCTGGTTTTTTGGGGTCTAAATTATTGTTGGAAATCACTAGTACAAATCTTGATTTTACCTATATATTGTACAGGGAATACAATATTTATAGCCCAGATTGCTAGGATAAGCATATAACTTATTCGCCTAGCTCAAATTCAAGACATGAAGTAATATTATGGCAACGATGTTGATATAAAACAATTAACTATCGTTGTCCCATACCTCCTTTATCCAGATACATAGGTTTTTCATCAAATATAAGTTAATTTTATAGAACAAATTGCATATTTTCAATGTAACTGATTTTCACCAAATCATCGATATTATTTGCATGTTTTTTATTTGAAAGAAATTTCGTAGAAAGAATGATCATGCATATATCCAAGATGATGGTGGAGAGAAAAATGTTAGCAGTTATCTTATTTAAATAGCTGTTTCTTCTAAATTATCTTCATTATTTAAACATTGAATACAATGATAATCTATATGTATCAACCACAGTTTTATAAAACAACTCGTTTTAATAAGACAGTTTCTGATTTTGTGGTTATACAAATTGTTTTAACATTTCCTTGCATGTGCAGGGCATTTAAACTCTATAAAGCATTTGGCTACAAGTCCTTTAGGAGCCTCGTTGAAATGGAAAAATCTTACGGTGATTGATTTTCTACCATAAACAATTGTATGTCATTTGAGATATAAATTCATTTTGAATTGCCCATTAAATTTTGTTTTAATATTGTTAGTGTCCTGAACAATCAACATCAATGGATTGTGTATATTATGTGATGAGGTATATGTATGAGATAATAAAAAATCACCATCACAGCATCGACTAACAAAAGGTGCCATTTTAATTTTTTTTCCTTCAATATTAATGTTAATTAATTATTGATTCAATTTTCTGAATTCATTTGTTTATTATCTTATTTGATATGCTCTCTTTTTTCATGTTATTTCAGCTTATTTTGGAAGAGCCGTGTTATTTGAATAATAGCCTTCAGACGGAAGTTAGGAAGACTCTTGTATTGGCAGCTAGCAGTTCTATGGCTATGATTTCGGTCTATGGTATGTATATTTCTTATTTCAGCAACTGATCAGTTGACATAGATAGACCTCCAAAAATGTATGGACAATGTTAATATGTGAATATCAATGAGGTTAAAGGAATTAAACTTATTTGAGATATGTTCCCATTTTAGTATTATATTTCCCTTTGAGTTCCTCTTTTGTGAAGAGGGTTAGTCTTTGTGTATGTGTATTACTATCTGATAATGCATGGATATTAGTTTCAAAGACGGTAGTAGTTTGAAGACTTTGTATTTGTTCTCATTTTAGTCTTCATGTATGTGTATTACTACAGCAGATGCTCAATTTAGTATGCGTTCCCATTTTAGTCTGTTATACTATCTGATAATGCATCTGTTGTGGCAAGCTTATAAGACTCATTTTTTTTATTAAAAAAAAACAAATTTGCATCTGTTGTAGTAGTAAAATAGATGCAAATGCACTAAAGAGTAAAACTGCCATACACAATAATTTGCATCTGTTGTAATATTAAGGCAGACGCAAATGCAATGGTATTTGTGTCCAATGCATGCTATAACAGACGCAAATATTTCAGATTTGTGTCTACTTTAATAGCAAGACAGACGCAAATGCATTCGTATTTGTGTCTAATGTACATTATAAGAGACGTAAATATGTCAAATTTGCGTCTGTCCAACAACAGAAGCAAAAATATTTTAACATTTGCTTCCATTGCATTTGCATCCACATTGGAACAGATGCAAATAATGCGAAATATTGGACGCAAATACCCTATTTTGTGCTAGTGTAAAATAATATCAGTTATTCTCTACAGAGCATGTATATGATTTCCAGAGTAGTTCCAGTTCGAGTCATATCTTATCTGTACACAATGTCGTTTACCTGGCGTTCCATGAATCTAACAATCAATTTTCCGACGAGCTTAACTTTAGTTCTTTTGTAAATAAACAGTTAATAATTAAGTGCAGGGATCACCCTTAACCGTTTAAGTGAACGAGTCTCCTTTTCTTTTGTCCTAGAAGAGTAACGGGTTTATACATACAGTATAACATCGCTGGTGGTAACTGTACCACATAATTCCCATGTTTCTCCTACATATTCCCTGAGTTAAATTCCTCGGTGTTAAGGATACATTCCACACCAACAGTTTAAACGAATTTCTCATTTAGGCAAAGATTTGATAGTCGGTTATTTAACTATCAAAAGTAACATATAATCAAGTCAGTCATAGATTTGTTTCCCTTGGAAATCACTAAGCCTCATTCAATTAATTTCTTATTAATTAAACTCTTTACAAACTTAAAAAAACATTTCCACATACTAGTCTCAGTGGTATAAGTATATTCACAAATCATTAAGTTATTTTTTTATTTCAAGTCATATTTAATGAGACTAAATGCACTAATATTTTGCTAAAGTTTAAATAAAATATTTGAATACAAGTATCCTTTGTAAAATTCTTTTACAAAATATCAGTTATAAAGCTCATGTGCAAAAATATTATTTATGTAGAAGAATTTTAATTTGTTGATTTCAAACAATGTTTATATGAAATAATCATCTTAAGTTCATCATAGATAAATAAGGAATAGGGTGTATATATATATAATCATAAAATATTTAATTGATTATTAAATCTTATTAATAGAACAATTAACTTTACTGTTAATAATGAAATAATTTAAGGACCTTTTAAACAACATTCAGGATATGGAATAAATCTCTTTACAATATTTGTAAACTAAATATTAATTCGTTAATTAATTTTTAAACATAATTAATTAAATAATTAACTTGTTTTATATAGATAATTATTAATTTGCAAACATTATTTAATTAACAATTTATCAAAATTTCAAACATAAGTAAGGCATATAACCATATTTTAGAACATCATAAATAAAATTATTTACAATTTAGATAAGTTTATTTAAGTAGGCTTATGACTGCAATCACTCAATGGTTACGTATCTATCATAGAGAGACCATAAGTATATGTAGGCATCAAAACTCAAGATGTAATATATGAAAACCTAATAGATCAAAGCCTATGGACTAAAGGCATTAACACCTCAATTTGTTAGAGTTTATGCCCTAAAGGCAATTCATTTGATGAGATTGATAACACTATTAATGTTATTATTCTATTTGGAATAAAATAATATTCTATTATATTATATTTAGTGTGCAATATAAATATTAATATAATAGAAGTCCTTAGAATTATAATATGGAATTATATGGTTCAAGTGAGTGACTTGAACTTGAGATTATATAATATGTTAAGTATTGTAATTCTTAAATGTCCCTAGTCAAGTTTCATTGTTTATATAGGACAATAATAAAATGTAGAGACTAGTATATTGATTGACCGATGATCACATCTCATTGATCATTAATATACGTGATATTAAAATCAAGATATAAATATGTATTGGAGAATAGCGTATTGGACTGACCCACCGTGAGATAACTACATGGAATATAATTAACAGTATCATAAGTTGTTCTCATAGTGACAGTGATGTAATGGTCCTCGGACCTGAAATCATTATAATTTTATTCGAGGATATTTGTGTTTTGATATTATCTAAAGTTACTCGTAACAGAGTAATGATAACGGTGATTATTGGATACATCTCGAATCGAATGAAAATTATGAATGATCTAGATGGAATTTAACCCTACGATATATTCGTAGTGATATCCATGGGCCTCTTAATTGAGTGAGACTGTGAAATGCATGGCTATGCTCAAATATTGATTTGTTTTAAACAGTCCGCTCATCGATCAAGAAAAACGGATTAAATCATAAAGGGAGTGATACGTTCCATGCCTCGAGTTTAATTCAGGATATACTGGTTAAAAGGATTATATTACATTGATACACTGGTCACGGAAAGGTTATACCGAATCGTTGATCTTATTATAGCTTGGGTAGCAGCAACGTATTGCTAGATGCCAATCACTGTTTATGATTTTAAATACGATTTAAAATCATTGCCAACGTTGTAATAACCTATAGGGTCATATATATAGAACATTGTAAGGAGAGGACTGATTTTGTTTTGGAATAAAATAAAATATCAACCGTTGATATTTTATTTGAAAGGGTATAAGGAATGGCTCCTTAATTTTGGGTACACGTGTGTGTTTAAAAAGGATTTCACATCCTTTATAAAATAACACGGCTACACAATTGTTAGTTGAATTCGATTCATCAATAAAACCCTAGAAAACAAAATTGGAAATGGCGACTAGCATGGTTATCTTCTTCCTGCCTTCGATTCGTATGACAATAGAAGACGATGTTCATGTGGATAATTACAGAGGCATGACATATGAAGGGCTGCAAGTCGATACAATCAAATTCGAGATGAATCTACAAATCAGACTTGAATTCCCAAATCGAGACAACTTTGACAGGTATAATACTTAATTCATAGTATTTTACATAGATCCGTAAATTATGATTTCTATTCAGTGTTTATCCGTTGCGTGAATGAACCCTAAAAACCCTTCACAATTTACGCCGTGAAACCCAATAAATTGCAGCTACGTGATGCTTTCATCGTTATCTCAACAAAACCATAAGTAGTCTATAAGCAATCTCTACTCCTCGAATTACGCTATCACTACATCAACCACATAGATCGTAGCTACATGATGGTTGCGTCATTATTCTAGCAAAACCATAAATAACTGTAAGTATAGTACCCCACATTTATGCCATTATATTCCAAATGGTTCAGAGTTTTAAAAGAAATAATAATTTATGTCTTTTAAACATTATTCAAATAAAGCTCAACAATCACAACGATACTTAAGTAAGCTATCATTTAATTTCCTTTCTAGTCATGACGCTAGTATTTACATGAGAGCTAATCCTCTGTCCCCAAAATTCTCTGTCTCCCTATACCCAACCAATAAGAATCCCTGATTTTCATCTTTTTGCAATTAAGTCCAAGAATAAAAGAGGAGTTAATTGCAAAAAGGTGGAATTCAGGGGGTGCTGATTGGTTGGGTATAGAGGGATAGAGAATTTTGGGGATAGGTGATTTTATTTGTATTTACACGGACATATATATATATATATATATATATATATATATATATAAAAAAATCAACAATTAGAAATTGACAGCTAATATACCTTAACCACAATTTATACTGGCAATCCACATTAATAATATAACAGAAATGAATTTATTCTGCTAAACTAATGTAATTAGACAAATTCATCCAATTTAACTAGACGGTATTTATTTGTCCAAATAGATTACTCCAAGCGTATACTCAAATTTATTATGTTATAACTAATTAATTAGTTATTCAATATTATCCATAAATTCTCACACATTCAACTATTCAATAACTTTGAGTAAAATAAACTAAAAAATATTTAATAGCAATTCAAGATGTATATCGTGATTCTAAATCATTTTCAACCAAATTAATAACATTTCAAGATGTTATATCACGATTTTAGAACGATTTAAAGCAACCGATCAATTTAAACATGGAATCAATAATATGATATTATCAAACCCAATCCATCAATCAACAGTTTACACAATCAAGTAGATAATAATATTTTAATTTACTATATGCTATATTGCTTTGTTACAGAGGATAGTTTTACTCGCCATCATTCCAACTGTCGCTTCGCATTAAAATTTAGTTTAATTTCAAATAAGTTTGAAATTAACTGAAATACAAATAAACTTTAAATCTTTCTAATCCGATTTAGAAACATGGATAGTAGTTTTATGAATTTAAAGCGATTGACCGTATTGGATTCGAACCTAAAATAAGCAAAATATTCAGTATATAAGTTATTGATTAATTTAGTACAATTAAATTTACTTAATCTCAATACAAAAGTCTAATTACTCTAAAACATAAACCAGATCAAATAGAAAACCTAACCGAAAAGTTCCTTCCCTCCCTCTTTCTTTGCTTTAGGTGCACTAGTGTTACCCTGCATCTCCCCAAAGGATGTGCATGCAAATAACATTGTTGAAGCTGCGAGCATCATAACAACTCATTGTCGTCTTCGTCACGCTTCTCCTCACAAACACCACTTCCACAACAACTTGGAGTTTAGCTGTATCTCCTCACAAACACCACTGCCTCCTAATGCCACTACGAACTCAACCACACCTCCAATATCAGCTTCATTTGCCAACTGGTGACTTCAACCTTCATACCATATAAGAAAATCAACTGCCACGACTCCAGCTTAAGCATACCATGTCGACGATCTTGGCACTATAGACTCGCAATGATCCATCTTGTGAGCTAAAGTGGAGAACTATATTATTTAGGTGCGAGAAATTTACAAAAGCTTGGAAGAGAAATAAGATGAAGAAGGTAAAGAATTATAACATGGTAATAAAAAACGAGCATGTGAAGGTTAGTTCTTGTATCTCTTTGTTTTTTAGAATCTTGCAAAGGAAGATTAAAGAAACACGGCAGGCCATAAAGAAATTATGGGCTGCTTTATACAAATGTTGGATTGTTGCTCAAATTTAAAACTTTAAGAATTATTGTATTCTACCACATATAATTTCGTTCATGTACGAACACCAAAAGGTAAAATAACAATACTATCACTATGCCATAAACGACCTAACACAACGTAAAAAAATTGTTGGCACAACCCAAAAAATGTTGACATAGGTCTTTAGCAATGTTTTTAGGGTAATGCAATTTTCACCATTGCTGCAAACCTCAAAGGTAACATTTTGACTATCTACGGCAATATAACAAATATTGTTATAATAGAACCATATTTAGCTCTTTAGCAACATTCATAGATGTCTGTAGCAACATTTCAAAAGTATTCAATATTCAAATAAATATTCTATTTCAACATTTGAAATAATATAGTTTTTTAACTCCACTATTTATAATTCACTATTAATAACCTAGTCAATCATATATACAGATGTTCCTCACTACATTCCATTCGATTCACTCAGTTATACATGCTCAATTACATATACGTTTACTGACACTGACACACTAAGTCTTCTTATGCTCCAATCCAGTTCAATCACCTGCATACCTATCATAGAAACGTACACACTAAACTGAAACAAAAATAAATTTAAATAGCAGGGTAATGATAAGTCAAGTCCATGTCTCCATTCCACTTTTATTGATATAATCTTGAATGCCACGGTAGTGATAAGTCAAGTCCATGTCTCCATTCCTCTTTTATTTGCAGTTAACTCCCAGCTTTTGTTCAAGTAGATAAACACCAAGTCAAATTATTGTACCTGGAAAACGATAACATACTCTACTTCAATACCATAATGAGGAAACATTCATGAATCTGAGACAATTAATCAAAGATTGGTGAATTTTTGTAGAATTAAGTTTGCATAAATGCACCATTGGTTTAAGACGTCAAATCTTTGATCTAATGATTGACGTTTCTTCTCTACTATCGCATCATTACACTAATCCAAACTCAAGAATGCTAGATTGCAAATAAAAAAGCACTCTGAGCTCTAACCCAAGAACTACGCAAATTCAAAATGGATATCCAATGTCCTTTTATCTAACCAAGAACTACGCAACATGAGAGCTGAACTCTAAAATCTTCCATACAAGACATATCGAAATCCCAGATTTAATACCGTGTTTGTGTGTTATAGTTAAAAAAAGACTATATCAATGATATTTCTTGTAAATTTACAGTTGCAATGTTAGAGGAATACAACATGAGATTTAATTTATGATTCTTGAAAGAACTTAAAAAAAATAAAAGGATATCAATGTTAAAACTTATACTTACTTAAAATTTATGTTACCAAAATACCTCTTGAGATGCACGGTCCAACACAACAGCTTCTCTGTTAGCATCTGCAGGAGCAAACATGGTAAGATATGGAGAACAAGATATGACAACAGTAGGTCCTCTGTGTTTCTCGATGACTGCTTCTTCTTTTAATGCATCTCCTTCAACGCAATACATACAGAGCTTACCATCTTCCCCTCCAATAATGACTTCACTTCCATTTGGTGCAATTGCTGATGCACTAATAGAAAAATCAACCTTCAAATTTGATGCAATCTTTAACCCACGTAGTAATATAACCTATGAATCTGTTGAAACTATAGCAAGCTCAGAAGACTCAAGAGCAGTGTCTAGATCTTTGGGCTGAGAGCCAACATCTACTACTTCTGTTTTGCAACTGATCTCCATTCTCAGGAACTCCATTGACTTGTTCTCAAAAGATTTTTTTCTTCTAGAAAAACAAGTGAATATTTTCAGTGAACCACTCAGGAAAAATGATCGCATGCACAACAAAAATATTTGCAATGTAAGATGACTGATTTGAGATACATGTCATGCTACTCAATATTTAAGCTCATAGAATTCTGAGATCCCATATCCCTAAAGTTGATAAATGATTATTGCATCATGTTTATTCATGTGTTATACGTTAGACAGAACGCTTTTAACAAATGCAGATTCTGTTACTAACAGATATACAGTCCTTAATATTATCATTTACAATAATTCCATGTGGTTTATAGTCTTATTCTTATGTCATAGGAACTACAAAAATAAACCAAAACCAATGCAAAAATATCCAGTTTATCATGTCACAGGAACTATGAAATAAAGCAGAACCAATGTAAAAATATCCAGTTTATCATGTCACAGGAACTATAAAAATAAAGCAAAACCAGTGTAAAAATATCCAGTTTAACATATAACTTGGGTGAATATGGAAATTTATCCATAACTTAGTTTTGTTGTAGTGCGTAACTGATAATAAATGTAAACATAATGTACAATAACATTTAGCACTAGTGAAACCGTCACAGTAGATGTTTCCACTACAACAAATCACCCTATAACAACGGTGCAAAACCGTTGTAATATCATTTTACAACGGTGCCTCCACCGTCGTGTATGCAGAAGTTGTAACATATTCAAATCTCTTACAACTTTTCTGCACCATTGCAACACGATTGTAATAAGGGTATTTAACAACAATTATTTACCGTTGTAATAAATTTTATTACAACTCTAGTTCTCCGTTGTTGTATATGCTGTAGTAAAGTAAGAGCATACGTATAACAACTTTTGTCACCGTTGTAATAAACTGTATTACAACTTTTATCTCCGTTGCTATAAATATTGTAATACCGTGAGATCATAGATATAACAACATTTTTGCACCGTTATAATAAACTATATTACAACTTTTATCCCCACTGCTGTAGGTATTGTAATATCTTGAGATCATAGATATAACAACATTTTTACACCGTTGTAAGTTCCTTAATATTACAACTTTTTTCTGTTGTAATTTATATAAACTTGACTAGTAAAACAAATTCATATGTATTAATTATAATATGATTCACATTTCAATGAAACAAATATTACTACATGGAATCATTCATTCATATATATTACTTGACATAATATTCGATCAACATAAAACAAACGTACGTAGTACATGCATCACCAACTTAACCCGTCACCAAACACATAACCGTTTCAAAATACATATGACCTAACCCAAAATATACATAAGAAAGATGAAGTTTTGTCTACAAAAGGTTGCATACCCTACGAAAGCACTCTAGCTGAAGACAACATAATTTTTATTCCAGGCCACAGTCGATCCAACATCTTCTCCAATAGTAGTCATTTTGGGATTCGGCCTCCACAAGAAAGCTTCTGCATCCACCGCCACATCAATACAAACTTTCCAACCTTGCGTTCCAATTTTTTTAAAGTGCACCAAAGCTTCTGGATCAGTGGATGCCACTCTTCCTTCAGCAACTACTTGTTTTTGTTAATTCAGTATTTTACATTTTCTGCCCTCATTTTCTTTAGCGTGATCGTTTTCAGCGTGATTTCCAAGTTGTTTATACTGCTGAACTGGTCTTCTACCCTGTTCATTTTCAGCTTTCTTTCCATTTTGTCTGGTCTACCGAGTGGTTTTGTTGGCCTCATTTTCAACTACTTGCATTTCATTTTCAGCTGCTTGCTGTGCAATTTGTTTTTGTTGAGCTGTCAAGTTATTGCTTCCATGGTGTGAGTGCAATAATAATAAGTTCAGTATAACAATATTGTGAATGAACTGAAAAATGACTCCTCTCTTTACCCAGTGCAAAACTCAATGCAAAACTAATTGAATAAATTGGTAAGTATTAATGGTTACCGGTTACTGGTTTAGCAGATAAAAATTTAAACACAAGCAGTATATTAATTAACAGATTTTCTCTTCTGTTAGTTAAACTCAAGCAGTATATTAAACTCAAGTTGTATATTAATTAACAAATTTGAACACAAGCAGTATATTAAACTCAGTGCAAAACTCCCCCTTTATTCTTTTCTCTTCGGTTTTAGCATATAAACATTTGAACACAAGCAGTATATTAATGGTTACTGGTTAAATTAATAGATTTGGATCCAACTCTTGACTTATTTTTGGGAACTGAACAGAACAAGACTTGTACTACAAACCCCGAAATGAAACAGTTAACAATAATTAACAAATTTGGTTAAAATGTATTTACTTCACAGGTAAATGAAATGTATTTGCATTCCATTATTTACCCAGTGTTGTCACTCAGCGATGTAACTCACTAACAAAATCGCTGAAGACAAGTGAATTCAGGAGGAGGAGAAGCAGACATGAGCGATTCTGATCTTATATATTCTCCTAAAACCATAAGAGGTCATTTAAATGATCAACAGAAGGTCAAGATATACAAGGTTGAGAAATCTGGGAACGCACTGTGTGCATGTACAAACCTGGTCAGTTAAATCCTGCATTTTTGGAATACTTGGGCACCATTATCGATGTATGATCATGGATATTATCATTATATAATCAAGTCTGGGAGAAACCCCAATGACATTTTTTTTTTCAGTTTGTACATGTAGCCTGTTGTATCCCTCTGTCCCTTTTTTTTCCATAAAAATAAAAACCTGCTTGCAGTGTAATCTTACTCCATTTCCATTTTTTTTTAAAGTTCTACCTAAGCCAGTCCAATTCTGGATCATTATATAACACATATATGTTGGTGTGGACTCTAGATATATGATGAAGTGGCAAAGCGACAATATTTTGCTTAACACGTTATTTGCTTTCACCGATCATTTAAACAAACAAATTGGTGTTGCGAGTTAAAGAAAATCGATTTTCAAATTACTATGAAGTCAAAAGGATTACTCTTCTTAATTATTGTGGTAATACCGTGGAGACCGATTCAAACAATCTGTTGAATTGACCGCAAAGACGAGAGCATTGAATTTGTAATCTCAAAACGAAAGTGTTGAAAGACATAAGCAAGGAGAAGAGGATGAAAAAACTTGAATTTGTTGTGCTTTCTTGGCGTTTCTGAATCTGTAAAAATAAAGTGTTTCGAAATTCTTTCCAAACATTGCAGATTTAAGGGAGATCTAGTATCCACATAAGACAGTGCCACATTAGGGGCTCATTTTACCCATTTCTCAAGTTACCCAACCCCCGTCGAAATACCTTTTTAACAGTACCCAACTTCCCTCCATTTACTGTCCTTAAAATCACCCAAAATTTTCACAGCCCGGTTAAAAGAATTTCAACGTTCACCAAACATGTCACCAAAGAATTAAACTTGCGTTGTCAAAAAAAAGTTGACGCGTTTTAACAACAATATTCCAATTCCGTAGATCATTAAATGTTACAGCTTTCTATCAATTATACTAATAAAAAAGGGTACCTGAGGCGTATTAGGATCAGGAGTTGCTGGATTTCCCGCATTAGTTGCTTGCTTTTCTTTTAGCTCCTGTAAAGATTGCATGGACTGAAAACTATACTCAACTATAAATACATATATCAGTTCAATTATATAAGAAAAAGTCTCCCTAAACTATAAATTACTTCATCACATACATTCTGTTCCCATCACATAAGCGTCATCTACTGACAATGACGCTTATGAAATGGATGGTTTGCCGCGGGTTCACAACAAGCATCATAGCATTGGATTCTACCTTCAAATCAAATATTAATCATTGTAATCTTAAAATATCAAATTTCTCATGTTAGATAAATTCAAAAGAACCCATAATGAGTATACATCCTGTAACACCCCATGTCCATTAATGTCACTCACAAAGGGAATGCATTAACTTCTGTGGAGCATTTTAAGTGAGTATAGAACAGAAACTTAACAACAAGAGAGATATAAACAGTACTTGAAAATTTAAAAACTTTATTTCATTGCAGCGGAAAATACATATGTTTGATTACATCGTCAAAACCAGAGCCAAGTACATAATATCCATCTTGACTAAATCAAAGTACATAAATTTAAAGACATAATCCCCAATACAAAATAGCCATAAGTAAAAGAGAGGCTGAACTTTACTTCAGCGATCCAAGCGATCTTCTAAAAGCAAGAAGCACAGCTGTCCAAAATCAAGCTCCAATGGTGCTAGTTCCAACCGGAGCACCTGGGGGGGGGGGGGGAGGAGGGAGGGAGAAAAGAGGAGGAAACAAAGGGGGTCAAACATAAAGTCTGGCGAGTGCGATAACTTTAATAATATAATCACCAAAGTAACTAGGTTAAGGCATAAGTTAGAAAATCAGGAAATGACCATGAACCATTGAGTATGGCAGAGTAAACAAGGAAACAGGATGAACAACGATATCGTTAAAGCGCACCTAACCCACTGTAAGATAATTACCAAACCACACCAAAATTATGAGATAATTGCTATACTGCACCACCACTAGTATACTGCACCACCACTAGTCACCATAAGGTTGATCCTGCCTACTGGACATAAGTGATAATAATAACGGTAGTTTCGTGTACCCCGAGTTGCTGTCATAGGTGCCGCCTGCTCCTATCTCCACTAGTGGTACCCACTACCCTCCCCATTCTAATTACAATATTCATAATATGGTAGCTGTACTCCTAGCTGCTGTCATAGGTGCCGCCTGCTCCTATCTCCACTAGTCGTACCCACTACCTTCCCCATTCGATCGGCTCCCTAACTCGTAGATACCCGTGCTGGTCCCACAGTGGGGTGTATCACTCCCAAAAGTGGCAACCCAATACTACCAGAGATGCACAGCTTATACCTACACGATGCAACAACGTCTTACTTACCAGCCCTGGTCCACACACGCATATAAACCCGTTGGACTTGCGTTGCCACCGCTAACCCGGTTTGGCCTCTTACAGTCAAGCCCAGTATGCGTGTCCCATCCTCGACTTGGGTCGAGCCCACAAAGATATGTATGGGTTACTTGTTGAAACGGGCCCAGATTACTTGACACAAGCTATCCACCTAAGCTTGGTCCCTCTAGTACATCCCACTTAACCCACTTTTTATTCATGTTCACTTACATGTTTCAATTTTGGTTAAGTATTTCTAATCGTATTTCAAATGCCACCTAAGGCACCCACTAGATTCCACATGCCACCCAAGGCACCCACTTAACTTCCTCATGCCCCACTACATGTTTATCTGGTTAAATGTTTCTTAATTCATTAAGACCGTAACCTCATAAAGACCTCTCACATTAGACTGGCATTTGTGGTAGCTGGATTTGCCGGGCGGGTCCGGGCAGTCTTACACCACAAAAGAGCCTAACCTCGTGTCTTTACAATTGTTATGAATTTAATTTATGCCTAAGACCTCCCACATTAGATTGGCATTTGTGGCAGTTGGATTTGCCGGGGGGGGGGGGGGGGGGGGGGTCCGGGCAGTTTTACACCACAAAAGAGCCTAACCTCGTGTCTTAGACGATTAATTACTCCTAATTAATCATTCCCCAATTTGATTACTTTCCCTATTCAAATTATCAATTAATTCCAAATTTAACTATGGCCATAATTGACTCAATTATGTCCATCTATTTATGGTATGTAAAATTATACCAATTTTCATCATAAATTTATTTTATGCCTTTTAAGGCATCTATGCCAATTAAATCTTTTAATATTATCCCCTTTTACCCCACGTTGTACGTTTATTCGTTTAATGTAAAATATATGTTAGACTCGAATAGTCTAACTCATGGAATAAAGGGAAAACATCACAACATGCATATAATTAAAACTAGATCTAAACTTAAGGGGTGAACTTGCATGTGTGAAGGATGTTCTACATCTAAAATTTGCATAGGCCAAAGTTACAACTTGCATAAAATTACATATGTCATAAATCCAAGTCTAAAGGTGTGAACTTGTTTAGATAATGATCACAAACTTGCATAAATCATGTATGTCATAGATCAACATCTAAAGGTGTAAACTTGCATAGGCAGTAACCACAAACTTGCATAACACGATTCATTTTCAAACACATGTATTCCTATGAACTTGCATATGTGATTTATGCAACATAACAATAGTATAAACTTACATCTAAACATGTAAACCAGCATGTAGAATTTGACATATTACTCACACATGTCATTGCCTAACTTTAGATCTAAAATAGAAGCCATGAAACATATAAGGTTATACATATATTTTCCCCAACTTGCATATGATTCATGTCTTAATAAAAAAAATCTAAACTTGCATACATACTTTTGATTTATCATATGAATCAACATACCCAAACTAACATATGAACAACATGGTGATTCAATTATACATAAGCCAATCATAAAATTACACCATAAATGATCACAACTTTACAAGATAGCATCATAGAATTTACAACATAAACATCACAATTTTATTACATGAATAATAACATGCGGTTAATAATTCACATCATATCCAAATAGTCCACATCATAACTCAATCCAATTAATTTGCTAATTATTTTATTAAAATTATCGAACTCAAAATTCAGAGAAGGTCTTGAATTCTGAATTCTGAGTTCTGAAGTTGTAATAGCTTTCCCTTGAAGAAGATTCGTTGTTAAAGTTGAAAGGGATTGATTTAGACTAGCTTTCTTCCTCTCTAATTGGAGGCGGCTATGCCGAGTTGCTAGGTGATGGCATGGAGGCCATGAATCTAATTTTGTTTTGATTTTAGGGTTTGGTCTAGAGGTGTTTTTATAGAGTTTAGGATTAATTTAGGCCATCCGATCAACCTAGAAGCAACCTGAACCATCCAAACAAGATAGGGTGACACCTCATCCCTAATGACTCAGCACAGTGTATTAAATGTTCATTTTTTCTATAATTTACATATTTCTTATTTATGACAAATTCCATATGTAAATTATTCCCATTTTAATTATGCCATAACTATATTTTTAATTATGCTCACAATTAATGGTATACTAAATATACCATTTCATGAACCAATCTATGCCATGTAATTTTCATGTTTATCCTTCATATTTATACGTAAATTATAAATCTATTATTGTTAATTACATATTCTCCCTTTTACCATATACATTAATTACCCATATACAAATATCCATTTATACATGCATAAATCTTTCTTACCTTTAATTTGTCATAAAAGCCAATCAAAGAAGGCCACATAAAAAAAACAGTCATTGACAACCAAAAATGCGACAAGTACGCCACATGATGCGTATACGTCATATATATATGTATGTATATATATATTCTTTTTCTTTTTATCTATCTTCCCAATTACCCATTTTCACACTAAACCACTTTTTGAACTGTGTTCACACAAAGCCATTTTAAGCCATTCCCCTAAAACAAAAATATGGCGCTGGCGGGTGTAACGTCCCAGAATTTTCGGCCATTTAAATTCGAATATTTAAATTTGTTTATATATTTTATTTGAAATATAATGGATTTTTATCGAATTTATTTAATTTAGATTAGAGTTCGAATATATATATTTATATATTTAGAATAGAGTTGGAATATTTTTTAAAAACCTAGAGTTTTAATGTCAAGTTGTATACTAAATGTAATTGAAGTTGTTGTAAATACAATGACCTTTATTTATTTATTCTCGTCGAATTTAGTTTGTTTGAATTTAGTATATATGTATATATTCATTAACATTCCCATTTGTTCGGGCAAAACGAATAAAACCCGAAAATACAACTAATCAAGCTGCTACATGATTAAGAAAATTGGAAAGGAATGATGAAATACAGAACGATAACAATTTATGACATAAAAGAATTTATCAATATAATGGAAAAAAATTTTATTCATAATTTTTGTTTGTACACCACAATTAAAGAAACAATACATAATCTGTACAGTACAAATGTACATAACAAGCCATGTAGATTGACTTCTGCATGCCTCGTCCTTCCCATAGCCAGTGAACCCGAGTTGTTCCCATCAGTTTGATCTGCGAAAAATAAATAAATATATACAAGCCTATTAGAGTAAATCCAAAAAAAAAAAAAAAAAAAAAAGGGAAGGATAAAAACAGTAAAATCATGTTGACATCAAATCTACAGATCAACAAAATGAGATATATATTTTCATCAAAACTAACACCATGAACAGTTGAATTCATTCATACATCAAAAATGTACAGCAAATTATTTATATACTGTAACAGCTAAGCGATTGAATTAAACAGCTAAGGGAGAAAAGTTTAAATCAACAGTTAAGAAAGAAGGAAGAAAAAATAAAGAAAGAAAAGGGGGATAATTTTAACAGCTAATCTAAAACAGTAAAGCCTAACAGAACAGCTAGGAAGTAAACAAATACATAGCTAAAACAGCTATATACACTGATACACAGCTAAAGACAAAATGGTACAAAAATAAAATAGCATAGGAACAGCTACCAGAAAAGGACATGAACAGCTAGAAGAAATATAGCTGAACAGCTATATATGATATGAGCAACCATAAAAAAATCAATAAAACAAAATCAATGTAAAAATTCATACGGCTGACTAAGACAATACATGAAGAAAACAGCTAAGAATAGCTAATATATGTGTATAGACCAAAAATCTAATTTACTGTTTTCTTATATTTGAAAATCTGAACTCCAGATCTAGCATGTATTTTTTCAAATTAGTGGGTTTGATTTAAAACAACTCAAGCAGGCCATACAGGAAAGATCAATATGTATATCTATATAGGTATTCACCAAAACACTAATCGAACAAATACAGTCACATGTAGGAACAGTAAGGGGGATCATCTTTTTTATATATATACATTACTGTTGTATATAAGATCTGAACTACACAACCTTATTCGAAAACTGAACACAAAATCTAAGGGCATATCCTAATGTCTGTATTGAATGAACAATACATAGCACAGCATAACACAGCTACATAAAAACCTATCCAAGATCCATCAGGACCCCTTTCGAACAGATCAAAATATAATGGAAATCATATACCAAAATCCGAACGCAAGATCTAGTTACAGACTCGATTTTGATTGAAACGACAATTCGAAAACTAGTGATGGACGTTGAATCTATCTTAACCCAACCGCATGTATAAATAGACTATCACACAGTGTATTTCATCACCATTCGAATAAACACAGCAAACCAGAAATATCAAAACAAGAAAAAATACAGTAGAATTAGAAATCAAGTAGAAGAAGAACTTAGCTTTCGGTTCTCAGATGGATTTGCGGTCAAAGCCGTTCGAAGTCCAATGCCTCGTTTTTGATCTGCGGTAGATCGATTGCAAAGGAGAACGAGAGGAAGATTGAAGCAGTGTGGCGGCGTAGTGATGGTTGCGACGGAGAACTCCGGATTTGATGTCGAAATTAAAAAAAGGGATTAGGGTTTTACTTCTTTGGTCATGAACGATGAATTTGAGGCGGCTGGTAATGAATGAAAAAGGGATCGGAGGGAGGGTTTTCATCAAAGCGGGTCGGGTTTCATTTGTTTGGGCCGGTTGATGAGGTAAAAGCCCAACCTTTAATTACAAAAGAAAATCCATGATTTATTTAAATTATTTATAAAACTTGTTTGAATGATTTCAGGTTCATACGTTATCAGATTCAAGCGCGGTCAGGTGCGTTGGGACCGTGGAGACGCGTACTTCGAGATGGAGTAGGCGCAGTCCGAATCTGGAGTATCTGGAATTTTTAGTTGAATTAAACGTCAGTCAAATTGGACCAAAACAGACTATTCATCAACGGATTTAAATACAGGTGAGTTAAACTCACTCAGCCTCCTCGTTTATATTTTATATAAACTGGGAAATTTATTTTGAGTGTTATGGTTGTTAGTAGTTGACTGTTAGGTATATACGTACTGTTGATCATCAATAGTTTAAATTTAACTGTTGGGGACGACCCATAACAAAGTAACTCCTTGGGTTGATCACGTTTATAAACGTGTTTGGAATTATTGGATTTGTTTGAATTGGATGTTAGTTGATTTGATAATTGACAGTAAATGGACAAATGTGAGGTTTTAACGTCATTCAACCCGACAGGTGAAGTGACGTAATTTTTTAAAAGTTATAAATTCATTTATAACTGAACTCAAGTTTCAAATTATTTTGTGCAGAATTTAAAAACGGGAAATTTCACAAATAAATATTTTTAATCGAGATAGTAAGGAATTGAGTTAAATAGTTTAGACCAGTTGGAAAGCAGAAATCGAGAATTTTCCATAAGATTGGTAAAAAGGAAATAAATATATTTCAAACAATTAAAAAGTGACTTTAATTAATTAAGTTAATTAATTAATTTAAGAAAGGGGAAATGACAATTGGAATTCAGTTAATAGTTAACTGAGATGTAGGGTCGACAAAACCCAACTGTTTTAGATCAAGGCTGATGACGGGATTAATTTGATTCGGTGAGCTCTCTAACTATCCGTCATGGTTAACAAAGGGTGTTGAGGCTAGTTAACCTTGGGTTAACTATAAGTTAAAGTAATTACCAGATTGTTAGCAATAATAAGATGGATTATTCTTTAAAATGATATAAAGGTAATAGTTATCCTATTTTTGGTTAATAGCAGAGTTAACTATTTTAATATAGTTAAGGTTAAAGATTATTATCTAAATTAATAATAATTAGAGAAATGATTTTAAATGGATATTTAATTAAGAAATGGTCGAGCATAGCTAAGTCGATCAAACCCAAGTAAGAATTTTATAAAAAGGGATTTGTAAATCCAGGTTTTTCAACAAAATTTGGTAAATGGGAATCCAAATAACAAGTGATCGACTGACGATGAGATTTATCCAAAAAGGCGATAAAGGTTTATTATACCCAAGTAGATGGAATCAAATCATTGGATGAGGGACTTACATCATAAATCAAAGGGTTTTAAAGTGAAAGATTACTTGGAGATTAAGTGATGTTTTAAGGGATGTTTGCTTAAATAAAGAAATTAAGTAAAAGACCTTAAACGGGGATTTCAAATAAAAGATGAGTTTAAAACCCAGATTGGAATGCAAAAGGGAAAAGGGATTTTTGAGGTTAATGGACGAACTAATGTTATTCTGAGGTAAGAACGGGTCGATCAAGGTCCGAGAGGTAACTAAAATACCCCAACTTGATGGGCTTCACTATTATAAAGGAATAGTATTAGTTTAGAACGAGTGAAGTGTTGAGAGTGGTTTTATCCTATACGAGAATATCAAACTCTGATGCAAGGGTTTGAAAATTAAATAATAGTACGATATGGGTTCAAAGGAAATAAGCATGTTGTTTTCAAATTATAGTAACATCGGTTATTCAATTAGAACTGATCAAATATAGTTAGAAATAGCCAAATAAAGTTATCTAGGGAAGTTTCCATTGCGTACGACTGCTAGCGTAATTCGCAGGGCTGTAGATAGCCTACAGCGGTCAGATGTTTCCTGAGGGAATCAGGCGTAACCATTGTGATCGCTGCGATCTAGAGTCGAGCAAATGGAGTTAAGTCAAATATAGATGAATCAAATAAGAGTAATCACGTCAAGTTAATCGAGTTAAATAAGTCGAGTGAGTTAAGTAAAGTTAACCAATCAAAGTAATTCAAGCAGAGTTAATCAGAGAAAAATTGTTTTATATCGTTAAGTATATTTTAAAAGTGGTCGAGTTGTGCCAAGGGTTGTGTTCACACTATTGTTATTCGATAGTTAAATCACCGACTATCGAAGTTTGACCAATACGATTGTTGGTATGGAAAGACCGGGATCGAATTAATATTCGAAAACCATTACGGCCAACAAATACGTGAAGAGATCGAAAGATGATCGAGATGGAGCATTGAAGACCATAGATCTTCATTTAAGCGGAAGGACCACTTACAATCTCTGATTCGCGCCAGAGATATACTGGGGTTCTGTCGTGGTTGGGATCTGTGGATTGCAAGGGCTATCGCTACTGATCCATGGGGTGATTCCTATATGAGGTGCAGTAGGAGAGTACCTTCGGTTCATCCTGTTCCTGGATGACTTGTATGGACGGATGTCTGACAAAGTATTTCCAAAAGGATTGACATGCGTTGATTTCTCCAAACGTACCATAGTTGTTGGCGGAGAAATGGTTATTATCTAGCCAGATAGCTAGAGTATGTTTGTGGACGTCAATCAAGTGTGATCTGGCGGATCTGACGATGTGGCATTCAAAGTGTATGATGATCAGATGTGTTCTGACTTCAAGCCTCATCAACCGGGAAATGACAAAAATCGGGCAGGCAGCATGGCTATGTGGGTCGCTCCCATTAGGATGTATGATCACCTATCTAGAGAAATTCCTATTGCTTCTTAATCTATGTTCGATGCTGTCCCTTATCGGGAGACGGTGGTTTGAGTCCAACCGTCGGTGATATACATTCGATACACTCAAGCGAAATGAGTGGTCGGTCATGTGAGGGCCGGGTTGCAAGACGTTCTTGTTGAACCCAATGTATTCGCCTCTAGAGATACACGAGCGGCAGGTGGTCCCATACCTTGTCATGGTTGGAATCCAATCACCAATAAGCGCCCGCGGTTTTTGATTGTATATATATACGTAGAGCGTGAGATGCAAGCGTTCTACTAGATTGACATTTACTTGTATTTAGACACTATTATAATATCAGACAAGATATTGATTTCAAAACTGTTTTGGGTTATCGTAAGGTAAAAACCGTCCGTATTTGTGTGTGGATTTGGTCTTACGATTACTTTTTTTTCTTTCGAAAGGATTTTAACTCTAAAATCAAGTTGTGTGATACCATTAATGCTATGCGAGTTTTTCTCATTCTGGTTCACCAGACTGACCCGGTGTTTTGTAAATGCTCGGGTTAGCCCGGGATGTACAGGTCCAGGTTATCAGGTACCGTGAAGTCCAGTGAAAAGCTGAAGGTGTTCAGATTTATGATACGATTACTATCCCGCTGTGTGTCTTATATGAGACAGGTTATTGAAACTGTCCAGAGATATGTTGTACTCTGATATTGTAAGTATTTTCAAAGGCTCTTAATAAAGAATTATTTCTGTACTATATTTTGTTCCGCTGCGATGTGAGACTCTATGTTGTGTTGATACTTCTTCTTCTTCTATCCTAACTTTCTTCCTTTCTTATCTCACCCTCTAAATTCTTTCTAGACGCTCGAGTGTTTTCGGTGTTGGAGGATCGGTATAAGATACGGTAAAGGTATTTATATCGATTTTCGGGGCCGAAAACCCTTCGGGTCGTTACAGTGGTATCAGAGCTATTGGTTTAGGGATAACCTTGGCTCTGTGGTGTGACTCAATAGAGATGGAGTTAGCAATACCCTAGATTGAGTGTGAGTATATATATACGAGTGAACGTATTTGTAGATTTTATAAAAGAAATTGTTTTATATTGTGGAGATTTATTGGTTGGGTTGTTTATGAGTTCTGGTCGATCAGTTGGATCCACTGTATCGATAGGGGTTTCTAAACGCTCAAGTATGATAAACCGACGCAGTACGTTTTGAAAAAGGATAAATAGAATAATTTTACCCAAATATATTTTGGTATATGAAAAGAAATAATTTTTCTCAATTTTTGAAATATTGGTTGAGGATTTATTTGAATTTAATTCAAATTGGATTTATAATAAAAAGGGTCTATGTAACCAGTGGGATTTGTAAATAAGAATTTAAAATAAGAAATCAAATAAATCAGAAGTTAATATGGGATGATTGGATTGTGTTGATTGTTTGTATAATCAAATTCATCGACAATTGGATGAATTAAAATTAGAAAATAAATTTAAATTATTATTAATCCGAATAAAAATCGAATATGAAAGAAAAAACGTAACTTGGTTAAGAAAAACCAATTTAAGAATAAAATTCAGAAGGAATGAATTCAAATGGGTATTTGAAAGGATGTAATGGATAAATAAATTTGGGATTCAAATAAAGTGGATTGCCGATTGGATTTGGAAGTTTCAAAGAGGGTGAGGCCCAGAATAGCAGTTGGCTATGTCGATCGAGCCTTGGAGAGAAGGTGTTGGAAAAAAAAAATTATAGAAAATTTTTAGAGTTCGGAATTTATTTTGAGTTTAATGCGAGAGTAATAATTTGGTTCGGGATATTCTTCCTACTTTGCAATTTCGAGGACGAAATTATTTTAAGGGGGGAAGAATGTAACGTCCCAGAATTTTCGGCCATTTAAATTCGAATATTTAAATTTGTTTATATATTTTATTTGAAATATAATGGATTTTTATCGAATTTATTTAATTTAGATTAGAGTTCGAATATATATATTTATATATTTAGAATAGAGTTGGAATATTTTTTTAAAACCTAGAGTTTTCATGTCAAGTTGAATACTAAATGTAATTGAAGTTGTTGTAAATACAATGACCTTTATTTATTTATTCTCGTGGAATTTAGTTTGTTTGAATTTAGTATATATGTATATATTCATTAACATTCCCATTGGTTCGGGCAAAACGAAAAAAACCCGAAAATACAACTAATCAAGCTGCTACATGATTAAGAAAATTGGAAAGGAATGATGAAATACAGAACGATAACAATTTATGACATAAAAGAATTTATCAATATAATGGAAACAAATTTTATTCATAATTTTTGTTTGTACACCACAATTAAAGAAACAATACATAATCTGTACAGTACAAATGAACATAACAAGCCATGTAGATTGACTTCTGCATGCCTCGTCCTTCCTGTAGCCAGTGAACCCGAGTTGTTCCCATCAGTTTGATCTGCGAAAAATAAATAAATATATACAAGCCTATTAGAATAAATCCAAAAAAAAAAAGGGAAGGATAAAAACAGTAAAATCATGTTGACATCAAATCTACAGATCAACAAAATGAGATATATATTTTCATCAAAAGTAACACCATGAACAGTTGAATTCATTCATACATCAAAAATGTACAGCAAATTATTTATATATTGTAACAGCTAAGCGATTGAATTAAACAGCTAAGGGAGAAAAGTTTAAATCAACAGTTAAGAAAGATGGAAGAAAAAATAAAGAAAGAAAAGGGGGATAATTTTAACAGCTAATCTAAAACAGCTAAAGCCTAACAGAACAGCTAGGAAGTAAACAAATACATAGCTAAAACAGATATATACACTGATACACAGCTAAAGAGAAAATGGTACAAAAATAAAATAGCATAGGAACAGCTACCAGAAAAGGACATGAACAGCTAGAAGAAATATAGCTGAACAGCTATATATGATATGAGCAACCATAAAAAAATCAATAAAACAAAATCAATGTAAAAATTCATACGGCTGACTAAGACAATACATGAAGAAAACAGCTAAGAATAGCTAATATATGTGTATAGACCAAAAATCTAATTTACTGTTTTCTTATATTTGAAAATCTGAACTCCAGATCTAGCATGTATTTTTTCAAATCAGTGGGTTTGATTTAAAACAACTCAAGCAGGCCATACAGGAAAGATCAATATGTATATCTATATAGGTATTCACCAAAACACTGATCGAACAAATACAGTCACATGTAGGAACAGTAAGGGGGATCATCTTTTTTATATATATACATTACTGTTGTATATAAGATCTGAACTACACAACCTTATTCGAAAACTGAACACAAAATCTAAGGGCATATCCTAATGTCTGTATTGAATGAACAATACATAGCACAGCATAACACAGCTACATAAAAACCTATCCAAGATCCATCAGGACCCCTTTCGAACAGATCAAAATATAATGGAAATCATATACCAAAATCCGAACGCAAGATCTAGTTACAGACTCGATTTTGATTGAAACGACAATTCGAAAACTAGTGATGGACGTTGAATCTATCTTAACCCAACCGCATGTATAAATAGACTATCACACAGTGTATTTCATCACCATTTGAATAAACACAGCAAACCAGAAAAATCAAAACAAGAAAAAATACAGTAGAATTAGAAATCAAGTAGAAGAAGAACTTAGCTTTCGGTTCTCAAATGGATTTGCGGTCAAAGCCGTTCGAAGTCCAACGCCTCGTTTTGGATCTGCGGTAGATCGATTGCAAAGGAGAATGAGAGGAGGATTGAAGCAGTGTGGCGGCGTAGTGATGGTTGCGACGGAGAACTCCGGATTTGATGTTGAAATTAAAAAAAGGGATTAGGGTTTTTCTTCTTTGGTCATGAACGATGAATTTGAGGCGGCTGGTAATGAATGAAAAAGGGATCGGAGGGAGGGTTTTTATCAAAGCGGGTCGGGTTTCATTTGTTTGGGCCGGTTGATGAGGTAAAAGCCCAACCTTTAATTACAAAAGAAAATCCATGATTTATTTAAATTATTTATAAAACTTGTTTGAATGATTTCAGGTTCATACGTTATCAGATTCAAGCGCGGTCAGGTGCGTTGGGACCGTGGAGACGCGTACTTCGAGATGGAGTAGGCGCAGTCCGGATCTGGAGTATCTGGAATTTTTAGTTGAATTAAACGTCAGTCAAATTGGACCAAAACAGAGTATTCATCAACGGATTTAAATACAGGTGAGTTAAACTCACTCAGCCTCCTCGTTTATATTTTATATAAACTGGGAATTTTATTTTGAGTGTTATGGTTGTTAGTAGTTGACTGTTAGGTATATACGTACTGTTGATCACCAATCGTTTAAATTTAACTATTGGGGACGACCCATAACAAAGTAACTCCTTGGGTTGATCACGTTTATAAACGTGTTTGGAATTATTGGATTTGTTTGAATTGGATGTTAGTTGATTTGATAATTGGCAGTAAATGGACAAATGTGAGGTTTTAACGTCATTCAACCCGACAGGTGAAGTGACATAATTTTTTAAAAGTTATAAATTCATTTATAACTGAATTCAAGTTTCAAATTATTTTGTACAGAATTTAAAAATTGGAAATTTCACGAATAAATATTTTTAATCGAGATAGTAAGGAATTGAGTTAAATAGTTTAGACCAGTTGGAAAGCAGAAATCGAGAATTTTCCATAAGATTGGTAAAAAGGAAATAAATATATTTCAAACAATTAAAAAGTGACTTTAATTAATTAAGTTAATTAATTAATTTAAGAAAGGGGAAATGACAATTGGAATTCAGTTAATAGTTAACTGAGATGTAGGGTCGACAAAACCCAACTGTTTTAGACCAAGGCTGATGATGGGATTAATTTGATTCGGTGAGCTCTCTATCTATCCGTCTTGGTTAACAAAGGGTGTTGAGGCTAGTTAACCTTGGGTTAACTATAAGTTAAAGTAATTATCAGATTGTTAGCAATAATAAGATGAATTATTCTTTAAAATGATATAAAGGTAATAGTTATCCTATTTTTGGTTAATAGCAGAGTTAACTATTTTAATATAGTTAAGGTTAAAGATTATTATCTAAATTAATAATAATTAGAGAAATGATTTTAAATGGATATTTAATTAAGAAATGGTCGAGCATAGCTAAGTCGATCAAACCCAAGTAAGAATTTTATAAAAAGGGATTTGTAAATCCAGTTTTTTCAACAAAATTTGGTAAATGGGAATCCAAATAACAAGTGATCGACTGACGATGAGATTTATCCAAAAAGGCGATAAAGGTTTATTATACCCAAGTAGATGGAATCAAATCATTGGATGAGGGACTTACTTCATAAATCAAAGGGTTTTAAAGTGAAAGATTACTTGGAGATTAAGTGATGTTTTAAGGGATGTTTGCTTAAATAAAGAAATTAAGTAAAAGACCTTAAACGGGGATTTCAAATGAAAGATGAGTTTAAAACCCAGATTGGAATCCAAATGGGAAAAGGGATTTTTGAGGTTAATGGACGAACTAATGTTATTCTGAGGTAAGAACGGGTCGATCAAGGTCCAAGAGGTAACTAAAATACCCCAACTTGATGGGCTTCACTATTATCAAGGAATAGTATTAGTTTAGAACGAGTGAAGTGTTGAGAGTGGTTTTATCCTATACGAGAATATCAGACTCTGATGCAAGGGTTTGAAAATTAAATAATAGTACGATATGGGTTCAAAGGAAATAAGCATGTTGTTTTCAAATTATAGTAACATCGGTTAGTCAATTAGAACTGATCAAATATAGTTAGAAATAGCCAAATAAAGTTATCTAGGGAAGTTTCCATTGCGTACGACTGCTAGCGTAATTCGCAGGGCTGTAGATCGCCTATAGCGGTCGGATGTTTCCTGAGGGAATCAGGCGTAACCATTGTGATCGCTGCGATCTATAGTCGAGCAAATGGAGTTAAGTCAAATATAGATGAATCGAATAAGAGTAATCACGTCAAGTTAATCGAGTTAAATAAGTCGAGTGAGCTAAGTAAAGTTAACCAATCAAAGTAATTCAAGCAGAGTTAATCAGAGAAAAATTGTTTTATATCGTTAAGTTTATTTTAAAAGTGGTCGAGTTGTGCCAAGGGTTGTGTTCACACTATTGTTATTCGATAGTTAAATCACCGACTATCGAAGTTTGACCAATACGATTGTTGGTATGGAAAGACCGGGATCGAATTAATATTCGAAAACCATTCCGGCCAACAAATACGTGAAGAGATCGAAAGATGATCGAGATGGAGCATTGAAGACCATAGATCTTCATTTAAGCGGAAGGACCACTTACAATCTCTGATTCGCGCCAGAGATATACTGGGGTTCTATCGTGGTTGGGATCTGTGGATTGCAAGGGCTATCGCTACTGATCCATGGGGTGATTCCTATATGAGATGCAGTAGGAGAGTACCTTCGGTTCATCCTGTTCCTGGATGACTTGTATGGACGGATGTCTGACAAAGTATTTCCAAAAGGATTGACATGCGTTGATTTCTCCAAACGTACCATAGTTGATGGCGGAGAAATGGTTATTCTCTAGCCAGATAGCTAGAGTATGTTTGTGGACGTCAATCAAGTGTGATCTGGCGGATCTGACGATGTGGCATTCAAAGTGTATGATGATCAGATGTGTTCTGACTTCAAGCCTCATCAACCGGGAAATGACAAAAATCGGGCAGGCAGCATGGCTATGTGGGTCGCTCCCATTAGGATGTATGATCACCTATCTAGAGAAATTCCTATTACTTCTTAATCTATGTTCGATGCTGTCCCTTATCGGGAGACGGTGGTTTGAGTCCAACCGTCGGTGATATACATTCGATACACTCAAGCGAAATGAGTGGTCGGTCATGTGAGGGCCGGGTTGCAAGACGTTCTTGTTGAACCCAATGTATTCGCCTCTAGAGATACACGAGCGGCAGGTGGTCCCATACCTTGTCATGGTTGGAATCCAATCTCCAATAAGCACCCGCGGTTTTCGATTGTATATATATACGTAGAGCGTGAGATGCAAGCGTTCTACTAGATTGATATTTACTTGTATTTAGACACTATTATAATATCAGACAAGATATTGATTTCAAAACTGTTTTGGGTTATCGTAAGGTAAAAACCGTCCGTATTTGTGTGTGGATTTGGTCTTACGATTACTTTTTTTTCTTTCGAAAGGATTTTAACTCTAAAATAAAGTTGTGTGATACCATTAATGCTATGCGAGTTTTTCTCATTCTGGTTCACCAGACTGACCCGGTGTTTTGTAAATGCTCGGGGTTAGCCCGGGATGTACAGGTCCAGGTTATCAGGTACCGTGAAGTCCAGTGACAAGCTGAAGGTGTTCAGATTTGTGATACGATTACTATCCCGCTGTGTGTTGTATATGAGACAGGTTATTGAAACTGTCCAGAGATATGTTGTACTCTGATATTGTAAGTATTTTCAAAGGCTCTTAATAAAGATTTATTTCTGTACTATATTTTGTTCCGCTGCGATGTGAGACTCTGTGTTGTGTTGATACTTCTTCTTCTTCTATCCTAACTTTCTTCCTTTCTTATCTCACCCTCTAACTTCTTTCTAGACGCTCCAGTGTTTTCGGTGTTGGAGGGTCGGTATAAGATACGGTAAAGGAATTTATATCGATTTTCGGGGCCGAAAACCCTTCGGGTCGTTACAGCGGGGATCAAACTCTGTACCCCTTGTATGCAAGTCACGTGTTCCAACCAAATGAGCTACTAAGTCTTTTGCTTACAAACCTCAGAACAATGCTAAACATTTATTCTTTTCTCATTTTTTTTCTTCAGGTTTTGCTACAATATTTAATTTAAAGATATCTTTTTCATATGGAATCCAATTTACGCAAACTCAGACTCTATCTCAAACAGAATTCCGAGACGAACACAATGGCGCAACCCGTTTCCCTTAATTCTCACATCTGAGATTAATTATTCTTTAATTTAGTTGATTCGATTATTCAAAAATTCAGGGTGTTACATTCTCCCCTACTTAAAGGATTTCGTCCTCGAAATCTCCAAGTCAAGAAGAACGTATCCTACCATGCAAACAACCATCTACTCAACCATCAAACACAGACATCCATTGTCCTTAAATTTTTCTAATGCTGTATGAACATATGCAAGAAGTGTGTGTATATGTTCCTTATCTTATGCAAAATCAGGCGGTCTACTGATTCAGTTAACCTCATTAATGCAAACCATGATAGTGCCATGCGTCCATTATGTATGCGAAAGAATCCTATCGATACATATTATCTCTACATGCGTGCACAACCATTCACCAAAATGCAATATCCATATGATGGTACAACCATTATACATCCATTACTTAAATATGTACACATATTTATATGCAATATGCAATATGAAGTGACTGAGCCGATCTAGTGCCTAAAGTGTGTGTATATGCATCCACGAGCAACCACTAGCAAACATTTGCATCCACATGCATCCATCATACATAACATGTCTCAAACACATGTTTCAACCATAGGACTACCCTACCTAAAGGCCGAAGGTACTAACGAGAGGACATACTAAAGATAAAATATATAGGCCTTGGGGTTATGCTTTCTAAAATAAGTTTTTTTTTCTTGAAAATACTTTCCTTAAAACATACTTTTGAAGGTACTTCTTCATAAAATTGTTTTTGAAAAACAACTTTTCAAAATTCATATCTGTTCTGGTAACCTTCAGCTCTGATACCACGTGTAACACCCCATGTCCATTAATGTCACTCACAACGGGAATGCATTAACTTCTATGGAGCATTTTAAGTGATTATAGAATAGAAACTTAACAACAAGATAGATATAAACAGTACTTGAAAAATTAAAAACTTTATTTCATTGCAGCGGAAAATACATATGTTTGACTACATCGTCAAAACTAGAGCCAAGTACATAATATCCATCTTGACTAAATCAAAGTACATAAATTGAAAGACATAATCCCCAATACAAAATAGCCATAAATAAAAGATGGGTTGAACTTTACTTCAGCGATCCAAGCAATCTTCTAAAAGCAAGAAGCACAGCTGTCCAAAATCAAGCTCCACTGGTGCTTGTTCCAACCTGAGCACCTTGGGGGGGTGGGGGGGGGGGGGGGAAGGAAGAAACAAAGGGGGTCAGACATAAAGTCTGGCGAGTGTGATAACTTTAACAATATAATCACCAAAGTAACTAGGCTAAGTCATAAGTTGGAAAATCAGGAAATGACCATGAACCATTGAGTATGGCAGAGTAAACAAGGAAACAGGATGAACAACGATATCGTTAAAGCGCACCTAACCCACTGTAAGATAATCACTAAACTACACCAACACTATGAGATAATTGCTATACTGCACCACTACTAGTATACTGCACCACCACTAGTCACCATAAGGTTGAT
Source organism: Allium sativum (assembly GCA_030737875.1). Lineage (NCBI taxonomy): Eukaryota > Viridiplantae > Streptophyta > Magnoliopsida > Asparagales > Amaryllidaceae > Allium > Allium sativum. Next base: position 58,082,058 of record CM060917.1, read on the forward strand.
TCTGCCTACTGAACATAAGTGATAATAATAACGGTAGTTTCGTGTACCTCTAGCTGCTGTCATAGGTGTTGCCTTCTCCTATCTCCACTAGTGGTGCCCACTACCCTCCCCATTCTAATTACAATATTCATAATATGGTAGCTGTACTCCTAGCTGCTGTCATAGGTGCCGCCTGCTCCTATCTCCATGTAACACCCCGTGAATTCTATAACACTAAGCTTCACAAATTAAAGTGTAATTAATTCTAAATGAAAGAATTAAGGGAAACGGGTTAGGCCATTGCGTTCGTCTCGGAATTCTTCTTGAGATAGAGTCCGAATTTGCGTGAATCGGACTCCGTATAAAGGAGTTATGACCTTCGGAAGTTTCAGAATAAAATTTAAAATTCAAACAGCTCGGTTTCAAGTTCAAAATTCGAAAAATAAGCTCAAACTGGGCTGGGCAGGAAAATTCCCGCCCAGGGGCCAGGTCGACCATAGGGTCGACCATGGTGTCGACCTGGCCACCCCAAGTCGACCATAGTGTCGACCTGGGTGTCGACCTGCCAGTCGACCTACCTGGTCGACCTGGCTGGCTGGGTCTGGCTCGAATTTCTGTGGCTCGGTGTGTCATTGGGGCTGACATGTCACCTCTTGATTGGCTCTTTGGACTTTGTATGGTCTAGATTCCTCCTGTCTTCATCTGACGGCTCAAAACAATCTAAAAATCTATATATACACCCTAAGTCTCAACTAAAATTCACAAAAAAAAAAGATTGGAGTCGTCATGCTGCTGGGAAGGAATTGAGCGTAGCCGTCAAGGGAAAGGAGCTTAGGGACGAATCAAATTAAGAAGAGATCTAAAGCTTAATCAAATTAATCAACGCAACGTTAATCTACCCAAAGGAATGCATCTCAATTTCAGAACTCAGAATTCAAGATTCTGCATTCGTTGTAAGTATAGTGATCTTTCGGAATATGAATAAAACTGTGATGTGATTTGATGTAAATGAAAATAGAATTGTGTTATTGTATAATAATGACATAAATTCTGTGTATTGTAATGATTCTGTCATGACTTGTGTATTGATATTTGTGGGATAAATTGATTGATGCAAGCCTATTGTACAATTGTATACGAAAATAATAGCACTTGCAAGTTTATGGCAAAAACTAGAATTTGATCCCTTTATGTTTATGTCTATGGCATGGACTATATACATTGTCTAAGTCTAAATTAAGGCTTATGTAAACATGTTCTAGATTTGAGACCTTTTATGCCTACATGACTCAAAATCTAGGAACACATTCTTATGTTTATTTGCAAGTATAATTGGATCTATATTAAGTACCGTTTGGGTTACATAAACTATGCAAGTTTCTTGTTGAAATAGGCTATATGATTAGATGTTAAAATTGGATATTTTGGTGAATATACAACATGTTAGTTTTGTGGTTGACATTATGCCAAGTTAAACATGTTTAAACCTAAGTTTGTATAAGTCTAAATATGCCATTTTATGTGACACCTATTTAGTTATATGCCTATTTGAATGCAAGTTCACATAACCCATTATTTATGTTAGTTGAATCGCTAAATTACAATTTCATGCGCCACACACCTTTATGTATTATAAAATATTACATGGTCTTGATTTCCCCTTTTCTCACGTTTATAAAGTTGGGCTGAATTGTGTCGAGCCCAACATTTGTTATAATGTTGCGAACGTACAAACGGGGGTAATAACATTGGGTGTAAAACATGAAAAATATACGTTGGCATGTTTGGCACATGCCAACGACAATGACATTTAAGCGGTATGAATTGTTATACCCAAGAATAAAGGACATGACATTTACATATAAAATTGAGAAGTGATAAAATATGTAAATTTAGAAAACACGGTATTCTTAACCCGAGGTTGGATTGAGTTGTTACGTAAACCTGCCTGGACCCGCCCGGCTGTCCAGTAGTCACAACAAAACCTATCCAATGTGGGTGGTTGAGCATTGAGCCCAATAAGGACCCGAGGTTAGACTGAGCTACGGTGTAAACCTGCCCGGAACCGACCGGCACATCCAGTAACCGTAGCAATATCTGTCTAATGTGAGTGGTCGGTGCTTTAAGAGGCTAAGGACAGATGGTAGGGTTAAGTCAACTAAAAACACTTAACCTAATTCAACATGTTAACAAGAATTGATGGGTGAGGTTATGTAAATACAGACACTTAACCACTTAACATGTTTGACTAGAAAACCCTAGTAACGAGGGACCCGTTTCAGCAGTAACCCAAGTTAGGTATCATGGTACCTTGAAACTAGGCAGGGTGGGGCACGATTTCTGGGCTGATTGTAAGCGGTCAAAAACGACGGCGGTGGGTGCACAGTGTAGGTTCTAACGGGGTGCGGGCGTGCACACACTCCGGAGCAGACAAACAGGGCACTGGGGCACCAGTAGTATAACCTATGTGCTCTAGAATTGTGTCGGGGCCGCCACCATGGGTCTTGATACACCCCATGGTGGGACCAGCATAGGCATCTACAATTCTTGGGGGCCGTATGGCACATATGTTTATGCGAGTAGGAGCCGATCTTTAGAAAATGGGGATCACTTCACCCTCATCATGGGGTGCCAGTTAGAATAAGCTCAAGTAAGTGCAGAGATATAGTGTGGGTGCGATAGTACATTCGATTCTAAACTACACTTCCTTAGCTTGTGATACTTTCCTGTTTTCAGTTTATACCTATCATGCCCTTTTTCTTATTCACATACTGAAGAGTCACTAGATTTACTCAGGCTTTATGTCTGACTCTATTTTCTTTTCGTCTTCTTTTCTTTCGTCCCCCCCGGTCCACAGGGAGGAAACAACCCAGCTTAGTCAGACTTTTTGCAAGCTTCAAGACCATAGATGTATGGTTTGGAGCTCTTTTGCTAGGATTATGGCTTTGGATATCACTATGGGGATTTTTGTTACTTTATTTATGTTTTATGCTTCTTTAATAATCAAGACTGTAATGAGGTTGTAATGTTGAAAGTATTTTGAGACAATTATGGAAATGTTTTGTATGAACACATACTGATGAAATAAAAGCCTGTTTTTTTCCACTGTTTAAAATATGTGTATTTATATCTGTCTTGTGTTTATCTATTACTTTTACTTATAAACCTCCACCAAAGTTAAGGCATTCCCTTTGTGAGTGGCCTTAACGGAGGTGGGGTGTTTCACTCCACTAGTCGTACCCACTACCTTTCCCATTCGATCGGCTCCCTAACTCGTAGATATCCGTGCTGGTCCCATAGTGCAGTGTATCACTCCCCAAAGTGGCAACCCAATACTACCAGAGATGCACAGCTTATACCTACACGATGCAACAACGTCTTACCTACCAGCCCGGGTCCACACACGCATATGAACCCGTTGGACTTGCGTTGCCACCGCTAACCCGGTTTGGCCTCTTACAGTCAAGCCCATTATGCGTGTCCCGTCCTCAACTTGGGTCGAGCCCACAAAGATACGTATGTGTTACTGGTTGAAACGGGCCCCCATTAATTGACACAAGCTATCCACCTAAGCTTGGTCCCCTCTAGTACATCCCACTTAACCCACTTCTTATTCATGTTCACTTACATGTTTCAATTTTGGTTAAGTATTTCTAATCGTATTTCAAATGCCACCCAAGGCACCCACTAGATTCCACATGCCACCCAAGGCACCCACTTAACCCCCTCATGTCCCACTACATGTTTATCTGGTTAAGTGTTTCTTAATTCATTAAGACCGTAACCTCATAAAGACCTCTCACATTAGACTGGCATTTGTGGTAGCTGGATTTGCCGGGCGGGTCCGGGCAGTCTTACACCACAAAAGAGCCTAACCTCGTGTCTTTACAATTGTTATGTATTTAATTTATGCATAAGACCTCCCACATTAGACTAGCATTTGTGGCAGCTGGATTTGCCGGGCGGGTCCGGGCAGTCTTACATCACAAAAGAGGCTAACCTCGTGTCTTAGACGATTAATTACTCCTAATTAATCATTCCTTAATTTGATTACTTTCCCTATTCAAATTATCAATTAATTCCAAATTTAACTATGTCCATAATTGACTCAATTATGTCCATCTATTTATGGTATGTAAAATCATACCAATTTTCATCACAAATTTATTTTATGCCTTTTAAGGCATCTATGCCAATTAAATCTTTTAATATTATCCCCTTTTACCCCACGTTGTACGTTTATTCGTTTAACGTAAAATATATGTTAGACTCGAATAGTCTAACTCATGGAATAAAGAGAAAACATCACAACATACATATAATTAAAACTAGATCTAAACATAAGGGGTGAACTTGCATGTGTGAAGGATGTTCTACATCTAAAACTTGCATAGGCCAAAGTTACAACTTGCATAAAATTACATGTCATAAATCCAATTCTAAAGGTGTGAACTTGTTTAGATAATGGTCACAAACTTGCATAAATCATGTATGTCATAGATCTATATCTAAATGTGTAAACTTGCATAGGTAATAACCACAAACTTGCATAACATGATTCATTTTCAAACACATGTATTCCTATGAACTTGCATATGTGATTTATGCAACATAACAATAGTATAAACTTACATCTAAACATGTAAACCAGCATGTAGAATTTGGCATATAACTCACACATGTCATAGCCTAACTTTAGATCTAAAATAGAAGCCATGAAACATATAAGGTTATACATATAATTTTCCCCAACTTGCATATGATTCATGTCTTAATAAAAAAATATCTCAACTTGCATACATACTTATGATTTATCATATGAATCAACATACCAAACTAACATATGAACAACATGGTGATTCGATTATACATAAGCCAATCATAAAATTACAACATAGATGATCACAACTTTACAAGATAACATCATAGAATTTACAACATAAACATCACAATTTTACTATATGAATAATAACATGCGGTCAATAATTCACATCATATCCAAATAGTCCATATCATAACTCAATCCAATTGAGTTGCTAATTATTTTATTAAAATTATCGAACTCACAATTCAGAGAAGGTCTTGAATTCTGAATTCTGAGTTCTGAAGTTGTAATAGCTTTCCCTTGAAGAAGATTCGTTATTAAAGTTGAAAAGGATTGATTTAGACTAGCTTTCTTCCTCTCTAATTGGTGGCGGCTATGCTGAGTTGCTAGGTGACGGCATGGAGGCCATGAATCTAATTTTGTTTTGGTTTTAGGGTTTGAGTCTAGAGGTGTTTTTATAGAGTTTAGGATTAATTTAGGCCATCCGATCAACCTAGAAGCAACCTGAACCATCCAAACAAGATAGGGTGGCACCTCAGCCCTAATGACTCAGCACAGTGTATTAAATGTTCATTTTTTCTATAATTTACATATTTCTTATTTATGACAAATTCCATATGTAAATTATTCCCATTTTAATTATGCCATAACTATATTTTTAATTATGCTCACAATTAATGGTATACTAAATATACCATTTCATGAACCAATCTATGCCATGTAATTTTCATGTTTATCCTTCATATTTATATGTAAATTATAAATCTATTATTGTTAATTACATATTCTCCCTTTTGCCGTATATATTAATTACCCATATACAAATATTCATTTATACATGCATAAATCTTTCTTACCTTTAGTTTGTCATAAAAGCCAATCAAAGAAGGCCATATAAAAAAAACAATCATTGACAACCAAAAATGCGCCACGTATGCCACATGATGCGTATACGTCATATATATATATGTATATATGTATATATATATTTTCTTTTCCTTTTTATCTATCTTCCCAATTACCCATTTTCACACTAAACCACTTTTTGAACTGTGTCCACACTAAGCCATTTTAAGCCATTTCCCTAAAACAAAAATATGGGGCTGGCGAGGATCGAACTCTGTACCCCTTGTATGCAAGTCATATATTCCAACCAAATGAGCTACTAAGTCTTTTGCTTACAAACCTCAGAACAATGCTAAACATTTATTCTTTTTTCATTCTTTTTTTCCATGTTTTGCTGCAATATTTAATTTAAAGATATCTTTTTCATATGGAATCCGATTTACGCAAACTCGGACTCTATCTCAACCAGAATTCCGAGACGAACACAATGGCGCAACCCGTTTCCCTTAATTCTCACATCTGAGATCAATTATTCTTTAATTTAGTTGATTCAATTATTCAAAAGGTCAGGGTGTTACACATCCGCTACGTCGCCTCATAATTGACTTCGTTTGTGTCCTGGCATCAATGCATATTTTTAAACAGTTTATTGGTTCTTAGGAATTTTTCTAAATGGTTTAGTTTATTTCGAAAGTTTGAATCCTTCAAAATCACAAGTTAATGCAAATCATCGAAAATGCTCATTTTGACCACTGGCTCTGAAAGGGCCGGAAATTTCTTATCACTCCTTTGATTTTAAACATATTGCCTCTATGAGGTATATAAATATGCAAAAGTTTATGAGGGATTTTAAAATGATTAAATGGGCAAGGAATCCAAAATACAGGAAAATACCTTGAAGGACAAAATGAACAAAAAATTGTTCCATAAGGACAAGGGTGCAAAAAATTGTCCATGAGGACAAGTTTTAGTGTAAAGGGATGAATTTTAGTGGACCCCTGAATTCCTCCCTTTACACTAAATTTTGTCCTTAAGGATAAAAAATTTCCCCCTTGTCCTTATGGAACAATTTTTTATTCCTTTTGTCCTTGAGGGTAAAAACCCCTATGATTATGGTCATATAAAACTAGCCTGAGTGGGAAGCCATAAATTTAAGAACAGTTCATTTCCCTTTCAAATGATGGTTTACTACAGGAAAACAGGAAAAATCTTAAAACTAATCTTAAAACTAATGAATTTGGCAGCAAACTGAGGGCAATAGCCACACCTACTGCCGATAATAACTTGGTTTCTAATTAACAGGAAAATAGGAAAAATCACTGTTAAAATAAATTTCTAATTAACACTTACCATCAACATTGAAGTAAGCTCCTGTACTTTGTTCTCCAAGCCACTAACTTGGTTTCGCAATGCATGTACTTCACCTGATGAGTTACCCCTAATACGAAGCTGAGATGGTACAACCCCAAAACCAAGCCCTCTTACACGTCCTCTATGCTCCTGACCAAAAAGCATCGATACGCCATCTTGAGTAACTGATGTTCCTCCCCTAGAATCCTGACTTGCGGCATTATGATGCTCTGTCATCTTAGACTACAAATTCAAAAACAACCAATATTTAGAAATTAAAATTAAAACTACATTAACAATAACAATAGTTTCTTACATTGTATATTTAACTTTTTCTTACTATGCATTCGACAATAACTGAATTCAGAGGTCTTCCATCTTTTCTAGTGTGGCCTTTGCACCATAATTCATATCTAGTGATACTAGATGTTTCCTTTTCTTTTTCTGCAAAAATTGCTTAATTAACAGCTTAAAATGTACAAATGATAACAAATAAAAATTGCTTTAACAATATTTTTTTACCATTTCTTCTTCCAATCTTGCATAACCTTTTCTGCTCATGGTGTGCGAAAGTTTATTCTTTTCTCTAATACTTTTGAATCGGCTTGTTGCCTATAAGATCAATTAAATAAATATGATATAGGAAAATATAATATATTTAACAGTTAAAATCAATAAGACAAAAATAACCACCTCAAAATTTTCTGACAAATTTTCATTTACAAAAGCATTCCACTCGTCAGCTCTCTTTATATTTAACGGTTTTAGGCCTGCTAAAGTATTGGTAGAGTCCGGATTTTGAGATGTTTTTTTGATAGTTGCAACTAACCTTGATTTTGACTCCTTCCATCGTTGTCCTATTGTCATTAACAAGTAATCCTTATACACTATTTCTACTTGGAATCTTGACTGCATCCCAAAAAAAAAATGCAGATTAGTCCCTAACTGTATTGCAAAATGCAATGTTGTACCATAGGCATGTGCATAATGCATATTGCACATAGAGAGAACTACAACAGGTATATAATATGTTGCTTTGAATATTGAGACATATAGGTACTATAACATAAATAACATAGAATCAGTTAAAATAAAAACAATTGAAAGCCATATTTTATTATTCACTTGCTCATGTTATCACCAACAGCTGGTATATACAAGTCAAATATCAATACCTATATACATGTCCACAGATCATCCCTCAAAATCGTCATCAACTTTCCTCCATGAGCTAATGGTAAAAGGCACCATCTCCCTTGCTAGAGTACCAATATATGACGATAAAAGTTTGGAGTTAGTACCTATTGCTTGTCCGCGTTCATTAAATTCAACTTCCGGCTTCTCATCCGGTATAATAGCTAATGATTTCAACATCGTTCTACCCCTCTTTATTCTAGTTTGCGTCAATCTATTACCTTCAGTAGAATCCCGTTGAAGTTCGTTTGGACTGGAATCTGAGGTGGCTGTAGCTTGCTGGAAGTTTAGTTGACGGACATGGGGCTGTTCTGGGTTTGTATTGTCGAAGGGGCTGTTACTGGAAGGAGGGGGATGAATCTGTTTTGTAGTGTCGACGGGGCTATTACTGGAAGTAGGGCGCTGATTCGGGTTTATAGTGTCGAGGGGGATGCTAATGGAAGGAGGAGGGGGATGCATATGTTTTGTAGTGTGGCCAAGGTAGCTTCCAGTTTTACGAGGAGTAGTGCGTACTGGGTATTCAACATGCTTTCGTGGAGATCTTCTTATAGCAATATTTAAATCACGAAGCAATGGAAGTGGTCCATTTGGCTGATCGCTGATTCTAATCCCAACCATCCTCTCAGCATCACCATTAGTAGCTGCAAGTGCAGCTAATTTTTGCTTTTTTTCTCTTTTGCTTCCTACTTTTGAGCTCTAAAAAATAAAAATCTTAAGTCAGTTTTCAGTAGTTAAGTCTTTGTAACCATGGTGTTTAAAAACAGACAAGTAGCGATAAAAGAGGCTGATCTAACTCAAAGAATGAAACAGGCAACTCAAAGTATGAAATAGGCAACATTAAAAGTTATTTTTAGATATCAAACATCTACATTAATAGATACAAATGAATGCCCGCTAATTATAATAAATCAATAAACAAAAATAAGCAATTGTTAAAATAGGTTCTATAGCTGTAATCGAAAATATAATATATATATATATACATTGAAAAATAATACTAGATTATAGTTTTAATCAATACAGGACTTTGCAAGGTATAAAAACACAAAAACAAATGAAACGTTTAAGCAAACAAGCTTTCGGGTGGCTTTAATTAATGTTTAGCCAAATGAGGCGTTTGTGTACTTAGCGGCACATAAATTTATGACCCTGCACTGGTGGTACCGTTTCATGGTTTTGTTAAAACTCATCTATTTTACCACTTTTGTATTCAACAATCAGCGTCCCTGGTACAAAATCAAGTTGTTTGGTATTAAGTGCCCCCTTTTTCTTCGATATGGCTAAACATGTATTTGCGAATCTAAGGGTGTTACCACCATTCTTGGATAATGACGTGTACACAGCGGCAGGAGTTACGACTACTTTATTGCAGAGGACACTTTCTTAGGCGCCCACCTAAAGGGCGTTGTATTGTCATGGAAAAATTTGATGAAAGACAAATTGTTTTTTTGTTAAATAAAAAGGGCAGCGGAATTAGAAATATGAGATGAGTACATGTCAAAAACTTTAGTTTTTTTAATAGCTCTTGACATCTCATGTGCTATTTGACACCGAGTTTGATGTATCAGAGTTTGTCTTCAAACTATTTAATTTTCTTACGTAGGAGGAAACACGATAAAATGTTTGAGTCATCGTTTCCACTTTCAACACATCCAAAATTTTTGAGATATGGTATTACTGCTATTTAATAATAACTTTTTATGTGTAATTGACAAAGAGTTGAAATCAGCCGATCCCGGATCTTTGTCACTCAAATATGCCTAAAAAATGAAAGAACATTTTTTGTAAAGAATTCCACATAAGAACTTGTTTTTAGTAAAGTCAAAATAAGTGACTTGTTTTTAAATCAAACTTTATACAAGACATATACCTATTCAAAAGTCATTTGTATGCAATTTACGTTAAGTTTTTAATGATTTTTCTGTAATAATGCAATGTTGAATAAATATCGACAATAAATTTGAAATTTTAAAGCATTTAACAAAAATTACATAAATATATGCAAATTTTTGCTATAATCAGGTTAATGTCTATAATTTTTCAACAAACTGCATCTATTCCTAAAAGTTTTGCTGAATCTTGATTTTTCTATTCATTTTGTGCTTTTTTTATACTTTTCTAACATAAACACAAAGATGTTTATAATTAAAATGTATTAAGTTCTGGGTTTGGTAGTATTTTATGCTTATATGTAATGTTTTTTTTGATGATTTTCGAAAAAGATGGACGTAATATTCATATGTTTTTCGACAATGATGTTTTATGTATTTTGAAACTTCACAAATAACTTACCCAAACTGTCTCTCAAATTTATACATAAAATATTTCATTTTATAATTGAGTCATAAAATTGTATTTTAAATTTAATAATTGAATCAAAAAATTGTATTTTTATTAATATTATTAATTAGGATATATTGTCTTGCACGGGAATCAAAGACAAATACAAAGGTGCATCAATTTGTAATGAAGAAGAGATACATGTGTATCAAAATAACACACCTAGAAAAATTAAAAGGCAATTTACCTATTTCAATGGTATTTGCAAAATAAATGTATGTAAACATATTTTCTGAATGAGTAATAATGTTTTATAATCATTTAAAAAATACACTGTTTTGCAAGTAATTCAAAAATAATCTAGTATAAACTTAAATTTATACACATTCAAGGAAAACTCTCGCTTTTACCAAGTAATTCAAAAATAATCTAGTATAAACTCTCGCTTTTACCAAGGAAACTCTCGCTTTTCTTGTTTTCTCACACCCAAAATCAATTCAAGTGGAATGTGAGAAATAAAAAGTGGAATTCCTTCCGTTTTTAATTAATACTGCGAATGTTTTTTTTATAAAATATCATATGTGCATCGATGGTCGAATACCTCAACATAACATACCAAAAGAAACAAAATAAGGCTGAAGTAAAAAAAGTATGTGGTAAAAAATGCATATGTAACTTGAATACCTCTGCATCGTGTAGTACCATCTTCCTCGTCGATAATACAAGATCAATCTTTCTCGTCGACCTATAAAAAAACATAACGATTTACAATGGATTTGAACATCACACTAAATATAACACTACTTTGTAACAACCATGTACAAAATAAAATACACATGCAAAGAACACGTACAATAGAAAATAAAATCATTTTGATACACGCTAAGATGTCAATCTATAACAGATATTATTTTTTACCATCTAACAACACATTTTATGGTATACATGAACATGCATAAAATAAAAAAATCAATAAAATACGCTTATAACATACCAAAATACCATTACAACCCTGCATTATGTAACTTTCATCTCCATTATCTACGTCTCTATCATCAAGTTGTGACTCATCCAATGGTTTACTAGTTGATTCTTCATCCTTGTTGTATTTTTCCAATTCATGAAACACTCTAGAGGGCGCTCTCAACACAACATACCAATTTGAAGAACTACCTTCTCTAGAGAAGAAAACTTGAACAGCTTGTGTTGCTAAGATAAACAGGTCGCTTTCAAACATATTTTGAAATTGATGCAAATTGACCAATGTAAATCCATCTTCAACTTTGACTCCACGATACATATTTTCCCAATCACATTTAAACAAGGCAACTCGAAATTGACGATAATCCAACAAGAAAATCTCACGCAAGACCCCATAATATATTACTTTTTCAATAGACCCATCTACACAAATAGTACTTGCCTCAATGGACACACCACTATTTGGTGTAGCCTTCTCATAGTCTTTCGTATGAAAATGTCGACCATTAACAATATAGCCAGAATAAGAAATTATTTGCGAACGAGGTTCGTATGAAAGCCATTTTATTATGTTGCTGACATTGGATATACATCTATCCTCTCTAACCTGGACAAATACAATACATTAAATAAAGATTTATTTTGATCTATTACTTTCATCATTAATAATTTTTTAAGATATAACTATCAACTTTTTTCCCAAACCAAAAACTAAAAGTCTCCGATTGCAATTTTGACAGTCCCAAATCGTCTTGTGCAAGATGAGGATTCAAACATTTTAGCTTCCTCTTTGTGCATTCTGCATACATAAATGTAATTAAGGATCTAATTTATTTTGTATGTCATAGTTAAGTTGGACTTATACTTACTCTAAATACGGTTCTACTTCTTCCGTATTAAAAAAAACATATCGATGAGCAGCATTAATCACCTCCTCATCAACTGTAGTAGCTTTGGAAATAGGACGCCCTCAAGTATAAAATCATTTTGTTCCACTTCATTTTGGTTTTTCCTCTCTCCAATTTGTAATGCATCTTTAATATATGCAGAGCAATATTTCATATATTCTTCGGCAACATAGCGCTCAGCAATGCACCCTTTAAGTCGTGCTTGATTTTTAACATATCCTTTTAATGTTTTCATAAATCTATAACCAAAATGAATAAACAAGGTACTTTCATAACTATACATACTTTTAATCGTCAATTATTTATAATAAATATTACCTTTCAAATGGATACGTCCATTGATATTGGACCGGCCCACAAATTCTTGCTTCTCTCCCTAAATGTATTGTTAAGTGAATCATGATATCGAAAAAGGAAGGGGGGAAAGAACCTCTCTAGATCACATAGTGTTAATGCAACTTGATACTCCATTAGTTCTAGTTTATCCCTATCAAGCACTCTTTGGCATATGTCATTATAAAATGAACATAGTCGTAGTAGTGTATTCCTTATCCCTGTAGGTAGAAGTCCACTTAATGCAACGGACAATAGTTGTTGTATCAATACATGATAATCATGAGACTTAAGGTTTGATATCTTGTCTTCTTTTGCAAAATATTTTCCAATATTTGAGCTATATCCATCAGGCACTTTCAAGTTCTTCATTCTACTATAAAAGATCTCTTTTTCTTGATCGGATAAGGTGCACGGTGCAGCTGGGAGCAATACTTTATTTCCTATGTCTATAGGATGCAAATTTTTTCTAATGCCCATTGCTTCCAGATCTTGGCGTGATTTGAGGCCATCTTTTGATTTTCCTTTGATATCAAGCAATGTACCAATAATACTTTCACCAATATTTTTCTCAATATGCATCACATCTAGATTATGCCGCAAAGTAAGTGCCTAAAAATTGACAAAACACAAATTATTAAGTACTAAGTAGCAAACATGAATAAAAAATGAAAAGCAATGTGTTTCTAGTTAAATTTCACCTTCCAATAAGGCAAGTCAAAGAAAATGGACCTCTTCTTCCACACTTTACATCCTTTTTTAATCATATTTTTCCTTTTCCTTTTACCTTTCTCTTCCTTTTTTAATTTTTTTCTCCCAATCATTAATAATATCTTGAACATCATCAAAGATTTGAACACCAGTTTGTATCTGAGGCCTTTGTCTATTCTTTATAGTTCCATCAAATAAGTTTTTCCGTTGACGATACTGATGGTTAGTTTCAAGGAATTGTCTACGACCCATGTATGCACACTTTTTACTAAATGGTAGCCATATTGAGCAGGTATTGACACCACAAATAAGACATGCTCTCTTACCTTTTACAGTACAACCAGCTAAATTTCCGTAAGCAGGAAAATCATTGATTGTCCACGTAAGAATAACATGTAATCTAAATTCACTACGACCGTAAGTGTCGTACACTTTCACCCCTTTATCCCACAGTTTTTTTCAAATCTTCAATAAGTGGTTACAAGTATATGTCAATGTCATTTCCTGGTTGTCGTGGCCCAGGAATTAACAAAGATAGCATGATATTATCTTTGTGCATACCAAGCCACGGAGGAAAGTTGTAAGCAACAAGAAACACTGGCCAACAACTATATCCACAATTCCAATCACCAAAAGGATTAAAGCCATCGGATGCAAAAGCCAAGTCTTAAATTTCGTGGATTGGAAGCAAAAGAATGATGCATTCTATCAATCGTAGCCCACTGAGTAGAATCCATTGGATGACGCAATTTACAATCTTCACTCTTATGACTGCTATGCCATCTTAGTTGTTATGATGTTTCTGGGGATGAAAACATTCTTTTCAGTCTTGGTATCAATGGGAAGTATCTCAAAACTTTCATAGGTATTTTGGTTTGCTTCCCATCTTTAGTAGTCTTGTTTTTTTTTCCAGCGAGACTTACCACACTTAGGACAGAAATCACTATTTGCAAGCTCTTTTCTAAATAAACAACAATCATTTACACATGCATGTATCTGCTTATAGCCTAAACCAAATGACTTAAGCAACTTCTTTTTTGCACATGTAGAATCGGGAAGCATGTTTTCTTTAGGCAACATATCCTTTAGAAGTTTAAGAAGCTCTGTAAAAGCCGTGTCCGATATACCATTTCGCGCTTTGTGCTTGAAAAGAAGTACTGTAGCTGACAACTTTGTGTGGCTTGCACAACCGGGATACAAAGGAATTTCGGCATTCTCCATCATTTCCTTAATACCTTCCCCATGTCTTTCTTCAACATTGGCTTCTACCTCCTCATCATAGATTTGCGCATCAACATACATTCTATAAGTATCAGTCTCACTTTTATTTTGTGATCGCCGTTTTTCTCCATGAAAAATCCATACATCATAGTTGGGTCCATTCCAAAACAAATCAAGCGTGACACAACTTCCCTTGATGTTTGCCAAATTAGATTCCTACAATTACGACATGGGCATCTAATTTTTTCGGGATTCCCTTCACTCGCAGCATGTCCATATACAAAATTTTCCACAGCTTGCCTATATTCTCTTGTCATTCTACAAAACAAAAAAGTATTAATACTCATTCTTAAATACTTATAGTGTGATGCTAGGGCACCTCGTTTTCTTCTTGCTAATACCAAAAATTTATACTACATGCTTCCTAACACCAAACTCATTCATAAATACTTATATTTATTTGTAATGGTATTAGGAAGCACATAAAATTTATTGTACTTATTATTTTTATTCGTGGTATTAGTAAGAGAAAAATGATGTGCCCTTATCATCACACTACTTATAACTATGGAAGTAATAGCCAAAATGATGAAACCTTGGTAGATTGACCCATGCTTTGTCCATCTTGGTAAAACAACGCCTCTAATTTTCGGACCTACTGGAAATGATCATATATGGTTTAACAGTTCATTAATGAATTGGTTGAACTTAGTAGTGAAGTTGATAGTTTTATACATCCATATCCTTATTTTCTCTCTCCCTTTCATATCTAATTTCCAAATTTAATAACGGTTATTTCCAAACTTAGTAATGAAGTTGATAGTTTCTTATTTACTGTTCTGTTGTTTTTATCCATGGTTTATGTTTATTTATATTTCTCTCATTATCAATCTAGTTCCTGTCAGTAGACTATAACTAACATAACTGGAAAGTGTACGCAACGTACATCACATATTAGAGATAACTCCATGGCAACAAACCCATTGATCATCCTATCTCCACCTAGATGACCAGCCCCAAGGATATACAAGCATACTTATGCTACAGGTGTATTTTCAGTTTTCAACTAACATGCCTATAACATTCATTTGTTTATAATGGACTTGGGTCATTTGCATTTGTTTATCAAGCCCAACAATGTTTATATATATTTGCCTGTTTAGGATGTACGAGTACCATTCGATAATACAAATCATTTCAATTTTTCCGCCTCAATTATTCTATCCGAATTGCATGTTACAACATTCATTTATCATCTCAAATACAAAAATCATCAAATCTTAACTGTAACTAAAATTATCATACTTGCATATGTTTTTTCAAGTTTCACCTAGCTACTTAGGTTAATGCATGGAGCATCCTATTAACCCAATCGTAAGGGATGTTCCTTTGTTCTAAACTTGCAAAACCAAACTGGGCAAAAATAGATATGTCTTCAACATGTCTCATTAAATCACTTAGTTACTATTTACGGTGTTGTATCTAGACATATTTCCTTAAATCTTTGAACTATTTTTCTAGGCTGCATATTTTAATATCTAACTAATTCAAATGAAAATTTGTATTAATTCTTCTTTAAATTATGTATTTTTCCGGTTGGTTCTTTATGTAAATAGCTTTCACGTTGCCGTCCAGAGGTAAGCGTGAGCCAATAAGCAGTCTATTTCTGCAGTTAAATAGCTTTTATGGCATTGTCCACAGCTTAGCTGTGCACGAATAAGCAATCTATTTTTGCATTAAGTGGATAGTACATGGGTCAACTTCAGAGGCCTCCACCTATTACGATCTTCAACATCATTTGACAACTTCAAGTAATGAAATAACCTGTTAATTCTTCCCACTAACATGCCAGGGCAGCCGGGTACATGCTAAACTAACATGCCTACAAGTTTCTACCTAATATATAGTGTAACATATATTCAGTTTTCAACCTGGTTTAAGGTCTCGCTAATTACATATATAGTGTGACATATATACATATATTACCCCGTCTTAACAGCATATACATATATGAACCTGGTTTAAGGTCTCGCAAATTACATATATAAACGTATATGTATAGGTGTATATTTAATAGATGATTAACCAGTATTAACCCATGCTTTTTGTGGTTGAACTTAATCCTGACTGTACACAAAAATAATGCGGGTATAATGTATATATATTCCAGCCTATAAAGTTAGTGCCGCAGTACAAAGTATGAAATGCAAGCGAACAAACTTTGGTCATTCTAACATACTGGTCGTTTATGGTAAATACCCAAACCCGTAAAATTCAAAAAGTCAATATCATAAACTAAATATACAAGCTCAACATATGGCCAAATACATGTTTATACATATGTGCGCGTGTATATGCATATATATGATCGAATTTCATATTTCAGGTCCAAAACGAGTGTAACTGCAAATTGACAGGAATTACAGTTGGATGAAGAAATATGGAGATGAAAATAAACAAATAATAAATGGATGACAGGGTTTGGTGAGATCTAAGAAACATAATGGGTAGTAAAGAAGGAAAAAATAAGCAGCAGTGGAAATGTAGATGCTTGCCATGGTAATTTGTCAAAAGATGGACAGATTAAGAAGGAAATGTACAGTATTAATGACAATGAATTGTTATGATTTAACATGGAAACTAACAGTTTCAGCACAATTAATTTTTACATCTTACAATAAAATCTGAACTTTATAATAGCTATTCCAAGGATAGAGTCAACAACTAATTCATCACTATGACTTCCTCAGCTTTCCTTAGCATAAATATAAATAAAATAAGTGATAATACAACATACCCTATAAACTTGCATCAGTTTCTTGGTCATTATTGAGGTTTGTCATCAAATTATATACAAAGTTCAACCTAAAAGGAGCATTGTTACAATCAATATGACACAGTAGCATAGGCCAAAAAGTTGGTCAAGCTTTGCATGTGTAAGGGATTGGATATACGGGAAATACTGACGGGGAGCGTTCTCATGATTATCAGCGAGAGGGAAACAGTAAAATTATAGTAAAATTACACGAATGCAATAGCGGAGGGAAACAGTAAAATTACAATCACATGCAATTGAAACAACGAATAAAAATTTACCAGTGAGAGAACGCAGACAAGATACGTAGGCGATCGAGCAGTGGACGACGGAAATAGAGAGCAGTGGCGATTGAGCAGCGACGATCGAGCAGTGGCGATGTGAAGTGGAGGAGATCGCTATGCTGCCTGATTATCGAAAGGGGAATTAGGGTTTGCGGTGGAATACGATGGAAAAGGAAATGTAATGTGAACCGATGGAAAAGGAAATGTTGTGAACGGATGGAAAAGGAATACGATGGAATATGATAGAAATGTGGTGAACCGATGTCAAAAGGCACAACGTTTCATCCACATAGTGGGAAGATTAATTGAAGAACCGATGGAAATTTTATTAAGTGTCAGGGGGTGAGAAATCAGTTTGGAGCTGAGTTATGTTCCACTATTCTCAAAAAACGTTTTCAACATTATGCTTTGAATTATGCCACATTTCAAATTAATAATTATTATTTAGTCTTAGTTATTAATTATTATATATTTGTATTTAATTTTTATTGTTTATAAAAATCTTATTTATTATTTATTATAAGTGTTATATTTATTGTCAATATTTTTATGAATTATTATATAATTTAATTGCTAAATATTAAATATTACTTTGTAATTAAAATTTTCAAAAGTCAGCAGATCATAAGCAATGCCATGGACTACTTACAACATTAAGTTTACATGCAAATAAAAAAAATCTATCAAAAGCGCACAAATGATAGCGCGGTTGTTAGCTGCTGAACAAACAAATTTGCCAAAATTATATTTATTAAAACTGCTGAAATAGTTACTACCAAATCAAATATTACTTATTAATAATAGTTATTAATTAACTTTTACTTATTTCTACTTAGTTAATTATAATCGAGAGTAATACTTATTACAAGCTTATGTTACTATTAATTAATAAAGTAGCTAGTTAACATACATTAACTATTAAAAAAATTACTACTTATTAACTATTAATTATTTAATAATAATTGACAAATATTATTGATTACTAAGTTTATTATTAATTATTATTATTATTAAGTATTATTATTAAATATCAATATAATTAGTTATTAAATATAGATATTATAAACATGAAGTTTGCATTAGGCATCTCTATTACAACCAATAAAATGAAAAGTTGTGATATATATGTTTATTACAACAGTGATTATTTCACAGTTGTAAAAAACATTTATTACAACAGTGCGTTTTGCACAGTTGTAAAAAAGCATTTATTATAACTGTGCTTTACGCACCGTTGTAAATTTAAAGTTGTAATATGGTGTTTTTGTTGTAGTGTCAAATATAATATGAATTTTTTGAAAATTATATTTTATTTAAACATTAAATGTTACTTATAATAATAGTTATTATTAGCTAGTACTTATTTCTTCTTAGTTATAATTGAATATCAATTATTAAAAATTAATTACTATGAACATGTTACTAGTTATTTAATTCGCATTTAAAATTATTAATACTATTTATTAGCTGTTATTATTATATCCGTTATTAATTATTTAATGTTAGTTTTTTCATATTTAAAATTAATTATTATTATTATTATTATTATTTAATAGTAATTATATTATTTATTATTATTTGAAAAAGAAAGTTTTAAACAATAAAAACCGGCATCTATTACAACTGACAGAAAAGAAAGGTTGTAATGGAATCTATTACAACTGGGAAAATAAAAGAGTTGTTAAAAATATGTTTATTACAACTTTTGGGAAATCACAGTTGTAAAAAATATTTATTACAACTGGCATTTTGTGGCAGTTGTAAAACTACAGTTGTAGTATGGTATTTTTGTTGTAGTGTTCGATTGAAATTCTTTTCTTCACTTCAACTTCTTCAATTTTCTCCATCCACTTTTCAACCTTAATTGTCAAATTGTAAACAAGTGCACAGAATAAAGAAGCAATCAATAAATTATCACCCAGTAGATACATCAAAAAAAAAAAAACATTTGCTCCACTTTCCAGAACACTGAAATGATGCCAAACAAGAATTTGCATTTCTTGCAAAAATTTCCCAAGCTCGGCATCAAATGAAACCAAGGCGAAGAGCTAACGAGCTTACGCCAATCGTCGGAGAAGTATTCGATGGTACTGAATGCGTGGGAACGTACCGCGCGGCAAACCGATTCAACAACGATTGTAACACCCCTAAGTCCCACATCGTGAAAGCCTGTGTGAAGTGGGTACTTATATAGTAGAGCCCATCTCTTACTAACGCCGAGGCCTTTTGAGGAACAAAACCCCACACCTATACGGTGGCTAAGTTGGGGACGATATCTTGCGTGAACGGAGGTGTGGGATGTTACAATGATATCGAGCCAATACCCAGCCGAAATTGTGGCTCCTGTGTGGACCACAACGCCTGGGTGAGGTGTTTATGAGCCAACAGGGACGTTGGGCTCTGTAGGATGGGAGAATGCAACACCCCTAAGTCCCACATCGTGGAAGCCTATGTGAAGTGGGTACTTATATAGTAGAGCCCATCTTTTACTAACGCCGAGGCCTTTTGAGGAACAAAACCCCACATCTATACAGTGGCTAAGTTGGGGACAATGTCTTGCGTGAACGGAGGTGCGGGCTATTACAACGATGTAGAACTTCCTGAATTACCTCCTTATCCGAATTTCAAAAGCCCTAATTCCCAATCCCAGTTTAATTTTTCCCCCATTCGCGATTTCCAATAAGTAAGAAGAGTACCGTTTGCAAATATATAAATATGTAACAAAAATCAAAAATCAGAACCCCTTAATCGACAATTTAGGGTTTAAACAAGAATATTGAATCTGGAAATTTGGAGATGAGAACAAAATGAGAAGAAAAGCGGCTAAATGAAAAATAAAAGCGAGAAATAGAAATAGCAGAGGTGTGGATTGATGGTTGAGATTTTGTTTTTAATGATGGTGTGGATCGCTGAGGTGTAAAATTTTATTATTACGTTTAATTTTAAAGACCTGCTATAGCAACATTATATAAAATGTTGCATCGTGTTATACTTGTTTAGCTAGAGCAACACATTTTTATGGCTAAGGTAACAATAAAAATAGAACGTTCAAGTAGGACCAAAATATTATAGCTATCAGGATATTTTGGCCGGCAACAGCTTGCAAATTTATTGCATTAGGTCGTTTATGGCGTAATGTATCATGCTCAAAATAATGACGGGACTCTAACTTAATAATAATAATATATTCTTAAAAATGAAAAAACACTGCTATTTCAC
Source organism: Allium sativum (assembly GCA_030737875.1). Lineage (NCBI taxonomy): Eukaryota > Viridiplantae > Streptophyta > Magnoliopsida > Asparagales > Amaryllidaceae > Allium > Allium sativum. The sequence continues at coordinate 58,103,004 of CM060917.1, forward strand.
TATAAAACCAAATTATAATACTATAATTTCAAATCGTTAAATGTTATGCTTTTTTGCGTGAATATCCTAAACTGTGTCTGATTGTAATAAACTGGACATCTTATAAAAGTATGTATCTGACGAAGTTGGTTTCATCTAAATTTGAGACGGTACGAAAGATAAACTCGCATGTTAACTTAAGCAACTTATTATCAAAAGCTTTAAGCCGCCTAATCTCAATGATATTAATTTCTTATTATCATTCAAATTCAGCAAGAATTTAGTTAAACCTTTTTAAAATCATTTTAATTCATATTAGACTCTAAATTCTATGAATTTACATAATTTCGCTATTTAAAACATCGTTTAAATCAATAAATATACTCATATAATTTGAATTCAGGTTATTTAATACTTAAAATATTATTTAATATTTAACATTAATAAAAATTTAATCATTAAAAGTCCTAATTGTTACATTCTTCTCCCTTAAAAGAATTTAATCCTCGAAAATTGCAAAGTATGTATGATGCTTCGAAGTCTGTTATCTTTTCCAAATCAATTATAGGTTTATTAAATGTCACATAGAGCTCCAATCAATCAAAAAGATACCAAAAACAAAAAGGTTACCCATATCTAGGACATAAGAATCACCCAATCAACCAAGAAAATAAACATACACTTATTTGTTGGGTAACCAAACTCTATTTATGAATGCAAAACCAACTAGCAGCTTTTTCTTTCGTAAACATGCTTTTACTTAGACGTTACAAAGAGAGTTAAACATTATAAATCAAAACAATATAAGAACACATCAATATATATTATGAAACTAAGCACTCCAGCTCATTCATATTGAATCAACTTGCATACATGTTATATTCAGCCGTGCAATCTATATTTTAATGTTGGAAGCATATAATTCTATTCAATGGTCATGCGATGTACGTATGTCATTCATATGCACAATTAAGTTCGACTGCTTATTCGATCACACAATTTCACCTTCAAACTAGCATCGTTCACTCGATCACTATAGTGTGGACTCAGATCTGATTCCTAGATTAAAATTCTTCCTTCTTCTTGCATAGTTGTATATCACAATGAAAAACTACAAAACCATATCGAAAATCCACATCCAATACTCCTATCAAGAATCGAGTGGAAAATCCTAAACTGATGTGCGTAAATCACCTTAAAATTATGCACATTTAAATCTTAATCAAACAATTATGTTAAGAAAATGATATACATACATCATACATTCTTATTGTAATTTGGTCATTACTATATTAGTTTTAATTATTCTCATTCATTCACAAATATAGTATATATTCTTTTATCTATAATTTGTTCCAGTTTATTCCTTATAAACCATCACTAAGTTCACAAACTTGTACTAAGACTTTAAAACAAAAATATTTACGTTCTACTTAATAACATTCCCGTTTAACCCAGTTTAGTTTAGACTAACTCATTAGTGTTTCTTATAAACTAGGCATTTCATATTTAAGTTTCATATTTAAGTTTACTTATATGCACCAACAATCATATATATATATATATATTGTTTATTGTTTTACTTTTTAAAAAGTTGAAAACAAAAAAAATATGAACTGCCAAAATGTAGTAGTTTTGAAAATTTGTTTTTGACATATTTAAATATCTACAAGTTGAAATCTTAAAGTTTCACTTTCATTTGAAACCAATAGATACCAACGGGTTTGGAAAATTCTTATTTCAATTTTTTTGGCTAATATTGAATCATACACATTAATTTAATCTTTTTGTTTGGAAAAGTACGAATTACCGCTACGCGACGAGCTTGATTTGGGTTTATATTTATTTAAAATAAAATTTATTTAAATTAGAAATTTTCTCGCTCATTTTTTATCACCACTTAACTTAATCTCAATTTAATTTGAAATTTCCAACGTAACTTAACTCAAACAATTCTAAATAAGATCTCATGGTAGCAATCATTCACTTAAAAACTCTAAAATGATATCACGATCAACCTCAAAGTTATTTTCCTATGATCAAAGCGAATTCAATGTTTTTGGATCCCTTAGAATCCATTTATATTCATAAATATCTTCAAATAATCATTTATTTCAAAAAAGGTGAAAACATTTTTTTTTCAAAATAGTAGATTAAAATTCTTGAATTTTCAGCATAAATCCGTCTTTATTTATAAATTTTAGCTATATAATCGCACTTATAAAATTTTACTTCCTTTATATGAAATTATTTCATATTCTATATCTCCGTTTAACATAGTAAACAATTATGATTGAAAAATGGAATCCAATTCATTATTATTATCAAACGCCTTATGAACAGAATTCATAAGTGTTATATTCAATTCAATCGAACAATAAATGTCGTAAACTAGCTGAGTGTAACTAATCAACTAATAATCTGATGATAACCACATATCATCATTATCTAGCAAACAACATATCATAAATAGCTAAATAATTTATGAAAACTATTTCCTTAATATATATAGAAATATAATCTTGGTAAAATTATATCATTTACCCAATTTCAATATAATACAATGTTAGATGGTCTTGTTTAAGAGTTTAGAAATCCCTATAAATACCATGATGCCCCATGTACCGTGCAGAATTCATAAATCACTTAATAGATAATCCAAAAAAAATATAAACACTTTTTATGGAACTAACAAATACGCGCTCTAATATGCACTATGTTAGCGACTTTATGAACTAGGCTACACAAAGTTAGAAGACCAATTGATGAAGAACACTCTCTCAAAGACCGGATCGGATCGGAGATCCTTGACCAAGAAAAACAGTACGAAGCCGAAAAGGAAGGAGTACAAACAGAATCGGATCGGTTCGGATCAGCCTGATCTGCTCCTCCAATCCTTAACGCGTCTGATCCGAGTTAGAAGCTGCAGCGGTTATAGCTCACAATTCCTGGAGATGTGGAGCGGTTATGCACACGTTCTACTATGATCACAAATGAAGTTAATGCGCTGGCACCATATCAGAGCATCCAAACCCGACTATTAAGGGATGATTGCCACGTGCATCCGAACCGGAGCCATTTCAGAGAGATTTTTCACTTATAAATAGACCACCAAGGGTCATTTGAAAGTATCTTTTGGCAAATTCAGAACTTGAACTCCCTTGTCAACCGAATTTCACCACTATATTCTGATCATCATCACAATTTGAAGTGAAAATCCGCAAACATTGAGTGAAATTATCCATTGTAAAAGTGAGATTGAGTGATTATCATCATTGTTCTTGTATTTGAATCATCTAGCAACAAAGTTTAAAGTGGATGTAGGCTCTTTAACGCCAAACCACTATAAATCGTGTGTGTTTCTTTGCTTTTTGGTTTCATTTTAGTAGAATTATTGCTAATTTGGGTGTTAGAACCACTTTTTTGGTCTAACATTTTTGGTGCTTTCATTGAGAATTGTTTGAATTCTCCGCTTTTTGGGATTATATTCTACTATTTGGGCCCTCGAGTTCAAAGAACTTAACCCTCTATTTTCGGCATTCCCGAGTGTTTGCTGATTACTCTCTAAGGAATTGGATATTATGGCCAAAGGAAAAGGGAAAGAAGTGCAAGGCGCTCGGGAGAATGAGGCTAACGAAGATCAGTAGGCCATAGTCTCGCGGGAACAGAGCTCTGGAACAGGCCGATCCGAACCGGGCGCTCCGCACCAGGTTGATAACGCAAACCCGAACCGATCCGGAGGCCCTGATGCTGCTCAGACTGTAACGACCCGGGGAAAAGAACGACAATCGGGTTCTCGACAACAATACATAAACTCGTATCACTTGCCAAAACCCAAGTATCGAACCCCCAGATTGTCATGAGAAAGAAGTTAGAAGGTGAGAATAGAAAGAAAGAAGTATTAGAATAGAAGAAAGAAGAAAAACACATCAGAATCTCACAGCGGAACGAATAAAATATAATATCAAATCTCTTTATACAAAAACTGTATATACATACCAATCATCAGAGTACACATACATCAGTCGTAGCGGAATAATAACTTTGAATAACTAGCAGTGAAGCCGCTTGCTTCGAGCTCCTGAAACTCCAAGCAGAACCTAACCTGGAACATACTCGGTCTGACCCGAGCACATTTGATTTAAAACAAAATACACCGGGTCAGTCTGGAATACTTTCAGTGATAAATTCACAGAACACACACTTGTTTAACTTTGCAAAATCCCTTATGAAATCAAAGGATAATAGTAAGACCAGTCCACACATAAACACGGACGGTTTTTACCTTACTATAACCCAAAACATTTTTGAAATCAATATCTTTCTCTGATATTATCATAATGTCTAAATACAAGTAAATAATAATCTAGAGGAACGCTTGCATCTCACGCTCCACATATATATAGTATACAATCGAAAAACCGCGGCGCTTATTGGATATTGGATTCCAACTTGACAAGGTATGGGTCCACCTTCCGCACGTGTATCTCTAGAGGCGAATACACTGGGTTCAACAAGAACGTCTTGCAACCCGGCCCTCACATGACCGACCCCTCATTTCGCTTGAGTGTATCGAACGTATATCACCGACGGTTGGGATCAACAACCGCCACCCGAATAGGGTCAGCATCGAATAGATAAAGGAGCAATAGGAATTTCTCTAGATAGGTGATCATACATCCTAATGGGAGCGACCCACATAGCCATGCTGCCTGCCCGATTTTTGTCATTTCCCGGTTGATGAGGCTTGAGGCTAGAACTTGACTTTAACATCTGGTCAACATACACTTTGAATGCCACATCGTCAGATCCGCCAGATCACACTTGATTGACGTCCACAAACATACTCTAGCTATCAGGCTAGAGAATAACCCTTTCTCCGCCATCAATCGTGGTACGTTTGGAGAAATCAACGCATGTAATTCCTTTGGAAATACTCTGTCAGACATCCGTCCATACAAGTCATTCAGGAACAGGATGAACCGAAGGTACCCTCCTACTGCATCTCATATAGGAATCACCCCATGGATCAGTAGCGAGAAGTCCTTGCAACCTGTAGATTCCAATCACGACAGAACCACTGTTTATCTCTGGTTGCACTCCAGAGATTTTCAGCAGTTCTTCCGCTTATGATAATCCACAGTCTTCAATGCTCCATCTCGACCGTCTTCTGATATCTTCACGTATTTGTCGGTCGGAATGGTTTTCGAATAAAATTCGATCCCGGACTTTCCATACCGATAATCGTATTGGTCAACTTCGATAGTCGGTGGTTTAACTATCGAACAATAATAGTGTGAATCACATCAGTTTGTTTATTTAGCTCTAGATACAACTTGACCCCTTAAATATATTTATCCAAATAGTAAATCGACTTTTAAATCTCTTAATTGGTTTTGACCGATTAACTTTAACTTGACTAACTCAATTTATTTAACTCAACTGGACTAACTTGATTTGACTACTTCGATTGATTAACTAATATTCGACTTATCTCCATACGCTCGACCCTAGATCGCAGCGATCACAATGGTTACGCCTGATTCCCTCAGGAAACATCCGACTGCCGTAGGCTATCTGCAGCCCTGCGAATTACGCTAGCAGTCGCACGCAATGGAACTTTTCCTAAATAACTTTGTTTGGCTAACTCTAACTTAAATACGATTTAGATCAATTCTAATTGCATAACTAATGTTCGATATTATTTGAAAACCCTATTCTTATTTCCCTTGAACTAAGATTGCAATGTTATCTATTTTCCAAAACTTTGCATTTGAATTTGACATTTCTCGAAAATAGATAGACCAATTCTCAACACTTCACGTGTTCCCGACTAATACTATTCCTTGATAATAGGGATGTCAACCAAGTTGGGGTATTTTAGTTACCTCTCAGACCTTAGTTGACAACCTTCTCACCTCAGAATAATATTAGTTCGACACTTAATCACTAATATCCAAATCTCGTTTACCATTCTCCACTTCAAATCTGGGTTTACGCAACCGTTTCTTATATTTGAAATCTCGTTTATCGTCTTTTACTCAATTCCTTTATCTAAACAAATATCCATTTAACATCACTTTAACTTCAACATTCTTACACTTAAAACCCTTTTTGATTTATAATATAAATCCCTCACCAAATCATTTGATTCCATCTATTGGGGTACTTATAATTAACCTCGATCGCCTTCTTGGCTGAACCTCAATTGTCAAATTTAAAACGCTTATTACTTGTATTTCCATTTCACCAACCCTGTTTTGTAAACTTGGATTTATAAATCCTTTATATAAAATTCTTATTTGACCTTAAATTGATTTCCAACTTTAAATCATTTTAAATTAAAGAACAAAATGTTTTAACATCTACTACATCAAATATAGTTAACTTGGATCTAAATCCAAATAGTATTATTATCATGTTTACACGCTTACTCAAATTAATCCAGGTTATTAACAATAATCAATTCAATTATCCCTTTAGATTATAGTAAATCAAAGATTAACTAATGTCCAACGCTACTCGTTACACTTTAACGGATATTTAAACCAATATATATCCCTTTGTCTATTTTACTCAAATACGGTGGATTAACCAACCATACACATCAGTTAACAATTAACTGAATTCAAATTGTCATTTCCCTTTCTTAAATTAACCAAATAACTAAATTGATAAAAATCAACCTTTAATTGTTTAAAAACAAATTGTCTAACTTAACCAACACGTAGATAAAACCTTGGGTTTTCTCTGTCGCCAAACTGCTATAAACCCTTTAAATAATCCCTTTGAAAACTCGGTTAAAACATATTTAATAAATCCCCTTTTTAAATAAATTAATTAACTAACTTAATTAATTTAAACGCTATTTAATTGTTTTATAAACAATCATTCTCTTTTACCAATCCGTTGGTAAACCCTTGACTTTTCCCTTTTAAACTGGTTAAACCATTTAACTAATTTTCTTTATAACTCGATCCAATATATTTATTTTAAATTTCCAATTTAATCACTTATATAAAATAATGGAAAACCTCAATTTGGTTATAAATAAATTTATAACCTTAAAACCACGTCAACTCACTGAGTGTCAACTGACGTCAGAAATAACATATTGATGCCTTTCACTGCCAATTACCAAATCAACGCTGTCGGTTGATTTTAAACACAACACAGGTGGATATAATTTCAACCATCACATTCAGACAGGTTTTGGTGTTAATCAGGGTAAACAGTTCATATATATGCACAACAATCAAAAATACAGTTTATTTGAGGAATCCGGTTGGATCCCTCCAACCTGTCCTTTTCTGCATCACAGATGTCAGTTGATAACAATATACGAGTTAAACAATTGGCAGAATATAATTAACTGCAACCATCAACCAACCACAAGCAACTTGCTTCCATCACATCCAATCAGCCAATTTAAACTGTTAACTGTAAATTTTATTTAACTGTGACTTTACCACATCACAGTATTCCAGAAGGTGTGAGAATTAACTCACCAGAGTTTGTTCTGGTCGACAGTTGACGCGTTTGTCGCTTTTAATTTGAACCGTCCGTCCAAAATTAGCTGAATTTTCAACGGTGTCGAATTGACTCCTAGTCAGTGCCATTGGATAGGTCTCGTCCCTGCGATCCCAATGCATCTTGTTTCATTAAATTTCGTCGTCGTATGACGAAGTTATGTTCGTTCAAAGTTTTGGTAATTATACGATTTTAATTAATTAATAAATTAGAAATTAAACTAATTACCTTCTAATCCGTTCCTGCCACGTCAGCATACCCTCACGCCTTCCATCCGCCGCATCACGCGTCCTCACCCTCTTCTTAGAAAAAGCCCGTCCTCCTTCCTATACAAAACTTCGCCATCTTCAACCCATTCCCGCCGACGCTAAACGCCACCAGAGACCCCGGCGACCCCATCACCAGACTTGCCACTGTCAGGCGCCTCCATGGCCGAGACACCAGCCCCATTTCGCCGTCACCTCACCAGAAACCGGAGTTAACCCAACTCCGTTCAAACACCCATATCCGCCGCCATACGCAATCGAAGCCAACGCCACCACCTCAGATCTGACCGCTTCGCTCCCCTGCATCGATTCCCCCTAGACCTCGACGCCAACTCCGCCTGACGACGCCGGAATAAGAGGAAATCCGACCGTGCTTCGGAAACCAACCCAAAACAGAACGTTTTCCGTTCAACTCCGATTTCTCCCACCTCCGACCACCAGATGTCTCGCCACCACCGCCAACTTAAAGCCCTATCTCTCCTCTTTAAAATCCCCATGCTCTCGGCCTCTAAAATTGGACCAATTCCTCGAATTTGGCAAAAGAACGAACTGAAAACTTTCACTGTTCAGCCGATTCCGGCCAACTCCTTTATCCGATCAACTCCAAATTTTCACAGTAGCTAGAGCACCCTCAGATCTACACTTTTGCTTTATATTGCAGTAGCAATTTCTTTACGGATTGTGAGATATAATTGTTTTTGCGTTTAGGGTCTTTTTTGTAAAATTACATGGAAGAGGATGGAGATGGGCTGAGAATGGCTGGCTTGGGGGTTTATATAGTTGGAAAATAATATAATTTATGTTGATTTGACGAGTGACGCTGACTAACGATATTTATTTCGTACCTATCGCAATTTCGAACATCGTTTATTCGCTACTGCGCTCACATACGAACCCCGTTCGAGACACGACTGGACGGCATAGTATATTTTGATGATACGGTCCTAACGAATCTTGTTTCGTCGAATTCCGTGCTCGTATGCTCAAATAGCGTTTGTACACGTCCAATTTGATCGATTTATTTTTCATTTTATTTTGCCACGCTCACAGAATAACCCCGATTGACGCGCCGTTTGAAAATCTGGCAATAATTTACTGTTACGGTCACAACAAAATTTGTTTCGTCGAAAACAGAGGTCGTTTAAAAAATGTCCCTTTTAAACTGGCCAATTTGAATTAAAATAACCCAATTTTAAAGTACTTCAATATAATATTATTAAAATATTGCAGTTGGCCATACACGACCAGAATTTGATATATTACCAAGGAAAAATATCACAGGTTGAATTTCACGCCAAATCGATATTCAAAATATTTAAAAACCATTATTTTATATAACTGCAGCGCTATATATATAAAAGGAATTCTGGCGCTGCTTTTCCCAAAATTTGATTTGGACATAAAACAAAATCTACACGACGAAAACTGGATTTTTCTCTGCCGTTGGGAAGATATTGTCAAACTGGTCCCAACGTTTCTTGTTTCGAGGAAATCCGACTTATTTTGAACCCGGAACGACCCCTTGAAGTTCAAAATGCCAAAACGCGAACTGCCGCGCCGCTGCAGCTCGTTATTTAATTAAATTTTAAACCTTATCGCGCGATCGTCGTCAACTGCGCGATATCGTCGATATATATAAATACAGACCATATTTGACCATTTTAAATTGCCCGGTCATCCTGTATTGCCGACACAACATTTTCTGACCGGTCTGGAATTAAAATATTATTTTATTATTTATTTAAATAATATTCCAAATTAAGTCATTAAATTCGATTATTTAAATTCAAACCACTATTTTAAATAATTAAAATATTTAAAATAATCTGAATAAATATGCTGAAAAATACAGGTCGTTACATTCCTTTCCCCTTAAAATAATTTCGTCCTCGAAATTGCTACGTAGAAGGATGTCGTCTACTATTATCTTTTCCAAAATGAATTAATTCAAAATTTCGAATTTAATTTCAAACCGACCCAACTGGTTTTAAAACCAATTCAAATAAAAGGATTTCTCAAAAATTTCCAAAAATTTTCTAACTCCTTAAATTTTAGAAAAATTTCGGCAGAGTCTCCCCTGTACGGAGGGACATCTGCAATATCGCAGGATCAAGAAATATGTATACATCGACTCTCATGGTCGGAAAATTCAAAATCCAAACTCAAAATCCAAACAAAACCAAAATTTCATATTTTCGTTGGCGTACCTTTTGGCGAGCGATATTATGCAATAAGCGATATATTTATTCGGGCCTGCTTAATTGATTTTGCAACTCTACTCAACTGGATTCAAATAACTCCAGATTTTCTCCTTTGGTTGGGTTTAAAGCTGAACTGGCACTTTACACCTGTTCTCAACTCAAACAAACTTATCAGTTATCAACAAATGTCAATTATGTTCGATACATCCATATCATTCCACACCAACCAATTATATACACAGTTCAACCCACACGAGATTATAATTATTTATATCACTTCGCTTATTTCTTAAATTATCCATTCAGATCTGTTAAATTTGGATTGATTACCCAACTTGTTTATTTCATCTTTGGTTTTTCAACCAAGTCTATCTATTTCAAGTTCAGGTTATATTCAAGCAATCAACCATACACTACAAACATATTATACAACCAACATTAACCAATCAAGATGATTGCCCATACTATAATAACTTTTACCTTTATTTTATTATAAAATAAAATTGGGCAAAAATAATCATTAAAAATAATTTTATATCAAATCACAAATACGCTATCTCGTATATCTACTCAAACTCAATCTAGGGTACTGCTAACCCCATCTCTATTGAGTCACACCACAGAGCCAAGGTTAATCATTAAACCAATAGCTCTGATACCACTGTAACGACCAGGGGTTTTCGAGTAGGCTTTTCAACCATCCTTTCCTCCCTCGGCACTGGGCTAACCTCCCAGCGTGGCTTACAGAGATACCTCAGAACTGCTTTTACGGCCAACCTCTCGACTCGACCAACCCACATTGTCGGGAGATGTAGGGGTAAGAGTCTCCCGTTCGCCACCAAACGCGAAGCGAGAACCCCCTATCATCCGTACCAATTAAGCAACCAGCTCTGATACATAAACTCGTATCACTTGCCAAAACCCAAGTATCGAACCCCCAGATTGTCATGAGAAAGAAGTTAGAAGGTGAGAATAGAAAGAAAGAAGTATTAGAATAGAAGAAAGAAGAAAAACACATCAGAATCTCACAGCGGAACGAATAAAATATAATATCAAATCTCTTTATACAAAAACTGTATATACATACCAATCATCAGAGTACACATACATCAGTCGCAGCGGAATAATAACTTTGAATAACTAGCGGTGAAGCCGCTTGCTTCGAGCTCCTGAAACTCCAAGCAGAACCTAACCTGGAACATACTCGGTCTGACCCGAGCACATTTGATTTAAAACAAAATACACCGGGTCAGTCTGGAATACTTTCAGTGATAAATTCACAGAACACACACTTGTTTAACTTTGCAAAATCCCTTATGAAATCAAAGGATAATAGTAAGACCAGTCCACACATAAACACGGACGGTTTTTACCTTACTATAACCCAAAACATTTTTGAAATCAATATCTTTCTCTGATATTATCATAATGTCTAAATACAAGTAAATAATAATCTAGAGGAACGCTTGCATCTCACGCTCCACATATATATAGTATACAATCGAAAAACCGCGGCACTTATTGGATATTGGATTCCAACTTGACAAGGTATGGGTCCACCTTCCGCACGTGTATCTCTAGAGGCGAATACACTGGGTTCAACAAGAACGTCTTGCAACCCGGCCCTCACATGACCGACCCCTCATTTCGCTTGAGTGTATCGAATGTATATCACCGACGGTTGGGATCAACAACCGCCACCCGAATAGGGTCAGCATCGAATAAATAAAGAAGCAATAGGAATTTCTCTAGATAGGTGATCATACATCCTAATGGGAGCGACCCACATAGCCATGCTGCCTGCCCGATTTTTGTCATTTCCCGGTTGATGAGGCTTGAGGCTAGAACTTGACTTTAACATCTGGTCATCATACACTTTGAATGCCACATCGTCAGATCCGCCAGATCACACTTGATTGACGTCCACAAACATACTCTAGCTATCAGGCTAGAGAATAACCCTTTCTCCGCCATCAACCGTGGTACGTTTGGAGAAATCAACGCATGTAATTCCTTTGGAAATACTCTGTCAGACATCCATCCATACAAGTCATTCAGGAACAGGATGAACTGAAGGTACCCTCATACTGCATCTCATATAGGAATCACCCCATGGATCAGTAGCGAGAAGTCCTTGCAACCTGTAGATTCCAATCACGACAGAACCACTGTTTATCTCTGGTTGCACTCCAGAGATTTTCAGCAGTTCTTCCGCTTATGATAATCCACAGTCTTCAATGCTCCATCTCGACCGTCTTCTGATATCTTCACGTATTTGTCGGTCGGAATGGTTTTCGAATAAAATTCGATCCCGGACTTTCCATACCGACAATCGTATTGGTCAACTTCGATAGTCGGTGGTTTAACTATCAAACAATAATAGTGTGAATCACATCAGTTTGTTTATATAGCTCTAGATACAACTTGACCCCTTAAATATATTTATCCAAATAGTAAATCGACTTTTAAATCTCTTAATTGGTTTTGATCGATTAACTTTAACTTGACTAACTCAATTTATTTAACTCAACTGGACTAACTTGATTTGACTACTTCGATTGATTAACTAATATTCGACTTATCTCCATACGCTCGACCCTAGATCGTAGCGATCACAATGGTTACGCCTGATTCCCTCAGGAAACATCCGACTGCCGTAGGCTATCTGCAGCCCTGCGAATTACGCTAGCAGTCGCACGCAATGGAACTTTTCCTAAATAACTTTGTTTGGCTAACTCTAACTTAAATACGATTTAGATCAATTCTAATTGCATAACTAATGTTCAATATTATTTGAAAACCCTATTCTTATTTCCCTTGAACTAAGATTGCAATGTTATCTATTTTCCAAAACTTTGCATTTGAATTTGACATTTCTCGAAAATAGATAGACCAATTCTCAACACTTCACGTGTTCCCGACTAATACTATTCCTTGATAATAGGGATGTCAACCAAGTTGGGGTATTTTAGTTACCTCTCAGACCTTAGTTGACAACCTTCTCACCTCAGAATAATATTAGTTCGACACTTAATCACTAATATCCAAATCTCGTTTACCATTCTCCACTTCAAATCTGGGTTTACGCAACCGTTTCTTATATTTGAAATCTCGTTTATCGTCTTTTACTCAACTCCTTTATCTAAACAAATATCCATTTAACATCACTTTAACTTCAACATTCTTACACTTAAAACCCTTTTTGATTTATAATATAAATCCCTCACCAAATCATTTGATTCCATCTATTGGGGTACTTATAATTAACCTCGATCGCCTTCTTGGCTGAACCTCAATTGTCAAATTTAAAACGCTTATTACTTGTATTTCCATTTCACCAACCCTGTTTTGTAAACTTGGATTTATAAATCCTTTATATAAAATTCTTATTTGACCTTAAATTGATTTCCAACTTTAAATCATTTTAAATTAAAGAACAAAATGTTTTAACATCTACTACATCAAATATAGTTAACTTGGATCTAAATCCAAATAGTATTATTATCATGTTTACACGCTTACTCAAATTAATCCAGGTTATTAACAATAATCAATTCAATTATCCCTTTAGATTATAGTAAATCAAAGATTAACTAATGTCCAACGCTACTCGTTACACTTTAACGGATATTTAAACCAATATATATCCCTTTGTCTATTTTACTCAAATATGGTGGATTAACCAACCATACACATCAGTTAACAATTAACTGAATTCAAATTGTCATTTCCCTTTCTTAAATTAACCAAATAACTAAATTGATAAAAATCAACCTTTAATTGTTTAAAAACAAATTGTCTAACTTAACCAACACGTAGATAAAACCTTGGGTTTTCTCTGTCGCCAAACTGCTATAAACCCTTTAAATAATCCCTTTGAAAACTCGGTTAAAACATATTTAATAAATCCCCTTTTTAAATAAATTAATTAACTAACTTAATTAATTTAAACGCTATTTAATTGTTTTATAAACAATCATTCTCTTTTACCAATCCGTTGGTAAACCCTTGACTTTTCCCTTTTAAACTGGTTAAACCATTTAACTAATTTTCTTTATAACTCGATCCAATATATTTATTTTAAATTTCCAATTTAATCACTTATATAAAATAATGGAAAACCTCAATTTGGTTATAAATAAATTTATAACCTTAAAACCACGTCAACTCACTGAGTGTCAACTGACGTCAGAAATAACATATTGATGCCTTTCACAGCCAATTACCAAATCAACGCTGTCGGTTGATTTTAAACACAACACAGGTGGATATAATTTCAACCATCACATTCAGACAGGTTTTGGTGTTAATCAGGGTAAACAGTTCATATATATGCACAACAATCAAAAATACAGTTTATTTGAGGAATCCGGTCGGATCCCTCCAACCTGTCCTTTTCTGCATCACAGATGTCAGTTGATAACAATATACGAGTTAAACAATTAGCAGAATATAATTAACTGCAACCATCAACCAAACACAAGAAACTTGCATCCATCACATCCAATCAGCCAATTTAAACTGTTAACTGTAAATTTTATTTAACTGTGACTTTACCACATCACAGTATTCCAGAAGGTGTGAGAATTAACTCACCAGAGTTTGTTCTGGTCGACAGTTGACGCGTTTGTCGCTTTTAATTTGAACCGTCCGTCCAAAATTAGCTGAATTTTCAACGGTGTCGGATTGACTCCTAGTCAGTGCCATTGGATAGGTCTCGTCCCTGCGATCCCAACGCATCTTGTTTCATTAAATTTCGTCGTCGTATGACGAAGTTATGTTCGTTCAAAGTTTTGGTAATTATACGATTTTAATTAATTAATAAATTAGAAATTAAACTAATTACCTTCTAATCCGTTCCTGCCACGTCAGCATACCCTCACGTCTTCCATCCGCCGCATCACGCGTCCTCACCCTCTTCTTAGAAAAAGCCCGTCCTCCTTCCTATACAAAACTTCGCCATCTTCAACCCATTCCCGCCGACGCTAAACGCCACCAGAGACCCCGGCGACCCCATCACCAGACTTGCCACTGTCAGGCGCCTCCATGGCCGAGACACCAGCCCCATTTCGCCGTCACCTCACCAGAAACCGGAGTTAACCCAACTCCGTTCAAACACCCATATCCGCCGCCATACGCAACCGAAGCCAACGCCACCACCTCAGATCTGACCGCTTCGCTCCCCTGCATCGATTCCCCCTAGACCTCGACGCCAACTCCGCCTGACGACGCCGGAATAAGAGGAAATCCGACCGTGCTTCGGAAACCAACCCAAAACAGAACGTTTTCCGTTCAACTCCGATTTCTCCCACCTCCGACCACCAGATGTCTCGCCACCACCGCCAACTTAAAGCCCTATCTCTCCTCTTCAAAATACCCATGCTCTCGGCCTCTAAAATTGGACCAATTCCTCGAATTTGGCAAAAGAACGAACTGAAAACTTTCACTGTTCAGCCGATTCCGGCCAACTCCGTTATCCGATCAACTCCAAATTTTCACAGTAGCTAGAGCACCCTCAGATCTACACTTTTGCTTTATATTGCAGTAGCAATTTCTTTACGGATTGTGAGATATAATTGTTTTTGCGTTTAGGGTCTTTTTTGTAAAATTACATGGAAGAGGATGGAGATGGGCTGAGAATGGCTGGCTTGGGGGTTTATATAGTTGGAAAATAATATAATTTATGTTGATTTGACGAGTGACGCTGACTAACGATATTTATTTCGTACCTATCGCAATTTCGAACATCGTTTATTCGCTACTGCGCTCACATACGAACCCCGTTCGAGACACGACTGGACGGCATAGTATATTTTGATGATACGGTCCTAACGAATCTTGTTTCGTCGAATTCCGTGCTCGTATGCTCAAATAGCGTTTGTACACGTCCAATTTGATCGATTTATTTTTCATTTTATTTTGCCACGCTCAAAGAATAACCCCGATTGACGCGCCGTTTGAAAATCTGGCAATAATTTACTGTTACGGTCACAACAAAATTTGTTTCGTCGAAAACAGAGGTCGTTTAAAAAATGCCCCTTTTAAACTGGCCAATTTGAATTAAAATAACCCAATTTTAAAGTACTTCAATATAATATTATTAAAATATTGCAGTTGGCCATACACGACCAGAATTTGATATATTACCAAGGAAAAATATCACAGGTTGAATTTCACGCCAAATCGATATTCAAAATATTTAAAAACCATTATTTTATATAACTGCAGCGCTATATATATAAAAGGAATTCTGGCGCTGCTTTTCCCAAAATTTGATTTGGACATAAAACAAAATCTACACGACGAAAACTGGATTTTTCTCTGCCGTTGGGAAGATATTGTCAAACTGGTCCCAACGTTTCTTGTTTCGAGGAAATCCGACTTATTTTGAACCCGGAACGACCCCTTGAAGTTCAAAATGCCAAAACGCGAACTGCCGCGCCGCTGCAGCTCGTTATTTAATTAAATTTTAAACCTTATCGCGTGATCGTCGTCAACTGCGCGATATCGTCGATATATATAAATACAGACCATATTTGACCATTTTAAATTGCCCGGTCATCCTGTATTGCCGACACAACATTTTCTGACCGGTCTGGAATTAAAATATTATTTTATTATTTATTTAAATAATATTCCAAATTAAGTCATTAAATTCGATTATTTAAATTCAAACCACTATTTTAAATAATTAAAATATTTAAAATAATCTGAATAAATATGCTGAAAAATACAGGTCGTTACATTCCTTTCCCCTTAAAATAATTTCGTCCTCGAAATTGCTACGTAGAAGGATGTCGTCTACTATTATCTTTTCCAAAAGGAATTAATTCAAAAATTCGAATTTAATTTCAAACCGACCCAACTGGTTTTAAAACCAATTCAAATAAAAGGATTTCTCAAAAATTTTCTAACTCCTTAAATTTTAGAAAAATTTCGGCAGAGTCTCCCCTGTACGGAGGGACATCTGCAATATCGCAGGATCAAGAAATATGTATACATCGACTCTCATGGTCGGAAAATTCAAAATCCAAACTCAAAATCCAAACAAAACCAAAATTTCATATTTTCGTTGGCGTACCTTTTGGCGAGCGATATTATGCAATAAGCGATATATTTATTCGGGCCTGCTTAATTGATTTTGCAACTCTACTCAACTGGATTCAAATAACTCCAGATTTTCTCCTTTGGTTGGGTTTAAAGCTGAACTGGCACTTTACACCTGTTCTCAACTCAAACAAACTTATCAATTATCAACAAATGTCAATTATGTTCGATACATCCATATCATTCCACACCAACCAATTATATACACAGTTCAACCCACACGAGATTATAATTATTTATATCACTTCGCTTATTTCTTAAATTATCCATTCAGATCTGTTAAATTTGGATTGATTACCCAACTTGTTTATTTCATCTTTGGTTTTTCAACCAAGTCTATCTATTTCAAGTTCAGGTTATATTCAAGCAATCAACCATACACTACAAACATATTATACAACCAACATTAACCAATCAAGATGATTGCCCATACTATAATAACTTTTACCTTTATTTTATTATAAAATAAAATTGGGCAAAAATAATCATTAAAAATAATTTTATATCAAATCACAAATACGCTATCTCGTATATCTACTCAAACTCAATCTAGGGTACTGCTAACCCCATCTCTATTGAGTCACACCACAGAGCCAAGGTTAATCATTAAACCAATAGCTCTGATACCACTGTAACGACCAGGGGTTTTCGAGTAGGCTTTTCAACCATCCTCTCCTCCCTCGGCACTGGGCTAACCTCCCAGCGTGGCTTACAGAGATACCTCAGAACTGCTTTTACGGCCAACCTCTCGACTCGACCAACCCACATTGTCGGGAGATGTAGGGGTAAGAGTCTCCCGTTCGCCACCAAACGCGAAGCGAGAACCCCCTATCATCCGTACCAATTAAGCAACCAGCTCTGATACATAAACTCGTATCACTTGCCAAAACCCAAGTATCGAACCCCCAGATTGTCATGAGAAAGAAGTTAGAAGGTGAGAATAGAAAGAAAGAAGTATTAGAATAGAAGAAAGAAGAAAAACACATCAGAATCTCACAGCGGAACGAATAAAATATAATATCAAATCTCTTTATACAAAAACTGTATATACATACCAATCATCAGAGTACACATACATCAGTCGCAGCGGAATAATAACTTTGAATAACTAGCGGTGAAGCCGCTTGCTTCGAGCTCCTGAAACTCCAAGCAGAACCTAACCTGGAACATACTCGGTCTGACCCGAGCACATTTGATTTAAAACAAAATACACGGGGTCAGTCTGGAATACTTTCAGTGATAAATTCACAGAACACACACTTGTTTAACTTTGCAAAATCCCTTATGAAATCAAAGGATAATAGTAAGACCAGTCCACACATAAACACGGACGGTTTTTACCTTACTATAACCCAAAACATTTTTGAAATCAATATCTTTCTCTGATATTATCATAATGTCTAAATACAAGTAAATAATAATCTAGAGGAACGCTTGCATCTCACGCTCCACATATATATAGTATACAATCGAAAAACCGCGGCACTTATTGGATATTGGATTCCAACTTGACAAGGTATGGGTCCACCTTCCGCACGTGTATCTCTAGAGGCGAATACACTGGGTTCAACAAGAACGTCTTGCAACCCGGCCCTAACATGACCGACCCCTCATTTCGCTTGAGTGTATCGAATGTATATCACTGACGGTTGGGATCAACAACCGCCACCCGAATAGGGTCAGCATCGAATAAATAAAGAAGCAATAGGAATTTCTCTAGATAGGTGATCATACATCCTAATGGGAGCGACCCACATAGCCATGCTGCCTGCCCGATTTTTGTCATTTCCCGGTTGATGAGGCTTGAGGCTAGAACTTGACTTTAACATCTGGTCATCATACACTTTGAATGCCACATCGTCAGATCCGCCAGATCACACTTGATTGACGTCCACAAACATACTCTAGCTATCAGGCTAGAGAATAACCCTTTCTCCGCCATCAACCGTGGTACGTTTGGAGAAATCAACGCATGTAATTCCTTTGGAAATACTCTGTCAGACATCCATCCATACAAGTCATTCAGGAACAGGATGAACCGAAGGTACCCTCCTACTGCATCTCATATAGGAATCACCCCATGGATCAGTAGCGAGAAGTCCTTGCAACCTGTAGATTCCAATCACGACAGAACCACTGTTTATCTCTGGTTGCACTCCAGAGATTTTCAGCAGTTCTTCCGCTTATGATAATCCACAGTCTTCAATGCTCCATCTCGACCGTCTTCTGATATCTTCACGTATTTGTCGGTCGGAATGGTTTTCGAATAAAATTCGATCCCGGACTTTCCATACCGATAATCGTATTGGTCAACTTCGATAGTCGGTGGTTTAACTATCGAACAATAATAGTGTGAATCACATCAGTTTGTTTATTTAGCTCTAGATACAACTTGACCCCTTAAATATATTTATCCAAATAGTAAATCGACTTTTAAATCTCTTAATTGGTTTTGACCGATTAACTTTAACTTGACTAACTCAATTTATTTAACTCAACTGGACTAACTTGATTTGACTACTTCGATTGATTAACTAATATTCGACTTATCTCCATACGCTCGACCCTAGATCGCAGCGATCACAATGGTTACGCCTGATTCCCTCAGGAAACATCCGACTGCCGTAGGCTATCTGCAGCCCTGCGAATTACGCTAGCAGTCGCACGCAATGGAACTTTTCCTAAATAACTTTGTTTGGCTAACTCTAACTTAAATACGATTTAGATCAATTCTAATTGCATAACTAATGTTCGATATTATTTGAAAACCCTATTCTTATTTCCCTTGAACTAAGATTGCAATGTTATCTATTTTCCAAAACTTTGCATTTGAATTTGACATTTCTCGAAAATAGATAGACCAATTCTCAACACTTCACGTGTTCCCGACTAATACTATTCCTTGATAATAGGGATGTCAACCAAGTTGGGGTATTTTAGTTACCTCTCAGACCTTAGTTGACAACCTTCTCACCTCAGAATAATATTAGTTCGACACTTAATCACTAATATCCAAATCTCGTTTACCATTCTCCACTTCAAATCTGGGTTTACGCAACCGTTTCTTATATTTGAAATCTCGTTTATCGTCTTTTACTCAATTCCTTTATCTAAACAAATATCCATTTAACATCACTTTAACTTCAACATTCTTACACTTAAAACCCTTTTTGATTTATAATATAAATCCCTCACCAAATCATTTGATTCCATCTATTGGGGTACTTATAATTAACCTCGATCGCCTTCTTGGCTGAACCTCAATTGTCAAATTTAAAACGCTTATTACTTGTATTTCCATTTCACCAACCCTGTTTTGTAAACTTGGATTTATAAATCCTTTATATAAAATTCTTATTTGACCTTAAATTGATTTCCAACTTTAAATCATTTTAAATTAAAGAACAAAATGTTTTAACATCTACTACATCAAATATAGTTAACTTGGATCTAAATCCAAATAGTATTATTATCATGTTTACACGCTTACTCAAATTAATCCAGGTTATTAACAATAATCAATTCAATTATCCCTTTAGATTATAGTAAATCAAAGATTAACTAATGTCCAACGCTACTCGTTACACTTTAACGGATATTTAAACCAATATATATCCCTTTGTCTATTTTACTCAAATACGGTGGATTAACCAACCATACACATCAGTTAACAATTAACTGAATTCAAATTGTCATTTCCCTTTCTTAAATTAACCAAATAACTAAATTGATAAAAATCAACCTTTAATTGTTTAAAAACAAATTGTCTAACTTAACCAACACGTAGATAAAACCTTGGGTTTTCTCTGTCGCCAAACTGCTATAAACCCTTTAAATAATCCCTTTGAAAACTCGGTTAAAACATATTTAATAAATCCCCTTTTTAAATAAATTAATTAACTAACTTAATTAATTTAAACGCTATTTAATTGTTTTTTAAACGATCATTCTCTTTTACCAATCCGTTGGTAAACCCTTGACTTTTCCCTTTTAAACTGGTTAAACCATTTAACTAATTTTCTTTATAACTCGATCCAATATATTTATTTTAAATTTCCAGTTTAATCACTTATATAAAATAATGGAAAACCTCAAGTTGGTTATAAATAAATTTATAACCTTAAAACCACGTCAACTCACTGAGTGTCAACTGACGTCAGAAATAACATATTGATGCCTTTCACAGCCAATTACCAAATCAACGCTGTCGGTTGATTTTAAACACAACACAGGTGGATATAATTTCAACCATCACATTCAGACAGGTTTTGGTGTTAATCAGGGTAAACAGTTCATATATATGCACAACAATCAAAAATACAGTTTATTTGAGGAATCCGGTCGGATCCCTCCAACCTGTCCTTTTCTGCATCACAGATGTCAGTTGATAACAATATACGAGTTAAACAATTGGCAGAATATAATTAACTGCAACCATCAACCAACCACAAGCAACTTGCATCCATCACATCCAATCAGCAAATTTAAACTGTTAACTGTAAATTTTATTTAACTGTGACTTTACCACATCACAGTATTCCAGAAGGTGTGAGAATTAACTCACCAGAGTTTGTTCAAGTCGACAGTTGACGCGTTTGTCGCTTTTAATTTGAACCGTCCGTCCAAAATTAGCTGAATTTTCAACGGTGTTAGATTGACTCCTAGTCAGTGCCATTGGATAGGTCTCGTCCCTACGATCCCAACGCATCTTGTTTCATTAAATTTCGTCGTCGTATGACGAAGTTATGTTCGTTCTAAGTTTTGGTAATTATACGATTTTAATTAATTAATAAATTAGAAATTAAACTAATTACCTTCTAATCCGTTCCTGCCACGTCAGCATACCCTCACGCCTTCCATCCGCCGCATCACGCGTCCTCACCCTCTTCTTAGAAAAAGCCCGTCCTCCTTCCTATACAAAACTTCGCCATCTTCAACCCATTCCCGCCGACGCTAAACGCCACCAGAGACCCCGGCGACCCCATCACCAGACTTGCCACTGTCAGGCGCCTCCATGGCCGAGACACCAGCCCCATTTCGCCGTCACCTCACCAGAAACCGGAGTTAACCCAACTCCGTTCAAACACCCATATCCGCCGCCATACGCAACCGAAGCCAACGCCACCACCTCAGATCTGACCGCTTCGCTCCCCTGCATCGATTCCCCCTAGACCTCGACGCCAACTCCGCCTGACGACGCCGGAATAAGAGGAAATCCGACCGTGCTTCGGAAACCAACCCAAAACAGAACGTTTTCCGTTCAACTCCGATTTCTCCCACCTCCGACCACCAGATGTCTCGCCACCACCGCCAACTTAAAGCCCTATCTCTCCTCTTCAAAATCCCCATGCTCTCGGCCTCTAAAATTGGACCAATTCCTCGAATTTGGCAAAAGAACGAAACTGAAAACTTTCACTGTTCAGCCGATTCCGGCCAACTCCGTTATCCGATCAACTCCAAATTTCACAGTAGCTAGAGCACCCTCAGATCTACACTTTTGCTTTATATTGCAGTAGCAATTTCTTTACAGATTGTGAGATATAATTGTTTTTGCGTTTAGGGTCTTTTTTGTAAAATTACATGGAAGAGGATGGAGATGGGCTGAGAATGGCTGGCTTGGGGGTTTATATAGTTGGAAAATAATATAATTTATGTTGATTTGACGAGTGACGCTGACTAACGATATTTATTTCGTACCTATCGCAATTTCGAACATCGTTTATTCGCTACTGCGCTCACATACGAACCCCGTTCGAGACACGACTGGACGGCATAGTTTATTTTGATGATACGGTCCTAACGAATCTTGTTTCGTCGAATTCCGTGCTCGTATGCTCAAATAGCGTTTGTACACGTCCAATTTGATCGATTTATTTTTCATTTTATTTTGCCACGCTCACAGAATAACCCCGATTGACGCGCCGTTTGAAAATCTGGCAATAATTTACTGTTACGGTCACAACAAAATTTGTTTCGTCGAAAACAGAGGTCGTTTAAAAAATGTCCCTTTTAAACTGGCCAATTTGAATTAAAATAACCCAATTTTAAAGTACTTCAATATAATATTATTAAAATATTGCAGTTGGCCATACACGACCAGAATTTGATATATTACCAAGAAAAAATATCACAGGTTGAATTTCACGCCAAATCGATATTCAAAATATTTAAAAACCATTATTTTATATAACTGCAGCGCTATATATATAAAAGGAATTCTGGCGCTGCTTTTCCCAAAATTTGATTTGGACATAAAACAAAATCTACACGACGAAAACTGGATTTTTCTCTGCCGTTGGGAAGATATTGTCAAACTGGTCCCAACGTTTCTTGTTTCGAGGAAATCCGACTTATTTTGAACCCGGAACGACCCCTTGAAGTTCAAAATGCCAAAACGCGAACTGCCGCGCCGCTGCAGCTCGTTATTTAATTAAATTTTAAACCTTATCGCGCGATCGTCGTCAACTGCGCGATATCGTCGATATATATAAATACAGACCATATTTGACCATTTTAAATTGCCCGGTCATCCTGTATTGCCGACACAACATTTTCTGACCGGTCTGGAATTAAAATATTATTTTATTATTTATTTAAATAATATTCCAAATTAAGTCATTAAATTCGATTATTTAAATTCAAACCACTATTTTAAATAATTAAAATATTTAAAATAATCTGAATAAATATGCTGAAAAATACGGGTCGTTACACAGACCCCCCTCCGAACCGATCCGGCTCTACTACCCTACTCCGATCCGATCCGAACATGGCTGAAACTAGTTCATCTACTCGAGCACCCACCAACGCTCCGAGGCAGCGACGACTTGTGAACAACCCGCTCCATCTACACCAGTGACACATGGAGATTTTTCGCGCTTTCATGATATGCTTGAGAGCATTAGGGATGCTTTGGAAGCTCACAAACGTGACAGTCTTCGCATGCAAGAGAACACGACGATTATGAGTAGGGAAATTAGTGAACTTCGTAGGCAGAAGACACCCTCTCCAACTCTCCGTCTCACAACAGATCAGTCATCCTCTTCGGATGAAGAGCACCCTCGTGAAAGAAGGCCGTATGAGCGAGCTGAAAATCTTGACCAGCCGACTTTTGGATCTTTGGGATCCCATGAAGACGCTACTCGTGTGCTAGCGCCTGACGACCCGAGCCTGAGAGGGCCTATGCTGCTGCCCATGCATGGATCTCACGTCCTACCCAGTGATCCTAATATTATCAATCCCGCACAAGGACAACTCCTCCAACCCCTTCCTCCCGTGAATGACCGGGACCGTAGGGAATGGAGCAGAGACGGCGGGGGGGGGGGGGAGGTGGACTCGGCGGAGACGGCGGTCGGCTCGGGCAAAGGGTGGCGCTGACAGGAGGAGGGAGGCGCGATTTCTTTTGGTTTTTTTTTTATTCTGATTAGATTTATGAAAAAGGGGGGGCCAGAAATTATTTAAGGAGAAGGAGAGAGAGAACTTTAGTTTTTAATTATTTTAATTATTTTATTTTCTAAAAAGTTGACTTTTACATACGACCTCTAAACGAGGTCCACCGCCTGTCGTGCATAGCGTTTCACCCCCATTCCGAACACAATGGGACATGTTTCGTATGTTGATTCTACCATTTGAATCAGTTTCCGTTAAATTTACATTTAAATCACTTTATTGAATTTTAAACGTACATTTCAAATTACCGGGGTCACATACGAATTCTAAAAATGGCAGAAAAATATTTTCTAGCTTCGTATTGACGATACGGTCCTAACAAAACTAGTTTCGTCGAATTCTGAGACCGTTTGAAATATGGCCATTTTCCAGTCGATTAAAATCAAATGAAACTGGTCAAACGCGTTTTCCTTTGCCACGCTCACATATTGATTCGAAAAATTACGAAATTTGAAACCTAGCAATAAATTGACATCACGAAACCAACAAAACTGGTTTCATCGAAATCCGAGGCTGTTTGCAAAATGTCTATTTTTAAGGGCCTGAATTCCATAGCGACTATTCAGAATTTTCAACTGGACATATCATTTGATTCCCGCTATGAAATCTCGATTTTTCGGATTCGTTGGAAAGATATCATCAATTAGATCCTAATGTTTTTGGTTTCACTAAAATCCGGATTGTTTTGCACCCGGAACGTTCAAATGAAATTTGAAATCGAATTATCGAACTACCGCGCCATTTTCAATTCTATTTATAATTATATATATAAATATTTATATTCTAACGACGACGTATATAATATATACGTTGAATTCCATTCAAAATAAATTTATCGTCGATTTTATTTAAAATAATCTATTTTAAATGTTTAAAATTCGCTAAAATTGCCAAAATAAAAATTTTAAACTGGCCCAGATTTTCGGGTTGTTACAATCTCCCCCACTTAAAACTTTTCGTCCCCGAAAAGGAACAAAGTCGAAAGTGGTTTGATTAATCAGCTCTACGCTCGATCTGGCTTCCATTCTCCAACTCTTTAGTTTCTGAGAATTTTCAAAATTTCAAAAATTTGGCTAACACCCTAAATTTTTGAAAAATTTCGCCATAACCGCCCCTGCACCGGGAGCATCGGGGAATTTCAAATAGCTTCCCCGGTCCTTCAGATCTCAAAAAGAAAAAGAAAAAGCCAAGCGGCTAGCCAATAGGCTCATAAAATCATCATCACCCAAACAAAACAGTAAATTATGTAGTAAACATGTACCTATTTGTCGGGCAAACAAATTTTATTCTCTGCTCTAGCCTCCTTGCTATGACCTGTTCAATGATATACATGTATATGCAAGCAAATGCGACCAATTTTCAATACAGCTCAATATTTGATATAATTAGGCTAAATGGTTCAAAATTATCAAACAATTAAACAAGCAACACAAACATCAATCAATTAGTGGATTAACGTTTCAAATTCATAATTTTGATATATATAAAGAAAATCATGTTTTGATGCCAAATCACAACAATGTATTCTAGCTATATTAGTTTTGGTTCTCACACCAGTCTAATGGAAATATATAGAAAATCACACCTTCGAAACTCGAACATAAATGTTGATGATGTGATCGCTATCATCAATATCATCTTCGGGCGACTAGAGTGTGATGCTATATCTATCCAATATATTAAAACTTTGAATATACGTTTGCAAGGCGTATATGCAAATTCTTTATATACTGGACTGTCCAAAATCAATATAAAATAAATAATCAAATACGAATAGTTGATTTAAATTTTCAAAACAAAATTTGTTTTCACTTTAAAAATATACTCTTCACACTCGTTCTAGGATACTACTGATCCCATCTCTAACGAGTCACTCTCATTGGATATTGCTAATCCAATATCTGATGAATTCTTTCGTACGGTTTTAATGTGCCTTGTTCTCTGCTTTGTAAACCTGGCTCTGATACCAACTGTAAAGACCCGTAGCTTCCCCGTAAAGGAAAGCCGCGGATAGTTCGAGAACAAGCCACAACAGAACGCATATAAAAGAACATTTCATTGTATATTACAACAATGCATCAGATTACAAGAATATACAGAGTATGAATGAATATTACACAGAAATATCAGAGATTTAAATTACATTGAAATACATCGCAGCGGAAAATAATACAATACACAACTAGAAGAAGATATACGGATACAAAGCTTTCCGGATATCGTTCCAGCTGTAAACCAGGATCCTGTGAATATAAATCTGCAAAACCAAAACTACTAGCTGCCCGTGTCAAAAATAGGGGCACCCAGAGTTTAGGTTAAAACAATAAACTCCAGGTCAGTCATGTGACTGGTGTGAGAACTAAAACAGTTATTAATTCTTTATTTTAAAGTTAGGTAAATCAAGGGACCACGCCGTATAACACGGAACGGGTTTCCTCCCAAGAATACCAGTGCATAAAACAAACAGCGCAATGCTAAATAGAGAAAAATGAAGCTGTTATAAGACCCAGGTCCTATCACACAATGCAACGCAAGCCGGGGGATAGGGTTTTCCCTTATAACAGCCAAAGAATGCTTGATACGTTTAAAACAAATTATTTGATACTATTATAAGTGCATAGTGTATAAAACAACTTCAAATCATAAGTATCAATCATAGACGGCATAAGCGCCCCATCCCACTATGTCGCCATACTAGGCTCTACAAATAAAACCGCAAATGTCACGTATTTGGAAATTGGATTTCCATCTATGAACCGAGGCAAAAGATAGTCCTCAACCGATTCGAGACGCTCTAGCCCGTGTCTCAGGAACAGAACGCATCGTCCCTTGGAGCGACAGGGCCGGTCCACCGATGTGGATTAGACGAAATCCTAAACACTGCGTTTCCCCGCCCTTTGGGGCGTAGGTGAGCCAACTAATGACTCCATCGGACCCGGATCGTCCGATCAAACCAAGGCGCCTCGCAACAGCAACAACCACATATGTTAAACTCGTCAGGGCGTGTAAAACCACTGACGCCACTTTTTAGCTAGAAGGAAACGCATGCCCTCCCTGAGGTTCGTCTCCCGTTTCTGGTTCATACCGGGTGTGAAACTCGCGAAGTAAACGTTACACAAAGCTAAGCCACAAAGGCCGTGCTTTGATCATCACCACAAGACTTTGCTTTTCAACAGAAGCCTAGATCTTTTGCCACTTAGGCATGCCACACAGGCAATTCACTCCATGCGATTGATATCCATCAATATATAACCCCTGAGCTCGTACGTCTCAGAGAAGGGCGTTAAGCAAGAGAATAAATTCTCCGCCGCCAAACAGATATATATTTAATAGAGATCAATCACACGGACTAAAATCCAATGTCAGACACACAGTCCATTTACAAGTCCATTCTGGGTCTGAACGAAACCGGGGGCACCTAGTACCCCGCATATCCATCGATCTCCAAGTACGTCTGGACGATCACTAACTGTTTCCATCTTCTTGGGTGTACAGCCCAATCAAGATCATCAGTAATTACCCAAACGACGTGAAGACTTCCGGTCTTCGACCATCGTCTTCATCTTCGACTTATCGTCGTATCAGTTATTCAGAATGGGATAAACCCGGTCTTTCCAAATAACTCGCGTATATTTTAAATAAGTGTTACACAAACACAACATACGCCTCATTCCAATTCATCAGTCACTAACCGTAAATTAATCAAGAGAATAATTTCCCCAATATTAACCCCGAAGGCCGAAACCAACATCAGATCAATATCCAGAAAACCATTCTGCTTGGCTAACCGTCAGTTAGTTTCTAAATTTCACATTCATAGGGAAAGGTTCCCATTAATTTTATCCAAGATAAATTCCTTGAATTTATTCTTTATTCTATTTTTGAATCTCAATTCAAACTAGTCGGGATTAGCGAACCTTACCGAAGTAATCATTTATTTTAATTTCCCAATCCCAACCTATTCACCCCATGAAGTAAAACTGGTAATACTTCATATCTAACACCACAGTGTTATCAGTAAATTCAATTACCATTTCACGTTCAAATCTAATTAAAGATTTAACTATCGCCTGGAGCAAAACTGGTGATACTCCATTTTCGATCATTTCAATCTAGTTAAAGATTCATTAAAACTCCACTTAGTTTTAATCTTCGACTGGGTTAAAGAATCAGTGTCATTTAAAACACGATTCACGATAAACCCAAAATCACATTCCATTAATTATCGGGTTAAAGAACAAGTGTTATTTAAAATACTGTTCACGATAAACCCAAAAATCATTCCATTAATTATCGGGTTAAAGAACAAGTGTTATTTAAAACACTGTTCACGATAAACCCAAAAATCATTCCATTAATTATCGGGTTAAAGAACAAGTGTTATTTAAAACACTGTTCACGATAAACCCAAAAATCAATACCAATTCAATTCCAATTAAATATCACTTAATTGGTACACTTCATTAAATCTAAATAAAAAGGTTTAATCTTTTCTCAACTGGGTTCAAGAACAGTGTTAGTGAAGACACCATTCACGACAAACCCAAATCACATTTGATATTCAATATAAGGCTCTGAATAGAAAATATATCGGCTTATATTCAATATCAAATTCTACGATTAACAAATGTCATATTGAAAATAACGATATAAATATATATATCTTTCAAATTTCCATAACAACATCTGTATAATCACGAATTCCAACATCGAAATATTCCGAAGACAATTTCGATTCAAATCCACTCCAATGCAATCATTGGAAATTCTGGTTATTTTTAAAACCCTTTTCAAATTCAATTTATTTATTTAAAAATAAATAGAATTATATTTCTAGTTCAAAACTAGTTCATTTCGATAAAAATCTATTTTTATCTTTTCAAATATGGAGTTTTTCATCCCAAATCTTCACAAATCATTTCTTATGATTCTACACAAATTATTACTATTTTTAATAATTTTATCAAGGCCCGTACAGTCGATTTCCATCAATGGCCATCGAACTGCACTTACAGCGACCTTTTTCAAATTTGATTTGGACATAATTCCAAATCCAACCGTTAGATTTCTAATTTCTAATATTCGTTAGAAAGCTCTTTTCGATACGAACCCAACGGTTCTGGTTTTAGGAGAATCCGACGGTCGGATCTCCCGTAATGTCCATTTGAAATAAATGGTCGAAATTCACGAACTGCCGCGGCGCGGCGCGTTCTATTCAGGCCATTATATTATATATATAATATATATAATATATATTTCATTGATTACTATTCAAAACGAATTATATAAATAGTTTTAAATTCGTTTCAAAAGCAATTTCAACTTCCTTTTCAATTCAAATCAAAGTTGAATTCTTCTTTATAAATTCGTTTTAATATTCATTTCTATTCAATTCAAATTTCAATTCAATTTGAATTCATTTCAATTCGCTTTCAATTCAATTTGAATTCGTTTTCAATTCAATTCATTTCGAAATCGTTTTCAATTCAATTCATTTCGAAATCGTTTTCAATTCAATTCATTTCGAAATCGTTTTCAATTCAATTCATTTCGAAATCGTTTTCAATTCAATTCATTTCGAAATCGTTTTCAATTCAATTCATTTCGAAATCGATATAAATATCGTTTACGTCAAAATGGCGTCAATCTAATCAACACGGCTTCATAAATTTCTATTTTCAAATATTCTATTTCAAATATTTCTTTTTCAAAATAGTTGTTATTATCAAAATATTTCGTTCAACACATGACCAATCTCAATGGATGAGTACTGTCAACACATGAACCTTTATTTTATATTGATAAAGATGTAAATTTTATTACTAAAATATTTTGTTCAACACATGACCAATCTCAATGGATGAGTACTGTCAACACATGAACTTTTATTTTATATTGATAAAGATGTAAATTTTATTACTAAAATATTTCGTTCAACACATGACCAATCTCAATGGATGAGTACTGTCAACACATGAACTTTTATTTTATATTGATAAAGATGTAAATTTCATTACTAAAATATTTCGTTCAACACATGACCAATCTCAATGGATGAGTACTGTCAACACATGAACTTTTATTTTATATTATTCTTTATTTTCTAAATTGGAATGAGGCCCAATCAATCACCATATAATGTTAATTATATGGATTTTCATACATCACACGTATATAGTAGCATTGAAAAATAATCAACCATCAACCAAAGTGCACTACACTGCATAAGCATCAAATATAGATATCTAACGCTTATAACAGCCTGTCAATCAATCGATCGACATATTTAATCAATCAGGATGAGTGAACTTCAAATTTCATCCCAACACCCGTGTGGGGTTTTCAAACAATCAAACACATATTTTATTTGTGCAGTTGGGCGATGTGTAAAATTTATCGTCCCAATCAATGTCCTTCAAATAGGTGTACATAAACAAACCGTCCGGTTTGTAAATGAATATTTATTTATTCATATTCACTATATTCATATTCACGTTAAAAATTATATATTTTTAACGATAAAACATTTTATTTTAACATATGAATTTCTATTCAGTTCATTCTTTAAATAAAATGATATTTTTATTTTCTAACTTATTTTAGAAAATTTCGGTGGCATAACGGCACGATACTAGAAACGGGACGAGGCCTAGCCTTATCCCCGGTCTAGTGAAGGCCCACGCCATTCACACATCAATTAAAATCACCAAACAATTCAAACCAACCAAATAATCTAACTAATTTTTGCAATCAAACAAACAAGTCCATGGTCTGTGGACGATTGTGTCGGGTGCTACTAAGCACCGTCTGCATCCTAGTATATATATATATAACTAGAAAATGAAATTGAAAGGTGAGAAGTTCTCACTGAAAGCTATCCAATCATCTTGACTCTTCTTTTATAGAAATCTTCGTCGTTCTGCCTCTTTTCACTTTAGTCGCCCGTAGCCACTACATATGTAAAAATCGAATTTTTACTTCGCTATTCAATATATAAAAATTGAATTTTTGCTTTGCTATTCTATATATAAAAATCGAATTTTTGCTTTGCTATTTTATATATAAAAATCGAATTTTTGCTTTGCTATTCTATATATAAAAATCGAATTTTTGCTTTGCTATTCTATATATAAAAATCGAATTTTTGCTTTGCTATTCTATATATAAAAATCGAATTTTTGCTTTGCTATTCTATATATAAAAATCGAATATTTGCTTTGCTATTCTATATATAAAAATCAAATTTTTGCTTTGCTATTCTATATATAAAAATCCCAATTCAAGAAGATAGATTCCGCCTTTATAAAAATAAAGATTTCGCCTTCATATAAAAATAAAGATTTCTCCTTTTCAAAAATAAAGTTTATATTTTTCTCGAAGTAAAAATCGTATTTTTACTTCACTACTCATATCAAAATATCGTTTTTATTTTTGCTACCTATACAAAGATGTTATTTCTAATATTCCTACAATGCAAAGATCATATTTTTATCTTTCTTCAATATAAAAGATTATATTTTCACTACTTTAAAAATATAAAAATCATATTTTTAATACTTTAAAAATATAAAAATCATATTTTTATACTTTAAAAATATAAAAATCATATGTTTATTATCTTCACATCATAAAAATTACATCTTTCACCTATATAAATTCACGTCTTTCACTTATATAAATTCAGTTTTTAATACTATAAAATTTCAGTTTTTACCATATTAAAAAAAATCAGTTTTTAATGCAAAACAAAAATCAGTTTTTCTTATATAAAATAAAATCAGTCTAGAAAATAAATTATTTAATTAAATAAGAAAACTTACTGACGATGGAGGTGGTGCGGTTTTTTCTTGCAGGGGGGGGGGGGGGGGGC
Source organism: Allium sativum (assembly GCA_030737875.1). Taxonomy (NCBI): domain Eukaryota; kingdom Viridiplantae; phylum Streptophyta; class Magnoliopsida; order Asparagales; family Amaryllidaceae; genus Allium; species Allium sativum. Next base: position 58,135,406 of record CM060917.1, read on the forward strand.
TCGCCGTTGACTTCAGAAGAAGAGGGAGAGGAGCGGGATGGTCGGGGTGGCGCGCTGAGGTGGCGCAGGCGGAGGTCAGAGGAGGGGAAACGCGTGCGGATTTGGGGGGGTTTCGCGCTGGCTCGAGCGGGGTTCATCAGAGGATGGGCGCGAGGGGGAGGTGGACTCGGCGGAGACAGCGGTCGGCTCTGGCAAAGGGTGGCGCTGACAGGAGGAGGGAGGCGCGATTTCTTTTGGTTTTTTTTATTCTGATTCGATTTATGAAAAAGGGGGGGCCAGAAATTATTTAAGGAGAAGGAGAGAGAGAACTTTAGTTTTTAATTATTTTATTTTCTAAAAAGTTGACTTTTACATACGACCTCTAAACGAGGTCCACCGCCTGTCGTGCATAGCGTTTCACCCCCATTCCGAACACAATGGGACATGTTCTGTTGATTCTATCGTTTGAATCAGTTTCCGTTAAATTTACATTTAAATCACTTTATTGAATTTTAAACGTACATTTCAAATTACCGGGGTCACATACGAATTCTAAAAATGGCAGAAAAATATTTTCTAGCTTCGTATTGACGATACGGTCCTAACAAAACTAGTTTCGTCGAATTCTGAGACCGTTTGAAATATGGCCATTTTCCAGTCGATTAAAATCAACTAAAACTGGTCAAACGCGTTTTCCTTTGCCACGCTCACATATTGATTTGAAAAATTACGAAATTTGAAACCTAGCAATAAATTGACATCACGAACCCAACAAAACTGGTTTCGTCGAAATCCGAGGCTGTTTGCAAAATGTCTATTTTTAAGGGCCTGAATTCCATAGTGACTATTCAGAATTTTCAACTGGACATATCATTTGATTCCCGCTATGAAATCTCGATTTTTCGGATTCGTTGGAAAGATATCATCAATTAGATCCTAATGTTTTTGGTTTCACTAAAATCCGGATTGTTTTGCACCCGGAACGTTTAAATGAAATTTGAAATCGAATTATCGAACTACCGCGCCATTTTCAATTCTATTTATAATTATATATATAAATATTTATATTCTAACGACGACGTATATAATATATACGTCGAATTCCATTCAAAATAAATTTATCGTCGATTTTATTTAAAATAATCTATTTTAAATGTTCAAAATTCGCTAAAATTGCCAAAATAAAAATTTTAAACTGGCCCAGATTTTCGGGTTGTTACAATCTCCCCCACTTAAAACTTTTCGTCCCCGAAAAGGAACAAAGTCGAAAGTGGTTTGATTAATCAGCTCTACGCTCGATCTGGCTTCCATTCTCCAACTCTTTAGTTTCTGAGAATTTTCAAAATTTCAAAAATTTGGCTAACACCCTAAATTTTTGAAAAATTTCGCCATAACCGCCCCTGCACCGGGAGCATCGGGGAATTTCAAATAGCTTCCCCGGTCCTTCAGATCTCAAAAAGAAAAAGAAAAAGCCAAGCGGCTAGCCAATAGGCTCATAAAATCATCATCACCCAAACAAAAACAGTTAATTATGTAGTAAACATGTACCTATTTGTCGGGCAAACAAATTTTATTCTCTGCTCTAGCCTCCTTGCTATGACCTGTTCAATGATATACATGTATATGCAAGCAAATGCGACCAATTTTCAATACAGCTCAATATTTGATATAATTAGGCTAAATGGTTCAAAATTATCAAACAATTAAACAAGCAACACAAACATCAATCAATTAGTGGATTAACGTTTCAAATTCATAATTTTGATATATATAAAGAAAATCATGTTTTGATGCCAAATCACAACAATGTATTCTAGCTATATTAGTTTTGGTTCTCACACCAGTCTAATGGAAATATATAGAAAATCACACCTTCGAAACTCGAACATAAATGTTGATGATGTGATCGCTATCATCAATATCATCTTCGGGCGACTAGAGTGTGATGCTATATCTATCCAATATATTAAAACTTTGAATATACGTTTGCAAGGCGTATATGCAAATTCTTTATATACTGGACTGTCCAAAATCAATATAAAATAAATAATCAAATACGAATAGTTGATTTAAATTTTCAAAACAAAATTTGTTTTCACTTTAAAAATATACTCTTCACACTCGTTCTAGGATACTACTGATCCCATCTCTAACGAGTCACTCTCATTGGATATTGCTAATCCAATATCTGATGAATTCTTTCGTACGGTTTTAATGTGCCTTGTTCTCTGCTTTGTAAACCTGGCTTTGATACCAACTGTAAAGACCCGTAACTTCCCCGTAAAGGAAAGCCGCGGATAGTTCGAGAACAAGCCACAACAGAACGCATATAAAAGAACATTTCATTGTATATTACAACAATGCATCAGATTACAAGAATATACAGAGTATGAATGAATATTACACAGAAATATCAGAGATTTAAATTACATTGAAATACATCGCAGCGGAAAATAATACAATACACAACTAGAAGAAGATATACGGATACAAAGCTTTCCGGATATCGTTCCAGCTGTAAACCAGGATCCTGTGAATATAAATCTGCAAAACCAAAACTACTAGCTGCCCGTGTCAAAAATAGGGGCACCCAGAGTTTAGGTTAAAACAATAAACTCCAGGTCAGTCATGTGACTGGTGTGAGAACTAAAACAGTTATTAATTCTTTATTTTAAAGTTAGGTAAATCAAGGGACCACGCCGTATAACACGGAACGGGTTTCCTCCCAAGAATACCAGTGCATAAAACAAACAGCGCAATGCTAAATAGAGAAAAATGAAGCTGTTATAAGACCCAGGTCCTATCACACAATGCAACGCAAGCCGGGGGATAGGGTTTTCCCTTATAACAGCCAAAGAATGCTTGATACGTTTAAAACAAATTATTTGATACTATTATAAGTGCATAGTGTATAAAACAACTTCAAATCATAAGTATCAATCATAGACGGCATAAGCGCCCCATCCCACTATGTCGCCATACTAGGCTCTACAAATAAAACCGCAAATGTCACGTATTTGGAAATTGGATTTCCATCTATGAACCGAGGCAAAAGATAGTCCTCAACCGATTCGAGACGCTCTAGCCCGTGTCTCAGGAACAGAACGCATCGTCCCTTGGAGCGACAGGGCCGGTCCACCGATGTGGATTAGACGAAATCCTGAACACTGCGTTTCCCCGCCCTTTGGGGCGTAGGTGAGCCAACTAATGACTCCATCGGACCCGGATCGTCCGATCAAACCAAGGCGCCTCGCAACAGCAACAACCACATAAGTTAAACTCGTCAGGGCGTGTAAAACCACGGACGCCACTTTTTAGCTAGAAGGAAACGCATGCCCTCCCTGAGGTCCGTCTCCCGTTTCTGGTTCATACCGGGTGTGAAACTCGCGAAGTAAACGTTACACAAAGCTAAGCCACAAAGGCCGTGCTTTGATCATCACCACAAGACTTTGCTTTTCAACAGAAGCCTAGATCTTTTGCCACTTAGGCATGCCACACAGGCAATTCACTCCATGCGATTGATATCCATCAATATATAACCCCTGAGCTCGTACGTCTCAAAGAAGGGCGTTAAGCAAGAGAATAAATTCTTCGCCGCCAAACAGATATATATTTAATAGAGATCAATCACACGGACTAAAATCCAATGTCAGACACACAGTCCATTTACAAGTCCATTCTGGGTCTGAACGAAACCGGGGGCACCTAGTACCCCGCATATCCATCGATCTCCAAGTACGTCTGGACGATCACTAACTGTTTCCATCTTCTTGGGTGTACAGCCCAATCAAGATCATCAGTAATTACCCAAATGACGTGAAGACTTCCGGTCTTCGACCATCGTCTTCATCTTCGACTTATCGTCGTATCAGTTATTCAGAATGGGATAAACCCGGTCTTTCCAAATAACTCGCGTATATTTTAAATAAGTGTTACACAAACACAACATACGCCTCATTCCAATTCATCAGTCACTAACCGTAAATTAATCAGGAGAATAATTTCCCAAATATTAACCCCGAAGGCCGAAATCAACATCAGATCAATATCCAGAAAACCATTCTGCTTGGCTAACCGACAGTTAGTTTCTAAATTTCACATTCATAGGGAAAGGTTCCCATTAATTTTATCCAAGATAAATTCCTTGAATTTATTCTTTATTCTATTTTTGAATCTCAATTCAAACTAGTCGGGATTAGCGAACCTTACCGAAGTAATCATTTATTTTAATTTCCCAATCCCAACCTATTCACCCCATGAAGTAAAACTGGTAATACTTCATATCTAACACCACAGTGTTATCGGTAAATTCAATTACCATTTCACGTTCAAATCTAATTAAAGATTTAACTATCGCCTGGAGCAAAACTGGTGATACTCCATTTTCGATCATTTCAATCTAGTTAAAGATTCATTAAAACTCCACTTAGTTTTAATCTTCGACTGGGTTAAAGAATCAGTGTCATTTAAAACACGATTCACGATAAACCCAAAATCACATTCCATTAATTATCGGGTTAAAGAACAAGTGTTATTTAAAATACTGTTCACGATAAACCCAAAAATCATTCCATTAATTATCGGGTTAAAGAACAAGTGTTATTTAAAACACTGTTCACGATAAACCCAAAAATCATTCCATTAATTATTGGGTTAAAGAACAAGTGTTATTTAAAACACTGTTCACGATAAACCCAAAAATCAATACCAATTCAATTCCAATTAAATATCACTTAATTGGTACACTTCATTAAATCTAAAGAAAAAGATTTAATCTTTTCTCAACTGGGTTCAAGAACAGTGTTAGTGAAGACACCATTCACGACAAACCCAAATCACATTTGATATTCAATATAAGGCTCTGAATAGAAAATATATCTGCTTATATTCAATATCAAATTCTACGATTAACAAATGTCATATTGAAAATAACGATATAAATATATATATCTTTCAAATTTCCATAACAACATCTGTATAATCACGAATTCCAACATCGAAATATTCCGAAGACAATTTCGATTCAAATCCACTCCAATGCAATCATTGGAAATTCTGGTTATTTTTAAAACCCTTTTCAAATTCAATTTATTTATTTAAAAATAAATAGAATTATATTTCTAGTTCAAAACTAGTTCATTTCGATAAAAATCTATTTTTATCTTTTCAAATATGGAGTTTTTCATCCCAAATCTTCACAAATCATTTCTTATGATTCTACACAAATTATTACTATTTTTAATAATTTTATCAAGGCCCGTACAGTCGATTTCCATCAATGGCCATCGAACTGCACTTACAACGACCTTTTTCAAATTTGATTTGGACATAATTCCAAATCCAACCGTTAGATTTCTAATTTCTAATATTCGTTAGAAATCTCTTTTCGATACGAACCCAACGGTTCCGGTTTTAGGAGAATCCGACGGTCGGATCTCCCGTAATGTCCGTTTGAAATAAATGGTCGAAATTCACGAACTACCGCGGCGCGGCGCGTTCTATTCAGGCCATTATATTATATATATAATATATATAATATATATTTCGTCGATTACTATTCAAAACGAATTATATAAATAGTTTTAAATTCGTTTCAAAAGCAATTTCAACTTCCTTTTCAATTCAAATCAAAGTTGAATTCTTCTTTATAAATTCGTTTTAATATTCATTTCTATTCAATTCAAATTTCAATTCAATTTGAATTCATTTCAATTCGCTTTCAATTCAATTTGAATTCGTTTTCAATTCAATTCATTTCGAAATCGTTTTCAATTCAATTCATTTCGAAATCGTTTTCAATTCAATTCATTTCGAAATCGTTTTCAATTCAATTCATTTCGAAATCGTTTTCAATTCAATTCATTTCGAAATCGATATAAATATCGTTTACGTCAAAATGGCGTCAATCTAATCAACACGGCTTCATAAATTTCTATTTTCAAATATTCTATTTCAAATATTTCTTTTTCAAAATAGTTGTTATTATCAAAATATTTCGTTCAACACATGACCAATCTCAATGGATGAGTACTGTCAACACATGAACCTTTATTTTATATTGATAAAGATGTAAATTTTATTACTAAAATATTTTGTTCAACACATGACCAATCTCAATGGATGAGTACTGTCAACACATGAACTTTTATTTTATATTGATAAAGATGTAAATTTTATTACTAAAATATTTCGTTCAACACATGACCAATCTCAATGGATGAGTACTGTCAACACATGAACTTTTATTTTATATTGATAAAGATGTAAATTTCATTACTAAAATATTTCGTTCAACACATGACCAATCTCAATGGATGAGTACTGTCAACACATGAACTTTTATTTTATATTATTATTTATTTTCTAAATTGGAATGAGGCCCAATCAATCACCATATAATGTTAATTATATGGATTTTCATACATCACACGTATATAGTAGCATTGAAAAATAATCAACCATCAACCAAAGTGCACTACACTGCATAAGCATCAAATATAGATATCTAACGCTTATAACAGCCTGTCAATCAATCGATCGACATATTTAATCAATCAGGATGAGTGAACTTCAAATTTCATCCCAACACCCGTGTGGGGTTTTCAAACAATCAAACACATATTTTATTTGTGCAGTTGGGCGATGTGTAAAATTTATCGTCCCAATCAATGTCCTTCAAATAGGTGTACATAAACAAACCGTCCGGTTTGTAAATGAATATTTATTTATTCATATTCACTATATTCATATTCACGTTAAAAATTATATATTTTTAACGATAAAACATTTTATTTTAACATATGAATTTCTATTCAGTTCATTCTTTAAATAAAATGATATTTTTATTTTCTAACTTATTTTAGAAAATTTCGGTGGCATAACGGCACGATACTAGAAACGGGACGAGGCCTAGCCTTATCCCCGGTCTAGTGAAGGCCCACGCCATTCACACATCAATTAAAATAACCAAACAATTCAAACCAACCAAATAATCTAACTAATTTTTGCAATCAAACAAACAAGTCCATGGTCTGTGGACGATTGTGTCGGGTGCTACTAAGCACCGTCTGCATCCTAGTATATATATATATAACTAGAAAATGAAATTGAAAGGTGAGAAGTTCTCACTGAAAGCTATCCAATCATCTTGACTCTTCTTTTATAGAAATCTTCGTCGTTCTGTCTCTTTTCACTTTAGTCGCCTGTAGCCACTACATATGTAAAAATCAAATTTTTACTTCGCTATTCAATATATAAAAATCGAATTTTTGCTTTGCTATTCTATATATAAAAATCGAATTTTTGCTTTGCTATTCTATATATAAAAATCGAATTTTTGCTTTGCTATTCTATATATAAAAATCGAATTTTTGCTTTGCTATTCTATATATAAAAATCGAATTTTTGCTTTGTTATTCTATATATAAAAATCGAATTTTTGCTTTGCTATTCTATATATAAAAATCGAATTTTTGCTTTGCTATTATATATATAAAAATCCCATTTCAAGAAGATAGATTCCGCCTTTATAAAAATAAAGATTTCGCCTTCATATAAAAATAAAGAATTCTCCTTTTCAAAAATAAAGTTTTTATTTTTCTCGAAGTAAAAATCATATTTTTACTTCACTACTCATATCAAAATATCGTTTTTATTTTTGCTACCTATACAAAGATGTTATTTCTAATATTCCTACAATGCAAAGATCATATTTTTATCTTTCTTCAATATAAAAGATTATATTTTCACTACTTTAAAAATATAAAAATCATATTTTTAATACTTTAAAAATATAAAAATCATATTTTTATACTTTAAAAATATAAAAATCATATGTTTATTATCTTCACATCATAAAAATTACATCTTTCACCTATATAAATTCACGTCTTTCACTTATATAAATTCAGTTTTTAATACTATAAAATTTCAGTTTTTACCATATTAAAAAAAATCAGTTTTTAATGCAAAACAAAAATCAGTTTTTCTTATATAAAATAAAATCAGTCTAGAAAATAAATTATTTAATTAAATAAGAAAACTTACTGACGATGGAGGTGGTGCGGTTTTTTCTTGTAGGGGGGGGGGCTCGCCGTTGACTTCAGAAGAAGAGGGAGAGGAGCGGGATGGTCGGGGTGGCGCGCTGAGGTGGCGCAGGCGGAGGTCAGAGGAGGGGAAACGCGTGCGGATTTGGGGGGGTTTCGCGCTGGCTCGAGCGGGGTTCATCAGAGGATGGGCGCGAGGGGGAGGTGGACTCGGCGGAGACGGCGGTCGGCTCTGGCAAAGGGTGGCGCTGACAGGAGGAGGGAGGCGCGATTTCTTTTGGTTTTTTTTTATTCTGATTCGATTTATGAAAAAGGGGGGGCCAGAAATTATTTAAGGAGAAGGAGAGAGAGAACTTTAGTTTTTAATTATTTTAATTATTTTATTTTCTAAAAAGTTGACTTTTACATACGACCTCTAAACGAGGTCCACCGCCTGTCGTGCATAGCGTTTCACCCCCATTCCGAACACAATGGGACATGTTTTGTATGTTGATTCTATCGTTTGAATCAGTTTCTGTTAAATTTACATTTAAATCACTTTATTGAATTTTAAACGTACATTTCAAATTACCGGGGTCACATACGAATTCTAAAAATGGCAGAAAAATATTTTCTAGCTTCGTATTGACGATACGGTCCTAACAAAACTAGTTTCGTCGAATTCTGAGACCGTTTGAAATATGGCCATTTTCCAGTCGATTAAAATCAACTGAAACTGGTCAAACGCGTTTTCCTTTGCCACGCTCACATATTGATTTGAAAAATTACGAAATTTGAAACCTAGCAATAAATTGACATCACGAACCCAACAAAACTGGTTTCGTCGAAATCCGAGGCTGTTTGCAAAATGTCTATTTTTAAGGGCCTGAATTCCATAGTGACTATTCAGAATTTTCAACTGGACATATCATTTGATTCCCGCTATGAAATCTCGATTTTTCGGATTCGTTGGAAAGATATCATCAATTAGATCCTAATGTTTTTGGTTTCACTAAAATCCGGATTGTTTTGCACCCGGAACGTTCAAATGAAATTTGAAATCGAATTATCGAACTACCGCGCCATTTTCAATTCTATTTATAATTATATATATAAATATTTATATTCTAACGACGACGTATATAATATATACGTCGAATTCCATTCAAAATAAATTTATCGTCGATTTTATTTAAAATAATCTATTTTAAATGTTCAAAATTCGCTAAAATTGCCAAAATAAAAATTTTAAACTGGCCCAGATTTTCGGGTTGTTACAATCTCCCCCACTTAAAACTTTTCGTCCCCGAAAAGGAACAAAGTCGAATGTGGTTTGATTAATCAGCTCTACGCTCGATCTGGCTTCCATTCTCCAACTCTTTAGTTTCTGAGAATTTTCAAAATTTCAAAAATTTGGCTAACACCCTAAATTTTTGAAAAATTTCGCCATAACCGCCCCTGCACCGGGAGCATCGGGGAATTTCAAATAGCTTCCCCGGTCCTTCAGATCTCAAAAAGAAAAAGAAAAAGCCAAGCGGCTAGCCAATAGGCTCATAAAATCATCATCACCCAAACAAAACAGTAAATTATGTAGTAAACATGTACCTATTTGTCGGGCAAACAAATTTTATTCTCTGCTCTAGCCTCCTTGCTATGACCTGTTCAATGATATACATGTATATGCAAGCAAATGCGACCAATTTTCAATACAGCTCAATATTTGATATAATTAGGCTAAATGGTTCAAAATTATCAAACAATTAAACAAGCAACACAAACATCAATCAATTAGTGGATTAACGTTTCAAATTCATAATTTTGATATATATAAAGAAAATCATGTTTTGATGCCAAATCACAACAATGTATTCTAGCTATATTAGTTTTGGTTCTCACACCAGTCTAATGGAAATATATAGAAAATCACACCTTCGAAACTCGAACATAAATGTTGATGATGTGATCGCTATCATCAATATCATCTTCGGGCGACTAGAGTGTGATGCTATATCTATCCAATATATTAAAACTTTGAATATACGTTTGCAAGGCGTATATGCAAATTCTTTATATACTGGACTGTCCAAAATCAATATAAAATAAATAATCAAATACGAATAGTTGATTTAAATTTTCAAAACAAAATTTGTTTTCACTTTAAAAATATACTCTTCACACTCGTTCTAGGATACTACTGATCCCATCTCTAACGAGTCACTCTCATTGGATATTGCTAATCCAATATCTGATGAATTCTTTCGTACGGTTTTAATGAGCCTTGTTCTCTGCTTTGTAAACCTGGCTTTGATACCAACTGTAAAGACCCGTAACTTCCCCGTAAAGGAAAGCCGCGGATAGTTCGAGAACAAGCCACAACAGAACGCATATAAAAGAACATTTCATTGTATATTACAACAATGCATCAGATTACAAGAATATACAGAGTATGAATGAATATTACACAGAAATATCAGAGATTTAAATTACATTGAAATACATCGCAGCGGAAAATAATACAATACACAACTAGAAGAAGATATACGGATACAAAGCTTTCCGGATATCGTTCCAGCTGTAAACCAGGATCCTGTGAATATAAATCTGCAAAACCAAAACTACTAGCTGCCCGTGTCAAAAATAGGGGCACCCAGAGTTTAGGTTAAAACAATAAACTCCAGGTCAGTCATGTGACTGGTGTGAGAACTAAAACAGTTATTAATTCTTTATTTTAAAGTTAGGTAAATCAAGGGACCACGCCGTATAACACGGAACGGGTTTCCTCCCAAGAATACCAGTGCATAAAACAAACAGCGCAATGCTAAATAGAGAAAAATGAAGCTGTTATAAGACCCAGGTCCTATAACACAATGCAACGCAAGCCGGGGGATAGGGTTTTCCCTTATAACAGCCAAAGAATGCTTGATACGTTTAAAACAAATTATTTGATACTATTATAAGTGCATAGTGTATAAAACAACTTCAAATCATAAGTATCAATCATAGACGGCATAAGCGCCCCATCCCACTATGTCGCCATACTAGGCTCTACAAATAAAACCGCAAATGTCACGTATTTGGAAATTGGATTTCCATCTATGAACCGAGGCAAAAGATAGTCCTCAACCGATTCGAGACGCTCTAGCCCGTGTCTCAGGAACAGAACGCATCGTCCCTTGGAGCGACAGGGCCGGTCCACCGATGTGGATTAGACGAAATCCTGAACACTGCGTTTCCCCGCCCTTTGGGGCGTAGGTGAGCCAACTAATGACTCCATCGGACCCGGATCGTCCGATCAAACCAAGGCGTCTCGCAACAGCAACAACCACATAAGTTAAACTCGTCAGGGCATGTAAAACCACTGACGCCACTTTTTAGCTAGAAGGAAACGCATGCCCTCCCTGAGGTCCGTCTCCCGTTTCTGGTTCATACCGGGTGTGAAACTCGCGAAGTAAACGTTACACAAAGCTAAGCCACAAAGGCCGTGCTTTGATCATCACCACAAGACTTTGCTTTTCAACAGAAGCCTAGATCTTTTGCCACTTAGGCATGCCACACAGGCAATTCACTCTATGCGATTGATATCCATCAATATATAACCCCTGAGCTCGTACGTCTCAGAGAAGGGCGTTAAGCAAGAGAATAAATTCTCCGCCGCCAAACAGATATATATTTAATAGAGATCAATCACACGGACTAAAATCCAATGTCAGACACACAGTCCATTTACAAGTCCATTCTGGGTCTGAACGAAACCGGGGGCACCTAGTACCCCGCATATCCATCGATCTCCAAGTACGTCTGGACGATCACTAACTGTTTCCATCTTCTTGGGTGTACAGCCCAATCAAGATCATCAGTAATTACCCAAACGACGTGAAGACTTCCGGTCTTCGACCATCGTCTTCATCTTCGACTTATCGTCGTATCAGTTATTCAGAATGGGATAAACCCGGTCTTTCCAAATAACTCGCGTATATTTTAAATAAGTGTTACACAAACACAACATACGCCTCATTCCAATTCATCAGTCACTAACCGTAAATTAATCAGGAGAATAATTTCCCAAATATTAACCCCGAAGGCCGAAACCAACATCAGATCAATATCCAGAAAACCATTCTGCTTGGCTAACCGACAGTTAGTTTCTAAATTTCACATTCATAGGGAAAGGTTCCCATTAATTTTATCCAAGATAAATTCCTTGAATTTATTCTTTATTCTATTTTTGAATCTCAATTCAAACTAGTCGGGATTAGCGAACCTTACCGAAGTAATCATTTATTTTAATTTCCCAATCCCAACCTATTCACCCCATGAAGTAAAACTAGTAATACTTCATATCTAACACCACAGTGTTATTGGTAAATTCAATTACCATTTCACGTTCAAATCTAATTAAAGATTTAACTATCGCCTGGAGCAAAACTGGTGATACTCCATTTTCGATCATTTCAATCTAGTTAAAGATTCATTAAAACTCCACTTAGTTTTAATCTTCGACTGGGTTAAAGAATCAGTGTCATTTAAAACACGGTTCACGATAAACCCAAAATCACATTCCATTAATTATCGGGTTAAAGAACAAGTGTTATTTAAAATACTGTTCACGATAAACCCAAAAATCATTCCATTAATTATCGGGTTAAAGAACAAGTGTTATTTAAAACACTGTTCACGATAAACCCAAAAATCATTCCATTAATTATCGGGTTAAAGAACAAGTGTTATTTAAAACACTGTTCACGATAAACCCAAAAATCAATACCAATTCAATTCCAATTAAATATCATTTAATTGGTACACTTCATTAAATCTAAATAAAAAGATTTAATCTTTACTCAACTGGGTTCAAGAACAGTGTTAGTGAAGACACTATTCACGACAAACCCAAATCACATTTGATATTCAATATAAGGCTCTGAATAGAAAATATATCGGCTTATATTCAATATCAAATTCTACGATTAACAAATGTCATATTGAAAATAACGATATAAATATATATGTCTTTCAAATTTCCATAACAACATCTGTATAATCACGAATTCCAACATCGAAATATTCCGAAGACAATTTCGATTCAAATCCACTCCAATGCAATCATTGGAAATTCTGGTTATTTTTAAAACCCTTTTCAAATTCAATTTATTTATTTAAAAATAAATAGAATTATATTTCTAGTTCAAAACTAGTTCATTTCGATAAAAATCTATTTTTATCTTTTCAAATATGGAGTTTTTCATCCCAAATCTTCACAAATCATTTCTTATGATTCTACACAAATTATTACTATTTTTAATAATTTTATCAAGGCCCGTACAGTCGATTTCCATCAATGGCCATCGAACTGCACTTACAGCGACCTTTTTCAAATTTGATTTGGACATAATTCCAAATCCAACTGTTAGATTTCTAATTTCTAATATTCGTTAGAAAGCTCTTTTCGATACGAACCCAACGGTTCCGGTTTTAGGAGAATCCGACGGTCGGATCTCCCGTAATGTCCGTTTGAAATAAATGGTCGAAATTCACGAACTGCCGCGGCGCGGCGCGTTCTATTCAGGCCATTATATTATATATATAATATATATAATATATATTTCGTCGATTACTATTCAAAACGAATTATATAAATAGTTTTAAATTCGTTTCAAAAGCAATTTCAACTTCCTTTTCAATTCAAATCCAAGTTGAATTCTTCTTTATAAATTCGTTTTAATATTCATTTCTATTCAATTCAAATTTCAATTCAATTTGAATTCATTTCAATTTGCTTTCAATTCAATTTGAATTCGTTTTCAATTCAATTTATTTCGAAATCGTTTTCAATTCAATTCATTTCGAAATCGTTTTCAATTCAATTCATTTCGAAATCGTTTTCAATTCAATTCATTTCGAAATCGTTTTCAATTCAATTCATTTCGAAATCGTTTTCAATTCAATTCATTTCGAAATCGATATAAATATCGTTTACGTCAAAATGGCGTCAATCTAATCAACACGGCTTCATAAATTTCTATTTTCAAATATTCTATTTCAAATATTTCTTTTTCAAAATAGTTGTTATTATCAAAATATTTCGTTCAACACATGACCAATCTCAATGGATGAGTACTGTCAACACATGAACCTTTATTTTATATTGATAAAGATGTAAATTTTATTACTAAAATATTTTGTTCAACACATGACCAATCTCAATGGATGAGTATTGTCAACACATGAACTTTTATTTTATATTGATAAAGATGTAAATTTTATTACTAAAATATTTCGTTCAACACATGACCAATCTCAATGGATGAGTACTGTCAACACATGAACTTTTATTTTATATTGATAAAGATGTAAATTTCATTACTAAAATATTTCGTTCAACACATGACCAATCTCAATGGATGAGTACTGTCAACACATGAACTTTTATTTTATATTATTCTTTATTTTCTAAATTGGAATGAGGCCCAATCAATCACCATATAATGTTAATTATAAGGATTTTCATACATCACACGTATATAGTAGCATTGAAAAATAATCAACCATCAACCAAAGTGCACTACACTGCATAAGCATCAAATATAGATATCTAACGCTTATAACAGCCTGTCAATCAATCGATCGACATATTTAATCAATCAGGATGAGTGAACTTCAAATTTCATCCCAACACCCGTGTGGGGTTTTCAAACAATCAAACACATATTTTTTTTGTGCAGTTGGGCGATGTGTAAAATTTATCGTCCCAATCAATGTCCTTCAAATAGGTGTACATAAACAAACCGTCCGGTTTGTAAATGAATATTTATTTATTCATATTCACTATATTCATATTCACGTTAAAAATTATATATTTTTAACGATAAAACATTTTATTTTAACATATGAATTTCTATTCAGTTCATTCTTTAAATAAAATGATATTTTTATTTTCTAACTTATTTTAGAAAATTTCGGCGGCATAACAGCACGATACTAGAAACGGGACGAGGCCTAGCCTTATCCCCGGTCTAGTGAAGGCCCACGCCATTCACACATCAATTAAAATCACCAAACAATTCAAACCAACCAAATAATCTAACTAATTTTTGCAATCAAACAAACAAGTCAATGGTCTGTGGACGATTGTGTCGGGTGCTACTAAGCACCGTCTGCATCCTAGTATATATATATATATATATAACTAGAAAATGAAATTGAAACGTGAGAAGTTCTCACTAAAAGCTATCCAATCATCTTGACTCTTCTTTTATAGAAATCTTCGTCGTTCTGCCTCTTTTCACTTTAGTCGCCCGTAGCCACTACATATGTAAAAATCGAATTTTTACTTCGCTATTCAATATATAAAAATCGAATTTTTGCTTTGCTATTCTGTATATAAAAATCGAATTTTTTCTTTGCTATTCTATATATAAAAATCGAATTTTTTCTTTGCTATTCTATATATAAAAATCGAATTTTGCTTTGCTATTATATATATAAAAATCGAATTTTTGGTTTGCTATTCTATATATAAAAATCGAATTTTTGCTTTGCAATTCTATATATAAAAATCGAATTTTTGCTTTGCTATTCTATATATAAAAATCGAATTTTTGCTTTGCTATTCTATATATAAAAATCCCATTTCAAGAAGATAGATTCCGCCTTTATAAAAATAAAGATTTCGCCTTCATATAAAAATAAAGATTTCTCCTTTTCAAAAATAAAGTTTATATTTTTCTCGAAGTAAAAATCATATTTTTACTTCACTACTCATATCAAAATATCGTTTTTATTTTTGCTACCTATACAAAGCTGTTATTTCTAATATTCCTACAATGCAAAGATCATATTTTTATCTTTCTTCAATATAAAAGATTATATTTTCACTACTTTAAAAATATAAAAATCATATTTTTAATACTTTAAAAATATATAAATCATATTTTTATACTTTAAAAATATAAAAATCATATGTTTATTATCTTCACATCATAAAAATTACATCTTTCACCTATATAAATTCACGTCTTTCACTTATATAAATTCAGTTTTTAATACTATAAAAATTCAGGTTTTACCATATTAAAAAAAATCAGTTTTTAATGCAAAACAAAAATCAGTTTTTCTTATATAAAATAAAATCAGTCTAGAAAATAAATTATTTAATTAAATAAGAAAACTTACTGACGATGGAGGTGGTGCGGTTTTTTCTTGCAGGGGGGGGGGGGGGGCTCGCCGTTGACTTCAGAAGAAGAGGGAGAGGAGCGGGATGGTCGGGGTGGCGCGCTGAGGTGGCGCAGGCGGACGGCGAGGTCGGAGGAGGGGAAACGCGTGCGGGTTTGGGGGGGTTTCGCGCTGGCTCGAGCGGGGTTCATCAGAGGATGGGCGCGAGGGGGAGGTGGACTCGGCGGAGACGGCATTCGGCTCTGGCAAAGGGTGGCGCTGACAGGAGGAGGGAGGCGCGATTTCTTTTGGGTTTTTTTTTTTTTATTCTGATTCGATTTATGAAAAAGGGGGGGCCAGAAATTATTTAAGGAGAAGGAGAGAGAGAACTTTAGTTTTTAATTATTTTAATTATTTTATTTTCTAAAAAGTTGACTTTTACATACGACCTCTGAACGAGGTCCACCGCCTGTCGTCCATAGCGTTTCACCCCCATTCCGAACACAATGGGACATGTTTCGTATGTTGATTCTATCGTTTGAATCAGTTTCCGTTAAATTTACATTTAAATCACTTTATTGAATTTTAAACGTACATTTCAAATTACCGGGATCACATACAAATTCTAAAAATGGCAGAAAAATATTTTCTAGCTTCGTATTGACGATACGGTCCTAACAAAACTAGTTTCGTCGAATTCTGAGACCGTTTGAAATATGGCCATTTTCCAGTCGATTAAAATCAACTGAAACTGGTCAAACGCGTTTTCCTTTGCCACGCTCACATATTGATTCGAAAAATTACGAAATTTGAAACCTAGCAATAAATTGACATCACGAACCCAACAAAACTGGTTTCGTCGAAATCCGAGGCTGTTTGCAAAATGTCTATTTTTAAGGGCCTGAATTCCATAGCGACTATTCAGAATTTTCAACTGGACATATCATTTGATTCCCGCTATGAAATCTCGATTTTTCGGATTCGTTGGAAAGATATCATCAATTAGATCCTAATGTTTTTGGTTTCACTAAAATCCGGATTGTTTTGCACCCGGAACGTTCAAATGAAATTTGAAATCGAATTATCGAACTACCGCGCCATTTTCAATTCTATTTATAATTATATATATAAATATTTATATTCTAACGACGACGTATATAATATATACGTCGAATTCCATTCAAAATAAATTTATCGTCGATTTTATTTAAAATAATCTATTTTAAATGTTCAAAATTCGCTAAAATTGCCAAAATAAAAATTTTAAACTGGCCCAGGTTTTCCGGTTGTTACAGGCTTCCCGATTTATCTAGAAGATGTGGCGTTGATGTGGTTCACCCGACTCCCTCCACGGTCGATATCAACTTTTAAAGAACTGAGCGAACGCTTTATGAACCAGTTTCGACTTCACACTCGAAAATCTAAAAGCGTCATTGAGTTGTCGAGGATTAAGCAGGCTCCAGGTGAATCTTTGAAATCATACTTAGACCTCTTCAACCTGGCTGTTACCGAAGTTAGTGACCCTCGAGAACCCACTATTTTGATGACCTTAATAGAAGGAGTCGACCCTGACATAGAATTCGGGGATTATCTATCCGGAAAACCACCCCATACTAGGGAGTTATTCTACGAAAAGGCCAATATTCGCTTGAGGCGAGAGGAAGCCTATGCGAACAGAAAGAGAAAATATGAAGGGGTTTCAAAGGAAGATATCCAAAGTAATGTCGTTGTAAAACAGCCCGGCGACAGTTCGGGGAAGGTTGAAGTGAACGCTGGATGTAAGAACGATGGTAATAGCAACACGAATGGAAACGACAGTAGGAGGAATAGGAATCGAGGAAACAACTCTGGAAAAGACCTCGATTCCAAATCTTTGAGAACTATTTGCCGTTGAATGACACATTGGAAAACATCTACGTGGATACTTAAAAATCTTACAATATAAAAGGCCGCCACCCAAAGACTCAACTGAAAAGGAGAACGCGACTGAAATTTTTTTCTTGTTTCATGGAACTCACGGACACTCAACCAATGAATGTCGGCATCTGAGAGATGTCATTGAAAAGCAATTACGGGAAGGAAAGCTAGACGAGTATAAAATCACTCTGAGAGATATGGGGCAGGGGGACAGACCCCGAACCGAAATCAACCTGCTCCTAAACCCACAGCTCAACATAAAGGTAAAGGGATTGTTATCAACACTATAGTAGGCGGGCCTCATCCATCCAGCCATAGTTACAGAGCGGTGGACCAATATGTTAACGCAACTAAACACATCGACATGGAGGAATGCAATAACCTATAAGATATCGCTCCGATGAAGTAACAGAAGACGATGTCTGACGATGTTGTGTTCCGTAACAGAGACGATGTTGGAGTTCAATCACCTACTGAAGACCCAGTGGTCATCACTACTACCATTGGTCCCGCTCTAGTTCATAAGTTATTGGTGGACAATGTAAGTTCAGTCAATATTCTTTTCAAGAAAGCGTTCGATCGGATGAAACACAAGCCAGAAGATTTGAAGCCTTGTGAGGGATGGATTCGCGGCTTCAATGGGGCATCGACGGCTCCACTGGGATATATAGAATTGTCAGTGACGTTGGGACAAGGAGACCGTTGGAGAGTAAGAATTATTTAGTTTGTAGTTTTGGACATTGAATCGCCCTACAACGCTTTCTTGGGTAGACCGGCTCTCGCAGAATTCAGGGCTTGCATCGCACCATGTTGCCTATTGCTGAAGTTTCCAACCGAAGCAGGGGTGGGAGTAACGAGAGGAGATCAGGTCTCCAGACGAGCCTACTACATGGCGAAACTGAAGATGTTAATGAAGGGATTAAGTATAGATGCTAAAGGTGCTTCCCCTCCCCCAAGGGAGGGTTCAACATAGCAATCAAAGGGATCAATCCAGAGGGAGTCGCCGAGAGGAATGCTCAAGGACATAGATCCCAGAAAGGATGAAGAGCCTAGGGACAGAAAGGCGACCCCCAATGAAATGACAGTGGACATTCCCATTGGTGACATTGATCCCACAAAGGTTTTGAATATTGGATCCCAGCTGGATCCATTTCGAGCAAAGGAATTAACTGACTTCTTAAAGGAAAACTTGGGCGTGTTTTCCTGGACCTATACTGACATGTGTGGGATATCTCCTTCTGTTATGAGCCACTCATTGAGTATCAACCCAAAGCATCCACCTGTTAAACAAAAAAGATGTACATTAGGCTTGGAGAGGTCGGCAACCCTAAAGGAAGAAGTGGAGAAGTTTAAAGATAACGGGTTCATTAGGGATTCAGTGTATCCAGACTGGACATCGAATCCTGTTTTGGTTAAGAAATCAAATGGAAAATGGCGGACGTGCATTGATTTTTCGGACTTAAACAAAGCTTGTCCAAAAGATAGTTTCCCGCTCCTTAGGATTGACCAGCTAGTGGACTCATCAGCTGGACACGAGCTCCTTTCCTTCGTGGACGCATATTCAGGACATAACCAGATCCTATGCATGTGTCGGATCAAGAGCACACGAGTTTTATAGCGAATTTGGGATTGTATTGCTGTGTGGTGATGCCGTTCAGACTAAAGAATGTTGGAGCCACATATCAGTGTCTGGTAAATCGAATGTTCTATAACCAGACTGGGAAAACCATGGAGGTCTATGTAGATGACATGCTCGTGAAATCCAGGCACTGGCAGTCCTCTAGTCATACACAAGATCTGTTTGATATCTTACGGAGGTATGAAATGAAGTTGAACCCCTTAAAGTGCTCGTTTGGAGTGGCATCCAGAAAGTTTCTTGGTTTCATCGTGAGTTCTCAACGAATTGAAATTAGTCCTAGCCAGATAGCGGCGATAAGAAATATAGAAGAGCCACGAAAGATTAGGGACCTTCAAAGCCTGGCAGGGAAGGTCACCGCATTAAGCAGGTTCATCTCCAAGGCCACCGACAAGTGTGTCCCATTCTTCGATTTGACCAAACGGGGGAAACGTAACTTCGAGTGGACTCCCGACTGTGTGGTGGCTTTCCAAAATCTGTTGGATTTACTGGAGAAACCCCCGATATTGTCAAAACCTATGGATAATGAAGATCTGTTCGTCTATCTGGCAATATCAACTCATGTTGTCAGCATAGCATTGGTGCGTGAAGAAGACAAGGTCCAGAGGCCCGTGTATTATGTGAGTAAGAAGCTAGCGACTGCAGAACGTAATTATCTAAAAATAGAATAGCTTGCCTACAGCCTCTTGATTGCCTCCTGAAAGCTCTGACATTATTTCCAAGCTCATCCGATAGTTATATATACCGATCAACCTCTAAGATAGGTCTTGCAAAGACCTGAAGCATCCGGACGATTACTCAAGTGGAATATCGAATTGAGCCAATTTGATCTGAATTTCCAACCAAGGAGGTCAATAAGGGGCAGGCCTTGGCCGATTTCATAGTAGAATCCAGGAATCCCGAAGAAGAAACGGTGAATGACAAAGTTGTTACTTCAGAGCACGAGTTAGAACTTAGTCCGCGGAAGCTATTTACAGATGGGGCCAAGAATGATCGAAGATCTGGCGCCGGAGTTGTTTTAATCACTCCTGAAGGACAATCCATTTGCTATGCCCTACGAATGGAATTTCCTGCCACCAATAATGATTCCGAATATGAGGCCCTGATTGCCGGGCTGAAACTCGCCAAGGAATTAGGAGTAAAGATATTGGATATATTCTGTGACTCCAAGATAGTTGTCTGCCAAGTTCAGAAGGAATTTTTGACTAAGGGACCTCGACTTTTTACTTATCTTGGAAAAGTAGAGGAGTTACTGGGCAACTTGGAACATTATAGTATAACACACATTCCACGAGCAGAGAATCAGAAGGCAGACCGACTGGCTAATCTAGCGAGTTCGGACAACCATGACGAAATCGAAATGGTTCCAATAGAGATATTGGAGTCACCAAGCTTCAACCTTACGGAAATTGAATTAGTCTTAAAAGTTGAGACAGAAAGGGATTCATGGATGACACCAAATAAAAACTTCCTCAAGAGCGGAATTCTCCCATTGAAGAAGAGCGAATGACGTTCTGTAACACGTAAAGCTGCACGATACGTTTTACAGGACGACATCCTTTATCACCAAGGATTTCCTATGCCTTTGTTACGGTGTACAACGACATCAAGCGTGTACTAAGAGAAGTACATGAAGGTGTGTGTGGAGATCATACCGGGGGTTAAACCCTAGCAAAGAAAGTATTGCGGTACAGATATTTTTGGCCTACCGTGAATAAAGATGCGGTTGATTACTCACGACGTTGCGACAAGTGTCAGAGATTCTTTAAAACTCCCAGACCACCTTTGACTCAGCTTTAGTCAATGGTAAGCCCATGCCCATTTGCCATGTGGGGAATTAGTATTATTGGAGTTTTACCAATAGCCAAAGGAGGATCGCAGTACGCAATCATCGCCGTGGATTATTTCACAAAGTGGGTGGAAGCCGAACCCTTAACCATGATCACAACAAGGAAGGTGATAAGCTTTGTGGTCAGAAATATTATTTGTCGATTCGGGATACTGAAAACCATTATAACTGATAATGGAACCCAATTCGACAGTGCCGAGTTTAGAAACTTCTGTTACAAATATAAGAATGATAAGAGGCACACCGTCGTAGCTCACCCACATTCGAATGGATAGGTTGAAGCAATAAATAAAGTCATTAAGTCTATTCTTAAGAAGCGGTTGGAGCCGGCCAAAGCCATGTGGGTGGATGAGTTGCCGCTAGCTTTGTGGGCCTATCGAACAATCTTTAAGACGACTACTGGGTATACTCCTTTTTCACTCTCCTTCGGATCAGAGGCGGTGATCCCCGTGGAATTTAAAGTCCCCTCTCATAGGGTGACATACTATGAGCCAATGACGAATAAAGCACTCCTCCTAGAGTCCCTTGATGCGGTTGAAAAAAGGGACGAAGCAGACTTGCGTGCTTCGAGGCATCGACGCCAAGTGGCACGTTATTATGAAAAAAAGGTTAGCTTTAGGACTTTCAAACCAAGAGACTTGGTACTGAAGCAAGTCTTTCCACCTTCAGCCCATCTAGGCCCAAAGTGGGAAGGACCATACACCATCCAACGGAAACTTGAAACGGGAGCCTTCAAGTTAACGACCATGGACGGTGAAGAAGTTCCTAGAGCTTGGAATGCTCAGCATTTGTGGTGATATTTGAGTTAGATATGTAGTGTTTTCTTTTGTTTTTGTAAACTATGTAAAAAGGTACGACTTGCCTAGAAAAGTCTGTTTATATGAACAAAAGATTATAAAGTGGATGTAGGCTACGACTTAGCTGAACCACTATAAAAATATCGTGTGTCATTTATTTTCCTACATTATTTTTACCTTTTGTGACTGTTCTGTCATGATTATGAAATGTTAAACATTAAAGTAAGCTTGAATGATTGAGGAAAATTTGCGTGTAGGAGAAAACGGAACGACCGTTTGCATAATAGAATGAAGGAGCGGAAAAATAGCGTTCCTAACTCTAACTCATGTGAACTGAGAGAGAGTATGAAGGACGGGAAGACGACGTCCTCCAAGGCGTGATGGTGCACCCGAAAAGAAACCGCCTCGATGACACTCTAACCTGATTATGCGATATCAGAGTATAAAGATGCAAAAAGAATAAGCATCCACGACAAAGGAAAGTTGACCCCACCAGAGAGTTGGGGGCAGCTAAGTATTAAAGCTAATCAATCTCGAACAAAGCCTTAGACGGGCAATTTATTCGAGATGGATAAGGGGCATACACATTCACATCCCCTGCATATATTGTCTATCGTCTAAGTAATAGTCACTTTAAATATGACATGTTGTTTATCTGCATTTTTACATAAATGATGAATTTGCGAACATTTGACATTGCAGGAAATAAACTATTTTATTCACGAGTACGTGAATTTACACAGGAAAACTAAACAAAAGATGCGAGGGCCGCACTCGCTACAACAATAGCAGATAAGGAGATAAAAAAAAATAAAGGACAAAGTCACCCTTTATTTGGACTTCGGTGTAGACTTCGCCTTCTTGGCAGCCTGAAGCTTTTCTTTCTCCTCCCTATCAGCTTCACTAATAATACGCTTTTGCTTCTTCTTCTCAGGAATTGGGGTGCTGGAGCAATGGATTTCTTCCTAGGAATTCAAGTACTGGGATTAATAGAAGATTTTTTAGCAAGTTCCTCTGTAATTGACCGAGTTGAAAGTTTGACAACTAACCTTGATCCGGGAGGCACCACCGCAAGAGGCTTAAAATTTTTGGGGCCTGTTTCCTCAACCTTCAACTGCATGCGCTTGTCCTGTTTGGCCTTCATCTCAGCCAAAGTCATGTCATCAACATTCCCGGAATCTCTAGTCACAACAACGCATCATCCTCTTCATGTCCATCGTCGCCGTCATCTTCTATCAGAGCATCTATCATCTCCCTATGGTGAGAAGTCTTGGTGATGGGTGGTACAGGAGCTTTGTCGATAACCTCCTCCTTCACGCTCTCATGTCCCTTTCCAGGTTTTGGAGCATTGACTTCATCCCGTTTATCCCGAGTCTCTTCAGTAGACCCTTCACCTAGAGTCGTCTTATGTGAATCATCAATCTTCGTAGTTGGCTTGGTACCTGCAGAATGAGAAGTAACAGTTATTAACTCAGGAGAAAACGCGTGACCTTTAATTGTTTGTCCAATAATGTGACGAAAGGAGATTGCTTTGGAAAACTGAGGTAAAAAAGTAGAAATACCGTCAGAAGATTTATCGACTTGAGTAGTAGGAACTTCAGGAGTCAATCCGGCAGTAGAATGTAAGGAAGAAGCCCTAGGGATCTCTGGCCTTTCTGGATCATACCCCTCTACTATAGTAGCCTCAACTGCAGTAGAAGAACCAACTACAAGGGTATCCTTTCCCTTGGCCAGACGCCTTTCCTCCTCCATAGCAGCAACAATAAGTTTTCGCCCTTCAGCTAAGCGGGCTGTCTCTTCGCCCCTCAAGTACTTCTCCATCAATTTGTCCTCATCGATCGAATCCACTCCAAGTTCTGCTTTTTCCCATTCAACCAATTGGTCCCATGCATACACAAGGGGAATAGGACAGTCCTTAAGCCAGGCAAGATTTCGATGACAGATCACCTGAGCAAAAAATCCAACCATGGTTTCACTGCTCTCATCCAGCTCCCTTTGAGTGTCTTTAAGCTGTTCACTGACTTTTTCAACTTGCTGCAAATACGTGTTTGCATTCCCTTCGGCAAGAGCTGCCCTCGTTTTAGCCTCCAGTAATTCAGCCTTAAGCTCTGCGTTCTTTTTGATTAAGTCCGCTTTCTCTTGGGCGAGACGAGTGCTCTCAGACTTAGCATCCTCAGTCTGCTTCTTTAAATCTATTCGCTCTTGACTATGAGACTCAAGCTCGGAATGATAACGCTTTTGTAATTCTTCGACTTGCCTCTTATAATTATCCACGTGGCATTGTACAAGAGCAAGTTTAGCTTGGGCGTCCTCCAGATCTTTCTCAGAATTTTTGATAGCCCTTGCGTCATACTCGGCGGCATCAGCCATGGTTTTTTACATCTGCCATCATATCGCTAATGATTTTGGAGAGAGTCTTTGCATACTTCTTCATCTCCTTATATTGTTCATCTACAAAGTCTATGGAAGCCTTAACATCGAAGGCCCAATCAGGATTTACCAGTGTGAGTTTTGGGATGAAGTGCATGTGCCCGAAATGGTGATCGGGAAATTGTTGCTTCAAAACTTCTAATCTGGCCTGGTTTCATCATTAAGAATAACTGGCCTTGTAGTGGTGATGTCGACGGTGCGACGCTTGAGTTTCACGATGGGCATGCCCTTTCCTTTTTCTTTCGCTGATTCCTTTTGTTTTTCTGTTGGATTGGGTACTTTCTTCGAAGAGCTATCTTGAGGAGTTTTATTTTTGGATGAGGCAGAAGGTTTGACACCATGCTTCTCCCCCTCATAATGTGAAGGCTGACTTTTACGTTTGTCTGAGTCTTTGCGGTGTAGGGATCGAGAACGGGAAGACCGATAGGGCCTTGGAGGTCGATTTCTCCTATTATCTCTTCCTCTACTTTCATGCCGATCATGGCTCTCATCGGGATCCATTGGGGGCATACTCGAACGAACATCCCTCATACAATAACGCTGCCTCACCATTTGTCCTATAAGAAGAAATAAGATAATATTAGAATCAACATTAACATAAAACTCAAGTGCTATGACGTTCAATATTAGAGTGCAATGTGTTTCCTAAGTAGTGATTCCCCTCAAACAGATCTGAGCCCGAACTGAGGCTGGTATGTGCAATGTCCCCGGACTTTACAGGAGTAATTTCTTCCTTGTAAGTGAGAGCAATAGGATTTGTTGCAAAATCTTCTACAGTATAAAGGTCTCAGGAAAGGGAATATTTCCTAAACCCTAATATATAGAGTCATCCACTTTAGTATTATCTCCTAAAGGAATGACTGACGACAACTCTTCTGGAGAAATTGGCCTTTCAGGGGTAGCCACGTCCTCAGAAGTGATATATCTATCTCTATTTTCTCAGCTATATTTGCTAGTTCATCATCCTGATTCGAAGATGGAGAAGGGGGTCACCAAGGGGCATCGTTAAACCTTTCGAGCTTTCTCCCGTCTCAAGGATAATATCGACTGGGGGTATGTATACATAAGGGCCTTTCTTATGGCCTATACTACGGGTGATGGATAACAACCCATGACGATGGAGGTACTCGTCCTTAAGGGCTTCGTCGATAGTCAAGAACTTTTGGTCACCAGTGAGCAGCTGGTGCAAGCGATCGAGGTATACTTGACTCGTCACTTGCTTTGGAATAGGAACTGCGAATAAAAATAAGAGTCATTTAATGTGCTGACTCAAGTGTTTGAAGTTGAAATTTAAAAAGTTGGTGCCTTACTTGACTTGAGCCATCTCCTGGCGCACCCAAGCTGCTATTTAATATAAAACCATTCAGGTTTTGAGTCACCATCTTTGCTGCTATATGGGATAGCGATGATTTCCTTTTTGGAACTGATTCAAAGTATGAAAAGGATGGATTCTCTTGGGTCTGATGCTTGAAGTTATAAAAGAAATGAACGCCATCAAGGGTGGTCTCTACACCTAAAATCTCTTAGTAGGCTATATACAAAGTGTACAAATAAGCGTAGGAGTTGGGATGTAGTTGCAATTGGGCAATCCACATTTGTCTTAGAAAATCGACAATAAAAGGCAGAAACCTAGGTATCTCCCTAACTAGACACATTAATCTGGTGATAGCCATATAGCCTTATGGTGGATTATGGGAACGATCTGTTTTCGAAAGCAACTGAGTATCTCTTTGAAGAATCCCATTCTTTAGGCATATCCGTAAGAGTCTATCATTATCAATTGTTGACTCGACTGAGTCCTTAAGCAATTCCAAAATAGTGACATTTTCAAATTCGTCGGGAGCACGGTTATCTCCTACCCCTCCTTCCTCTTCCTCGCCTAAAGAAATGTCACCCCCGGATGACACCTCACTATCACGAGTATCCATTTCGTAGTCTAGGCCCTCACTATCCCAATCTGGGTCCGAAGTAGAAGATACGCCTTCAATGATGGGATTTTCAGATGTTCCTATGGCATCTCTTCTCTCTGCTAGTCTGGACGAACGTCTCTCGGTCATATCTGATGTACTATTGAAGAAATAATAGCAAGGATTAGAGTAAAGTTGCCCGTGTCCCCCCGTGCATGTGTGTGAGCTAAAACGTGCAAGTGTGTACACAAAAATACAAAGTAAGCATATGAGAATACAATGCAAAGAGGAGTAAGACAGTTATGTATTTGTTGATAATCCAAAATGTCCACTGTATAAGGATCTATCCTAACTGTTCATAAGAGTCACATGCCATAATTAATGTCGGTTCGAATGTTCAAGACTCGGACGGATTGGTCCAAGCCCTTCGTTTATGCAGATCAGATCGAATATATGCAAGCGGAGGCAAATTGGTCCAATTGTCATTCTAAAAGTAAATCGATTCGGGTATGTGTGCTGATTGCGGTCGGATCGGGAGTGTATGACATGAGCAGATAGGGTACGATGCATGTAGTACAGTCGAATCGGTTCAAATACCCTTAAGAAATGGATCGGATTGGAGACCGGTACTATGAACCGAACCAGGCAACGTCCACACTCCAAAGCTTATCCATTCAATTTAACTATCCTCCACAATCACTATCTTCCTTCCCAATCCGAACTGACCCCTCTAGCCAAAATCCAACTCCTCCTGGATTTCCCATCCTACCAAGAACAGATCCCGTTCCTTTCTTCTTCCTTCCTGCTTCTTCAACACCATATAACCCACTCCTCTCAAAAACTTACTCGCGACCGAACACCCATACATCAGTATGCCCAATGCTAGCTTTGACCCCCTCCAGAACCATCTCGAAGTGGCGACGAGACCGTCAACGATGGTGGTGAGGGGATGAGAGGCTCAACGTTGGAACTGATGCGACAACGGGTGAAATCACTCAAATTACTCCTGAACTTGAGATAAAAATCAATTAAAGTAGAATTAATTACAAATTGGAGCTCTACCTATGTGCTTATTTCGAGAAAATGGGAGAATTCCTTCGCGATTCAGAAGCTAGGGGTTAGGGCTTGTGTGAGTTTGAAAATGATGGCGAAATGAAGTGAAGAGGGAAAAGAAAATATGTGCAAATATATACAAAGCTAGGGGCTTTTTGTCTTCCTTGTGGGCCACCAATACCTAAACCGATCCGTTGAAGGAAAATCTCACGTTGTTGCAGCCTTATGACACGACGCAGTTATGATCAGAACAGATTGGATGGACATGCAATATCCGAGGCTCAACCCAACACACAAAATCAAATCGAAAGAAGAAGTAACAATCTAATAAATGTGCATTATTAAAGTTTACCTGGAGGAGCAACTTGGGCATCAAACAAAATTCTCAAAGTTATTTTAAGCAACAGAAACGATTTGCACATTGTATCGCATATTTATAAACAACAGTGGATACTACTTGATGAGGCAACACATCTTTACGAATGAACAAAAGCGATTATTCAGTGGTTTTGATTCACAAACCAATGGACAGACAATTTCGAAGCTTCGAAGCACACTCTATCTTCGACAAAAGTGCACTTCGAGAGGGCAAAATGTCAGCCTACTTTGTGTACTAGGCTACACAAAGTTAGAAGACCAATTGATGAAGAACACTCTCTCAAAGACCGGATTGGATCGGAGATCCTTGACCAAGACAAAACAGTACAGAGTAGAAAAGGAAGGAGTACAAACAGAATTGGATCGGTTCGGATTAGCCCGATCCGCTCCCCCAATTCTTAACGCGTCCGATCCGAGTTAGAAGCCGCAGCGGTTATAGCCCACAATTCCTGGAGATGCGGAGCGGTTATACATACGTTCCCCCATGATCACCCATGAAGTTAATGCGCTGGTACCATATCATAGCATCTGAACCCGACTCTTAAGGGATGATTGCCACGTGCATCCGAACCGAAGCCATTTCAGAGTGATTTTTCACCTATAAATAGATCACCAAGGGACATTTGAAAGGATCATTTGGCAAATTCAGAACTTGAACTCCCTAGTCAACTGAATTTCACCACTGTATTCCGATCATCATCACAATTTGAAGTGAAAATCCATAAACATTGAGTGAAATTATCCATTGTAAAAGTGAGATTGAGTGATTATGATCGTTGTTCTTATATTTGAATCATCTAACAACAAAGTTTAAAGTGGACGTAGGCTCTTTAATGCCAAACCACTATAAATCGTGCATTTTTCTTTGCTTGTTGGTTTCATTTTAGTAGAATTATTGCTAATTTGGGTGTTAGAACCACTTTTTGGTCTAACACACTCAAACGCATCTTAGGGTGTTACTTAACCTATTTCTAAGTAGTTAACCCTACCAATGCCTATGTGTTTGCTCAACCTAGCTCTAATACCAACTGTAACGACCTGAATTTTGAACTCTTAAAGGACGGCACTAATAGATCCACAGTATTCACATGCTCAACGTTCATATGTTGGGTAGATGCATTGTCAAGGGGAAAAGAAAAAATATACAAAAAAAATCTCGTAGTTGATCAGATAATCTATGATATGGACATGATCTTTTATAGATAGAATTATTTTTTACATACATCAAATCATTAAAATATAAATCAGCTTAGATAGTTATAATAGTCTGTCCTCACAATTATTGATAAACACATAATAAATACAACGGAAAAATAAAAGAATATGCAAGCTTACATCTTGGCTTTCAACTCTTATCTTCAAGCTTCAAAACAATCATAATCTAGTATGCAAATGTGCTCGGTCTAACCCAAGTATTAATGAAATAACATACCGATCAGTCTGTTAAACCAGCGTGAGAAATTACACCAAAAATGGATTTTTTTGTTATACAAATCTTTCAAATAAAGATTTCTTAAGATAGCTCACGCTAAAACACATATGGGTTTTTACCTTACGATCACCAAAAAAATTCATATCAAAATCCTATGATATTATAGTAATGTCTAAGGGCGCAAATATAAATAATCAAGTAGTTGTGTTGCTTGTGGTTATACATCACAACAATATGGGATGTATAATTAAAATCCGATATGGTCTGTTCGCTAATTATGTAAGTTTTCCATGGAGGTACACTGAGTACTTCGAGAACGATCCACAAACATAAGGATCAGAGCTATACTTCCAAAGCTTTGTATCCAGCTAGGTAGGGTACTATAGGAAAAACATGGATGGCCTTAATAAGTTTGAATGCATTACCCCAACATGGCAAACATCCAGAATTATTGTTAGAAAAAAGGTCTGACTACATTGTATGGGTTTCCAACCCTATTGATCATGTCTTTTATCTCTGATTTCAGTCATCTCTGTTGATGAGGCTATGTCCGACATTCCATCTCACATTCAACATTCAAAGGTATACCAAGGAAACCCACTGGGATTCACACACCTCAACGGGTTTAGAATCGCAAATTGATTTCTCACATTTCATAAGGTCTTGGTATCACACACGGATTCTCATAGTTCAATAGGCCTTGAAATTTAAGATGGATTACAACATCTGAAACAATATTGATTCTCCACCATAAAGCACATATTTGGTTTTTGGAGTTGTTCAAGTTCGAGTCATCTCTTATAAGTACACAAACCTGTTTACCTTAAGCTTTACAAACTAAATGATTGATTATATAGTGAGGTAAACTCCAGTTCTTTTGGACATAAATATCCAATTCATAAAAATAGAGATCACCTCCTTACCGTTTAAGTGAATATATCTCCTTATCATTTGTCCTAAAAGAGCAACGAGTTTATATGTCCAATATAGAACTACCGATGGTAACTGTACCACATAATTTGCATATTTATCCTAGAAATTCTTAAAGTTAATCCTCTAGTGTTAAGTAAGGAAACATTCCAAATCATCAGTCTAAAAGGATTCTCGTTTAGGCCAAGATTTGATAGTCGACTATTTACTATGAAGAGTAACAAACAGTTAAGTCACCTATAGAATTGTTTCCCATGGGAATCACTAAGCCTCGTTTAATTAATTTCTTATTAATTAAATCTCTCTTTATGCTTAATTTTTTTCCATATAATTATCTTAAAGATTTAAGTACATTTATAAATTATAAAGGGAAACTCCTTAATTTCAAGTCATATTTAATAAGACTAAACCCATTAATATTTGAAAACGTGGCTTGCAAAACATTAAATAAAATAATTTAACGTAAGTACCATTTGTGAAATTCTTTCACAAAATAGTAGTTATAAAGCTCATTTGCATAAATAGTATTTATAAAGAAGAATTTTTGCATAAAGTAATTTGATGAGTTCAAATGCTTATTTACATGAATTAATTATCTTAACATCATCGTAGATAAATTAGGCATCTTTATTTTTTGCTAAAAAATATTTAACTAATCATTAAATTTTATTAATAAAATAATTAATTAACTTTAGGCCGCTAATAATGAAATAAGTTAAGAACCTTTTAAATAACACTAATGTTTTAGAAAAAAAAAATCTCTTTACAATATTTGTAAACTAAATACTAATTAATTTATCTCTAAACATTATTAATAAAACAATTTACTTATTTTTAAACAATTATTAATTTGCAAACATTATTTATTAAACAAATTATCGTATTTTAAAACATAAGTAAGGCATATAAACTTATTTTAAAACCCATAAATGGAATAATTCATAATTTGAAATCATTTACTCAAATAGGATTAAAACTATAGTCACCCAACGGTTACGTCTTTATCACATTGAAACCATATATAACTGTAGGCATCAAAACATAAGATGTAATATATGGAAACATGATAAATCACAGTTATAGATTGTAGACATTAACCCTTCAATTTACACGATAAAACCAAAAATCACAGCTGGACGATGTTTTATGTCACTATACTAGCAAAACCATATGTTATTTGTGGGCAATCTCTGTCTCTCGAATTACACTATCCCAACAATAAACCACATGGATTCGTCGCTATCCCGACAAAATCATAATTAATTGTAGGTTTAATATTATATGATTTACCTTATTAGATCTCCCAATCGTTTAGTATTTTAAAAGAAATAATAATAATTTATGACCTTAAAACATTATTTGAATAAGCTCAGCAATCGCAGCGGTACATAAATAAGCTATTGTTTATTCTTGTTGATGTGCCTTTTTGCAAGGCTGTCACACTTCGAACTTATGATCACCGGATCACTTAGGACTTGAGAGCAGACTTATTCGAGCTTGGAAATCTCGGTTGAGATAATGGGTTTAAAAAATACATAGATTTTTTATGGTCAACAATCTGTGTCGGCATCATGGATTGTTGCAGATCGGGATGCTCAAGTCATTTCCACGGATCAGTGTGCGTTATTTTCATCTTCAGATCTCTTATCGACCTCAGTAAGAAGTCATCAAAGCATTGATACTTAGGAAAATTGTTAGATTAACAAGTGGTTCTACGCAAAGAAGAAATGAACGGGCAAAGTAGGTATAAAGCCTTGGCGCCTTCCCGGATCAATATCGATCTAGATCTAGATCTAGATTGGTATCGAT
This sequence comes from Allium sativum, assembly GCA_030737875.1. Taxonomy (NCBI): domain Eukaryota; kingdom Viridiplantae; phylum Streptophyta; class Magnoliopsida; order Asparagales; family Amaryllidaceae; genus Allium; species Allium sativum. The sequence goes on from CM060917.1 coordinate 58,167,695, forward strand.
CCGAGGCAATGTAGGTTGGTCGATCCGGATCTTCCACCTGCTGGACTTTGTAACAACCCAAATTCCAGGTTCCAACGGGTCCGGATTTTTCAAAAATTCTAAATCAGAAACAACAGAAACTCAAGTTGGCTTGTCTGGTATCCTACAAAAAAGACAGAGATAATAAACATATCAGAGGTGGATAAATCATCTCATTGTAGAATGGATAAAATATAATAATCAAATATAGCATTACCAAAATAATGACACTGCCTAACAAGTGTCCAAAGGCTATCAAATCTCTGCCATAAATCTAACCTGCAAGTATGTTATGAGAAGGGGATCAGAACACAAGTTCTGGTGAGGGGACAAATTGTACAATCTGAAATAACACTACATATGTCGTTCAGTTACATTTTCTTAATTATTAGGTTATTTGGGTTAGCAACACTCTAGGTTCTGCACATACGTCTCATCGGTCTACTCCCCGGTAGATTAAACCTAATATATTATATATGTAGCTATGCCCAACATCTCAAAGTACTCCCCATAGTACCCTCCTCATACGGTCTCCACTGTCACACCATGGAAGCATGCACAACCTTCTTCGTACGCCTAACCGCGTACAGGGATCTCTACACGTAATCGCACAGAACAACCATCGCTATGTCACATAAGCATATGGATCCTAGTATTCGAACTCCTCGGTCAAACCACGCCTCGGCATGAAGCAATGCCCTAATGTCTACAATACACCATTCAGTGCATGTATCTTGACCCTCACATGAATGTACTGCCTACTATAACCCGAGTTCCATAACAGGGTTGCATCCAATGCACATAACTCGGTCATGGAGCTTTCGATATCTATAAAGGACAGCTTTACTAGGCCTATATTACAGATATCCACATATGGTCTATCTCTTTTCGCGATGGCTATGGCTCCACCCTGGTCCCTTTCTCAACTAAAGAAAGACTGCTTTAAGAGCTAATGATGTGCCCCTATCAACCAACCTAATATCCAATTTGGTGCGTCCCTCAATTAACGTCCCGATAGTGAAATATCGTTGGTCGGTTGGTTTAGCTCTTGTCTTTCTGCATCCCACTAACTACCGATAACATGTACTTGACGATTACTATCTTTAATTTGGTCTTATCCACCTCCTCTTAGAGAAAGGAAAACCACTTAATCACCCCATGCCATCTTCCTCTGCCACAACCTTTGCCACTCTATAGTTGCAATCAAGGTATACTTTAGATGGTGTATGGACTGGCCTCCGAGCGACAGCTTCATCTGGTTGTTCCTCGGAGGGCCATCTCAGAGTACCCTACCACGTCCCGTAGAAGCCTCGTGCTTCTCTCTAGTCCTGTAGAATAATCAGTTAGATGTGCTTCCCTCAGGTCTCCAGACACCGCGATGATCTACCCCATTGGGTTCTTCATCTCCATAGGCACAGGATGGTCCAAGCGCATCACGCATCGCCTTAATTTTTCCTACGTCTAATCTTTTAATCGCGCGCTTGCTTTAGCTTATCACATTGCTAATTAACTTGACTATTTATGCATTCATTTTCTATTTAATTTATTGGTTTATTAGCTTATATTTGGACGCTTACTTTTCCTAATCAGCCTCACGTTGCCTGAACGGACCATATCTATGAGCCGCTTATTTTCCCTAATTAGTCCCACAATGCCGTAATGGACCTCTACTTATTATAATTACATTCATTAAACGTAATCCTCCCAATTATAATTTACTAATAATAAGCTTTCTGTATTCTTTCTCATTTAATTATAACCTCATGTAATATCGTTACCACAACCGTTGTTGTGGTTTTCTTATTAACTTAATTCCTTTAACTAAGGTTTATTAATAAGTTCTCTTTTCATCATTAATTATAACCTATGTTATAATTCCATATGTCCATAGGACAAGCCTACCTATTATATTTCATTTCCATTCATATAATTAATTATAATAGCTTATATTACCTATTCATCACATTTTCCCTTGGTTCCTTGTTATTTGAGCGAACCTTTACTGTTATAACCTTTCTTTATTTACTGTCCTATACATTTTTATTATTAAAAGAAATGTTTCACACACTTCATTAAGTTGGTTAGTGGAAATGTACTAAAATCCATTTCCATAATATACATCAATTAAGATCCGTAGTTGCAAGCTATTTCTTTTTATTACATCATGTATATATATTTGATTAGTGTACAGTACGACAGGAACCCCTATTTCACCCTAATCCTTGTTACCTTTCTTTTTCTTGCAACTACATTTTTTGTAATTTACCATAATAGTAATTATAGAAATGTTTCCCTTTTCCACGTCCAACTAACTCAATCCACTACTAATTCCCTTTTCCTGAGTTATATATTATTTCTTATTTTCTTATCAATTCCCAATTTCAATTTAATTATGGTAAATTTCTGTACAAAATTAGGCTTACTGTTTCCTCTTCCATTTTTCCACATTTTACCGTAATTTTCCATGGCCCATTCTTTTAATTATATTCTAAACAATATACTTTGGGAATATACACATAATTATCATCAAACTTACAATCTTATTATTACAGTAATTTCTTAAGACCAAACAGAAAAATATAGGAATAAATTTACACAACGATAATTTTCTTAACGCTTTTAGAGAATGAACTACATCAGAATTACCAAAATCTCAATTATTTATTACGTCAATAATTACGAGGAATTAAACGATAAATATACAATTACCAAAAATGCATAATTTTAATCCACTCACATGTTAGCTTTTCAATTCTAGAATCTGATTCTGAATTATTAACCGTGGTTTCTCCCTAGTTTGATTCAATATTGTAATAAACACAAATTTGCACTTCAGAATCCAAAAGAAAATAGAAGAATTGAATTGGAATCAGATCCGCAAAACTTACCTTGTACAGGAAGGAATTCTCAGCACCTACAATCCTAGGCTATGAATTTCATCCTTCAGTTCTTGTTTCTGAAGGCCTAAACTTATTAAATTTGATTCAGAAAAGGTTTAGAGAAGAAAAGAAATGACGGGGATTTAGCGTCTGCTCAACAAATAATGAGTTTGATAGGCATCCCTGGACGTGTATTTACAGTCGCTCAAAAGAACCTGGTCCGTTAGATTTGTAGAAAGAGAATCAAAACCATTGCCTATAAGAAAACTACATCACAAAACCTAATTAATCCACACCGCATATACCTTATAGGTCGACCCAACATATGCTTAGGCCATACTGGGTCGACACTAGGTCAACCCAAGTGCTTCTTTGGGTCGACACATACACGTTTTAATAGAAAATGTGTATAGGCCTTAATCCAGTGATTATTTTTACTTGATTATCTTCTTAACGTTCTAATTTATTTTATTTCCCTATTCTTTAGCCTTATCCATTTCAAAATTCAAATGTGAAATTAACGCACATATATAATTTCTTCTGATTTAAATTTCTACTTGTTTAATCCTGTTTTAATTTAGTGAACGTTATTTTTAATGTGCATTAATTCCATATCAAATGCACACCATTAATATATTAATATGTGCATATCTATTCTATATTATAACATAGTTAATTAACATTATTTCAAACTTCCTTTTATTGCATAGTTATATACCCTTTATGACACGCATTGCCAACTAATAGGAACCTTTCAATTTTATTGTCAATTACTTTCATCTTCCTGATTGTCCATTTATTTCAATTTCAGTTTAACGTTTTTCTGGGAATTTATGTACACACACAATTTAAATTTTTTAATTATATTTGCATATATATATATATATATAAATATTTTCCAATGCTAAACTTCGTGCAATCGTAAATTTGACGTACGAACTTCGTTTGGAACATATTGTATATGCAAATTTATCATAAAAATGCAACGAAAGCGATGATACATGTTCTAAACCCCAATTCTGACAATTCCAAAAATGTTTGTTTTTCATTCATCATTTTCTGTGCAGCTATTACTCATCCATTACTTGGTCTCCCTTACTTCATCCATTACTCCTATTTTCATGACATTGCTCCTGGCCGACCCAGATTCCTATGCAGCTATAAATAAACCTTCAGAGGCCATTTGAGGGGGATCACTACACTCCCCTATGCCCAGATATTACTGATTTGGAGATTAACTTTATTTCTTCACAAATTTCATAGATAAAACTCAACTATAACTGTAATTTATAGTATAAACAACTGATTGTAATAAGTGAACGTATTCCTGATTGTCGAACCACTATAAATTAACTATGTTTTTTTTTTTTACTTTTTTTCATTCTGTGATATGCGCTTGTTGAGACTTTTAGATTATCTGTGATTGATTTACGAATTCACATACGATTTGGACATTGGCGTACGATTGACCGACTTACCATCAACATTATGGCATACTAGGAAGGGAAGTGATTACCGTTGATTTCAAATTGTTTAAGGATTCATATTGTTGGAGATTCCAGTGATGGTGAAGAAAAAAAAAGGCTGATACTTCTACTCATGTTGGATATGCTGGACATGAAGGAGACCAAAAGGACTCCTCCAATGGTGAACCTTCCATCTACTTGACCAAAGAAGAGACATATGAGATGACTCGAAGGCTTCAGACTAGGCTAGAGAATCAAGATAAAATTATGTAGGAGATACTCTCGAGACTTGAAGGGCCACGAGTTCAAAACCAAAGCACAAGAGCAGATGCATGCCACCATATGCCAGAGGCCATTCTATATTGGCATATCCAGATCTATACCAATCTTCAGATTGGTGCCTACCCGGATTGCACAGGGAATGTGCCTTTTGGTCTCTAAGCGGCTACTGATGGCACTGACATGGATGGACAGAGCTGAAATTTTGAAATACCTATACTTGGAGTCGGTTGAACTTCGATGGAAGAAGTTATCGGATTACAACACGAGAAATATGATCCAGTGTACCCTCAAGGCATGAAGGGTGTGTAATTCAATTTGTTGATGAATCTATAGACTGGTTGAGATGTTACAATGTATGAAGAGAGGCAGACAATCCAACTAAGAATATGAGGTTGTTACTAGGAGCCCATTTACTCCTAACCTTCGAAGTGCAAGGGCTCCACCGGTTTTCAAGCTTTCAATATTTATAGCATATGATGGAAGATCAGACCTACAGTGTATCTGATGTGTTATATCATGCACTTGGATGTACTGGGGGCATCACTAAAATTGACAGTGAAGTGTTTTTTTGTTGATTTTGACAGATTTGGCTGCGCTTTGTTTTAGGAATGTTAGTAAAGAGTCGATTGGCTTTTGAATGTACTTGTAGCAGGATCATTAGGAAGTTCAAAGTTCACATTTCTAGATTAAAGAATGTGACAACATTGACAACATTAAGACAAAAATCAGGAGTCACACTGAGAAGTTTCCTAGAGCGATTTAATGCGGCAATAGATTCTGCTGATAGCATCAATGGTATTGATGGAAGTCATGTTCGAAGTGGCCGATGATTCTGAATCAAAGATAGCTTGGAAAGGGATCCCTCGAGGGATCTAAGTGAACTCTATTTTGAAGTTGATAGGTAAATACGCCAGGAGGATGCGCAGGCACAATGGAAAGTTGAAGTCAATGCCCCGAAAGAAAAGGAGATGATTGAAATGAACTTTAAGCCTGATAAGGGAAAGAGAAAGGTTGAGAATAAATGTGAAGACTTGACGAATGATATGAAGAGGTAGAGATATCCCTCTTATATGAAAATGAGTAAATAACTTGAAAGGATCTACATGGATATTCGTGGGAAAAATCCCGTATTGGAAACCGCCTCCTAGAGAGCCAACTAATAAGGAGCAGAGGATGGGAAAACACTTGTGATTCCACGAACTGGATGGTTATACTACAACAAAGTTTAGACACCCCCAAGAGGAGATACAGGAGCACATTAGGAATGGATAGCTCCATAATGATGTTGAAACCAGAGGGATAGTGTCTGCGCACGAACAACCGTCTATGGCCAAGAATAAAAAACGACCTCAGTTTAATGGTCAAATTGTTATCTCATGATAGAAATGATGAAGACTGAGTCACCAATAGTTTATTTTTGACTTAACCGCTTACACATGTATAGGACCTTGATCTGGTCCTTAGAAATGCTCTGAGCTAGTGGATGTTGAGTCGTGGAGGCCGGAGAAGCTCCACCCAATTTAGCTTTCCTATATTTGTACTTTGATTTATGTTTTTGGTTTGAACCGCTCTTGGTGATGAAGAAGATTGATGATGGGTTTTTCTTTAGCCAAACATATGAAGTAAAGTCATGAAGTACGAACCCCTTTCACCAAAGAGTGTCTATATGGGTTCGTATGAGTGAACTATGAATTCCTTCCATTGAATAGTGATTGGATGAGTCATAGGAGATAACTATGAATCCCTTTCATTGGAGTGTGATTGGACAAATTCACGTTAATGAATCACAAATTCTATTCATTGAAGAGTAACTGGATTAATTCGTGTAATCGAATCATAAGTCCTTTTCATTTAAGGGTGATTAGAAACACTTCTGAGAGATGAAAGTGAATCCCCTTTTTCGGAGAGTGAATGGATGGTTTCATGCAATTGAATTATGAGTTTCTTCAATTGGAGAGTGATTGGTTGAACACATATCGATGAACTATATGTTCCTTTACAAAAGAGTGATTCGATGAACTTGTATCAATGAACTATGAGTTCCTACATTGGAGAGTGACTAGATGAACTCGTATCGATGAACTACGAGTTCCTTCACCAGGGAGTGAATGTATAAACTTGTACGGAGAAAGACACAAATTCCTTGGCCAAAGTGTAACCGGATGAATTCGAGCAAACTGATTGTGGTTCCCTTTCTTCAGAGAGTGATTGGATTAGATTCATTCAAATGAAATGCAAATTACATTCACAGATGTATGACTAGATGAACTTGCCTAAATTGATCATAAGTCCATACAGCCAAAGAGCGGCTGGATGGATTTATAATAACAAGTCGCGGGTCTCTTTTGTCGGATTGCAATTGGAAGAGTTCGTGCAAATGAAATGAATAACTAAGCAACCGAATGAAGAGTCGAGATTGGAATGCAAAAGGCAATACCACTTCACCAGAGAGCGACAAGATTGGCTTGCTTGTTGAAGAACATCATTCACCAGAAAGTAATTGGTACAGAACTTAGAGAGGCTATGAATTAGTGAACTTGGATCGTGCCTTACGCTCGAGATTTGAATCTTTGGATAATGCAACATTCGGCAAGAGCTCGGCAAGGTTAAGAATGAGAGGCATTCATGGCGCTCGATGCGAACATGTGATTGTTGGGTGCAGATTATACTCGATAAAGGATTGGAATAATCAAAGATCGACCCAATAAGGACATGGAACTTGATGGTGGCTTAACAAAGCCGCCAGAATTATGTTGGAAAAGCTACACCTAAATCATGAACGACCAGAGAGATTGCGAAAGTTGAATAAATTAAAAACTCATCTTCTAGAGAAAGTTATATTTTGGGGGGCCAGTGTTGACCCACCTTTTTACAAGCCCGTCACGCTTTGAACTTATGGCTACTAGATTGCTCAGGCCTTGAATGAAGACTTACTTGAGCTCGAAAAAGATCACTTGAAACAATGGGTTTTACGAAAACATAGATTGTTGTTGGTCAACAATATGGACCGACATCACGAATTGCTCCAGACTGGCTTGCTCAAGTCATTATCATAGATCGGTGTGTGTGTTATTTTCATTTTTGTATCAGTGCTACTTTTATGCCTTAAATCGACATTGGACCACTCAGCCTCACATCAATATTCTTCGACCGGCCTCAGTTCGATATGAAGCCATTGGAGCATCGAGACATAGAAAAATAAAATAATAAATAAATGGTTTTATGCAAAGGAGGAGTGATTGGGAAAAGCAGGTACAAAGCCTTGGCGCCTTCCCGGATTAGTCCCCTAAGATCGATACCAATATAGATCCAGATCGCTAGCTATCCAAGGTAGTGTCAGTTGGTCATTCCAGATCTTCCGCATGTTGGACTTGATCCTTCCCACTTTATCCACTACTTCTGTTTTCATGCCACTACTCTTGGACGATCCAGATTCTTATGAAGGTATAAATAGACCTTCATATGGTCATTTGAGGGGGATTTCGTCCACTCTCCTACACCCAGATGCGGCTGATTTAGAGATTCATTTCCTTTCTCCATAAGTTTCATAATTAAAACTTAACTGTGATTGTAATAGTACAGTATAGATAATTGATTGCAATAAGTGGACATAGGCTCGATTGTCGAACCACTACAAAATCGTTGTGTCTTTTACTTTTTTGCATCTATGATCTAAGATTGCAATGATTTTTAGATTATTTGGTTGATTTGCATATTCACATATGATTTGGGTGTTGGTGTACAATTGACTGAATCATGCATCAACAATTCTATTTCCTTTTCAATCATGACATTTTATTTACATAGGCATATATATATATATATTAACAATTAGCAATTAACAACTAATTTACCTTAACCACGATTTATACTAGCAATACAAATTAATAATATAATGGAATGGAAATTATTTCGTTAAACCGATATCATTAGACAAATTTATCCGATTTAGTTAGATGTTGTTTACTTGTCCAAATAAATAACACTAAGCATATGTTCAAATTTATTATATTATAACTAAATAATGTAATTATTTGATATTATCCATAAATTCTCACATGATTAGTTATTCAATAACTTTTAATAGAAATAAATCAAAAATATCTAATAGAAATTTGAGATTCTATATCATGATTACAAACCATGTTCAATTAAATGAATAACACTCAAGATGTTATACCATGATCCTAGATCGATTTAAACAATTGAGCAATTTAAACATAGGATCAATAATATGATATTATCAATCCAAAACAATCAACCAACAACCTACACAATCAAACAGATAATTGTACTTTAATCTCCTATATGCTAAACTGCTTAATCAAAGAGGTGAGTTTTACTCACCGTCGTTATATTTGTCGCTTCGCATTCCGATTCATTTTAATTTCTTATAGATGTTCAGAATTAACTGAAATCCAAACAAGCTCCAAATCTTTGCTTTCCTATTCCAAACATAGATAGTAGTGTAATGAATCCAATGAGATTGGCTGCATTAAACCACCATAAACCCGACCAGAGCTCCCTTAGTCGTTTTCAATTGTCTTCCAACGCCACTATAAAACTGACCCCATCTCTATTCACGACTCCTTCTGTTAACTCCGACCTCTATACCCATACAAGAAAATCAACTGTCGTAACTCTAGTTCAACAACACTATGCCGCTGATCCCAGCACTACAACCTGATAACAATTCATCTTGTGAACTAAAGTGGAGAAATAAATTTCTTTAGGAAACCCAAGGTGCAACAAATTTATAGAACCTTGGAAAATAAATAAGACATAGAGGAGACGAAGAATTATAGTAAGGTAATAAAAAATGGAGCAGCTATTTGAACACAAATATTTAACATAAATTAAACGATACAAAATCACAACCACATGATTAATTTGTCTTTATGTGAGGTATGGAAATCATGGGGTAATCCAATGGTGGAGATTTTTGATTTCTCAATTTGTGTCAAACCTTTGTGTCTAAATAGACTTTCACAATAAAAAAAAGGATATATGAAGATTAATACTTGTATCTCTCAGTTTTCAAAACCTTATAAAGGAAGGTAGGAAAAATCCGACAGATTGAGAAACAAGATTATGGGATTCTTTATAGGAATGTTGGATTGCGGGCCACGTGTTTCTTGTATGCATGATCACAAACTACCTTTGATTGTAACAAAATTGAACATCATACAAAAATTTGGATCTGATGAAATTGGTTTCATTGAAATCTGAGACAGTTTGAAAATTTTCTATATTCACATGTTAATATGAGGAACTTATTACTAAACAACTTTAAATTTCTTAAATTCAACGATATTAGTTTCTTATTATCAATCAAACTCAATAAGAATCTAATTAACCTCTTTAAAAGCATTTCAGTTCACATTAGATTCCCAATTCTATAAATTTGCATACTTTGGTTATATAAACCATCGTTTAAATCGATAAATTAACTCATATGATTGAGGATCTCATCTTTATATCAAAATAATGTTGTGAGGCGCTGTTAGCCAATCAATAAAATGAAAGCATGTATTAAGATGGAATCAGCTAAATGCTAGAAAGAGGTGATTTTAGTCCTCATACACACACGTGTGTATGTGTGTGTATAAATATTTTTTTGAAAATTGAAACATTAAATTCAAAATACAAACCATATACTTCCTTTATATGCCTCGCTTAATCCTTGTAACCCCCCTAACCTAGTCGGGGGACTTATAAGGGAAAATAACACATGCGAATTCCATATATTAACAATACAGGTTTGGAAAACAAAACCAAATAATCCAAAGCAAATAAACAGCCTCTAAATACAAATAAGAAAGCCCAATAAGCCCATACCAAAAATATTCAAAATTACCTTCTGCTCTGAAATCCTGCTATCCTGAATCACGCAGATCGATACCCCATCTTTAAAGAAGCTCCAAATTCTTAGTCGATGTTTATGATTTACTCCCATTACCGCAAATCAAGTATTGAACTTCCTTCTCTAGCAGTTGAAACTTGATTATATAATGAATTTTAGGATCACTGAAAGCCCTAGCGTTTCGTTGTTGCCAAATAAAGTAAATAGCCGTGATAAAAGCATCGAATGCAACATCTCTAATATGATCTTTCTTCTGGAACTTGGAATATAATAATTTAGCCTCTTCTTTGATCGATGGCAAGGTGTATGGTGAAATATTAAGCTTAAATTTCATCGGACACCAATGAAAGCCGAGCATTCACATTGTAAAAATAAGTGGTGAGTCGTTTCCACCTCTTTTCCCAATAAGAAGCATACATTGTTTGAAGGAATTCCAAAATGTTATAAGCTTACCTTAGTATATAATTTATCAGAAACTGCAAGGTACCATATAAAAGCCATACATCTGTTTTCGAATGCCAAATAACTCTGTAGCAAGGCTTGTTTTGACCTTTGGCTCTTACTTTATCCCATGCTTTATTATGTAAGGAAAAATCACCATCGTCATACCATTCATAAAAAAATAATGGTTTCATTGGGTGTAGGTGACTATTTGAATGGTGTGTGTCATCTACCTAGTTGCTGGATACGGAGAGGAATTTAAATCATTTCCTTGCATGATCTGGGAACATTTTCATTTATACTACCAATTAATTGATATTTGCTCATGCCAAATAGGTCAACTCGGCACCTACAATTAATCCATGGTTCAAACCAAAGTAAAGTATGGTCATTTTCTATTAACTTATTCATGAATTGTTTACCACTTGTTCTTAGCCTAAGCATGGCTTTCCATGTATTGAATGAACTGTTATCAATGTGCATAGACCAACATTGCTTACCATCGCAATTTTTATTTTTCATCCAACTACACCATAAATTATCTTTAGTTAGGAAATTTTAAATAAGCTTCAAACATGTTGCCTTTTTACAATCAGAAAGTTATTTAAAACCAACTCCTCTCTTAGATTTAGGTTTGCATGGAGTATGCCACACTATTCTAAGTTTATATCCTATCCCAAAAAATATGCATGTATATATAGATTATAGTTTATCCAATGTATACTCTAGTATTTGATAGACAAAAAGCCAATAAAGGATGGTAGGGGCAATGACTCTATTAATAAGTTCTGCTCTTCCTGCAAAACTAAGCGAATTATATTTCCAACTTTGAATTTTCGATTGACCCCTGTGAATCAGTGCTTGACACTCTAAATAATATAGGTAATTTGAAGATATGGGGACCCCTAAATATTTGACTGGGAGTGATCCGTCTTCAAACCCTAGCACATTTTTGGTTGCTTGTGAATTAGTTATAAAATTACTAAAGAAAACATTAGTCTTAGCAATATTCACATTCAAATTAGCAAACTGTCTTAGTTTTTGGAATATAAAATTTAGTGATACAGACTTACAATAGATTCCAATGTGGGTTCACCAAAAATCACAAGATCATCAACATAAAGTTAGTGCATCGTTATTGACAGAATTCAAAAACTAGGTGAAATAATTTAAGCTCCGTAGCTTCTTGCATAGGGTAAGTGAAGTATTACATAGCTATAGTAAACAAATATGGAGAGAGTGGGTCATACTGATGAAATTTTATATTAGATCGAATAAAACCCTTTAGAATGCCCTAAAATGGAATTGAAAAGTTGTAGTAGGCATGCACTCATAAATAATATTAACTAGGTGGGTAGCAAAGCCCATATATGATATTTTGTAGCAAATAAATTCATTGATAACCATATAATAAGATTTTTGTAAATTAAGCATCGCACAAATCTTAGAAATGCCAACCTTTTAAACATCGCTGATTAGTTCGTGTGCAGTAATGTGACGACCCCATTTCCCGTACAGACGGTGGCAAGGGTAATCTTTGGAATATAACACATAAACAGATAACAGCAGAACATAAATAAATAAATACACTAGATAATGCACTATAGAATATACTGGATAAACGTAATCATCAGAGTTACACAGTATACAGGATCATACTTAGTACAAATACAGTCAGCTATACATAAATGTCTACAGCGGAAAAACAAACATATGTACAATAGGAGATGAACAGCATAAAAAGCGATAAATGATAGAATCCATCTTCAGCTCCAGCTATCCAGAGAAAGCCAGCTAAATCTGAATACAAGGCTGCCCGTGTAGAAAAAGGGGCACCCAAGTTTGAAAGTGAAACAAACTACGAGTCAGTCATGGGACTGGTATGAGAAATCTACTCAACACACTTAAAATATGGCTAATCTCAGGACCACGCCACTTTCGTGGAACGGGTTTACTCCATTGGATTGCCAGTGCTTTTAAAACAAATAATTCTTTTAAACATCGCAATGCTTTTTTTATAAAATGAAGTCATTATAAGACTCAGTTCCCATCACACAATGCAACGCAAACCGGAGGATAGAGTTTTACCTTATAATGGCCAAAATACAGTTGATACGAAAAAAACAAAAGCAATTGATATTATTACTAGTGTTTACATGTTTCAAAAACAATTTCGAATCATAACTATCAATCATAGATGACATGGGTACCATATATCATGTCGCCATATATATATATACAATCAAAACCGCACGATGTCGTATTTGGAAATTGGATTTCCGTCATGAACCGAGGCAAGGGATCGTCCTCACCGAATTCGAGATGCTCTAGCCCGCCCCTCAGGCAAGCGCGCAGGCAAGCCTTGGATCGTCAGGGCCGGTCCACCGATGTGGATTATTATGCCTTAACACTGTGTTTCCCCGCCCTATGGGGCGTAAATGAGCCAACGAATGGCTCCTTCGGCTTCACATAGTCACCGGTATATCCGAGGCGCCTCGCAACAGCAAAAACCACATAAGTAAAATGTCAGGCCGTGTAATAACACCGACACAACTCCTAGCTAGAAAGAAACGCATGCCCTCCCTGAGGTCCTTCTCCAGTTTCTGGTCCATACCGGGGTGTGAGGCTCGCGAATTCACGTTATACACAAAGCTACGCCACACAGGCGGGGCTTTGATCATCACCACAAGATTTTTCTTTTCAACAGAAGCCTTGATCATTTGCCACTTAGGCATGCCACACTAGCAATTCATGCCATGCGACTGATGTCCATCGATATACAACCTCTGAGCTCGTGCGTTTCAGAGAAGGGCGTTAAGCAAAAGAATAAATTCTCTGCCGCCAAACGTATGTATATTTAATAGAGATCAATCAACATAGAATAAAATCCAATGCCAGACACACAATCCATTTGCAAGTCCGTTCTGGGTCTGAACGAAACCGGAGGCACTAAATACCTCGCATATTCATCGATTCCCACGTACGTCTGGACGATCACCACTCATTATCCATATTTTGGGATGCCTCCCAATCAAGACCTCAGTTACCATCCAAACGAGGTGAAGATTGGTCTTCAACCCCAGTCTTCATCTTCGACTTCTTATCGTCGATTCAGTTATTCAGAATGGGATAAACCCGGTCTTTCTGAGCAACTCGCGTATATAATAAACAAGTGCAACACTAACATACATACACATCATTTCAATTCATTAGTCACTAACCGTCAATCAGTAAGAGAACGATTTCCCAAATATTAACCCCGAAGGCCGAAACCAACATCAGATCAACACCCAGGAAACCATTCGGCTTAGCCAACCTTCAGTTAGTTTCTAAATTTCACATCCATATCGTTTATAATATTTTATAATGATTTATCGCTATTTTTATTTATTTTAAAATAGCCAATTTATTCAAAACGACGCTTCGGGCCATAACGCGACCGTGGCGCTGTTTTTCTTCAGATTTGATTTACACATATATGAAAATCTAACCGTTGAATTTTTACAAAGTTGGTGCCGTTGGAAAGATATTTCCAAAGCGAACCCAACGGTTGCAATTTCGGGAAAATCCGATGGTCGGATCCCCCGGTATAATCGTTTGAAATCACGGTTTCAAAATATGAACTACAGCTTCGTTATTCGATATATTTTAATTCTATTTATATATATATATCGATTCTTCGATTTCAAAGCTATATTCTTTTCATACGTTTGATAAAAATGATATTTTTATCTAACTGTCTTCAATTTCAACATTTCACTATATTTAACAATTCATGTATATAATAAAAATGTGATTTTTATTGTAAAACAATTTATTTCAAAACACTATTATTTTATATAGTTCATATAGGTAATAAAAATAGGATTTTATTATAAAACAATTTCTTTCAAAACAAGATTATTTTATATAGTTCATATAGGTAATAAAAATTGGATTTGTATTATAAAACAATTTCTTTCAAAACAAGATTATTTTATATTGTTCATATAGGTAATAAAAATAGGATTTTTATTATAAAACAATTTCTTTCAAAATAAGATTATTTAATATAGTTCATGTAGATGATAAAAATATGATTTTTATTATAAAACAATTTCTTTCAAAACAAGATTATTTTATATAGTTCATATAGATGATAAAAATATGATTTTTATTATAAAACAATTTATTTCAAAATATGAATACCATTCAACACATGAATTCCAATTCAACGAATGAATATCGACTCAACACATGAAGGTTTTCTATAGTTTATATATATAGATAAAAATGTGATTTTTATATTTAAAACACGAATACCATTCAACACATGAATTTCTATCCAACGAATTAATATCGATTCAACACATGAAGGTTTTCTATAGTTTATATATATAGATAAAAATGTGATTTTTATATTTAAAACACGAATACC
Source organism: Allium sativum (assembly GCA_030737875.1). NCBI lineage: Eukaryota > Viridiplantae > Streptophyta > Magnoliopsida > Asparagales > Amaryllidaceae > Allium > Allium sativum. The sequence goes on from CM060917.1 coordinate 58,183,061, forward strand.
ATTCATTAAACACATGAATTTCTATCCAACGGATGAATATCGACTCAACACATGAAGGCTTTCAATTCAATGAATAAATATAGTTTCAACAAAATGAAAATAATTCAAACACATGAATATTATTCAAAATTTCGGCAGCATAACGGCAGGGTAGTTAAAACCGGGACCGTCCCTAGTACGGCTCCTCGCTCTACCTTAAAACCTCGCGGTTTTTGACAATGGGGATTCATGCATCTAGTTCGCACGCAGGCGGCATGTATATATTTATTTCATTCCACAAAATAATCCTATGTGGTTTCAACCAAATATTTCTCAACCACAAACGGGTATTTTTCAACCACAATCAATCAATATCAACCACAAACAATTCCAATCAACCATTCGTTATCAATCAATTTTCACACCAATCACAACCAATAAATATCGTCCATGGTTTGTGGACGAGGGGCGTATATATATATATATAGCATTTCACTTCTATTTCAACACATATATAATTTTTACAATGCATATATAACTTATACATCGAACGTACAACTTATACAACGCTTATACAAGAGGTGTACAACGCTTATATAACTCATACATCAACTATATAATTTATACATCGTCGTTTTCCATATAGTTTATAATTTAGAAATCTCACATTGGGTTCCACTCCAACAAAATAGCAGAAGGCTCAGAAAAATATGCGGTCTCTTCTAAAATGTAGAATACGCCCACACGGTCACGATGTTTTCCTGTTTCATCGAATTTCGTTAACACACTAAAAAGATATGATTTTTCAAAGTTTTGCAACACTTAAAAGTTTTATTTTCAATTCACAAATTTCAAAGCCGATACCTTTTCAAACCTTCGAAACTAGGTTTATATTTTTCGATCGATCTGTGCAGTATCGTCACGATCGGATGCTGCAACGTCGAAGAGCTTCAAACTGGCTCTCCAGCACCTGTGGTGGCACTCAGCTCGGTGGCCTCTACTAGGCACGGCGGTGCTCCAAAGGTGCTGACTTCCTTGCTGAAATTCGACGCAAATATTAAACTGCTTCTGTCGAGGGTTGGATTGATTTAAAGAGGGGGGCAAAACGAACGGAAAAGTCAACTGGAGGTGGTGGCGAAAACGCCTGTGGCGATGTGGCCTGGAAGTTTTGAGCAACTTCCACCGTCGAGATCGGCTGATACGGGGGGGGGGGGGGGGTGTTACGGATTTTTTATATTTTTAATTAATGAATGAAAATTTTCTATTGGCCGATATTTATATTTATTCGAAAATTAGGGTTTTCTCCCACGAACTCGAAATCAAACCCAACGACTGTCGTCCCTAGCGTTTTACCCCCATCCCAAACACAATGGGATATGTTTCGAAGGCCCATTCGAATGTTTCAGTCAGTTTTCCTTCAAATTAAAATATAGAATATTCAATATTCGATTTGAACGTACATTTCAATTTGCGGGGGCCACAAACTGATTCGAAAAATTCCAGAAAAATAAATCTAGCTATGTTTTGACGATACGGTCCCAAAAAAACTAGTTTCGTCGAATTCTAAGACCGTTTGCAAAATAGCCCATTTCTGGTCGATTCAATTTAACTATAATTGACCAACACGTTTTCCTTTGCCACGCTCACATACTAGCTTCAAAAATTATGAAATTTGAAACCTAGCAATAACTTCACATCCCGGATCTAACAAAAGTGGTTTCGTCGAATTCCGAGGTCGTATGCAAAATGGCCATTTTCACGGGCTATATAATTTCCATTGCGACCTTTCTGAAAATTCATTTGGCCATAACTTTTGCTTTCAATTATGAAACTTCGATTTTTCAGATTCGTTAGAAAGGTATTCACTATCAGATTTAAATATTTTTGGTTTCACTCAAATCCGTTTTGTTTTGCACCCGGTACAGTCCGACAAAGTTTGAATTCAATTTTTGAAACTGCAGCGCCATTTCAGGCCTTGTTTATAATTAGAATTAATTACATTCGTTTTCAAACATCGATTCAAACTCACTTTACATTACTATTATTTAAAATATTTATTTTAAATATTTAAAATCCACTATTTTAGCCAATTAAATTTTTTTAAATTGGTTCAGATTTTCCGGGTCGTTACAAGTAAGATATTATCGACTACATATTGACTATTGATGAAGGCATATTGATTTTCAAAGATGATATGAGGTAGAAAATCCTTTTATTACCATTTTACCTCTATGATACCTTATTTTAGAGATAACATTTGATAGGAACCAAATTAGGTGTTCTAAATGGTCACGGGATCGGAATAGAGGTTGGCCATTTCGTAGGGTAGTCATATTAAGAAAATGGTTTAGTGGTTTGGGAGAAATCGCTGCTCTAAGTTTTCATTTCTGGAGAACCTGCTTAGTCACCCTATTAAGCTAATGACCAACAGTAGTAAATAGGGGTTGCAAGAGAGAATTAAAACATTTCTCTTCATTCAAACAATAGATTGGACGCCTATGATTCTTGTTTTAACTTAATATCTTAAACCCTATGCGGTTAAATCCCCGTAAAATCCTCGCCGTAGCCTATAGCGCTCTCACGCCTCTATGCTATTGCAATTTAATTCCGATGAACAGTAGCTCCGCTTAAAGCCCCGCTATTACCCGCTGCACCCACTAAATCAACGCTATTTAGCACCCGCTTTAGCAATATTAATATACAAAAGATGATTTAGCCAGTTCTATTTTAAAATAATTCAAAAATGTTAATGTAAAGAGCTAATCTTAAGTCATAAGTGCCTTATATAAGATAGAAATCTGTAGTAATCCTCGAGTCTAGTGTGCGTAATCGCTACATTATTTGATTTTGTTATATAATACTAATTAATATTCGTTTCTTCCACACATATGATGTGAGAATGATAATTTATTAATTTTAATTATATAGTCTTACATTTATTTAACTTTTTTGCACCTCCGTTATATCCCCGCTATTTCCTCCTCTTTATCTCAGTTACAACTTTTTACACCTCTACCGCTATAGAACCGCTAAGCGCTTTAACTGCACAGCTATTTCCCCCTCTTTCTTTACTGAATCATTCTACATAGCATTTAGAGGTCAGAACTACATCAAATGGGATTGGATTTCATCATCTAGCATCATGATTGAACATTTTCTTTGCTGTCAAGATTTGATCATCATCGAATTATATTGAATTAGGTTTTGGTGAGTGATAGAAATCTCTTACATGGCTATTATGTGTGTAATTAGGTTAATTAAACATCTTAAATGTTAATTCCACCCTAAAATCAGATTGTATATATTCATTTAGATCTAAAAACCCTAAGATAACCTAATTTTGCTATTTATTAAGTAATTTGTTAGATTTACATGATTATTATGTGATTAGTCTCAAAGTACGATAGATATATGATTGTTGTGGGACGATTCATGATTGTACATGTCTGTATGTTTGTATATGCCTAAGATTATACGAATTACTGGTTGAATGTTTGAAATCGTATGATATACTTATTTTGATCATTTAGAATTGTTGAAATAGGACGTAGGATCGAATATTAGAGCACCTAGGGAATGCAGATGATCGAAATCAGACAAAACCTGACGGGGAAGCTCTGGTGGATGAAAATAGTCCACATGTAAATTTCAGGTCAAAAATAATCTAAGTACATGGAGCAACACCAGTCCATGGCCTATGGACCGACACTAGTCCCTCAAATAAACATGGATGGCTCTAAAATTGTGAACATGGCATTGTGAGTTCTTGTGAAGGTTTTGGTGCAAGTATGAAGGAATTTGGATAGGCCAAGATGAAGGAATTCGAGCACAAGTCATTGGATCGACATAGTTCATAGCTAGGTGTTTGACATGTTAAAGAAATAAGGTGAAGCAGAAAAAACCTATAGGACTGCTTCCGCCCTTGGATGAACCACAATTGAAGTGAAAGAGTGTATGGATGGACTTCGTAGATGACTTACCCTGATTTAGGAAGGGAACACTAGCATTTAGGTAATTGTTGATAGGTTGACTAAGATCGTCCACCTTATACTAGTTCGAAGTAAGAGATCAACAATTTCATTGCCATCGCTTTATATTAGAGAGGTTGTTCGGCTTTGTGGAATCTGTACAATATAGTGAGCGATAGTGATCTAATTTTCACGAGCGAATGTTGGAAAAGTCTACAAGAGGCATTGGGGACATAGGTAAGATTGAGCACAACTATTATCATTGGATAAGTGGCTAAACGAAACAGGTGAATAGGATATTTGAGGATCTTTTGAGGATGTTTATGGAGGGACTTAGGAAGAGCACTTATCCTGGGTAGAATTTGCCTATAATAACAGTTTTCAATTAATAATTTGAATGGTTCCTTTTAAGGCTCTTATGGGAGACCATGTAGATCGTCTCCTTGTTGTAGAAGACTACGGATAGTCTTCTATTTGGACCATAATTGATTCAAGAGACATCAAAGAGGATCTATTTGATTCAAAAGTGGATGAAAACGACGCAAGATAAGCAAAAATCACATGCTAATAAGAGGAGGATAGACTTGAAGTTTGAGGCTGAGGATTTGGTCTTTATTAAGGTATCACCATTGAGAAATGTCATGAAATTTGGCTCAATGGTAAGTCATTCCTAGATTTGTAGGGCAGTTCCCTATAGTTGAGAGAGTTGTGAAGATAACATATGAGGTGAAGTGACCGGAGAGGTTGTCTAGATTACATGACGTCTTGCACTTGAAAAGTTCTTAATGATTTGGTAGTCGTAGTGGAGCCCAGTCATTTAGAGAAGGCTGAGATTGAGAGAGATTCCTTAGTCCATTATGTTCCTACTTGGGTTATATGATTTTCCATTAAGAGATTCAGAATGAGGAGGTTCAACTTGTCGAAATCCAGAGGTGGAATAATATAGAGGAAACGACTTGGGAGACCGATGAGAAGATGCATGCAACATATCCTTATCCTTTTGATGGTACATCTTCAAATTTTATATCTTGAGCTTTTTTGATTAGAATCTATCCTTTGGGAGGGAAGATCCTAGGATTGAGCTTATGGATGTAAACATGTTATTAGAACATGTTATGTATGATGGATGCAAATGCTTTCTAGTGAATGTAAGTGGACGCATACACACACTATGCACTATTATCTTTAGGACAATCGACCAGCTAGGTCAGAAAATCGTGTGCATATGAATGAACGATGGCATTTTATTATTTATTTCATGGTTGCCATATATGGATGAATATCATATATATGTTGTGTATGGATGATGGTTGTAACATGCATATATAATTATCAATCATTATTAGGGTTTTTCCATATATTTGGACACATGAATAAGCATAACTGCATAAATAGGAGATCGACCAAATTATTAGTTCGCCTAATTTTTTTTGCATTATTTAGGTACATATATACCAAAAAGTTGCATAACAACGTAATTTTCATTAGAAATCTTAAGCATAATGGATGTAATGGATAATGTTTGAGTAGATGGTTATAGATTTTGATTATGGTTGCTAATTAAATTGGTCTATCCTTAGAGATTTCGTGGACCCATTCCATTACGGAAGATAGAATGTAACACCCGATATTGTGATATTAAGGTTAATTAAGAAATTAATTAAATAATAAAATAAACTTGCATAGATGTCTGAGTTTGGCTCCAAAAGTTTCATCATTGAGTTCATGATGATTTTCTAGACAATTTTTGTATATAACTTAGTTTAGTTTGAGCTAAAGCGAAGTTATAAGATATTTCAGTTGTTTGAATTCATAAGTTTATTTATAAGTGTAGTGTCCCGAAATTCCGGTACAATTTGAGCTGACCAAATAACACAAGTCCATTCCACATTGCACTGGAAGCCAGAAAACTAATAGAAAGAAAACAGAGGGTGAGGATAGATAAGATAGAAACGTAGAATAGAAGAAGAAGAAGAACATACAACATCGGAGTAAACACGAATCTCACAATGGAATGAACAATATATAATAGATACATAACTTTGAAATAAAATCAGTATATGTATACAGTAACATTATCAGAATATAACACTTACAACACAGCGGAAATAACTATAGCTATATATTCCTGAAACCTCATGCTCCAAGCACTCCAAGTATATCTATAAAATCCTAACTACTTGACTGCCCGTACAAAATTGGGCACCCAAGAGTTTAGGGAAAACAAAACAAAATAAACTCTGGGTCAGACATGGGACTGGTGTGAATAAAACAATTTAAAAACAGTTTGAGCAATAAAACAATATCTCATCAGACCACGCCATATAACGAAACGGGTTTTTCCCTTACGAAAATCCAAATCAATTTGATTTAACTTTCAGAATCATTTTGAAAGAAACAATGATCTTTTATATCGAACTCTTTATATATTATAATAATGTCTATCAACCACAACAAAATAATCATCTAGCATAAACGCTTTCATCTCACGTTCTATATATTTAGTATACAATCAAAACCGCGAGCACTTATTGATAATGGATTACCAACTATGACGAGGTATGGAACCACCTTCCGATAGTGTACCTCTAGAGAGGAATACACTGGGTTCAACAAGAACATCTTGCAAACCGGCCACACATGACCGACCACTCATTTCTCTTGAGTGTATCAAATGTATATCACCAACGGTTGGGATCAGCATTCGTTTCCCGAATGGGACGACATCGACAATAGATTATAGAATGAAATGAATACCTCTAGATAGGTGATAATACACCCTAATTGGCAGCCATCCACTTAGTCATGCTGCCTGCCCGATTTTTGTCATTTCCCGGTTGTAAGGCTAAAGGCCACGCTTATCTCTGACAGATCACACATTTATTCACTTTGAATGTCACATCATCATACTCGCCAAATCACAAATTGATTTCCCAAAAAATACAACTGGTATACAGCTAAGAGGAACGAATTCCTCCGCCACCAAACGTATATACATTTGAAGAGATCAACTTACGCGATCCATTAAATATACTCTGTCAGACATTCTTCCATATAGGTCATCCTGGGACTGGACAGACCGAAGACACTATTCTGTAAATCCATCTTAGGCAATTTCTACCTAGGATCGCAAGAACAACCCTTGCATAACTCCGTCTTCAGTTATCTCCATCATATTTGATTCGTAACGCTAATGCCCATACAGAGTGGTTTTCAGATAATGAATCTGATCCCGGTCTCTCTGTATTGACAACGGAAATGGTCAAAATCTTCGATAGTCGGTGATTTAACTATTAAAGGAAAACATGTGTACAAACAATAGTCGTATTTCCAAATGAAAATCTTACCGAGCAAATCATTAATCAACACTGATCCACTTTAATTTAATTTGTCGTTCAATTATCCATTTCCCTATTCCTGTTTCCATATATTCAACATTTCTTATTTTCTAAATTTAGAAAATATACGTTAATGACATTGGAAAACATTTCAAATTCTTATTTTCTATATTAGAAAACATTTATGATTCTAATTTGGAAAACATTTCCAAAACTCCTACATTTGGGTTTAAACAAATGTTTAAATAAAACATCGCTATGCCAACTCAAACCGTTACCCTCATTACTATATTCACTTAACCAAACTTTACTATCGAACCTTAACCATTCCTTAGTTAAAACTGAAGTCAATCAAATTGGGGTATAACTACCTCTCAGGCCTTAACTGAACAACATTTCTAACTTCGAAATAGACAAAGTCCATCTTCTCAATCTTCAACAAACTTCCTTATAAAACTCTTGGATTCTATTTACGAATCCACTTCTTTATTGAAAAATATTGATTATAGCTATAGTGTTAAAATCCCTACTACTGAAATATCTAACTCCAAAATATAACTCGATTAAATCAAATTAATTAACCCTAAATCCATTAACTTTAACTCGATTAACTTTAATTCATTAACTCTTATCACTTAACTCCTTTCGAATAAACTATATTCGATTAACTCCTTTCGAACAAACTATATTCAATAACTCCTTTAACTCTATATAAACTATATTCAATTAAGTCCTTTAACTCTATTCGAATAAACTATATTCGATTAACTCCTTTAACTCTATTCGAATAAACTATATTCGATTAATCCCTTTAACTCTATTCGAATGAACTCTATTCGATTAACTAATATTCGACTAACTCTTATTCGAATAACTAATATTCAACTAACTCTTATTCGAATAACTAATATTCGATTAACTCTCTTCGAATAACTAATAATCAATTAACTCTTTTCGAATAACTAATATTCGATAACTCTTTTCGAATAACCAATATTCGGTAACTCTTTTCGAGTTACCAATATTCGATAACTCTTTTTAACTCTATTCGAATAACTAATATTCGATAACCTCTTTTCGAATAAACTATATTCGATTAATTCTCTTTGAATAACTCTAATTCGATTTAACTCTAACTGGTTGACTCTAACTGATTAACTCTAACTGATTGACTCTAACTGATTAACTCTAACTGGTTAACTCTAACTCTAGTCAATTAACTCTAACTCTTGTAAAAACCCGTAACCTCCCCGTAAAGGAAAGAGCGGATAGTTCGAGAACAAGCCACAACAGAACGCAGACGGAAGAACATTTCATTGTATATTACAACAATACCATCAGATTACAAGAATATACAGAGTATAAATGAATATTACACAGAAATATCAAAGATTTAAATTACATTTAAATACATAGCAGCGGAAAATAATACAATACACAACTAGAAGGGATATACGGATACAAAGTTTTCCGGATATCGTTCCAGTGTGAATATAAATCTGCAAAACCAAAACTACTAGCTGCCCGTGTCAAAATAAGGGCACCCAGAGTTTAGGTTAAAACAATAAACTCCAGGTCAATCATGGGACTGGTGTGAGAACTAAAACAGTTATTAATCTTTATTTTCAAGGTAAGGTAAATCAAGGGACCACGCTGTATAACACGGAACGGGTTTCCTCCCAAGAACACCGGTGCATAAAACAACAGCGCAATGCTAAATAAAGAAAAATGAAGCTATTATAAGACCCAGGTCCCATCACACAATGCAATGCAAGCCGGAGGATAGGGTTTTTACCTTATAATAGCCAAGAATGCTTGATACGTTTAAAACAAATCATTTGATACTATTATGAGACGACCCGAAATCCCGTTCAGACGAAGACAAGGGTTATCTTTGGAATATAACACAGAAACAGATAATAGCAGAACAGAATTAAATAAATACACCAGGTAATGAACAATAGAATATACTGGATAAAAGTAATCATCAGAGTTACACAGTATACAGGATCTTACTTAGTACAAATACAGTTCAGCTATACATAAATGTCTACAGCGGAAAACAAACAAAATATGTACAATAAAGGCTGAACAGCATAAAAAGAGATAAATGATAGAATCCATCTTCAGCTCCAGCTATCCAGAAAAAGAACCAGCTAAACCTGAATACAAGGCTTCCCGTGTAGAAAAAGGGGCACCCGAGTTTGAAAGTGAAACAAACTACGAGTCAGTCATGGGACTGGTATGAGAAATCTACTCAACACATATATAATTTGGCTAATCACAGGACCATGCCACTTTCGTGGAACGGGTTTACTCCATTGGATTGCCAGTGCTTTAAAACAAATCTTTCTTTTAAAACAACGCAATGCATTTTATAAAAATGAAGCCATTATAAGACTCAGTTCCCATCACACAATGCAACGCAAACCGGAGGATAGAGTTTAACCTTATAATGGCCAAAATATGATTGATACGAATAAAACAAAAGCATTTGATATTATGACTAGTGTTTATATGTTTCAAAACAATTTCAATCATAACTATCGATCATAGACGGCATGGGTACCATATATCATGTCGCCATATATATATATACAATCAAAACCGCACGATGTCGTATTTGGAAATTGGATTTCCGTCCTGAACCAAGGCAAAAGATAGTCCTTACCGAATTCATGACTCTCTAGCCCGAGCCACAGGATCAGAGCTCGAGTGACCCTAGGAGCGACAGGGCCGGTCCACCGATGTGGATTAAAATTCCTGAACAATACGTTTCCCCGCCCTTTGGGGCGTAAACGAGCCAACGAATGACTCCATCGGACCCGGATCGTCCGATCAAACCGAGGCGCCTCGCAACAGCAACAACCACATAGGTGAAAAGTATATAAATGTCAGGGCTGGTAGGTCACTGACACCACCCTAGCTAGAAAGAAACGCATGCCCTCCTTGAGGTCCTTCCTCCCGTTTCTGGTTCATACTGGGGTGTGAGGCTCGCGAATTCACGTTATACACAAAGCTACGCCACACAGGCGGTGCTTTGATCATCACCACAAGGCTTTGCTTTTCAACAGAAGCCCTGATCACTGCATCTTAGCATGCCACACAGGCAATTCATGCCATGCGACTAATGTCCATCGATATACAACCTCTGAGCTCGTGCGTTTCAGAGAAGGGCGTTAAGCAAAAGAATAAATTCTCCGCCGCCAAACAGCTGTATATTTAATAGAGATCAATCAACACAGGATAAAATCCAATGTCAGACACACAGTCCATTTACAAGTCCGTTCTGGGTCTAAACGAAACCGGAGGCACTAAATACCTCGCAAACCCTTCGATCACCTCGTACGTCTGGATGATCACCACTCATTATCCATATTTCGGGATGCCTCCCAATCAGGACCTCGGTTACCATCCAAACGAGGTGAAGATCTCCGGTCTTCGACCACCGTCTTCATCTTCGAATTTCAATCGTCGGTCAATTATTTGAAATGAGAATTAACTCGGCCTTCTCAAATAATTCACGTACATTTAGAATTTCAAATCAATTTACTTTAATGGTTAAATCATTCGACAACAGCAATTTTGTTCTTTAATGTAATTTTCACACCAAACACATTCAACCATCAAATACTACATAAATCGAGCAAATTCAGTTTATTTCTATCCCATATCGTTTAGGATATTTTATAACGGTTTATCGCTATTTTTATTTATTTTAAAATAGCCAATTTATTCAAAACGACGCTTCGGGCCATAACGCGGCCGTGGCGCTGTTTTTCTCCAGATTTGATTTACACATATCTGAAAATCTAATCGTTGGATTCTCATAAAATTTACATCATTAGAAAGGTCTTTCCAAAACAAATCCAACGGTTCCAGTTTCGGGAAAATCCGACGGTCGGATCTCCCAGTACAATCGTTTGAATTTTCGATTTCAAAATACGAACTGCAGCGTCGTTATTCGATTAAATATAATTATATATATATATATAAATATAATCGTTCCTGGCGCTGTTTTTCTTCAGATTTGATTTAAACATTCCAGACAATCCATCCGTTGGATTTTTACAAGGTTGGTGCCGTTGGGAAGATATTTCCAAGGCGAACCCGACGGTTGAGGTTTCGGGAAAATCCAATGGTCGGATTTCCCGCACTAGTTGTTTGAAATCATGGTTTCAAAATGCGAACTGCACGACTACGTTTCGTTTTAATTTTATTTATATTTATATATTTATATAAATATAGTTCATTCGATGATTTCAATATCGTTTTCACTTCAAATATTTCACTAACGCCTTAAAATTTTGGAAAATTTCGCCATAACCTCCCCTGCACCGGGAGCATCGGGAAATCGCAAATAGCTTTCCCGGTCCTTCTAATCTCAAAAAGAAAAAGAAAAAGCCAAGCGGCTAGCCAACATGCTCATAAAATCATCACCCAAACAAAACAGTAAATGTGTACCTATTTGTCGGGCACAAAATTTTATTCCTCTTCTCTAGCCCCTTTGCTATAACCTGTTCAAGGAATATGCATGTACATATATATGGTTCTCACCATTTATCATTTTCTATTCAACTTCATATTTGATTTCTATTTGGTTTAAAAAAAACACCATTCATTCTAATATTACATACATAGGTACAAATCATTTCATTAGCTAATTAATGAATATTTCAACTCATATATGTTTATTTGAACAAGTGGCTATTTTTAACACTTCACATTTCAACGATTCATGCATACAATAAAATGTGATTTTTGTTGTAAAACAATTCATTTCAAAACACTATTTTTCTATATAGTTCATATAGGTGACAAAAATAGGATTTTTATCATAAAACAATTTCTTTTAAAACGAGATTATTTTACACAGTTCATATAGTCGATAAAAGGTGATTTTTTTTATTATCAAACAATTTATTTCAAAATATGAATACCATTCAACACATGAATTTCAAATCAACGAATGAATATCTATTCAACACATGAAGGTTTTCTATAGTTTCTATATATAGATAAAAATGTGATTTTTTTTATATTTAAAATGCGAATACCATTCAACACATGAATTTCTAATCAACGAATGAATACCGATTCAACACATGAAGGTTTTCTATTCAATGGATAAATATAGTTTTAGCAAATGAAAATAATTCAAACACATGAATATCATTCAAAATTTCGGCAGCATAACGGCAGGGTAGTTAAAACCGGGACCGTTCCTAGTACGGCTCCTCGCTCTACCTTAAAACCTCGCGGTTTTTGACAATAGGGATCATGCATCTAGTTCGCACGTAGGCGGCATGTATATATTTATTTCATTTTCACAAACTAATCCTATGTGGTTTCAACCAAATATTTCTCAACCACAAATGGGTATTTTTCAACCACAATCAATCAATATCAACCACAAACAATCCCAAATAACCATTCGTTATCAATCAATTTTCACACAATTTCAACCAATAAATATCGTCCATGGTTTGTGGACGAGGGGCGTATATATATATATATATATATTTATATATATAGCAACTCTCTTTTATTTCAACACATATATAACTTATACATCGAACGTACAACTTATACAAGAGGTGTACAACGCTAATATAACTCATACATCGACTATATAATTTATACATCGTCGTTTTCCATATTGTTTTTAAATTAGAAATCTCACATTGGGTTCCACTCCACCAAAAATAGCAGAAGGCTCAGAAAAAGACGCAGTCTCTTCTAAAATGTAGAAGGCGTCCACACGGTCACGATGTTTCCTGTTTCATCGAATTTCGTTAACATAGCAAAAAGATATGATTTTTCGAAGTTTGCAACGGTTTTAAACTGTCGAAATCAGTTAAATAATTAACAGCCGATTACCTTTCAGAATCTTCAAAACTAGGTTTCGATCTTTCAGGCAATCTGTTGATTGTTGCTTTGATCGGCCAGCGCCACCTTGTCGGGCTAGGAGAGGCGCACGTGCGCCAGGGAGGAGGTTGAGCTCGGTGGTCCCCAGGCGGCGGAATCGGGGTGCGAACGGCCGAACTTCTCGAGGGTGGTTCTCCCTCTACAGGCCACGAAAAAATCCAATACTTATATGGATTTGAATATCACGAGAAGTACTACAAAAACCTCAACTGTGGCATTGGATTTCATTGAGCGGATCAGAAGAAAAAGAGGAGAGAAGGGAGCGGCCAATTTCCGCCGTTGCTCGAGTCGGGGAGAGAGAAAATCGGGGGGGGGGGTGCGTTCTGACGTGGCCCAATCATTTTTTTTTATTTATAAAGTTTTAAAAATCCGAAAATACCCCTTGCCTCTCGCGAACCCCTATCCAAACCCAACGACTGTCGTCCCTAGCGTTTTACCCCCATTCCGAACACAATGGGATATGTTTCGCAGGCCCATTCGACTGTTTCAGTCAGTTTCCATTCAAATCAAAATATAAAACATTCAATATTTAATTTGAACGTACATTTCAATTTGCCAGCGCCACAAACTGATTCGAAAAATTCCAGAAAAATAAATCTAGCTATGTTTTGACGATACGGTCCCAACAAAACTAGTTTCGTCGAATTCTGAGATCGTTTGCAAAAAGGCCCATTTTTGGTCGATCCAATTTAACTGTAATTGACCAAAACACATTTTCTTTTGCCACGCTCACATACTAGCTTCAAAAATTATGAAATTTGAAACCTAACAATAACTTCTCATCCTGGATCCAACAAAAGTGGTTTCGTCGAATTCCGAGGTCGTATGCAAAATGGCCAATTTCACGGGCTATATAAATTCCATAGCGACCGTTCTGAAAATTCATTCGGCCATAACTTTTGCTTTCCGCTATGAAAATTCGATTTTTCAGATTCGTTAGAAAGGTATTCACTAACAGATTTAAATATTTTTGGTTTCACTAAAATCCGGATTGTTTTGCTCCCGGTACAGTCCGACAAAGTTTGAATCCAATTTTTGAAACTGCAGCGCCTTTTCAGGCCTCATTTATAATTAAAATTAATTATATTCGTTTTCAATTGTCGATTCAAACTCACTTTTCATTGCCATTACCTAAAATATTTATTTTAAATATTTAAAATCCATTATTTTAGCCAATTTAAAAATTTTAAATTGGTTCAGATTTTCTGGGTCGTTACAATCTCCCCCACTTAAATCTTTTCATCCCCGAAAAGGAACAAAGTCGAAAGTGGTTTCATAAATCTACGATCCCACAACACAACAACTAATCAAATTTTTTTAACCTTTCAAAAATATACTAATCAAATCCTATATTCCTTTAAAAAATCATTCAGAGTATAGAATAAATAGTGCACATCCATGGGAAGAAATATAGCAACAGAATAGAGAATTAACTGGTAATGCAAAGTATGACAAATGTACCTTGCACTCAGAGATATCTACTCGGCATCTAGTGTAAGCTTTCTGAATGCTCTCCTCAGTTTCCCAAGTACAATCTCGCGGATCTCCACTCCATTGCACTTTGACTAAGCGAACCTTCTTGTTCCTCAGCTCTTTGGTTTCTTTGCCAATGATTTTTAGCGGCTCTCTTCTCACAGCTAATTCGGGAGTAATTTCTATATCCTGTTGAGCTGCTTCTTCCACGATCAAGTCTGGATCATGAATGTGCTTTCGAAGTTGAGATATGTGAAATACATCATGAACTCAAGGCAACCAGTCAGGCAGTTTGACCCTATAAGCGAGAGTCCCGATCCGTTCCAGAATAGGAAACGGACCAATGAATTTGGGCGCTAACTTCCCAGTTTTACCGAACCGGATAACTCCTCTCATCGGCGATACTTTCAAATATACGTAGTCGCCAACTTCAAAGGATATATCTCTTCTTCTTCTATCGGCATAGCTCTTTTGTCGGCTTTGAGCGGCAAGTAATCACTTCTTAATAAAATCGACTTTGTCGGCAGCTTCTCGGATCATATCTGGACCCAACACAAGTCTATTTCCTGGCTCGACCCAACAAGCAGGAGATCGGCACGGTTTACCATACAATGCTTCGAATGGCGACATTGTCAGCCTCGCCTGGTAGCTGTTGTTATATGAGAATTCAGCCAAATGAAGATGGCCTTCCCATGATCCACCGAAATCTAGAACACAAGCCCGCAATAGATCTTCTAAAATGCGATTCACCCTCTCAGTCTGACCGTCTGTCTGAGGATGATAAGCGGTGCTCAAGTTCAACTTCGTTCCCAGCTCGACTTGAAATGCCTCCCAGAATTTGCTAGTGAATATTGTATCTCTATCACTTACTATGCTGAGCGGCACTCCATGTAGTCTAACAATTTCCCTGAAGTATATCTGCGCCAGACTCTGAGCAGTTCTATTTGATCTGACAGGTATGAAATGGGCGGTCTTCGTGAAGCGATCTACGATCACCCAAATACTGTCATTTCCTTTTCTGGTTCTGGGCAAACCATCAATGAAATCCATAGAAATATGTTCCCACTTCCAGCCAGGAACTTCTAACGGTTGTAACAATCCAGCCAATTTCTGTTGGTCACTCTTGACTAGCTGGCAAGTAGGGCATCGGCTGACATATAAAGAAATGTCCCTTTTCATCGACTTCCACCAGAAAGTGCGTTTAATGTCATTATACATTTTGCTTACTCCCGGATGGATACTAAGTTTTGACTTGTGGCATTCATCCAGTACTTCCTTCCGAAGCTCAAGAATGATAGGAACGCATATTCAACCTTTGAGCCTTAAAATCCCCTCATTATCAATTTGAAAACTCGAGGGTTCGCCTTGTTGAATCATCCCTCTGATCTTCTGAATGAAGTGGTCATCTTCCTGAAGAGAAAATATTTTATCTAGCAATGAAGTCGTGATAATAAAACTGGCGATCATTTCATTCTTTCGGCTTAATGCATCGGCCACGACATTGGCTTTCCCTGGAGTATATAAAATTTCAAAGTCATAAGCTGCAAGAAACTCCAGCCAACGTTGCTGCCTCAGATTCAGGTCTTTCTGAGTGAACAGATACTTTAACGACTGGTGGTCTGTAAACAGTTCAAATCTCTCACCCAGAAGATAGTGTCTCCAGATTTTCAAGGCGAATACTATAGCCAATAACTCAAGATCATGAGTTACGTAGTTCTTCTCGTGTGGCTTCAGTTGACGGCTAGCATAAGCAATCACTTGGCCTCTTTGCATTAACACTGCGCCAAGGCCTTCTCTAGAAGCATCAGTCCAGACTTTTAGATCTTGGTTGCCATCGATGATGGTTAACACTGGAGCAGTTGTCAATCTTAACTTTAGCTCCTCAAAAGCCTCCTCACTTTCTGGAGTCCATTTGAATTTAGAATGCTTCTTCGTAAGCTTTGTTAAATGACCAGATATCTTCGAAAAGTTTTTAACGAACTTTCGGTAATAGCTAGCCAATCCGAGAAAACCGCGGACTTCAGTGGGGGTACTGGGCTGTTTCCAATTCTGAATGGCCGTGATTTTGCTTGGATCCACAGCGATTCCTTCTTTCGATACTACGTGGCCCAGAAATTTTACTTCGTCTTGCCAGAAGATACATTTGGAAAACTTTGCTTTTAATACATTCCGTCTCAGAATTTCTAGAACCTGTTCCAGATGCTTTTCATGTTCGGCCTTTGATTTAGAGAAGATTAGAATATCGTCAATAAAAACCAGAACAAATTTATTCAAAACTCCTCTGAACACTCTGTTCATCAGATCAACGAAATAGGCTGGAGCGTTACATAAGCCGAATGGCATTACTAAGCATTCGTAGAATAAGTCGGGACCTCTGAATGCTGTCATTGGAACACACTCTTCGGCAATTCGAAGTTGATGGAAGCCTGTAGCTAGGTCCATCACTACAAGAAAAATACCTTTTTATAGCGTTTAAAAAACGCTATAAAAGGATACAATGGCGTTTTTATAAACGCTTTGTATCAACATGTTGTAATATATCAAAGATCTATAATAGCAACTTAATACCCGCTATAAAAAACATGCTGTAAATGATGTTACTTATAGCATTTTAGAATTGCTATTAAATGGACGATTTATAACATACAAATTCCTATCTATAGCGTTTGTTGCTTGCTATAAAACTTTTACGCAGAGTTGTGGTTTATGATGCTAATATCTATGACATCATTTAATTGCTATTTATAGCAAATATAAACGATGTAGATGAACATTGTTTGATTATTATAGCAACTACAAACGCTATAGAAATTTCATAGCCTTGCTTTTATAGCAACTGCAAACACTATAGAAAGTTTAATATAGTATTAAATAGAACTATTTACATGCAATGATAGCAATTTAATCGTTGCTGAATATTTTTATTGCACCCGCATAATGCTATAGCATATATAGACATTAGTAGAAGTATTTCATACCCAATATTAAGCATATAAATATTTGTGATCAGAAGTATGTCATACAAAGTTCGAAGCATATAAATATTTATGATCAAAAGAAACAAATCTTACAATCGTTGCTAGCCAAAACAATACATACTAAAAAGAACAATCCATACAGCCGTAGCTAACCAAAAGATACATAGTAAAATCAAAGATGTATGAACATCGACGTAAAATACATTTGAAGGAGAATGAGTGCAACAACATATTTCTCCATGTCTTTCACCATAGCGTAAACATAAAGCATCATACAACGCCTGTGAAAAAAACATATGTCTATTAGCCATAAAATGTAAACATAAACTATCACGAATAGCAAAATATGGAGGAAAGTAATTGCGACAAACAATAAAAATACTCAAAAGTGACAGCTAATATATATATATATATATGTATATATGTATATATGTATATATGTATATATGTGTGTGTGTGTGTTGCAGAAGCAATTTGATGTTATGCCAGATGTGCATATGTATTCATCAATTACATGTCATAAGATTACTAATTTTCATAAAACTTAACTAAATTTTGTAAACTTGTTTAATTTAAGAAAATAGTTGTTTATTTAATTATTTGAAGACTTAATTAAGTTAGTTACTTATTTTAAACTTATTTACTTTATTATTATTATCTTGCTACCATTATTACTATAAGTTTAGTTAATTTTATAAACTTAATTAATTTTTATAACTTAGTTAATTTTTTTAAAAATCGAACGATTTTTATTAAACTTAAGTCAACTTTTGTAACAATTTAATAAAGATTTCAAAACAGAGAACATGTGATATTCATAATATTATTATTAATGTATTATTAGTTAAATATTTATAATATTAATTTATAAATTTATTATTATTGTATTACTATTATTATATTATATTATTATATCATATTATATTATAATATTATTAATTACTTTTTATAACTCAGATTTAGTTAATTTTTATAAAAAAATTAATGATTTTTATTAAACTTAGTCAACTTTTATAACAATTTAACAAAGATTTCAAAATAGAGAACATGTAATATTCATATTATTATTAGTTAATATTTATAATATTACTTTATAAATTTATTATTATTGTTATGTATTACTATTATTATTATATTATACTATTATATCATATTATAATATCATTATATATTTATTTGTATATATCTTTAGTTAAGTTTTGTAAATCTCGATTAACTTAGATAAATATTTATAAAATAAGTTTATAAATATATTATTTTTATTATATTATATTATTATTTATTAAATTTTATGTGCCTTTAGTTAAATTTTATGAACTCAATTAACTTAGTTAAACATTTATATAATTAGTTTATAAATTTATTTTTATTATATTATATTAGATCGAACTTTTATATCTATAATATATATGAATTACCATGGTTACTTTTTTTAGGTAAAATAGGTAACCAAATGAAAGATCAGTAAATAAATAAAAATTATAAAATAAAACATATATTCCATTTAGGACTCAATTGCTTTAAGACTCCATTATAAACTGGACCAAATCGACGTCTTCCCAATAAATAATCGTCATCATAATCATTGCAGGTGCCAGCCTATTCATGGACAATTTATTTTTTTAATTTATATTATGTCGATTATTGGAGAAGAAATAAAATTTCAGCTATATGAATTTGTGTTGCAACTCGAGGAGAATCTTGAGTTATACTGCATAATTTTGCCATTATCTCAGTGGTCTTAAATAGTTATAATGACAAGAAGAAAATTTTGCTGAACTATTGAACTTACCAGCCTATCACGAAATCAAATGCTCTTTGTGTAGCTTCAGCATGCATTGAAGAGTTTACATTCAAGCCAATCCAACCTTTCTGTGTAGCCTGCATAGTACTTTATCTTGAATTACTCATCAATTATAAAATACAATGTAAAACTGAACTTAGGATCAAATGTAAACACATAAAAGCCCACTTGAACCTCAGTATTTAGGATCAGCAAACTCTGATTGTTTATCAATGCGATCGCTCAAGCAAACTTACTCTTTAATGAAAAGGAAAAAGTAAATAAAAACACAATGTTCAATTTCAGAAAAAAGAAAAGAAAAAAGGTACTCACATGCGATTGGGCAGGTATTAAGTCTAAATTCAGATATAAATGACATCAATTTTGTATCACTTCCTTTTTTGGCAAAGAGTTGTTGGATATGTTTATTATCTTTCCAATACAGTCCCCTATATTACTTTTTACGTGTGAAGACTTTTCCCAAATATTGTATAGAAACCAAATGAGGGAGTATAGAACATATATAATCAATTTGGTAACTGCCAGAAGTTCAATATGTTACAGATGTGATAATGGAAATATCCACATTGTTTTTGCATTTGAGTTGAAAATTAAAATTTATACACATATGCAAACATAGATGATGGAAGAAGATAAACATACCAGTAAATTTTAGCTGCTTGTTGGGTAAATTGAGCGATAAAACGTTATTTTGTCATGAACATATGTAACTTCACAATTGGAGGAACAGCAAGGACCACATGTAAATGACAATTTGTACCTGCTGCATCAAAGTTAGTACTAAAAATTATTATAGTCTAAAGTAAAGCAAAAGAAATAAAAAACATACATAATAGTCTAACATAAAAAAGAGAGGTATAATGACTGACTAGGCCCATGTGGACAAATAGACCAGGTTACAACAAAGAAAACATGGATGATGGAAGAAGATAAACATACCATCAAATTTTACAGTACTCACCTGATACTCGGTAGTTCAAGTCCACGTTGATTATTTATGACAACTGGAGATCTCCGATCTTTGAAAAGTTTTCATTCACATGGCAGTATCATGTCCTAAAAAACCCAAAACCTGACCTTAACGACGTTCATACGTAATCACTTCATACAACCCAATTCAAGAAACAACACCATGATAAGGGGAAAAACCCATCCATGTAGTTAAGCAAATTAACGGTAAACGTCCATTCTTGTAGAACAAGTAAACAAATAATTCTGGAAAATTATTCTAACTCTACCGCTTCCAATGCTAGTAACCATGGTATCAACTTATCACTAAATCCAGTTTCCATCAAAAACTCTCCTATCGAAACAAATTGTTCTGTATTTTCTCAGTCATTTCGGTAATAAGGAAACAACTAATTCTGTGCATATCAACCAATTCTCCCTTTTAGATGACAATCAACCTAATGACAATTCTGGAGCAATTCATCCTCTTGATCCTGCTGCTGCCACCAACTCGCATCTTACCCTACCGGCAAATAGCGAACACCATGGAGTAACTAACCTGCCTCAATTTGTATCTACTGCCATGCACAACAATGGACACATGCACGTCAATTCAACTCCCACAACTCTCCAGCCCCCTATTGCCCTTAAACACTACCGTGAGTCTTCCATGAGTTCTCCCCTCGGCCCAAGATTTCATACACGGACCCTACCTCTTCCATGAGTTTAGACCTTCCAACAAAATATCTACGAACCACCGCGATTACATCTGAGATCACCATGACTGCCATGTCACCAATCATCCACGCCAATGACCACAAGTCCCAAACTTGTCCAGGTCAGAGTCGCCGCTACAGTGAACTCTGGAAAATTCCAAAACTCTATGTTTATTTATTAACTCCCTTTTATTTCCAACCAGTCAGTTTAATTTAATCC
The DNA here is from genome assembly GCA_030737875.1 of Allium sativum. NCBI lineage: Eukaryota > Viridiplantae > Streptophyta > Magnoliopsida > Asparagales > Amaryllidaceae > Allium > Allium sativum. Next base: position 58,204,413 of record CM060917.1, read on the forward strand.
ACCAACTTGAAAAGTGCCAAATTAAATTTAATAGACTTAGCAAACATTTTATTGCACTGTCTCACCCTAAACTGACTCCCCTTATGTACAGTTTATGCAATAATAATCATGCAAACATACTATAGTATTAGTGTCACAAAAACAGATGTATTCCAGAAAGAAGCATAGACAGATTTACAAAGAGGCTAAGATGTCCCTCTCTGTTTTTATAAGGCATTTTCTCTGCAGCGTTGATGAGTTGTTTCCTTAAGACAAAAAATATTTGCTAGCTTAAAGCATAAAAACGGAATAGAAAAACTTACAGCCAATGACATGAGTATTGAAATCTTGGCCTCTACGCTCCTTTTGACATTCTGCCTCAAGCTGACATAGCATCCTTATTGATACACTGTCCTGGTCAAATGTCAATAGGATCACATGCATTGATCTCAAGCCAAAAAACCCCAATCCTTAGCTGAAATGTTACTTCACGTCCTTGCTCTTATCATTCAAGCCCTCATGCTATATTGTTAAGTCAGCCAGTATTCAAGCTACCTGCAGCTGGCATTCCATTCATTATCATCTAACCAGGTATTAAACCTACACGTAATCCACACTCACCTCAAGCCCACATGTGTACAATCCTTTTTAGCTACTGTCTACATTTCTCCGTTTTCATCAACCTCTCCTATGTTACTGCCCTTCCACTGCTGCTTTTTCTTTAGGATAGTTGGTCCCGCATAGCTCACTAGCCATACTACTGACTACACAGCAGACCCCTCAACCCTCTCCTCACACTTTTTGAGATTCAATTGTTTTACGGAACATCCACATAAGTTCTGATAATTAGTACTGAAGTAGCAACAAGTTTAACATGACTTTATATATGTATAAATAAATTCAATGAACATAAATAATCAAATATTTTCACAACATAGAAACGTACAGTATGGAAAAGGCTTAAAATAAGATATATTGTATTATAGCAAATTTGAGGTTGGAAATAAGAATTGTGTTGAGATCATACTTCACAAAACCATCCTAAGGCAAAAGAGTAACCACTCGCTCTCTTTGTCTATATCACATCAGGAATATAATTAAAACTAATTAGTTACAAAATTCCATAAATTCAATGCTAAAGAAAAAAATTGTTATTTAATAATTACAAAATGTAAAAACAAGCGAACATAAACTAAAAGTGAAGAAGAAAGACAACTTCATTTTCACACCTTTTTACTCTAAAACAAGTAAAAGCTTTTTAATTCCTGATCATTAAATAATTGATTAAAGAAAATAACATGTTAACTTATGTAACTGTAAAGAAATTATTTATGGATTGGTTTTTCGAGATTAAACCATAGATGAATAGGATTAGTATAAAATGACATTTAGTTTGTAGTTTAAGTTGAATTATTAATATGTGCTAGTATTTAACATAAATATGAGTAATAGGCTAAGTTACTTGCATAAATAAAATATAATGTCTATTCATAACCTAAATGGTGTCTTGCTTGAACAATGCATTTCCTTCTTCCTTCTTTTTCCCTACAGCTTCAATCTTACCTGCTGTTTTCAGGTCTCATGACTCCTTTTCTTGGCAAAAGGATATGTTACATTTAGTTTTAGCTTTCAGATATCAACAAAGTACAAAGATCAAAAGAATCAACATTTACCTTTAGAAACGAAACTAGCTCAATTCGAAAATAACAGTGGATTCGGAAGTAACCACAGCTTGATCTTTCTTTGATTCACTAGAAGAGAAAGCATATTTGGGTGGAATAGTAACCAAGGCCACTTCACCCATTTTCATGGGCAACACAGATCTGTCCAAACCATCAATTACTTGCTCTTTAACCACATTTTCGAGGCCACTTCACCCATTTTCGAGGGTTTTCTTCTGGGAGGGGAATATAGAAAAGAAAAAAGAGGAGGCAACAATGAAATAACTGGAAAATAAGCGGCCATGGAAAAATAACTGTTTGCCCACGTACAAATTTTGGTGTTCTATGTTTTGTTGTATTACAGCGCATTGTTGTGCTGTACATATTTACTTTGCATTTTTGTGCGTATATAAATAGTGACTGATATTTAAACGCCATAAAGGATGCAATTATTAACCTTTTTTCTTCTAGTGAGTGCTTGTCTAAATACAAAGTTAAGCAAATATAAAAAACTACAAGACATACATGTTTTTATCTTTATAGAGCACCTGCAGTTAAAAACACATGTATGATATGCAATTAAGAATTGCATATAGCACATGCAGCTATTTTAATTGCATTTAGCAAAGCAGCTAAAAACTGTATATTAATTACATGAAGCACATACAGCTAAAAATTGCAAGTACACCGGGCAATCTTTAGCTGCTTACACATGCAGTTTTTAACTACATGACACACATGCAGTTAAAAACTTTACTTTAACTGCATATATGACAAATAGTCTTATATTATAATTCACAAAATTTTGCTTTTTATACACTAACAATGAATATCATTGAAAAGTATATTAATTTTGTGATTTAAGGATGAAAACATTCTATAAATCCGGAAAATCCAAAAAAAAAAAAAAAAAAAATCCTGTTTCAAAGATTGTTGTTTATGGATACGGATTTTAAATAAAAGTATAAAAATAACATCGGCATGTAACAAAATGCACAAGCACAAAATTAATTTACATAAATTGATAAAAAGGGATAATTCTCTTATGTTAGTTAAAGATAATGGCATCAAACATGGCTATAAGAAGAAAACATCCCACCATCTATTAACGACAAGCTGCAAACACAAAAACAAAGAACAAAATGTTGAATGCTTTCAATTCTAGGGTACTGACATGGTATACCAAATATCCTATTAACGTTAGCAATGATGTCCTAGAGAAAGATAGCAGTAACCAACAAGTTCATTTTCAAACTGTACGTCTTGAAATGAACCTGGTCTTCCATTTTTTTATTTAAAAAAAAAAAGAAAACTACAGGAATAACAAATGTAATCTTTTTTACAGTTGAATCTGTGAACCCGGTCTTCCATTGAAACTGTATGTCTTGACTAATACGAAGCTATCATGTGTAAATATTGGTCATCATATCCTACTTGTAAATGGAAGTCGATATGCCCAGTCCATGTCATCATGTATTATTGAAGCCATTGTACTTAACAAAGACTTCATATATGCTGTTATCATAAATAAATGATCCATCACTGAAAATGGTGTCATTGCCATAGAACTTACTGGATAACACAAAGGGCAAAAAAAAATGCTGATATTCATTGTTACCTTACTGCTGATATTCAAGCTGAAACAAGTAATATATGGATCCCACAGTAAGCTTACGTTTAGTTTGGTATTTCAAAAATGCATCATGCATAACCTGCAATGGTAAGAAATTTTATCATTACGTTGAAAAGACACTTGATATATCATCCTTGCTTAGCATATCGAACACACTTGGATCATGGTAAAAAAACAGAATAATACCTGCATTTAGTGCTTTGTTATGTGTCTGGAGCTTATGTATTAAAAGCTGAAACCGACTTGATGATCTCGTCCACCTAATTTACCAAAAGAAAAAAAACGTAAACAAAAATGTAAACTCAAGTGATTCACAAGCTACACAAGAACTAAACCAGCAGCATAAAATAACCGGACGTGACAATGATGGACAGAAAGGTAACCAAAGCTTCAATGCCCTTAGATGGTTGTCAAATGGTGTCAGTGTAAGGTAGGGACTCCAAGACGTAGACGACAACATGACAACAGCATGAACTATTGACTGGAAAGAAGAACTAACCAGTTAAACTAAGAAGTGTGTGGATACAATAAATTTGTCCACGGTAATGTGTTGCTGCTTTATGCCTGTATCCCTCAACTATCTCGGGTAATTTAGTTCAAGCATTAAGATTCATTTACATTGTTAAAATGCAACCCTCAAAACTATTTACATCCATATCCAAGTTAAAATCAATATTTTTGTTGTCTCTTGGGCATTTCTGTTTGTTTATGCATCCAAATTACTAAAACAAAATGGATACCAAAATCTTTAACTTTAGGCTAAATTCCCTGTTATCAATAATTTTGAAGTCTAACCAAAAGAAAAACAAATATTTACATAATTTAAGTTATGACTAACAGACCTAAAGTGCTTCTCCACACAAAATGTGCACAATATTGATCAATTACATAGGATGTACGAACTGCCTAACTGACCACAATGGATATAAGAAGTTACAGTCTTATGAGTTAAATAAGTAGGCTGAGGAGTAGAGGCATGCACAAAAAGGACATGCATATGACCTTTACGTATATAAGTAGAAGACATAGGCATAGAAGTAACCGCTGAGACACAAGCCTGATTTGAATCAAAAGGACCCACAGTGCCAAGCCCATAAGAGCTGGCCTGACCAACAACAAGATCATCGATCAGTTCACTAGGAGGAGCCTGATCAGTAGGCAATGCAGCAAGCACAGTGCAAGGCTTTGTGATGCAGATTGAAGTTACAATAGAATCAGTCACATTCGTAGCTATAATTGTTGGGACAACAGTAGTAAGCACGATAGAGGAGTAATACCCTGGAGAGGCAGAACTAGTCTCGCTTGTAATGGCAGTGCAGCCAATCCTGGAAGCGGAAGAAATAATAAACGACCCGAACTTCGAAAACCCAAACACTCCTCTCCATGGCTAGATATTTTAATCATAGTTGTGGAGGGGAGCAACGGATCGTATGGGGGTATGTGTGGGTATGTGTACTTTATTGAGGTCAGTTATGTAGTTTTCACAATATGTGTCAGTTTGAGTCTTGGGTATTAGGTTGATCGGGAGTAAGGACAGAGGTAGACAAGATGACATGCTTGACAAGCTCGACGATCTTAAGGAATTTTGGCAGACCCTTGTTGCATCGACACCAGCCGAGAAAAGCTTCCGGGTCTAGTTTAGATTTGAAATAAGGATAGGGCGGAGAGGCAACTAGGGAGAAACGATGGCATCCAGAAATATTACCTAATTTTCTTATTGACGTCCATATTTTCTACAAGTATCAGATGTATGTGGGGTTGTCTCATTTGTCTACGCTATCCATGCAACTTGCATCTGTAACTAAATCAAATGTTAGGCTACACAACATCCAACAAGAGGTTAATTTATTTCGTTGAAGCGGGCTAAGAAAAACACAGAGCATGGGCTAGTAGGATACTCTGGCGAAGAAAATTATGCCACTCTCGCACAATCATAGCCCATCTTATCAAATACAAAATATGCCAAATAGATTTAAAGCTGAGCATTCGATCCTGATAAGCACAAAGAATCTATACGATCATTAGATAAATAACTACATTTGGGCATTTATTTAACAAATAACCGAAGTAAATGACTAAAGTTAGAAACTCATTTAATAAACTGTAGTCCAAGCAGTTGTATTATATATTTGATAGTTGTATATAGGCAGGAACAATATCAAAGGAGAAAAATAATATTTTATTACGTTGAAACTTTATATATGGTGGATGCATATGCCTCGCACAGTCATAGCCCAAGTACGACAAAAGTGCAACCCAGAAAGACAAAATTTTTAGCATAATCTAGTTTTATAAGACTTAATTTTCATACTGCAAAATCTACCGACAGAAATTGTACATAGGTAGCATCCCCACAAGCCATAGGATACGATTTAAATATACAGGTTGCTAAAAAATACAGTTAGCACTGTAAATAAAACTATAGTCGACTAATTTTCAGCCTGGTTTTCTGTCTAGTAGGGGCTAAAGCCCTTTCTCTGTTCAATTCAACAATATTAGAAGAGAGGAGGATAATATAAAATGCATCATTTCCATACATACTTTAACTAAATTTGAAAAAATAAATAAGACATATACCTGAATACATCCCCACAAAGCAACTTGCAATGTGTCACTTAGATATTTCCACCTATCAAGTGTAAGCGGAACATGTTCCCTTACTAGCGGACCTAAATATGAAGAAAGCTTGATAGACCCTTCTCCTATTGGCTTTCCATTCGCATTTAATTCGGCTTCAATACAACTCAATGGATTTACTAGAAGTCTTTTCACTTTAGTTGGACCTCTACATTTGCGCTTCATAACTGGATTTGCGGTGGCATCTTGAGTAGTTCCCCCATTCATGTCAACTTCAAATTCTTCTTCAACTTGCATTGTATCTTCCTCAACTGATTCAGCTATTTCTTGATTTTGATCATCATTGTTCTATGCGTTTCCAACTTCTTGCGAGTTATCTTCAATACGTGAGTCGCTATCGACCATATTGTCCTTGTGCTTTGCATTAGCTTTGGATGTGGTGGATTTATCCACTATTTTTAGCCATTTTAGAGTAACCGACTTCTTTTTACCCATTTGCTGCATGTAACAGGAAAAGAAATGGATGTTAAAATGCATTCATGGTTGAGAAAAAAGAGAAAATGAAGTCTTATGCACTACTGAAACCAAACAAACTATAAATATTTTATTACTTTTATTGAAATCATGCCAAACTTCTTATATGTTTATAGTTCATGAAATAGTGTATTCATTTTATGGTAAATTAATTTCAAACCAGTTTCACCAATTACATTTGAACACTACCTGTTTCACCATCGTTGTTCTCAGGGTCACCTTGCATTACTGACCCACTAACAGGCCGTTTACTTGTTATCTGATCGGTAGGGGCTTCACACTGTGGTAAGCTGTTACTAACAGCTGAATAATTAGAGTTATTTCAGCCAAAACAGTATTGTCTTTCACCATCTAATTTCATATTTATTTGATTTTCCATATTTCCGCTGCCTTCTTTAGGAGCAATAATAGAATCTAAGGAATGGGCAATAAGTTGAAATGATCATGTTCCTTAGTAACTGTAACAACCCGTAAAATGCGAGCCAGTTTGAAAATTTTATTTTGGGAATTTTAGCGAACTAAAAATTCGATTTTTATATATTGAATAGCGAAGTAAAAATCAGATTTTTATATATTGAATAGCGAACTAAAAATTCGATTTTTATATATTGAATAGCGAACTAAAAATTCGATTTTTATATATTGAATAGCGAACTAAAAATTCGATTTTTATATATTGAATAGCGAACTAAAAATTCGATTTTTATATATTGAATAGCGAACTAAAAATTTGATTTTTATATATTGAATAACGAAGTCAAAATTCGATTTTTACATAGGTAGTGAAAGCGGACGACGAAGATGACGAAGATGCGATAGCGATGAAGTTTTCTATCAATGAAGTGCCGTGGAGCTAGGATAGCTATCGGTGAGAACTTCTCACTCAAATTCTACTTTTCTAGTTATATATATATATATATATATACTAGGATGCAGATGGTGCTTATTAGAAGCACCCGACACCCGTCCACAGACCATGGACTTGTTTGATTGGTTGTGTAGTTGGTTAGATTATTTGATTTGAATTTGGTTGTTTGGTGATTTTGATTGACGTGTGAATGGCGTGGGCCTTCACTAGACCGGGGATAAGGCTAGGCCTTGTCCCGTTTCTAGTATCGTGCCGTTATGCCGCCGAAATTTTCTAAAATATGTTAGAAAAATAAAATATCATTTTATTGAAGAAATAAACTGAATAGAAATTCATGTGTCGAAATAAAATGTTTTATCGTTAAAATTTAATTTTTGACGTGAATGTGAATAAATAAATATTCATTTACGAACTGGACGGTTTGTTTATGTACACCTATTTGAAGGACATTGATTGGGTCGATAAATTTTACACATCGCCCAATTGCACAAATAAAATCTGTGTTTGATTGTTTGAAACCCCACACGGGTGTTGGGATGAAATTTGAAGTTCACTCATCCTGATTGATTAAATATGTCGATCGATTGATTGACAGGCTGTTATAAGCGTTGAATATCTATATTTGATGCTTATACAGTGTAGTGCACTTTGGTTGATGGTTGATTATTTTCAATGCTATTATATACATGTGTTGTATGAAAATCCATATAATTAATTTTATATGGTAATTGATTGGGCCTCATTCCAGTTTTGAAAAAGAAATATTTGAAAAAGAAATATTTGAAATAAAATATTTGAAAATAAAGGAATATATGAAGCCGTGTTGATTAGATTGACGCCATTTTGACGTGATCGATATTTATATCGATTTTAAAACGATTTCGAAATAAATTGAATTGAAAACGATTTCGAAATGAATTGAATTGAAAACGATTTCGAAATGAATTGAATTGAAAACGATTTCGAAATGAATTGAATTGAAAACGATTTCGAAATGAATTGAATTGAAAACGATTTCGAAATGAATTGAATTGAAAACGATTTCGAAATGAATTGAATTGAAAATGAATTCAAATTGAATTGAAATTTGAATTGAATAGAAATGAATTTTAAAACGAATTTATAATGAAGAATTCAATTTTGATTAGAATTGAAAAGAAAGTTGAAATTGCTTTTGAAACGATTTTAAAACTATTTATATAATTCGTTTTAAATAGAAATTGACGAAGTATATATTATATATATAATATAATGGCCTGAATAGAACGCGCCGCGCCGCGGCAGTTCATGAATTTCGACCATTTATTTCAAACGGACATTACGGGAGATCCGACCGTCGGATGCTCCTAAAACCGGAACCGTTGGGTTCGTATCGAAAAGAGCTTTCTAAAGAATATTAGAAATTTGAAATCTAACGGTTGGATTTGGAGATACGTCCAAATCAAATTTGAAAAAGGTCGCTGTAAGTGCAGTTCGATGGCCATTGATGGAAATCGACTGTACGGGCCTTGATAAAATTATTAAAAATAGTAATAATTTGTGTAAAATCATAAGAAATGATTTGGTGAAGATTTGGGATGAAAAACTCCATATTTGAAAAGATAAAAATAGATTTTTATCGAAATGAACTAGTTTTGAACTAGGAATATAATTCTATTTATTTTTAAATAAATAAATTGAATTTGAAAAGGGTTTTAAAAATAACCAGAATTTCCAATGATTGCATTGGAGTGGATTTGAATCGAAATTGTCTTCGGAATATTTCGATGTTGGAATTCGTGATTATACAGGTGTTGTTACGGAAATTTGAAAGATATATATTTATATCGTTATTTCCAATACGACATTTGTTAGTCGTAGAATTTGATATTGAATATAAGCCGATATATTTTCTATTCAGAGCCTTGTATTGAATATCGAATTTGATTTGGGTTTGTCCTGAATGGTGCCTTCACTAACACTGTTCTTGAACCCAGTTGAGAAAAGATTAAATCTTTTTATTTGGATTTAATGAAGTGTACCAATTAAATGAGATTTAATTGGAATTGGATTGATATTGATTTTTGGGTTTATCGTGAACAGTGTTTTAAATAACACTCGTTCTTTAACCCGATAATTAATGAATGTGATTTTGGGTTTATCGTGAACTGTGTTTTTAAATGACACTGATTCTTTAACCCAGAGAAATATTAAAACTAAGTGGAGTTTTAATGAATCTTTAATTAGATTGAAATGATCGAGAATGGAGTATCACCAGTTTTGCTCCAGGCGATAGTTAAATCTTTAATTAGATTTGAACGTGAAATGGTAATTGAATTTACCGATAACACTGTGGTGTTAGATATGAAGTATTACCAGTTTTACTTCATGGGATGAATAGGTTAGGATTGGGAAATTAAAACAAATGATTACTTCAGTAAGTTTCGTAAATCCCGACTAGTTGAATCGAAATTCAAAAGTAGATTAAAGAATAAATTCAAGGAATTTATCTTTGATAAAATTAATGGGAATCTTTCCCTATGAATGTGAAATTTAGAAACTAACTGTCGGTTAGCCAAGCAGAATGGTTTTCTGGATATTGATCTGATGTTGGTTTCGGCCTTCGGGGTTAATATTTGGGGAACTATTCTCTTGATTAATTTACGGTTAGTGACTAATGAATTGGAATGAGGCGTATGTTGTGTTTGTGTAACACTTATTTAAAATATACGCGAGTTATTCGGGAAGACCGGGTTTATCCCATTCTGAATAACTGATACGACGATAAGTCGAAGATGAAGACGATGGTCGAAGACCGGAAGTCTTCACGTCGTTTGGGTGATAACTGATGATCTTGATTGGGCTGTACACCCAAGAAGATGGAAACAGTTGGTGATCGTCCAGACGTACTTGGAGATCGATGGATATGCGGGGTACTAGGTGCCTCCGGTTTCGTTCAGACCCAGAACGGACTTGTAAATGGACTGTGTGTCTGACATTGGATTTTAGTCTGTGTGATTGATTTCTATTAAATATATATCTGTTTGGCGGCGGAGAATTTATTCTCTTGCTTAACGCCCTTCTCTGAGACGTACGAGCTCAGGGGTTATATATTTATGGATATCAAACGCATGGAGTGAATTGCCTGTGTGGCATGCCTAAGTGGCAATTGATCGAGGCTTCTGTTGAAAAGCAAAGTCTTGTGGTGATGATCAAAGCACGGCCTTTGTGGCGTAGCTTTGTGTAACGTTTACTTCGCGAGTTTCACACCCGGTATGAATCAAAAACGGGAGACGGACCTCAGGGAGGGCATGCGTTTCTTCCTAGTTAGAAGTGGCGTCAGTGGTTTTACACGCCCTGACGAGTTTGACTTATGTGGTTGTTGCTGTTGCGAGGCGCCTCGGATTGATCGGTCGTTCTCGAACCGATGGAGTCATTTAGTTGGCTCACCTACGCCCCATAGGGCGGGGAAACGCATGTTCAGGGTTTAAGTTTAATCCACATCGGTGGACCGGCCCTGACGATCCAAGGGTCACTCGAGCTCTGATCCTGAGACTAGGGCTAGGCAGTCTCGAATCGGTTGAGGACTATCTTTTGCCTCGGTTCATAGATGGAAATCCAATTTCCAAATACGTGACATTTGCGGTTTTATTTGTAAACCTATATATGGTGACATGATATATGGTACCCATGCCACCTATGATTGATACTTATGATTTGAAGTTGTTTTATACACTATGCACTTATAATAGTATCAAATGATTTGTTTTAAACGTATCAAGCATTCTTTGGTTGTTATAAGGGAAAACCCTATCCCCCGGCTTGCGTTGCATTGTGTGATAGGACCTGGGTCTTATAACAGCTTCATTTTTCTTTATTTAGCATTGCGCTGTTTGTTTTATGCACTGGTATTCTTGGGAGGAAACCCGTTCCGTGTTATACGGCGTGGTCCCTTGATTTACCAAACTTTAAAAATAAAGATTAACTGTTTTAGTTCTCACACCAATCCCATGACTGACCTGGAGTTTATTGTTTTAATCTAAACTCTGGGTGCCCTTATTTTGACACGGGCAGCTAGTAGTTTTGGTTTTGCAGATTTATATTCACAGGATCCTGGTTTACAGCTGGAATGATATCCGGAAAGCTTTGTATCCGTATATCTCTTCTAGTTGTGTATTTTATTATTTTCCGCTGCGATGTATTTAAATGTAATTTAAATCTCTGATATTTCTGTGTAATATTCATTTATACTCTGTATATCCTTGTAATCTGATGCGTTGTTATAATAAGCAATGAAATGTTCTTCTGTATGCGTTCTGTTTTGTCGTGTTCTCAAACGATAGGGCGTTTCGAACGGCCTGGATCGGTTTAGCGACTGGTTCGGACCGAGCGAAATTCCTTCTCGTCACAGTAACTTCCGGGATAATGATAAAAGTCTATTTCATTAGCACTAATAGAATCTAAGGAATGGGGATAGAACATGTTATTAGTAGCGACACAAGTAGGAGGATTATTGGTAGCTTCATGTTTCAAATGTACAGACTGAATCATTCCTTATTTCAGTATATAGTATATTAATATTAGTGCAGCAGTAAAAACGTGCAGCAAGCTAGAATTTACAAATTTAAAGCAAACTTAGAACTAAACTATCAGCCCTCAACTGAAAAATATAAGAATATTTGAAGAATTATAAAATTAAACTATCATTATCTTAACTGCTTTGGTTGGTCAGTCAAAAAAAATGGAAATCATCTTTTAACTGGTAACCATTTTGGTGCTAACAGCAGTAGTCATGTGGCTACTACCAGCAATTTTTGCTTTTCTAGTAATCCAACTTTTAAGGCTTGAATGACTTTTAAAATATACTTCATATAGATTTCATACAGATGCACAGTAAATTAAAGTAACCCTATACTACATTATTTTGTCAACTAGAATAAGGTTCTGCTGCATGCTTCCTAAATAAGAGATCTATTGTACTGACATACTTTTTTCCAAAATTATATTTTCCTATCTATGACATTGACATATTCTGATATATGTACACATCAAAATAAGATATTTTTCAAATTATGACTTATAAATTAACTATATTCAAACAATCTACTGACATTTTACTCTGAATGGATATAATACTAAGATATCGTCATTCTTAACTTTGCAAACACCAACTACAAAATATCTTTCGATTTCAACTATTAATATTGAATTCAAGGTTTTACCTTCTAAAACGATTATCAACTGTTGACTGATACGTTTCATATTAAATCAATTTCCACTTGTGTCAGCAGGTAAGAAATCAATAGAAATAGATGCCTTAATCAAATCAGTACTTTCCTAGGAAGTTCATCTTCTAAAGGATAAAGATAATGGAGCCACAATCTATCAAATCAAAGTCTTTCTTTAAATCAATCATCATTAGACATCTCATGGAAACAAAGGTTCTATAACTGATGTTCATGGGATGGCATGATATTATTTTGTATATTCCTGCTATGGATAAAACTTCTTTGGTTGTTATATATAACTGTTAATAGAAATGATTTCATTTGGCTGACTATTACTCTTGATATGCTTTTTTACACCACATTACATGAAACCAGCAAAAGATATAGGAATGCCTATCTTAGGAATTAAGAAAATATTTATAGCATTTTTCCTTGAAACCAGCATTTTAGTTCTTTTTTTTTTTAAAAATCTAATTGCTAATTATAGCTATACCAGAATTACCATTTCTATCATTCACTTCATTAGCAAAAACTCTCTTATCTTACTTCCTGTTCATTTTATCTTCTACCATTATTTTAACTTCACTCCCTAAGATAATTCCGACATCGACAATGGACAAGCATTGAATCTAATCAACACTTCTAACTATCATACCATTCTTTAGAGCCTCTTTATAAATATTGTTAACTTTGGAAGTCCTGCTCCCCTTGTTAACAAATTGCCATCTTTGTGCATTATTTCCTAAATACAATTTTTCTCTAAATCTTCCTCATGAAAGAAACACCGTTAGCTTTGGAATCAACTTCATGTTGTGCTACTTCCTCAATAGCACCGACCTCAATATTGTCACAATTAACATGGTATCTCCATTTTTTTTACAAGAAGCACATATTTCTAGTTCCCATAAATATCTAACTTGAATTCTTTGGGTACCTCCATCCATTAGCTAGGCCATGAAATTATCCACTAATTCTCTTTCTGGCATGATTTCAATAAAAGTTGAATATCAACGGAATGTTATTTTAAAACCAAATTTTGTTTATAATTAGAAGAAAATATCTTTTATTTCAAATATGAAAATATATATTTTATTTTTTTTAAAATAGCCTGAAATACGAAATTCAAAATAAGAAGCGTTATTCAACACAAAATGAAATAAATGAAGAATGAATATAATTTATCTATACTTAGAATATTAGAACATCCATAAAGGAAAAGTAAATATGTGAAAATGGTCTTTGCTAGGATTTTAACCAGGGCTTTTTGAAAAACGAATACTTGCACATTGACTTGGTCCATAAGGTGAAATTATTTAAGTTGACTAGAACATATTTTTGTGGTTACAAATCACATTTGATCATGTTTTGAGTAAACATGGTGGGACACTTCAAATGAGTATAAACCAAGACTCAATATCCCTAATAAAGTAATAACAAATATTACCAAATGCTTGTATGTCATACAGGACGGGATGAATCTACATTCATGTGATCCCATAAAGAAATTGTTGGACCCTTGAAAAGGTAAGCGATTAACGAAAATAGTAACCTTCAGCTAATATCAATCTCGGGGAAAAATAGTCTTGCATGACCGAGTTAGACGTTAAACCACATATAAAGAGAGACCTTTTTTTCATGATTAATTGTGATTGAGAGCAAACCCAGTTGATTCTGAAAGCTAACTTGATCTTATTTGATGCTAATATACAAAATCAGTCGTTATTTGGCCCTTGTATCTTATTCGCAGTGCCAAGAATTCAAGCCCAGAAAATTCAGAATATGCTAATATACTAGAAGGTTTGAATACAATTCCTTAATATTATATGAAATTATTACTAATGCATAATGCACATTTATAAATCAAACCTATTTATAATACACGCAGCTCCATCCTTAGTCTCACAGCATTCAAATTATAATAAGTCTTAGTGTATATAAGCTAAGAAAAGATGTTACAAAACATTGCATTGGCACCAAACAAAGCTGTTGTAGTGTCTTTGGACATCTGCCTTTGTTTACCTCATGCTGTTGTTCATATTTGTTTAGTAAGATCTGGCCATATTTTATAATATGAAATACATTTGAGCGTCTCAATATTCCAAACTAATGTTCAATGTATATACATATACGAGTCACAAATAATCAAATCCAATCTAGATACGTATACAAAACCAATATCAATCTATACAATGGGTTCAACGATGCCATAACTCGAACTGAGCCTTTCTATGGATCAATTAATGGTCAACAACTTAAAGGAATGGAGGCTTCTATCAAATATGTTGAAATTATATTTATTTTTCTTTTGTCTGATTTTCTTTATTTCTTTCTCCTTTTTATGTTCAGATATTGTTTATAAATAGGTTTATTAAAAAAAAGTCAGATTTCTAATTATCCTAGAATAATCTTTTCATTAATAATGGAATCTAATTCAACTATGAATTAAACATGCTTTAAATACTAATTTTAAAGCTAGTATTTCAGTCTTACAGTAAATGATTACTGTATAAAAAAGTGGTATACAAACATACCGAATGTTTACTGTAAAAAAATGATTACTGTAAATGATTTCGGTCTTACAGTAAATGATTACTATAAAAAATGTCAATCTAAAAAAATGGTATACTAAAATTGCGCAGATTCATTTTTTTTCCAGAAATATATACCAAATCTTGGTGCTCCAAGAATTGAACTTCAGACCAAATCGTGCTTCTGGCAGGTGGTTGAACTTCGAACCAAATCGAGCTTGAAGAATTGCGTTCGGACCAGATTGCGCTTCGCTTCAATTCAAATCGCTTGCTGAACTTCCAGAACTTCGGAAAGAATTGAAGAATGGAGCTTCGTGAATTTCAGGATCGAACTGCGCTTAAGTCGTTGAACTTCGGGAAGATTGAACTTGAAGAATGGATAGCTTGAGGAATAAAGCGGCAGGAGAGGACTAAGATTAAAAAAATGCGATGAGGGTGAAGATGAGTATCCTCGAGAAGCGAAAAACAAAGTGAAAATTTGGCGGCCTAAAAAATGTTGGAGGGAAGTAAAATCGTGGAACGCAATTTCACTCATGCTGAATTAAGATAATTGCAGAGCAGTCAATATAATTGCAATTAAACTTGTTGTCTTTTTAATTAAATAAATAATAGCCATTTAATAATAGCAAGTCAGGTTTTGGTGCAATCCACACTTGCTATTAATTTACTATTTTCTTGTAGTGCATCCTTGAGAATACTTGTGCGCCATTTAATCGATCCAACAAATCATCTATCCGCTGCAATGGATATTTGTTCTTTATTGTCTGTTTGTTCAGATCACGATAGTCTATGCATAGCCGTAGAGTACCGTCAGATTTTGGGACAAAAACCACTGCTGCTCCCCAATCAGAGAAACTAGGCCGGATTAGAACTTTCCATACTAGCTGTCGTGTTTGATTGTCTAATTCCTCTTTCTCTTTCAAGGACATTCTTCGAATAGCGTGAACTACTGGCCTTGCATTCGGAATTAAAGTAATTTTGAAATCTATTTCTCTCTGCGGAGGTAAGCGAACAACTTCTTCGAACACATCCGCATAGTTCTTGACGACAGGAATATCTTTCACTAGATCGGGAATATTCTCTGTAACTTCAGGGATATTTTCTATTTGAGCTGGAGAAACATCGAGAGCTGACCAGAAATCTTTTCTATCTGAAGTCGGGCCTTCACATGGTATGGTTATATAATTCCCCGATTTTGCCTTTGCCTTTATAACTCTCTCGGCGCATCTAACCTCTGCTTCATATTGGGTTAGCCAGTCCAATCCCAGAATAAGATCGAATTCATTAAAATTCATGACGATAGAGATAATAGGGAATTTATAGCAAGAAAAAGAGACAGGTACTGCATAGATCCAACTGAGATTGATGGAACCCCCAACTGGATTTTGGACCTTCACTGGTTCTTTGAGCTTCTTCAACTTCAAATCCAACTTCTTGACTGCACTCTTTGCAATAAAGCTTCGTGACGCGCCTGTGTCAAACAGTACTTTAACTGGAATGTTCTTGACATTGAGCGTGCCTTCTAAAACATCAGACCTTTCCTGAGCAGACGAAGGTGCAGGTACTTCTACCACTTCATTTACTTGTACCGCTTTAGGTTTTCTGAATAGCGGGAAGGCCTTTGAAAGATGACCAGACTGATGGCATTGGCTGCACTTCCTATTCTCTTGAAACTTCTTACCGGATTTAGATCCATCCTTTACTCGTTTCTTGAGAGATCTGCAGCTTACCGAAAGGTGTCCTTGCCTATTACAGTTATTGCACACGGCGGTCGTTACGGGTTCTTTCCCAGATTCAGCCCTTTTTCTCTTGGCACTGGGCTTCTTACGGATCTCAGACGTCGTACTAGCTTCAGGAATATCAGTTTCCGACTCTGCTTTATCACCAGAACTGACTTCTTCGTCGCATAACATTCCTTTCTTATGGAGATCTTCATACTGATAGGCCATATATATCATTTCAGAAAAAGGAAGCTTCACATGCCCCAATACTTTATTCTGGTATTTCCTTTGAAGCCCGTGAATAAATCTCATATTTTTCCTCTTCGGATTTTGAATTAGATGTGGGGCAAAGTGAGAAAGTTCATTGAATTTCTTATGATATTCGGGAATGGTCATGTCTCCTTGTATCAGATAAGAAAATTCATCGCATAATCGCTCAGTTGCTTCGGGAGGAGTAAATCTTTCCAGGAAAATCACTTTGAATTTATCCCAGGTGATATCACCTTCAGGATTATCCTTAATAACAGAATCCCACCAGAACAAAGCTTCATCTCTGAGTGCCCAGGAGGCCAGTAATCTTTTCTGGTCATCCCTAAGCTTTAATGCTTCGAAGAATTTCTCAGCCGAACGAATCCAAGCTTGTGTCTTCATAATAGATTCTTCACCAGAGAACGGTATTCCACCCATATTTCGATATTTGATTAATAGGGCCTCAATATCCGGTTCTGCATTCCTTCTGTTTCTGACACTCATTTTCTAGTACTTCTACAAATGGCAGATCAAGTGTCAGGTCACAGAAAAGATATTTTAAAACATAGAGACAAATACTTTAATGTAAATGTGTCTACTGGGGTGTTATTTCATTCTGCTTTACTCATACTAGGATATTGCTGATCCTATCTGTATAGAGTTACCCGTCCTAGAACACTACTGGTTCTATTTCTGACGAGTTCGTTCAAATGTTATATTCCAGAACTAAGCTTAACCATAGCTCTGATACCACGTTGAGACGACCCGAAATCCCGTTCAGACGGAGACAAGGGTTATCTTTGGAATATAACACAGAAACAGATAATAGCAGAACAGAATTAAATAAATACACCAGATAATGAACAATAGAATATACTGGATAAAAGTAATCATCAGAGTTACACAGTATACAGGATCTTACTTAGTACAAATACAGTTCAGCTATACATAAATGTCTACAGCGGAAAACAAACAAAATATGTACAATAGGAGCTGAACAGCCAAAAAGAGATAAATGATAGAATCCATCTTCAGCTCCAGCTATCCAGAAAAAGAACCAGCTAAACCTGAATACAAGGCTGCCCGTGTAGAAAAAGGGGCACCCGAGTTTGAAAGTGAAACAAACTACGAGTCAGTCATGAGACTGGTATGAGAAATCTACTCAACACATATATAATTTGGCTAATCATAGGACCACACCACTTTCGTGGAACGGGTTTACTCCATTGGATTGCCAGTGCTTTAAAACAAATCTTTCTTTTAAAACAACGCAATGCATTTTATAAAAATGAAGCCATTATAAGACTTAGTTCCCATCACACAATGCAACGCAAACCGGAGGATAGAGTTTTACCTTATAATGGCCAAAATATGATTGATACGAATAAAACAAAAGCATTTGATATTATGACTAGTGTTTATATGTTTCAAAACAATTTCAATCATAACTATCAATCATAGACGGCATGGGTACCATATATCATGTCGCCATATATATATACAATCAAAACCGCACGATGTCGTATTTGGAAATTGGATTTCCGTCCTGAACCAAGGCAAAAGATAGTCCTTACCGAATTAGTGACTCTCTAACCTGAGCCACAGGATCAGAGCTCGAGTGACCCTAGGAGCGACAGGGCCGGTCCACCGACGTGGATTAAAATTCCTGAACAATACGTTTCCCCGCCCTTTGGGGTGTAAACGAGCCAACGAATGACTCCATCGGACCCGGATCGTCCGATCAAACCGAGGCGCCTTGCAACAACAACAACCACATAGGTGAAAAGTATATAAATGTCAGGGCTGGTAGGTCACTGACACCACCCTAGCTAGAAAGAAACGCATGCCCTCCCTGAGGTCCTTCCTCCCGTTTCTGGTTCATACCGGGGTGTGAGGCTCGCGAATTCACGTTATACACAAAGCTACGCCATACAGGCGGTGCTTTGATCATCACCACAAGGCTTTGCTTTTCAACAGAAAACCTGATCACTGCATCTTAGCATGCCACACAGGCAATTCATGCCATGCGACTAATGTCCATCGATATACAACCTCTGAGCTCGTGCGTTTCAGAGAAGGGCGTTAAGCAAAAGAATAAATTCTCCGCCGCCAAACAGATGTATATTTAATAGAGATCAATCAACACAGGATAAAATCCAATGTCAGACACACAGTCCATTTACAAGTCCGTTCTGGGTCTGAACGAAACCGGAGGCACTAAATACCTCGCAAACCCTTCGATCACCACGTACGTCTGGATGATCACCACTCATTATCCATATTTCGGGATGCCTCCCAATCAGGACCTCGGTTACCATCCAAACGAGGTGAAGATCTCCGGTCTTCGACCACCGTCTTCATCTTCGAATTTCAATCGTCGGTCAATTATTTGAAATGAGAATTAACTCGGCCTTCTCAAATAATTCACGTACATTTAGAATTTCAAATCAATTTACTTTAATGGTTAAATCATTCGACAACAGCAATTTTGTTCTTTAATGTAATTTTCACACCAAACACATTCAACCATCAAATACTACATAAATCGAGCAAATTCAGTTTATTTCTATCCCATATCGTTTAGGATATTTTATAACGGTTTATCGCTATTTTTATTTATTTTAAAATAGCCAATTTATTCAAAACGACGCTTCGGGCCATAACGCGGCCGTGGCGCTGTTTTTCTTCAGATTTGATTTACACATATCTGAAAATCTAACCGTTGGATTCTCATAAAATTTACATCATTAGAAAGGTCTTTCCAAAACAAATCCAACGGTTCCAGTTTCGGGAAAATCCGACGGTCGGATCTCCCGGTACAATCTTTTGAATTTTCGATTTCAAAATACGAACTGCAGCGTCGTTATTCGATTAAATATAATTATATATATATATATATATATATATAAATATAATCGTTCCTGGCGCTGTTTTTCTTTAGATTTGATTTAAACATTCCAGACAATCCATCCGTTGGATTTTTACAAGGTTGGTGCTGTTGGGAAGATATTTCCAAGGCGAACCCGACGGTTGAGGTTTCAGGAAAATCCAATGGTCGGATTTCCTGCACTAGTTGTTTGAAATCATGGTTTCAAAATGCGAACTACACGACTACGTTTCGTTTTAATTTTATTTATATTTATATATTTATATAAATATAGTTCATTCGATGATTTCAATATCGTTTTCACTTCAAATATTTCACTAACGCCTTAAAATTTTGGAAAATTTCGCCATAACCTCCCCTGCACCGGGAGCATCGGGAAATCGCAAATAGCTTTCCCGGTCCTTCTAATCTCAAGAAGAAAAAGAAAAAGCCAAGCGGCTAGCCAACAGGCTCATAAAATCATCACCCAAACAAAACAGTAAATGTGTACCTATTTGTCGGGCACAAAATTTTATTCCTCTTCTCTAGCCCCTTTGCTATAACCTGTTCAAGGAATATGCATGTACATATATATGGTTCTCACCATTTATCATTTTCTATTCAACTTCATATTTGATTTCTATTTGGTTTAAAAAAAACACCATTCATTCTAATGTTACATACATAGGTACAAATCATTTCATTAGCTAATTAATGAATATTTCAACTCATATATGTTTATTTGAACAAGTGGCTATTCTTAACACTTCACGTTTCAACGATTCATGCATACAATAAAATGTGATTTTTATTGTAAAACAATTCATTTCAAAACACTATTTTTCTATATAGTTCATATAGGTGACAAAAATAGGATTTTTATCATAAAACAATTTCTTTTAAAACGAGATTATTTTACACAGTTCATATAGTCGATAAAAGGTGATTTTTTTTTTATCAAACAATTTATTTCAAAATATGAATACCATTCAACACATGAATTTCAAATCAACGAATGAATATCGATTCAACACATGAAGGTTTTCTATAGTTTCTATATATAGATAAAAATGTGATTTTTTTTATATTTAAAACGCGAATACCATTCAACACATGAATTTCTAATCAACGAATGAATATCGATTCAACACATGAAGGTTTTCTATTAAATGGATAAATATAGTTTTAGCAAATGAAAATAATTCAAACACATGAATATCATTCAAAATTTCGGCAGCATAACGGCAGGGTAGTTAAAACCGGGACCGTTCCTAGTACGGCTCCTCGCTCTACCTTAAAACCTCGCGGTTTTTGACAATAGGGATCATGCATCTAGTTCGCACGTAGGCGGCATGTATATATTTATTTCATTTCCACAAACTAATCCTATGTGGTTTCAACCAAATATTTCTCAACCACAAATGGGTATTTTTCAACCACAATCAATCAATATCAACCACAAACAATCCCAAACAACCATTCGTTATCAATCAATTTTCACACAATTTCAACAAATAAATATCGTCCATGGTTTGTGGACGAGGGGCGTATATATATATATATATATATATATATATATATATATATATATATATATATATATATATAGCAATTCACTTTTATTTCAACACATATATAACTTATACATCGAACGTACAACTTATACAATGCTTATACAAGAGGTGTACAACGCTAATATAACTCATACATCGACTATATAATTTATACATCGTCGTTTTCCATATTTTTTTTTAAATTAGAAATCTCACATTGGGTTCCACTCCACCAAAAATAGCAGAAGGCTCAGAAAAATACGCGGTCTCTTCTAAAATGTAGAAGGCGTCCACACAGTCACGATGTTTCCTGTTTCATCGAATTTCGTTAACATAGCAAAAAGATATGATTTTTCGAAGTTTGCAACGGTTTTAAACTGTCGAAATCAGTTAAATAATTAACAGCCGATTACCTTTCAGAATCTTCAAAACTAGGTTTCGATCTTTCAGGCAATCCGTTGATTGTTGCTTCGATCGGCCAGCGCCACCTTGTCGGGCTAGGAGAGGCGCACGTGCGCCAGGGAGGAGGTTGAGCTCGGTGGTCCCCAGGCGGCGGAATCGGGGTGCGAACGGCCAAACTTCTCGAGGGTGGTTCTCCCTCTACAGGCCACGAAAAAAATCCAATACTTATATGGATTTGAAGATCACGAGAAGTACTACAAAAACCTCAACTGTGGCATTGGATTTCATTGAGCGGATCAGAAGAAAAAGAGGAGAGAAGGGAGCGGCCAATTTCCGCCGTTGCTCGAGTCGGGGAGAGAGAAAAATCGGAGGGGGGGGGGTGCGTTCTGACGTGGCCCAATCATTTTTTTTTATTTATAAAGTTTTAAAAATCCGAAAATACCCCTTGCCTCTCGCGAACCCCTATCCAAACCCAACGACTGTCGTCCCTAGCGTTTTACCCCCATTCCGAACACAATGAGATATGTTTCGCAGGCCCATTCGACTGTTTCAGTCAGTTTCCATTCAAATCA
Organism: Allium sativum; assembly: GCA_030737875.1. NCBI lineage: Eukaryota > Viridiplantae > Streptophyta > Magnoliopsida > Asparagales > Amaryllidaceae > Allium > Allium sativum. The sequence continues at coordinate 58,226,763 of CM060917.1, forward strand.
AAATATAAAACATTCAATATTTAATTTGAACGTACATTTCAATTTGCCAGGGCCACAAACTGATTCAAAAAATTCCAGAAAAATAAATCTAGCTATGTTTTGACGATACGGTCCCAACAAAACTAGTTTTGTCGAATTCTGAGATCGTTTGCAAAAAGGCCCATTTTTGGTCGATCCAATTTAACTGTAATTGACCAAAACACATTTTCTTTTGCCACGCTCACATACTAGCTTCAAAAATTATGAAATTTGAAACCTAACAATAACTTCTCATCCCGGATCCAACAAAAGTGGTTTCGTCGAATTCCGAGGTCGTATGCAAAATGGCCAATTTCACGGGCTATATAAATTCCATAGCGACCGTTCTGAAAATTCATTCGGCCATAACTTTTGCTTTCCGCTATGAAAATTCGATTTTTCAGATTCTTTAGAAAGGTATTCACTAACAGATTTAAATATTTTTGGTTTCACTAAAATCTGGATTGTTTTGCTCCTGGTACAGTCCGACAAAGTTTGAATCCAATTTTTGAAACTGCAGCGCCTTTTCAGGCCTCATTTATAATTAAAATTAATTATATTCGTTTTCAATTGTCGATTCAAACTCACTTTTCATTGCCATTACCTAAAATATTTATTTTAAATATTTAAAATCCATTATTTTAGCCAATTTAAAAATTTTAAATTGGTTCATATTTTCTGGGTCGTTACATATTATAAGTGCATAGTGTATAAACAACTTCAAATCATAAGTATCAATCATAGGCGGCATAAGTGCCCCATCCCACTATGTCGCCATACTAGGCTCTACAAATAAAACCGCAAATGTCACGTATTTGAAAATTGGATTTCCGTCTGTGAACTGAGGCTAGGGATCGTCCTCACCGTCTTCGAGACTCTCTAGCCCGAGCCTCAGGGTCAGAGCGCATTGACCCTTGGAGCGACAGGGCCGGTACACCGATGTGGATTAAAATGCCTGAACACTGCGTTTCCCCGCCCTTTGGGGCGTAAATGAGCCAATGAATGGCTCCATCGGTTCGAGAACGACCGATATATCCGAGGCGCCTCGCAACAGCAACAACCACACAGGTGAAAAGTATATAAATGTCAGGGCTGGTAGGTCACTGACACCAACCTAGCTAGAAAGAAACGCATGCCCTCCCTGAGGTCCGTCTCCCGTTTTTGGTTCACAACTGGGGTGTGAGGCTCGCGAATTCACGTTACACAAAGCTATGCCACACAGGCTGTGCTTTGATCATCACCACAAGACTTTGCTTTTTAACAGAAGCCTCGATCAATTGCATCTTAGCATGCCACACAGGCAAACCACTCTATGCAACCGATATCAGTCACACAGAATGAAATCCAATGTCAGACACACAGTCCATTTACAAGTCCGTTCTGGGTCTGAACGAAACCGGAGGCACTTTCCTCGCATATCCATCGATCTCCAAGCACATCTGGACGACCACCGATTGATTCCCTCATCTTGGGTGTACAGCCCAATCAAGATCATCAGTAATCACCCAAACGATGAGAAGACTTCCGGTCTTCAAACACCGTCTTCATCTTTGAATTATCGTCGTATCAGTTATTCATAATGGGATAAACCCGGTCTTTCCGAATAACTCGCGTATATTTTAAATAAGTGTTACACAAACACAACATACGCCTCATTCCAATTCATCAGTCACTAACCGTAAATTAATCAAGAGATTAATTTCCCAAATATTAACCCCGAAGGCCGAAACCAACATCAGATCAATATCCAGAAAACCATTCTGCTTGGCTAATCGACAGTTAGTTTCTAAATTTCACATTCATAGGGAAAGGTTCCCATTAATTTTATCCAAGATAAATTCCTTGAATTTATTCTCTAATCTTCTTTTGAATTTCGATTCAACTAGTCGGGATTAACGAACCTTACCGAAGTAACCATTTGTTTTAATTTCCCAATCCCAACCTATTCATCCCATGAAGTAAAACTGGTAATACTTCATATCTAACACCACGGTGATATCGGTAAATTCAATTACCATTTCACGTTCAAATCTAATTAAAGATTTAACTATCGCCTGGAGTAAAACTGGTGATACTCCATTCTCGATCTTTTCAATCTAATTAAAGATTCATTAAAACTCCACTTAGTTTTAATCTGTGACTGGGTTAAAGAATCAGTGTCATTTAAAACATGGTTCACGATAAACCCAAAATCACATCACATTTCATTCAGTCCCTAACCGTGAATTAGCAAGTGAGCAATTCCCTAAGTATTAACCCCGAAGGCCGAAACCAACATCAGATCAATACCCCAGAAACCATTCAACTAAACTAATCTCCAGTTAGTTTCTGATTTTCTTAACTCTTTTGGGTCTAAGAACAGTATTATTGAAGATTCCGTTCACGACAACCCAAAATCATATTTCATTAATTATCGGGTTAAAGAACAAGTGTTATTTAAAACACCATTCACGATAAACCCAAATCACATTTGATATTAAATACAAGGCTCTGAATAGAAAATGTATCGGCTTATATTCAATACCAAACTCTACGACTAACAAATATCATATTGGAAATAACGATATAAATATATCTTTCAAATTTCCATAACAATATCTGTATAATCACAAAATCCAACATCGAAATATTCCGAAGACAATTTCGATTCAAATCCATTCCAATTCAATTATTGGAAATTCTGGTTACTTTTAAAACACTTTTCAAATTCAATTTATTTATTTAAAAATAAATAGAATTATTATTCTAGTTCAAAACTAGTTCATTTCGGTAAAAATCTATTTTTATCTTTTCAAATATGGAGTTTTTCATCCCAATTTTTCCGAAATAATTTCTTATGATTTTACACAAATTATTACTATTTTTAATAATTTTATCAAGGCCCGTACAGTCGATTTCCATCAATGGCCATCGAACTGCACTTATAGCGACCTTTTCCAAATTTGATTTGAATGTAACTCCAAATCCAACCGTTAGAATTCAAATTTTTAATATTCATCAGAAAGCTCTTTTCGATACGAACCCAACGGTTCCGGTTTTAGGAGAATCCGACGGTCAGATCTACCGCAAAATCCATTCGAAGTCAATGGTCGAAATTCGCGAACTGCCGTGGCGCGACGCGTTCTATTCAGGCCATTATATTATATATATAATATATACTTCGTCGATTTCATTTTTAAAACGTATTTTATAAATCGTTTTAAATTCGTTTTCAAACGATTTCAACTCCCTTTTCGAATTCAAAACAAAATCGAATTTTCCAACATAAATTCATTTTCTTTTCATTTCGAATTGATTTAATTCAAATTGATTTCTAATTCAATTTCTGTTCGTTTTCAATTCAATTCAATTTCAATTTCAATTCGAATTCATTTCTATTCAATTTCAATTTGAATTCATTTCTATTCATTTTCAATTTAAATTCATTTCAATTCAATTTCAGTTTGAATTCATTTCAATTCAATTTCAGTTCGAATTCATTTCAATTCAATTTCAGTTCGAATTCCTTTCTATTCAATTTTAATTTGAATTCATTTCTATTCAAAATATCAGATTTTGAAATCACTTTCGATATTCGTTATAAAATGAATAAAATCGATACAAATATCCTTCACGTCAAAATGGCGTCAATCTATCAACACGGCTTCATATATTTCTATTTTCAAATATTCTATTTTAAATATTTTTATTCTCAAATATTTCTATTCAAATATTTCTTTTACAAATATTTCTATTCAAATATTTCTTTTTCAAATATTTCTTTTTTTAAAACTGGAATGAGGCCCAAACAATTACCATATAATGTTAATTATATGGATTTTCTACAACACAGGTATATATCAACGATGACAAATAATCAACCATCATCCAAAGTGCATTCTACACTGTATAAGCATCAAATATAAATATCTAACGCTTATAACAGTCTGTCAATCAATCGATCGACATACAGCTAATTATTGGGACTAGTGTATGTCATATATCATCCCAATACCCGTGTGGGGTTTCAAACAATCAAACACAGATTTTATTTGTGCAGTTGGGCGATGTGTAAAATTTATCGTCCCAATCAATATCAGTCAAATGTGTGTATATAAACAAATCGGCCGATTTGTTTATAATTATTTATTCACTTTCGCGTTAAAAATTATATTTTTAACGATAATTAATTTATTTCAACCCATCTATATTTATTATCGATTTCACATCAACAACACAAACAAATTTCACAACACATCAATTAAACAAACAAGCCATCCATGGTCTGTGGATGACGGGTGTCGGGTGCTACTAAGCACCGTCTGCATCCTAGTATATATATATATATATATATATATATATATATATATATATATATATATAACTAGAAAAAGGAATTTAGAGTGAGAAGTTCTCACCGATAGCTAATCCAATACGCCACGACTCTTCTTTGTAGAAATCTTCGCCGTTCTCTTCTTTCATCACTTTCGTTGACCGTATTCACTACATATATATAAAAATCACATTTTTACTTCGCTATTCAATATATAAAAATCGTATTTTTACTATGCTATTCAATATATAAAAATCGTATTTTTACTATGCTATTCAATATATAAAATTCGTATTTTTACTATGCTATTCAGTATATAAAAATTGTATTTTTACTATGCTATTCAATATATAAAAATCGTATTTTTACTATGCTATTCAATATATAAAAATCGTATTTTTACTATGTTATTCAATATAAATATCGTATTTTTACTATGCTATTCAATATATAAAAATCTTATTTTTACTATGCTATTCAATATATAAAAATCGTATTTTTACTATGCTATTCAATATATAAAAATCGTATTTTTACTATGCTATTCAATATATAAAAATCGATTCTTTACTTTGTTTTTCCATATATATAAATCTATTCTTTACTTTGTTTTTCCATATATAAAAATCTATTCTTTTTTTGTTTTTCCATATATAAAAATCTATTCTTTTTAAAAAAAATCAAATCTTTTTGTTTTAAAAATCAAAGCTTTATAGTTTATAAAAATCATACTCTTTTATTTTAAACTATTACATAAGAAAAAAAACGATATCTTTATATAGTAATAACTTTATATAAACAAATCATAATAAAGTAAAACAAAATAACTTACATCGTTCGAAGGGGGGTTCTGCGCTGTGTCGGAAGCGGTTGCAGGGGGCGGCGGGCTCCGTAGTTGGTCGTAGTGGCGTAGTGGGAGGCGGATTTGGGCGTGGAAGCTGATTTGGGGGTTCTCTGGTGAGGTGACTGCGGGTTGTGGGTTTCAGGAGGGGGAGGAGGACCAGAGCGAGGCGGCTTCAGGTGGGGGTGGCCGGCGGAGCGTCGCGGGGGGTGGATGGAGGCGGTAGGGGTTGCTCGTGGGTTTTTTTTTCATTCGTTCGATTGAAATGAACGGTGTTGGGGGGCCAGAGGAGTTAAAAGGGAGAGAGTTAATTTTTAATTTATTTATTTTAATTTCAAAAAGGTACTTTTATTTTCGACCTCGAAACAAGGCCCACCGCTTGTCGTCCATAGCTAATTACCCCCATTCCGAACACAATGGGATATGTATCATAGGCTGATTCGACTGTTTCGACCAGTTTTCGTTAAATCAACATATAACTCTATATATTGAATTTGAACGCGCATTTAAATTTACCGGGGCCACATACAGCCTCCAAAAATTCCGGAAAAATATTTTCTAGCTTCGTATTGACGATACGGTCCTAACAAAACTAGTTTCATCAAATTTTGAGACCGTTTGAAAAATGGCCATTTTCCAGTCGATTAAATTCAACTGAAATGGTCAAAACACGTTTTCCTTTGCCACGCTCACATATTGATTCGAAAAATTATGAAATTTGAAATCTAGCAATAACTTTACATCACGGACCCAACAAAAGTGGTTTCGTCGAATTCCGAGGTCGTTTGCAAAATGGCTATTTTTAAGGGCTTGAATTCCATAGCGACTATTCAGAATTTTCAACTGGACGTATCTTTTGATTCCCGTTATGAAATTTTGATTTTTCGGATTCGTTGGAAAGATATTCTCAATTAGATTCAAATATTTTTGGTTTCACTAAAATCCGTCTTATTTTGAATCCTGTACATTCAATTGAAGTTTGAAATCGAATTATCGAACTACCGCGCCATTTTCAATTCCTTTTATAATTATAAATAAATATTTATATTCTATCGTCAATTCAAACGAATATATACGTTCGAATTATATTCAAAATAAATTTCTCGTCGATATTATTTAAAATAATCAAAATTCGCTAAAATTACCAAAATAAAAATTTTAAACTGGCCCAGATTTTCGGGTTGTTACAATCTCCCCCACTTAAAACTTTTCATCCCCGAAGAGGAACAAAGTCGAAAGTGGTTTGATCAATCAACTCTACGTTCGATATGGCTTCCATTCTCCAACTTTTCAGTTTCTGAGAATTTTCAAATTCTTCAAAAATTTGGCTAACACCCTAAATTTTCGAAAAATTTCGCCATAACCTCCCCTGCACCGGGAGCCACGGGACAATCCCGAAATTGCCATACAGGCCTTCTGATCTCAAAAAGAAAAAGAAAAAGCCAAGCGGCTAGCCAATCGGCTCATAAAATCATCATCCCCCAAACAAAACAGTAAATTATGGTAAACATGTACCTATTTGTCGGGCAAACAAATTTTATTCTCTGCTCTAGCCTCCTTGCTATGACCTGTTCAATGTAAGTACATGTATATGCAAGCAAATTCGACCAAATTTCAATACAATTCACTATTTGATACAATTTGGCTCAAGGTTCAACATTTTAATTAATCAAACTATAATCAAACAACACAATCAGCAATCAATTAGTTGATTATCATTTCAAATTTATAACTTTGATACATAGTCAAAAATCAGATTTTTGATGCAAAATTACAACAATAAGCCCTATCTAATTTTGGTTCTCACAACAGTCAATAGGAAGTATATAGATATTACACGTTCGTCACTCGAATATAAATTTTGATGATGATATATCAATCATCAGAATCACCCCCGGGTGACTAGAGTGTAACTCTATATCTGTCCAATATATCAAAACTTCGAATACACGCTATCTAGGTGCATACGCAAAATCTTTATATATTGGATTGTCCTAATCAATATGAAATAAATAATCAAATACGAATAATTGATTTTAAATTTTCAAAACAAAATTCGCTTCATTTTAAAAATATACTCTTCACACTCGTCCTAGGATACTACTGATCCTATCTCTAACGAGTCATTCTCGTTGGATATTACTAATCCAATATCTGATGAATTCTTTCGTATGGTTCTAAGGCGCCTTGTTCTCTGAGCTTTGTAAACCAAAGCTATGATACCAACTGTAAAAATCCGTAACCTCCCCGTAAAGGAAAGAGCGGATAGTTCGAGAACAAGACACAACAGAACGCAGACGGAAGAACATTTCATTGTATATTGCAACAATACCATCAGATTACAAGAATATACAGAGTATAAATGAATATTACACAGAAATATCATAGATTTAAATTACATTTAAATACATAGTAGCGGAAAATAATACAATACACAACTAGAAGGGATATACGGATACAAAGCTTTCCGGATATCGTTCCAGCTGTAAACCAGGATCCTGTGAATATAAATATGCAAAACCAAAACTACTAGCTGCCCGTGTCAAAATAAGGGCACCCAGAGTTTAGGTTAAAACAATAAACTCCAGGTCAGTCATGGGACTGGTGTGAGAACTAAAACAGTTATTAATCTTTATTTTCAAGGTAAGGTAAATCAAGGGACCACGCCGTATAACACGGAACGGGTTTCCTCCCAAGAACACTAGTGCATAAAACAACAACGCAATGCTAAATAAAGAAAAATGAAGCTATTATAAGACCCAGGTCCCATCACATAATGCAACGCAAGCCAGAGGATAGGGTTTTTACCTTATAATAGCCAAGAATGCTTGATACGTTTAAAACAAATCATTTGATACTATTATAAGTGCATAGTGTATAAACAACTTCAAATCATAAGTATCAATCATAGGCGGCATAAGTGCCCCATCCCACTATGTCGCCATACTAGGCTCTACAAATAAAACCGAAAATGTCACGTATTTGAAAATTGGATTTCCGTCTGTGAACTGAGGCTAGGGATCATCTTCACCGTCTTCGAGACTCTCTAGCCCGAGCCTCAGGGTCAGAGCGCATCGACCCTTGGAGCGACAGGGCCGGTCCACCGATGTAGATTGAAATGCCTGAACACTGCGTTTCCCCGCCCTTTGGGGCGTAAATGAGCCAACAAATGGCTCCATCGGTTCGAGAACGACCGATATATCTGAGGCGCCTCGCAACAACAACAACCACACAGGTGAAAAGTATATAAATGTCAGGGCTGGTAGGTCACTGACACCACCCTAGCTAGAAAGAAACGCATGCTCTCCCTGAGGTCCGTCTCCCATTTTTGGTTTACAACCGGGGTGTGAGGCTCGCGAATTCACGTTACACAAAGCTGTGCCAAACAGGTTGTGCTTTGATCATCACCACAAGACTTTGCTTTTCAACAGAAGCCTCGATCAATTGCATCTTAGCATGCCACACAGGCAAACCACTCTATGCAACCGATATCAGTCACACAGAATGAAATCCAATGTCAGACACACAGTCCATTTACAAGTCCGTTCTGGGTCTGAACGAAACCGTAGGCACTATCCTCGCATATCCATCGATCTCCAAGCACATTTGGACGACCACCGATTGATTCCCTCATCTTGGGTGTACAGCCCAATCAAGATCATCAGTAATCACCCAAAGGATGTGAAGACTTCCGGTCTTTAAACACCGTCTTCATCTTCAACTTATCGTCGTATCAGTTATTCAGAATGGGATAAACCTGGTCTTTCCGAATAACTCGCGTATATTTTAAATAAGTGTTACACAAACACAACATACGCCTCATTCCAATTCATCAGTCACTAACCGTAAATTAATCAAGAGAATAATTTCCCAAATATTAACCCCGAAGGCCGAAACCAACATCAGATCAATATCCAAAAAACCATTCTGCTTGGCTAACCGACAGTTAGTTTCTAAATTTCACATTCATAGGGAAAGGTTCCCATTAATTTTATCCAAGATAAATTCCTTGAATTTATTCTCTAATCTTCTTTTGAATTTCGATTCAACTAGTCGGGATTAACGAACCTTACCGAAGTAACCATTTGTTTTAATTTCCCAATCCCAACCTATTCATCCCATGAAGTAAAACTGGTAATACTTCATATCTAACACCATGGTGATATCGGTAAATTCAATTACCATTTCACGTTCAAATCTAAGTAAAGATTTAACTATCGCCTGGAGTAAAACTGGTGATACTCCATTCTCGATCTTTTCAATCTAATTAAAGATTCATTAAAACTCCACTTAGTTTTAATCTGTGACTGGGTTAAAGAATCAGTGTCATTTAAAACACGGTTCACGATAAACCCAAAATCACATCACATTTCATTCAGTCCCTAACCGTGAATTAGCAAGTGAGCAATTCCCTAAGTATTAACCCCGAAGGCCGAAACCAACATCAGATCAATACCCCGGAAACCATTCAACTAAACTAATCTCCAGTTAGTTTCTGATTTTCTTAACTCCTTTAGGTCTAAGAACAATATTATTGAAGATACCATTCACGACAACCCAAAATCATATTTCATTAATTATCGGGTTAAAGAACAAGTGTTATTTAAAACACCATTCACGATAAACCCAAATCACATTTGATATTAAATACAAGGCTCTGAATAGAAAATATATCGGCTTATATTCAATACCAAACTCTACGACTAACAAATATCATATTGGAAATAACGATATAAATATATCTTTCAAATTTCCATAACAATATCTGTATAATCACGAAATCCAACATTGAAATATTCCAAAGACAATTTCGATTCAAATCCATTCCAATTCAATTATTGGAAATTCTGGTTACTTTTAAAACCCTTTTCAAATTCAATTTATTTATTTAAAAATAAATAGAATTATAATTCTAGTTCAAAACTAGTTCATTTCGATAAAAATCTATTTTTATCTTTTCAAATATGGAGTTTTTCATCCCAATTTTCCCAAATAATTTCTGATGATTTTACATAAATTATTACTATTTTTAATAATTTTATCAAGGCTCGTACAGTCGATTTCCATCAATGGCCATCGAACTGCACTTACAACGACCTTTTCCAAATTTGATTTGAACGTAACTCCAAATACAACCGTTAGATTTCAAATTTTTAATATTCATCAGAAAGCTCTTTTCGATACGAACCCAACGGTTCCGGTTTTAGGAGAATCCGACGGTCGGATCTCCCGCAATATCCATTCGAAGTCAATGGTCGAAATTCGCGAACTGCCGCGGCGCGGCGCGTTCTATTCAGGCCATTATATTATATATAATATATATAATATATACTTCATCGAATTCCTTTTTAAAACGTATTTTATAAATCGTTTTAAATTCGTTTTCAAATGATTTCAAATCCCTTTTCGAATTCAAATCAAAATCGAATTTTCCAACATAAATTCATTTTCTTTTCATTTCGAATTGATTTAATTCAAATTGATTTCTAATTCAATTTCTGTTCGTTTTCAATTCAATTCATTTTCAATTTCAATTCGAATTCATTTCTATTCAATTTCAATTTGAATTCATTTCTATTCATTTTCAATTTGAATTCATTTCAATTCAATTTCAGTTTGAATTCATTTCAATTCAATTTCAGTTCGAATTCATTTCAATTCAATTTCAATTCGAATTCCTTTCTATTCAATTTCAATTTGAATTCATTTCTATTCAAAATATCAGATTTTGAAATCACTTTCGATATTCGTTATAAAATGAATAAAATCGATATAAATATCGTTCATGTCAAAATGGCGTCAATCTATCAACACGGCTTCATATATTTCTATTTTCAAATATTCTATTTCAAATATTTTTATTCTCAAATATTTCTATTCAAATATTTCTTTTACAAATATTTCTATTCAAATATTTCTTTTTCAAATATTTCTTTTTTTAAAACTGGAATGAGGCCCAAACAATTACCATATAATGTTAATTATATGGATTTTCTACAATACAGGTATATATCAACGATGACAAATAATTAACCATCATCCAAAGTGCATTCTACACTGTATAAGCATCAAATATAAATATCTAACGCTTATAACTGTCTGTCAATCAATCGATCGACATACAGCTAATTATTGGGACTAGTGTATGTCATATATCATCCCAATACCCGTGTGGGGTTTCAAACAATCAAACACAGATTTTATTTGTGCAGTTGGGCGATGTGTAAAATTTATCGTCCCAATCAATATCAGTCAAATGTGTGTATATAAACAAATCAGCCGATTTGTTTATAATTATTTATTCACTTTCACGTTAAAAATTATATTTTTAACGATAATTAATTTATTTCAACCCATCTATATTTATTATCGATTTCACATCAACAACACAAACAAATTTCACAACACATCAATTAAACAAACAAGCCATCCATGGTCTGTGGATGACGGGTGTCGGGTGCTACTAAGCACCGTCTGCATTCTAGTATATATATATATATAACTAGAAAAAGGAATTTAGAGTGAGAAGTTCTCACCGATAGCTAATCCAATACGCCACGACTCTTCTTTGTAGAAATCTTCGCCGTTCTCTTCTTTCATCACTTTCGTTGACCGTATTCACTACATATATATAAAAATCACATTTTTACTTCGCTATTCAATATATAAAAATCGTATTTTTACTATGCTATTCAATATATAAAAATCATATTTTTACTATGCTATTCAGTATATAAAAAACGTATTTTTACTATGCTATTCAGTATATAAAAATCGTATTTTTACTATGCTATTCAATATATAAAAATCGTATTTTTACTATGCTATTCAATATATAAAAATCGTATTTTTACTATGCTATTCAATATATAAAAATCGTATTTTTACTATGCTATTCAATATATAAAAATCGATTCTTTACTTTATTTTTCCATATATATAAATCTATTCTTTACTTTGTTTTTCCATATATAAAAATCCATTCTTTTTTTGTTTTTCCATATATAAAAATCTATTATTTTTTTTTAAAAAAAAATCAAATCTTTTTGTTTTATAAATCAAAGCTTGATAGTTTATAAAAATCATACTCTTCTATTTTAAACTATTACATAAGAAAAAAAACGATATCTTTATATAGTAATAACTTTATATAAACAAATCATAATAAAGTAAAACAAAATAACTTACATTGTTCGAAGGGCAGGGTTCTGTGCTGTGTCGGAAGCGGTTGCGGTGGGCGACGGGGTCCGCAATTGGTCGTAGTGGCGCAGTGGGAGGCGGATTTGGGCGTGGAAGCTGATTTGGGGGTTCTCTGGTGAGGTGACTGCGGGTTGTGGGTTTCAGGAGGGGGAGGAGGACCAGAGCGAGGCGGCGTCAGGTGGGGGTGGCCGGCGGAGCGTCGCGGTGGGTGGATGGAGGCGGTAGGGGGTTGCGCATGGTTTTTTTTTTCATTCGTTCGATTGAAATGAACGGTGATGGGGGGGCCAGAGGAGTTAAAAGGGAGAGAGTTAATTTTTAATTAATTTATTTATTTTAATTTCAAAAAGGTACTTTTATTTTCGACCTCGAAACAAGGCCACCGCCTGTCGTCCATAGCTAATTACCCCCATTCCTAACACAATGGGATTTGTATCGTAGGCTGATTCGGTCAGTTTTTGTTAAATCAACATATAACTCTATATATTGAATTTGAAGGCGCATTTAAATTTACCGGGGCCATATACAGCCTCCAAAAATTCAAGAAAAATATTTTCTAGCTTCGTATTGATGATACGGTCCTAACAAAACTAGTTTCATCAAATTTTGAGACCGTTTGAAAATGGCCATTTTCCAGTCGATTAAATTCAACTGAAATGGTCAAAACACGTTTTCTTTTGCCACGCTCACATATTGATTCGAAAAATTATGAAATTTGAAATCTAGCAATAACTTTACATCACGGACCCAACAAAAGTGGTTTCGTCGAATTCCGAGGTCGTTTGCAAAATGGCTATTTTTAAGGGCTTGAATTCCATAGCGACTATTCAGAATTTTCAACTGGATGTATCTTTTGATTCCCGTTATGAAATTTTGATTTTTCGGATTCGTTGGAAAGATATTCTTAATTAGATTCAAATATTTTTGGTTTCACTAAAATCCGGCTTATTTTGAATCCTGTACATTCAATTGAAGTTTGAAATCGAATTATCGAACTACCGCGCCATTTTCAATTTCTTTTATAATTATAAATAAATATTTATATTCTATCGTTGATTCAAACGAATATCTACGTTCGAATTATATTCAAAATAAATTTCTTGTCGATATTATTTAAAATAATTCATTTTAAATAATCAAAATTCGCTAAAATTGCCAAAATAAAATTTTTAAACTGGCCCAGATTTTCGGGTTGTTACAACTCTAAACGATTAACTCTAACCTTAACGATTAACTCTAATTCCTTTTATAATCCTACTTACTTTCCAAATATTTCCTTTTATGATATCTTATTTATTTTCTAAATAAATATTCCTTTTATCTTCCTATTTGTTCAACAAATATTCCCTTTTCAATTCTATTTATTTAACAAATAAATATTTTCCTTTTATAATCTATTTAAAAATGTTTTGCAATTATTTCCTTTTCAATTCTATTTATAAGTGTTTTACAAATATTCCCTTTCCAATTCTATTTGTTAATGTTTTACAAATATTTCCTTTTCTATTCTATTTGTAAATGTTTTAGAAATATTCCCAATTCAATTCTATTTGTAAATATTTTACAAATATTTCCTTTTCAATTTGTTTCACAAATATTTTCCTTTATAAAATTATTTTCCTTTTATATATAAAATACATTGTTTTATATAAATAATTCATTTTCAAAATACACTTTGAAAATCCCCTTTTCTACATCCCAGTATTTCTTACGGTATTTAAAGTACCAAATAACAATGATTGATATCATTCAAACACACATAATCAACACAGATTATATATCACATCATATATTACAATATATGAAAAACAGTAAAATAAATGTTGAGGAATCCAGTTGGATTCCTCCGACCTGTTTCCCTACATCCACAGATGTTAAACAATACAATTAACATCAATGTCATTTTACTATGAAATATTCTACTAAACAGAATGAATTTATATATATATATATATATATATATATACACACACACACACATATAACCAGATCTATAATGTCAACCAATTACTTAGCAGTTAAACCAAACAGTCAATACACAACAATCAATCATCATTTATCAGTTCTAAATGTACGTTATAAAAATATGAACTGGTAGAGTTAGTGAGTTTTACTAACTTTGGACGATCATCGTTAATAACGATAACCATCGCTTGATTCAGACGGACAATTTATTTTGCTATAAATTGTAATGAACTCCAAATTACTTTTAGTCAGTTCCATTCTGTAGGCGTCGTCCATACGATCTTAACGGATCTTGTTTTGTACGATTCTGATATCGTATGATAAAGTTACACTTTATATAAGTTCGTAAAAAAATTAAATATCATTAACAAAGCAATAAACTAAACATTATTATTTTGGGCCTCACCCTAGCCAACGTCGGCCCAACTACAATCCAACCCGCACCCCACATTTGAAGCTTCTTCCTCGATGAAAATATCGCCTCCAGATACATTCATCACCGCCCCCTTTAAGTTCCACTGCACCCTCATTCTTTCATGAAACTTCAAACTAAAATCATAATTGAATTCTCCTTCTATAACTCAACACCTTTATACCCAATTTTTCCAACTCGGCCTCTCCATAGAAAACGCATCGAAACCCAAAAATAGCTGAACACAGTAAAACATTCGAACTCTTTTATCACTAAACAACCCCAAAACTCCTCAATCGAAGCTAGACTCCACCACAATCTCCAAAACACCCTCGAATTCATAAATCAAATCCTTAATCATCCAAAAACCCAAGCCCTAATACTCGTCGTTTATACACACAGCGAATCATAAAGGAGTTCGAATCCCCCAAAGTACATACCATATTGAAGAAAATTGATTCATGACTGCAAATATATATATGATACAATTTATAGGAATTTATGTGAATTTCTACTAATTTTTCAAACAGGAATTGTTTACACGAGATAAAAATTGTGGCGGCTCCTATTTGAGTTTACAGAGAAGGGAATTAGGTCGTAAAGGATGGAAGTTAATGTCTATTTTTAGGGAATAGATTTTAGATATTTTAGTTTAGATATTTGAGATATTTTTATCATTCTATATTCGTATTTTCCTTCTAAAAATCCGTGTGATCACACATGATACCCAAAAATCATGAAAATGGACAGTAGCTACAGTTCGACATTGCGGACCCAACGGAACTTGTTTCGTCGAATTCCGACTCTGTTTGCTCACACAGCGTATTTTTAACCGTCAAAATACTGATTGTTTTTCACATTAAAAATCCGTACGACCACACACTGACCCCAAAAATCGCGAAAATTGAAATCTAACAATAATTTAATATTACGGATCCAATAAAATTAGTTTCGTCGAAAACAGAGGTCGTTTGCAAAACTGGCTATTTTTAAAGCTCTAAATAACTCATTTAAATATATAAATGTATTTAAAAACAATTAATTAAATATAAATAAATATATATTATCATATATATATTCACATAGAATATCGTATTGCTCCAATTGGATTTACAACTCGATATTCAAATCTCGGTTGAATCGATATTTAATTTATATTGAAAAACCTTTTTATAAATCGTTATAAATTATAAAGGAATTCCATAACGACTTTTCGAAAATTTGATTTGGACATAAATCAAAATCTACACAATGAAATCCCGATCTTTCTCATCCATTAGAAATATATACTTCACCAGCTCCGAACGTTTCTTGTTTCACAGAAATCCGGCTTAAAACGGATTCTGTATATTCAATTGAAGTTCGAATCGCCAAATAACGAATTGCCGCGCTATTTCGAGCTCGATTATAATTATATTATAATTATACATTCAACTGTCATTTATATAATATGTTCGTTATTCGAATTCAAATCCAAACTGAATTATATATATTTTGAATTGTCCAGTTCACATTATATTGTCAATTCACTATTTCTGACTATTTCGGAATAACTAATATATTATTCTATTATTTAAATTAATTAAATATTCAATACTATTTAATTAAACAACCATTTAATTCTCTAAACCATTATTTAAATAATTAAATTATTAAATTATTTGATTGTATAAATACGGGACATTACGTTCTTTCCCCCTTAAAATAATTTCATCCTCAAAATTGCTAAGGTAGAAAACAAGCCCTATTGACTGGATTAAAAATCATTTGTTTATCTTTTTGACTTCAGTTTCAAAATACCGACTAATTTCAATTAAAATATTAATTTGTTTCTATTACAGAAATCTTCAAAAATTCTGAAAATTTCTAACACCCGAAATTTCTGAAAAATTTCGCCAGCACCTCCTTTGTACTGGTCGATCGGTACAACTACAACTCGCCTCTCTAGGCCTTCTCCAACCCAGAAGAAAATCAACAGCCAAGCGACTTGCCAAATCGGCTCATAAATCTCATGCTTATACCAAATATAAACTTATACCTTTTTTTCGGGCATATCAACTTTATCACTTTCACCTGTTATCAATCCAACATATACCAATGTCATCTCAACCAATTTCTAATCAATATCGGTCCACACAGCTATTCGCTTATATCCAAACCAAATTCCTTTTCACTCAAGTTTCATTCTTTATTCCAAACTCATAATCCATTAATCGAGTTCCATTTCAAATTCCTATCTCCTAATACAATTGTATTCGATATCATTCTAATCTAATTCAATTTCAATTACCACTTAACGGATTTCAATTTCAATTCCAGCTCGGTTTCACAATTTCTATTTAAATTTGTTTTTAATTCATAAATCTCTCCTTGGGAGTTTTAAACTGCTTCGCTTTTCTCAAAAATCAAACAATCCCTTTCGAAATTCAAACAACTTGTTTTCGCAAAATATTTCCAAAAAAAAAACCTTAGGTAGTAATCCGTCACTTAAAAACTCGAAAATGAACACCGATGATGTCATGATCATCATCGGAATCTATTTTCCAGGTATTGAAGTGAGTTCAATACTATGTCACTTTTAAAACCATTTCTAAATACTTTCATTTTGAAATCCATTTCAATGCTTGTAAAAATTTTAAAATCTCCCAGGATTTTAAAATTCACATATATTTAATCTAGATTCATTTACAAACACTTTTTTAAATTTCCAGGGTTTTAATTTCAATACTGATTTAAATTCAGATTTAATTCATTTCGTTTCATATATTTCACTTATATGAATTCTAATTGGTTATTTTCACAACCATTTCAATTATAATCTTACTCGATTAAAATAACAACCAATATATCCTAGATATTATAATAATCCAAATATAAATCATTCTTTTATATCAATATATAATTTGGGTAAAATTATTCCGTTTACCCTCTTTTCAAAACATACCGTGTCGACCCATCGTATTCGAGTGTTTAGAAACTCCTATCAATACAGTGGATCAAACTGATCGACCAGAACTTATAAACAACTCAACCAATAAATCTCCACAATATAAATCATTTTTATATTGAATAACAAATACGCGCTCATATATATATACACTTAACTTAATCTAGGGTATTACTAACCGTATCTCTACCGAGTTACGCCACAGAGCCAAGGTAATAACTTAACCTTTAGCTACGATACCAACTGTAGTGTCCCGAAATTCCGGTACAATTTGAGCTGACCAAATAACCCAAGTCCAACCCACATTGCACTGGAAGCCAGAAAACTAATAGAAAGAAAATAGAGGGTGATGACAGATAAGATAAAAACTTAGAATTGAAGAAGAAGAAGAACATACAACATCAGAGTAAACACGAATCTCACAACGGAACGAACAATATATAATAGATACATAACTTTGTAATAAAATCAGTATATGTAAATAGTAACATTATCAGAGTATAATACTTACAAAACAGCGGAAATAACTATAGCTATATATTCCTGAAGCCTCCTGCTCCAAGCTCTCCAAGTATATCTGTAAAATCCTGACTACTTGACTGCCCGTACAAAATTGGGCACCCAAGAGTTTAGGGAAAACAAAACAAAATAAACTCTGGGTCAGTCATGGGACTGGTGTGAGTAAAACAATTTAAAAACAATTTGAGCAATAAAACAATATCTCATAAGACCACGCCGTATATTGGAATGGGTTTTCCCTTATGAGAATCCAAATCAATTTTATTTAACTTTCAAAATCATTTTGAAAGAAACAATGATCCTTTATATCAAACTCTTTTGATATTATAATAAACTATCAACCACAAGTAAATAATCATCTAGCTGCAGAAACGCTTTCATCTCACGTTCTACATATATAGTATACAATCAAAACTGCGAGCACTTATTGGATAATGGATTACCAACTATGACAAGGAATGGAACTACTTTCCGATAGTGTACCTCTAGAGAGGAATACACTGGGTTCAACAAGAACATCTTGCAACCCGGCCCCACATGACCGACCACTCATTTCGCTTGAGTGTATCGAATGTATATCTCCAACGGTTGGGATAAACAACCGTTTCCCGAATGGGACAGCATCGACAATAGATTATAGAATGAAATGAATACCTTTAGATAGGTGATAATACACCCTAATTGGCAGCCAACCACTTAGTCATGCTGCTTGCCCGATTTTTTCCATTTCCCGGTTGTGAGGCTAGAGGCCACGCTTATCTCTGACAGATCACACATTTATTCACTTTGAATGTCACAACGTCATACCCGCCAAATCACAAATTGATTTCCCCAAAAATACAACGGGTATACAGCTAAGAGGAACGAATTCCTCTGCCACCAAACGTATATACGTTTGAAGAGATCAACTTACGCGATCCATTAAATATACTCTGTCAGACATTCTTCCATACAGGTCGTCCTGGGACTGGACAGACCGAAAGCACTATTCTGTAAATCCATCTTAGGAAATTTCTACCTAGGATCGTCAGAATAGCCCTTGCATAACTCCGTCTTCAATTATCTCCATCATATTTGATTCGTAACGCTAATGCCCATACAGAGTGACTTTCAGATAATGAATCTAATCCCGGTCTCTCTGTATTGACAACGGAAATGGTCAAAATCTTCGATAGTCGGTGATTTAACTATCAAAGGAAAACATGTGTACAAACAACAATCGTATTTCCAAATGAATATCTTACCGAGCAAATCATCAATCAACACTGATCCACTTTAATTTAATTTGTCATTCAATTATCCATTTCCCTATTCCTATTTCCATATATTCAACATTTCTTATTTTCTAAATTTAGAAAATATACGTTAATAACATTGGAAAACATTTCAAATTCTTATTCTCTATATTAGAAAACATTTCTGATTCTTATTTGGAAAACATTTCCAAAACTCCTACATTTGGGTTTAAACAGATGTTTAAATAAAACATCGATATGCCAACTCAAACCGTTACCCTCATTACTATATTCACTTAACCAAACTTTACTATCGAACCTTAACCATTCCTTAGTTAAAACTGGAGTCACTCAAGCAGGGGTATAACAACCTCTCAGACCTTAACTGAACAACATTTCTAACTTCGAAATAGACAAAGTCCATCTTCTAAATCTTCAACAAACTTCCCTATAAAACTCTTGGGTTTTATTTACGAATCCACTTCTTTATTGAAAAATATTGATTATAACTATAGCGTTAAAATCCCTACTTCTGAAATATCTAACTCCAAAATATAACTCGATTAACTCAAATCAATTAACCCTAACTCCTTTACTTTTAACTCGATTAACTTTAATTCATTAACTCATATCACTTAACTCCTTTCGAATAAACTATATTCGATTAACTCCTTTCGAGCAAACTATATTCGATAACTCCTTTAACTCTATATAAACTATATTCGATTAACTCCTTTAACTCTATTTGAATAAACTATATTCGATTAAATCCTTTAACTCTATTCGAATAAACTATATTTGATTAATTCCTTTAACTCTGTTCGAATAAACTCTATTCGATTAACTAATATTCGAATAACTAATATTCAACTAACTCTTGTTCGAATAACTCTCTTCGAATAACTAATATTCGATTAACTCTCTTCGAATAACTAATATTCGATAAATCTTTTCGAATAACCAATATTCGATAACTCTTTTTGAATAACCAATATTCGATAATTCTTTTCGAATAACCAATATTCGATACCTCTTTTCAAATAAACAATATTCGATAACTCATTTTAACTCTATTCGAATAACTAATATTCGATAAACTCTTTTCGAATAAACTATATTCGATTAATTCTCTTTGAATAACTCTAATTCGATTTAACTCTAACTGGTTAACTCTAACTGATTAACTCTAATTGATTAACTCTAATTGATTAACTCTAACTGGTTAATCTAATTCTAATCGATTATCTCTGACTCTAATCGATTAACTCTAACCCTAATTGATTAACTCTAATTCCTTTTATAAACCTGCTTACTTTCCAAATATTTCCTTTTATGATATCTTATTTATTTTCTAAATAAATATTCCTTTTATCTTTCTATTTATTTTCCCAAATAAATATTCCTTTTATCTTCCTATTTGTTCAAAAAATACCAAATACCAAATAACAATGGCCGATATCATTCAAACACACATAATCAACACAGATTATATATCACATCATATATTACAATATATGAAAAACAGTAAAATAAATGTTGAGGAATCCAGTTGGATTCCTCCGACCTGTTTCCCTGCATCCACATATGTAAACAATACAATTAACATCAATCTCATTTCACTATGAAATATTCTGCTAAACAGAATCAAGTTATATATATATAAAACCAGATCTATAATGACAACCAATTACTTAGCAGTTCAGCCAAACAGTCAATACATAGCAATCAATCATCATTTATCAGTTCTAATTATACGTTGTAAAAATATGAACTGGTAGAGTTGGTGAATTTTACTCACTTTGGATGATCATCGTTAATAACGATAACCATCGCTTGATTCAGACGGACAATTTATTTTGCTGTAAATTGTAACGAGCTCCAAATTACTTCCAATCAGTTCCATTCTGTAGGCATCGTCCACACGGTCCTAACGTGTGACGGCCCGCCCCACACCAACCTGCATTTCCTTCGAAAGTGCGCTGTACACATGCCCAACTAGCACGGGGCGGTCGTCAGAAGAAAGGAAAGAAGGGAATTAACTAACAAGAAACCTGTAGAATGTCTCACAGCGCATGGAGTAAAATATAATAATAATAACATACTTGACATAAAACAGGTGAGACAGTGTATAAGCTGATAATTAAAACCAACATCAGAGCAGCGGAAATCCGAATACAGCTTATTACAACTTTCCAAATTTATTGTCTCTAAACAAAAGAAAGCTAAAGTAGAAGATGCACAACTAATGCCCAAACAGTGATCTTCAACAACACAGGGAGAATACTCTCTCTCTCTATATATATATATATCACGTGGAAGCCTCCTGCTCGTCTCCGGATCATCTACCCGTGCATCGCCAGCTAACCTGTCTCTAGTCTGCTCGTGTGAGCACCCAGAGTAATAAGAGGAGACATAAAACTCTGGGTCAGACATAAAGCCTAGTATGAGCGATAAGCATCTAAACAGAACAATAATTGGTATACTAAACCATACCTGAACCTGGACCTGCAACCAAAGAGTTAGTACCACATACCGTATAAAACTCTAAGGTGCCATAATAAATAGTGTAAGAATACGGGGATGGGGTGTGCATGTCATAATGATAGCAAACAAATCAACCATAGCAACCATCCTGACATCTCTCACTCAGTGCGTAAAGAATACGATGTCCACCACTGTCAATCACTAGACCCATTGAAGTAGTGACGGAGTTCAACTTGTATAACTACTGCTACTAACAAGCTTACCACATGGAGTCATGACCAAATCTTTACAAATGACCCCACTTCATTGGTTTATAGCCCTTTAGTCGTACCTAGGCCATTTCAGTCCTGAATCCGTTCACATGCTTCCCATACATAGTGATCCAAAGTCATAAACATCGACTGCCCCTTGGCACACGTCCCGCAGCAAAGCCCAACTCATGAAGTGAACTCATTGGTTCCCAACTGGACCCTGAGCTCTAACTTCCCATATTGGACTACCTTTACGTCTCGGGTTATTGGTCAATACTGGGTCGGGTTCTCCTTCTAGCCATCGGTTCGGGTCGTGTCCTCTACTTTGGGTCGGTTCGTAGTCTTCTCCTGTAGCGGTTCGGTTCGGGTCCACAGCGTCGCGTCGGTTCGGGTCGGGTATTCCACTTCGGGTCGGGTCGGGTGTCCTCCTCCGGGTCGGGTGCCATCTCCCATCCAGTCCGTACTTCCGCTCCGATTCGCTCCCTCGTTCCTTCATTTGCTCCGATCCGATTCCTTCACCTTACTTCAGTCCGAGCCCCTCATCCTTCAGTCGATCCGATCCGAGTCTTTCGTCCTTAAGTCGATCCGATCTCTCCTCCTTTATCCGATCCGATCCCAGTTCAATTAGCGTGGCCTTCCTTTTTTCCAGTTGTCTCAAGTGTCAAGTTCCGATCCGATCAGATCCCTTGCCCAGTTCAACTCATCCGATCTGAGCCTCCATATCCGATCCGATCCGGTCCAGAACCTGCACTTTTTCTGCAACTCTTCTAGCAAGTAATTTACGCCATTCGACGACGTTTTTGACAAATCTAACACTTCTAATCAATCATAAAACACACCATAGAGTCATAGCAACATGTAATAGCAACCACAAACAGCAAAACAACAATCTAAATGAATCAAAATGGATCAAAAGTGGCTAAAACCTCACATTTTCCCATAATCCCTCTTAATCATGTTTAAGCACATACTTAGTAAAACTTAATCAAATCGTCTAAATTTTCTAACAGAGGCATAAAATATTATTTAAGAATTTCTAAACATTTTTCCAGAATTTATTAGTGTATAAATTCGCTAATCTTCACTAATTACCATTAATTAACTGTAATTAGTGTCAAAACTATGCAAATCAATCACCTTTGCCACAAAATAAAACACCAAATCTGAAATACTCTCTGTTTGGGTCGAATTCCTATGTATAGCAGCAGCTCCAACCTTGCTCTGTTGCTATTTGGCCTTGTTTTGATGTAGTTTAGGCTTAATCTTCACTAAAAATTTGTGTTTTGGAGTGGTTTTAGAGGATGGAAGCCATTACTAAGGTCTCAAGAAGGTTTATGGCGGCTCAAAACTGAAATGAAAGTGATTTCCTAACCCTAATCAGCCCTCCTATGCCTCTAAACCCGAAATTCCCCTCTGGGCCTAGCTGCTAATCACCCGGTTAGGCCCAATTAAGCTGTTTTTCACCATCTGAAACTTGTTTCAGCCATATCTCCCAAACGGTGAGTCTGTTTGGCTAACGTGGCCACTCTACGGAATTGTAAACCATCATCCGGAGCCAATGGAAGTGGTTTTAGGTCAGAATTCCTTTCAAGTCAAATGTTATAGCCAAAACAGTACCGACTAGGGGTAAAATGGTCATTTAAAAATCGGGAAAAATCATGAACATGGGAAATGACCCCAATAGTCGTCTCCCAAAGTTACATGACCATAAGACTTCGTATGTGAAAGAAATAAATATTCTACGATCCTATGATGCGTAGAATACGGGTCGTTACACTCTTCCCCCCTTAAGAAATTTCGTCCCCGAAATTCCTTAACCCAAAACATACAAAGGATCCCGCATGCCTAACAGCCACATACAACAATCAAACATGCAAAACAAGCAAACAAGCCTATCCTAGCATGCGGAAAACTAAATCGAAGTCAAAATCTTACCAGGCAAAGAGTTCTGGGTGTGTCTTCCTAATGTTCTCCTCTGTCTCCCAAGTACAATCATTTTCGTCCTCGCCCCACTGAACCTTGACTAGCTTCACCGCCTTTCTTCGAAGTTGCTTCATGTCGTGCTCGACAATACGAGCCGGCTTGCAGTTCCCAACCGCCTCGGGTTCTACTTCGAAGTCCTCTAACTGATCAGGTGAAACAGCCATATTTGGGTCGTGAACGAACTTCATTAGTTGGGAAACATGAAATACGTTGTGAACTCCCGCCATCTTCTCTGGTAAGTCAATTCTATATGCCAAATTCCCAACTAGTTCAAGAACAGGGAATGGGCCAACAAATCTTGGTGCCAACTTGCCTCTCCTGCCAAATCGTATTACGCTCTTCAATGGAGAAATCTTGACAAACACCAAGTCACCAACGGAGAATTTTAAGTCTCTTCTCCTCTTATCAGCATAACTCTTCTGCCTATCTTGGGCAGCCTTCATTCGTTGTTGAATGATCTTGATCTTATCTGAAGTTTCCCTCACCACATCTGGTCCAAGCATAAACTTCTCGCCAGTCTCTATCCAACATGATGGTGAGTTGCACGGTCTTCCGTACAAAGATTCAAACGGAGCCATACCGATACTGGATTGGTAGCTATTATTATATGCAAACTCTACTAGATGCAAATGGTCATCCCATGATCCACCAAAATCCAATATACATGCTCTCAAGAGATCTTCCAAAATACGATTCACCCTCTCCGTCTGACCGTCGGTCTGAGGATGATATGCGGTACTGAGATGTAACTCTGACCCAAGAGCCTCCTGTAAGCTCTTCCAAAACCCACTAGTGAACAACGGGTCTCGGTCACTCACAATGCTTTTAGGTACTCCATGAAATCTCACTACCCACTTCATATACAATTCTGCTAACATAGCAGCCGTTCTGGTCGATTTGAATGGTATAAATCTTGCAATTTTAGTCAATCGGTCCACAATCACCCAAATGCTATCATGTCCCGATCTAGTCCTTGGTAAACCATCGACGAAATCCATCGAGACTTGCTCACATTTCCATTCGGGGATTTCTAATGGCTGTAACAACCCACTAGGCTTCTTTTGCTCGGCTTTAACTAGCTGGCAATTCATGCACTTGGATATAAACTTCCCAATGTCTCTTTTCATCCCTTCCCAGTAGTAGGTCTGCTTCATGTATCGATACATCTTATTACCACCGGGGTGTATAGTCAGTTTTGAGTGATGACACTCTCTAAGCACTTCATCCCTCAGTCCATTGACATTGGGTACAACAAGCTTTCCATTCTTTCTAAGCCATCCTTCTCGATCAAGCCCATACTTGTTCATCTCCTCATCGATACCCATCTCTAACTTGGAGATGCTTTCCAATAGGTTAGGATCGTCCCTCTGACTAGAGCCGATCCGCTCAATCAGAGTGGGTTTGACCGTCAAACTTGCTAACATTTATGGATTCAATTCGCAGGTCTGAAATCAAACCCCGCGATATACTCTAGTTGCTTCCGTTCAAGAAACATAGCCCCTAAACTGGCATGTCTCTTACTCAATGCATCAGCCACCGTATTGCCCTTTCCCGGTGTATATGCGATGTCAAAATCATAGGAAGCCAAGAATTCTAACCACCTTTGTTGCCGGAGATTTAAATCCTTCTGGGAGAAGAGATACTTCAACGACTTATGATCTGTGAACGACTCAAATCTTTCTCCCAAGAGATAGTGTCTCCACATCTTCAACGCGAACACGATCGCTGCCAATTCCAAATCATGGGTAGGGTATCTTCTCTTGTGCGGTTTCAATTGCCGATTTGCATAAGCTACAACCCTACCGCCTTGCATCAATACAACACCCAGTCCGGTACCACAGGCATCCGTGTATACCGTCATCTCTTCATTCCCCTTAGGAATGACTAACACTGGTGCACATGTCAACTTGTCCTTTAGACTCTTGAATGTATTCTCGCACTTTTCATCCCAGACAAAAGCTTGATTCTTCTTGGTCAACTGGGTCAATGGTGCTGCTATCTTGGAGAAACCTTGGATAAACTTACGATAATATCCAGCTAACCCCAAGAAACTTCTTACATCTATTGCGTTCTTGGGCATAGGCCAATCCTGTACCGTAGCCACCTTCGCCGGGTCTACAGCAATACCATTCTCTGATACAACATGGCCCAAGAACCTCACTTCCCTCTTCCAGAAGTGACACTTAGAAAACTTTGCTTTCAATTGATGTTTTCTCAACACCTCCATCACTATTCTTAAATGTCCCTTTTGTTCTTCCTCTGTCCTCGAGTAGACCAAAATATCATCAACGAACACAAGGACAAACTTATTCAACTGATCTCTGAATACCCTATTCATAAGATCCACAAAATATGCTGGGGCATTGGTCAGCCCGAATGGCATGACCAACCACTCATAAAATCCAGACGGCATCCGAAATGCCGTTTTAGCTATACTCTCAGCTTCCACTCTAAGCTGATGAAAACCTATCGCGAGATCCAACTGAGAAAATACTCTCGCGCCACTCAACTGATCGAACAAATCATCTATCCGCGGTAGATGATACTTATTCTTCCTCGTCACTTTATTCAGCTCGCAGTAGTCTACACACAAACGAAGGGAACCATCCGCCTTGGTAGCAAACACAACTAGTGCTCCCCATTCAGAAACACTCCTTCTGATAAATCCCTTCTTCAAAAGATCGCTGACTTGCACCTCGAGCTCTCGCTGCTCCCTTGGTGCCATACGACGAAGTGGCATCACTATAGGTCTGGAATCTTTCACCAAATCAATACGGAACTCAATCTCTCGGTGTGGTGGAAGCCCAGTCACTTCTTCGAAAACATCCGGATACTGGCCAACCACGGGCAAACCTGACAACTCACTATGCAGAATGTTGAGGGAGTTTAGAAAACTAGCCAATACCCCCTCACTGGGTAGACCACCAAACACTATCCTCCGCCCATCATCCGCTCTAGCTGTCACCAAAAAGCCCTCACAGTCTACCACCACCCCGTATCTTTGGAGCCAATCTACTCCCAAAATAATGCCAAACCCAGTAAAGCCCAAAACAAAGCAATCGCAAACAAACATGCATCCATGACTCGATAAGACCACATTACGATAAATCATGCTAAGGCTAGTCGAACCACCAATCGGGTTCGTCACTACTAAAGGTCTATCGACAATCTCGGGCTCCAATCCCAACCTATCTACCAGGTCACTAGATATGAAAGAACTGGAAGCTCTGGTATCAAACAAAACTCTAACAGGAACATCGTAAACAGAAAGCATACCTTGAATGACGACATTCTTTCCCTTCTTCGCCGCTGTTGGGGCATTCGACGAAGAAGGAATAACATTAAGGGCGTAGGCTTTCACCATTTTCTTTTCTTTAGGGGGTTGCGGACACTTGTCCTTGTGATGTCCCATCTGGCCACAGTTGAAGCACTTCCTATCCGCTGGCTTGGCCCGACAGTTACTAGCATAATGGCCCTTCTTACCACAGTTGAAGCACTCAACATCTTGCTTATTCTTTTTCTTCAGGCCATACTTAGTCTGATTCTGCTTTCTCTTATTCTGGGAACCACCCTTGCCTCCACCACTTGCTTGTGGCTTTGGCTCATCTGCGGATGCAACCTCAATCTTCGGCTTAGGGTAGAGACTTTCTGATCTCAATGCTTTCCCCACAATCGACTCAAACGTCTCATCGATGTGGTTAATAAGCCTTTCCCCCAAGTACTGATCCAAACTAGTTATGAATTTTTCATTCTTCTTCTCGGCAGTATCAATAAGAGATAACCCATATTTTGACAAAGTGTCGAATTCAGCAATATACTCCGAGACAGCTCTGCCATTCTGCTTGAGTTCCAAGAATTTCTCAAACAGCACTGACTTCTGAGCAGCTGGAATGAACTTCTCGCTAAAGCGAGCCTTAAACTGCTCCCAAGTAATCTGATCTTCGGGAGTAGCTGCCTTTATAGCATTCCATCAATTCATTGCCCGCCCTTGCAGCTGACGGGACGCTAGCTTTCTCTTCATCGCATCCTCGATGCCCAAATCCTCGAAGATACGTTCACAACTATCCAACCAATCTTGAACATCCGTGGCCGACTCCGTTCTATGAAACGGCTTCCCACCAAGGCTAGTATAATCCTTATTTAGCTTGGCGAAGTCGACCCTCGGCGCCTGCACTATTGGACCACCACCATTTCCACCATTGGGAGCTGCCCTCTGTACATCCCTAAGCATCTCTTTCATGAGGTCAGTAAACATCGTCCTCATGTCAGCAGCATTCCCATTATTGGACCCTCTACCAGTACCTCTAACATATCGGCTCATCGTCAATCTGAAAAAGGAAACGATTAACGACCCCATAGTGGTGCTAGTGCAGCACGACTTCATTCTTATACTACTAATAATATATATATAGCTTTTGAAAACCAAAGTAATCACAAATACGCTCTCTCGTATACGTATATTATCTCTCCCTGATAACTTCCCTAGGTTAACTACGCAACCTAGAGCTCTGATACCAAGTGTGACAGCCTGCCCCGCACCAACCTGCATTTCCTTCGAAAGTGCGTTGTACACATGCCCAACTAGCACGGGGCGGTCGTCAGAAGAAAGGAAAGAAGGGAATTAACTAACAAGAAACCTGTAGAATGTCTCACAGCGCATGGAGTAAAATATAATAATAATAACATACTTGACATAAAACAGGTGAGACAGTGTATAAGCTGATAACTAAAACCAACATCAACATCAGAGCAGCGGAAATCCGAATACAACTTATTACAACTTTCCAAATTTACTGTCTCTAAATAAAAGAAAGCTAAAGTAGAAGATGCACAACTAATGCCCAAGCAGTGATCTTCAACAACATAGGGAGAATACTATATATATATATATATTACGTGGAAGCCTCCTGCTCGTCTCCGGATCATCTACCCGTGCATCACCAGCTAACCTGTCTCTAGTCTGCTCGTGTGAGCACCCAGAGTAATAAGAGGAGACATAAAACTCTGGGTCAGACATAAATCCTGGTATGAGCGATAAGCATCTAAACAGAACAATAACAGGTGTACTAAACCATACCTGGACCTGCAACCAAAGAGTTAGTACCACATACCGTACAATACTCTAAGGTGCCATAATAAATAGTGTAAGAATACGGGGATGGGGTGTGCATGTCATAATGATAGCAAACAAATCAACCATAGCAACCATCCTCACATCTCTCACTCAGTGCGTAAAGCATACGATGTCCACCACTGTCAATCACTAGACCCATTGAAGTAGTGACGGAGTTCAACTTGTACAACTACTGCTACTACCAAGCTTACCACATGGAGTCCTGGCCAAATCTTTACAAATGACCCCACTTCATTGGTTTATAGCCCTTTAGTCGTACCTAGTCCATTTCAGCCCTGAATCCGTTCACATGCTTCCCATACATAGTGATCCAAAGTCATAAACATCGACTGCCCCTTGGCACACGTCCCGCAGCAAAGCCCAACTCATGAAGTGAACTCATTGGTTCCCAACTGGACCCTGAGCTCTAACTTCCCATATTGGGCTACCTTTACATCTCGGGTTATTGGTCAATACTGGGTCGGGTTCTCCTTCTAGCCATCGGTTCGGGTCGGGTCCTCTACTTTGGGTCGGTCCGTAGTCTTCTCCTGTAGCGGTTCGGGTCGGGTCCACAGCGTCGCGTCGGTTGGGGTTGGGTATTCCACTTCGGGTCGGGTCGGGTGTCCTCCTCCGGGTCGGGTCGGATGCCATCTCCCATTCAGTCCGTACTTCCGCTCCGATTCGCTCCCTTGTTCCTTCATTTGCTCCGATCCGATTCCTTCACCTTACTTCAGTCCGAGCCCCTCATCCTTCAGTCGATCTGATCCGAGTCCTTTGTCCTTAAGTCGATCCGATCTCTCCTCCTTTATCCGATCCGATCCCAGTTCAATTAGCGTGGCCTTCCTTTTTGCCAGTTGTCTCAAGTGTCAAGTTCCGATCCGATCAGATCCCTTGCCCGTTTCAACTCATCCAATCCGAGCCTCCATATCCGATCCGATCCGGTCCAGAACCTGCACTTTTTCTGCAACTCTTCCATCAAGTAATTTACGCCATTCGACGACGTTTTTGACAAATCTAACACTTCTAATCAATCATAAAACACACCATAGAGTCATAGCAACATGTAATAGCAACCACAAACAGCAAAACAACAATTCAAATGAATCAAAATGGATCAAAAGTGGCTAAAACCTCACATTTTCCTATAATCCCTCTTAATCATGTTTAAGCACATACTTAGTAAAACTTAATCAAATCGTCTAAATTTTCTAACAGAGGCATAAAATATTATTTAAGAATTTCTAAACATTTTTTCAGAATTTATTAGTGTATAAATTCGCTAATCTTCACTAATTACCCTTAATTAACTGTAATTAGTGTCAAAACTATGCAAATCACTCACCTTTGCCACAAAATAAAACACCAAATCTGAAATACTCTCTGTTTGGGTTGAATTCCTATGTATAGCAGCAGCTCCAACCTTGCTATGTTGCTATTTGGCCTTGTTTTGATGTAGTTTAGGCTTAATCTTCAATAAAAATGTGTTTTGGAGTGGTTTTAGGGGATGGAAGCCATTACTAAGGTCTCAAGATGGTTTGTGGCGACTCAAAACTGAAATGAAAGTGATTTCCTAACCCTAATCAGCCCTCCTATGCCTCTAAACCCGAAATTCCCCTCTGGGCCTAGCTGCTAATCACCCGGTTAGGCCCAATTAAGCTGTTTTTCACCATCTGAAACTTGTAGCCATATCTCCCAAACGGTGAGTCCGTTTGGCTAATGTGACCACTCTACGGAATTGTAAACCATCATCCGGAGCCAATGGAAGTGGTTTCAGTTTAGAATTCCTTTCCAGTCAAAAGTTATAGCCAAAACAGTACCAACTAGGGGTAAAATGGTCATTTAAAAATCGGGAAAAACCATGAACATGGGAAATGACCCCAATAGTCGTCTCCCAAAGTTACATGACCATACGACTTCGTATGTGAAAGAAATAAATATTCTATGATCCTATGATGCGTAGAATACGGGTCGTTACATAACAGATCTTGTTTTGTACGATTCTAATATCATATGATAAAGTTACACTTTATATAAGTATGTAAACAATTTAAATATCATTAACAAAGCAATTAACTAAACATTATTATTTTGGGCCTCACCCTAGCCAATGTCGGCCCAACTACAATCCAACCCACACCCACATTTGAAGCTTATTCCTTGATGAAAATATCGCCTCCAAGTACGTTCATCACCGCCCCTTTTGAGCTCTACCGCACCCTCATTCTTTCATGAAACTTCAAACTAAAATCATCATTGATTTCTCCTTCTAAAACTCAACACCTTTATACCCAATTTTTCCAACTCGGCCTCTCCATAGAAAACGCGTCGAAACCCAAAAATAGCTGAATACAGTAAAACATCCGAACTCTTTTAACACTAAACAACCCCAAAACTCCTCAATCGAAGCTAGACTCCACCATAATCTCCAAAACACCCTTGAATTCATGAATCAAATCCTCAATCATCCAAAAACACATTCCTTAATACTCGCCGTTTATACACGCAGCGAATCATAGAGGAGTTCGAATCCCCCAAAGTACATACCATATTGAAGAGAATTGATTCATGAATGCAAATATATATGTGATACAATTTATAGGAATTTATGTGAATTTCTACTGATATTTCAAACAGGAATTGTTTACACGAGATAAAAATTGTGGTGGCTCCTGTTTGAGTTTACAGAGAAGGGAGATAGGTTGTAAGGGATGGAAGTTAATGTCTATTTATAGGGAATAGATTTTAGATATTTTAGTTTACATATTTGAGATATTTTATCATTTTATATTCGTTTTTGCCTTCTAAAAATCCGTGTGATCACACATGATACCCAAAAATCACGAAAACGGACATGTAGCTACAGTTCGACATTGCGGACCCAACGGAACTTGTTTCATCGAATTCCGACTCCGTTTGCTCACACACCGTATTTTTAACCGTCAATATACTGACTGTTTTTCACATTAAAAATCCGTATGGCCACACATTGACACCAAAAATCACGGAAATTGAAATCTAACAATAATTTAATATTACGGATCTAATAAAATTAGTTTCGTCGAAAATAGAGGTCGTCTGCAAAACTGACTATTTTTAAAGCTCTAAATAACCGATTTAAATATATAAATATATTTAAAAACAATTAAATTAAATATAAATAAATATATATTATCGTGTATATATATATATATATTCAAACAGAATATCGTATAGCTCCAATTGGATTTACAACTCGATATTCAAATCCAGGTTGTATCGATATTTAATTTATATTGAAAAATCCTTTTATAAATCATTATAAATTATAAAGGAATTCCATAACGACTTTACGAAAATTTGATTTGGATATAACTTAAAATCTACACAATGAAATCCCGATTTTTCTCTTCAATTAGAAATATATACTTCATCGGCTCCGAACATTTCTTGTTTTACAGAAATCCGGCTTAAAATGGATTCTGTATATTCTTGAAGTTCGAATCGCCAAATAACGAACTGCGGCGCCATTTCGAGCTCGATTTTAATTGTATTATAATTATATGTTCAACTGTCATTTATATAATATGTTCGTTATTCGAATTTGATTCCAAACTGAATTATATATATTTTGAATTGTCCAGTTCACATTATATTGTCAATTCATTATTTCCGACTATTTCGAAATAACAAATATATTATTCTATTATTTAAATTAATTAAATATTCAATATTATTTAATTAAACAACCATTTAATTCTCTAAACCATTATTTAAATAATTAAATAAATAAATTATTTGATTGTGCAAATACGGGACATTACAATAATTTTTGAAGTTTGGGAAAAAAATATAACAATGACATGGGATGACAGCCTCCGTTGACTGATCGAACGTTTAAGGAGGGAGGCCAACTCGCGCGAGCAGTACGTGGCTGTAAACTTGGCTATGTACGAATGAAGGAAGAAGATCTAAAATATTTTGAAATAGAACTGTACTGATTAGATATTAACAATTAGATCTTGGTCTAAGACATGGTACACCCAGATTAGATTAGCTGATACAATGGCCCAAGATCCTCTAGTACACTAACAAATAGAACCTAGCTTAACTTTTTCTTTCAACACATTCCTCCTCCTTAACTCTTAGGCTTCCTCTTAAATTTTAGAGGTTGAACCTAACATTAAATATTTTATTTGAGGAAGAAGACTGTAATTAAAATATTAAAAGATATAAAGAAAGGGATCGATGAAGGCCACAGGACATCGGCATAGGACCTCAAATGAGTGGAAAGATACTATTCTTGGAATTAGGGAAATTAAACATTTAGGTTTAAAAATATTTTTTAGTTTACATTTTTTAGTAATTTACAGTTAAGTACAGTTTCCAATTTATTTATAGTTTAGTTTATTTACAATTTTGTGTAGTTTATTTTATTTATGGTAAAACTTTAGCTATTTATATGTATTAATTAACATATAGTTCTATGAATTTTGGAGGAAAAATAGTTTTAAATCAATCCAACTTATGTGAAAATAGTGGGAAAAAAGAAACCTTACGTAACACGAATTTGAATAGAAAATGCAAAATTTACAGAAAAGACCAAAACACACATGTAATTTATGTAAATTTGTAAATATAAAAATGAACCGTTCTAAAAAACAAATAGAAGTAAATAAATCTTTTTCAAAAGCTTATTGATGAATTATAACATCTATTATAATAGAAGGAAAGAAGTAAAATTATTATGATATTAGTTTATGATAGATAGAAATAAATTTTTAAACATTGACTATCATGAAATAGTAAAAGTCCTAAAAAGTTTAGGAATATCATAATAATAAAAACAAAAGAGTTAGGATCCATACTAACAACGACCTTGACATTCGTCGTAGCGGTAAATAAGTTACTCATAGTTTTGCAGCATAGTTGGATGTCCATACCAATGACAAACTTGACGTTCGTCGGACCACTAAATAAGAGGCTGATAGTCAAACCTAGTATAGTTGGGGTCTATACTAATGACGAAAGAGACACACGCCGGAGCGGTAAGTAGGTGGTTAGTAGTTTAAGACTCAATCATAGGAAGTTGCGGTGGATGCGAAACTAGATTATTATTTGGGAGCCCGAACCAACAGCGAACGGACACACATGCTGGGGTGGTAAATAAGTGACCAATATAGAAAAAAACTGGAGGCAGTGCGTACCAACGACGACCGAGTTTGCAGGCATCCGAGCGGTAAATAAGACGTTGTGGCTTCTTAATGCTATTAGATAGATGTCCACCCAATGGATAAGTGGGCGGCCTCGGAGTTGTAAGTAAGAGACTATAATAGTTAGGATGGCCCATACTAGCAACTCCCGTCATGATGAATTTCGTTTTGGTGTATGGAGCATTTTGCTCTATGTTAAATAGTAGGAGGTTGATCTATAGTAAGAATTACAGTTCAAACAATCATTCTAAATAATCTTCTTACGTAAAGCAATGGACACTAAATTTGGTAACACATAGAATAACTCTTAAGACTATTATCTCTTGGTTTTCTCTTTGTAGTAATGATCTATTCACCAGACTCTTATGTCTAAACCATTTTCTTTTTCCTTTTCCCCCATTAGGCTCACATGGCAGCGCTTGATTCAGACGGTGTTAGAATAGAATGAGGAGATTGGTGAAGAAGAGGTTAGGTAGTATTGAAGAATTACAAAGGAAACCAAGTCCCACATCGGGAAATTTGTGCTTCCATCTCTCCATATATACTAAAGCCCAATATGCACTATCACACAACTAAGATGAGTACATAAAAACTTGATTGAATGGGGCTATGTAAGCATTGGGCCTTCATATAAATATTCAACTATGAAAGATAGGTTCTTGGGGTTTCATGATTAGTTGGGTCGCCGACTGCTTGTTGCGTTGAAAAGAGTATTTTTGAGAGGAAGTGTCTGCCCAGATAGGCACCCTCATTGCTATATAAGGATTGGCCTCTAGAACCAAGTCACTCACGGAAAATTCAATTGCTCTTCTGCTTCTTCCCTGCAAATCTATTCTTAAAAAACTACCTTGAGTTCATCGTTGCTCTGCAATTGTAAGCGCTCCACTGCAAAGATCGGTCTGTTTTATCTTGGTTAAAAATTGCTCAACTTCCTTCAGTGTCGCAGCGGGAGCAATATTTTTTCAAGGAAACAACTGTTGTTGGACTCGGACACTGTAACACGATAAACTGTTATTGTTTTCACTTTGCAGTCGATTGCTTGAGTTAGCAACAATATTGCTAACTTTTTTGAAACGTTCTTCTTTGCTACAACAAATTTGTAATAGATTTTAATGTATCTGTTTCTACGTTACCAACAATCTTGAAACAATATCATTGTTTTGCAGAAAAAACAATGTCTAACAGTACTGATAATGCTGAACCAAAACAGATGGTGATCAACGCTTTGCATACGTCAGCGGTTCCACCACTTGCACTATCTCAAGGGGAAAGGCCTGAAAAGTTCACCAGGGTGGACTTTGAACGTTAGAAGCAAAATATGCTATTCTACTTGACAACATTGAGCCTTATAAAGTATCTTACAGAAGATGCTCCCGTCGTTGTAGAATTGGAACATGATCCAATTAAAGTTGAAGCCCTAAATGCTTGGAAAAATTCTGATTTCATGTGCAAAAATTAAAACCTAAATGGTCTCGACAATGGTCTATAGAACGTATACTGCACTATTGAAACATCCAAGCAACTCTGGTTGGCTTTGGAAAAGAAGTACAAAAGTGAAGGTGCAGGCATATAGAAGTTCATCGCTGGCAAATTTCTTGACTTCAAAATGGTGGATACAAAGATGGTTGTTAGGGATTGCGGAAAGGATCGTTAACGCAAAACAAACACTAGAGGGGGGTGAATAGAGTTTTTGGGAATATAAACAAAATCTAAAATATATGTGACAAACTATATGAATCAAACACCACAGAAACAATCACTGACACAGAATCAAACGCGAATGCAAAATAAATAGAAATAAAAATGCAAAAAAGGAAAGAACACACCAGATTTTATACTGGTTCGGATTGCTCCTACGTCCACTTCCACGCAACGCTGCATTGCATAGAGTTTGGGTACTATATCAAAATCCAATTACAACCTCTTTGATTTCACGGTACAAGGGATGCTACCGATTCAAACCTCCTTGATTTCACGGCTACAAGGGATACCACCGATTATCCGTCCTAGATTTTACGGCTACAAGGGATACCTTCGTTTACCTCCAAATACAACCCAAATAATTACAAATAGCCATATAACTCTTCAACAACACTTGATTCAGAGCGTAATGAGTAGAGAGTGTAGAGAGAAGATGATTAGTGAAAACAGAATTGCAATTGGCAGAGTATTGGTGTAGCAATCATAAAAATGATAAGAATTAATGGTGTAATAAAGTAGAGTGAAAGTGGAGAAGAAGAGATGATTAAAAATTCGAATTCAAGCCCTTTTTATAGTGTGCGAAAGGTTGCAACGCTTCAGAACCGTCACAATTAGTGAAAAGACACTTCCTTTCAAAATTAAAAAAATGACAGTTATATGTTGACATAATGTTTTACATATGTCGACATATGCTTAGTGTAAATTAAAATTTAAAGCAATTTTCAAGTGTTTTGATATAAATATAATTCTAGAATTTTTGGAATTAAAATATAGTGTTGTAAATTAATATTGTAAAGTAGGAAATCATATGAAAACATAAATATACTCTGTATAAACGTATTTATAAAATTATAAAGTTTAAAATTATATAATTATAAAGTATAAAAATATAAATATGTGAAATTTAAGTGTGGAAACAAAAGTAAAGTAAGAAAGGAAAATAGAAAAGATAGAAAATAAAATAGAGAGGATTAAAGATAGAATTTGAAAACAGAATTTGAAAATCAGAATTTCAATTTCAATTTCAATTTAAACCTGGAGTGCTATTTAGCGTCTTACATAATCTAGACTTTATAACTATGTTAGTCTTGAACTCTTGAAATCTTGAATACTCATGAGTCTTGAAATTTCTCTGAACTCTGAATCTCTAATATCTTTAAACTGTACAATCTTCAATAATATTTCCTGTATATAAATCCTGCATATGTGTTGAAACGACCCAAACTCGCCCTTACGGGAAAACTCGGATTGAGTTGAGAACACGAAAAATCAGAACAAAAACAAAAGAACATTTCATTGCTGTTACAACAATTTACATCAGAGTACAAGAATATACAGAGTATGAACAAATAATATACATTTGAGAAGTATCAGAGATTTTCAAATTATTATGCAGGGAAAATAATACAAAACAAAACTAAAAGAAACACACGAATACAGAGCGTTCTAAGTATAGCTCCAGCCGTTAACAAGGATCCTGTGAATAAGGACACCCAGAGTTTAAGTTAAAACAATAAACTCTAGGTCAGTCATGTGGATGGTGTGAGAACTAAAAACAGTTATTAACTTGATTTTAAAGTTAGGTAAATCAAGGGACAATGCCGTATAACACAGAACGGGTTTACCCCCAAGAATACCAGTGCATGAAACAAACAACGCAATGCTAATTAAAGAAAATGAAGCTACTATAAGACTCAGGTCACATCAAACAATGCAACGCAAGCAGGATGATAGAGTTTTACCTTATAATAGCCAAACATGCTTGGTATGTTTAAAACAAATAATTTGATACTATTATAAGTGCATATTATATAAAACAATTTCAAATATAAATGTATCAATCATAGGCGGCATGGATATCATCTATCATGTCTCCATACTAGGATCTACAATCAAAACTGAAATGTCATGTATGAGAAATTGGATTTCCGTCATGAGTCTAGGCAAGGGATGTACTCCTAACCGCTTCGAGACACTCTAGCAAATGTCTCAAGACTACACACTCTGGGCAACCCTTGGATCAGGTGGGCCGGTCCTCCCTTACGTTTGAGGATTGGAAATTCCTGAACACACGTTTCCCAGTCCTATCAGACCTATCCATTGGCTCTGTAGTAACCGATATGTCCAAGGCGCCTCGCTATCCATCATCCACACAGGTAAAAAATATAAATGACTGGGCTCCATACCATGACACCACCCATAGGTAGAAAGAAACGTCATGTTCTACCAACGGTCCCTTATCTCGTTTTTGACTCATACCGAGGTGTAAGGCTCGCGAATTAACGCTATACACAAAGCTATGCCATATTAAAGCCGTGCTTTGATCATCAACCACAAGACTCTGCTTTTCAACAGAAGCCTTGATCATTTGCATCTCAGCATGCCACACAGGCAATTCACGCCATGCGACTGATGTCTATCGATATATAACCTCTGAGCTCGTACGTCTCAGAGAAAGGCATTAAGCAAGAGAATAAATTCTCTATCGCCAAACAAGTATATATTTAATAGAAATCAATCAACACAGAATAAAATCCAATGTCAGACACACATCCATTTACTAGTTCGTTCTGGGTTTGAACGAAACCGGAGGCACCTTATTCCTCGTCCCATATGTCCAATACATGAGAGAGGTCCTCGCATATCCGGTCGATCTCCAAGTACATCTGGACGATCACCACTTATTACCTCATCTTGGGTGTACATCCCAATCAAGACATCAGTAATCATCCAAACGATGTGAAGACCTCTGGTCTTCAACCACCGTCTTCATCGTCGGCTTATCGTCGAATCATTTATTCGGAATGGGTATAAACCCGGCCTTTCCGAATAACTCACATATTTTATAATCAAGTGCTATAAACACAACATACGCCTCATTCCAATTTTGAATATTCTTTTATTTAAATATTCATATCCTTTCTGAAAGGGTCTGTAGCGTCCCAGAATTCCGACGCTGGAATCCAGACACTGATACACCTCATGTCCAGATTCTGGTATTGAAAACCTAGAAAGCTAATAGAAAGAAGTTAGAGGATGAGAGAAGAAAGAAATAAACATTGGAATAGAAGAATAAGAAGATCAGAGTCTCACAACGGAATGGACAAAATATGATAATCAATAATACTTTATACAAAAAGAACTGTATATATATGTATGATTACACATCAGAGTATACATTCAGATCAATACAACACACAACGGAAATAAACTAGCACCAGTAAATATATGGAATCCGTCTTGACTTAACCTCCTTTTCTGAAACTCCAAGCGAACCTGACCTGGAAATATACTCGGTCTGACCCGAGCACATTTGAAGCAAAGCAAAATTCACCCGGATCAGTCTGGAATATTTCAGTGATAAATTCATGACACAAACAACTTGCTTAACTTTGAAAATCCTTTTGAAACAAAAGGGTAATAGTAAGATCGGTCCACACATAAACACGGACGGTTTTTACCTTACTATAATCCAAAACTTGGAGATTGGATTTCCAACTATGACAAGGTATGGATCCACCTGCCGATAGTGTATCTCTAGAGAGGAATACACTGGGTTCAATAAGAACGTCTTGAAACCCGACCACACATGACCGACCACTCATTTCTCTTGAGTGTATCGAATATATTGCCAACTCACGGCTGCGCAGCTACCGTTTTTCCCGGGAGATACAGGAATGAAAAGAAGTAACAAGTATGAATATTCTCTAGATAATGACAATACATGTAACGACCCAGAAAATCTGAACCAATTTAAAATTTTGAAATTGGCTAAAATAATGGATTTTAAATATTTAAAATAAATATTTAAAATAATAGCAATGAAAACTGAGTTTGAATCGACAATTGAAAACGAATATAATTAATTATAATTATAAACAAGGCCTGAAATGCCGCTGCAGTTTCAAAAATTGAATTCAAACTTTGTCAGACTGTACCGGGTGCAAAACAAAACGGATTTTAGCGAAACCAAAAATATTTAAATCTGTTAGTGAATACCTTTCTAACGAATCTGAAAAATCGAATTTTCATAACGGAAAGCAAAAGTTATAGCCAAATGAATTTTCAGAAAGGTCGCTATGGAATTTATATAGCCCGTGAAATTGGCCATTTTGCATACGACCTCGGAATTCGACGAAACCACTTTTGTTGGATCCGGGATGTGAAGTTATCGCTATGTTTCAAATTTCATAATTTTTGAAGCTAGTATGTGAGCGTGGCAAAGGAAAATATGTTTTGGTCAATTATAGTTAAATTGGATCGACCAGAAATGGGCCTTTTTGCAAACGGTCTCAGAATTCGACAAAACTAGTTTTGTTGGGACCGTATCGTCAAAACATAGCTAGATTTATTTTTCTGGAATTTCTCGAATCAATTTTTGGCCTTGGCAAATTGAAATGTACGTTCAAATTAAATATTGAATGTTTTATATTTTAAATTGAAGGAAAATTGACTGAAACATTCGAATGGGCCTTCGAAACATATCTCATTGTGTTCGGAATGGGGGTAAAACGCTAGAGATGATAGTCGTTGGGTTTGGATTGGTGGTCGCGTCAGGAAACCCCTTATAAAATCTACCGACCAATCAGAATTTAAATAAAAAAAATAGAAAAATCCTTTTTCTCTCTCCCCGTAACAGCGGATCGACGGCGAAAACCCTCCTCGCCGTTCCCATCCAATTTCCGACCAAACCAGGCAAAATTAGCCCCTCCTCCAGTTGAAGATTTTGAAGAGCTCAAGAAGATCTTCAAATCCATATATAGTTTGTATTTTTTCGTGCATCATTCAAAGAGATATCGAGCTCAAAAGTTCCGAGCTTCCAACCGCCGCCGCCGCTTCCTGCCAGTGTCGAACTGGCCATCTCCCCCCGGCGCCTGAGCGCCTCTCCTCCCTCTTTGACGCGGCGTAGCCCGATCGAGCTATCGATTCACGGATTGCACGAAAACTTCAAACCTAGTTTTGAAGATTTCAGAAAGGTAACGACTGTTTAAATTAAAAACTGATTTTAACAGTTTAAAACCGTTGCAAACTTCGAAAAATCATATCTTTTTCGTTCGTTAATGAAATTCGATGAAACAGGAAACATTGTGACCGTGAGGACGTCTTCTGCATTCTAGAAGAGACCACATATTTTTCTGAGCCTTCTGCTATTTTTGGTGGAGTGGAACCCAATGTGAGATTTTTAATTTATAAACAATATGGAAACGACGATGTATAAATTATATATTCGATGTATGAGTTATATAAGCGTTGTACACCTCATGTGTAAGCGTTGTATAAGTTGTATATGCGTTGTAAAAATTATATATGTGTTGAAATAGAAGTGAATTGCTATATATATATATATATATATATATATATATATATATATATATATATATATATATATATATATACGCCCCTCGTCCACAAACCATGGGCGATATTTATTAGTTGTGATTGGTGTGAAAATTGATTGAAAGCGAATGGTTGTTTGG
This sequence comes from Allium sativum, assembly GCA_030737875.1. Lineage (NCBI taxonomy): Eukaryota > Viridiplantae > Streptophyta > Magnoliopsida > Asparagales > Amaryllidaceae > Allium > Allium sativum. The sequence goes on from CM060917.1 coordinate 58,268,407, forward strand.
GATTGTTTGGGATTGTTTGTGGTTGATATTGATTGATTGTGGTTGAAAAATACCCGTTTGTGGTTGAGAAATATTTGGTTGAAACCACATAGGACTAGTTTGTGGAAATGAAATAAATATATACATGCCGCCTGCGTGCGAACTAGATGCATGATCCCCATTGTCAAAAACCGCGAGGTTTTAAGGTAGAGCGAGGAGCCGTACTAGGGACGGTCCCGGTTTTAACTACCCTGCTGTTATGCTGCCGAAATTTTGAATAATATTCATGTGTTTGAATTATTTTCATTTGCTGAAACTATATTTATTCGTTGAATAGAAAACCTTCATGTGTTGAATCGATATTCATTCGTTGATTAGAAATTCATGTGTTGAATGGTATTCGTGTTTTAAATATAAAAATCACATTTTTATCTATATATAGAAACTATAGAAAACCTTCATGTGTTGAATCGATATTCATTCGTTGATTAGAAATTCATGTGTTGAAGGGTATTCATATTTTGAAAGAAATTGTTTTATAATAAAAATCCCAATTTTAACATCAATATGAAATGTATAAAATAATCCTGTTTTGAAATAAATTGTTTTACAATAAAAATCCTACTTTTATCACCTATATAAACTATATAAAATAATAGTGTTTTGAAATAAATTGTTTTACAATAAAAATCACATTTTTATTTTATACATGAATTGTTGAAATGTGAAGTGTTAAAAATAGCAACTCGTTTAAATAAATATGCATGAGTTGAAATATTCATTAATTAGCTAATGATGTGATTTTTACCTATGCATGCAACATTAGAATGAATGGTGTTTTTAAACCAAATGGAATCAAATATGAAGTTGAATGGAAAATGATAAGTGATAAGAACTGTATATATGTACAGGCATATTTATTGAACAGGTTATAGCAAAGGGGCTAGAGAAGAGGAATAAAATTTTGTGTCCGACAAATAGGTACACATTTACTGTTTTGTTTGGGTGATGATTTTATGAGCCTGTTGGCTAGCCGCTTGGCCTTTTCTTTTTCTTTGTGACATGAGACGCCCGTGTGGCTATTTGGGAATTTTCCCAGCCCCTCCCGTACAAAGGAGGTTATGGCGAATTTTTCCGAAATTTAAAGGCGTTAGTGAAATATTTGAAGTGAAAACGATATTGAAATTGTTGAATGAACTATATTTATGTAAATATATAAATATAAATAAAATTAAAACGAAACGTGGTCTTGCAGTTCGTGTTTTAAAACCGTGATTTCAAACAACTAGTGCGGGAAATCCGACCATTGGATTTTCCCGAAACCGCAACCGTTGGGTTCGCCTTGGAATAATCTTTCCAACGGCACCAACTTTGTAAAAATCCAACGGTTGGATTGTCTGGAATGTTTAATTCAAATCTGAAGAAAAACAGCGCCAAAATCGATTATATTTATATATATAAATATAATTATATTTAATCGAATAACGACGCTGCAGTTCGTATTTTGAAATCGAAACTTCAAACGATTGTACCGGGAGATCCGACCGTCGGATTTTCCCAAAACTGGAACCGTTGGATTCATTTTGAAAAGATCTTTCTAATGATGTAAATTATGTGAAGATCCAACGGTTAGATTTTCAGATATGTGTAAATCAAATCTGAAGAAAAACACCGCCACGGCCGCGTTATGGCCCGGAGCGTCGTTTTGAATAAATTGGCTATTTTAAAATAATTTGTAACGAACTGGGATTTTCGACTCCGAAAATCAACATCAAACTACCATGTTGACCATTCAGACATCGAACATTCCAGATCATTAATAGAAAGAAGTTAGAGGGTGAGAATAGATAAGATAGAAATATTAGAATAGAAGAAGAAGAACAACACCACACACAGAGTCTCACATCGCAGCGGAACAAAATATAATACAGAAGTAAATCTTTATTGAGAACTTTGAAAATACTTACAATATCAGAGTACATCAACATCTGGACAGTGCTAATCTGTCCTCATACAACACACAGCGGAATACTAGTAATATCATACGTCTGGACTCTTCCAGCTCGTCTCTTCACAGTAATCGATAACCTGAACCTGTACAACCCGGCCTAACCCGAGCATTTGAAAAACACCGGGTCAGTCTGGTGAACCAGAGTGAGATAAACTCGCACAGTAATAAGGGTGAACCATCCAATCATGATTTTAGAGTTCAAAATCCTTTCAAAAGAAAAGGATAATCGTAAGACCAAATCCACACATAAACACGGACGGTTTTTACCTTACGATAACCCAAAACAGTTTTGAAACCAATATCTTGTCTGATATTATAATAATGTCTAAATACAAGTAAATAACAATCTAGTGGAACGCTTGCATCTCACGCTCCACATATATAGTATACAACAAAAACCGCGGGCGCTTATTGGAGATTGGATTCCTACTGTGACAAGGTATGGGACCACCTGCCGATAGTGTATCTCTAGAGACGAATACACTGGGTTCAACAAGAACGTCTTGCAACCCGGCCCACACATGACCGACCACTCATTTCGCTTGAGTGTATCGAATATATATCACCGACGGTTGGGATCAGCAACCGTCTCCCGACAAGGGACAGCATCGAAACATAGATTTAAGAAGCAAATAGGATTTCCTCTAGATAGGTGATCATACACCCTAATGGGAGCGACCCACATAGCCATGCTGCCTGCCCGATTTTTGTCATTTCCCGGTTGATGAGGCTTGAGGTTAGAATTTATTCTTGAACATCTGGTCATCACTCACTTTGAATGCCACATCGTCAGATCCGCCAGATATCACTAATTGACGACCCCAAAAATACTCTAGCAGTAAGCTAAGAGAACGGCGATTCTCCGCCAACACTATAGCACGTTTGAAGAAATCAACGTACGTGATCCTTTGGAAATACTCCGTCAGACATTCGTCCATACACGTCATCCAGGAACAGGATGAACCGAAGGCACTCTCCTACCGCATCCATATAGGAATCACCCCATGGATCAGTAGCGAGAAGTCCTTGCAACCCGTAGATTCCAACCACGACAGAATCACAGCTTTCCTCTGCTTGCCAGACAGAGAATATTAGTGGTTCTTCCGTTTATGAAGATCCACGGTCTTCAATGCTCCATCTCGATCATCTTCTGAGATCTTCACGTATTTGTTGGACGGAATGGTTTTTCGAATATAAATTCGATCCCGGTCTTTCCATACCAACAATCGTATTGGACAGATTTGATAGTCGGTGTTTTAACTATCAAAATATACAGTGTTTCAATCATGACACTCCAATGAGTTCACTGGTTCAGTATTCAGCACCACTTGGCCTTTAACAACTGGTTTACTTTTGTTAAATTAGAAACTTCTAATTCTTTAAATATTCAAAAATACGATATTTGAATAACTCTAATTCGGTTAACTAACATTCGACTTACTCCATTCGCTCGACTCTAGATCGCAGCGATCACAATGGTTATGCCTGATTCCCTCAGGAAACATCCGACCGCCGTAGGCTATCTGCAGCCCTGCGAATTACGCTAGCAGTCGTACGCAATGGCAACTTACCTTGAATACTATGTTTGACTAACTCTAGCTCGAATAACTATATTCAATTACCCACTTAAATCTTCTTTCAAATCATCTTTTAAATTCGGAAATCCATTAGTTTTAACAAAGAAATTTATAACACATATGTTATAACAATAGCGTTATAATTACTATTTAGATTTACAAAACAACAGCGCTATAATCGCTGTTTAGGTTTACAAAACATGTACCATAGCAACAGCGCTAAACTCGCTATTAGATTCACAAAACATTATAACAACAGCGCTAAAGTCGCTGTTTAGATTTTCAAAACATATTCACTAACGTCTCTTACGATTACCAACTAATACTATCTTCAGATAATCCCGATGTTGTTCAAGTTGGGGTATTTTAATTACCTCTCAGACCTTGATCAACAACGTTCTTATCCTCCGATAAACATAAGTTGTAATCAAAATCAATATTTCATTCTAGTCTTAAACAAATTCCGTTTAACTATTGGATTTGGTTATACAATTCTATAACTCAGTTCTTTAACCAAATTCGCTTATTTCCAATCTCCTTTGATTTCATTTCACTTCAGTTACTTTTAAAAAGTAATTGTCTAAAATATTATTAATTAAAATAATACTTTATTTCAATCATTAACTACATGAGTAGTTAATTTCTTTAATAACAAAATTCAACGGTAAATCCCCTTTTTTAAAACCTTGTTTAGGTTTAAACAATATTTATTAAACTATTCAAATCAAAACACATCAATTTTGATAATCAAATTCCAATTCCAACGATCGATTTAATTAACTCAAAAATTGATTATCTCGTTAATCGATTCCAATTAATCCTCACTTTAAATTAATTAAAAATATAATTAATTTAAATAATCCCATTAATTGTTTTCTTTACAAAACAATTATCAAAGTTTAATCCTTCGATTCATTACTTGTTCTCATACTCGTAAACCTGATTAACGTCAGCATTTACTTTATAAAATAATTTAATAACAATCAAAGTCTTAAATAAATAAAATATTTATTTAATTCCCTATTATAACTTTTATTCAAAATAATATATTCAAAATCCAACTCCAGTTATATAATAAATTTTATAACCTCATCTTTATCGATTCACCTGACGGTGAATCAATATTTATAACACGATTGATTTTATAGGCCATACGCTGCTAAATACTCAACCAATACCGCTCACTGGTTTAAACACAACACAGGTTGAATTCCCAGTCCAAATCAATAATCAATCAATCAACCAAACAGGACAGTTCATATGGGAAAATATGAAATAAATAATATATTTGAGGAATCCGGTTGGATCCCTCCAACCTGTTCTTCCCTGTATTCAAATGGTTTTTCTCAAATCAGACGGTTCAGTTTTGTTTAACTGATAACACTAAATAGCAACCATTCAACATCAACCACAAGCAATTCAAACAATTCAACCATTTAAACACGTTTATAAATAAACGTGACCAACCAAGGTGAGTTACCTTTATTGGAACCAATCGTTAAAAGTAACGATTTGGTATTTCACTGAAATTAAACACAGTTTAATTTCATCAGTTAAATCAACCAACAAATGTATAACTAGCAAACATGCAATCATCAGCAAGCAGAGCACACAAAATAAAAATACCCAATTTATATAAAATATAAAAAGGGTAACTGAGTGAGTTTAACTCACCTTGATTCGTTTGTCCCTGAAGCAGTTCGTTTAATTAAATTAAACTGACGTTTAATTTAATTAAAAATCCCAATAGCCGTCCACTCAGATCAAACCAGTTTCATCTGTCGTTCTCGCCAATACGGACCCGGCGCCCCTTGTCTTGTCTGATCTGTATGACATAATTATGAATTTAATACGGTATTTACTATTTAAAATTACTATTATTTATTATTTAATAATATATTATTAGCTTAAATCCTTATTTATGATAATTAACTTTGGCTAGTCACTATTATACCCGACATTTGAATAAAACGCTATGTCTATTACTGTTCAACTAGGCACCGTGTAAAATGGCTAGGCACACTTAACAGGAAATCCGACACAACGTGGTTTAGGCATATTGTACCTTGATTTAGGCACAATTAAAACAGGATTAAACCAAAAACTTATGTGAATACTTACATTAAAGATACAACATGGGTTGGGCGTACTCAACTCAAAACTCAGGCAAGGTTATATAATAAAAAATGCGGTGCATCATATAACATGATTAGGTATTTAAATGGTAATTAGGCATTATAAAAAAATTATACCCAGCGCATTGTTCACTGTCTTCCCCCACGTTCCAAACCAGAACCCACCCTCGCCCCAACATCAGTGCTTCCGCTCCTCATATCTTCTTTACGTATATTTGCTTTGGAATCAAAGGAGCTGCTGCTCTTCATTATTCAAACGCAACAGCATCCTCACGGATCCACACCCCAATTCCCATCACCGCTCCCAAGACCTTCCGCCTGAACCTCATCCTGGACAACCCAAAGAAAGGCCATCGCCTGGTTGACCAACACCCTGAGCAACGCCTTACCAAACGCCACCAATACCCGATGATCCCGGTGCTTCCACAGATCCACTCCCCACCTAGTCACTAACACACGCAACTCCCCTTTCAGCATTTGAATTGGTTTCCTTTTCCATTTCTCATCGTTTTATATTTACTGGTGGTTTGTTATTTGAAGGGATGCTTTGCTGTGAAGGAGTGTGTTCTTATTTATAGTGAAGGAAACGTGGGGAGCAAACAACTGACATGTCATTTCATCCCATCCCCTTTGTCGGCACGGTGCTTAGGCACTTAGGTTTTTTTCAGAATTTAGGTATAGCTGCGATGAGTTTTCTTATCCTAGCTGTCTTGTATTGATTTAAATAGCATATTATAGCTGTCTCGTTTGATTTAAATAGCATATTATAGACTGTATGTATCGATATAGGGGAGTAGGGTTTGAGATTATATATATATAGGGTTGTAGGATTTGATTTTAATATTATTAAAATTTTAACGAAACTTCGCTCTAAAGTAACACGTAGAAATCACTCCAAACGACTTCTGTCTTCTGAATAAAAAGCTATTCTTAGTGTAAAAAAGTATTCCGGACCCAATGGGACAAGTTTCGTCGAAATCCGAGGTCGTACGAAAATATTTCCTTTATGAAACCAGAAATGAACACGCGTTTAATTTTTCCACGGTCACCCGATAAATCAAACCAACTTGAAACTGCGAACATTGACAATAACTTTTCGATATGAACCCAACGGCACTAATTTCGTCGCATTCTAAGACTGTTGCCCCGGTAGGCTGGTTTTTTACCGCGTACCGCACTACCCTTTTTAATGCCAAATTTTCCCATCTCTAAAAATAACAAACTATATACCTATCCTGACTATAATCGACGCTACGAACTCAACGGAACTGGTTTCGTCGAAAACAGAGTCCATTTGCAAAACGGCTACTTTAAAGGCCTATAATTTAATAACGATTTTCCATAGCGACTATTTCAAAATTTGATTTGGCCATAACTATCAAACTATAACACAAAATATAGATTTTTCTCTTTCATATGAAAATTATCGTCACTACGGTCCCAACGTGTCTTGTTTCACATAAATCCGACTTATATCGAATCCTGTATTCTCAGTTGAAGTTCAAAACCAAATATTATGAACTGCACGCCATTTCCAAGCTCGAATTATATTATATATAAATTATAACGTTCAACTTCGTTCTTAATAACGAATTAAATATTAAATTCCATTAATATTCCCAACATAATATATAAAACTAATTTAAATATTCATATTCAAATGGTCGAAAAACACGGGTCGTTACATTCTTCCCCCCTTAAAATAATTTCGTCCTCGAAATTGTTAAGATAAGAAAGAACGTTATAAACTCATTAATTTCAAATCTAATTTTGTTTGAATCAAAATCAATTCAATACAATTAATATATATTTTCAAAAATATTGAAAATTTTCTAACAACTTAATTTCCGAAAATTTTCGCCAGCACCTCCTCTGTACGGCTCAATTGGTACAACTCCAACTCGCCTTTCTAGGCCTTCCCCAATCCAAAAGAAAATAAAACAGCCAAGCGGCTTGCCATATAGGCTCATAAATCTCCAAACCCATATAAAAATAAACGTGTACCTTTTTGTCGGGCGTATCCTTATATCCTTTCCATCTGCTACCCTGTCAGCATATACAAATGCATTTCCAACAAAATTCCAATTTCATCCTTCGAACTAAATTCTTCACGTGTCCAAGCCAAATTCCATTCTTGACTCAATTTCCATCCATCATCAATTTCAACTCTTAGCTTACCAGTCCAATACCATTTCATATTCCTGTCTCCCAATTCCAAATCTGATTCCACTTGATATATTATATCTCGATTCAATTTCCAGTTAATTGGTTTCAATTCATTTCATATTTGCTTTCACAAATTTCTATTCAATCTTACTTTTGTTCAAACAATCTCCCTGGGAGTTTATAAATAGTTCAGTTCTTTCAAAAATCAAATATTCCTTTTCAGGATTCAAAACAACTTGTTTTTCTCAAAACAAGATTTTTAGTAGTAATCCGTCACTTAGAACTCGGAAATGAACACTAATGATGTGGCCAGCATCCTCAGAGTTATTCCCCAGCTACTGAAGTGAGTTCCATACTATATAACTTTTCAAAATCATATTTAAACACTTCCTTTTGAAACTATTTCAAAATAAAATTCACGATGCTTGTAAACAACTTAAAATCTCCCAAGATTTTAGAATTCTCATATATTCAATTTAAATCCATTTACAACACCTTTCCACATTTTGTAATTTTAATTCCAATTCTGATTTTAATCTCAGATTTAATAAATCTGCTTTTATATTATACGAATTCCAATTGGTTATTTATATAACCATTTCAATTATAATCAACCAACACATTCAATATACTATAATACTTCAAATATATATAATTTCTTTATATCAAAATATAATTTGGGTAAATTATTTCATTTACCCTCTTTCAAAACATACTGTGTCGGTTTATCGTACTTGAGTGTTTAGAAACTCTTATCGATACAGTGGATCAAACTGATCGACCAGAACTCATAAACAACTCAAACAAACAAATCTCCACAGTATAAACAATTTTTATAAAATCTACAAATACGTTCACTCGTATATATACACTCAAACTCAATCTAGGGTATTGCTAACCCCATCTCTACCGAGTCACGCCACAGAGCCAAGGTAATCACTTAACCTTCAGCTCTGATACCACTGTAACGAACTGGGATTTTCGACTCCGAAAATCAACATCAAACTACCATGTTGACCATTCAGACATCGAACATTCCAGATCATTAATAGAAAGAAGTTAGAGGGTGAGAATAGATAAGATAGAAATATTAGAATAGAAGAAGAAGAACAACACCACACACGGAGTCTCACATCGCAGCGGAACAAAATATAATACAGAAGTAAATCTTTATTGAGAACTTTGAAAATACTTACAATATCAGAGTACATCAACATCTGGACAGTGCTAATCTGTCCTCATACAACACACAGCGGAATACTAGTAATATCATACGTCTGGACTCTTCCAGCTCGTCTCTTCACAGTAGTCGATAACCTGAACCTGTACAACCCGGCCTAACCCGAGCATTTGAAAAACACCGGGTCAGTCTGGTGAACCAGAGTGAGATAAACTCGCACAGTAATAAGGGTGAACCATCCAATCATGATTTTAGAGTTCAAAATCCTTTCAAAAGAAAAGGATAATCGTAAGACCAAATCCACACATAAACACGGACGGTTTTTACCTTACGATAACCCAAAACAGTTTTGAAACCAATATCTTGTCTGATATTATAATAATGTCTAAATACAAGTAAATAACAATCTAGTGGAACGCTTGCATCTCACGCTCCACATATATAGTATACAACAAAAACCGCGGGCGCTTATTGGAGATTGGATTCCGACTATGACAAGGTATGGGACCACCTGCCGATAGTGTATCTCTAGAGACGAATACACTGGGTTCAACAAGAACGTCTTGCAACCCGGCCCACACATGACCGACCACTCATTTCGCTTGAGTGTATCGAATATATATCACCGACGGTTGGGATCAGCAACCGTCTCCCGACAAGGGACAGCATCGAAACATAGATTTAAGAAGCAAATAGGATTTCCTCTAGATAGGTGATCATACACCCTAATGGGAGCGACCCACATAGCCATGCTGCCTGCCCGATTTTTGTCATTTCCCGGTTGATGAGGCTTGAGGTTAGAATTTATTCTTGAACATCTGGTCATCACTCACTTTGAATGCCACATCGTCAGATCCGCCAGATATCACTAATTGACGACCCCAAAAATACTCTAGCAGTAAGCTAAGAGAACGGCGATTCTCCGCCAACACTATAGCACGTTTGAAGAAATCAACGTACGTGATCCTTTGGAAATACTCCGTCAGACATTCGTCCATACACGTCATCCAGGAACAGGATGAACCGAAGGCACTCTCCTACCGCATCCATATAGGAATCACCCCATGGATCAGTAGAGAGAAGTCCTTGCAACCCGTAGATTCCAACCACGACAGAATCACAGCTTTCCTCTGCTTGCCAGACAGAGAATATTAGTGGTTCTTCCGTTTATGAAGATCCACGGTCTTCAATGCTCCATCTCGATCATCTTCTGAGATCTTCACGTATTTGTTGGACGGAATGGTTTTTCGAATATAAATTCGATCCCGGTCTTTCCATACCAACAATCGTATTGGACAGATTTGATAGTCGGTGTTTTAACTATCAAAATATACAGTGTTTCAATCATGACACTCCAATGAGTTCACTGGTTCAGTATTCAGCACCACTTGGCCTTTAACAACTGATTTACTTTTGTTAAATTAAAAACTTCTAATTCTTTAAATATTCAAAAATACGATATTTGAATAACTCTAATTCGGTTAACTAACATTCGACTTACTCCATTCGCTCGACTCTAGATCGCAGCGATCACAATGGTTACGCCTGATTCCCTCAGGAAACATCCAACCGCCGTAGGCTATCTGCAGCCCTGCGAATTACGCTAACAGTCGTACGCAATGGCAACTTACCTTGAATACTATGTTTGACTAACTCTAGCTCGAATAACTATATTCAATTACCCACTTAAATCTTCTTTCAAATCATCTTTTAAATTCGGAAATCCATTAGTTTTAACAAAGAAATTTATAACACATATGTTATAACAATAGCGTTATAATTACTATTTAGATTTACAAAACAACAGCGCTATAATCGCTGTTTAGGTTTACAAAACATGTACCATAGCAACAGCGCTAAACTCGCTATTAGATTCACAAAACATTATAACAACAGCGCTAAAGTCGCTGTTTAGATTTTCAAAACATATTCACTAACGTCTCTTACGATTACCAACTAATACTATCTTCAGATAATCCCGATGTTGTTCAAGTTGGGGTATTTTAATTACCTCTCAGACCTTGATCAACAACATTCTTATCCTCCGATAAACATAAGTTGTAATCAAAATCAATATTTCATTCTAGTCTCAAACAAATTCCGTTTAACTATTGGATTTGGTTATACAACTCTATAACTCAGTTCTTTAACCAAATTCGCTTATTTCCAATCTCCTTTGATTTCATTTCACTTCAGTTACTTTTAAAAAGTAATTGTCTAAAATATTATTAATTAAAATAATACTTTATTTCAATCATTAACTACATGAGTAGTTAATTTCTTTAATAACAAAATTCAACGGTAAATCCCCTTTTTTAAAACCTTGTTTAGGTTTAAACAATATTTATTAAACTATTCAAATCAAAACACATCAATTTTGATAATCAAATTCCAATTCCAACGATCGATTTAATTAACTCAAAAATTGATTATCTCGTTAATCGATTCCAATTAATCCTCACTTTAAATTAATTAAAAATATAATTAATTTAAATAATCCCATTAATTGTTTTCTTTACAAAACAATTATCAAAGTTTAATCCTTCGATTCATTACTTGTTCTCATACTCGTAAACCTGATTAACGTCAGCATTTACTTTATAAAATAATTTAATAACAATCAAAGTCTTAAATAAATAAAATATTTATTTAATTCCCTATTATAACTTTTATTCAAAATAATATATTCAAAATCCAACTCCAGTTATATAATAAATTTTATAACCTCATCTTTATCGATTCACCTGACGGTGAATCAATATTTATAACACGATTGATTTTATAGGCCATACGCTGCTAAATACTCAATCAATACCGCTCACTGGTTTAAACACAACACAGGTTGAATTCCCAGTCCAAATCAATAATCAATCAATCAACCAAACAGGACAGTTCATATGGGAAAATATGAAATAAATAATATATTTGAGGAATCCGGTTGGATCCCTCCAACCTGTTCTTCCCTGTATTCAAATGGTTTTTCTCAAATCAGACGGTTCAGTTTTGTTTAACTGATAACACTAAATAGCAACCATTCAACATCAACCACAAGCAATTCAAACAATTCAACCATTTAAACACGTTTATAAATAAACATGACCAACCAAGGTGAGTTACCTTTATTGGAACCAATCGTTAAAAGTAACGATTTGGTATTTCACTGAAATTAAACACATTTTAATTTCATCAGTTAAATCAACCAACAAATGTATAACTAGCAAACATGCAATCATCAGCAAGCAGAGCACACAAAATAAAAATACCCAATTTATATAAAATATAAAAAGGGTAACTTAGTGAGTTTAACTCACCTTGATTCGTTTGTCCCTGAAGCAGTTCGTTTAATTAAATTAAACTGACGTTTAATTTAATTAAAAATCCCAATAGCCGTCCACTCAGATCAAACCAGTTTCATCTGTCGTTCTCGCCAATACGGACCCGGCGCCCCTTGTCTTGTCTGATCTGTATGACATAATTATGAATTTAATACGGTATTTACTATATAAAATTACTATTATTTATTATTTAATAATATATTATTAGCTTAAATCCTTATTTATGATAATTAACTTTGGCTAGTCACTATTAAACCCGACATTTGAATAACACGCTATGTCTATTACTGTTCAACTAGGCACCGTGTAAAATGGCTAGGCACACTTAACAGGAAATCCGACACAACGTGGTTTAGGCATATTGTACCTTGATTTAGGCACAATTAAAACAGGATTAAACCAAAAACTTATGTGAATACTTACATTAAAGATACAACATGGGTTGGGCGTACTCAACTCAAAACTCAGGCAAGGTTATATAATAAAAAATGCGGTGCATCATATAACATGATTAGGTATTTAAATGGTAATTAGGCATTATAAAAAAATTATACCCAGCGCATTGTTCACTGTCTTCCCCCACGTTCCAAAGCAGAACCCACCCTCGCCCCAACATCAGTGCTTCCGCTCCTCATATCTTCTTTACGTATATTTGCTTTGGAATCAAAGGAGCTGCCGCTCTTCATTATTCAAACGCAACAGCATCCTCACGGATCCACACCCCAATTCCCATCACCGCTCCCAAGACCTTCCGCCTGAACCTCATCCTGGACAACCCAAAGAAAGGCCATCGCCTGGTTGACCAACACCCTGAGCAACGCCTTACCAAACGCCACCAATACCCGATGATCCCGGTGCTTCCACAGATCCACTCCCCACCTAGTCACTAACACACGCAACTCCCCTTTCAGCATTTGAATTGGTTTCCTTTTCCATTTCTCATCGTTTTATATTTACTGGTGGTTTGTTATTTGAGGGGATGCTTTGCTGTGAAGGAGTGTGTTCTTATTTATAGTGAAGGAAACGTGGGGAGCAAACAACTGACATGTCATTTCATCCCATCCCCTTTGTCGGCACGATGCTTAGGCACTTAGGTTTTTTTCAGAATTTAGGTATAGCTGCGATGAGTTTTCTTATCCTAGCTGTCTTGTATTGATTTAAATAGCATATTATAACTGTCTCGTTTGATTTAAATAGCATATTATAGACTGTATGTATCGATATAGGGGAGTAGGGTTTGAGATTATATATATATAGGGTTGTAGGATTTGATTTTAATATTATTAAAATTTTAACGAAACTTCGCTCTAAAGTAACACGCAGAAATCACTCCAAACGACTTCTGTCTTCTGAATAAAAAGCTATTCTTAGTGTAAAAAAGTATTCCGGACCCAATGGGACAAGTTTCGTCGAAATCCGAGGTCGTACGAAAAAATTTCCTTTATGAAACCAGAAATGAACACGCGTTTAATTTTTCCATGGTCACCCGATAAATCAAACCAACTTGAAACTGCGAACATTGACAATAACTTTTCGATATGAACCCAACGGCACTAATTTCGTCGCATTCTGAGACTGTTGCCCCGGTAGGCTGGTTTTTTACCGCGTACCGCACTACCCTTTTTAACGCCAAATTTTCCCATCTCTAAAAATAACAAACTATATACCTATCCTGACTATAATCGACGCTACGAACTCAACGGAACTGGTTTCGTCGAAAACAGAGTCCGTTTGCAAAACGGCTACTTTAAAGGCCTATAATTTAATAACGATTTTCCATAGCGACTATTTCAAAATTTGATTTGGCCATAACTATCAAACTATAACACGAAATATAGATTTTTCTCTTTCATATGAAAATTATCGTCACTACGGTCCCAACGTGTCTTGTTTCACATAAATCCGACTTATATCGAATCATGTATTCTCAGTTGAAGTTCAAAACCAAATATTACGAACTGCACGCCATTTCCAAGCTCGAATTATATTATATATAAATTATAACATTCAACTTCGTTCTTAATAACGAATTAAATATTAAATTCCATTAATATTCCCAACATAATATTTAAAACTAATTTAAATATTCATATTCAAATGGTCGAAAAACACGGGTCGTTACATAAATAAATATAGCGATAAATCATTATAAAATATCATAAACGATATGGAATGGAAATAAACTGAATTTGCTCGATTTATGTGGTATTTGATGGTTGAATGTGTTTGGTGTGAAAATTACATTAAAGAACAAAATTTGTGTTGTCGAATGATTTAACCATTGAAATAAATTGATTTGAAATTCTAAATATACGTGAATTATTTGAAAAGGCCGAGTTAATTCTCATTTCAAATAATTGACCGACGATTGAAATTCGAAGATGAAGACGGTGGTCGAAGACCGGAGATCTTCACCTCGTTTGGATGGTAACCGAGGTCCTGATTGAGAGGCATCCCGAAATATGGATAATGAGTGGTGATCGTCCAAACGTACGTGGTGATCGATGGGTTTGCGACGTATTTAGTGCCTCCGGTTTCGTTCTGACCCAGAACGGACTTGTAAATGGACTATGTGTCTGACATTGGATTTTATTCTGTGTGGATTGATCTCTGTTAAATATACATCTGTTTGGCGGCGGAGAATTTATTCTTTTGCTTAACGCCCTTCTTTGAAACGCACGAGCTCAGAGGTTGTATATCGATGGAAATCAGTCGCATGGCATGAATTGCTAGTGTGGCATGCCTAAGTGGCAAATGATCAGGGCTTCTGTTGAAAAGCAAAGTCTTGTGGTGATGATCAAAGCACCGCCTGTGTGGTGTAGCTTTGTGTATAATGTGGATTCACGAGCCTCACACCCCGGTACGAACCAGAAACGGGAGGAAGGACCTCAGGGAGGGCATGCGTTTCTTTCTAGCTAGGGTGGTGTCAGTGACCTACCAGCCCTGACATTTATATACTTTTCACCTGTGTGGTTGTTGCTGTTGCGAGGCGCCTCGGTTTGATCGGACGATCCGGGTCTGATGGAGTCAATCGTTGGCTCGTTTACGCCCCAAAGGGCGGGGAAACGCAGTGTTCAGGAATTTTAATCCACATCGGTGGAACGACCCTGACGATTCTAGGGTCACTCGAGCTCTGATCCTGAGACACGGGCTAGAGCGTCTCGAATTCGGTAAGGACTATCTTTTGCCTTGTTTCAGGACGGAAATCCAATTTCCAAATACGTGACTGTGCGGTTTCGATTATATTTATATATATATGGCGACATGATATATGGTACCCATGCCGCCTATGATTGATAGTTATGATTCAAATTGTTTTTGAAACATATAAACACTAGTAATAATATCAAATGCTTTTGCTTTATTCGTATCAATCATATTTTGGCCAATATAAGGTAAAACTCTATCCTCCGGTTTGCGTTGCATTGTGTGATGGGAACTGAGTCTTATAATGGCTTCATTTTTATAAAAAGCATTGCGATGTTTAAAAGAAAGATTTGTTTTAAAGCACTGGCAATCCGATGGAGTAAACCCGTTCCACGAAAGTGGCGTGGTCCTGTGATTAGCCATATGTTAAATGTGTTGAATAGATTTCTCATACCAGTCCCATGACTGACTCGTAGTTTGTTTCACTTTCAAACTCGGGTGTCCCTTTTTCTACACGGGCAGCCTTATATTCAGGTTTAGCTGGTTCTTTCTGGATAGCTGGAGCTGAAGATGGATTCTATTATTTATCTCTTTTTATGCTGTTCAGCTCCTATTGTACATATTTTGTTTATTTCCGCTGTAGACATTTATGTATAGCTGAACTGTATTTGTACTAAGTAAGATCCTGTATACTGTGTAACTCTGATGATTACGTTTATCAAGTATATTCTATTGTTCATTATCTGGTGTATTTCATTATTCTGTTCTGTTATTATCTGTTTCTGTGTTATATTCCAAAGATAACCCTTGTCTCCGTCTGAACGGGATTTGGGGACGTCACAACGTGGTATCAGAGCTTTGGTTAAGCTTAGTTCTGGAATATAACATATTAACGAACTCGTCAAAAATAGAACCAGTAGTGTTCTAGGACGGGTAACTCATTACAGATAGGATCAATAATATCCTAGTATGAGTAGTAGAAGGAAATAACATCTAGATAGACGCATCTACATTCAAGTATTTGTCTCTATATTTTGAAATATCTTTTCTGTTGACCTGACACTTGATCTGCAATTTGCAAAGGAACTAGAAAATGAGTGCCAGAAACAGAAGAAGTGATACTGACCCGGATATCAAAGCCCTATATATGAAATACAGAAATCTGGGTGGAAAGCCGTTCACGGGCGAAGAATCTATTATGAAAACACAAGCCTGGATTCGTTCGGCTAAGAAAATCTTTGAAGGATTAAAGCTGAGGGATGACCAGAAAAGATTACTGGCCTCCTAGGCACTTAGTGACGAAGCTTTGTTCTGGTGGGATTCAGTTATTAAGGATAATCCAGAAGGTGATATCACCTGGGATAGATTCAAAGTGATTTTCCTGGAAAGATTTACTCCTCCAGAAGCGACTGAACAATTATGCGATGAATTTTCTTATTTGATACAAGGAGATATGACAATCCCAGAATATCATAAGAAATTCAACGAACTTTCTCACTTTGCTCCCCATCTAATTCAGAAGACGAAGAGAAAGAACTTGAGATTTATTTACGGGCTTCAAAGGAAATATCAGAATAAAGTAATGGGGCATGTGAAGCTCCCTTTTTCAGAAATGATTTATATGGCGAAATTTTTCGAAAATTCCGGGTGTTAGCCAAATTTTTGAAGAATTTGAAATTTCTCAAAAACTGAAAAGTTGGAGAATTGAAGCCAGATCGAACATAGAGTTGATTAATCAAACCACTTTCGACTTTGTTCCTTTTCGGGGACGAAAAGTTTTAAGTGGGGGAGATTGTAACGACCCAGAAAATCTGAACCAATTTAAAATTTTGAAATTGGCTAAAATAATGGATTTTAAATATTTAAAATAAATATTTTAAATAATAGCAATGAAAACTGAGTTTGAATCGATAATTGAAAACGAATATAATTAATTATAATTATAAACAAGGCCTGAAATGGCGCTGCCGTTTCAAAAATTGAATTCAAACTTTGTCGGACTGTACCGGGTGCAAAACAAAACGGATTTTAGCGAAACCAAAAATATTTAAATTTGTTAGTGAATACCTTTCTAACGAATCTGAAAAATCGAATTTTCATAATGGAAAGCAAAAGTTATGGCCAAATGAATTTTCAGAAAGGTCGCTATGGAATTTATATAGCCCGTGAAATTGGCCATTTTGCATACGACCTCGGAATTCGACGAAACCACTTTTGTTGTATCCGGGATGTGAATTTATCGCTAGGTTTCAAATTTCATAATTTTTGAAGCTATTATGTGAGCGTGGCAAAGGAAAATGTGTTTTGGTCAATTATAGTTAAATTGGATCGACCAGAAATGGGCCTTTTTGCAAACGGTCTCAGAAGTCGACGAAACTAGTTTTGTTGGGACCGTATCGTCAAAACATAGCTAGATTTATTTTTATGGAATTTTTCGAATCAGTTTGTGGCCATGGCAAATTGAAATGTACGTTCAAATTAAATATTGAATGTTTTATATTTTAAATTGAAGGAAAACTGACTGAAACATTCGAATGGGCCTTCGAATCATATCTCATTGTGTTCGGAATGGGGGTAAAACGCTAGGGACGACAGTCGTTGGGTTTGGATTGGTGGTCGCGTCAGAAAACCCCTTATAAAATCTACCGACCAATCCGAATTTAAATAAAAAAAAAAAAAATCCTTTTTCTCTCTCCCCGTAACAGCGGATCGACGGCGAAAACCCTCCTCGCCGTTCCCATCCAATTTCCGACCAAACCAGGCAAAATTAGCCCCTCCTCCAGTTGAAGATTTTAAAGAGCTCAAGAAGATCTTCAAATCCATATATAGTTTGTATTTTTTTCGTGCATCATTCAAAGAGATATCGAGCTCGAAAGTTCCGAGCTTCCAACCGCCGCCGCCGCTTCCTGCTAGCGTCGAACTGGCTATCTCCCCCCGGCGCCTGAGCGCCTCTCCTCCCTCTTCGACGCGGCGTAGCCCGATCGAGCTATCGATTCACGGATTGCACGAAAACTTCAAACCTAGTTTTGAAGATTTCAGAAAGGTAACGGCTGTTTAAATTAAAAACTGATTTTAACAATTTAAAACCGTTGCAAACTTCGAAAAATCATATCTTTTTCGTTCGTTAACGAAATTCGATGAAACAGGAAACATCGTGACCGTGAGGACGTCTTTTGCATTCTAGAAGAAAGCGCATATTTTTCTGAGCCTTCTGCTATTTTTGGTGGAGTGGAACCCAATGTGAGATTTCTAATTTATAAACGATATGGAAACGACGATGTATAAATTATATATTCGATGTATGAGTTATATAAGCATTGTACACCTCATGTGTAAGCGTTGTATAAGTTGTACGTTCAATGTATAAGTTGTATATGCGTTGTAAAAATTATATATGTGTTGAAATAGAAGTGAATTGCTATATATAAATATATATATACGCCCCTTGTCCACAAACCATGGACGATATTTATTAGTCGTGATTGGTGTGAAAATTGATTGATAGCGAATGATTGTTTGGGATTGTTTGTGGTTGATATTGATTGATTGTGGTTGAAAAATACCCGTTTGTGGTTGAGAAATATTTGGTTGAAACCACATAGGACTAGTTTGTGGAAATGAAATAAATATATACATGCCGCCTGCGTGCGAACTAGATGCATGATCCCCATTGTCAAAAACCGCGAGGTTTTAAGGTAGAGCGAGGAGTCGTACTAGGGACGGTCCCGGTTTTAACTACCCTGCTGTTATGCTGCCGAAATTTTGAATAATATTCATGTGTTTGAATTATTTTCATTTGCTGAAATTATATTTATTCGTTGAATAGAAAACCTTCATGTGTTGAATCGATATTCATTCGTTGATTAGAAATTCATGTGTTGAATGGTATTCGTGTTTTAAATATAAAAATCACATTTTTATCTATATATAGAAACTATAGAAAACCTTCATGTGTTGAATCGATATTCATTCGTTGATTAGAAATTCATGTGTTGAAGGGTATTCATATTTTGAAAGAAATTGTTTTATAATAAAAATCCCAATTTTAACATCAATATGAAATGTATAAAATAATCCTGTTTTGAAATAAATTGTTTTACAATAAAAATCCTATTTTTATCACCTATATAAACTATATAAAATAATAGTGTTTTGAAATAAATTGTTTTACAATAAAAATCACATTTTTATTATATACATGAATTGTTGAAATGTGAAGTGTTAAAAATAGCAACTCGTTTAAATAAATATGCATGAGTTAAAATATTCATTAATTAGCTAATGATGTGATTTTTTCCTATGCATGCAACATTAGAATGAATGGTGTTTTAAAACCAAATGGAATCAAATATGAAGTTGAATGGAAAATGATAAGTGATAAGAACTGTATATATGTACAGGCATATTTATTGAACAGGTTATAGCAAAGGGGCTAGAGAAGAGGAATAAAATTTTGTGCCCGACAAATAGGTACACATTTACTGTTTTGTTTGGGTGATGATTTTATGAGCCTGTTGGCTAGCCGCTTGGCTTTTTCCTTTTCTTTGTGACATGAGACGCCCGTGTGGCTATTTGGGAATTTTCCCAGCCCCTCCCGTACAAAGGAGGTTATGGCGAATTTTTCCGAATTTTAAAGGCGTTAGTGAAATATTTGAAGTGAAAACGATATTGAAATTGTTGAATGAACTATATTTATGTAAATATATAAATATAAATAAAATTAAAACGAAACGTGGTCGTGCAGTTCGTGTTTTGAAACCGTGATTTCAAACAACTAGTGCGGGAAATCCAACCATTGGATTTTCCCGAAACCGCAACCGTTGGGTTCGACTTGGAATAATCTTTCCAACGGCACCAACTTTGTAAAAATCCAACGGTTGGATTGTCTGGAATGTTTAATTCAAATCTGAAGAAAAACAGCGCCAGAATCGATTATATATATATGATTATATTTAATCGAATAACGACGTTGCAGTTCATATTTTGAAATAGAAACTTCAAACGATTGTACCGGGAGATCCGACCGTCGGATTTTCCCGAAACTGGAACCGTTGGATTCGTTTTGAAAAGATCTTTCTAATGATGTAAATGTGTGAAGATCCAATGGTTAGATTTTCATATATGTGTAAATCAAATCTGAAGAAAAACAGCGCCACGGCCGTGTTATGGCCAGAAGCGTCGTTTTGAATAAACTGGCTATTTTAAAATAAATAAAAATAGCGATAAATCGTTATAAAATATCATAAACGATATGGAATGGAAATAAACTGAATTTGCTCGATTTATGTGGTATTTGATGGTTGAATGTGTTTGGTGTGAAAATTACATTAAAGAACAAAATTTGTGTTGTCGAATGATTTAACCATTGAAATAAATTGATTTGAAATTCTAAATATACGTGAATTATTTGAAAAGGCCGAGTTAATTCTCATTTCAAATAATTGACCGACGATTGAAATTCGAAGATGAAGACGGTGGTCGAAGACCGGAGATCTTCACCTCGTTTGGATGGTAACCGAGGTCCTGATTGGGAGGCATCCCGAAATATGGATAATGAGTGGTGATCGTCCAGACGTACGTGGTAATCGATGGGTTTGCGAGGTATTTAGTGCCTCCGGTTTCGTTCTGACCCAGAACGGACTTGTAAATGGACTGTGTGTCTGACATTGGTTTTTATTTTGTGTTGATTGATCTCTGTTAAATATACATCTGTTTGGCGGCGGAGAATTTATTCTTTTGCTTAACGCCCTTCTCTGAGACGCACGAGCTCAGAGGTTGTATATCGATGGACATCAGTCGCATGGCATGAATTGCTAGTGTGGCATGCCTAAGTGGCAAATGATTAGGGCTTCTGTTGAAAAGCAAAGTCTTGTGGTGATGATCAAAGCACCGCCTGTGTGGTGTAGCTTTGTGTATAATGTGGATTTGCGAGCCTCACACCCCGGTACGAACCAGAAACGGGAGGAAGGACCTCAAGGAGGGCATGCGTTTCTTTCTAGCTAGGGTGGTGTCAGTGACCTACCAGCCCTGACATTTATATACTTTTCACCTGTGTGGTTGTTGCTGTTGCGAGGCGCCTCGGTTTGATCGGACGATCCGGGCCTGATGGAGTCATTCGTTGGCTCGTTTACACCCCAAAGGGTGGGGAAACGCAGTGTTCAGGAATTTTAATCCACATCGGTGGAACGGCCCTAACGATTCTAGGGTCACTCGAGCTCTGATCCTGAGACACGGGCTAGAGCGTCTCGAATTCGGTAAGGACTATCTTTTGCCTTGGTTCAGGACGGAATCCAATTTCCAAATACCTGACTGTGCGGTTTCGATTGTATATATATATGGCGACATGATATATGGTACCCATGCCGCCTATGATTGATAGTTATGATTCAAATTGTTTTTGAAACATATAAACACTAGTAATAATATCAAATGCTTTTGCTTTATTCGTATCAATCATATTTTGGCCAATATAAGGTAAAACTCTATCCTCCGGTTTGCGTTGCATTGTGTGATGGGAACTGAGTCTTATAATGGCTTCATTTTTATAAAAAGCATTGCAATGTTTAAAAGAAAGATTTGTTTTAAAGCACTGGCAATCCGATGGAGTAAACCCGTTCCACGAAAGTGGCGTGGTCCTGTGATTAGCCATATGTTAAATGTGTTGAATAGATTTCTCATACCAGTCCCATGACGACTCGTAGTTTGTTTCACTTTCAAACTCGGGTGCCCCTTTTTCTACACGGGCAGCCTTGTATTCAAGTTTAACTGGTTCTTTCTGGATAGCTAGAGCTGAAGATGGATTCTATTATTTATCTCTTTTTATGTTGTTCAGCTCCTATTGTACATATTTTGTTTATTTCCGCTGTAGACATTTATGTATAGCTGAACTGTATTTGTACTAAGTAAGATCCTATATACTGTGTAACTCTGATGATTACGTTTATCTAGTATATTCTATTGTTCATTATCTGGTGTATTTCATTATTCTGTTCTGCTATTATCTGTTTCTGTGTTATATTCCAAAGATAACCCTTGTCTCCGTCTGAACGGGATTTGGGGACGTCACAATACACCCTAATGGGGGCGACCCACGTAGCCATGCTGCCTGCCCGATTTTTGTCATTTCCTAATTGATGAGGCTTGAGGTTAAAATCAACCTTTGGAACATCTGGCACCATTCATATCGTCCATACAAGTCATCCAGGAATAGGATGAACCAAAGGCACCCTCCTACCACATCCTAGGCATCACCCTATTGATCTGTAGTGAGTAGTCCTTGCAAATTCGTAGATTTCAATCATGACAGAATTACAGTCAAGATATCTCTAGGGATCAGCTAGAGAAATTCAATAGTAGTTCCCCGCTCATGAAGATTCACGGTCTTCAATTGCTCCATCTTGATCAGCATCTTCCATGTTTTCGTATTCATTGGTCGGAATGGTTTTCGAATATAAATTTGATCCCGGTCTTTCCGTACCAATAACGTTGGGTCAGATTTTGATAGTCGGTTATTTAACTATCAAAATAAACAACCAGAAAAATGAAACAGATCCATTGGTTTATTACCCAGCATCACTTGGCCATTAAAAATAGTATATCGGTTCTAATATATTAATATCCTTAAATCATTTTATTTATATACTTGGAAATTTTCTTAAAACAATATCTAATTTCTCGTTAACTACCATTTCAAAACATTTGCTATAACATTACTTATTATCTATAATTTGGAAATTGATTCAACTTATTAGCATAAAATAATTGTTAGGAATCTCCTTTTGTTTCCGTTATTTAAACCAATAATCGCCGCTTATCCTTTTAGAATGAACTTAATCTAAATCTCACTTCTTACTTTTGAAAATGTCGTTATATTCTCACCAATCTCCCTTTATATATTTATATTATGGAAATATCATTTCACATCCTCAAGCCCCTTTTATTTCCTTTTATATTTGGAATCTCATCATATATATATATATATATATGTGTGTGTGTATATATATATATATATTCCCAACATTTTCAAATAATGTTACATTATTATTTCTCAAAATTACTCCCTACATCTCCTCCATTACAACTAATATCTTCCCTTGATAATCCTGAAGTTGTTCAAGTTGGGGTATTTTAATTACCTCTCAAACCTTGATCAACAACGTTCTTATCTTAAGATAAATATCAGTTGTAATACAAAAACCGATATTCATTCCCAATATCAAATCAAATCCCATTTTAGTTATACTTTAATGAAATCTCATCTCTCATTAATATAATGAAATTATATTGCATCTTTTTAACTTTACTCGTCTCACCCATTTGATTCAAACTTGGGTTTCAATTTTTACCTCCCATTTCATATCCCCATTAGTTCATAACCGTAAATCAGTAAGAAATTAATTTCCTAAATATCAACCCAAAGGTCGAAACCAACATCAGATGAATATTCAGAAAATCAGTTGTAACGACCCGGAATTTTGGGGCCAATTTAAAATTTTTATTTTAGAAATTTTAATGGAATTTAATATCTAAAATAATTTATTTTAAATAAGAACGTCTAAAAAATTATTTTTAAAACGAATAAATTTAATTTAATTATAAAAGGAGTTAGAAACAGCATTGCAGTTTGGAAATTTGAATTTGAACTTTGATCGACTGTACAAAATTCATTTTAAATCAGAATTGAGCGAAACAAGAAATATTTAAATCTGTTTAATCATATCTTTCTAACGGATGTAAGAAACTGAAATTTCACTTTATATTTTGAAAGTTATAGCCAGTTCAAAATTTAGAAAAGTCGCTGTAGAATTTATATATATTTTAATATAATATATAGCCCTTAAAAATAGCCATTTTTCAAACGACCTCGGTTTTCGACGAAACCACTTTTGTTGGAACCGGAATGTCAAATTATTTTTAGGTTTCAATTTTCATAATTTTTCGAATTAATATGTGAGCATGGCAAAGGAAAACATGTTTTGACTGTTTTAGTCAAATTTAATCGACTTGAAAATGGCCATTTTTCAAATGGTCTCAGAATTCACTGAAATTAGTCTTGTGAGAACCGTATCGTCAAAACATAACTAGAAATAATTTTTCTGTAATTTTTAGAGTCCGTATGTGGCCCCGATAATTTAAAATGTACGTTTAAATTTAATATATAATGATTTATAATTAAATTTAAAGAAAAACATATCGTAACAGCTGAATTGGGTTACGAAACATATTCCATTGTGTCCGGGATGGGGGCTATTAGCTAGGGACGACACTTGTTGGGTTTGATTTGGAGTTAAGAGCGATGTAGAAATTAAAATTGAATTTAAATGAAATTAAATAAAATAAAATACGGTGGTATACGTGTATAAATACCTAACCATATAAGCTAACCCTAAACTCTACTACAGCAGCCGCCAAAAAGAAATTGATGGCCGATTTTGCCCTAAAAATAAAACCTCTAATTGCCCTCAAAACAATTCGAATTAAACCATCATCCCAATTCGAGAATTCAAAAGCGAAGTGAGAGCAACAAATCGGTACGGATGAGATTGGGTTTCGAGATCTGGATTGTGTGGAACTAGGGCTCAAAGCAGCTGGGTTTGTGGTGATTTTCTGGCGTGGAGTTGGCTTCGTGTTCGCCGAAGTTCATGGTGGAGGAAGGTGGTGCGTCGGCGAGCGGTGTGGTGGTCCTGGATTGATGGCCGATCACCTGTAGCGGCGGCATGATGGAGGAGTTCAAGGTGACGCTGATAGGGTTTAAACGATACAGAAAGAAATAAAGGGGAAGAAAGGTTATTAAGAAGGATTGGATTAAATTTATTAATTATTATTTTATTAATATTATCAAATCTTTAAAATCCTGTAACTTATCCATACAGCAACGAAATCAAATGAAACTGAAAGTGTTGAAATCGTGAAGAGGAGATCTACGACGTGACGCTGATGAGAACTGAAATTGAGCATATCAAATTTTGGTCAAATTCTAGTTCTGAACTGATCAGACTTTAAATCATCGGTGAGATTTCTATTTTTGAAAATTTAGTTTTATTCCTTGTTGTTTGAATTTCATATATACGTATGTATTTAATCGTATCTGCGATTGTTGTAATTAAATTTTATTATTTGTGGTTGGTGAATGTTTGTATTGTTCGTGTGTGATAGATCTAGTCTTGTAAAACCAGAATCCCCCTTTTGATTGAATCTAAGTTGTGGATCTAAATTCTATTCTGAATCCATATATGAAAAATATTCGTTTTGTTTGTAAACATAAAAAGGTTGTAACTTTGTCTGTTAATTAAAAAGATTTAACTTTTGTTTGTTAACAAATAGAATTCACTTTAGTTGTTAATATAAAGAATTTACATTTGTTTATAAAAAGAGAATTTACTTTTGTTTGGTAAATTAAAAGGTTTCAACTTTGTTTAAAAACAACACTTTTATTTGAAAGGTGTTATGCAAATCAAATTTACATTTCTGATTAGAAACTAGTTATGAAAATAAAAACAACACTTTTATTTGGATAAAAGCAATATTTTTTTATTTGAAAAGTATTATGCAAATCAAATTGACATTTTGATTTGAAATTGGTTAGAAAAATAAAGATTACATTTTTATTTGAAATGTGTCATGCAAATAAAAATGACATTTTTGATTAGAAGTTTGTTATGTAAATAAAAAGGAAACATTTTTTTGTCAAAATATGCTTATAGAAATAAAAAGAAACGTATTTTTATCAAAATATGATGAGTGAAAAAGAATAACATATTTTTTTTTCAAAATATGATGAGTGAAAAGTAAAACATATTTTTATCAAAATATGATTAGTGAAAAAGAATAACATATTTTTGTCAAAGAATGATTTGTGAAATAAAATACATATTTTTGTCAAAGTAGGATTTGTGAAATAAAATACATATTTTGTCAAAGAATGATTTGTGAAATAAAACAACATTGTTTTTTTTTCAAAACTTGATTAGTAACAAAATTAACATTTTGGTTAATTAGATTACAAAGAATAAAATTAACATTTTTGGTTTTGTACATTTAAAAAGAAATGAACAAAATCAATATTTTGATTACATAAAAAGGATTAGCACAAAATGAACTAGAAAATGTATATTTTTATACATTAAAAGAAGGAACTGGAAAATGTATATTTTTATACATTAAAAGAATGAACTAGAAAATGTATATTTTTATACATTAAAAGAATGAACTAGAAAATGTATATTTTTATACATTAAAAGAATGAACTAGAAAATGTATATTTTTATACATTAAAAGAAGGAACTAGAAAATGTATATTTTTATACATTAAAAGAATGAACAAGAAAATGTATATTTTTATATACATTAAAAAGAATGAATTATAAATTATCACTTTTGTCACATTATAAAGAACGAAGTGAAAATACACATTTTGTCAATTATAAGGAATGAAACAAAAATAATTATTTTTGGTCATAATAAAGAGTTTAACCAAAATATACATTTTTGTCATTATGAAGGAAGATTACATTTTTGATCATTAATAAGGATTAAAACCAAAAATACATTTTTGGTTCACAAAGAAGAAAGAGTACATTTTGATCATTAAAAAGGATTAAAGTAAAATTAGTATTTCTGTTTACTTTAAAGGAATGAAGACAAAAATAACATTTTTGTTTACTTTAAAAGATTTGACAAAATTATCATATTTTGTACATCAGAATTGATTTTGACAAAATTATCTTATTTTGTACATTATAATGAATTTGACAAGATTATCATGTTTTGTACATCGAAAGGAATTAGGCAAAATTTCAACATTTTTGTCACTTTAAAAGAATTAGAATAAAAGAGACATTTTTGTCACTTTTAAAAGAATTGAAATGAAAGGGTAGATTTTTATTGTCATTTGTTCACAATAAAAAGAATTGAAATATATGTCTGTGATGTTGAAATTTTGATGTGTTAAATATATTGCTAGTATATTCAAACTGAGTATTACACTTCCATTGACAAGTCATCCGATTTGTTTATGTGATTGGATCGATAATTTTTACACATCGCCCAAGTGCACAAATAATTTGTTATTTAATTGTTGGATGAAACCCCACACGGGTGTTGGGATGATATTTGACCTACACTAGTCCCAATATTTAGTGTAGAATCCACTTTGGTTGTTATTTGAATGTTTGATAATTATTCATCATGATTGTTGATTTCATGCAGTATATGGTTGTTGATTGAGTCACATTCCAACAAAGAATATTCTAGGAAAAGAATATTTTAGAAAATATCTTAGGAAAAAGAACATTTTAGAAAAAGAATATATTTTAGAAAATATATTTATTGATATGAACTTGTTATAAACTAGAGTAAATCATCAAATTAAGATTTAATGAAGTTTTCCAATTATTTAATATTTAATTGAAATTTAATTAAATAATTTGGATTTTGGGTTTGTCGTGAATAGTGTCTTAAATAACATTGTTCTTAAACCCCGTATGAAAAGAATAATCTTTTAATTTAGATTATTAAAGTTTTCAATGATATTTAGTAATTGAAATAAGATGAAATGTGAGTTGGGTTTATTGTGAACTGCGTTTTTAAGTGACATGTGTTCTTTAACCCAACTGACAGTAAAATTATGATTTGGAATTTATAAATCTTTTATTAAGATTTAAATGGGAATTTTCCAAAAGTAAAGTTTTCCAATTTAATATATTAAATTGGAGTTGAATGGAATTTGAATTAATAATAACCGAGATAAGATCTGTAAAAGAAGACCGATACTACATATGGAATTTAAGAGGCTTTGCCGTTATTCCATTTATATTATTGGTCGGATACAGAAATTTATAACGATTATATATTGATTTGATTTCTGTGAAGATTCCATATTTTATGGAAGATGATTTTGAGTTTACCGTGAACTATGTTTTAAATGACATTAGTTCTTTAACCCAGTTAAAGATAAGATTAATTTCTTAAATTTAAATAATCATTAAATAGTGATTTTTGGTATTTAAAACCAAATTGAAGTTTCGATAAATCTTTAAAGAAAAGATTTAAGGATAATTTAAAGAATTTATCATTGATAAAATATTACGAATATTTTATTGGAAGAATATTCTGAATTTTAATGAGGCATTGGATGTGTTTTTATAGTACTTGATTTTTAATTATAAAATACGTGAGTTATTCGGAAAGACCGGGTTTAACCCATTCCGAATAATTATTACGACGATGAAGAGTCGAAGATGAAAACGGTGGTTGAAGACCGATGATCTTCACATCGAATGGATGTGTTGCTACGAAGACCCTTGATGGGAGTAGCTACCTTGAAGGGGCTTCAGTGGTGGCCGTCCGGACTATGGTTGATTGTTTGGATTTGGTTTTCGCTCAGACCCAGAGCATAAGCTGGTAAATGGATGCGTGTCTGACATTGGATTTCGTTCCATGTGAATTAAATCGATTTCTGTTAATGTATGTCTGTTTGGTGGTGGAGGATTTATTCTCTACTTAACACCCTGGTATATATTAATAGTGATCGATCGCATGGCGTGGATTGTCAATGTGGCACGCCAAGATGCAAATGATCAAGGCTTTCATTGAAAAGCATGGCCTTCTAGGATGATCAAAGCATAGCCTATTACGGCATAGCTTTGTGTATATTGTGACTTCGCGAGCCTCACACCCCGGTATGAGTCAAAAACGGGAAATGGACCGTAGGGAGTGCACATGTTTATTTCTAGCCAGTGGTAGTGTCAGTGCTTAAACTGGCTGACACTTTACTTATGTGGATGATGGATTTTGAGGCGTCTCGGATTTTTTATAGGCCGTTAGTGGTCATACTATAGGTTCAAAGGAACCGAGAAACGTGTGTTCAGGCATAACCAATCCACTGCCGATAGACGGGGACCGGCCCTACCGCTCCAAGGGTTCACTGCGGGGAATCCTGAGGCATTTGCTAGATTGTCTCGAATTGGAGAGGAGCTTGCCCCTAGCCTCGACTCATGAGGGAAATTGTAACGACTCGGAATTTTGGGGCCAATTTAAATTTTTTATTTTAGAAATTTGAATGTTTAAAATAATTTATTTTAAATAAGAACGACTAAATATTTATTTTAAAACGAATAATTTCAATTATAAAAGGAGTTTAAAACAGTGCTGCAGTTTGAAATTTTGAATTTGAACTTTGACTGACTGTACAGGATTCAAAATAAATCGGATTTCAGTAAAACCAAAAATATTTAAATCTGTTTAATCATATCTTTCCAACGAATCTGAAAAACTGAACTTTCACTTTATAAATCAAAAGTTATGTCCAGTTTAAAATTTATAAAAGTCGTTGTATAATTTATATATATTTTAATTAAATATATTGGCCTTGAAAATAGCCATTTTTCAAACGACCTCGGTTTTCGATGAAACCACTTTTGTTGGAACCGGAATGTCAAATTATTGTTAAGTTTAATTTTCCAGAATTTTTCGAATTAATATGTGAGCGTGGCAGAAGAAAATGTGTTTTTTCAGTTTCAGTTAAATTTAATCGACTTGAAAATGGTCATTTTTCAAACGGTCTCAGAATTCGACGAAATTAGTCTTGTTAGAACCGTATCGTCAAAACATAACTAGAAATAAATTTTCTGTAATTTTTAGAGTCAGTATGTGGCCCCGGTAATTTAAAATGTACATTTGAATTTAATAATTAAAAGATTTACAATTTAATTTAAAGAAAAACATATCGTAACAGCCGAATTGGGTTACGAAACGTGTTCCATTGTGTCCGGGACGGGGGTTATTACCTAAGGGCGACACTTGTTGGGTTTGAATCAGAGTTCGTATGAATAGATGGGATGTATTTGAATTAAAAGAATTTAAAGTATAAATTAATAAAATAAAATACAGTATGAAATACAGTATAAATACTGTCCATATACCGAACCCTAATTCACTAATAACATACGGCCGCCACACAGAAT
The DNA here is from genome assembly GCA_030737875.1 of Allium sativum. Taxonomy (NCBI): domain Eukaryota; kingdom Viridiplantae; phylum Streptophyta; class Magnoliopsida; order Asparagales; family Amaryllidaceae; genus Allium; species Allium sativum. The sequence goes on from CM060917.1 coordinate 58,298,900, forward strand.
CAATGGCCATCGTCACTCAAATTTTCTTCCCTCATTTCTTCAAATCCTCCAAACAATTTTTGAAACAATTAAAAGCCAAAAGGAAGTGCAAGGCGAGGTCTATAGGATCAACGGTGGTGATCAGGTCTAAGTCATCGTGGAGGCTGGAAATGGCGCTAGGAGTTGTGGGTTTATGGGTTCGATTTCAATGCTCTAGAGGGGTGCGAGCTAGTTCTTACTCAGGGCGGAGGGAGGCGCCACCTAGAAGCTTGGCGTGGCGGTCCTAGATCCGATTCCGACGATCTGATTTGTGCAGGAATTAGAACCCTAGGTTTTAAAAAGGTGCGATGGTGTCCTGGCAGTGAAAAACAACGGGTAGAAAAGTAATTAGGAAGGGTAATTAACCCTTAACAGAAAATTAATTAATAAATGAATTATTTAACTTCTTTTTGTAACTAAGGTATAAATTGTGGTATCTTCTTCATATACAATCAGAATTCAGTGATTTTTGAACCGTTGGAATCGTGTTGAGGAGATCTACATGATGGAACGAACAAAATTCAAAACAGAGCAAATCATAAAATTGAGGAAAATTCAGATCTGATTTATTCAGAATCATATAACAATGTGAGATTTCTATATTTAAAAACAATTAAAATTTAATTATACTTCATTCTTTAAATTTCAGGTGTGTATGTTAATCAAATTCAGATCTGTGATGTATGATATTGTATTTGTTGCCTGTTGATTTTATTGATTGTGATATATGCGTTTGGTTAAAATTAGATTCATATTTGATTTGAAATAAAACCCATATCTTTATCTCGGAGTTATGAAAATTGAAAGTGTTTGAAACTAAAGACTTCACCTTTATTTTAGACCTAAGAATATAGCTTTGTTTATAAAACAAAATTCACATTTTTGTTGAATTGAAATAGATCAAAAAAAGTATTACATTTTTGTTAAATTAAAATTATCATTTTTGTTTATGAAATAAAAAGAAATATTTTGCTACTTTAAAAAGGATGAATCAAAATTAACATTTGTTTTCTTAATAAGGATATGTTAAACAAAATAAACGTTTTCTTGTTAATTAGATTGGTTAATCAAAATTAACATTTTTATTTGAAATATATTATGCAAATCAAAATCACATTTGTGATTAGAATCTTGTTATGAAAATGAATTAACATTTTTATTTCAAATGTGGTATGCAAATCAAGATGACATCTTTGACTAGGAATTTGTTAGAAATAAAATTCATTTTTGTCACTTTAGAGGAATGAATTAGAAAACAGACATTTTGTCACTTTTTAAAGAATGGAAACAAAAATACACATTTTTGTTATTAAAAAGGGATTTTACAAAAATCACAATTTTGTCATTTAATAAAGATTATCATTTTTGCTCATTTAAAAGAATAACACATTTTTATCAAAATATGATTAGTGAATAGAATAACCCATTTTTATCAAAATATGATTAGTGAATAGAATAACATATTTTTATCAAAATATGATTAGTGATAAGAAATTACATTTTTTGTCAAAAACTTGATTAGTGAATAAGTTTAACATTTTTGGCCAAAACATGATTTTTGAATAAGAAATAACATTTTTGTCAAAAGAAAGTTTAGCTAAGAAAATAACATTTTTGTCAAAGAAAGTTTAGCTAAGAAAATAACATTTTTGTCAAAAGAAAGTTTAGCTGAGAAAATAACATTTTTGTCAAAAGAAAGATTAGCTAAGGAAATAACATTTTTGTCAAAAGAACGGTTAGGAGAGAAAATGAATATTTTTGTGTATTAAAAAGAGTTAAATAAAAATGAACATTTTTTTATTATATTAAAAAGGATGACATAAAAATGAGCATTTTTATATATTAAAAAGGGATGAATCAAAAATGCATATTTTGTTTATATTGAAAGAATTAAACAGGATTTTCACTTTTGTTTACATTAAAAGAATTAGTCAAAAATGTATATTTTTATACATTAAAAAGAATGAATTAGAAATGTATATTTTTATACATTAAAAAGAATGAATTAGAAATGGACATTGTTGTTACATTAAAAAGGATGAAGTAAAAATACACATTTTGATCATTAATAAGGATTAGAATAAAAATACATTTTTATTCATTAAGAAGAAAAATTACATTTTGATCAATTAAAAGAACTGAAGTAAAATTAGCATTTTTGTTTACTTTAAAAGAATTGAATTTGACAAAATTATCATATTTTGTACATTAGAATTGAATTTGACAAAACTATCATATTTTGTACATTAGAATTGAATTTGACAAAATTATCATATTTTGTACATTCGAATTGAATTCGACAAAATTATCATATTTTGTACATTAGAATTGAATTTGACAAAATTATCATATTTTGTACATTAGAATGAATTTGTCAAAATTATCGTGTTTGTACATTAAAAGGAAATAGACAAAATTACAATTTTTTTCACTTTAAAAAGTACCTTTTTGCTAGAAAATGTATATTAGAACAAGAAGTACATTTTTGCTTGAAAATGAAGATTAGAATAAAAAGTACATTTCTGTTAGAAAATATAAATTAAAATGAAAAGGACATTCTTGTCATGTAAAAGGATTTCACCAAAAATATTCATTTTTGGTCATTGAAAAGGATTACACGAAAGATTAGAAATGAAAGTTAAGATTTTTATTGTCACTTGTTAACAATAAAAAGAATGGGAATAAAAGACTAGATTTTTATTGTCATTTGTTCACAATAAAAATAATTGAGATATATATCTGTGATGTTGGAATGTTTGATGTGTTAAAAATAATGTTAGTATATTCAAACTGAATCTTACACTTCCATTTACGAGTCATCCGACTTGTTTATGTGATTGGGTCGATAATTTTTACACATCACCTAAGTGCACAAATATATTATTAATTGTTTGATGGATGAAATCCCACATGGGTATTGGGATGATATTGGACACACACTAATCCCAACATTTAGTTATCTGTCAATCGATGGATTGACAGTCTGTGATGAGCGTTAGTTATTTACTTTAATGCTCACACAATTATAAATTCCACTTTGGTTGTTATTTGGATGTTTGATAATTATTCATCATGATTGTTGATTTTATGCAATATATGGTTGTTGATTGAGTCACATTTCAAATAAAGGATATTCTAGAAAAAGAATATTTTAGAGAATGCCTTAGAAAATATTTAGAAAAGAATATATTTTGGACAATATATTTTTATTTAAATGAACTAGTTATTAACTAGAATAGATCATTAAATTAAGATTTAATGAAGTTTTCCAATTAGTGAATATTTAATTGAAATTAAATTAAATAAATTGGATTTTAGGTTTGTCGTGAATGGTGTCTTCAATAACACCTTTCTTAAACCCAATTGAAAAGAATAAATCTTTTAATTAAGATTACTAGAGTTTCAAACTATTTTTTGTAATTGGAATAAGAAAAAAATGATTTGGAATTGAGTTTATCGTGAACAATGTTTTAAACGACATCTGTTCTTTAACTCAATTAACAGTGAAAATATGATTTGGAAATTATAAATCTTTTATTAAGATTTAAATGGGAATTTTCCAAAAGTAAAGTTTTCCAATTTAATATATTGAATTGGAGTTGAATGGAATTTGAATTAATAATAACCGAGATAAGCTTCTGTAAAAGAAGATCGATACTACATATGGAATTTTAAGAGGCTTTGCCGTTATTCCATTTATATTATTGGTCGGATAAAGAAATTTATAACGATTATATATTGATTTGATTTCTGTGAAGATCCCATATTTTATGGAAGATGATTTTGGGTTTATCGTGAACAGTGTTTTGAAATGACATTAGTTCTTTAACCCTGTTAAAGATAAGATAAATTTCTTAAATTTAAATAATCATTAAATAATGATTTTTGATTTTAAAACCAAATTGGAGTTGTAATAAATCTTTAAAGGAAAGATTTAAGAATAAATTTGAAGAATTTATCTTTGATAGGATAATGTGAATATTTTATTTAAAAGAATATTCGGGATTGGAGTGTGGCGTTGGATGTGTTTTATAGTACTTGATTTTTAATTATAAAAAATACGTGAGTTATTCGGGAAGACCGGGTTTAACCCATTCCGAATAATTACTACGACGATGAAGAGTCGAAGATGAAGACGGTGGTTGAAGACCGACAATCTTCACATCAAATGGATGTGTTGCTACAGAGACCCTTGATGGGAGTAGCTACCTTGAAGGGGCTTCAGTGGTGGCCGTCCAGACTATTGTTGATTGTTCGGATTTGGTTTTCGCTCAGACCCAGAGCATAAGCTAGTAAATGGATGCGTGTCTGACATTAGATTTCGTTCCATGTAAATTAAATTGATTTTTATTAATGTATGTATAATTGGTCGTGGAGAATTTATTCTCTGCTTAACACCCGGGTATATATTAATGGTGATTGATCGCATGGCGTGAATTGCCAATGTGGCACGCCAAGATGCAATTGATCAAGGATTTTGTTGAAAAGCAGGGCCTTGTGGGATGATCAAAGTATAGCCTATTACGGCATAACTTTGTGTATAGCGTGACTTCGTGAGCCTCACACACCGGGATGAGTCAAAAACGGGATACGGACCGTAGGGAGTGCACACGTTTCTATCTAGCTAGAAGTGGTGTCGGTGCTTAAACTGGCTGGCATTTTACTTATGTGGATGATGGATTTTGAGGCGCCTCGGATTTTTATAGGCCGTTAGTGGTCATACCATAGGTTCAAAGGAGCCGGGAAACGTGTGTTCAGGCATAACCAATCCACTGCCGATAGGCGGGGACCGGCCCTACCGCTCCAAGGGTTCATTGTGGGGGATCCTGAGGCATTTGCTAGAGTGTCTGGAATCGGAGAGGAGCTTGCCCCTAGCCTCGACTCATGATGGAAATCCAATTTCCAATACGACCTTGCGGTTTTGATTATATAACTAGTATGGCGACATAGTAGGATGGGGTACTATGCCGTCTATGATTGATACATTATGATTGAAATGTTTTTGAAATATATATACCCATATATATACAATAATAATATCAAATCCGTCTTTATCGTATCAAGCATCTTTTGACCATTATAAGGTAAAACACTATCCTCCGGTTTGCGTTGCATTGTGTGATGGGACTTGGGTCTTATAATGGTTTCATTTTTCTAAAAAGCATTGCGTTGTTCAACGTTTTACTTTATTTTATGCACTGGCAATCCAATGGAGTAAACCTGTTCCGCGTTAGCGGCGTGGTCCTGTGATTAGTCTTAATTTTTAGATAGTTAAGTTAGATTTCTCATACCAGTCCCATGACTGACCTGTAGTTTGTTTCACTAGCAAACTCGGGTGCCCATATTTTCCACACGGGCATTCGAGTAGCTTTTTGCAGATATATTTACAGGATCCTGGTTTACAGCTGAAGCGGTATTCGGAAAGCTCTGTACCCGTGTATTCCTTTCAATTGTATATTTGTAATATTTTCCACTGCTATTTAAATGTAATTTAAAACTCTGATATTATTGTATTTCTATTATGTAATAAGTATTCATACTCTGTTATATTCTTGTACTCTGATGTAATTGTTGTAATCGGCAATAAAATGTTCTTCAGTTTGTGCTCTGATGTGTGTTGTTCTAAAGGCAATCCAGCCTTTCCTTTATCGGGAAGTTTGGGTCGTTTTAGAAATCCGATTTCCAATATGACCTTGCGGTTTTGATTGTAGAACTAGTATGGCGACATAGTAGGATGGGGTACCATGCCGTCTATGATTAATACATTATGATTGAAATTGTTTTTGAAATATATATATACCCATAGATATACACACTAATACTAAATCCGTTTTATCGTATCAAGCATCTTTTGACCATTATAACGTAAAACCCTATCCTCCGGTTTGCGTTGCATTGTGTGATGGGACTTGGGTCTTATAATGGTTTCATTTTTCTAAAAAAGCATTGCGTTGTTTAACGTTTTACTTTATTTTATGCACTGGCAATCCAATGGAGTAAACTCGTTTCGCGTTAGCGGCGTGGTCCTGTGATTAGCCTCATTATTAGATAAGTTAAGTTAGATTTCTCATACCAGTCCCATGACTGACCTGTAGTTTGTTTCACTGGCAAACTCGGGTGCCCATATTTCCCACACGGGCAGTCGAGTAGCTTTTTGCAGATATATTTACATGATCCTGGCTTACAACTGAAGCGGTATTCGGAAAGCTCTGTATCCGTGTATTCCTTTCGGTTGTATATTTGTATTATTTTCCGTTGCTATTTAAATGTATTTGAAACTCTTATATTATTGTATTTCTATTTTTGTAATAAGTTTTCATACTCCATTACATTCTTGTACTCTGATGTAATGGTTGTAATCAGCAATAAAATGTTCTTCAGTTTGTGTTCTGATGTGTATTGTTCTCAAAGCCATCCATGCCTTTCCTTTACGGGGAAGTTTGGGTCGTTTCATTTGGTATCAGAGCTTTGGTTTACAGAGCTCAAGAATTCATCAGAGATTGGATTAGAAATACCCAATATGAATAACTCGTTAGAGATGGGATCAGTAGCATCCTAGAACGAGTGTGAGGAGTATTATTTTCTTTAAAAATAAGAATGAAAACAAATTTAGTTTTGAAAATTTTATCTTAATATACGTATTTGAGTATATTATTATATTTTAATGTGGACAATCAAGTATATAAAGATTTCGAATATACGAGTAATTAACGGATATTCGAAGTTTTAATATACTAGATGGATATAGAATCACACTCTAGTCGCCCGGAGATGATTCTGATGATCGGTGTACCATCATCAGAATTTATGTTTGAGTTTAGAAAGTGGAATTTCTATATATTTCCATTGACTGGTATGAGAACCAATACTTAGTTTGTACACATTGCTGTGATTTGCACTAAAAATATGATTTTTGATTATATATAAAAGTTATATATATTTGGAAAGTTAATCATCTAATTGATTGCTGGTTGTGATGTTTGATTATTAGTTTAACTAATGAAAGTATAGAAATGATAATTAATTTAACCAACAAAATTATTGAAACAATAAATAAAATTTAGTTGAGTTGGTTAATTAAACAACTTTTAGCTTCGTTCATTTACGAGGACGAAAAGATTTTAAGCGGGGGCGATTGTAACGACCCGGAATTTTGGGGCCAATTTAAAATTTTTATTTTAGAAATTTTAATGGATTTTAATATTTAAAATAATTTATTTTAAATAAGAATGACTAAAAATTTATCTTTAAAACGAATAAATTTAATTTAATTATAAAAGGAGTTAGAAACAGCGCTACAGTTTGGAAATTTGAACTTTGATCGACTGTACAGAATTCATTTTAAATCAGAATTGAGCGAAACAAGAAATATTTAAATCTGTTTAGTCATATCTTTCTAACGGATGTAAGAAACTGAAATTTCACTTTATATTTTGAAAGTTATGGCCAGTTCAAAATTTAGAAAAGTCGGTGTAGAATTTATATATATTTTAATATAATATATAGCCCTTAAAATAGCCATTTTTCAAATGACCTCGGTTTTCGACGAAACCACTTTTGTTGGAACCGGAATGTCAAATTATTGCTAGGTTTCAATTTTCATAATTTTTCGAATTAATATGTGAGCGTGGCAAAGGAAAACATGTTTTGACTGTTTCAGTCAAATTTAATTGACTTGAAAATGGCCATTTTTCAAACGGTCTCAGAATTCGCTGAAATTAATCTTGTTAGAACCGTATTGTCAAAACATAACTAGAAATAATTTTTCTGTAATTTTTAGAGTCAGTATGTGGCCCCGGTAATTTAAAATGTACGTTTAAATTTAATATATAATGATTTATAATTAAATTTAAATAAAAACATATCGTAACAGCCGAATTGTGTTACGAAACATATTCCATTGTGTCTGGGATGGTGGTTATTAGCTGGGGACGACACTTGTTGGGTTTGATTTGGAGTTAAGAGCGATGTAGAAATTAAAATTGAATTTAAATGAAATTAAATAAAATAAAATACGGTGGTATATGTGTATAAATACCTAACCATATACGCTAACCCTAAACTATACTACAGCAGACGCTAGAAAGAAATTGATGGCCGATTTTGCCCCAAAAATAAAACCTAATTGCCCTCAAAACAATTCGAATTAAACCATCATTCCAATTCGAGAATTCAAAAGCGAAGTGAGAGCAACAAATCGGTACGGATGAGATTGGGTTTCGAGATCTGGATTTTGTGCAATTGGGGCTCAAAGCCTTCGGGTTTGTGGTGATTTTCTGGCGTGGAGGTGGCCTCGTGTTCGCCGAAGTTCATGGTGGAGGAAGGTGGTGCGTCGGCGAGCGGTGTGGTCGTCCTGGATTGATGGCCGATCACCTGTAGCGGCGGTGGGATGGAGGAGTTCAAGGTGACGTTGATGGGTTTAAACGATACAGAAAGAAATAAAGGGGAAGAAAGGTTATTAAGAAGGATCGGTTTAAATTTATTAATTATTATTTTATTAATATTATCAAATCTTTAAAATCCTGTAACTCATCCATACAGCAACGGAATCGAACGAAACTGAAAGCGTTGAAATCGTGAAGAGGAGATCTACGACATGACGCTGATGAGAAGTGAAACTGAGCATATCAAATTTTGGTCAAATTCTAGTTCTGAACTGATCAGACTTTAAATCATCGATGAGATTTCTATTTTTGAAAATTTAGTTTTATTCCTTGTTGTTTGAATTTCATATATGCGTATGTATTTAATCGTATCTGCGATTGTTGTAATTAAATTTTATTATTTGTGGTTGGTGAATGTTTTTACTGTTCGTGTGTGATAGATCTGGTCTTGTAAAACCAGAATCCCGCTTTTAATTGAATCTAAGTTGTGGATCTAAATTCTATTTTGAATCCATATATGAAAAATATTCGTTTTGTTTGTAAACATAAAAAAGTTGTAACTTTGTTTGTTAATTAAAAAGATTTAACTTTTGTTTGTTAACAAATAGAATTCACTTTAGTTGTTAATATAAAGAAATTACATTTGTTTACAAAAAGAGAATTTACTTTTGTTTGGTAAATTAAAAGGTTTCAACTTTGTTTAAAAACAACACTTTTATTTGAAAGGTGTTATGCAAATAAAATTTACATTTTTGATTAGAAACTAGTTATGAAAATAAAAACAACACTTTTATTTGGATAAAAACAACATTTTTTTATTTGAAAAGTATTATGCAAATCAAATTGACATTTTGATTTGAAATTGGTTAGACAAATAAAGATTACATTTTTATTTGAAATGTGTCATGCAAATAAAAATGACATTTTTGATTAGAAGTTTGTTATGTAAATAAGAAGGAAACATTTTTTGTCAAAATATGCTTATAGAAATAAAAAGAAACATATTTTTATCAAAATATGATGAGTGAAAAAGAATAACATATTTTTTTTTCAAAATATGATGAGTGAAAAGTAAAACATATTTTTATCAAAATATGATTAGTGAAAAAGAATAACATATTTTTGTCAAAGAATGATTCGTGAAATAAAATACATATTTTTGTCAAAGTAGGATTTGTGAAATAAAATACATATTTTGTCAAAGAATGATTTGTGAAATAAAATAACATTGTTTTTTTTTCAAAACTTGATTAGCAACAAAATTAACATTTTGGTTAATTAGATTATAAAGGACAAAATTAACATTTGGGTTAATTAGATTACAAAGAACAAAATTAAAATTTTTGGTTTTGTACATTTAAAAAGAGATTAACAAAATCAATATTTTGATTACATAAAAAGGATTAGTACAAAATGAACTAGAAAATGTATATTTTTATACATTAAAAGAATGAACTAGAAAATGTATATTTTTATACATTAAAAGAATGAACTAGAAAATGTATATTTTTATACATTAAAAGAATGAACTAGAAAATGTATATTTTTATACATTAAAAGAAGGAACTAGAAAATGTATATTTTATACATTAAAAGAATGAACTAGAAAATGTATATTTTTATACCTTAAAATAATGAACTACAAAATGTATATTTTTATATACATTAAAAAGAATGAATTAGAATGGACACTTCTGTCACATTAAAAAGAATGAAGTGAAAATACACATTTTGTCAATTATAAGGAATGAAACAAAAATAAATATTTTTGGTCATAATAATCAAAGAGTTTAACCAAAATTATATTTTTGTCATTATGAAGGAAGATTACATTTTTGATCATTAATAAGGATTAAAACCAAAAATACATTTTTGGTTCACAAAGAAGAAAGAGTACATTTTGATCATTAAAAAGGATTAAAGTAAAATTAGTATTTATGTTTACTTTAAAAGAATGAAGACAAAAATAACATTTTTGTTTACTTTAAAAGATTTGACAAAATTATCATATTTTGTACATCAGAATTGAATTTGACAAAATTATCATATTTTGTACATTATAATGAATTTGATAAGATTATCATGTTTTGTACATCGAAAGGAATTAGACAAAATTTCAACATTTTTGTCACTTTAAAAGAATTAGAATAAAAGAGACATTTTTGTCACTTTTAAAAGAATTGAAATGAAAGAGTAGATTTTTATTGTCATTTGTTCACAATAAAAAGAATTGAAATATATGTCTGTGATGTTGAAATGTTTGATGTGTTAAATATATTGCTAGTATATTCAAACTGAGTATTACACTTCCATTTACAAGTCATCCGACTTGTTTGTGTGATTGGGTCGATAATTTTTACACATCGCCCAAGTGCACAAATAATTTTTTATTTGATTGTTGGATGAAACCCCACACGGGTGTTGGGATGATATTTGACCTACACTAGTCCCAATATTTAGTGTAGATTCCACTTTGGTTGTTATTTGGATGTTTGATAATTATTCATCATGATTGTTGATTTCATGCAGTATATGGTTGTTGATTGAGTCACATTCCAATAAAGAATATTCTAGGAAAAGAATATCTTAGGAAAAAGAACATTTTAGAAAAAGAATATATTTTAGAAAATATATTTATTCATATGTACTAGTTATTAACTAGAGTAAATCATTAAATTAAGATTTAATGAAGTTTTCCAATTATTTAATATTTAATTGAAATTTAATTAAATAATTTGGATTTTGGTTTTGTCGTGAATAGTGTCTTAAATAACACTGTTCTTAAACCCCGTATGAAAAGAATAATCTTTTAATTTAGATTATTAAAGTTTTCAATGATATTTAGTAATTGAAATAAGATGAAATGTGAGTTGGGTTTATTGTGAATTGTGTTTTTAAGTGACATATGTTCTTTAACCCAACCGACAGTAAAAATATGATTTGGAATTTATAAATCTTTTATTAAGATTTAAATGGGAATTTTCCAAAAGTAAAGTTTTCCAATTTAATATATTAAATTGGAGTTGAATGGAATTTGAATTAATAATAACCGAGATAAGCTTTTGTAAAAGAAGACCGATACTACATATGGAATTTAAGAGGCTTTGCCGTTATTCCATTTATATTATTGGTCGGATACAGAAATTTATAACGATTATATATTGATTTGATTTCTGTGAAGATTCCATATTTTATGGAAGATGATTTTGAGTTTACCGTGAACTATGTTTTAAATGACATTAGTTCTTTAACCCAGTTAAAGATAAGATTAATTTCTTAAATTTAAATAATCATTGAATAGTGATTTTTGGTATTTAAAACCAAATTGAAGTTTTGATAAATCTTTAAAGAAAAGATTTAAGGATAATTTAAAGAATTTATCTTTGATAAAATATTGCGAATATTTTATTGGAAGAATATTCTGAATTGGAATGAGGCGTTGGATGTGTTTTTATAGTACTTGATTTTTAATTATAAAATACGTGAGTTATTCGGAAAGACCGGGTTTAACCCATTCCGAATAATTACTATAACGACGAAGAGTCGAAGATGAAAACGGTGGTTGAAGACCGATGATCTTCACATCGAATGGATGTGTTGCTACAGAGACCCTTGATGGGAGTAGCTACCTTGAAGGGGCTTCAGTGGTGGTCGTCTGGACTATGGTTGATTGTTCGGATTTGGTTTTCGCTCAGACCCAGAGCATAATCTAGTAAATGGATGCGTGTCTGACATTGGATTTCGTTCCGTGTGAATTAAATCGATTTCTGTTAATGTATGTCTGTTTGGTGGTGGAGGATTTATTCTCTACTTAACACCCTGGTATATATTAATAGTGATCGATCGCATGGCGTGGATTGTCAATGTGGCACGCCAAGATGCAAATGATCAAGGCTTTTATTGGAAAGTAGGGTCTTCTGGGATGATCAAAGCATAGCCTATTACGGCATAGCTTTGTGTATATCGTGACTTCGCGAGCCTCACACCCCGGTATGAGTCAAAAACGGGATATGGATCGTAGGGCGTGCACACGTTTCTTTCTAGCTAGTGGTAGTGTCAGTGCTTAAACTGGCTGACATTTTACTTATATGGATGATGGATTTTGAGGCGCCTCAGATTTTTTTATAGGCCATTAGTGGTCATACTATAGGTTCAAAGTAATCGGGAAACATGTGTTTAGGCATAACCAATCCACTGCCGATAGGCGAAGACCGGCCCTACCGCTTCAAGGTTTCACTGCGGGGAATCCTGAGGCATTTGCTAGAGTGTCTCGAATCGGAGAGGAGCTTGCCCCTAGCCTCGACTCATGAGGGAAATCCAATTTCCAATATGACCTTGCGGTTTTGATTGTAGAACTAGTATGGCGACATAGTAGGATGGGTTACTATGCCGTCTATGATTAATACGTTATGATTGAAATTGTTTTTGAAATATGTATATACCCATAGATATACACACTAATACTAAATCCGTTTTATCGTATCAAGCAACTTTTGACCATTATAACGTAAAACCCTATCCTCCGGTTTGCGTTGCATTGTGTGATGGGACTTGGGTCTTATAATGGTTTCATTTTTCTAAAAAGCATTGCATTGTTTAACGTTTCACTTTATTTTATGCACTGGCAATCCAATGGAGTAAACCCGTTCTGCGTTAGTGGCGTGGTCCTGTGATTAGCCTCATTATTAGATAAGTTAAGTTAGATTTCTCATACCAGTCCCATGACTGACCTGTAGTTTGTTTTACTGGCGAACTCGGGTTCCCATATTTTCCACACGGGCAGTCGAGTATCTTTTTGCAGATATATTTACAGGATCTGGCTTACAGCTGAAGCGGTATTCGGAAAGCTCTGTATCTGTGTATTCCTTTCGGTTGTATATTTGTATTATTTTCCGCTGCTATTTAAATGTAATTTGAAACTCTGATATTATTGTATTTCTATTTTTGTAATAAGTTTTCATACTCGGTTACATTCTTATACTCTGATGTAATGGTTGTAATCAGCAATAAAATGTTCTTCAGTTTGTGTTTTGATGTGTGTTGTTCTCAAAGCCATCCATGCCTTTCCTTTACGGGGAAGTTTGGGTCGTTTCATCAGTTATCTCAACTGAACCCCAGCTAAGTTCAAATTCTTTAATTCCAAATACTGGCTTTTACTTTATTCAAATGTCATTTCTAATAACCCGTTTCAATAATATATATTCAATAGAAAATCAGGTTTTATAACTTTACCAAATATTGGGTTTCATATAATCCAAAATATATTTAATAAAACTTTGGTTTAATCATAACTTATAATATTATACCTTAAACCGCTAAAGTATTTATTTATCATAACATGGCTTTTAAACTACACACACTTCCATTTCTAAATTTGCATTCCTAATGTATCCCTTAAATTATTATTAAATAACCAAAAATCAAATTTCAACATTTATTAAAATAAAAAAAAATTACTTCGCCATTAACTATTCCCATTAAATTAATAAACTAATTTAATAAAACAATCTCATTTAACGCAGCCTGAACATGATTTATTCGTTAATCAATTCCACTTAGCTCTTTCCATTAATTAATAATATAATTAATCAAAATTATTCCATTCACTTTGATTATTATTAAATAAATAATAATCAGTATTAATATAAACCCATTCTAATTGTTACGTTAATTTTGCTTACTTGAATTAGCATAATAAAATTGTTTAATAAGCACATGCTTCGCGCACAGTAGAATTTGGTACAAAAATGGTGATTAGTGATTAACACAATTAATGTGTATATGTGGTTAGTTTATTTCATTTCTAGAAATTTCATTGAAAATAATATTTTTAACATTCCATTTTTAGTTGTAAAATGAATTTATAACTTCAAATATAACGATTTACTTGACTTTAAATCAATCTTTGTAAAATAGTGTATATTTGGGCCATCTGCTATAAATTTCTTAACCAATACTACATATTGATTCAAAACTCAACAACATTCAATAGTCAACAGGTTTTAAAGTCAACGGGGTTTAATCAGTTCATATGTAATATGAAATAAACAACATACTAAATATTTGAGGAATCCGGTTTGATTCCTCTTACCTGTTCTTCCCTGCATCATAGATCATTATAATATTTCATAACAGTATATAATTAATGTTAAACATCCAATAGGCATCCAAAGCATCCAATCAACCAATATATATCAACGATTAATGAATTTAGCACATCACAGTATTTCAGAAATGTGTGAGAATTAACTCACCTTTGGTTTCGATTGACGGTTTGCGTTATTTTCATTTAATTTTAAATGAGCGTTTAAAATTAACTGAAATCCGATTGAATCTGATTTCAACTAAATCAGCTCGACTACATTGCCCCTGTGTTCTGCAATTCCAACACTTCCAGTTTTGCTGCAATCTGCTTACGAATGAACGAGTTATAAAATTTATAAGTTGCAATTTAAAATTTGACTTTCTATTAATTAATTAAATAATTAACTATCCTTACTTTAAATAACTTACTTATACACATCAGGGCCATTTACTTGGGGTATCACGCATTTTCAATTCTTCTTTTGTCTGAAACATGACCGTGTCTTCCTCTCTTATATTGGAACCAAGCCGTCACTTCCCAAAGCCCCCGTCCTTCCATCATGACCCTTATATTTTAATTATTATCCCCTTTTGATTTCTTATTATAACAGAAGCTCCGACTATATATATATACACTCCTCATGTGTTAATCCATAACCAGCTCTTGCTCCCATATTTTCCTTCTTCTATGTTCACTAAACTGCACTTCCCTGTAGCTTATTTCATGCCACTGCGTAACCGTGAAGTACCCCTCACCCAATTGCTTGAACGCTGACAGTAACCTCGCACCCCTCCGGCACTTCCCAGCTCGGCCTTCGACACACCATAGCCAAGCTAACACAATGTGCCGACAACCTGGCCTCTCCTTTCATCCCCTGTTGCTAACGCCTCTGTAGCCTTCTTCTGTAATACAACTGCACCAACCTTTCCCACTATTCACGTGAACTGACCTCTCCTTCACCAAAGAGCCACCGCCTCCTTTATGCACCCAACGTGCATGTTTAAACTCTTCTCATGACGCAAATAGTCCTTTCGCGCTTCATGTTAGCAGCACCACTTCGTAAAACTCCACCACTTTCAATCATCGAAACTGCTCCCTCTTGTCCACATCATCCCGCTCGTCTACACTATAGCAGGCGCTCCTGCTTCCTGCCCCTTGACTGGTTCGTTGCCCTCCTTGAATGGAACCCATGCAGTATACTTGTACGGTACTGTATGTCACTCCCTTCCGTGTTTGGTTCCACAAACTCCATCATAGATCTCCAACTCGCATCCCACTTCGGAGTTACTTCGGTCTCCATTTCCACTTACTTACTCTAGCTAAATACAACACCACTACAACCATATATGTTCAAGCATCTCTTCTCGAACCCTCCGGCCATAGTCCACGGTCTTCGAAGAACTCCACCACCACCCTGCCGGCCATCCTAGCTCCGACGACCTGCTACTCCTCAAAACTGGTAAGCACCCACTTAAAAAAACCAAACCCAGAATGGTTCACACCCATCTATGAAGCATGTAGTATATTCATTTACAGGCTCAAGGCGATTTGTTTTTAAACTAGAGAAGGAATAGCATTGCATTACTGCTGAATCAGAGAAGAATGGGAGCTTATATATAGGCGATGAAGCCTTGGCTGCCAAGCTTTGCACAAATTAGGGAGATTAGATTAGGGTGCAAAGTTTCCTCTTAGGCCAGCTTTAAGATTAGACATGTCTGCGTGATGGATGAGCTTTATTTTCTTCGCAGCACTAGGCTGTTCTTTTGTGTACTTTATCATAGGTTAGCACGTTCTGTTTTTCTTTTAGGCCAGTGTGTGCTATACTTTAGGCTATTTATTTTGATTGGCACTTGGTTTTATAATGTACAACATCCATTTTCCTAGATTTGATTTATATATAGAGGCCATGTGCTGCATAGTTTTTGCAGAAAAATCTCACCGTAGGCCAACGAGAATTTAAGCGAGGCATGAGCCTTTCAGAAGTTAGAGTGGTATACGACAAATAGGGTTTGACATTTAAATATATATTTTATTTCGTTAAAGCTTTGCCTCAAGTTTTAAGAATGTGTGCCCATATTTCCTTTTAAATGAATGGGCAAATCAAGTCAAACCATGTTCTAAGGACGTGCAAGATTGCAGGGATATTTAGGTTGATATGAACAACGATTTTAAAGTTAAACGTGCACCGAAATAAAAATTCTGTCCGTATCCGACGCACTATCGAAAAAAATAAAAATACCATCGTGCCCAGTAGTGTTCCACGATCATAGATATATAATAAAATAGACTAGTTAATTAGTTCTGTGAAACCCCAAAATGCTGATATAAGGTGTAAAATACTTCAAATAAAAAGTCGTTTATTTTGCGAATTAAAATTTATAGTAAAATTCTAAAAATTAAATTATATCTACATCTCAAAAATCTTGTCAAAACTCACAACCAATATTTAATTAAAATTAAATAATCGTTATGTGCTATAAATGATTCTACAACGACTATTTTAAATTTTGATTTAGACATAACTGACAATATACAAGCCGAAATTTCGATTTTTCACTTTCATTAGAGAGTTATAATCAAATCGGTCACAACGTTTCTTGTTTCATTGAATTCCGACTTATAACGGATTCTGTACATTCATTTGAAGTTCTAATCGAAATTTACGAACTACCGCGGCGTTTCGAGCTCGTTTCAAATTAAATATAATATATATATATATATATATATATATATATATATATATATATATTCAAACTCCGTTTTAATAAACGAAATAAATATTATAAATCCGTTTATAATTCCAATTCAATATTTAATATATAAAATACATTAAATATCATATCGCTGAAAATACGGGACGTTACATTCCTTCCCCATTAAATGAATTTCTTCCCCGAAATTACTAAGGCGAAAAGAATACTACAAACCCGAATAAATATTCTAAATCTTAAAAAAAAATTGAAAAATTCGCCAGCACCTCCTCTACACGGCTCGATCGCAACAACTACAAATGCCACTCTAGGCCTCAACTTCTCCAAAATAAAACCAAAACCAAACGGCCATCCCACTCAGGGGTATAAAATCAATCACTCCAATGAATTATATTAAGGTTTACCTATTTGTTGGGCATTTCAAACTCCAATTTCCAAGCATACCAACTAACTGCTTTTAATCATCAATCTGTACTTCTAATCTGTGTAATCAAATCAACTACATAGCCTTTGGCAATCTGTACTTAACTCCACTCACAAGTAACAGTCCATGGTTTATAAATAATTTGGTTTCATCTCATAACCGATTTTGTTTCCAATTCATTATATTGGAATATTTTCCTTGCTTCGGATTCGTTTTTGAATTTAATTTATCCAACTAACACCAAATCAAGCAATATTCAATACAATCAAATTATCTTATATTTAAGTTAAATTCTAATTTATTTAATTTTATATTAAATTCCATATTCACGAAAACTTTAGGTTATATTAAACTAGCCTCAATCTTATTTGAATCCCATAATCAAATTGAATTCTAATTGAATTCAATATTATTATAAGAAATTTAAAATTTGCCTTCTTTATGAAATATCTTGGCAAAAATAATTTAAAATAATTTTATATCAAATTACAAATACATGCTCTTGTATATATACACTTAAACTCAATCTAGGGTATTACTCACCCCATCTCTATTGAGTTACGCCACAGAGCCAAGATTATCACTAAACCATTGCTCTGATACCAACTATAGCGTCCCGGAATTCCGACGCTGGAATCCAGACACTAATACACCTCATGTCCAGATTCTAGTATTGAAAACCCAAAAAGCTAATAAAAAGAAGTTAGAGGATGAGAGAAGAAAGAAATAAACATTGGACTAGAAGAATAAAAAGATCAGAGTCTCACAGCGGAATGGACAAAATATAATAATCAATAATACTTTATACAAAAAGAACTGTATATATATGTATAATTACACATCAAAGTATACATTCAGATCAATACAACACACAACGGAAATAAACTAGTACCAGTAAATATATGGAATACGTCTCACTTCACCTCCTTTTCTGAAACTCCAAGCGAACCTGACTTGGAATATACTCAGTCTAACCCGAGCATATTTGAAGCAAAGAAAAATTCACCTGGATAAGTCTAGAATACTTTCAGTGATAAATTCATGACACAAACAACTTGCTTAACTTTGAAAATCCTTTTGAAATAAAAGGGTAATAGTAAGACCGGTCCATACATAAACATGGATGGTTTTTACCTTACTATAACCCAAAACATTTTGAAGTCAATATCTTCTTCTGATATTATAATAGTGTCTAAATACAAGTAGATAGAATCTAGCAGAACGCTTGCATCTCACACTCCACATATATAGTATACAATCAAAACCGCGGGCTCTTATTGGAGATTGGATTTCCAACTACAACAAGGTATGGATCCACCTGCTGATAGTGTATCTCTAGAGAGGAATACACTGGGTTCAACAAGAACGTCTGGCAACCCATCCACACATGATCGACCACTCATTTCTCTTGAGTGTATCCACCTCGCGGTTGCGCAACAACCGTTTTTTCCGGGAGATACAGAAATAAAAAGAAGTAAAAATATGAATATTCTCTAGATGATGACAATACACCCAAATGGGGGTGATCTACATAGCCATGTTGCCTGCCCGATTTTTGTCATTTCCCAGTTGATGAGGCTTGAGGTTAAAATCGACTTTTGGAACATATGGCACCATTCACATCGTCCATACAAGTCATCCAGGAATAGGATGAACCGAAGGCACCCTTCTACCACATCTCAGGCATCACCCTATAGATCAGTAGCGAGTAGTCCTTGCAAATTCGTAGATTTCAATCACGACAAAATCACAGTCAAGATATCTCTAGGGATTAGCTAGAGAAATTCAATAGTAGTTCCCCCGCTCATGAAGATTCACGGTCTTCAATTGCTCCATCTTGATCAGCATCTTCCATGTTTTCGTATTCATCGATCGGAATGGTTTTCGAATATAAACTCGATCCCGGTCTTTCCGTACCAATAACGTTGGGTCAGATTTTGATAGTCGGTTATTTAACTATCAAAATAAACAACCATAAAAATGAAACAGATCCATTGGTTTATTACCCAGCATCACTTGGCCATTAAAAATGTATATCAGTTCTAATATATTAATATCCTTAAATCATTTTATTTATATACTTGGAAAAATTCTTAAAACCATATCTAATTTCTTGTTAACTACCATTTCAAAACATTAGCTATAACATTACTTATTATCTATAATTTGGAAATCGATTCAACTTATTAGCGTAAAACAATCGTTAGGAATCTCCTTTTGTTTCCGTTATTTAAACCAATAATCATCGCTTATCCTTTTAGAAAGAAGTTATTCTAAATCTCATTTCTTACTTTTGAAAATGTCGTTATATTCTCGCCAATCTCCCTTTATATATTTATATTATGGAAATATCATCTCACATCCTCAAGCCCTTTTTATTTCCTTTTATATTTGGAATCTCATCATATATATATATATATATTCCCAACATTTTCAAATAACGTTACAATATTATTTCTCAAAATTACTCCCAACATCTCCCTCATTACAACTAATATCATCCTTCGATAATCCTGAAGTTGTTCAAGTTGGGGTATTTTAATTACCTCTCAGACCTTGATCAACAACGTTCTTATCTTAAGATAAATATCAGTTGTAATACAAAAACCGATATTCATTCCTAGTATCAAATCAAATCCCATTTTAGTTATACTTTAATGAAATCTCATCTCTCATTAATATAATGAATTTATATTTCATCTTTTTAACACTACTCGTCTCACCCCTTTGATTCAAACTTGGGTTTCCATTTTTACTTCCCATTTCATATCCTCGTTAGTTCATAACCGTAAATCAGTAAGAAATTAATTCCCTAAATATCAACCCCGAAGGCCGAAACCAACATCAAATAAATATTCAGAAAACCAGTTATCTCAACTAACCCCCAGCTAAGTTCAAATTCTTTAATTCCAAATACTAGCTTTTACTTTATTCAAATGTCATTTCTAATAACCCGTTTCAATAATATATATTCAATAGAAATTCGGGTTTTATAACTTCACCAAATATTGGGTATCATATAATCCAATTAAATATAATCCAAAATATATTTAATAAAACTTTGGTTTAATCATAACTTATATTATTATACCTCAAATCGCTTAAGTATTTATTTATCATAACATGGCTTTTAAACTACATACACTTCCATTTCTAAATTTGCATTCCCAATGTATCCCTTAAATTATTATTAAATAACCAAAAATCAAATTTCAACATTTATTAGAATAAAAATTGTTTATGTCGCCATTAACTGTTCCCATTAAATTAATAAACCAATTTAATAAAACAATGTCAGTTAATGCAGCCTGATCTAAACATGATTTATTCGTTAATCAATTCCACTTAGCGCATTCCATTAATTAATAATATAATTAATTAAAATGATTCCATTCACTTTGATTATTATTAAATAAATAATAATCAATATTAATATAATCCCATTCTAATTGTTACGTTAATTTTGCTTACTTGAATTAGCTTAATAAAATTGTTTAATAATCATTTAATAAACACGTGCTTCGCGCATGGTAGATTTTGGTACAAAAATGGTGATTAGTGGTTAACACGATTAATGTATATATGTGGTTGGTTTATTTCCTTTCTAGAAATTTCATTGAAAATAATATTTTTAAAATTCCATTTTTAGTTGTAAAATAAATTTATAACTTCGAATCTAACGATTAACTTGACGGTAAATCAATCTTTGTAAAATAGTGTATATTTGGGCCATCTGCTATAAATTTCTCAACCAATACTATATATTGACTCAAAACTCAACAACATTCAACAGTCAATAGGTTTTAAAGTCAACGGGGTTTAATCAATTCATATGTAATATGAAATAAACAGCATACTAAATATTTGAGGAATCCGGTTTGATTCCTCCTACCTGTTCTTCCTTGTATCACAGATCATTATAATATTTCATAACAGCATATAATTAATGTTAAATATCCAATAGGCATCCAAAGCATCCAATCAACCAATATATATCAACGATTAATGAATTTAGCACATCACAGTATTTCAAAAATGTGTGAAAATTAACTCACCTTTGGTTTCGATTGACGGTTTGCGTTATTTTCATTTAATTTTAAACAAGCGTTTAAAATTAACCGAAATCTGATTGAATCAGATTTTAACTAAATCAGGTCAACTACATTGCCCCTGTGTTCTGCAATTCCTGCACTTCCAGTTTTGCTGCAATCTGCTTACGAATGAACGAGTTATAAAATTTATAAGTTGCAATTTAAAATTTGACTTTCTATTAATTAATTAAATAATTAACTATCCTTACTTTAAATAACTTACTTATACACGTCAGCGCCATTTACTGTGGGTATCACGCATTTTCAATTCTTCTTCTGTCTGAAACATGACTGTGTCTTCCTCTCTTATATTGGAACCAAGCCATCACTTCCCAAAGCCACCGTCCTTCCATCATGACCCTTATATTTTAATTCTTCTCCCTTTTGGATTTCTTGTTATAACAGAAGCTCCGACTATATATATACACTCCTAATGTGTTACTCCATAACCTGCTCCTGCTCCCAAATTTTCCTTCTTCTATGTTCACTAAACTACACTTCCCTGTAGCTTATTTCATGCCACCACGTAACCGTCAAGTACCCCTCACCCAATCGCATGAACGCTGATAGTAACCTTGCACCCCTCCGGCACTTCCCAGCTCGGCCCTCGACACACCATAGCCAAGCCAACACACTGTGCCGACAACCTGACCTCCCCTTTCATCCCCTGTTTCTAACGCCTCTGTAGCGTTCTTCAGCAATACAACCGCACCAACATTTCCCACTATTCATGTGAACTGACCACTCCTTCACCAAAGAGCCACCGCCTTCTGTATGCACCCAATGTGCATGTTTAAACTCTTCTCATAACGCAAAACAGTCCTTTCCCGCTTCATGTTAACAGACCACTTCGTAAAACTCCACCACTTTTAGTCATCGAAACTGCTCCCTCTTGTCCACATCGTCCCACTCGTCTACACTACAGCAGGCGCTCCTGCTTCCTTCCCCTTGACTGGTTCATTTCCCTCCTTGAATGGAACCCATGCAGTATACTTGTACGGTACTGTACGTCACTCCCTTTCGCGTTTGATTCCACAAACTCCATCATATATCTCCAACTCGCATCCCACTTTGGAGTTACTTCTGTCACCATGTCCACTTACCTACTCTAGCTAAATAAAACACCACTTCAACCACATATGTTCAAGCACCTCTTCTCGAACCCTCCTGCCATAGTCCACGGTCTTTGGAGAACTCCACCGCCACCCTGTCGGCCATCCTATCTCCGACGGCCTACTCCTCCTCAAAACTAGTAAGCACCCACTTAAAACAACCAAACCCAGAACGGTTCGCACCCATCTATGAAGCATGTAGTATAATTGTTCACTGGCTCAAGGCCATTTGTTTTTTAACTGGAGAAGGAATAGGGTTGCGTTGCTGCTGAATCGGAGAAGAATGAGAGCATATATATAGGCGATGAAGCCTTGGCTGCCAAGCTTCATACAAAGTAGGGAGATTAGATTAGGGGGTGATGTTTCTTCTTAGGCCAGCTTTAAGATTAGACATGTCTGCGTGATGGATGAGTCTTATTTTATTTTCTTCGCAGCACTAGGTTGTTCTTTTGCGTACTTTATCATAGGTTAGCACATTCTGTTTTTCTTTTACTCCAGTGTGTGCTATACTTTAGGCTCGCATATGCATTTTGATTGGCACTTGGTTTTATAATGTACAACATCCATTTTCCTAGATTTGATTTACATATAGAGGCCATGTGCCGCTACAGTTTTTTCAGAAAAATCTCACCGTAGGCCAACGAGAATTTAAGCAAGGCATGGGCGTTTCAGAAGATAGAGTGGTATACACAAATAGGGTTTGACATTTAAATATATATTTTATTTCGATCAAGCTTTGCCTCGAGTTTCAAGAATGTGTGCCCATATTTCCTTTTCAAGGAATGGGCAAATCATGTCAAACCATGTTCTAAGGACGTGCAAGATTGTAGGGATATTTAGGTTGATATGAACAACAATTTTAAAGTTAAACGTGCACCGAAATAAAAACTCTGTCCGTGTCCGACGCGCTATCGACAAAAATAAAAATACCGTCGCGTCCAGTAGTGTGCCACGATCACAAATATATAATAAAATAGACTAGGTAATTAGTTCTGTGAAACCCCAAAATGCTAATATAGGTTGTAAAATACTTCAAATAAAAAGTCGTTTACTTTACGAATTAAAATTTATAGTAAAATTCTAAAAATTAAATTATAACTACGTCTCAAAAATCTTGTCCAAATTCGCAACCAATATTTAATTATAATTAAATAATCGTTATGCACTATAAACGATTCTACAGCGACCATTTTAAATTTTGATTTAGACATAACTGACAATATACAATCCGAAATTCCGATTTTTCACTTTCATTAGAGAGTTATAATCAAATCGGTCATAACGTTTCTTGTTTCTCAGAATTCCGACTTATAACGGATTCTGTACATTCATTTGAAGTTCAAATCGAAATTTACGAACTACCGCGGCATTTCGAGCTCGTTTCAAATTAAATATAATATATATATATATATTCAAACTTCGTTTTAATAAACGAAATAAATATTATTAATCCGTTTATAATTCCAATTCAATATTTAATATAATAAAATATATTAAATATCATATCGCTGAAAATACAGGACGCTACAGGTTCCCATTCATTTTATCAAAGATAAATTCTTTAAATTTATTCTTTAATCTTCCTTTGGATATTAATTCAAACCGAATTAAGGTTTATCCAAACTAGTCGAGATTAGCGATCCTTACCGAAGTAATCATTTATTTTATTTCCCAATCCCAGACTATTCATCCCATGAAGCAAAACTGGTAATACTTCATATCTAACACCACGGTGTTATCGGTAAAATTAATTACCATTTCCCGTTCAAATCTAATTAAAGATTTAACTATCGCTTGGAGCAAAACTGGTGATACTCCACTCTCGATCATTTCCCAAATTGATAATTTACATTATCATATTCACATTTCAATCTAATTAAAGATTCATTAAAACTCCACTTTGTTTTAATCTTCCCAAAAATCAATATTAATGATTATTTAACTTTGGAAAATCAAACATGCCGCATCGACAATCTACACCGTACTATTGATTTCTGCCTATATATAACCTCTAAGCTCGTACGTCTTAGAGAAGGGTGTTAAGTAAGAGAATAAATTCTCCGCCACCAAACAAATATATATTTAGCAGAGATCAACCATACAGTTCAAAATACAATGTTAAACATGTAATTCTGTCTTTAATTGGGCTGAAGAACTAATGTCATTTAAAACACAGTTCACGTTAAACCCAACTCATATTCCATTAATTATGGATTCTTCACGGAAAATAGATCAATATATAATCGATATCAATTTCCGTATCCGACTATTAATATAAATGGAATAACGACAAAGCCTTTTAAATTCCATATATATTAACAGTCTTCCTCTACAGAATCTCACTTCGATTATTACCAAATTGAATTCCATTCAATTCCAATTTAATATATTAAATTGGAAAACACTGGTTTGGGAAATTTTCCTAATAATTTTTTTTTATAAATTCCAAATCACATTTCATTGTAAATCGGGTTAAAGAACGAATGTCGTTAAAACACAGTTCACAATAAACCCAATTCACATCCCATTTTATTCCAATTAAATGTTAATTAACTGGAAACTCTAATAATCTTAATTAAAAGATTTATTCTTTTCACACGGGGTTTAAGAACAGTGTTATTTAAGACACCATTCACAACAAACCCAAAATCCAATTCTTTTATTCAATTCTAATTAAATATCAATTTATTGGAAAACTTCACTAAATCTTAAGTAAAAGATTTATTCTTTTCTCAACTGGGTTTAAGAACAGTGTTAATGAAGACAACATTCACGACAAATCCAAAATCCAATTCTATATTAGATACAAGGCTTTGAATAGAAATTATATTGGCTTATATTCAATATTAAATTCTGACATCAACAAATATCATATTGGGAATAACGATATATGTATCCGCCAAATTTCTCCACAATATCCGTATATTCTCGAAATCGAATATCGAATTATTCCAAAGATAATTTCTATTCAAATCAAATCCATTCCAATCATATATTGGAAATTCTGGTTATTTTAAAACCATTCTCTATCCAATTTATTTATTTAAAAATAATTGGATTATAATTCTAGTTAATAACTAGTTCATTTCGATAAAAATATATTTTTATCTTTTCAAATATGGAATTTTTCATCCCAATTATTTCCAAATCACATATTATGATTTTACACAAATTATTAACATTTTTAATAATTTTATCAAGGCCCGTACAGTCAATTTCCAGAAACGGTCATCGAACTGCACTTACAGTGACCTTTCCAAATTTGATTTGGACATAATTCCAAATCCAACCGTTAGATTTCAAATCTCTTATATTTGTTGGAAATCTCTTTTCGATACGAACCCAACGGTTCTGTTTTTATGAGAATCCGACGGTCGGATCTCCCGTAATATCAATTCGATGTTAATGGTCGAAATTCGCGAACGGTCGCGGCGCGGCGCGTTCTATTCAGGCCATTAAATATATATAATATATATATTTCGTCGATTTCCATTCAAAACGTATTTTATAATTTCGTTTTAAAACGATTCTAACTTCATTTTTCAATTTTAAATCAAAATTGAATTTTCCTTATCATTCTAATATATAAATGATGATATTTTCAAAACATCAGATTTTGAAATCATTTCCGTTTTGATATTCATTATAAAAATAAATAATATAAATATCGTTCATGCCAAAATGGCATTAATCTAATCGACATGGCTTAATATATTTCTATATTTTCGTGTCCATCCCAAATCGGACATCAAAATCATATTCTGATCCATTACTGAATATTATTTTAAAATATTAGTTATTTTGAAATATTCATTATTCGCCATTTTCAAATATTCGTTAATTTAAAATATTCGTTCTTTCCGAATTGGAATCAGACATGGCCAATTACCATATAATTTATTTATATGGATTTCATACAACACATGTATACAGTAACAATCAAACACAGTCAACCATCATCCAGAGTGCATTACACAACTGCATAAGCGTTAAATATAAATAATTAACGCTTACAACAGTCTATCAACTAATTGATTGACATACAACTAAACAATTGAGATTAGCGTATGTCAAATATTCTCCCAATACCCGTGTGGGGTTTAAATCAACACACACCGATTGTATTTGTGCAGTTGGGCGATATGTAAAATATATCATCCTAATCAAAATCAGTCAAATGAGTGTACATAAACAAATCGTCCGTTTTATAAATGAATATTTATTTTCGTTCATATACATGTTAAAAATTATTATTTTAACTATAAAATATTTGTTTCAACACATGAATATTTTATACAGTTCATTTATACAATAAAAATGATATTTTTATTATTCTAACATATTTTTGAAAATTTTGGCAGCATAACGGCGCGATACTAGAACCAGAATAATGTCTAGCCTTATCCCTCGCCTAATACTGGCTCGTGCCATAACATACCAATTCTAATCAATTCAATTCACATCCCAAACCAAATTCAAACAAACAAAACAATCAAAGCAAACAATCAAACAACCATGGTTTCAAACAAAGGTGTCGGGTGCTACTAAGCACTGTCTACATCCTAGTATATATATTTAATTAGAAAATAAAGTTAGAGTGAGAAGTTCTCACCTTTGGGATCCACTCCTCCAGTTTTATTTCTGAATTTTTGAACCATCTGGATTCTGCCCGAAATTCCAACGCAATCTTTTCCATGCTGTTCATAGTAAAAATCACATTTTTAATATGATGCTTATAAAAATCGTAATTTTCAACCTTTCTATATATATATGTATATATATATATATATATATATTAAAAATCATATTTTTATTTCGCTATTCATATAATAAAAATCGCATTTTTATTATGTTATTAAAAAAATCACATTTTTATGGCGCTATCATATATATAAAAATTCTATTTTTATCCTACACAAAATAATATTTCATACATATGATAAAAATTATATTTTTATCTAACTAAAAATAATATTTTTATCAACTAAAAATAACATTTTTATATCGCTATTTATATATAAAAATCATCTTTTTATATAACTAAAAATCATATTTTCACCTAACGAAAAATCATACCTTTATGTAATCAAAAATCATATCTTTTCTTATCTAAAAATCATATCTTTTCCTATTTGAAAATCATGTCTTTTCTTATCTAAATATCATATCTTTTCTTATCTAAAAATCATATCTTTATGTTCATAAAAATCATTTATGAATTAAAAATCATAGCTTTATATTACTAAAAATCTCACCTTTATATAATTAAAAATATCATTTTTACTTGCATAAATAAATATAAGAACTCAACAATGATTGTTGGTGGCGGAGGAGGATCGGGGGATGCTCAGTTGTTTGGTGGCAGGCATAATGGGGTTGGAGGCGGCGGTTTCAGTTGGGATTTGGGCGTGGGAGGGAGAGAGAGTGTAGAGGAGAGAGAAGGGAGGAGGGGGTCGGACGGGGTTGCCGAGGTGTCAGGGTAGCGTGGCTGGCCAACGGTGGGCCCAGCTAGTGGCGGCGCAGCGGGTTTCAGGGCTAGGGTTTTCTCGGATTGGGCTGGAGGGAGAGATGGCGACAGGTAAGGAGCGGCACGACTGGGGGAGCTCGCCAGAGGCGGCGCTGGCGATCCGCCAGGGAGGGGAGCGGCAGTGAAAGATATCGTTGATCTCTTTTTTTTCAATCGGTTTTTGACTGAGGAAAGGGGGAGATAAAGGTTTGACTTTCATATTTAATTATATATTTAATTAATTAAATCTCCAAAAAGTAATCTTTCCATTCGAACTCTGATTCAAACCCAACGAATATCGCTCCTAGCTAATTACCCCCATTTCGAACACAATGGGATATGTTTCATGACCCAATTCAGCTGTTACGATTAGTTTCCATTAAATTTAAAATATAAATCAATGTATTTTAAATTCAAATGCACATTTAAATTTACCGGGGCCACATACTGACTCCAAAAATTCCCGAAAAATAAATCTAGCTATGTTTTGATGATACAGTCCTAACAAAACTAATTTCGTCGAATTTGGAGACCGTTTGAAAAACGGTCATTTTCCAGTCGATTAAATTGAAACTGAAATTACCAAGCACGTTTATATCTGCCATGCTCACATATTGATTCCAAAAATTATGAAAATTGGAACCTAGAAATAATTTGACATTCCGGATCGAACAAAAGTGGTCTCGTCGAAAACAGAGGTCATTTGCTAAATGACTATTTTTAAGGGCCATATATTATATAAATTCCATAGCGACTATTCTGAATTTTCAACTGGACATAACTTTTTATCCCCGTTATGAAATCTGGATTTTTCACATTCATTGGAAAGATATTTACAAACAGATTCAAATATTTCTGGTTTTACTGAAATCCGGTTTATTTTGAATCTTGTATATTCTTTTGAAATTTGAAATTGAATTTTCAAACTACCGCACCATTTCAGGTTCGTTTTATAATTAAAATAAATTTATTCGTTCTAACTTCGATTAAAATAAATTTTTAGTCATTATTATTTCAAATAATTCATTTTAAATATTCATAATACATTAAAATTGCCAAAATAAAAATTTTAAATTGGTTCTGATTTTCCGGGTTGTTACATGTGCATATATATTCTATACAAAAGTGTTAACTGTAATGACCCGCATTGGCAGAGGTATTATAATTAATTTATCTAATTATATAAATAGTGGTGTAGTGGATTTAATGGTCGTGGAAATAAATAATGATGAATATTTAATTAAAATAATAAATTAAATAATATATTTAATTCTGAATTAATCAGAGTTGGCCGAAATGGCGATATGGTGTGAACCGGATCATCTGTGATATTTAATTCATCTTAGAGTTGAATTGTATTGACGAATATATTCAATTGACGTCAGTTTGAAACGTAGAATTTTAATATAATTAAAATAGAGCTCGAAATGGCGTGGTAGTTCGCTATTTGGCGATTCGAACTTCAACTGAATGTACAGGATTCGTTTTAAGCCGGATTTCTGTGAAACAAGAAACGTGTGGAGCTGGTGGAGTATATCTTTCTAGTGGAAGAGAAAAATCAGGATTTCGTCGTGTGGATTTTGAGATATGTCCAAATCAAATTTTAAAATAGTCGCAATAGAATCGTTATCGACCGTAACGGGTTATTCGATATAACTAGAGATCGGGTTTGAATTTAGACAAGGTTCTTTTGGGAAGTAGTGATAATTTAATTTTTAGAATTTTACTGTAATTTTTAATGAATTTAATAAGAGACTTTTATTTGAAGTATTTCGCACCCTGTATTCAACATTTTAAGATTTCACAAAATGAGTTGAACTACCGATATTATTATATTTTTGGGATCACGACACAGTACTCGACTCAAGGATTTTTTTTATATCAGTCCGTAAACAAACGGAGTTTGGCATAACTGGGTATATAACTTTACTAAATAAAATATCTTGATCTATGCCTTTTTCTCTGATCAAACCACCGTCCACGTTTTTTTTCTTTTTCCTCTCAAACCACTCGTTCTTGTGGTCAAAACAGAAACAACAAGTGGCAAATTTCATCCCATCTTCTCCTATAAAAGGATAGATCAAGACCTAATTCTTGGGTGAGAAAAAAATTATCTCGTGGTCAACGAGATTTCTAAGCCGCCACAAAAGCTCCTCAGCAAAATGCAAGAAAACCCATTCAAAACAAAAATCGCCATTTTTCCTGAGAATAAAATCCAAAGCAAAAGAGAAGAAGAAACTTGAAGTAGATGGGGCTCGTCAGTCTGGAACTATAGCGGAGTTGGGAAGGAAATACATGAGCAAAAAGTCACAGTCCGTTGCCGTGTATAGAAGTTGAAGTACTGGAATGTATCGCCACTTTTTCATGGCAAAGGGGATAGCGGATCTTCACTACACTGTAGCGGGTTTAGTTGGTCTGAGGTTGAGTTTCAAATACTGGGAAGAAACTTTAAAACGGGCGGTCTGTTTTTGTTGGGTTGATTTGACAACAAGTGGTGATGACCGGAATGGAGTTCACATGAGGTTTGGGTCAGTTTTTCGAGTACAGGGTCTGTAGAAAAGCGTAGAAGATGATGGTACCGTATATACCTATTTTATGGTTCGGTTTTTGATGTGCAGGAGCCAAGTTCTGGTACTGCTCGTCTATTTTTGGAGTGGATGAAACTATGGAGAGCAGGTCCAAATAAGTGGGAAGTCTCGGGTTCCATGATCAGTGCGTAGGTGCTGTTCGATCATGGTTGAAATAGTGAATTCGAGTTTTACAGGGATGATGTCTGTTTGGAGGCGGGGTAGGAGTAAAAGGAGGAGTTAATGTGGAGGAAGGAGATCGGAAATGCTTTAAGAAACAAGCGCTGGTTTTGATGTTAGGGAAGAAGCAATATCGGGTTGGGTCTTAAGGGAGGAATTTGGGCCGAAGTTGAAAGTGTGAGGCCCATTTTTTTTAATTAAAGTTTTGTTTAGTTTTAATTAAATGGTACTCTAACTTGTGATCATCGTAACTTGCTCATATGAAATCAGAATCACGAACCGTAAGTTGCGTTGGGACTGTATGGACGAGAGCTTCACAATGAAGCTGACTGGAAGTGGATCGGTGCTCGTTTGAATTCATGGCGTAATAAATTGTTTGATTCAAATCAAATAAACAGTTTATCGTTCTTTAACGATAAACTGCCAAAGTGAGTAAATCTCACTAACTCTGAACAGTTTATAATTTCATGTTGTATTTTTAGAACTGTTAGAAATTGTTTGATTTACTGTATGTTGACTGTTTGATTGAACTGCTAGTCAGTTAGTTGAATTCCTATATTGATTCTGTTTAACAGAATATATCATATGGAACTGAAAGTGATGTTATCTATATTGTTTAACATCTGTGATGCAGGGAAACAGGTTGGAGGAATCCAACTGGATTCCTCAACATTTATTTTACTGTTTTCATATATTGTGATATATGATGTGTTATATAATCTGTTATGGATTATGGGTGTTGGAATGATGTTGATCATTTTTATTCGATATTTTAAATATCATAAAAGACCCTGGGATGTAAAAATAATTATTTCAATGTATATTGAAATAAAGGAATTTTATAAAATCAACAGATTTTATAAAAGGAAATATTTCGAAAGTAAATAAAAGGGAAAAATGTTTTTAAAACGAATAGAGTTTTATAAAAGGGAAATCATTTGTAAAGTGAAGAACTGTTACTAAAAGTAAATCTTCATAAATGAATAGTTTATTCGAATAGAATAAAGAAGTTAATCGATGTTAGTTAATCGATTAGAGTTAAAGTTAAAAG
The DNA here is from genome assembly GCA_030737875.1 of Allium sativum. NCBI lineage: Eukaryota > Viridiplantae > Streptophyta > Magnoliopsida > Asparagales > Amaryllidaceae > Allium > Allium sativum. The sequence goes on from CM060917.1 coordinate 58,331,029, forward strand.
GAGTTAATCGATGTTAGTTTAATCGATTAGAGTTAAAGTTAAAAGGAGTTAATCGATGTTAGTTAATCGATTAGAGTTAAAGTTAAAAGGAGTTAATCGATGTTAGTTAATCGATTAGAGTTAAAGTTAAAAGGAGATAATCGATGTTAGTTAATCGATTAGTGTTAAAGTAAAAGGTGTTAATCGAATATAGTTTATTCGAAGAAAGTAAAAGGAGTTATCGAATATAGTTTATTCGAAGAAGTTAAGTGAAATGAGTAAATCAATAGCATTAGTCAAAAAGTGTTAATCCAATAGTGTTGGTCCAATAGAGTTAATTGATAAGGGTTAATCGAATAGAGTTAAGTGAAAAGAGTCAATCGAATATAGCTATTCGAAGGAGGGTTAAGTAAGGAAGTTAGTAAAGGGATATAAAGTGAACTTTGTCTATTTCAAAGTTAGAAATGTTGTTCAGTTAAGGTCTGAGAGGTAGTTCTACCCCAACTTGATTGGCTTCGTTTTTAACTAAGGAATAGTTAAGGTTCGGCAGTAAAGGAAATGGTTTGAGTTGGCATCGCGATTGTTTGTTTAAACATCTGTCTAAGTCCAATGAAGAAGCTTTGAAAAATGTTTTTTTCAAATAAGAAACCAGAAATGTTTTCTAATAAAGAAAACAAGAAATGGAAATGTTTTCCATTGTTAATAACATATATTTTCTAAATTTAGAAAATAAGAAATGTTGAATATAGGGAAACAGGAGATGAAAATGAACTAAGGAGATGAATGTTAAATGATGTTTGATCGATATAATTTCCATTTGGAAATAATATCGTTGTTTGCACACATGTTTTTATTTGATAGTTAAATCACAGACTATCGAAGTTTTGACCATTTTAACGTTGTTAATATGGAGAGACCGGTTGGATCATTATCCAGAGAACCACTCTGTATTGGCATAAGCGTTGCGAATCATATATGCCAAAGGAAATTGAAGACGGAGTTATGCAAGGGCTATCCTGTTTACAGAATAGTGCCTTCGGTTCATCCTGTTCCTGGATGACTTGTATGGACGGATGTCTGACAGAGTATTTCCAGACGATCACATATATTGATTTCTCCAACTATACCAAGAGTGGAAGAGGAGAAGGAAACTTCTTTTAGCTAACACATAATGTATTGTTGAGGACATCAATCGGTGATTTGATGGATTTGATGATGTGGCTTTCAAAGTGAATCTGGTATGATGATAAGCGTAGCTTCTAGCCTCATCATCCGGTAAATGACAGAAATCGGGCAGGCAGCATGGCTAAGTCGGTCGCACCGAAGTAGAGTGTATAATCACCTGATCTAGAGTTCATTTACTTCTAAAAATCTATTGTTGATGCTGTCCCATTCGGGAAACGGTTGTTGATCCCAACCGTTGGTGATATACATTCGATGCGCTCAAGCGAAATGAGTGGTCGGTCATGTGTGGCCGGGTTGCAAGATGTTCTTGTTGAACCCAGTGTATTCCTCTCTAGAGGTACACAAGCGAAAGGTGGTTCCATACCTTGTCATAGTTGGAAATCCATTACCCAATACGTGCTTGCGGTTTTGATTGTATACTATATATGTAGAACGTGAGATGAAAGCGTTTCTGCTAGATGATTATATATATACTGTGGTTGATTGACATTATTATAATATCAAAAGGTTTTTGATATAAAGATATTTTGGATTCTCATAAGGGAAAAACCCGTTCCGTTATGCGGCGTGGTCTTATGAGATATCGTGTACTTGTTCGAACTGTTTTTAAACTGTTTTACTCATACCAGTCCCATGACTGACCCGGAGTTTATTTTGTTGTTTTCCCTAAACTCTTGGGTGCCTAAATTTGTATGGGCAGTCAAGTAGTCGGGATTTACAGATATAGTTGAAGAGCTGGAGCAGGAGGCTTCAGGATCATATAGCTGTAGTTATTTCCGCTGTGTTGTAAGTGATGTACTTTGATAATGATGTATATTCAAATACAAATGTATATATCAAGTTATGTTATCTATTATATGTTATTCGTTCCGCTGTGAGATTCGTGTTACTCTGATGTTGTGTTCTTCTTCTTCTTCTATTCTAAGTTTCTATCTTATCTTTCCTCACCCTCTAATTTCTTTCACTAATTACCAGGATTTTTCAGTGTTTTGGTTATCGACATCGTGTTTATGTCGATAACCAAAGTCGTCGAAAATCCGGGTCGTTACAGTTGGTATCAGAGCTTAAGTTAAGAATTACTTGGCTCTGTGGCGTGACTCGGTAGAGATAAGGTTAATAATACCCTAGATTGAGTTTGAGTGTATATATACGAGTGAACGTATTTGTTATTTGATATAAAAATAATTTTATATTGTGGAGGTTCATTGGTTGAGTTGTTTGTGAATTCTGGTCGATCAGTTTGATCCACTGTATCGGTAGGAGTTACTAAACACTCGAATACGATGGGTCGGCATGATATGTTTTGAAAAGGTGGTAAATTAAAATAAGTTTACCCAAGGTAAATCTTGATATAGAGAAGATATATATGTCAAAATTATAATATATTGGATATATTGCTTGTTATTATAATCGAGTAAGATTATAAATTGAACGATTATGTAAATAACCATTTAGAATTCATATAAGTGAAATACGTGAAATTAGATGAGTTAAATCTGAAATTTAAACCAGAAATTGAATTAAAACTCTGGAGAATTGGATAAGTGTAAATGGATTAGGATTAAAAATAAGGAAAATTTAAGATCCTGGGAGATTTTAAATTGTTTTACAAGCAGTGTGAATTATATTTTGAAATGAATTTCAAAGTGGAAATGTTTAGAAATGGTTTTATAGTATTGAACTCACTTTGATCGCTGGAAAGTAGATTCTGATGATGACAGTTGCATCATCAGTATTCATTTTCGAGTTGTAAGTGACGAATTACTACCAGAGATACTGTTTTGAATTTGTTTTGGGAAAGACAAGTTGTGTTGAATTTCAAAATGGGATTTTTTAAATAGATTTGAAATATTAACTTGTTTTAAAAGAAATAAAACGAGAAGTTCCTTTATAAACGAAGTTTATAAATAGTTCTTTTATAAACGAAGGTTATAAATGAAGTGAAAAGGATTATCATTGGATAATTTAGAAATAAAATACAAGTGTGAAATTGAAAGGGAAATCTATCTTCCAAAGGTAGAAATATCGATTTCAAAAGGAATTGAAACCGAGACTTATTTAAAGGAATTTGAATAAAGGAAGTTCAAACATAGGATTTGAATATAGAAAATTCAAGGGGGATTGAGTATAGAAATTCAAAGGGAGTTTGAATATATGAAATTCAATGGAAGTGATATAGAATTTGAATAGAGGAAATCCGAATATAGAAATCGAATAGAATTTGACATATGAGAAATCGAATAGAATTTGACATATGAGAAATCGAATAGAATTTGACATATGAGAAATCAAATAGAATTTGACATATGAGAAACCGAATAGAATTTGACATATGAGAAACCGAATAGAATTTGACATATGAGAAACCGAATAGAATTTGACATATGAGAAACCGAATAGAATTTGACATATGAGAAATCGAATAGAATTTGAATAGAGGAAATTCGAATATAGAGATTTCAAATATAGGATTTGAATATCGAAAGTGAAATGAAATTTGAATGTAGAGGATTCAAATAGAATTGAAAATGAAATTTGAATGTAGAAGATTCAAATAGAATTGAATTTGAAATTTGAATATAGAAGATTCAAATAGAATTGAAATGAAATTCAAATATAGAATTTGAATAAGAGAAACGAAATGGAATTTGAATATAGGAAATTCAAATAGAATTGAAAAGGAATTCAATTAGTTGATAAACAAGTTAAAATATATTTGAACATGTTATACTCAAATATGAAGGTGAAATGGGCAAACCAGTAATTTGAAAATCACTTAACGAAATAAGTTAAAACGATTGGATTAAGTTGGAATGAATTAGAAATGTATGGATATACATGAGATAGGTATGGATAAGGTATGAAGGTATATAAATAGAATGCTCGACAAAAGGTATGTATTTAATTCATATATGAGATTTTATGTGCCGTATCGGCTAGCCGCTTGGCTTTCTTTTTCTTTTTGATTGGAGAAGGCCTGCATGGCAGTTTGGGGATTTTCCCGATGCTCCCAGTACAAAGGAGGTTATGGCGAATTTTTCCAGGAATTTAAGGAGTTAGAATATTTTTAAGAAAATCTGATAATTAGAAATCTATATATCAATATATATAGAAATCGATAAGGAAACGAACGTAGAAATAGAATAGTAAAATAAAAAAAGGAAGACTAAGAATAAAATATAGTAAGAATAGAAAGAGAAAGTATATCCGTGTTTAGAAGTGAATAAGTAGTTGTATGGTATTGATTATTCGAGTAAGTAGTCATGTCTGTTTTGACGTTATAAATGTTATTCAGTCAAGGTCTGAGAGGTAGTTATACCCCAACTTAATTGATTTCATTATTAACAAATAAATAGTAAGATTTCAGGATCGAAGATCAATGTTGAATAAGAGTTAGTTGAATATAGTATTTGGGTTGTCGTAACGATGTTTCACACACCATCCGTTTTAACCCAAATGAAATGTAAGATTGGAAATAGAATATAGAATATTTCCTAAGTATAGAAATAAACGAGATCGGAAAAGAGATAAGTAATTGGAATATTTTCCAATTATAAATAGCATATATTTTCTAAAGTTTAGAAAATAAAGGAAGGCGATGTTCAAAAATGTTTTCCAAATAACATAAAAGGCCAATATGGTTATTGAAAATATTTGGTTAACAAATATTGATAAAGAAATAGAGAAGTGATTTAACTAATGGAATATCTATTAAGGGCTCAGTGACATGTTCAAAAAGAAATTTTGATTTTTTTGAAAAGAGTAAACTATTTAAAATTCCCAGGGAAAGACTGTTTAAAATTAAAAACAAATTTAACAGAAATTTGTGAAAGCAGATTTGAATTAAAGTAAAATCAGTTAAGTAGTAACTGAAGTTGAATTGAAATCGAATAAGATTGGATTTGTGAAATTAGAATCCGAAATGGTATTGGATTGAGGAGTTAAGGAATTGAAAATCGAGAAGAAACTCGAGTTGAAATGATATTTGGCATGGATATAAGCGAATGGGTGTGTTGTGGATAAAAGCAGATTGGAATTTGATTGGGATGACCCTTATATCCGCTGAATTGATAACAGGTGGAAAGGATATAATGATATGCCGACAAAAGGTACGAGTTTATATTTCTATTGGATATAAGATATATGAGCCGAATTGGCAAGCCGCTTGGCTGTTTGATTTTCTTTTGGGATGGAGATGGCCGAGAGAGGCGAGTTAGAATTTGACGATTGACTAGTACAAAGGAGGTGCTGGCGAAATTTTTCGAAGAGCTAAAGTGTTAGAAAATTTTCAAGATTTTTGAAAATTTTCGTTGATAAGAATTAATTAATAATTTAATTGAAATTAAATTGGTTCAGTTGAAACTGAAGTTAAGAAGTGAACAAATATGTTCTAACCAGTCGATAGGGTCGTCCTCTACTTTTAGCAATTTCGAGGACGAAATTATTTTAAGTGGGGAAGATTGTAATGACCCGCATTGGCAGAGGTATTATAATTAATTTATTTAATTATATAAATAGTGGTGTAGTGGATTTAATGGTCGTGGAATTAAATAATGATGAATATTTAATTAAAATAATAAATTAAATAATATATTTAATTCTGAATTAATCAGAGTTGGCCGAAATGACGATATGGTGTGAACCGGATCATCTGTGATATTTAATTCATCTTAGAGTTGAATTGTATTGACGAATATATTCAATCGACGTCAGTTTGAAACGTAGAATTTTAATATAATTAAAATAAAGCTCGAAATGGCGCGGTAGTTCGCTATTTGGCGATTCGAACTTCAACTGAATGTACAGGATTCGTTTTAAGCCGGATTTCTGTGAAACAATAAACGTATGGAGCTGGTGGAGTATATCTTTCTAGTGGAAGAGAAAAATCAGGATTTCGTCGTGTGTATTTTGAGATATGTCCAAATCAAATTTTAAAATAGTCGCTATAGAATCGTTATCGACCGTAACGGGTTATTCGATATAACTAGAGATCGGGTTTGAATTTAGACAAGGTTCTTTTGGGAAGTAGTGATAATTTAATTTTTAGAATTTTACTGTAATTTTTAATGAATTTAATAAGAGACTTTTATTTGAAGTATTTCGCACCCTGTATTCAACATTTTGAGATTTCACAAAATGAGTTGAACTACCGATATTATTATATTTTTGGGATCACGACACAGTACTCGACTCAAGGATTTTTTTTATATCAGTCCGTAAACAAACGGAGTTTGGCATAACTGGGTATATAACTTTACTAAATAAAATATCTTGATCTATGCCTTTTTCTCTGATCAAACCACCGTCCACGTTTTTTTTTCTTTTTCCTCTTAAACCACTCGTTCTTGTGGTCAAAACAGAAACAACAAATGGCAAATTTCATCCCATCTTCTCCTATAAAAGGATAGATCAAGACCTAATTCTTGGGTGAGAAAAAAATTATCTCGTGGTCAACGAGATTTCTAAGCCGCCACAAAAGCTCCTCAGCAAAATGCAAGAAAACCCATTCAAAACAAAAATCGCCATTTTTCCTGAGAATAAAATCCAAAGCAAAAGAGAAGAAGAAACTTGAAGCAGATGGAGCTCGTCAGTCTGGAACTATAGCGGAGTTGGGAAGGAAATACATGAGCAAAAAGTCACAGTACGTTGCCGTGTATAGAAGTTGAAGTACTGGAATGTATCGCCACTTTTTCATGGCAAAGGGGATAGCGGATCTCCACTGCACTGTAGCGGGTTTAGTTGGTCTGAGGTTGAGTTTCAAATACTGGGAAGAAACTTTAAAACGTGCGGTCTGTTTTTGTTGGGTTGATTTGACAACAAGTGGTGATGACCGGAATGGAGTTCACATGAGGTTTGGGTCAGTTTTTCGAGTACAGGGTCTGTAGAAAAGCGTAGAAGATGATGGTGCCGTATATACCTATTTTATGGTTCGGTTTTTGATGTGCAGGAGCCAAGTTCTGGTACTGCTCGTCTATTTTTGGAGTGGATGAAACTGTGGAGAGCAGGTTCAAATAAGTGGGAAGTCTCGGGTTCCATGATCAGTGCGTGGGTGCTGTTTGATCATGGTTGAAACAGTGAATTCGAGTTTTACAGGGATGATGTCTGTTTAGGGGCGGGGTAGGAGTAAAAGGAGGAGTTAATGTGGAGGAAGGAGATCGGAAATGCTTTAAGAAACAGGCGATGGTTTTGATGTTAGGGAAGAAGCAATATCGGGTTGGGTCTTAAGGGAGGAATTTGGGCCGAAGTTGAAAGTGTGAGGCCCATTTTTTTAATTAAAGTTTAGTTTAGTTTTAATTAAATGGTACTCTAACTTGTGATCATCGTAACTTGCTCATATGAAATCAGAATCACGAACCGTAAGTTGCGTTGGGACTGTATGGACGAGAGCTTCACAATGAAGCTGACTGGAAGTGGATCGGTGCTCGTTTGAATTCATGGCGTAATAAATTGTTTGATTCAAATCAAATAAACAGTTTATCGTTCTTTAACGATGAACTGCCAAAGTGAGTAAATCTCACTAACTCTGAACAGTTTATAATTTCATGTTGTATTTTTAGAACTGTTAGAAATTGTCTGATTTACTGTATGTTGACTGTTTGATTGAACTGCTAGTCAGTTAGTCGAATTCCTATATTGATTCTGTTTAACAGAATATATCATATGGAACTAAAAGTGATGTTATCTATATTGTTTAACATCTGTGATGCAGGGAAACAGGTTGGAGGAATCTTACTGGATTCCTCAACATTTATTTTACTGTTTTCATATATTGTGATATATGATGTGTTGTATAATCTGTTATGGATTATGGGTGTTGGAATGATGTTGATCATTTTTATTCGATATTTTAAATATCATAAAAGACCCTGGGATGTAAAAAGAATTATTTCAATGTATATTGAAATAAAGGGATTTTATAAAATAAACAGATTTTATAAAAGGAAATATTTCGAAAGTAAATAAAAGGGAAAAATGTTTTTAAAACGAATAGAGTTTTATAAAAGGGAAATCATTTGTAAAGTGAAGAACTGTTACTAAATGTAAATCTTCATAAATGAATAGTTTATTCGAATAGAATAAAGAAGTTAATTGATGTTAGTTAATCGATTAGAGATAAAGAAAAAGGAGTTAATCGATGTTAGTTAATCGATTAGAGTTAAAGTTAAAAGGAGTTAATCGATGTTAGTTAATCGATTAGAGTTAAAGTTAAAAGGAGTTAATCGATGTTAGTTTAATCGATTAGAGTTAAAGTTAAAAGGAGTTAATCGATGTTAGTTAATCGATTAGAGTTAAAGTTAAAAGGAGTTAATCGATGTTAGTTAATCGATTAGAGTTAAAGTTAAAAGGAGATAATCGATGTTAGTTAATCGATTAGTGTTAAAGTAAAAGGAGTTAATCGAATATAGTTTATTCGAAGAAAGTAAAACGAGTTATCGAATATAGTTTATTCGAAGAAGTTAAGTGAAATGAGTAAATCAATAGCATTAGTCAAAAAGAGTTAATCCAATAGTGTTGGTCCAATAGAGTTAATTGATAAGGGTTAATCGAATAGAGTTAAGTGAAAAGAGTTAATCGAATATAGCTATTCGAAGGAGGGTTAAGTAAGGAAGTTAGTAAAGGGATATAAAGTGAACTTTGTCTATTTCAAAGTTAGAAATGTTGTTCAGTTAAGGTCTGAGAGGTAGTTCTACCCCAACTTGATTGGCTTCGTTTTTAACTAAGGAATAGTTAAGGTTCGGCAGTAAAGGAAATGGTTTGAGTTGGCATCGCAATGGTTTGTTTAAACATCTGTCTAAGTCCAATGAAGAAGCTTTGAAAAATGTTTTTTTCAAATAAGAAACCAGAAATGTATTCTAATAAAGAAAACAAGAAATGGAAATGTTTTCCATTGTTAATAACATATATTTTCTAAATTTAGAAAATAAGAAATGTTGAATATAGGGAAACAGGAGATGAAAAATGAACTAAGGAGATGAATGTTAAATGATGTTTGATCGATATAATTTCCATTTGGAAATAATATCGTTGTTTGCACACTTGTTTTTATTTGATAGTTAAATCACAGACTATTGAAGTTTTGACCATTTTAACGTTGTTAATATGGAGAGACCGGTTGGATCATTATCCAGAGAACCACTCTGTATTGGCATAAGCGTTGCGAATCATATATGCCAAAGGAAATTGAAGACGGAGTTATGCAAGGGCTATCCTGTTTACAGAATAGTGCCTTCGGTTCATCCTGTTCCTGGATGACTTGTATGGACGGATGTCTGACAGAGTATTTCCAGACGATCACATATATTGATTTCTCCAACTGTACCAAGAGTGGAAGCGGAGAAGGAAACTTCTTTTAGCTAACACATAATGTATTGTTGAGAACATCAATCGGTGATTTGATGGATTTGATGATGTGGCATTCAAAGTGAATCTGGTATGATGATAAGCGTAGCTTCTAGCCTCATCATCCGGTAAATGACATAAATCGGGCAGGCAGCATGGCTAAGTCAGTCGCACCGAAGTAGGGTGTATAATCACCTGATCTAGAGTTTCATTTACTTCTAAAAATCTATTGTTGATGCTGTCCCATTCGGGAAACGGTTGCTGATCCCAACCGTTGGTGATATACATTCGATACGCTCAAGTGAAATGAGTGGTCGGTCATGTGTGGCCGGGTTGCAAGATGTTCTTGTTGAACCCAGTGTATTCCTCTCTAGAGGTACACAAGCGAAAGGTGGTTCCATACCTTGTCATAGTTGGAAATCCATTACCCAATACGTGCTTGCGGTTTTGATTGTATACTATATATGTAGAACGTGAGATGAAATCGTTTCTGCTAGATGATTATATATATACTGTGGTTGATAGACATTATTATAATATCAAAAGGTTTTTGATATAAATATATTTTGGATTCTCATAAGGGAAAAACCCGTTCCGTTATGCGGCGTGGTCTTATGAGATATCGTGTACTTGTTCGAACTGTTTTTAAACTGTTTTACTCATACCAGTCCCATGACTGACCCGGAGTTTATTTTGTTGTTTTCCCTAAACTCTTGGGTGCCTAAATTTGTATGGGCAGTCAAGTAGTCGGGATTTACAGATATAGTTGAAGAGCTGGAGCAGGAGGCTTCAGGATCATATAGCTATAGTTATTTCCGCTGTGTTGTAAGTGATGTACTTTGATAATGATGTATATTCAAATACAAATGTATATATCAAGTTATGTTATCTATTATATGTTATTCGTTCCGCTGTGAGATTTGTGTTACTCTGATGTTGTGTTCTTCTTCTTCTTCTATTCTAAGTTTCTATCTTATCTTTCCTCACCCTCTAATTTCTTTCACTAATTACCAGGATTTTTCGGTGTTTTGGTTATCGACATCGTGTTTATGTCGATAACCAAAGTCGTTGAAAATCCGGGTCGTTACATTAACATATATTTTATAATCAATTAATATTGAAATAAGGTTGTTGTCATCAAAACTCCATTCTCCAACAATCTCCCCCCTTTTGATGATGACAACCTTATTTTATAAAATATCATACCTGTATATACTTGTTGATAATGATCCTTCAAATACTCCCCCTATCTATATGAATCCTATAAACTATGTCTATATTTTATAATTTCTCCCCCTTTAACATTACCAAAAAGAAATTCTAAGACTACTCCCTTTAAATCCTATCTAAATAATTCCTATAATAAAGTAAAATACTCCCCCTAAATTCATGCCTATATGATATCCTAATTCTGTATATAACTTCCCTTAAATCTATGAATACACTAGTCTAATAAACTAAATAGAAGGATAATAAACTAAGCAAACCAATCAATTCAAACAAGCAAGTAAATCAAAACAAGAAAATCAATCCTAATAAGCAAATCAATCCAAACAAGCAAATCAAATCAAACACGCAAACCAAACAAACAATATAAACAATTAAATCAACTAAAGCATTCTTGAACCTTCAAATAATCCTTAGGAACTCTAAAAATCCCCCTAAATCTAATACAAGACTAAACCTATAATATATTCTAATTCCCTTTAAACTACAATAAGACTTTAATCTAGACTAAGAAATAACTCTAATATGATATCCTTCAAATTATGATATAAGCAAAGAAATTTAATCTAAATAATCAATCAATTCAAACATAAAACCAAACATTTTTTGTACTTCTATTTTTCCTAAAACCTATAAAGCTCCTATCAACCACTAATGAAATTTAACCATGTTAAGTAAATGAATCAAGTTATTCAAGTCAAACAAATCAAACAAACCAAACAAGTCAATCAGTTTAATCAAGCCAAATAAGTCAATCAAATTAATCAAGACAAAGTAAATATGTTATTTATACTTATTATGTGTGGAGTTAAAGTTAACATGTAATGCAGTGTGTTGGTAATAATGTAGTATGACATATGCAAAACTATATGAAGTGGTATATTGAATGAAATGCAACTTATGATGTGAATGATTTTAATTTGAGATGTACTATAATTTATAATAATGACGTAAGATATGAAATAAGATGTGTAATGGTAGTATGCAGAATGATTTGATAATTATATCTATTTAAGTAAAATATATTCAAAGTACTATCCAACTATTATGCATATACATATATATTACAAATTATTTGAAATTAAACAAAGATAGTATATATTAATTTCTAGAATTAGGTTAATAATACTTATGAAAAAGATCGAAAGGATAGTAAAGATAAAAGTTTTATGGTATTCATAATATATAATAAAATATTTAAAATAATTCTATGAGAAATGTGGAGTTAAATAATCATAATACGGTGCTTCTTTAATATACTGAAAATTGAAGATCTTTTTAAAAATAATATAGAATTGTATCATATAAAGTAAACAAATAGTCATAATTATATTAAAAAAACTATTTTTTTTAAAGGATTTAAAATTCAATTTAGTATGAAATATAAATCAATCTTTTGATACAAACCAATTTTAAATTTAAACCTTTAGAAATCAAAATATATTAATTTGTTAAGCAACCATTTATATGTTAAAACTTTAAAAAGAATTTTGTAGTCATAACAAAATTATGATATCTGGATATAAATTAAACTATAAAGCCATATAATTTCTTATATTTATAATACATATTTAAGACATAAAATCATATTATTATTTTTATACCAAAATACTAGGTTAAATATTCAAGCTTTTATAAATTAGAATAAGAAATAAAAATTAGTATTAAGTTACAAATAGTATTTGTAAAATCATATGAACATTATATAAGTTAAACTATATATGTTTAAACTATATATAAAAGAAAAGTAAAATTGTATTTTAAAAAATATATTTTAACTCTTATATCATATTAACATGTCTATATAATTTTATTAATTTAAATACTTATAATATATATGTATATATTTTTTGAAACAAGATATAAGAAAATAAGCATACAAATAAATTTAGTAACTAGAATTTGAACTGACATTTTCTAATTGAAAAGATGAAGGGAAGTTTGAAAGTTCAAACCTTTGAGATTCAAAATTGTAATTTCATTCTATAGGCTGATATGTTGACATATAAGTATATGTATGTTGACATATATGTATTATTTCAAAGAGAATATGATTTTGTGACTTTGGTTTTAAAATATCGATTTATATTTCAGGTTTAACTATTTCCTGAAATAATATTAATCCTAACAAACATCCAAAATTTATTTTATTATTATATTAATTTTATTATAATTAATTTTGAATTTCAAATTTGAATTTTGAATTTTGAATTTCAAAATTGAATTTTGAATTTCAAAATTGAATTTTAAAGTTTAAATTTCAAATTTAAAACAAAGCAAACAAAACATTTATTCAACCAAAAGTTTAAAAATTAATTAAGACGTACCTCTTTTTGCAATCCTCCATTTTGTTGTCCTTCCATTGTTATGAACCATACGTTCACATCTTTCAAAATTTGATGATGAGATCCGCTTTATTGCGACGGGTTCGTTTTTCTGATTATATTAGTATACTTATTTGCTGAATTTGAAGACCGTATGAGAAAGATATTGAAGATTTAGTAATTCAACCAACTTGGTGCCAAAATTTGAATTTTTAATTTTGAATGATGGACACTTTAACTACTATATAAATGCCCAAAAGTGATGTCTCTTCACAATCTCTTCTCTTCTTCTTCTTCTCGTTTTTCATTTTAAATCAAACTTTCAGGAGGCATAACTTCTTCGTTTCTTAACGGAATTGGACGAAATCAATGGCAAATCGAAGAGGAATTCAAGGACTATGATCTAGTGACAGTTTGGGGATGAATTTGGATGGTATTGGGGTGTAGCAAGTTGAAACATTAAGAGATATTTATGAAATCCCGTAACAATTTTTCAGTTTTGCATAGCCAACTTCAAATAGTCATATCTCACTCAATTTCGATCGGAATTTGGCAATCTACCCATCAAATCGACTGAGAGAACGAGAAATACAATCTAGAAAAAGATTTAGGACAAAATACCTAACATGTGGATGAAATTTGAAGATCTTTGTCGACAGTTTTGGTTTCCTTCTCTCTTTATTCACCAAAACTCCATTTGATCATTACTTGATCAATTCCATTTCTTTGTTGATTTACATTGTGTATTTCCATTTCTTCCTCTTGATGTCATTTCACCAATTGTCATTACTCTTCTTCAATTGTCCTTCAGAATTTGAATTCTCAACACCCATGTAACACATCAGTTCGAAATTTGAATTTCCAACAGTCACCTTTTCAGAATTTGAATTTTCAATAGCCACCATTTTGGAATTTGAATTGTCAATAGCCACCGTTTCGGAATTTTGAATCACCAACTGTCACTTTACCTATCTTTTCAACTTTTGAATTTTCAAAAATCATATAGCACATCTTTTCCAGCAAAACAACACAACTTTTCAATGAATCGAATGACTTTTCAAAAAATAAATGACTCTTTAAATAATCAAGCGACTTTTCAAGTAATTAACTAAAATTTTAGACAATAATATCATGATAGTTTTGTAACACGTCCATGGATTAAAACATTTCAAAATTACAAATTTCAAAATTTCAAATTTCAAAAATCAAATCATAATAACTTGATTTTTCAGTAAAATTGAATGCAAACTCATCTAATACTTGATGCAATACATGAATTAAAACTAGTGTTCAAAATTTGCCATTTAGCCTTTTCAAAATCAGATTATGAACTTTTTGAAAAACCTACTCTGATACTAATTGTTAGGGATTGCAGAAAGGATCATTAAGGAAAAACAAACACTAGATAGGGGTGAATAGTGTTTTTGAGAATTTAAACAAAATATGAAATATACGTGATAAACTATATGAATCAAATACCACAGAAACAATCACTGACACATAATCAAACATAGATGCAAAATAAACAGAAATATAAATGCAGAAAGGGAAAGAACACACTGGATTTTATACTAGTTCGGATTACTCCTACGTCCAGTCCCACGCAATGTTAGATTGCGTAGATTTTTATTACTATATCAAAATCCAATTGTAACCTCCTTGATTTCACGGCTATAAGGGATACCACTGATTCCATCCTCCTTGATTTTACGGCTATAAGGGATACCACTGTTTACCCCAAATATAACCCAAATAATTACAAACAGCCTTATAGCTCTTCAATGGCACTTGATTCAAAGAGTAATGAGAAGAGAGTGTAGATAGAAGAAGATTAGTGAAAACAGAATTGAATTTGGCAGAGTATTGGTGTAGGAATCATAAAAATGATAAGAATTAATGGTGTAATGAAGTAGAGTGAAAGTGGAGAAGAAGAGATGATTAAAAATTCAAATTCAAGCCCTTTTTATAGTGTGTGAAAGGTTGCAACACTTCAGAACCGTCACAATTAGTGAAAAAAAACACTTCCTTTCAAAATTGGAAAAATGGCAGTTATATGTCCACATAGTGTTTTATATAAGTCGACATATGCTTAGTGTAAATTTAATTTTTAAGCATTTTCAAGTGTTTTGATATAAATTTAATTCTGGAAATTCTTGAAATAAATTATAGTGTTATAAATTAATATTGTAAAGTAGGAAATCATATGAAAACATAAATATAAACTATATAAACATATTTATAAAATTATAAAGTGTAAAACTATATAAATATAAAGTGTAAGAATAAAAATATATAAAAATTAAGTGTGGAAACAAAAGTAAAGTAAGAAAGAAAAATAGAAAAGATATAAAATATAATAGAGAGGATTAAAGATAGAGTTTGAAAACAGAATTTGAAAATCAGAATTTGAATTTGAATTTGAACCTGGAGTGTTATTTAGAATCTTACATAATCTAGACTTTATAACTATATTAGTCTTGAACTGTAGAACTCTTGAAATCTTGAATACTCATGAGTCTTGAAATTTCTCTGAACTTTGAATCTCTAATATCTTTAAACTGTACAGTCTTTAGTAATTTTTCCTGTATATAAATCCTGCATATGTGTGTGTATATATATTCTGTACAAAAGTGTTAGTATATATTTTATAATCAATTAATATTGAAATAAGGTTATTGTCATCAAACTCCATTCTCCAACAACTGTGATCAACTAGCTTTAAGAACTGCAACTTATCATTTGTCAACTTGAAGATGAACAGATGACTCTCAACGAATCCTTTTTGGTTGCCGCTGCCATTGAGAAACTTCCACCATCATGGAAGGACTTCAAGAATTATCTAAAGCACAAGCGCAAGGAAATGACAATGGAGGAACTTATAGTTAGATTAAGAATTGAGAAAGATAATAGGAATTCTAAGAAAAAGATTTCTCATAATATGGTTAGAAAAGCAAATGTTATCGAGATGGACAAGCCCAAGAAAACAAAGTGTGAAAACCATCCTAAAAAGTCGAAGAAGTTTCGGGGTTCATGCCATAACTGTGGAAAGAAGGGTTACAAAGCAGCAGAATGTTGCGGTCCAATCAAAAAGAGGAAATCAGAAGTAAATGTAGTGGACGTTTTTGATGGTGTTTCTGAAATGGATTTGTGTGCGATTACTTCAGAATGCAACATTGTTGGCAACAACAAGGAGTGGTTTGTGGACACCAGAGCAACTAGGCATATATGCGCAAATAAGTGGATGTTCACAAACTACAAAAATGCTACTAATGATGAACAATTGTTTATGGGTAACTCGTCCACATCAAAGGTCGAAGGAAGGATAAAAATTGTGCTGAAATTGACTTTTGGAAAAGAAATCACTCTAAATAATGTTTTGCATGTTGCAGAAATTCGTAAGAACCTAATTTCAGGATCATTGCTCAGCAAGCATGGCTTCAAACCGACTTTTTTAGCTGATAAATTTGTGTTGTTGAAGAATAGTGTGTATGTAGGAAAGTGTTATGTGTATAATGGCTTATTTAAAGCAAATGTAACCACTGTTGCACCAAATAATGATATGAATAAAATTGAATCTTCTACTTATATAGTTGACTCTCATAATCTATGGTATTCTAGACTAGGTCATGTAAATTTTGATACCTTACAAAAATGGATCAATCCAGAATTCATATCTAACTGTTGAATTGATTCAAATTACAAATGTCAAATTTGTGTTGAAGGTGAATTGACAAGAACCTCATTTCATCATGTTGAAAGAGAAATCGAACCTATAGATCTAATACATACTGATGTATGTGACTTGAAAATGTGTCAAACTAGAGGAGGAAAAATGTACTTCATCACTTTTATTTATGATTGGTACATGTGACGGCCCGCCCCGCACCAACCGACATTTACTCCAAAGGTGCGCTGTACACATGTCCAGTTAGCACGGAGCGGGTCGCCAGAAGGAAAAAGGAAGAAGGAAATGAACATACAAAGAACCTGTAGAATGTCTCACAGCGCATAGAACAAAATATAATAGTAACATACTTGACATAAAATAGGAGAGACAGTGCATAAGCTGAAAATCAGAACTAAACATCATAGCAGCGGAAATCCAAAATACAGCTTATTACAACTTTCAAACTGTCTCAAAGAAAAAGTAAGATAAATGAGGTACACTACTAATGCCCAAGTAGCGACCACCAACGACACAGGGAGAATGTGTATATATATAATACGTGGAAGCCTCCTGCCCGCCTCCGAATCAGCTATTCGCACATCACCAGCTAACCTGTCTCTAGTCTGCTCGTGTGAGCACCCAGAGTAATAAGAGGAGACATAAAACTCTGGGTCAGACATAAAGCCTGGTATGAGCGATAAGCATCTAAAGTGAACAATAACAGGTAGACTAAAACATACCTGGACCTGGACCTGCAACCAAAGAGTTAGCACTACATACTGTACAACACTCTAAGGTATCATATCAAACAGTGCAAAGATACGGAGGTGGGGGAGGTGTGCATGTCATAATGATGGCAAACAATCAAACATAGCATCCATCCTCACATCTCTCACTCAGTGCGTAAAGCATACGATATTCACCACTTCGATCACCCAACATTCCTTGCTACGATCACTTTGCCCCCATGAAGTCATAAATGGCTTCACTGCACTGATAACGTAGCCACTAATTCCTCGCTATGTCCACTTGCCCCATGGAGTTATTCACCCCATCTGCGCTGGCTCATAGCCTTACTAATCCTTACTATGTCCACTTGCCCCATGGAGTTATTCACCCCATCTGCGCTGGCTCATAGTCTTACTAATCCTTACTATGTCCACTTGCCCCATGGAGTTATTCACCCCATCTGCGCTGGCTCATAGTCTTACTAGCATCACCTTGCCCCTCAGGTCATAATGACCCTACTGCACTGATAACGTAGTCTTGCTACCATCACTTTGCCCCTCAGGTCGTAATGACCCTACTGCACTGATAAGTAGCCCATCATTCCTTTTAGTGGTGAATCGAAGTTATGAACATCGACAACTCCTTAGCACACGTCCCGCAGCAAAGTCCAACCATGAAGTGAACTCGTTGGTTCCCAACTGGTTCCGGGATCCTGAGCTCTAACTTCCCCTATTGGACTACCTTTGCATCTCGGGTTATTGGTCAATACTGGGTCGGGTCGGGTTCTTCCTCAGGTCATCGGTTCGGGTCGGTGTTCTTTATCCGTTCGGGTCGGGTCCCCCTCCTGATGCGGTTCGGGTCGGCGTTCCTCTGGGTTCGAGTCAGCTGCTTCTTCTTCTTCGGGTCGGGTCGGTGCTTCCTTTCGGGTCGGGTCGGGTCCTTCTTGGTTTGTGCTTTCGATCCGTCTTCATGCTCCCCTTCATATGCTCCTATCCGATCCTCTTTTGTGCTCCTGCTCTGATTCGCCTTTGTGTTTCCGATCCGATCCGTCCCCTTCGATCCGATCCGTCTTCCTCTATCCGATCCAATCCGTCTCCCTCTATCCGATCTGATCCCAGTTTAGCTAGCGTGGCCTTCCTTTTTGCCACTTTTCCCAAGTGTTGGGTTCCGATCTGATCGGATTCTTTGCTCAGTTCTACATATCTGATCCGAGCCCCCTTATCCGATCCGATCCGAACTCTGCACTGTTTTCTGAAACTGTTCCAGCAAGTGTTTACGCCATTCGACGACGTTTTCGACCATTCTAACTATTGAAATCAATCACAAAGCATTTCATACAGTCATAGCAACATGCATAATCAACCACAAACATCATTCACATCCATATCATAGGTTAAAATGGATCAAACATACCCAAAATCCCATATTTTCCCTTAAGCATGTTTAGGTGAAACTAATGATAGGATTAGCAAAACTTAACCAAATTAACCCAAATTCATATCAGAGGTCTAAAATATCATTTAGGAATTTATGAACATTTTTCCCGAATTTTATCAGGCTTAAATTCACTAATTAGCACTAATCACCCCTAACTAGCCATAATTAGTGTAAAACTATGCAAATCACTCACCTTATGTAATAACCCGCAAAATGCGAGCCAGTTTGAAATTTTTATTTTGGCAATTTTAGCGAATTTAGATTATTTAAAATAGATTATTTTAAATAATATCGACGAAAATATATTTTGAATAGAATTCGAACGTATATATTTTATACGTCGTCGTTAGAATATAAATATTTATATATAATTATAAATAGAATTGAAAATGGCGCGGTAGTTCGATAATTCGATTTCAAACTTCAATTGAGTGTACCGGGTGCAAAACAATCCGGATTTTAGTGAAACCAAAAATAATGGAATCTAATTGTGAATATCTTTCCAACGAATCCGAAAAATCAAAAGTTCGTAGCGGGAATCAAAAGATATGTCCAGTTGAAAATTCTGAATAGTCGCTATGGAATTCAGGCCCTTAAAAATGGACATTTTGCAAACGACCTCGGATTTCGATGAAACCAGTTTTGTTGGGTCCGTGATGTCAAGTTGTTGCTAGGTTTCAAATTTCATAATTTTTCGAATCAATATGTGAGTGTGGCAAAGGAAAACGCGTTTGACCAATTTCAGTTGATTTTAATCGACTGGAAATTGGCCATTTTTCCAACGGTCTCAGAATTCGACGAAACTAGTTTTGTTAGGACCGTATCGTCAATACGAAGCTAGAAAATATTTTTCTGGAATTTTTAGAGTTAGTATGTGACCCCGGTAATTTGAAATGTACGTTTAAAATTCAATATAATGATTTAAATGTAAATGCAACGGAAACTGATCGAAACGGTCGATTCAGCTTGCGGTACATATCCCATTGTGTTCGGAATGAGGGTGAAACGCTATGGGCGACAGGCGGTGGACCTCGTATAGAGGTCGTATGTAAAAGTCAACCTTTTTTAGAAATTAAAATAATTAAATAAAATAATAAAATTTAAAATTCTTTTCTTCTTAACTACCCAGGTCCCTCCCCCCCCCCCCCCCCGATTTCATTCTGCAGAAGAAAAAAAAAAAAAAAAGCGCCCGAGCTCCAGACCTAGCCGCCAGAGACGACGCCGCCACCGCCGACCGCGACCTCCCCCAGTCCGGCGCCTCCTCCTGCTACGCCCCCTTCACCATCTCCCCTTCCCTTCGACCGAACGCGCGCATCCTTTCCCCCTCCGCCTCCCTGAGCCCTAGCCACCCATCCTCCCACCGCCGCCTCGTCCAGATCGCCAGACCCCGGCGTCGACAGTCCCCCCCCTGTAAGTCGTTTTTTATTTATTTATTAGTTTTATTTTTATTTTTTATAAACAGGAAAATTAAAAACTGATTTTTATAGAAATTAAAAACTGATTTTTATAGAAATTAAAAACTGATTTTTATAGCAATTAAAAACTGATTTTTATAGCAATTAAAAACTGATTTTTATAGAGAATAAAAACTGATTTTAATTATAAGGTTAAAAACAGATTTTTAGAATGTTAAAAACAGAATTTTATTTGATGTTAAAGACAGATTTTTTAAAATGATTAAAGGCGATGTTTTTAAATATGAAAAGGCGATGTTTTTAAATATGAAAAGACGATGTTTTTAAATATGAAAAGGCGATGTTTTTAAATATGAAAAGGCGAATTTTAGATGTAAAAATGCGAAATCTATATTTTTGAAATGAATTTTTTTTTTATATATTGAATAGCGAACTAAAAATTCGATTTTTATATATTGAATAGCGAACTAAAAATTCGATTTTTATATATTGAATAGCGAACTAAAAATTCGATTTTTATATATTGAATAGCGAACTAAAAATTCGATTTTTATATATTGAATAGCGAACTAAAAATTCGATTTTTATATATTGAATAGCGAACTAAAAATTCGATTTTTATATATTGAATAGCGAACTAAAAATTCGATTTTTATATATTGAATAGCAAACTAAAAATTCGATTTTTACATATGTAGTGAAAGCGGACAACGAAGGTGACAAAAAGGCGAAACGACGAAGACTTTTGCAAATGAAGTGCCGTGGAGCTAGGATAGCTATATGTGAGAATTTCTCACTCTTCAATTTATTTTCTAGTTATATATATATACTAGGATGCAGACGGTGTTTAGTAGCACCCGACACAATCGTCCACAGACCATGGACTTGTTTGTTTGGCTGTTTGGTTATTGATTGCGATATTGGTTTGAATGTGGTTTGTGGTGTGAAAAATCGAATCGATAAATTGGTTAGGATTAGACGTGCGCCGTTATAAGGCGAAGGAGTAAGGCTAGGTTAGACGCTTACTCCAAATTTTGTGGTTTGCATAATGAAATTGATTTGATTGATGTGTGAATGGCGTGGGCCTTCACTAGACCGGGGATAAGGCTAGGCCTTGTCCCGTTTCTAGTATCGTGCCGTTATGCCGCCGAAATTTTCTAAAATATGTTAGAAAATAAAAATATCATTTTATTGTGTAAATGAATTGAATAGAAATTCATAGGTTGAAATAAAATGTTTTATCGTTAAAAATATAATTTTTAACGTGAATGTGAATAAATGAATAGTTATAAATAAATCGGCCGATTTGTTTGTATATACACTGATTTGACTGATATTGATTGGGTCGATAAATTTCACACATCGCCCAACTGCACAAATGAAATCTGTGTTTGATTGTTTGAAACCCCACACGGGTGTTGGGATGAAATTTGAAGTTCACTCATCCTGATTGATTAAATATGTCGATCGATTGATTGACAGGCTGTTATAAGCGTTAGATATTTATATTTGAGGCTTATACAGTGTAGTGCACTTTGGTTGATGGTTGATTATTTTTCAATGCTATTATACATGTGTTGTATGAAAATCCATATAATTAACTTTATATGGTAATTGATTGGGCCTCATTCCAGTTTTAAAATAGAAATATTTGAAATAGAAATATTCGAAATGGAATATTTGAAAATATCAATATATGAAGCCGTGTTGATTAGATTGACGCCATTTTGACGTGAACGATATTTATATTGATTTTATTCATTTTAAAATGAATATTGAAAAGTGATTTCGGAATCGACGATTTCGAAATGAATTGAATTGAAAACGATTTCGAAATGAATTGAATTGAAAACGATTTCGAAATGAATTGAATTGAAAACGATTTCGAAATGAATTGAATTGAAAACGATTTCGAGATGAATTGAAAACGATTTCGAAATGAATTGAATTGAAAACGATTTTGAAATGAATTGAATTGAAAACGATTTCGAAATGAATTGAATTGAAAACGATTTCGAAATGAATTGAATTGAAAACGATTTCGAAATGAATTGAATTGAAAACGATTTCGAAATGAATTGAATTGAAAACGATTTCGAAATGAATTGAATTGAAAACGATTTCGAAATGAATTGAAAACGAATTCAAATTGAATTGAAAGCGAATTGAAATGAATTCAAATTGAATTGAAATTTGAATTGAATAGAAATGAATTTTAAAACGAAATTATAGAGAAGAATTCAATTTTGGTTTGAATTGAAACGGAAGTTGAAATTGCTTTTGAATCGAATTTAAAACTATTTATATAATTCGTTTTAAATAGAAATCGACGAAGTATATATTATATATATTATATATATAATATAATGGCCTGAATAGAACGCGCCGCGCCGCGGCAGTTCGTGAATTTCGACCATTTATTTCAAACGGACATTACGGGAGATCCGACCGTCGGATTCTCCTAAAACCGGAACCGTTGGGTTCGTATCGAAAAGAGCTTTCTAATGAATGTTAGAAATTTGAAATCTAACGGTTGGATTTGGAGATACGTCCAAATCAAATTCGAAAAAGGTCGCTGTAAGTGCAGTTCGATGGCCGTTGATGGAAATCGACTGTACGGGCCTTGATAAAATTATTAAAAATAGTAATAATTTGTGTAAAATCATAAGAAATGATTTAGAAAGAATTGGGATGAAAAACTCCATATTTGAAAAGATAAAAATAGATTTTTATCGAAATGAACTAGTTTTGAACTAGAATTATAATTCTATTTATTTTTAAATAAATAAATTGAATTCGAAAAGGGTTTTAAAAATAACCAAAATTTCCAATGATTGCATTGGAGTGGATTTGAATCGAAATTGTCTTTGGAATATTTCGATGTTGGAATTCGGGATTATACAGATGTTGTTTTGGAAATTTGAAAGATGTAGATATTTATATCGTTATTTCCAATACGACATTTGTCAATCGTAGAATTTGATATTGAATATAAGCCGATATATTTTCTATTCAGAGCCTTATATTGAATATCAAATGTGATTTGGGTTTGTCGTGAATGGTGTCTTCACTAACACTGTTCTTGAACCCAGTTGAGAAAAGATTAAATCTTTTTATTTAGATTTAATGAAGTGTACCAATTAAATAATATTTAATTGGAAATTGAATTGATATTGATTTTTGGGTTTATCGTGGACAGTGTTTTAAATAACGCTCGTTCTTTAACCCGATAATTAATGGAATGTGGATTTGGGTTTATCGTGAACCGTGTTTTAAATGACACTGATTCTTTAACCCAGTCGAAGATTAAAACTAAGTGGAGTTTTAATGAATCTTTAATTAGATTGAAATAATCGAAATGGAGTATCACCAGTTTTGCTCCAGGCGTTAGTTAAATCTTTAATTAGATTTGAACGAGAAATGGTAATTGAATTTACCGATAACACCGTGGTGTTAGATATGAAGTATTACCAGTTTTACTTCATGGGATGAATAGGTTGGGATGGGGAAATTAAAATAAATGATTACTTCGGTAAGGTTCGCTAATCCCGACTAGTTTGAATTGAGATTCAAAAAGAGAATAAAGAATAAATTCAAGGAATTTATCTTGGATAAAATTAATGGGAACATTTCCATATGAATGTGAAATTTAGAAACTAACTGTCGGTTGGCCAAGCAGAATGGTTTTCTGGATATTGATCTGATGTTGGTTTCGGCCTTCGGGGTTAATATTTGGGAAATTATTCTCTTGATTAATTTACGGTTAGTGACTAATGAATTGGAATGAGGCGTATGTTGTGTTTGTGTAACACTTTTATAATATATACGCGAGTTATTCGGAAAGACCGGGTTTATCCCATTCTGAATAACTGATACGACGATAAGTCGAAGATGAAGACGGTGGTCGAAGACCAGAAGTCTTCACGTCGTTTGGGTGATAACTGATGATCTTGATTGGGCTGTACACCCAAGAAGATGGAAACAGTTGGTGATCGTCCAGACGTACTTGGAGATCGATGGATATGCGAGGTACTAGGTGCCTCCGGTTTCGTTCAGCCCCAGAACGGACTTGTAAATGGACTGTGTGTCTGACATTGGATTTTAGTCCGTGCGATTGATCTCTATTAAATATATATCTGTTTGGCGGCGGAGAATTTATTCTCTTGCTTAACGCCCTTCTCTGAGACGTACGAGCTCAGGGGTTATATATTGATGGATATCAAATGGATGGAGTGAATTGCCTGTGTGGCATGCCTAAGTGGAAATTGATCGAGGCTTCTGTTGAAAAGCAAAGTCTTGTGGTGATGATCAAAGCACGGCCTTTGGGGCGTAGCTTTGTGTAACGTTTACCTCGCGAGTTTCACACCCGGTATGAACCAAAAACGGGAGACGGACCTCAGGGAGGGCATGCGTTTCTTTCTAGTTAGAAGTGGCGTCAGTGGTTTTACACGCCCTGACGAGTTTGACTTATGTGGTTGTTGCTGTTGCAAGGCGCCTCGGATTGATCGGTCGTTCTCGAACCGATGGAGTCATTCGTTGGCTCATTTACGCCCCATAGGGCGGGGGAACGCATGTTCAGGGTTTAAGTTTAATCCACATCGGTGGACCGGCCCTGTCGCTCCAAGGTCACTCGAGCTCTGACCTGAGACATGGGCTAGATTGTCTCGAATCGGTTGAGGACTATCTTTTGCCTCGGTTCATAGACGGAAATCCAATTTCCAAATACGTGACATTTGCGGTTTTATTTGTAAACCTATATATGGCGACATGATATATGGTACCCATGCCGCCTATGATTGATACTTATGATTTGAAATTGCTTTATACACTATGCACTTATAATAGTATCAAATGATTTGTTTTAAACGTATCAAGCATTCTTTGGCTGTTATAAGGGAAAACCCTATCCCCCGGCTTGCGTTGCATTGTGTGATAGGACCTGGGTCTTATAACAGCTTCATTTTTCTTTATTTAGCATTGCGCTGTTGTTTTATGCACTGGTATTCTTAGGAGGAAACCCGTTCCGTGTTATACGGCGTGGTCCCTTGATTTACCGAACTTTAAAGATAAAGATTAATAACTGTTTTAGTTCTCACACCAGTCACATGACTGACCTGGAGTTTATTGTTTTAACCTAAACTCTGGGTGCCCTTATTTTGACACGGGCAGCTAGTAGTTTTGGTTTTGCAGATTTATATTCACAGGATCCTGGTTTACAGCTGGAACGATATCCGGAAAGCTTTGTATCCGTATATCTCCTTCTAGTTGTGTATTGTATTATTTTCCGCTGCGATGTATTTTAATGTAATTTAAATCTCTGATATTTCTGTGTAATATTCATTTATACTCTGTATATTCTTGTAATCTGATGCATTGTTGTAATATACAATGAAATGTTCTTCTGTATGCGTCCTGTTTTGTCATGTTCTCAAACGATAGGGCGTTTCGAACGGCCTGGATCGGTTTAGCGACTGGTTCGGACCGAGCGAAATTCCTTGCCGTCACAGTTGGTATCAGAGCTTTGGTTTACAAAGCTCGAGAACAAGACACATTAGAACCATACGAAAGAATTCATCAGATATTGGATTAGTAATATCCAATGGAATGACTCGTTAGAGATGGGATCAGTAGTATCCTAGAACGAGTGTGAAGAGTATATTTTTGAAAATGAAAACAAATCTTGTTTTGAAATTTAAAACAATTATTCGTATTTGATTATCTATTTATATTGATGTGGACAATCCAGTATATATAGATTTTGCGTATACGTCTGATCCGCGTGTATTCGAAATTTTAATATACTGGATAGATATAGAATCACGCTCTAGTCGCCCGGGGATGATGCTGATAATTGTGATCACATTATCAGTATTTATATTCGAGTGACGAAAGTGAGATTTCTATATATTCCCTATTGACTGGTGTGAGAACCAAAATTAGATAGGGCCTATTGTTGTGATTTGGCATCAAAATCTAATTTTTGACTATATATCAAAGTTATGCATTTGAAAAGCTAATCAACTAATTGATTGATGTTTGTGTTGTTAGTTTATTTGTATGCTAATTTTGAACTATTATGCCTAATTGAATCAAATATTGAATTGTATTGAAAATTGGTCGCATCTGCTTGCATATACATGTATATCATTGAACAGGTCATAGCAAGGAGGCTAGAGCAGAGAATAAAATTTGTTTGCCCGACAAATAGGTACATGTTTGCTACATAATTTCCTGTTTTGTTTGGGTGATGATGATTTTGTGAGCCTATTGGCTAGCCGCTTGGCTTTTTCTTTTTCTTTTTGAGATCTGAAGGACCGAGGAAGCTATTTGAAATTCCCCGATGCTCCCGATGCAGGGGAGGTTATGGCGAAATTTTTCGAAAATTTAGGGTGTTAGCCAAATTTTTGAAATTTTGAAAATTCTCAGAAACTAAGAGTTGGAGAATGGAAGCCAGATCGAACGTAGAGCTGAATAATCAAACCACTTTCGACTTTGTTCCTTTTCGGGGACGAAAAGTTTTAAGTGGGGGAGATTGTAATAACCCGCAAAATGCGAGCCAGTTTGAAATTTTTATTTTGGCAATTTTAGCGAATTTAGATTATTTAAAATAGATTATTTTAAATAATATCGACGAAAATATATTTTGAATAGAATTCGAACGTATATATTTTATACGTCGTCGTTAGAATATAAATATTTATATATAATTATAAATAGAATTGAAAATGGCGCGGTAGTTCGATAATTCGATTTCAAACTTCAATTGAATGTACCGGGTGCAAAACAATCCGGATTTTAGTGAAACCAAAAATAATGGAATCTAATTGTAAATATCTTTCCAATGAATCCGAAAAATCAAAAGTTCGTAGCGGGAATCAAAAGATATGTCCAGTTGAAAATTCTGAATAGTCGCTATGGAATTCAGGCCCTTAAAAATGGACATTTTGCAAACGACCTCGGATTTCGATGAAACCAGTTTTGTTGGGTCCGTGATGTCAAGTTGTTGCTAGGTTTCAAATTTCATAATTTTTCGAATCAATATGTGAGTGTGGCAAAGGAAAACGCGTTTGACCAATTTCAGTTGATTTTAATCGACTGGAAATTGGCCATTTTTCC
The DNA here is from genome assembly GCA_030737875.1 of Allium sativum. Taxonomy (NCBI): domain Eukaryota; kingdom Viridiplantae; phylum Streptophyta; class Magnoliopsida; order Asparagales; family Amaryllidaceae; genus Allium; species Allium sativum. The sequence goes on from CM060917.1 coordinate 58,358,448, forward strand.
AACGGTCTCAGAATTCGACGAAACTAGTTTTGTTAGGACCGTATCGTCAATACGAAGCTAGAAAATATTTTTCTGGAATTTTTAGAGTTAGTATGTGACCCCAGTAATTTGAAATGTACGTTTAAAATTCAATATAATGATTTAAATGTAAATGCAACGGAAACTGATCGAAACGGTCGATTCAGCTTGCGGTACATATCCCATTGTGTTCGGAATGGGGGTGAAACGCTATGGGCGACAGGCGGTGGACCTCGTATAGAGGTCGTATGTAAAAGTCAACCTTTTTTAGAAATTAAAATAATTAAATAAAATAATAAAATTTAAAATTCTTTTCTTCTTAACTACCCAGGTCCCCCCCCCCCCCCCCGATTTCATTCTGCAGAAGAAAAAAAAAAAAAAAAAGCGCCCGAGCTCCAGACCTAGCCGCCAGAGACGACGCCGCCACCGCCGACCGCGACCTCCCCCAGTCCGGCGCCTCCTCCTGCTACGCCCCCTTCACCATCTCCCCTTCCCTTCGACCGAACGCGCGCATCCTTTCCCCCTCCGCCTCCCTGAGCCCTAGCCACCCATCCTCCTACCGCCGCCTCGTCCAGATCGCCAGACCCCGGCGTCGACAGTCCCCCCCCCCCCCCCCCGTAAGTCGTTTTTTTTTATTTATTTGTTTTATTTTTATTTTTTATAAACAGGAAAATTAAAAACTGATTTTTATAGAAATTAAAAACTGATTTTTATAGAAATTAAAAACTGATTTTTATAGCAATTAAAAACTGATTTTTATAGCAATTAAAAACTGATTTTTATAGAGAATAAAAACTGATTTTAATTATAAGGTTAAAAACAGATTTTTAGAATGTTAAAAACAGAATTTTATTTGATGTTAAAGACAGATTTTTTAAAATGATTAAAGGCGATGTTTTTAAATATGAAAAGGCGATGTTTTTAAATATGAAAAGACGATGTTTTTAAATATGAAAAGGCGATGTTTTTAAATATGAAAAGGCGAATTTTAGATGTAAAAATGCGAAATCTATATTTTTGAAATGATTTTTTTTTTATATATTGAATAGCGAACTAAAAATTCGATTTTTATATATTGAATAGCGAACTAAAAATTCGATTTTTATATATTGAATAGCGAACTAAAAATTCGATTTTTATATATTGAATAGCGAACTAAAAATTCGATTTTTATATATTGAATAGCGAACTAAAAATTCGATTTTTATATATTGAATAGCGAACTAAAAATTCGATTTTTATATATTGAATAGCGAACTAAAAATTCGATTTTTATATATTGAATAGCGAACTAAAAATTCGATTTTTATATATTGAATAGCGAACTAAAAATTCGATTTTTATATATTGAATAGCAAACTAAAAATTCGATTTTTACATATGTAGTGAAAGCGGACAACGAAGGTGACAAAAAAGCGAAACGACGAAGACTTTTGCAAATGAAGTGCCGTGGAGCTAGGATAGCTATATGTGAGAATTTCTCACTCTTCAATTTATTTTCTAGTTATATATATATACTAGGATGCAGACGGTGTTTAGTAGCACCCGACACAATCGTCCACAGACCATGGACTTGTTTGTTTGGCTGTTTGGTTATTGATTGCGATATTGGTTTGAATGTGGTTTGTGGTGTGAAAAATCGAATCGATAAATTGGTTAGGATTAGACGTGCGCCGTTATAAGGCGAAGGAGTAAGGCTAGGTTAGACGCTTACTCCAAATTTTGTGGTTTGCATAATGAAATTGATTTGATTGATGTGTGAATGGCGTGGGCCTTCACTAGACCGGGGATAAGGCTAGGCCTTGTCCCGTTTCTAGTATCGTGCCGTTATGCCGCCGAAATTTTCTAAAATATGTTAGAAAATAAAAATATCATTTTATTGTGTAAATGAATTGAATAGAAATTCATAGGTTGAAATAAAATGTTTTATCGTTAAAAATATAATTTTTAACGTGAATGTGAATAAATGAATAGTTATAAATAAATCGGCCGATTTGTTTGTATATACACTGATTTGACTGATATTGATTGGGTCGATAAATTTCACACATCGCCCAACTGCACAAATGAAATCTGTGTTTGATTGTTTGAAACCCCACACGGGTGTTGGGATGAAATTTGAAGTTCACTCATCCTGATTGATTAAATATGTCGATCGATTGATTGACAGGCTGTTATAAGCGTTAGATATTTATATTTGAGGCTTATACAGTGTAGTGCACTTTGGTTGATGGTTGATTATTTTTCAATGCTATTATACATGTGTTGTATGAAAATCCATATAATTAACTTTATATGGTAATTGATTGGGCCTCATTCCAGTTTTAAAATAGAAATATTTGAAATAGAAATATTCGAAATGGAATATTTGAAAATATCAATATATGAAGCCGTGTTGATTAGATTGACGCCATTTTGACGTGAACGATATTTATATTGATTTTATTCATTTTAAAATGAATATTGAAAAGTGATTTCGGAATCGACGATTTCGAAATGAATTGAATTGAAAACGATTTCGAAATGAATTGAATTGAAAACGATTTCGAAATGAATTGAATTGAAAACGATTTCGAAATGAATTGAATTGAAAACGATTTCGAAATGAATTGAAAACGATTTCGAAATGAATTGAATTGAAAACGATTTTGAAATGAATTGAATTGAAAACGATTTCGAAATGAATTGAATTGAAAACGATTTCGAAATGAATTGAATTGAAAACGATTTCGAAATGAATTGAATTGAAAACGATTTCGAAATGAATTGAATTGAAAACGATTTCGAAATGAATTGAATTGAAAACGATTTCGAAATGAATTGAATTGAAAACGATTTCGAAATGAATTGAAAACGAATTCAAATTGAATTGAAAGCGAATTGAAATGAATTCAAATTGAATTGAAATTTGAATTGAATAGAAATGAATTTTAAAACGAAATTATAGAGAAGAATTCAATTTTGGTTTGAATTGAAACGGAAGTTGAAATTGCTTTTGAATCGAATTTAAAACTATTTATATAATTCGTTTTAAATAGAAATCGACGAAGTATATATTATATATATTATATATATAATATAATGGCCTGAATAGAACGCGCCGCGCCGCGGCAGTTCGTGAATTTCGACCATTTATTTCAAACGGACATTACGGGAGATCCGACCGTCGGATTCTCCTAAAACCGGAACCGTTGGGTTCGTATCGAAAAGAGCTTTCTAATGAATGTTAGAAATTTGAAATCTAACGGTTGGATTTGGAGATACGTCCAAATCAAATTCGAAAAAGGTCGCTGTAAGTGCAGTTCGATGGCCGTTGATGGAAATCGACTGTACGGGCCTTGATAAAATTATTAAAAATAGTAATAATTTGTGTAAAATCATAAGAAATGATTTAGAAAGAATTGGGATGAAAAACTCCATATTTGAAAAGATAAAAATAGATTTTTATCGAAATGAACTAGTTTTGAACTAGAATTATAATTCTATTTATTTTTAAATAAATAAATTGAATTCGAAAAGGGTTTTAAAAATAACCAAAATTTCCAATGATTGCATTGGAGTGGATTTGAATCGAAATTGTCTTTGGAATATTTCGATGTTGGAATTCGGGATTATACAGATGTTGTTTTGGAAATTTGAAAGATGTAGATATTTATATCGTTATTTCCAATACGACATTTGTCAATCGTAGAATTTGATATTGAATATAAGCCGATATATTTTCTATTCAGAGCCTTATATTGAATATCAAATGTGATTTGGGTTTGTCGTGAATGGTGTCTTCACTAACACTGTTCTTGAACCCAGTTGAGAAAAGATTAAATCTTTTTATTTAGATTTAATGAAGTGTACCAATTAAATAATATTTAATTGGAAATTGAATTGATATTGATTTTTGGGTTTATCGTGGACAGTGTTTTAAATAACGCTCGTTCTTTAACCTGATAATCAATGGAATGTGGATTTGGGTTTATCGTGAACCGTGTTTTAAATGACACTGATTCTTTAACCCAGTCGAAGATTAAAACTAAGTGGAGTTTTAATGAATCTTTAATTAGATTGAAATAATCGAAATGGAGTATCACCAGTTTTGCTCCAGGCGTTAGTTAAATCTTTAATTAGATTTGAACGAGAAATGGTAATTGAATTTACCGATAACACCGTGGTGTTAGATATGAAGTATTACCAGTTTTACTTCATGGGATGAATAGGTTGGGATGGGGAAATTAAAATAAATGATTACTTCGGTAAGGTTCGCTAATCCCGACTAGTTTGAATTGAGATTCAAAAAGAGAATAAAGAATAAATTCAAGGAATTTATCTTGGATAAAATTAATGGGAACATTTCCCTATGAATGTGAAATTTAGAAACTAACTGTCGGTTGGCCAAGCAGAATGGTTTTCTGGATATTGATCTGATGTTGGTTTCGGCCTTCGGGGTTAATATTTGGGAAATTATTCTCTTGATTAATTTACGGTTAGTGACTAATGAATTGGAATGAGGCGTATGTTGTGTTTGTGTAACACTTTTATAATATATACGCGAGTTATTCGGAAAGACCGGGTTTATCCCATTCTGAATAACTGATACGACGATAAGTCGAAGATGAAGACGGTGGTCGAAGACCAGAAGTCTTCACGTCGTTTGGGTGATAACTGATGATCTTGATTGGGCTGTACACCCAAGAAGATGGAAACAGTTGGTGATCGTCCAGACGTACTTGGAGATCGATGGATATGCGAGGTACTAGGTGCCTCCGGTTTCGTTCAGCCCCAGAACGGACTTGTAAATGGACTGTGTGTCTGACATTGGATTTTAGTCCGTGCGATTGATCTCTATTAAATATATATCTGTTTGGCGGCGGAGAATTTATTCTCTTGCTTAACGCCCTTCTCTGAGACGTACGAGCTCAGGGGTTATATATTGATGGATATCAAATGCATGGAGTGAATTGCCTGTGTGGCATGCCTAAGTGGAAATTGATCGAGGCTTCTGTTGAAAAGCAAAGTCTTGTGGTGATGATCAAAGCACGGCCTTTGGGGCGTAGCTTTGTGTAACGTTTACCTCGCGAGTTTCACACCCGGTATGAACCAAAAACGGGAGACGGACCTCAGGGAGGGCATGCGTTTCTTTCTAGTTAGAAGTGGCGTCAGTGGTTTTACACGCCCTGACGAGTTTGACTTATGTGGTTGTTGCTGTTGCAAGGCGCCTCGGATTGATCGGTCGTTCTCGAACCGATGGAGTCATTCGTTGGCTCATTTACGCCCCATAGGGCGGGGGAACGCATGTTCAGGGTTTAAGTTTAATCCACATCGGTGGACCGGCCCTGTCGCTCCAAGGTCACTCGAGCTCTGACCTGAGACATGGGCTAGATTGTCTCGAATCGGTTGAGGACTATCTTTTGCCTCGGTTCATAGACGGAAATCCAATTTCCAAATACGTGACATTTGCGGTTTTATTTGTAAACCTATATATGGCGACATGATATATGGTACCCATGCCGCCTATGATTGATACTTATGATTTGAAATTGCTTTATACACTATGCACTTATAATAGTATCAAATGATTTGTTTTAAACGTATCAAGCATTCTTTGGCTGTTATAAGGGAAAACCCTATCCCCCGGCTTGCGTTGCATTGTGTGATAGGACCTGGGTCTTATAACAGCTTCATTTTTCTTTATTTAGCATTGCGCTGTTGTTTTATGCACTGGTATTCTTAGGAGGAAACCCGTTCCGTGTTATACGGCGTGGTCCCTTGATTTACCGAACTTTAAAGATAAAGATTAATAACTGTTTTAGTTCTCACACCAGTCACATGACTGACCTGGAGTTTATTGTTTTAACCTAAACTCTGGGTGCCCTTATTTTGACACGGGCAGCTAGTAGTTTTGGTTTTGCAGATTTATATTCACAGGATCCTGGTTTACAGCTGGAACGATATCCGGAAAGCTTTGTATCCGTATATCTCCTTCTAGTTGTGTATTGTATTATTTTCCGCTGCGATGTATTTTAATGTAATTTAAATCTCTGATATTTCTGTGTAATATTCATTTATACTCTGTATATTCTTGTAATCTGATGCATTGTTGTAATATACAATGAAATGTTCTTCTGTATGCGTCCTGTTTTGTCATGTTCTCAAACGATAGGGCGTTTCGAACGGCCTGGATCGGTTTAGCGACTGGTTCGGACCGAGCGAAATTCCTTGCCGTCACAGTTGGTATCAGAGCTTTGGTTTACAAAGCTCGAGAACAAGACACATTAGAACCATACGAAAGAATTCATCAGATATTGGATTAGTAATATCCAATGGAATGACTCGTTAGAGATGGGATCAGTAGTATCCTAGAACGAGTGTGAAGAGTATATTTTTGAAAATGAAAACAAATCTTGTTTTGAAATTTAAAACAATTATTCGTATTTGATTATCTATTTATATTGATGTGGACAATCCAGTATATATAGATTTTGCGTATACGTCTGATCCGCGTGTATTCGAAATTTTAATATACTGGATAGATATAGAATCACGCTCTAGTCGCCCGGGGATGATGCTGATAATTGTGATCACATTATCAGTATTTATATTCGAGTGACGAAAGTGAGATTTCTATATATTCCCTATTGACTGGTGTGAGAACCAAAATTAGATAGGGCCTATTGTTGTGATTTGGCATCAAAATCTAATTTTTGACTATATATCAAAGTTATGCATTTGAAAAGCTAATCAACTAATTGATTGATGTTTGTGTTGTTAGTTTATTTGTATGCTAATTTTGAACTATTATGCCTAATTGAATCAAATATTGAATTGTATTGAAAATTGGTCGCATCTGCTTGCATATACATGTATATCATTGAACAGGTCATAGCAAGGAGGCTAGAGCAGAGAATAAAATTTGTTTGCCCGACAAATAGGTACATGTTTGCTACATAATTTCCTGTTTTGTTTGGGTGATGATGATTTTGTGAGCCTATTGGCTAGCCGCTTGGCTTTTTCTTTTTCTTTTTGAGATCTGAAGGACCGAGGAAGCTATTTGAAATTCCCCGATGCTCCCGATGCAGGGGAGGTTATGGCGAAATTTTTCGAAAATTTAGGGTGTTAGCCAAATTTTTGAAATTTTGAAAATTCTCAGAAACTAAGAGTTGGAGAATGGAAGCCAGATCGAACGTAGAGCTGAATAATCAAACCACTTTCGACTTTGTTCCTTTTCGGGGACGAAAAGTTTTAAGTGGGGGAGATTGTAATAACCCGCAAAATGCGAGCCAGTTTGAAATTTTTATTTTGGCAATTTTAGCGAATTTAGATTATTTAAAATAGATTATTTTAAATAATATCGACGAAAATATATTTTGAATAGAATTCGAACGTATATATTTTATACGTCGTCGTTAGAATATAAATATTTATATATAATTATAAATAGAATTGAAAATGGCGCGGTAGTTCGATAATTCGATTTCAAACTTCAATTGAATGTACCGGGTGCAAAACAATCCGGATTTTAGTGAAACCAAAAATAATGGAATCTAATTGTAAATATCTTTCCAATGAATCCGAAAAATCAAAAGTTCGTAGCGGGAATCAAAAGATATGTCCAGTTGAAAATTCTGAATAGTCGCTATGGAATTCAGGCCCTTAAAAATGGACATTTTGCAAACGACCTCGGATTTCGATGAAACCAGTTTTGTTGGGTCCGTGATGTCAAGTTGTTGCTAGGTTTCAAATTTCATAATTTTTCGAATCAATATGTGAGTGTGGCAAAGGAAAACGCGTTTGACCAATTTCAGTTGATTTTAATCGACTGGAAATTGGCCATTTTTCCAACGGTCTCAGAATTCGACGAAACTAGTTTTGTTAGGACCGTATCGTCAATACGAAGCTAGAAAATATTTTTCTGGAATTTTTAGAGTTAGTATGTGACCCCAGTAATTTGAAATGTACGTTTAAAATTCAATATAATGATTTAAATGTAAATGCAACGGAAACTGATCGAAACGGTCGATTCAGCTTGCGGTACATATCCCATTGTGTTCGGAATGGGGGTGAAACGCTATGGGCGACAGGCGGTGGACCTCGTATAGAGGTCGTATGTAAAAGTCAACCTTTTTTAGAAATTAAAATAATTAAATAAAATAATAAAATTTAAAATTCTTTTCTTCTTAACTACCCAGGTCCCCCCCCCCCCCGATTTCATTCTGCAGAAGAAAAAAAAAAAAAAAAGCGCCCGAGCTCCAGACCTAGCCGCCAGAGACGACGCCGCCACCGCCGACCGCGACCTCCCCCAGTCCGGCGCCTCCTCCTGCTACGCCCCCTTCACCATCTCCCCTTCCCTTCGACCGAACGCGCGCATCCTTTCCCCCTCCGCCTCCCTGAGCCCTAGCCACCCATCCTCCTACCGCCGCCTCGTCCAGATCGCCAGACCCCGGCGTCGACAGTCCCCCCCCCCCCCCCCGTAAGTCGTTTTTTTTTATTTATTTGTTTTATTTTTATTTTTTATAAACAGGAAAATTAAAAACTGATTTTTATAGAAATTAAAAACTGATTTTTATAGAAATTAAAAACTGATTTTTATAGCAATTAAAAACTGATTTTTATAGCAATTAAAAACTGATTTTTATAGAGAATAAAAACTGATTTTAATTATAAGGTTAAAAACAGATTTTTAGAATGTTAAAAACAGAATTTTATTTGATGTTAAAGACAGATTTTTTAAAATGATTAAAGGCGATGTTTTTAAATATGAAAAGGCGATGTTTTTAAATATGAAAAGACGATGTTTTTAAATATGAAAAGGCGATGTTTTTAAATATGAAAAGGCGAATTTTAGATGTAAAAATGCGAAATCTATATTTTTGAAATGAATTTTTTTTTATATATTGAATAGCGAACTAAAAATTCGATTTTTATATATTGAATAGCGAACTAAAAATTCGATTTTTATATATTGAATAGCGAACTAAAAATTCGATTTTTATATATTGAATAGCGAACTAAAAATTCGATTTTTATATATTGAATAGCGAACTAAAAATTCGATTTTTATATATTGAATAGCGAACTAAAAATTCGATTTTTATATATTGAATAGCGAACTAAAAATTCGATTTTTATATATTGAATAGCGAACTAAAAATTCGATTTTTATATATTGAATAGCGAACTAAAAATTCGATTTTTATATATTGAATAGCAAACTAAAAATTCGATTTTTACATATGTAGTGAAAGCGGACAACGAAGGTGACAAAAAGGCGAAACGACGAAGACTTCTGCAAATGAAGTGCCGTGGAGCTAGGATAGCTATATGTGAGAATTTCTCACTCTTCAATTTATTTTCTAGTTATATATATATACTAGGATGCAGACGGTGTTTAGTAGCACCCGACACAATCGTCCACAGACCATGGACTTGTTTGTTTGGCTGTTTGGTTATTGATTGCGATATTGGTTTGAATGTGGTTTGTGGTGTGAAAAATCGAATCGATAAATTGGTTAGGATTAGACGTGCGCCGTTATAAGGCGAAGGAGTAAGGCTAGGTTAGACGCTTACTCCAAATTTTGTGGTTTGCATAATGAAATTGATTTGATTGATGTGTGAATGGCGTGGGCCTTCACTAGACCGGGGATAAGGCTAGGCCTTGTCCCGTTTCTAGTATCGTGCCGTTATGCCGCCGAAATTTTCTAAAATATGTTAGAAAATAAAAATATCATTTTATTGTGTAAATGAATTGAATAGAAATTCATAGGTTGAAATAAAATGTTTTATCGTTAAAAATATAATTTTTAACGTGAATGTGAATAAATGAATAGTTATAAATAAATCGGCCGATTTGTTTGTATATACACTGATTTGACTGATATTGATTGGGTCGATAAATTTCACACATCGCCCAACTGCACAAATGAAATCTGTGTTTGATTGTTTGAAACCCCACACGGGTGTTGGGATGAAATTTGAAGTTCACTCATCCTGATTGATTAAATATGTCGATCGATTGATTGACAGGCTGTTATAAGCGTTAGATATTTATATTTGAGGCTTATACAGTGTAGTGCACTTTGGTTGATGGTTGATTATTTTTCAATGCTATTATACATGTGTTGTATGAAAATCCATATAATTAACTTTATATGGTAATTGATTGAGCCTCATTCCAGTTTTAAAATAGAAATATTTGAAATAGAAATATTCGAAATGGAATATTTGAAAATATCAATATATGAAGCCGTGTTGATTAGATTGACGCCATTTTGACGTGAACGATATTTATATCGATTTTATTCATTTTAAAATGAATATTGAAAAGTGATTTCGGAATCGACGATTTCGAAATGAATTGAATTGAAAACGATTTCGAAATGAATTGAATTGAAAACGATTTCGAAATGAATTGAATTGAAAACGATTTCGAAATGAATTGAATTGAAAACGATTTCGAAATGAATTGAATTGAAAACGATTTCGAAATGAATTGAATTGAAAACGATTTCGAAATGAATTGAATTGAAAACGATTTCGAAATGAATTGAATTGAAAACGATTTCGAAATGAATTGAAAACGAATTCAAATTGAATTGAAAGCGAATTGAAATGAATTCAAATTGAATTGAAATTTGAATTGAATAGAAATGAATTTTAAAACGAATTTATAGAGAAGAATTCAATTTTGATTTGAATTGAAACGGAAGTTGAAATTGCTTTTGAATCGAATTTAAAACTATTTATATAATTCGTTTTAAATAGAAATCGACGAAGTATATATTATATATATAATATAATGGCCTGAATAGAACGCGCCGCGCCGCGGCAGTTCGTGAATTTCGACCATTTATTTCAAACGGACATTACGGGAGATCCGACCGTCGGATTCTCCTAAAACCGGAACCGTTGGGTTCGTATCGAAAAGAGCTTTCTAATGAATGTTAGAAATTTGAAATCTAACGGTTGGATTTGGAGATACGTCCAAATCAAATTCGAAAAAGGTCGCTGTAAGTGCAGTTCGATGGCCGTTGATGGAAATCGACTGTACGGGCCTTGATAAAATTATTAAAAATAGTAATAATTTGTGTAAAATCATAAGAAATGATTTAGAAAGAATTGGGATGAAAAACTCCATATTTGAAAAGATAAAAATAGATTTTTATCGAAATGAACTAGTTTTGAACTAGAATTATAATTCTATTTATTTTTAAATAAATAAATTGAATTCGAAAAGGGTTTTAAAAATAACCAAAATTTCCAATGATTGCATTGGAGTGGATTTGAATCGAAATTGTCTTCGGAATATTTCGATGTTGGAATTCGGGATTATACAGATGTTGTTATGGAAATTTGAAAGATGTAGATATTTATATCGTTATTTCCAATACGACATTTGTCAATCGTAGAATTTGATATTGAATATAAGCCGATATATTTTCTATTCAGAGCCTTATATTGAATATCAAATGTGATTTGGGTTTGTCGTGAATGGTGTCTTCACTAACACTGTTCTTGAACCCAGTTGAGAAAAGATTAAATCTTTTTATTTAGATTTAATGAAGTGTACCAATTAAATAATATTTAATTGGAAATTGAATTGATATTGATTTTTGGGTTTATCGTGGACAGTGTTTTAAATAACGCTCGTTCTTTAACCCGATAATTAATGGAATGTGGATTTGGGTTTATCGTGAACCGTGTTTTAAATGACACTGATTCTTTAACCCAGTCGAAGATTAAAACTAAGTGGAGTTTTAATGAATCTTTAATTAGATTGAAATAATCGAAATGGAGTATCACCAGTTTTGCTCCAGGCGTTAGTTAAATCTTTAATTAGATTTGAACGAGAAATGGTAATTGAATTTACCGATAACACCGTGGTGTTAGATATGAAGTATTACCAGTTTTACTTCATGGGATGAATAGGTTGGGATGGGGAAATTAAAATAAATGATTACTTCGGTAAGGTTCGCTAATCCCGACTAGTTTGAATTGAGATTCAAAAAGAGAATAAAGAATAAATTCAAGGAATTTATCTTGGATAAAATTAATGGGAACATTTCCCTATGAATGTGAAATTTAGAAACTAACTGTCGGTTGGCCAAGCAGAATGGTTTTCTGGATATTGATCTGATGTTGGTTTCGGCCTTCGGGGTTAATATTTGGGAAATTATTCTCTTGATTAATTTACGGTTAGTGACTAATGAATTGGAATGAGGCGTATGTTGTGTTTGTGTAACACTTTTATAATATATACGCGAGTTATTCGGAAAGACCGGGTTTATCCCATTCTGAATAACTGATACGACGATAAGTCGAAGATGAAGACGGTGGTCGAAGACCAGAAGTCTTCACGTCGTTTGGGTGATAACTGATGATCTTGATTGGGCTGTACACCCAAGAAGATGGAAACAGTTGGTGATCGTCCAGACGTACTTGGAGATCGATGGATATGCGAGGTACTAGGTGCCTCCGGTTTCGTTCAGCCCCAGAATGGACTTGTAAATGGACTGTGTGTCTGACATTGGATTTTAGTCCGTGCGATTGATCTCTATTAAATATATATCTGTTTGGCGGCGGAGAATTTATTCTCTTGCTTAACGCCCTTCTCTGAGACGTACGAGCTCAGGGGTTATATATTGATGGATATCAAACGCATGGAGTGAATTGCCTGTGTGGCATGCCTAAGTGGAAATTGATCGAGGCTTCTGTTGAAAAGCAAAGTCTTGTGGTGATGATCAAAGCACGGCCTTTGGGGCGTAGCTTTGTGTAACGTTTACCTCGCGAGTTTCACACCCGGTATGAACCAAAAACGGGAGACGGACCTCAGGGAGGGCATGCGTTTCTTTCTAGTTAGAAGTGGCGTCAGTGGTTTTACACGCCCTGACGAGTTTGACTTATGTGGTTGTTGCTGTTGCGAGGCGCCTCGGATTGATCGGTCGTTCTCGAACCGATGGAGTCATTCGTTGGCTCATTTACGCCCCATAGGGCGGGGGAACGCATGTTCAGGGTTTAAGTTTAATCCACATCGGTGGACCGGCCCTGTCGCTCCAAGGTCACTCGAGCTCTGACCTGAGACATGGGCTAGATTGTCTCGAATCGGTTGAGGACTATCTTTTGCCTCGGTTCATAGACGGAAATCCAATTTCCAAATACGTGACATTTGCGGTTTTATTTGTAAACCTATATATGGCGACATGATATATGGTACCCATGCCGCCTATGATTGATACTTATGATTTGAAATTGCTTTATACACTATGCACTTATAATAGTATCAAATGATTTGTTTTAAACGTATCAAGCATTCTTTGGCTGTTATAAGGGAAAACCCTATCCCCCGGCTTGCGTTGCATTGTGTGATAGGACCTGGGTCTTATAACAGCTTCATTTTTCTTTATTTAGCATTGCGTTGTTGTTTTATGCACTGGTATTCTTGGGAGGAAACCCGTTCCGTGTTATACGGCGTGGTCCCTTGATTTACCGAACTTTAAAGATAAAGATTAATAACTGTTTTAGTTCTCACACCAGTCACATGACTGACCTGGAGTTTATTGTTTTAACCTAAACTCTGGGTGCCCTTATTTTGACACGGGCAGCTAGTAGTTTTGGTTTTGCAGATTTATATTCGCAGGATCCTGGTTTACAGCTGGAACGATATCCGGAAAGCTTTGTATCCATATATCTCCTTCTAGTTGTGTATTGTATTATTTTCCGCTGCGATGTATTTTAATGTAATTTAAATCTCTGATATTTCTGTGTAATATTCATTTATACTCTGTATATTCTTGTAATCTGATGCATTGTTGTAATATACAATGAAATGTTCTTCTGTATGCGTCCTGTTTTGTCATGTTCTCAAACGATAGGGCGTTTCGAACGGCCTGGATCGGTTTAGCGACTGGTTCGGACCGAGCGAAATTCCTTGCCGTCACACCTTAGCCACAAAATAAACTAAAATCTGAAATGATTCTCTGATTTGATGTGAATCTCAATGCCAACAGCAGCTCCTTTGTTGATTTGGTGAAGATCCTTCTTGATTAGGGGTTGCTAAGCCAAATCCTTAACCTAAAGGTGATTTGGAGGTGATTTAGAGGTTGGAGGCCATTTTTAGGGATCCTTGGTGATAAGTGAAGGCTAGAAAACTGAAATAGAATGATTCTCCATCTCATTTCAGCCCTCCCATAACCCTAATCCCGAAATGGATTATGGGCCTACTCACTAATCACCCGATTTGGCCCGGTTAAGCAGTTTTTCACCCTCCAAACCTTGTTTCAGCCATATCTCCCAAACGGTAAGTCCGTTTGGCTAATGCGACCACTCTACGGAAAGAGAAACCATCAAACGAATCAAATGGAAGTGGTTTCAGGTCAAAATTCCTTTTCAATCAAATGTTATGGCCAAAACAGTACCAACTAGGGGCAAAATGGTCATTTAAAAATCGACAAAAATCATAAGCATGGGAAATGACTCTAATAGATGTTTCCCAAAGTTACATGACCATATGACTTCACATGGGAAAGAAATAAATATTCTACGATCCTATGATGTGTAGAATACGGGTCATTACAGTACATCTCCTTAGAAGTAAGGACGAGGCATTCGATATGTTTAAACCGTATAAAGATGAACTGAGAAACAACTCAATAGGAAAATTAAATCTTTAAGAAGTGATATCAGAGGAGAATACGAGTTTCATTTGACGAATTCTGCGCTGAGCATAGTATAACACACCAAACTGCAACACCATATTCTTCTCAATCCAACAGTGCAACCAAAAAAAAACTCTTAAAGAAATGATGAATGCCTTACTTATTAGCTTTGGCTTGCTAGATAATTTTTGTGGAGAAGCTATTCTTTCAACAAACCACATTTTAAATAAAATACTATGAAAGATAACGTCTAAGACTCCCCATGAACTTTGGAAAAACAGACCACCGCCCTACAAATACTTAAAAGTGTGAGGGTGTCTATCCAAAGTAGAAATACCAAATCCAAAGAAAGTCAAAATTGGACAAAAAATTATAGGTTTCATATTCGTTGGATATGCTCATAATAGTAGTGCATATCGATTTTTGGTGTACAGATCTGAAATTGATGACATTCATGAAAGCAGCATTATCGAGTCTCGAAATGCTAGATTCTTTGAACACTTTTATCCTCTAAAACCCTCTACTGAAACTATTTTTCAAAAGAGACAAAGAGATCCAGATACTCCTAAAGATAATGCTAATCAAAGCACGCATAAAACGAATGATGAAACTGAGATAAAGGAACCAAGAAGGAGAAAACGGCAAAGGACCTCTAAAACCTTTGACCTGATTTCTATGCTTATATGATAGAAAATGAACCTCTAAATTACCAACAAGCAATGTCATCACCCGATTCTCCTTACTAGAAGGAAGCCGTCAACAGTGAAATAGAATTCATTCTACAAAACCATAAGTGGGAACTAGTAGATCTCCCTAAAGGATCAAAACCACTAGGATATAAATGGATATTAAAAAAAACTAAAGGTTGATGGCTCAACAGATAAGTATAAAGCAAGACTTGTAATAAAATGATTTAGACAGGAGGAAGATCTAGATTACTTTGATACATACTCACCAGTCACTAGAATAACATCAATTAGGATGCTTATTGCAATCACATCCATATTGAATTTGGAAATACACCAAATGGATGTGAAGGTTGTGTTTCTAAATGGTTAACTGGAAGAAGATATATATATATATATATATATATATATATATATATATATATATGTGTGTGTGTGTGTGTGTGTGTGTGTGTGTGTGTGTGTGCAGCAAGCTGAAGGGTTTCTAAGCCCAGGAAATGAAAATAAGGTGTGCAAGTTAATAGAATCGCTTGTGGCCTTAAACAAGCACCGAAGCAATGACATAAAAAAATTGATGAAACAATGTTATCAAATGGATTCAAAATAATGAATCAGATAAGTGGGTCTATATAAAATATATAGATGTTGGATATGCCATAGTTTGTCTTCATCTCGATGATTTGTTGATCCTAGGAAATAATAAGACCATAATAAAATCTACGAAGGATATATTATCCTTTGGATTTGACATGAAAGACCCAGGAGTGGCAGATGTAATCGTGGGTGTAAAAATTATAAAAACGTCACAAGGATATGCATTATCTCAGTAACATTACATTGCTAAAATACTTGAAAGATTTAAGTAGTATAATATAATTACTATAGAGTCACCAGTGGGTACGAACCAGAATTGGGTTAAAATACACGGGTGATGGTATATATTAGCTTGAATACTCTCGTATTCTAGGAAGCATTATGTATGTCATGAATTGCACCAGGCCTAATATTGCTTACGCTATAAGCAAGCTAAGTAGATATACCAGCAATCCTAGTAAAAATCATTGGAAAGCAATAATCAGAGTTCTAGGATGTCTAAAATATACACAAAACTATGTGTTGCAATATGAAAAATATCATGCAGTAGTAGAAGGATATAGTGATGCCAATTGGATAACTGGTTCAAATGACACAAAATCCAGAAGTGCATATGTGTTTACATTAGGAAATGGAGCAATTTCATATAAATCATCCAAACAGACTTGCATAGCAAGGTCAACAATGGAATCAGAGTTCATTACTCTATATAAAGTCGCGAAAGAAGAATATTGGCTTAGGAGTTCGATGGAAGACATTCCAAATTGAAAAAAAAGTACTTTCAATATGAATACATTGTGATAGTCAATCTGATATAGGAAGAGCGATCAGTACATTGTATAATGGTAAATCTAGACATATACGTCGTAGACATAAAGCCTTATCGAACACACAACTTGGTATGAAATGAGTATTTTTGAGCGGAAGTGTCTGTTCGCTTGAATGGTCACTTGACGCGACCGTTTCCCTCTAGCTCGCCCGTATGGACAGTTGCGTCTGCCCAGATAAGCGCCCCCGCTGTTATATAAAGACTGGCTACCAAAACCAAGTCACTCAATGGAAATTCAATTGCTCTTCTGCTTCTTCTTTGCAAATCTGTTGTTAAAAAAACTACCTTGGGTTCGTCATTGCTCTGCAATTGTAAGCACTACATTGCAGAGACCGGTTCGTTTTATCTTGGAAAACAATTGCTCAACTTCCTTCAGTGCCGTAGAGGGAGCAATATTGTTTCAAGGAAACAGCTGTCGCTGGACTTGGACATTATAACATGGTAAATTGTTATTGTTTTCACTTTGTTGTCGATTGCGTGAGTTTGCAACGGTATTGCTAACGTTTTTGAGACGTTCTTCTTTGCTACGTCAAATTTGTAATGGATTTTAACGTATCTGTTGCTATGTTACTAACAGACGGTTGGGAGAACATCTTTCGGGCCCTACATTTTCTTCATGTATGTGCTTCATTTTATTTATGTCATTTGATTTTGTTTATATCGAATTTGAGAGGGGTTATTTTGTGTATGCAGTCTGATAAGATTTTTCATAGGACCGAGACTTGCACATATTTGACTACTTGATGGTTTTTGAATAATGGTACTTCAAAGTTATGAATTTATGAAATCCTTTTATTATTATGAAATGTTTCCGCTGTAAGTTATTTTATGTCTTGTAATTTTAGTCTCTGTAAGTTTATATCTGGACACGCCACGTTTCTTGTCATGACTCGTTAAGGGTATATTGAATGGTGTGGGGGTATCACACTATTCATTTCTCAAATTGTTGATTGTCCAGCGTATGTACATGAAAGCAGAGGAAAATTGAAATTTAGAGCTCGCAAGTGTGTTTTTCTAAGATATAAAAGATGAATGTGACGTCTTTATTAACAGAAAGATTATATTAGCAAGCATATGATTTTTGATGAGAAGATTATGTTAAAGGTTGAGCCTTCCTCATCTGAAGACTATGCGAAGACAGGTTCAGGATACCAAACCAAAGACAAGTCATCTGACTATGCGAAGACAGGTTCAGGATACCAAACCCAAGGCAAGTCATCTTTTGGTTCTTTACACAAAGTTATATGGTGTTTCTGATGGCACATTGGTTAATGTGGACAACACATATTCCAATATAGAGAATCATACTAAGGTGGATCTCATTCAGAGACCAGGTCTGTTAGATAGAGAATGAAACCTATGCGACTTAAGGATTTCATAGGGTTAAACATCAAAGGCATTGGCTTCAGTGACATATATATGCATTGAATGTTGTCCATGACAAGCACATAAATTATAGTGACATCATTGCATCTGCTGATAGTTCCAACTGGTTAGTAGTTATGGAGGAAGAGATTAAATCTTTGCAGAAAAACATACTTGAAATTTGGTGCATCTTTCCACTGACAAGAAGACAATTAGATGTTGCGGATCGATAGACTGAAAGATGGAGACATCAGACATAAAGTAAGGACGCTAGTAAAGGGGAATGTTTAGAAGAAAAGGATAAAGAATCATGATATCTTTGGTCCAGTTATAATGCATACATGCTCATTATGATGTGAAACTTAAGCAATTAGATACCAATACTGCATTCTTGCATGGCAACTGGAATGGAGAGGTTTACTTGCAACAGTTAGAGGGGTTCATTGATAGCAATATGACAGATTATATTTGTAAACCTAACAAATCGCTATATGGACTGAACCAGTCTCCTAAACTATGATATAAGAGATTTGATAAGTTTATGTTTTCACATGATTATTTTAGAAGCTTCAAAAACCTGTGTGTTTAGTTTAGTAGTGATGGAGATACGATGTATCTTTTGCCTATTGATTATGTCTCGAAGTATGGTCAGAACCATGGAGTTGAAAGCAAAGTTCAGCAAAAAGTTTGATATAAAGGATTTGGGAAAGACAAAGAAAATTAGGTCTGGAGATATTTAGACTCAAGCATGAAGATCTTCTCTCGATTTGGCATAGAGAAAGCTAATTCAGTAAGCACTTCATTAGGCTTTCAATTTAAATTGTCAAAAAGATCTTTTTTTACGAAGACACAACGTATATGACAGATATTCCCTTATTCTAGCGTTACTGGTGGTCTTATGTATGCAATGGTGTGCGTATCTTATTTTTAGGAGAGGAAAAAAAATACAGTGAAAAGAAAGAAGTATCACTATGGTTTCTTCAACGCTCTTATCACACTAAATAAGGATAAGCGTGAAGCATATATGGCATTAAAACTGAAACTGATAATGGAACTGTTATTAAACAAGCAATCAGTAACCTGTAACTACATAACACCAGCCTACAAACTCAGAGTACAATTTCCTCATACCAAATTGTCATATATGCACTAAAAAACAGGGTATCGGTTCGGCCAAAGTGAGAGAATTAAGGTTCTACAGTTTCACAGTGAAATAAGACATGCTGTGGTACATATAGTACACACGGTGGTAGTTCACTGAGTGAGCAATTTGGAATCACAGGCTACAATCTTCACTCTGCTAACGGTGTCCTGGCATTCTTCATTCTTGAAAACTGCATCTTGTAATATAAATGTCCACACGTTGTCACAAAATCTGTACGTATGAAGATGCCCCTGCCCAAAAAAAAGAAAAAAATAAAATATATATAAGAAATTTGTGGATAAAGTCTTATTGATGACCAATTTTTATAACAAGTTTGTTTACAATAAGAATTTTAAGCTTGCTAAATCCTTTAGAGTAGATGTAAATGAAAAACTTAAATGGATAGAAGTGCGATAATTCTGTACAACATTGATCTATTCATAATTGTTTGCCAACAACAAAATTTAGGCTAACTGAATATGGTACAATATTTATTCTCAAAGGCATTAGTACTACAGTTGCTGTAATATTTGGGAAAAACTTAGATATCATGCATAATGCGTCCATTGATTCATACTGTTTCTGCACCAACGAGAACTATATTATTGCCGATATGGGTTTAAGAATATTATTATGCAAACAGAAAATTTTATACCTGAAAACATTTGTCATTGAAAAAGTAAGTACCAAACATTTTCTTTACAACCAACAAAAAACTGTAATACACTATGCTGTAGAGAATAGCTAATATAGGAAAATGGAAGTGTTAGATATTACCTTAATGGTAACCTTGCTTTTCACTTGATTTTCCAGAGCTTCAGTCATAGACTAGACAGAGCAGAACAAATGAAATATAAACGTCAATTTAAATTACTACAAAAATGGAATAAAATTGTATAACTCCAACCTTATCAAACTGAACAAGAACTTGAATAGCTAGTTCTGGACTGAGGACCCCGTTAGAAACCATCTCATCCAAGGTTTCTGTCAAGCACATGCCAATTGTAGATCTTCGATACAACTCAAATGTTGCCATCGCCTGTATATGATGTAGAAAGGTAAATATGTCTGAAAAATATAACAGTACAAAGATAAGTTCATGAACGATGAAGTCATAACCAAATGATTGAAAATGTAAAAAAGAACATTGATTGACTTTGCTTATGCAATCAAAATTACTTCTCGGATGGAAAGAGTATATATATCTACAGAACTGTGTATGATGTTTGCATGCATAATTTATGCTTCCTGGTTGACACTGATGATAAACAGATACAAAAACGTTAGTTAATTAATCATGGACTGACATTCATGCAGACAACAAACTGTAACATTTTGGGTTGATGGAGAAAATCATTGGGTTGAAAAGTCGATCCAAGATTTATTTATTACTCAGAGCTAATGGAACCGCATTCCAAAATCATTGGAGCCAATGGAACCATGCTCTGAAATCGTTGGACCAATGGGGAAAATCAATTCAAAATTTTATTCATTTCTCGTAGCCAATGGCAATGCGCCCAAAAAGCGCTAGATCAATAGGGAAAAGCAAACCATAAATTTACTCTATTCTCGGAGCCAATGTAAACATGCTATAAACCACAGGGTCGATGGGGTAAATCGATCCATGCTACACTTCTCTTTCAGTACCAATTGAACTATGTTCCTGTAAGACTTAGTTATGGAGTCGTAGGGGAAAATCAACTTGACTGCCTGATCGATAGGAAAAATCGATCTCTATCTTCTGAGAACTGATGTTTCTCCACCAACATTGGAAAGTCCAAACAGCTGAGTCAATGGAGAAACTCGACTTCAGATGCTACATCAACAAGGAAAATCAATCTAGAGATATCTAAGCTGTCTAAATCAATTTTTTCCCTTGAATTACCTAGTTTGCATTCAGAGTTGAGGAATTCAGAAAAGTCTGAGCACCAAAGAGCCAAACATTGTCTATATTTTAGCATTTTGGAATTAGAAATTCAGACGCTTTCTAAGCTCATTTTGTGTCTATTGATGGTTCCAACCAAACCAAAATTAGTAAAAGTTGTTAACGTACTAAACTTTCCGGTGTTCTTTGGCCTTAAAAGTAATATAACAAAGAACTATGATGGTAGGCACTGTCAACGAATATCTGAAAGAACTGAATTTCATGTACATCCATTGTCAAAAAGTAAAAATACACCAAAACCCAACAAAAAAAAAAAAAAAAAAAAACACCACATTTGAAGACACTGTCAACGAATATCTGAAAAAACAGAATTTCATGTACATCCATTGTCGGAAAGTAAAAATACACCAAAACCCCAAAAAAATAAACCACATTTATCCATCTGACTTGTCAAGATAGTTGCTTATATTATGTGTACTCTTGTACATACAACAACTAACGATTTACCTTTTTTAACCAAGGTAATGATTTATATTTTGCGTATACAAATGAATATTCACCGCTCAAATCTAACATTTTTATATTCTTATAAGCACTGGTATTGAAACAGTTTTATACCGGACTACGATTCTCTACTTATGTTTTTAGATTAATTAATTATTAGCGGGTCGGATAATTCAGGATATCGGTTTTTTGCTATCCACGAATATGAATATCTGGACCCGCTATTGGCTACAGATACAGATATGACAGTATTTGCTTCCGTTTCTAGCCATTGACAGGTCTAGGAGACACAAAAATATATCTGGAAGCCCAGGAGTCAAAATGTCAGGATATGCATCATTTCACATCAGTGGCCATTAATAAAAAACAAAAACAGAAACCAAACAACCTATGATACAAGAAGTTCTGTGGAAGAAGCCTGTGTTCCTAACATAAAACATGTTAAGTATTTGTTGGTCCGTTCTAAGACTCTGACTGTCACCGGTTATTAATTGCACAGAAGGTGATTATTTAAGCTAGCATATGAAATAAACTAAAAAGGATAGAACATGATATTACAAAATTGATTCAGAAGTGGACATCAACAGTAATATTTATTGTAAAACAGATGTAATATACGAGTTGCGCATTTGTTTCTGAAAAGGGTGATTAATTAGTTCAAAGTTCAAACAAAGATCAAACTAAAGTAAATAAAAGAGGCATGCATCAAAAGATCTAGCTAGGCAGAAATTCCAAAAAATCACAAGGTAAAAACCAAAAGTACTTTTCCACTATTCCCAACTCATACATCAACAGGTGATTTTAAGGGTGGTAGAATGAATAAGCATATCAGATCTCCAACAGAATTGGTAGCTGTTGTATCCTCCCCCCCCCCCCCCCCCAAACAACTCCCAAAGCTGGGGAAGGGGGAGGGATTGCATGTGCATATACACCCCCGCGCACACCCATGCAAGAATAGAACCCGACTTATTTTGCTATGCTTGTATTGTGTGGATATTAGTGATATTTACTTTTTTTACATTGAATGTTGGTAGTGGCTGCCTATTGTTGCACGTTTGTCATAGTTGTTTCATATGATCGTGTAATGCCTAGGATGGTCACTACCTTGCTCAATGTTTTGCAATTTCAACGATGAAAATTTTCAAGAGGGGGAAAACATTTAAAAATAATAATAATAATAAATAACTAAACTAAACAATGAATAATTTATGGCTCTAAAAAGTTAATTTTTGCAAATGAAGGGATTTGACACCACACGCGTACGTGCACATGCACATACAAAGACATGCATGTATGTGCGTGTGTATACATATAAGCATACATACATACACGTATATGTGAGTGTTTATGTATAAATATGTATGCATGTGTGTGTGCGCTATAATGCAAATACTTGAGGGCTTAAGCTTTTTTCAGAGTTTCCAGAAATGCTCATGCTATTAGTAAAAACAAAACGAAAACAAAAAACAAAAAACAAAGAACCTATAGTAAGTAGAGGATAAGTTTATCATTCCCTCATCCCAGTATCCACTTTTTGATCAACATCTGTTACCTTGTTTTCAACTATAACATATACCATCAAAGAAACCATTTTGTTCTTCTCAAATGGCATGCTTTATCTTGCTCAAAACCAGCCTAAACATTTTCAAGATTGACTGTGGAACATCCATGTTCTTCTCTGTTGTAGATAATTCAAAAGCCATACAAAATATGGCTCTAAAGGATTGTAAAAAGCCTAATCTCCAAATTCACCGCATTCAATTAAAACCTTCATTGAGTTTCTTTAATCAATTGATTTTACTCTCTTTTCCTTATAAGAGGAATAAAGAATTGGAAACATTCACGACATCCAAACCCCAAATTGCACTTTTATAGAAGTAGAAGATAGTATACTGAAAGACCTCTAAACTTCCACAAAAACCATGATGAATTAAAACACAAAAGCTTTGATATTTTTTTAATCAATGTTTTTGATAGTAAGAAAAAAGAGCATAAAATATTGTAGCTTCAATGATATATGCATCTATAATTCCGTATAATTGCTACAGTTAAGGAGAATATGTAGTAGAATCATTTAAAATGTTTAGCAATATTTACATTGATGTGTTTAGATAGGACAGGCTACTTCTGCATACTTTATCGGATATTTTATGTCACTCAAATTATTGCAGGTAAATAGATGCAAGGCAAAAGGTAAACTAAGTTTGTTTATTTACTGTGATGCTTATCATTTTTGTGCACTGGAAAAAAATGTTAAAATATTTCCTTTTCTAAAGAAATACTGTTTTGCTGGGTAGAAGTGAAAGGATCACCAAAAGTTCACATTGCTTTAAATCATATGTTAGCGATGGGCTAGCAAACTTCTACAATACTTAGTTTAGTTTTAGTAAATTCAGAATATATTGGTTAGAGCGTTGAAAACAAACAGTAGGTCAAAACATATACATGTTTTGGAGAGAATGTTGCACCTCTTTACAATGCTCAAAGCCAAATAAAATGAAACAGAGGATGTTCATATGGTCAACATACATGACTCTATCTGGATTCTATCATGGTCAACAGATATCACGATGATCGTCAATTGCCAAAATTTTCTCTTATGACCGATGATTGCAGCAAGCTAATTCCATTTCTGTTACAGGGAGATCATATAATGGCATAATCAACTTCACTAACTTTTTATTACTTTAAGATA
The DNA here is from genome assembly GCA_030737875.1 of Allium sativum. NCBI lineage: Eukaryota > Viridiplantae > Streptophyta > Magnoliopsida > Asparagales > Amaryllidaceae > Allium > Allium sativum. The sequence continues at coordinate 58,382,810 of CM060917.1, forward strand.
TTGCTTGAGCATGTTAGCATTAAGACACTAGGGGTCAGCCATTGCTAAATGTTTTATTAGAGATCATGTAAGTCCCTGGCTTAGTATCTAAATCGTCGACAGGGAAGTCAAGTAATAAGTTTTCTTAAATGAGGCTCTTTATTCAAAAGTTGTTTAGTCATCCAAACACTAGTCAAGTAATCAGCATTGTTTTGCTTACCAAATCCATCTTTCATAACTGTCTTAATGCTAGTTTTCATATACTAGACAAAATTGAAGCATAATTTATATGTTTTATTACATTCAATTCTTCGTTGTATGTAAACAAAAAAAATTGAAAATACCCATTGAAGAATCTAAGGTAGCAATTGGAGTCGAATGCTCGGTTATAGATGCAGATGATAGGAGTATCGATATTCATCTATACAAAGATTCAAAATAATGATAGCTTGGGAAATAATCGATGCTGGATAACAGAATCTGGAATGTGCTGCTATCGTTTTACACTTCATTTGTTTGTTGTAAACAGAGTTTGTAATTTGTTGATGGAGTTCAAATGCTGGAATATATATTTATGATATCTGGTTATTACATAGTTTTTAATTCCTTCTCATCTTCCTCCTCCTCCTCAACCTCCTCTTTCTTCTTCCTTGTTCTATTTTACGCACTTACTGGTCAGTGATATCAACTGCACGCACAAATAATGTAAACCATGTTCAAAATAATATATTTCAAGCCTGGTTCAAAATTATAGTGGGATTCCAGCTAGGAAGCATTGGTGCGGGTGCGTGATACAGGAATATGTGAATTCGGCAAATTCAAAAATATGAGGATTTGGGTGCGGAGGGATACCACAAATATTAAAATATTAAAAATATCAAAATGAACACTTTCGCTGAAAACATTGACACAGGTGTTTTGTCAAACTTGTTTTTAGAAATAGTTATTTTTTATTTTGTTTTTACATGCATCACAAAATATGATAGAATTAAAAGAGGATGCCATCATACTAAATTGATTCATAACATCAAATTCTAGACCTTTATTAAGCTAAATGTTCTATTTAAAAAAAGGTAAGATAAAGTATTATAATCTTCCTTGGTATGATAGAAATAAGGGGTTTATTAAGGTCAACTTGTCAGTGCCTCAAAACAAAACAAAACAAAAAAAAAAAAAAAAAAAAAAAAAAAAGGACACACACAGTTCGTGCCATTGCCTGCAGTTAAAATTTTTGGCTCACTAACAGTTCGTGCCTACAGGTGACAAAAAACCAAATTCGATGCTCCAAAAAAAAAATCGAACTGATTGGCTTTTGTATTGTCTATAACAGGAAACCAAAACCGATGTGCTCCAGGAAATAGAGAAAAAAAAAATCGATGCTCCAGAAAAAAAAACAAAATCAATGTCCTAGAATTGAAACCGCTTACCTGACGAGGGCAAGGACTGGGGAGCGATGAAGGCGAGATCGATCAGCGACGAGCTGACAACGAGGACGAACGAGCAAAGAACGATTTGAATTAGGGCTTCAGGCTCTCAATCAATTAACTATTACGTGTTTTCTGTTTTCTTTCAACGAGCACCGGTAAGTATCTGTATGGGAACTCATAATTTTGTTTACACTTTTGTCCCTTGCCGCACCCCAATTCCCGCACTCAAACGCACCCCGCCCATCAAATACGGGGACACTCCATGTGGCGCACCCATACGTATTTCGCCGCACCTCCGCACACCTGCGCACCCCATACATATCGGTGCGCAGTTCTTCATCAAGTTGAAGCTCCACTGCTTTGTAGGATTCCAGTAATTAAGTTACTAGTCAAAATTCTAGATTTTCTACTCAAGTAATGAAAAATATAGTAAAAATTGCAGATAACAAAAGGTACAACAAACATACAAAAAATTAAAACTGAAAACAAATCCACCAATGAAACAATGCATAAATAAATAATGGACAAGATAAAAGTTGTGATATTTTTGTCAATTTACACCAGAACCATAATGAAAAAATATATTAAAAATTGATCGAAATTTCCAAAATCTCAGATGGATAAAACAAAATCTTAAACCACTACTTTTTATCTTCTTTAAATCATGTGTTTATACGAAACATTAAGAATATACTATAAATCTATGAAAAATTAACTATAGTATTGGATATTTATTAATTATTAGTGTATCTAGCAGTTTGAACCCACATCGTCAGAATTGAATAACCGGAATTAAAGCACAACTTCTGGAATATCCAAAACAGAACTGGAAATTATAATATTACCAATGATCAGAACGAAAATAGAGAACGGAATTTTGAATCTTGGTTTCAAATGACATTTCATATCAATGAAATAGTTAATCAAATTTGCTTCAAAATTATCTGCAAGCATTCATATGCATCTAAATCTGAATCAAATTTGATGACTGTAAGCATGTTATAATTCATCATATCCCAATCTTGTATGCATTTGCTGCAATTTCATTTGAGACAAGAAGAACATTATAAAAGTTGGAATCTCTTTTTGTTTAGAGTCTATACAAATGTCTTATAACCCAGCATATTTTCCAGAGTTACTTCAGTTGGTCTACCAGTTTGCCAAACTTATCCAGCCATCCCTTGTAAAATTTAACAAATTGGGACTGCTAAAAGTATAATAAAACACTGAGCGTACTGAAAACAAATCACATCAACTTCAGGCAGTTTACATTTTGACATGAGAGCACGCTCACCCGTACACAAAGAAAAAGAAAGGGACACAGACATCTCGAAGTTTGCCACTACATCAATGGCGAACAACATATATAATGGATTAAAACCTTCCCAGAAGGTTCACTAGCCAATTTCTAAGTATGCTGCTACTCTCGTAACTTTGTCGGATGCTTCTCATAAACAAAATCGCTACAGATAATGTAAGCAATCAACAAAGGAACTCATACTTTTCACAACATTAAAGAGCAAAGAAAAGAAACTGCGTTATTCTTTGACAATTTTCCTACAGTACACAATCAGTACTGAAACAATCTAATCTAAATACTTAATAAGGAAACCCAAAATGGAGTCATAAATTATGCCGATGCTATTAAAATCGGAGATAAGAATATGCGGAAGACGAATAAACATAAAAGCGATGATTGTACTAATGAAATAATGAACTTGACCTGATTTGAAGTGGAGCAAAGTTCTGCAATTTGCTAGTAATTTCCCTCTTCAGATCTTTTTCGCCTATTTATATTTGGGGGATTTTAAGGGAGATATGAAATTTAGGGCTTATATAGAAGCTCCGCCTTAAATATTTGACCGGGTCGGGTAACCCGTTTGTTTAATGCAAATAGTTTCACTTGACACAGCTCAAAGTAAAAACATAGACATGCCTTTTTAAACCAAAATACAGGCTTAGCCGCATTTTGGACATATAAACCGCACTGCCCATTTGTAATCATTTTTATTGCAATTTCTAAAAATGAGTTGCAACTAGTCAAATCGTGTCCATACAAGTGTAAACATGTTGTTAGTATGTTAACAAGTGATGTAAATTTGTAATGTATCTTTGAAATTTGTTATGCCTTGCTCTTTGCTTTATGAATGGATCAAATTGGTTAACTATCCTACAATCCATAGTGATACTCGGATTTTATTTGCATAAAAAATGACACACCTAAAAAGCAAGTAGATCTATATGCAGCTGTGACGACCCAAATTTCCGGTGTTTTTTGAGCTGATCAAACAACACCAGTCTAAACCAAATTGTATTGGAAACTCAGATATCAATAGAAAGAAATTAGAGGGTGAGGTAAGAAAGAAAGAAATATTAGAATAGAAGAAGAAGAAGAAGAAGAAGAAGAAGAAGAAGAACCAACACAACACAGAGTCTCACATCGCAGCGAGACAAAATATAATACATAAATAACTTTATTGAAAGCTTGAAATAATATACTTACAGACATCAGAGTACAACAAACAAATCTGGACAGTTATAACAACATATCCTCAAATACAGCACACAACGGAATATATTAGATAAAATCATACGTTTGAACTCCCCCAGCATGTCTTCTGAACTTCGTATTATCTATTGACCTGAACTTGTATAACTCGGTCTAACCCGAGCATTACGAATACCGGGTCAGTCTGGTGAACCAGAGTGAGAAAAACTTGCACAGTTTAAGGGGAATCATCCAACTTGATTTTAAAGTTTAAAATCTTTTTGAAAGAAAAGGATAATACAACAACAACAACAAAGCCATATATCCCAAACAAGTTGGGGTTGGCTAGATATGGAACCCAAAAATAAAATTTGGAAGAAAAGGATAATAGTAAGACTAAATCCACACATAAATACGGACGGTTTTACCTTACTATAACCCAAACCACTTTTGAAATCATATCTTGTCTGATATTATAATAGTGTCTAAATACAAATAAATATCAATCTAGCAAAACGCTTGCATCTCACGCTCCACATATATAGTATACAATCAAAACCGTAGGAGCTTATTGAAGATTGGATTCCGACTATGACAAGGTATGGAACCACCTGCCGATAGTATATTTTTGGAGGCGAATACACTGGGTTCAACAAGAACGTCTTGCAACCTGGCCTACACATGACTGACCACTCATTTCGCTTGAGTGTACCGAATGTATATCACCAACGGTTGAGATAAGAATCTGTTTCCCGAAAAGGGACAGCATCGATAGATTAAAAAAGCAAAAGAAATTTCTCTAGATAGGTGACTATACACCCTAATGGGTGCGACCCACATAACCATGTTGTTTGCCCGATTTTTGTCATTTCCCGATTGATGAGGCTTGAGGTTACAATCGACTTTTGGAACATCTGGCCACCCTTCACTTTGAACGTCACATCGTTAGATCCGTCAAACCACTAATTGACGTCCTCAAAAATACACTGGGCACGTTTGAAGAAATTAATGTACATGACCATCTGAAAATACTCTGTCAGACACTCGTCCATACAAGTCATCCAGGAACAGGATGAACCGAAGGCACTCTCCTACCGCATCCAAAGGATAGTAGCGAGAAGCCTTGCAATCCGCAAAATCCCACTGACGACAGAATCACGTCAGAATACCTCTAGCTGCAGACAACAGAATATTCGACAAATAATCCTTCTGCTTATGAAGATCCACGTCTTCAATTGCTCCATCTCGATCAGCTTTCGAACATCTTTAAAGTTTACGTATTTGCTGGTCGGAATGGTTTTCGAATATAAATTCGATCCCAGTCTTTCCGTACCAATAATCGATTTGGCCATATTTGGATAGTCGGTGTTTTAACTATTAAAATAAACAACCATCATTCATAGAAAATAAAAATGGATTCACCGGTCCAGCATACAACATCACTTGGCCTCTTTAGTTAAAACCGCCGTTACTTTTTATGGTTATATTTTCACATCATTGCAACAATTAGTATTAATTTTTATTAATCAAATTAGTTTACTTAACATCTGTAGCAATTGTTACAAATCTATTTTCAAAACTCTTACTTTATTTACCAATTCCATTTGTAAAATCATTAGCGACAATATAATTTGTTGTCTCAAATTAAGTACATCAGTTCGTTATAACTATCTTATTTCTTTAGCCATATCAGACCGACTTATCATTTATATTGAAATTTTCTAATGTCATTAACTTCTTATTTAGCTTCTTCGTTTAATATTTCGAACTTCGAAATAAACCTCATCTTTGATTAATCATTTCGAACTTTGGAATATCATATTCCAAACTTCGGAATAAACCCCACTTAATAAACATTCCGAACTTCGGAATACAAATTAACTTCTAAATCTTTCAACATTTAGAATACCTCTTTTTAAATTCTCATTTCCAAGTTACCCAACTTATAATTCTTTGAATCATAATTTATAATATCTCTTACAAAAAATACTCCTTTAATTCTCTCATTTACCCTCGTTTCTAAACTAATATCATCCTTGGATAATCATGAAGTCGTTCAAGTTGGGGTATTTTATTTACCTCTCAGACCTTGAGTCGACAACATTCTTATCTTCAGAATAGATAGGAGTCTATAAACGAATCCCAAATTCCAGTAATCAACCACAGGTACCATTAACTATAGAGTTTCTTTTCATGACCACTTATCTTCGTTTTGTCCAATTAAACTTCATTTCATAACTAAACATTTATCTCCAGATCATATCATTATATCTTCACTTTTATAATCAGATTTAATCTACTTAAGCTTCCGTTCGATTTCAACTCCTATTAAACTTGTTTAAAAACTTTCCTTTTATAAAATCTTTTCTGTAAATAAATCCAAATCTAACTCATATAAATATGAGTATACTTATTGAATACCCCTTTTAATTGTAAACAAGGTCCTAAGATCACTTTTGACTTTACTAATCGAGTGGTTACCTGATCATTTCCTTAAACAATAATTAACCTTAATTCCTTTTCATTTTAAAAGTTTACTTTATCATTAACTAATAGAAAATTTCCTTCAAAAGGTTATTTTAAAAAAATTAAAAATTCAATAATTGTTTCTAATCATCAATTCTCGTTCAAGTAGTTGACTCGGTCATCTCAAAACAAGGTTAATCCGTTAAACAATTCCATTAGCCCTTTCTTTTAATCAATTTAAATAACTCTATTTAATTTAATTAACAATCTAATTAAATTAAATCATCTCAATAAATTCAATCCGTAACCATTTGGTAATTTCTGCCCATTTGTTTAGAAAACTCATTATCCCACAAATCTTGCTTTATATACTCGTCTTTATAATTACAAGGTAAAAATAATTATTTATTGCCTTTAATAGTTTTATTTAAAAAATAATCTATATAAAATAGATTTCAAATTTATCCTTAGTTATAAAAAAAATTATAACTTTTCTTTCTATTGATTTGCCTGACGATAAATCAATCTCTATAAAACGATTCATTTACAGTCCATCTGGCGAGAATTACTCAACAAATATACCCCATTGGTTAATATCAAACAAGTGATGAATTTTGGTTCGATAATCAACAATCAATCAAATTGATTAACAGTTTATATAAACAACATATTTGAGGAATCCGGTTGTATCCCTCCAACTTGTCCTTCCTTGCATCACAATGGGTTATCTCACATTTAATACAACAATATATTTGTTCATTACGATAACCATAAAAAAATAGTTTAGCTAATAACAGTCAACAAACAATTTATAACATCCATTCAAGCATCAAATGATTTATTTAATATGTTTATATTATTATAAACGTAGTCAACAAGGTAAGTTACCTCGTTTCGAATCTATTCGTTAAAATAATGATTTAATTCGATTATATTAAAAACGCCTAATTTAATCACTGAATATTAAAAATATTCAACATTTATGAAATCAGTCATCAAATTATCAACCACCAGCAAACATTGCACAAAAATAAAAACCAGTTTTATATAAAATATAAAAGGGGTAAATTGTGCGAGTTGAACTCACCTTGCATTTCCATCAAAATTATTCGTTTTAGTTGAATTATACAGCCGTTCAATTTGACTAGAAATTCCAGCTGCTATGCTTCCTGACTGAACCAGCTCCATAATGATGATTTCACCGTTTGTGGTTTTGTCCAACTCTGTTAACACATAAGCACACCATACAATTTATACGATCTTGGGTTTAAATTAAATTTATTTAGCCTTTAACAATATTTTAATTTATATAAATAACTACACGTTTACATTATTAAATGGTGGCCACGGTTTAAAATTAATAAGTTAATCTACTATTTAATTAAAACTAAATCTTAAATTTATAAATAAAAAGAAATGGGCCTTACTCTTTATTATATTCGCATAGCCCCACCAGTTCTTCAACCCGCCATGTTGCTCCTATTACACGTTCACTTCGTTTGAACACAACCATTGCTACAGGCATACTTGCCAACTAGCCCCGTTAACCTTCCCAAAATACTAATTATCATTTTTACAGGCCCAACATCTTTTATCTTTTTTCTTTTAATATAACAGGCCCAAGCCTGTTAATTGTTGCATGAAGCCTGCTTTCACCATCTATATTCCTCACTACTGCTCCTGCAGATCTTCCCCTTATATTGTTCTTCACGCTACAACCCCACTGCACAACCATTCCAACCCACTCCTTCATGCTGTCACTTTGTAAGAGCCACTCCACTCATGAAAATTTCAGTCCTCCCCCATACCGCATGCACATACCTCATCCCGTACTTTTCTTCTATACCCAACGTCGTGGCCTCTTTTCTTCCCTATTCACTTTGCTTTCGAAACCAAACCAACGCAGCCTCCCACTTTTCACTTCGCATCCACCAGACTCCGACTACCCATGCCTTCCCTCCCCAACGCCGCTCCAACCTGCTCGACCCCATTTGCGGTCCACCCCGGCAACCGTTACTCCGACGAACTCCTTCACAACAAGTGCCTTCATGCCAACGTGATATGTTCTTCCCATAATCCTTCCTTCTCAAGCCCGTGACATCTCCTCGTGCACACCTGCAATTGATTTCAACGCAACCATACTTCTCCTTCACCATGCTACCGCCCGCGTTACCAATTATAATGCTTCCCCACTGCTATACTTTTGTTTAATCCAATACACATGCCGTCTCTTCCAACTAAACAGACTACCCTGCTTCCAGTAACTCACGTCGTTCACTTGTCTCCAGTCCATGCGTCAATTCCTGAACCCCACGCACTGTTCGATCTCATCCACTTCCGCACCCACTTTCTCCAGTCGGGTATATCCCCTTTATCACGTTGAACTGACTCCTCCATCAGCACATACTTCTTTGTTTTATTTTAAGAAGAAGCTTGCGACTTTTGTTTTCGGTTTCAGGTTTGTGTGATAAACAACAGAGATGGCTGGGATATATATATATATATATATATATATATATATATATATATATATATAAAAGAAGATGTGAAGGGATAAGGATGAAGTCGGTTTCAAGTGGTACAAGGTAGGGATGATATTTTTCCAACTTAGTTGTGAATATAGGAGAGATAACATCATTGTTCGATTGAGTTGTGGTATACTATTTAGATTTTTATATACTTTCATTCATGTCGAAGTGTACTGGCGAGGACAAAACTTCTTGCGTTATGAAATGAGAAGACAAGGCTGTGCGACATGCTAGTATAGGTAGGTGTGTGGTATTTGACTATAACACGTGCAAGCACGTGTTTCAAGGAAGGATGGCACAGTTAATTTATTGAGAATGGGTATTTTTTTCAATGTTTCATGTAGAGGAAATGAAGAGAAAAAGGTATACATTATATAGGATAAGAAGGTTGGGGGTGCACGTTCTTTTATTCAATTTGTTTGTTAGAGCCAACTGAAATGAAGATAACGTCCATATATAGACAAAGAAGAAATGGATAGGGATGACATCGAAGTCACTACAAGAAAAACCAAGATTAGCGATAGATTTTTAGCAGCAGAAAGTTCCGTCGCTATTTAGCGGCGGATTTCCGTGGGCTTTGTAAGAGAAAATATTTTGGATTTTATATGTCATCTTATTATAAATTATTACCGTCGAATACTAATTCTGTCGCTAAATCAATGGAAATTGCAGTTCTTTACCGTCATATAATATTTAACACTAAATTTTGTTGCTAATAGAGTCAGATTACCGTCGACATAATTTTGAAGCTATTTCCCTACAGTTTTCCAAGAGATTTGAAACGAACTTTTACATTTATTAGTTATAAAATGTTTTAAATTTGTGTTATTACGTAGTAATTAATTAGTAAATTTAAATTTTAAATAATTAATGTTAATAATACATTAGTAATTAATAATAAATAATAATTATTAGAAGTAAATAAAATTTAATAGTTAATGCTGAATAAATTTTTTTTTGAAAATTAATTCTGATTAATTATTAATTACTATATAATATAAATAAGAGGTAATAGTAATTAATAAAATACATTGTTGTTCGATGTTTATTAAATTTTTTTGATAATCAATGATTATTTAATAGTCTTTAATAAGATTAATTAAATTAATATCAAGAAATTATTAATACATATTTGCTTTTAAGAAATTGATTGGTACGTATTATTTGATAAATAATTAGTAATTAAGAAAAACAAAATGGCCAAAGTTTAAAAATAAGAAGTTAAATAAATATTAAAGAATTTCGAAATTCAAAAAATTCAAACATTACCATACAAGTTATTATTTTCATGCATATTAATGTACTATTAAATAATTAATAAACAAAATGACGCTATTTTTGCAGCAGTTTTTCAAGAGATTTGAAAAGGACTTTAATATTTATTATTTATAAAATGTTTTACATTTGTGTTTTTACTTAGTAAATAATACGTAAATATAAATTTTAATTAATTGATGTTAATAATATATTAATAATAAATAATTATTATTAAAAGTAAATAATATTCAATAGTTAGTATTGATTAATTATTAATTACTATAAAATATAAATAAGAGGCAATAATAATTAATAAAATAGATTAATATTCGCTATTTAATTAAATTTATTTTAGTAATCAATGATCAATAAGTAATCTTTAATACAACTAAAGAAATTACTATCGAGAAATTATTAATAAATATTTACTTTTAAGAAATTGATTAGTATGTATTAATTAATAAATAAATAGTAATTAAGAAAAACAAAGTGTTCAAAGTTTAAAAATAAGAAATGGAATAAATATTAAAGAATTTCGAAATTCAGGAAATTCAAACATTACCGTATAAGTTGTTATTTTTAGAAAATGTAAAATTTTATAATATTTAAAAACTTATAAATGATAATTTATTATTTTTAATTATTATATAAAATAAATTACTATTGTAAATTATTAAATATTACTAAGTTACAATTAATAGTTATAATTAAAAAATAAAATTTATTATCTAGTATCAAAAATATCTTTAGCAACTGTGTAAACGTACCAGTTACGAAGAAACATATCTTTAGCAACTGTATTTTACCTAGTTGCAGAAAACGCTAGATATTGTTAATAATTAGTAACTAAATAATGCCTTGTCAAAAAATGGATAATTAGTAAATAAGTTTTTATCGATAGATCATAATTATCTCTAAAAATTGATTATTAGTAAATAACTTACAATCATTAGATAGTATTGATATATTATGATTATATTTTATATATAATTAATTTTAAAGTTAACTATTTATGATTAGTAAAGTATAGTTAATATTCATTTTACATATAGTAACAAATAAATATTGCCCAATCAAATTTTTTCTTTTGTGTGGAAGAAGTCAAATTTGCTAATTGCCAATCAGAAATGCAATCTTAAACCATTTTGATTTAATGAAATCAATTTTAAGTAATATGGAAATTTGTTAAAAATTTTGATTTAATCTGTATACATGGAAAGGAAATCAAATCTGTTTGGTCCATAAGTATTAATATCATGGCCTTGTCATATTATTATTTTGATTGGAACCTGATTTGTTGATTGTCCATCAATACTGCTATTTTTAGTCAAATTCAATTTAATTGAAATCGATTTGTATGTAAATTGTTAAAATAGTGTTTTCTGTTTTCATTCTTTGAGTATAAAAACAGAACACATGATTGTGTTTTGATTTTGGACCAATAAAAACTGGACATTGAAATTATAAAACATGAATTAGAGATTCATAAATAAATTCCTTGTTTTAACTTTTATTATATTGATAATTACCAAAATTAGCTCCGGTCAAAACAGATAATTTGTAATTTGTTCACTATACAAAATCAATATATATGATATAATTTTATGAGCAAATTACATACAGCATTAACATATACATATGATATGTTACTGTTGAAATGCATATTGCCTGATATGTTCTGATGTTTTAGCAAAGTTTTGACACTTTGTATTTCAATTATATAAGGCTTTACATTGATATATGGTTTATTTCCTTTTATGCTATCATGTTTTACATACACATATTGATTACTCACATAAATGAAAGGATTATAGTTTAAATATCTATAATATTCAAACAGTTTGATTATGTTTTGCCAACTGCATATATATATATATATCAATATCAGATTAATACGAGATATATAATTGATAATAATAATACCAAAAATAAATTTATTATTTAATAATATATTTAATGAATAATTAGTATTTTACATATCATGAAATTTAAAGATTTTTACAATGAAATTAAATGTACTAGTAGAATTTAGAAACAAATATTTGACACTATGATAAAATCGTGATATAAAAGCTTTGATAAGTTTAGAATTTTATAAAATATTTAGAATTTTAGGAAATTTAATTATGGTAGAAGTGCTGCTATTGTATAAAATAAAGTATGAATTCTTCTCAACTTTTTTTTACCTTTTATGCCTTGGAAATATTCAAATTTTCATTTTGGCTCCATACTTAGAAAATTTTGGCTCTAACTGCAAATTTTTGGCTCCAACTGCAAATTTTTGGCTCTAAACAAAACCAAAATTTCAACTTTACCTTTACGATTTTATTACTTACCGTTCTATCCCTTATTACCATTCGCTTCGTCAGATCCGCTTATCAATGTCTTCATCCGCGTCTTTCTTCTCAGAATTATTTTTCCTTATTTTTTTGTTCTAAAAGTAAACAAAAAAATTACGTCCTTCTACTTTTTTTCTTGTTTTCTTTATAGTGGACATAGCGTTCAATTTCTATTTACTACTACCTTTTAGATCTGGAAGCGGGGAAGATACTGGCGCACAAGACGTCAAACATAAACGATGGGCTGGTGGTCGAAGGAGGCGACGAACTGACGAATCTGGTAGGGTTCTGATGATTACCAAAATAGAGTTTCAAATCTCGATTTTATGTTTCCTCATCAAAATTGCCTTAAATGTCTTAGTTACAGATCTGGATTTAATGTTTCTTTTGCAGTTGCTTACAATTGAAGCTGCAGTACCCTTTCCCTGTTGAGGTGATGTTCACAAGAGATCTGAGATGCATGTTCAACATTGTTCTTGCTTGACTAACAGATGACTGCTATTGTCACCTGAAATCATGATTTGGAATTGCAATTGTCCATACATAGTTGATGTTGTGTCCTTTTATGTTGCTGATGTGAGTTTCAATACAATAAATGTTATGAAGTTGATGCTCTTTGTTCAGGTTTATATGTGGAAGGACATACGTCTATTTATTTTCATATGGGTTGTTTAATTGATAATCCTGTCCATACCAGTCGTTTTCGTTGCTTTATGCTCTAATTTTAAATTAATTATAATTCTAAGTTTGCTAAATTTCATATTTCACATTTGGAGATTGGAAAAAAAATAAGTTGTTCAAATACAATGAATGTAGAATACAATTACACTTGGCTGTTTCCGATGAATATGCTTAAAAGCTAAAGGATTCTCAATCCTACTTTATCCTCGCAGGATAGAAAGCCTAATTTGTTTCTACCAAATTATAAAAGTGCTACCAATGACAATATTCAAGCTATTGACGAAGAAGATGACACATCGCGTCCTTTCAAACTTTAGAAGAATTTCTTGATGCTTCTACCTGATTAGGGTTATGTTCCTACTCATGCTGATCTTTTGTCATTCTAGACAGTGAGTTTTCTTTTGTGGTTTAATCTTGGTTCAAGATATATTCAAAAAGTGATTGCTAGGATTGTTTTGGAACTTTTGTTTGGGATATATTTGGTCATTCACGATGTGCTAAGTTTGGAGTGAAGTAAATTTCTTCATTCACTATGTAGAAGCAAGCAAAGCCATTAAGGTCACATTATTTTTATTTTGTCAACTTGGGTGTTTCTTTCTAAAGATGAATTCACCAAGCATGTCTTAAAATAAATTTTAGATTTGTTGGACCAGGTAAATATAGAGTAGCATACATATTTGGATCAGACGATCTGCATATGTGAATAAACCAACCAAAGAATTTCTACGATACCTTGTTGGAAGAACCATCCATGGTGATTTTCACCATAATAAATAACTTATCATAAAAATAGAATTCAATGTACATTCAACATTGCTTAATTGGGCATTGAACCCAAATAGTAAGTTTCCAACAAAAATTGAACAGTGAGCGAAGCAAAAGAACAATTCACCATTCATTGTTTTATTTATGCTAATTTGAAGTATGTACACTAAAGTATGTTTGTTTTGCAGGCATGTGGACATCTTTGATGCAAAAAAGCAGGAACATGCCACAACAAGTTAAGGATTTGAAATGCATGAACTATATTTTGGTTTGTACTTTTTAGTATTGTTTATGAAATATTATAGATGTATTATGTATTTTTGATGTAAGAATGTTTTGTATGTTTATTATGTAATTTTTAATGTCGATTATGAGATGAGTGATTAATATAATACATTGATTATGAGATGTGTGTGTTGATATTAATTGTGTTTTATTTAAATTAAAATTGCGTATTGGATGAAACACAAATTATGTGTGTGATGAGTATGTGTGTGTGTATGTGTGTGTGTATATATATATGTGTGTGTGTGTGTGTATATATATATATATGCAGATTAGAAGGGGAATAACAGCGAATTACCAACAAAAAAAGAGAGGTAAAGTTTACCTCAATTTAGTTTTCGTCGCTAATCCCTTGGTAATTAGTAAGGATTTACCAACGTCTTTCAGAAATAATAATTTATTATAAATTAATTATCCATCGGTAAATAGTTGGTATATAAATTAAAATTAAATTAATAAATAAAATTTTATTTTTATTATAAAATTAGTAAAATGGCGGAAAAATGTCATAAAACTCATGCTAAAATCCATCGCAAAATCTGACACAAATACCGTCAAGGTTTTTACCGACCAAACAGTTTTGTGGGAAATCCGTCGCTAATGCCTGTTTAGTGACGGATTAGAAGCGGATTATGCCGCTGCTATTTGCTGTTTTTCTTGTAGTGAGTCTTACGTGGTAGGTGAAATATTTTCCTTGGGTATGGCATACACATTGTAAGATAGATAGGCATGCGGCTAGGGCATGGTATAGGGTATGGTTCAAATGTGTTTTCTTTCATATCACGGCATGGTAGTATTTATTTGGAAGGAATGAGGCTGCGTTGATTTTGTATGCAATATTTTCTTTTAGTTTTGACTTGATGGGTAGCGTGTTGTATAATTAAAATGGTGAGGCAGTATGGTTTAAGGTTACGATTAATATTCCTTTAGACATGGCACGATTTGTTTTTAGATTGGGTGTAGTATAGTTTAAGTTGTATAACTTAGGGTGTATGTTTTATATTCTTCACGGTTAATCTTATCGTACCGCTATTCATCGTTCATTGTTAAATTAGCACTGCCAAACACTGACGAAAATAAATATATTACTACGTCTCGATGTTCCGGTCCCAACGAAATTTATTTAGTTGAAAACGGACTCTGCTTGTACAACATCGATATTTTAATTTATCGGTTAACCCCTAAATATCGCCCACCGATAAAACAACTCCGATTGGCTCCAAACTGGAAATCTAGCGATAATTAATTGTACACATTCCAATAAAATTTGTTTCATTGAAAATAGAGATCGTTTGAAAAGAAAATTATTTTTAAAGCCTAAAATATATCGATAAAATTCATTAATATTACCGAATCGATATTTAAAACCGATTTAAATATATGTAATTAATGTTCAAGAATCTAGGACGTTACATTCTTCGCCCCTTAGAAGAATTTCGTCCCCGAAATTACAAGGTAAGAAGAATACTCTGAACCCAATTATTTTAAAATAATTATTTTTGAGTTATCATCAAAATAAATTCAAACTCTTTAAAATTTTCAAAAATTACCCCAGCACCTTTGGTGCGTGGTCCGATCGATACAACTATAACTGCCACTCTGGGCCTCACTTTACCAAAATAAATCGAAAAATCAATTGGCTACCCAACTCAGGAGTATAAAATCATTCACTCCAATCAATATATTAAGGTTTACCTTTTTGTCGGGCAATTCAATTCCAATTTCGCAGCAAATCAACTAACTGCACTTCGTCTGTACTTTCAGTCTGTATATCCAAATCAATTTCCATGGCCTTCCACATCTGAACTGAACTCACTTTCAATGCAAGTAACAATCCAGGGTTTAACAATTCAGTCCATTTCATAACCGATTTTATTCCCAATTTATTACACTGGGATTTATTTCCAATTCTTTCACTTCTTTATTGACCTGTTTGATGAATTCTGTTCAACCATTCGACGTCCAAATAACAAACAACCAAATCATCTGAATTATATTCAATCACTGATACTTACTCGTCTACATTCACTTTGGTTAAACGTATATTAATAATAATCGCTTAATACCTGATTGATTTTCACTATTATCCATTCGAAATCTCAAATCCCAAGTTTATTCAATCCCATTAATTCAACTTAACCAAGTTAAGTTTTTATTTTCATATAAAATTCACCAATTGGTTTCTAACTAATTCAATAATTCAATTTGAATTCCAATCAAATCAAACAATTAACATTACTATAATATAGAAAATTTATTCCTTTTTCTATGAAAATATAATTTGGGCAAAATTATTTCATTTACCCTTTTTATAAACAATATCGTGTCAATCGCCAGTTCAATATGGTTTCTCAACACTTGAACCAATTAATTAACACAATACAAAACAT
The DNA here is from genome assembly GCA_030737875.1 of Allium sativum. Lineage (NCBI taxonomy): Eukaryota > Viridiplantae > Streptophyta > Magnoliopsida > Asparagales > Amaryllidaceae > Allium > Allium sativum. The sequence goes on from CM060917.1 coordinate 58,399,415, forward strand.
TTTTATATAAAATATACAAATACGTTCTCCCGTATATATACACTCAAACTCAATCTAGGGTGTTACTAACCCCATCGCTATCAAGTTTCACCACAGAGCCAAGGTTACTACTCAACTGATAGCTCTGATACCAACTGCGACGACCCAAATTTCTGGTACCTTTTGAGCTGATCAAACAACACCAATCTAACCCAAATTGTACTGGAAACCCAGATGTCAACAGAATGAAATTAGAGGGTGAGGTAAGAAAGAAAGAAATATTAGGATAGAAGAAGAACCAACACAACACAGAGTCTCACATCACAGTGGAACAAAATATAACACATAAATAACTTTATTGGAAGCTTGAAATAATATACTTACATACATCAGAGTACAACAAACAAATCTAGACAGTTATAACAACCTGTCCTCAAATACAGCACACAGCGGAATATACTAGATAAAATCATATGTCTGAACTCCCCTAGCATGTCTTCTAAACTTCATATTATCCATTGACCTAAACTTGTACAACCTAGTCTAACCGAAGCATTACAAATACCGGGTCAGTCTGGTGAACCAGAGTGAGAAAAACTTGCACAGTTTAAGGGGAATCATCCAACTTGATTTTAAAGTTTAAAATCTTTTTGAAAGAAAAGGAAATAGTGAGACCAAATTCACACATAAGTATGGACGATTTTTACCTTACTATAACCCAAACCAGTTTTGAAATCTTGTCTGATAATATAATAGTGTCTAAATACAAATAAATATCAATCTAGCAGAACGATTGCATCTCACGCTCCATATATATAGTATACAATCAAAACCGCTGGCGCTTATTGGAGATTGGATTCCGACTATGACAAGGTATGGAACCACCGCCGATAGTGTATCTCTAGAGGCGAATACACTGGGTTAAACAAGAACGTCTTGCAACCTGGACCATACATGACCGACCACTCATATCGCTTAAGTGCATCGAATGTATGTCATCAATGGTTGGGATCAGCAACTGTTTCTCGAAAAGGGACAGCATCGATAGATTAAAGAAGCAAAAGGAATTTCTCTAGATAGGTGATTATACACCCTAATGGGTGCGACCCACATAGCCATGTTGCCTGCCCGATTTTGTCATTTCCCGGTTGATGAGGCTTGATGTTACAATCGACTTTTGGAATATCTGGCCACCCTTCACTTTGAATGCCACATCGTCAGATCCATTAAACCACTAATTAACGTCCTCAAAAATACACTGGGCACGTTTGAAGAAATCAATGTACGTGACCATCTGGAAATACTCTGTCAGACACTCGTTCATACAAGTCATCCAGGAACAGGATGAACCGAAGGCACTCTCCTACCGCATCCAAAGAATAGTAGCGAGAAGTCCTTGCAATCCCCAAATCCCACACACGATCGAATCACATCAGAATACCTCTAGCTGCTGACTAGAGAATATTTGACAAATAATCCTTCCTCTTATGAAGATCCACGGCCTTCAATTGCTCCATCTTGATCAGCTTCTGAACATCTTCAACGTTTACTTATTTGCTGGTCGGAATGGTTTTCGGATATAAGTTCGATCCTGGTCTTTCTGTACCAACAATCGATTTGGCCAGATTTTGATAGTCGGTGTTTTAACTATTAAAATAAACAACCATCATTCATATAAAATAAAAATGGATTCACTGGTTCAGCATATAGCATCACTTGGCCTCTTTAGTTAAAACTGTCGTTACTCTTTATGGTTATATTTTCACATCATTGCAATAATTAGTATTAATTTTTATTAAACAAGTTAGTTTACTTAACATCTGTAGCAATTGTTACAAATCTATTTTCAAAACTCTTACTTTATTTACCAATTCCATTTGTAAAATCATTAGCGACAATATAATTTGTTGTCTCAAATTAAGTACATTAGTTTGTTATAACTATCTTATTTCTTTAGCCATATCAGACCGACTTACAATTTATATTGAAATTTTCTAATGTCATTAACTTCTTATTTAGCTTCTTCGTTTAATATTTCGAACTTCAAAATAAACCTCATCTTTGATTAATCATTCCGAACTTCAGAATATCACATTCCAAACTTCAAAATAAACCCCACTCAATAAACATTCCGAACTTCGGAATACAAATTAACTTCTAAATCTTTCAACATTTAGAATACCGCTTTTTCATTTCCAAGTTACCCAACTTATAATTCTTCGAATCATAGTTTGTAATATCTCTTACAAAAAAATACTCCTCTAATTCTCTCACCTACCCTCATTTCTAAACTAATATCATCCTTCGATAATCATGAAGTCGTTTAAGTTGGGGTATTTTATTTACCTCTCAGATTTTGAGCCGGCAACATTCTTATCTTCGGAATAGATATGAGTTTATAAATGAATCCCAAATTCGAGTAATTAACCCAAGGTACCATTAACTATAGAGTTTCTTTTCTTGACCACCTATCTTCGTTTTGTCTAATTAAACTTCATTTCATAACTAAACATTTATCTCCAAATCATATCATTGTATCTTCACTTTTATAATCAGATTTAATCCACTTAAGCTTCCGTCCGATTTCAACTCCTATTAAACTTGTTTAAAAACTTTCCTTTTATAAAATCTTTTCCGTAAATAAATCCAAATCTAACTCATATAAATATGAGTAAACTTATTGAATATCCCTTTTAATTGTAAACAAGGTTCTAAGATGACTTTTGACTTTATTAATCGAGTTCTGGTTACCTGATCATTTCCTTAAATAATAATTAACCTTAGTTCCTTCTCATTTTAAAAGTTTACTTTATCATTAACTAATAGTTAATTTCCTTCAAAAGGTTATTTTAAAATAATTAACTTTAATAATAATCAAAAATTCAATAATTGTTTCTAATCATCAATTCTTGTTCAAGTAGTTGACTCGGTCATCACAAAACAAGGTTAATCCGTTAACCAATTCCATTAGCCCTTTCTTGTAATCAATTTAAATAACTCTATTTAATTTAATTAACAATCTAGTTAAATTAAATCATCTCAATAAATTCAATCCTTAACCATTTGGTTAATTTTTGCCTATTTGTTTAGAAAACTCATTATCCCACAAATTTGCTTTATACACTCGTCTTTATAATTACAAGGTAAAAATAAATTATTTATTGCCTTTGATAGTTTTATTTAAAAAAATAATATCTATAAAATAGATTTCAAATCTATCCTTAGTTATAAAACAAATTTTCTAACTTTTCTTTCTTATGATTTGCCTGACGATAAAACAATCTCTATAAAACGATTCATTTACAAGCCATCTGCCAAGAGTTACTCAACCAATATTCCCCATTGGTTAATATCAAGCAAGTGATGAATTTTGGTTCGACAATCAACAATCAATCAAATTGATTAACAATATATATAAACAACATATTTGAGGAATCCGGCTGGATCCCTCCAGCCTGTCCTTCCCTGCATCACAATGGGTTATCTCACATTTAATATAGTAATATATTTATTCATTACGATAACCAAAAATAAACAGTTCAGCTAATAAAAGTTAACAAACAATTTATAACATCCATTCAAGCATCGAATGATTTATTTAATACGTTTATATTATTATGAACGTAGTCAACAAGGTAAGTTACCTTGTTTGGAATCTAATCGTTAAAATAACGATTTAATTCGATTAAATTAAACAAACGCTTAATTTAATCACTAAATATTAATAATATTCAACATTTATGAAATCAGTCATCAAATTATCAATCATCAGCAAACATTGCACAAAAATAAAAACCCGGTTTATATAAAATATAAACGGGGTAAACTGAGCGAGTTGAACTCACCTTGTGTTTCCATTCATGGTCAAAATGAGTCGAATTAGATAGCCGTTCAATTTAACTAGAAATTCCAGCTGCTATGCTTCCTGACTGAACCAGCTCCATAATGATGATTTCAACGTTTGTGGTTTTGTCCAACTCTGTTAACACATAAGCACACTATAAAATTTATATGATCTTGGGTTTAATTAAATTTATTTAGCCCTTAACATTATTTTAATTAATATAAATAACTACATGTTTACATTATTAAATGGTGGCCACAGTTTAAATTTAATAAGTTAATCTACTATTTAATTAAAACTAAATCTTAAATTTATAAATAAAAAGAAATGACCTTACTCTATATTATATTCGCATAGCCCCACCAGTTGTTCAACCCGCCATGCCGCTCATGTTACCCGTTCACTTCGTTTGAACACAACCATTGCTACAGGCATACTTTCCAACTAGCCCTATTAACCTTCCCAAAACACTTATTATCATTTGTACGGGCCCAACATCTTCTCTTTTTTCTTTTAATATAACAGGCCCAAGCCCATTAATTGCTACATGAAGCCTGCTTTCACCATCTATATTCCTCACTACTGCTCCCGTAAATCTTCCCCTTATATTGTTCTTCACGCAACAACCCCACTGCACAACCATTCCAACCCACTCCTTCTTCATGCTGTCACTTTGCAAGCGCCACTCCACTCACGCAAATTTCAGTCCTCCCTCGTACCGCATGCACAAACCTCATCCCATACTTTCCTTCTACATCCAACGCCCTGACCTCTTTTCTTCCCTATTCACTTTGCTTTCGAACCCGAACCAGCGCAGCCTCCCACTTTTCACTTCGCATCCACCAGACTCCAACTACCCACACCATCCCTCCCCAGCGCCGCTCCGACCTGCTCGACCCCATCTGCGGTCCACCCCGGTAACCATTACTCCGACGAACTCCTTCACAGCAAGTGCCTTCATGCCAACGTGATATGTTCTTCCCGTAATCCTTCCTTCTCAAGCCCGTGACATCTCCTCATGCACACCTGCAACTGATTTCGATGCAACCATACTTCTCCTTCACCATGCCACCGCTCGCGTTACCCAATATAATGCTTCCCCACTGTTATACCTTTGTTTAATCCAATCAGGCCACCTCTTCCAACTGAACAGACTGCCTTCTTCCAGTAACTCACGCCGTTCACTTGTCTCCAGTCCATGCGTCAATGTCCTAAACCCCACGCACTGTTCGATCTCATCCACTTCCGCACCCACTTTCTCCATTCGCGTATATCCCCTTTATCACGTTGAACTGACTCCTCCATCAGCACATACTTCTTCTTTTTATTTCAAGAAGAAGCTTGCGACTTTTGTTTTCGGTTTCAGGCCTGTGTGATAAACAACAGAGATAGCAGGGATATATACATAAAAAGATGCGAAGGGATAAGGATGAAGACGGTTTTAAATGGTACGAGGTAGGGATGATATTTTTCCAACTTAGCTGTGAATATAGGAGAGATAGCAGCATTGTTCTATTGACTTGTGGTATACTATTTATATTTTTATATACTTTCGTTCATGTCAAAGTGTATTGGCTAGGACAAAACTTCCTGAGTTATGAAATGAGAAGACAAGGTTGTGCGACGTGCTAGTATAGATAGGTATGTGGTATTTGACTATAATACGTGCAAGCTCGTGTTTCAAGGAAGGAAGGCATGGTTAATTTATTAAGAACGGGTACTTTTTTTTCAATGTTTCCTATACAGGAAATGAAGAGAAAAAGGTATACATTATATAGGATAAGAAGGTGTGGGGGTGCACGTTCTTTTATTCAATTTGTTTTTTGGAGCCAACTGAAATGAGGATAGCATCCATATATAGACAAAGAAGAAATGGATAGGGACGACATCAAAGTCTTACGTGGTAGGTGAGATATTTTCGCTGAGTATGGCATACATGTTGTTAGATAGATAGGCATGCGACTAGGGTATGGTTCAAATGTGCTTTCTTTCATATCACAACATGGTAGTATTTATTTGGAAAGAATGGGGCTGCGTTGATTTTGTATGCAATATTTTTTTCAGTTTTAACTTGATGGGTAGCGTGTTGTATAATTAAAATGGTGAGGCAGTATGGTTTAAGGTTACGGTTAATATTCCTTCAGACATAGCATGCTTTGTTTTTAGATTGGGTGCAGTATAGTTTAAGTTGTATAACTTAGGGTGTATGTTTTATATTCTTCACTGTTAATCTTATCGTACCGCTATTCATCGTTCACTGTTAAATTAGCACCGCCAAACACTGACGAAAATAAATATATTACTACCTCTAGACGTTCCAGTCCCAATGAAATTTATTTCGTTGAAAACGGACTCTGTTTGTACAACGTCGATATTTTAATTTATCGGTTCACCCCTAAATATCGCCTACCGATAAAACAACTCCGATTGGCTCCAAATTGGAAATCTAGCGATAATTAATTGTACGCATTCCAATAAAATTTATTTTGTCGAAAATGAAGATCGTTTGAAAAGAAAATTATTTTTAAAGCCTAAAATATATCGATAAAATTCATTAATATTACCGAATCGATATTTAAAACCGATTTCAATATATGTAATTAACGTTCAAGAATCTGGGATGTTACTACAGCAAATAACACATGAATAAAAAAAGAACAAACAATACATTTATGGTCGCTCCTAAGTCTGCTTAGTTTTATTATTTGATTGATTCCCTCTATAATAGGATGATTACAACTCAGATCTAACCACAAGTTAGAATCTCAGATTTGAGAATGGTAGGAATATCTATGGAAGAAGAGGATAGAAGAAAAATACAATGTCCAAAAATCCATTTTCTAAAGCTATTGGAGTAGTATTTATAGTGAAACTGCTTAGTAGAACTAGAAGGTCACAAAACTGTTTTCCTAGCAAGTAATCAGGCTCAATTGCTAATAAATGGCACTTGATTTGGGTGGGTTTTATTGGTACCAACCTGTTTTCCTAGAAAACCTCCACTCCTTTCTATTGACCTTATATCTTTGATCTGTGGTGTTTCAAACACTTTTCCTTTGAGATTAGGTTGTTTCTAAGAGATTCAGATACTACTTGTACTTTTCTACTTCTATTAAAAAACTTCTTATAGTTGTTCTTCTTTTCTGTAGAAAAACACTTATTGGTAATCAGTTGGGTCAATGCTCCATGTACAAAAGTTTTAGTTATCTCATATGGAGAAAAAATATATAGTGCTCGGGACACTTCATGGTACGCTTTAAAGAATTAATCAATATAAAGATTTGATTAGGAAAATAAATCAATACAAAAACTGGAATAAATTGATTACACTCCGCATAAGAATAGCAGTCTACCTGCACCCATCAAGTTGTCCACCAATGTACTGTGACACCCCAGTCTGTTAATGTCACTCATAAGAGAATGCATTAAGTTTCGTGAAGCGCAATAGGTAAACAGTACAGAAATTCACACGACAGATATAAAATAAGCAGCGGAATATTTGAACTTCATTATTAAAAATAAAATGTAGTCTCAAACAGGTTACATCAAACCAATTACATCAAAACCATGTATCTCAAATCTGTCTCACAAAACTTCTCATAAAAGAAAATATTAGAGTGCAGTAGTAACATAAAATCATATCCATTATAGCAAGCCATAATAAAGTAGAGAGAAAGTCAAAACGATACATCTTAGAAAGTCCAGATCCAAGCTTAAAGAGAAAGTACTAATCACTGAGGAGTGTTACCACTCTGGTGACCCGAGGGGGGGGAGGAAGAAAGAAGTGAAAACAAAAGTGTCAGACATAAAGTCTGGCCATATTTTCAAATATGCATAAAATAGAAATATCAAGACAGGTAAATAAGACAGGATGAGAAAGGTACAGTATCATATAAGGTAACAGATAATCATGATAAACAGGATATACATGAATAAACTATGACCAAGTAATGCTTCACACTTATATCCTCAAAACAGGTATGTCTGCACCAAATACTAGTATAACAGGATTAGGTATATAACCTAATTACATAACAGCAGAATTAACAACAAGATTAGGCGTACCCTAATTACATAACAGGATTGGGTATTACCTAAATTACATAACAGCAGGATTAGGTGTAACCTAATTACAACCCATGCGATTGGCTTCCTACTACGTAAATACCCTGTGTCAGCCCCGACAGTAGGGTGTATCACTCCCTAACCCAATAACTTATATAACATAGACATATTTACTGGTGTTACGGCGGCTTAGTTTCCCTAATAGGACTCATGCACGCTCATGACTCTGTCGAAACACACCCATACCCACCTTCCCTATGTGAACCACTTACTTTTTAGTTCAGTAAAGCGTGCCCTGGCCCCTACCTAGTGTGAGGTCCTCTAACAAAGTACCAACAGGGATACTGACTGATATGGGTTCCAAACAACAGATTGAAACAAGCCAAATCCCCTAAGTTTGTGAGGATTTAAGAGTCCCCTATACCCGATACTACAACATAACGAGGGACCTCGTAGCTTATTAATAATCATGTTTTAACCTATGTAAGTTTACTAATAAACGTGATTGTAATATTACATATCATTATGGGTGTACAACCCTTCCCTAAAACACCTTCTCAGATGTATGTATAATTACTATAACAATTCAGTTTATTAGCCTACATATGGTACTTACAATATTCTAACATGTCATTTATGTAATGCCTGTATTAAGTCAAATCTTACATATTTATACATATGCATACTGTTCATCCAATTATGTCCCCAAATCACAACGTGTACAGGTTTATGCATATTACCCATTTTTATTAATTTACAGCAAGTATATACACATTATCCCTTTTTATTACAGCAAGTATAAACATGTGCATATTACCCCTTTCCCAAATTATAGTTCAACAGTCCTCAATTTAACAATATGCATAAATTCCTCTTTTTATGTCATTCATTATTACCCTAATTATGCGCAAACTCTAATCGGATATAGCCTAGGCTTCCAAAGGCCTAGCTTAGCATAAATAAAAAGGGAAACAAAGGAAGGAGAATAGAATCAAATCACATAGGCATATAGGAAAGACAAGAAATAAACTAAAACATAGAAACAGGAAAAAGGAAGATATATACATATAACTTATTAATTATCCAACAGTAAAGGCATATGTTTACTTATCACAATGACATAGGTGATTAACAGTGAAAAACATGTATAGCAATTTTCGTATAACCACTGTATATTCTAACCTAATTTTATTTAACTGTCATGTTATAGTCTAAGAAATCAGGTATGAAAATGACAGGAAACTCACAATGGGTCTTGGTGAAGAAGAGATTAAATATCTTATATATATAACTATATGCCATAGAAAAGTCCAATCCAATCCCTTTTGTTTTTGTATGTAAATCTTGAATGTTGTCTCTGTAGATCTAGGCTTCAGCAGCATTCCCTCATTATATATATTTTTATTTCAGAATAGATTCATAGAGACAGACAGTATGAAGAAATTTGTGTGTATTGGAATGGGAGAAAGCCACCTATTTGTAGATTCACAGAGTTAACTTCTGCCTTTAGATTCTAGGGTTTTAATCCATACCATACATGCAGGACTGAGTCAACAACGAACCTGGTCAGAAAACAGTCCAGATCCACAGGAACACATTTGGCCAGATCGTCGGTGGGTCGACCCGACCAATCTTGGGTTGACCGAGGCCGAATGTGGGTCGTCCTACAACGATCTAGTTTTCCGCTCGTTTTCCCGCTTATCTCGTTTGAAAATTGTTAACATTTTTGAAATATATATTTGTATAAGCCACTTATATGTATGCAAACTTCTAATGCTCATAACTTCTTCATACATTATCCGTTTTACGCGAACTTAAGGTCATTCTGAACCGACGAACGCAATGGTAAATTCGTTTTCACTTAATCCTAAATATTTAAGTAATTCCCATTTTATTATCTTAAAATGTGGTTATAGTGTATTAAATTTTGGGGGTTACATGTACCATGGGTGGTAGATCAGTCTAAGCCTATTTCAAACAGTTACAGCTAGGGTTTGAATGGACTGAATATTTTATTCTGGTCGATAGATTTGTTCATTTCTTACCTACCATAATGTGTTATTGTTCTATGCATCCTTTATAAATAAGACCTTAGTCTTATAATATATTCATAGAAATTTTGAGGAACATGTTTCAGTTCTGTCATTGTTCTTCCTCTCTCCTTTTATAACCTGCTATCAAAGCAAAAGCTAAGGCTGTTTTGTATGTGATCTATAATCTTTCAATGTAAGTGGTTTTTTTAGTATGGTTTTACGTAGATTTTAATATTCATTTAGGACTTCTGGATCTATGAAAATATGATAGTTAAAACCTCTTAAAATTCATTTTAACGCAAAAAATGTCAATTCTATGAATAAAATTAGGTTATTTGTACAAGTTCGAGGGGATATATTGTATATTATTAAAATTCCTAGTTTATTCTATTCCCTTACTTTTCTGTCCTTTAATTTTTACACTACAACGCAAAGTGAACCAAATAACAGTGAGCATACAACATAGGGCTGATTTTCTATTATCCCGCTTTTTCAAACAACATATGGAAGAATCATTTATTGTCTGAAAACCCATGTGTAACAAACCATAAATTTACCGATTAGAATTGCAGTGAATTTCGGTTTATTTTAAATTACAAACAATTTTTAGGTTCGATTTTTGAATATAAATTTAGAATATGTATGTTTAATTTGAATATGAGAAATTAAAACGATTATTTTATTTATAATTCATTTGTTCTGAAATTGACGTGAAACCACTAAATAATAACCATTCAAATGTTGATTTTTAAATTGTAAATATGTTATACGAAATTTAATGAGGTAAACACCAATGTCTATTTCGTCAAATTTCGATTTCGCTAGCACTGTTTAAGTTAGGGGTGGGCATAAACCGCACCGCAATGCGGAAACCGCCCAGACCGAACCGTAAAAACGGTGCGGAAAACCGCACTGGATTCTCTCTCTAAAGCAAACAACCCAAACCGAACCGACTCGCATGATACGGTCCGGTTGTGGTTTGAACTTTTACCAAACCGTATTAAACCGAACTGAACCGCATAGCTACACCTACAATGTTATGATAAAAAAATTAACTAATTCCTAGCCAACTTTTAATTTAACGCTATACATTCTATTTTCAACGTATGATGTAGTTATATTAATTAAAGATAACACTATGTGTGTTAACCTTCAGATGACACAACGTCATAAAACTGTAAATTGTTTGTTGATGAAAGCAATTTTCTTGTTTCATATTTAATACGGGTTCAAACCGGACCGAACCAAAACCGAACCGTATTACATCGAAACCGAACCACAACCGAACCGCTTGAACGGCTAGTATAATGGTTTGTATTTTTGCTCAACTGTTTGATGCAGTGCGGAAGTGGTTTGAGCTTCAAACCGCACCAAACCGAACCGCACCCACCCCTAGTTTAAGTCGATTTACACTATCGATTTACGGTAGGGGTAATCGATATAATATAAATAATGAATTTTCATATGAAGTTATTATACCAATTTTTAGTGTGTGTTATCCCATTCATAGACATACTGAACACAACAATATTCATTTTTGTTTGTTTAAATACCTTTTTTGAACTACGTAACATTTTAATTTCTGGACTGACAGTGTTTATGTTAGTAGTCTTTGCCCACATAAATTTAAATTTGAACTAAGATACATATTTACGATCCTAAGCTCATCACCCAAATAAAAAAAAGATATATGCAAATTTGAATTTGTATTCATGCATGGATGGTTCAATATAAAACTTGGATTAGCAACAAGAAAAATAGATCCACTTATTTGTGGGGTAAAGCACGTTCACTATTCCACTCCTTTTTGAGTTTGTTCCCTATCAACTCTTCCATTCTGCCACTTTCCCCTTTTTCTTCTCTTCTTCATTTAAGGCTAGATCGTTTAGAAAAAAAAAGGAAAGAGAAACAGACAATGCTTGCTAACCTGATCGTTTAAGGAAAAAGTTTTGAATTATGTAGAACACTCGATCCCGTTTCTTCCCTACCATGTTCATTCTTCTTTTCATTTTTTTGTAAGCTTTAGCCTCCTCTTAATATAAAAAATTTCGAAATCTGTAACCATAGAACTCTCCTCCGATCTTCCTGCCACCACCACAACCTTCACACCACCGCTCGACATGACTAGACCGCCACACACATCTAACCTCCCTCACTTCACTCTATCGGCCACCGAAACCTCTCTCGACCTCCATAGCATTCAACTGCACATCGGCTCTCTACCCTCCTCTTTAAGTTTGTCATTGTTACCTTTCCCCTTTGATAAAGTCTGCCTTTGCCTTGCTATCTCATCATCCTATAGCGTTCGAAACTGCACCGCCGGAGCTACAACATTCCCAAACAAACCAACAGGTTGGACATAGGTCATTGTAGGTTCACATGTTGTCTCGGCCTATCAGACTCGCAGCTGTTGTGTTCACATATGCATTTGTGCGTGTCTGTATCCATGCACGTGTCATAACACACGATCATTGCATAAGGCTGGAATTACATTGAGTCGAGATTGTCATCGAGGTGCGTGTTTTCTCACTCACAATAACCAATATCATATTGTAATTTAATAAATTTAAATTGGTATATATGTTTTTTATTTAAATATTAAATCAATATATGAATTTTTTTAGGTGAATATTAATTGGTTGAAATGTTTATGCACATATTGACACGATATACACACTCATATACAATTTGAGATTGATATGCACACATGTGTAGGAGGTTATTTTTTAACAAATGTTGTTACACCTATGTTATCGATGTTTTATTATATTATAATATTACTGGCCATTATGATTGTTGTGAACTCATTGTTGATACCATACATGTTTGGATATATTCATTTGTGACATTATTGAAATGATATATACCAATATTTAAATTATAAATATTTCACTTGGTCTATTGAGAAAATCAAATTATAAACACGTTGGTCAAAATGAAATATTTTGTAAGTGAAATTGGTTTGATAATTAATAATAAATGATTTAATTTTTAATAGAAATTATTTTAAAAGTTTATTTTATTACTCGGCTCGATTTGTTAATAAATTGAGATTTTATGAATTATATGATAATTTATTAATAAATGATTTTGAATTTATTTATTATTTAAAACTCTATTTTTGAATCTTGATTTTACAATCAACTGAAATTGAGAATTTGAATATAATGATGTTTATAGAAGTTTATTAATTTGAATAAGGATTTTGATTTTAATATGATTTCATTAACTTGAATATCCAATTTTACGAGATTTAGGAAAATTAGATTTAAAGTGGAATTTAATTTGAATTTAATCAAAGTAAAATTTAACTTGATTTTTAGATAGGATTAATCACAATTTAGATTGAAATTTTAAATAGAGAAATTCTAAATTAATTGGAATTAAAGGTTTGGTCTTAGGTTAAATATAATACTTTGGAATATATATTTTAATTGAATTAAACGGATATTGTTGAATGAAACCAAAATTTTGAATCGAATTCTATTTTGAAATGAATTGTTGAAATGGAAACTTATATATAGGAACTAGAAATTGATAAATTTCAATTCAACTTGAAATATGAAATGTTTCAAATGTATAAACTAAGTTGATAAATAAATTTTGACTTAAATTGTGAGACTTAAAATCTTAAAGATGAAAGTAAAATTTCAATTAGAAGTAACGAAATTGGGTTATTTTAATGTTAAATATGAGATGTAACTTTTGTGCTAGTTTAATGAAATATGACGTAATTTAGGATTTAAGCTTGGAACTAATATAATGGGTTTGAATTTAAAATTTGATATTTAAGCTAAAAACGATTTAATGAAATACGTTTAAATTGGTAATTAACATTTGAACCAAAATTGACATTGATTTTTGAATCAGTAAATTCAAACTTGATTGAACTACAAATTACAAATTTCAATAATTCGAAATTAGGCTGATTAGGAATATGAAATCGAAAATGGTTTAAAGTGAATTTTGTAATTTGGATTTGGTTTCAAACGGTTTAAGAGGAAATTGTAACGACCTGTATTTTTGCGGTATATAAATAATTTATTTAATTATTTAAATAATGGTTTGGTTATTTAAAATGACCAGAATTAAATAATATTGAATATTTAATTAAAATAAATAATATAATAATATATTTAATTTCTGAGATAGTCAGAAATAGTGGAATTCACAAAATAGTGCGAATTGGATCATCTGTGATATTTAATTCAATTTAGAATTGAATTAGGATAACGAATATATTATTTGAATGACATTTTGAATGTATAATTATATTATAATTATATTATAATTAAAATCGAGCTCGAAATGGCGTGGCAGTTCGCTATTTGGCGATTTGAACTTCAACTGAATGTACACAATTTGTTTTAAATCGGATTACTATGAAACAAGAAACGTTAGGAGCTAGTGAAGTATATTTTTCTAATGGAAGAGAAAAATCGGGATTTCATTGTGTAGATTTTTGTTTATGTCCAAATCAAATTTTAGAAAAGTCGCTATGGAATTCCTTTATAATTTATAACGATATATATATATATATAAGGAATTTCAATATAAATTTGAATATCGATTCAACCAGGATTTGAATATCGAGTTGTAAATCGCTATGGAGCTGTATGATATTCTAGAGTGAATATATTTATTTTAAATATTAAATTTATTTGTTTTTAAATGTATTTAAAAGGGTTATTTAGAGCTTTAAAAATAGCTAGTTTTGCAAACAACCTCAGAATTCGACGAAACTAATTTTGTTGGATCCGCAATATTGAATTATTGTTAAATTTCAAGTTTCGTGATTTTTGAAGTCAGTATGTAGTCGTACGGGATTTTAATGTGAAAAACAGTCGATGTTCTAACGGTTAAAAATACGCTGTGTGAGCAAACGGAGTCGGAATTCGACGAAACCAGTTTCATTAGGACCGAAATGTCAAACTGTAGCTGCATGTCCAGTTTTGTGATTTTTGGATATCGTATGTGATCACAGGAATTTTAGTGGACAAATGTAAATAGCGATTGCTTAAAATAAAATACAATAATCGAGTAAAAAAATAATATACCTATCCTATATAATACCCTAAACTTTTCTAAACCTAATTCAGTTTTCCTTTGGTCAAAATAATCCGTCGTAACCTTTTTATTTCAGGAAAAACATTTTCAATCTTCTAAAATAGAAAAGAATTCAAATAAAATTCTTAAAATCATTTTATATACATGTTTGGATTCCTGCTTCACTCCTCTTCGACCTGATATCCTTTTCTTCTGGTTCGACGACTTTCTGGTTGCTCGACTATCGAACTGCGGAAATTAGGGTTGCGGTATTCTGGAATTTGGGTGAACGAGATGCAAAAGCAGTGTGATAATCAAATTCGTGAGGTAGTGTGGCACTAGTATTTAGTTTTTGTGGTATTCAGTGTAAATTTGTGTCGGTGGAATACTGGAAGGAGCTGTCGATGCATAACAGTTGGGGCCACCGAGTTCGGAGAAAAGGGTATGAGGAGGGGCGGTTTCCGAAGGGGAAGGGTAAGTGGTCTCGGTTTGGATTTTCGTGGAAGAAGTGAAGTTCGGTGGAAGCTCAAAGATGTCGAAATGGACGTGGAAGTAATACTGGAGGCTACGGGATTTTAGTCGGGGAAGAAAGAGGGGTTTTTATGGGCTTGGGCATTGTGAAAGGGTATTGGGCTTTAGGTAAAAGGATAGGCCCAAAAGGGAAATTAGAATTTAAAGTTTTTATTTAAATTATTTGTTTAATTAATAATTTAAATATATCCTTCATACATAATCAGAATTTCACAAACTAGGATCCGTTGGGATCGTACGGACGAACACTACCCAGTGGAACTGACCAGGGATGAATTGGAGCTCGTTTGGATTTATGGTGGAATTAAGCGCCTGAATCAAATCAATGACCAATTAGCGTTATTTAATGACAACCGTTCAAGGTGAGTAAATCTCACTAAGTCTATTCAATTTATATTTTTACAAAATATTTTTAGAATCTATAAATAATGTTTGTTTGCTGTGTGTTGGTTGTTTGGTTGAACTGCAAGACAATTAAATGAAAATATAGATAACGATATAGATATAAGTCGTTAATCAAATATTGATTCTGTTTAGCAGAATATTTCATAGTAAGATGAAATCGATGTTAATTTTATTGTTTAACATCTGTGGATGCAGGGAAACAGGTCGAAGGAACCCAACTGGGTTCCTCAACATTTATTTTACTGGTTTTTTTTCATATATTGTGTTATATGATGTGATATGAAATCTGTTCTTGATTTTATATGTTGAAATGATACTGATCATTGTTATATGGTATGTTAAATACCATAAGGAATACTGGAATGTTAAAAAGGAAATTTTCAATGTTATTTTGAAAAAGAAATATTTATAAAATCAAAAGATTTTATAAAAAGAAAATATTTATTTAGAAAATAAATAGATTAAAAAGAATATTTATTTGTTAATCAAATAAATAAAATTGAAGGGAAATATTTGTAAAATATTTACAAATAGAATTGAAAAAGAAATATTTGTAAACCACTTACATATAGAATTAAAAAGTGATATTTACATGAAAATAAATAGAATAGAAAGAAGAAATATTTGTAAAACAAATAGAAAAGAAAATATTTAGATTATCAAAGGAATTACTTATAAAATTAATAGATTTTATAAAAAAGGGAATTTTTTTTTAGAATAAATAGAATTATCAAAAAGGGATTTATTTTGTAAATAAATAGATTAAAAAACGAAATACTTGAAAAGTGACAAGAATTGTATAAAAGGAGAATTTTACATCTGAAATGTTTAGAGCCGTGCTTCGCACACGGGTACAACATGATATGAATTTAAATCAAAGATTTTAAATAGATTCTATTTTGACCGATAGATTGAGAAGATAAATTTATAAATAATATTTTATAAATTAAATGAAATGTTTATCATTGGACAAATAGGATATATAAGTCAGGACTTATATAGAGAAGTAAAAGTCGATTTCAACATCGATATTTGAAACTGGATATGGACGAAAAGTTAATCGGTTAGAGTTAATCGAATTAGAGTAATTAATTAGAGCTAATCGAATTAGAGCAATCAAATTAGAGTAATCGATTAGAGTTAATCGAATTAGAGTAACTGATTAGAGTTAATCAGTTAGAGTTAACCAGTTAGAGTTAATAAGACATAGTTAATCGAATTAGGATTAATTGAATATTAGTTATTCAATTAGAGTTGATCGAATATGGTTGTTTGGGATAGGGTTAGTCAAACATAGTTATTAAGGATGAGTTGCCATTTCGTACGACTTCTAGCGTAATTCGCAGTGCTGCAGATAGCCTACGGCGGTCGGATGTTTCTTGAGGGAATCAGGCGAAACCATTGTGATCGATGTGATTTAGAGTCAAGCAAATGGAGTTAAATCGAATATTAGCCATTCGAAATAAAGTTATAATAGACATAGTTATTCGAATATAAGTTAATCAAATATTAGTTATTAGATAGGAGTTAAATAAGTTGAGTTAAATAAGTCAAGTTAATCAAGTTGAGTTAATCGAGTTGAGTTAGTCAAAATGAGTTAGTCAAACCGAGTTAATCCAAACGAGTTAATCCAAAGGAGTTATTCGAAATAGTTTATTCGAATAAAATAAAGGAGTTAATCGAACATAGTTTATTCGAAAGGAGATTAATCGAATATAAATCATTCGTAGAAAGTTAATCGAATGTAAATCTTTCGAAGAGAGATTATCAAATATAGTTATTCGAAGAAAGGGTTATCGAATATAGTTTATTCGAAAAGGGTTTATCGAATAGAGATTATTTGAAAAAGAGAATTATACATTGAATTTGATTATATCGAATTCGGGAAAGTAATATTTACTTTCCATTTTTATCAAGAATTACTTATTTATTAATAAATTAGTGGTTTAGTTATTCAATTAAATTAAGGAATAAAAGTTATATTTTGAAGTTAGATATTTAAGAAGAAGGGATTATAATGCTATAGTTATAATCAACATTTTAAAATAAAGAAGTAGATTCATAAACAGAATCCGAGTTAAGTGAGGAATTTGTTAAAGATTTACAAGTTGAACTTTGTCTATTTCGAGGTTAGGAATGTTATTCAGTTAAGGTCTGAGAGGTAATTATACACTAACTTGATTGACTTCTTTTTTAACTCAGGGATGGGTAAGGTTCGATGGTGAAGGTTGATTAAGTGAATTAAGTTAATGAGTGTGATGGTTTGAATTGGCTTAGTGATGTTTTATTTAAACATCTGTTTAAACCAAATGAAGGAGTTTTGGAAATGTTTTCCAAATAAGAATCAGAAATGTTTTCTAGTATAGAAAATAAGGAATAGAGCAAATATGGAAATGTGTCCAATGATTAACAAGTATATTTTCTAAATTTAGAAAATAGGAATTTACAAATATATAGAAATGGGAAATGAATAAATTAATGATAAATTAAATTAAAAGGAGATTAATGTTGAATGTTGATTGATCGATATAATTTCCATATGGAAATAAGACCGTTGGTTGTACACCTACTTTTCTTTGATAGTTAAATCACCGACTATCGAAGTCTTGGACCATTTTTACGTCGTCGATACGGAGAGACCAGAATCAGATTCATTTTATAAAAACCACTCTGTATGGACGTTATCGTTGCGATCAAATATGATGAAAATAATTGAAGACGGAGTTATGCAAGGGCTATCCTGTTTACAGAATAGGACCTTTGGTTTGTCCAGTCCCAGGACAAACGTGAATGGACGAATGTCGGACAAAATATATCTAACAGATCGCGCAAGTTGATCTCTTCAAACGTACTTACGTTTGGTGGCGAAGGAATTCGTTTCTCTTAGCTTTATACCCATGGTATTTTTGGGGTAATCAATTTGTGATTTGGCGGGTATGACGATGTGGCATTCAAAGTAAATTGTGGTCAAATATTCCAAAAGATACGTTATGACCTCAAGCATCATCAACCGGGAAATGACAGAAATCGGGCAGGCAGCAAGGCTGAGAGAGTCGCTCCCATTAGGGTGTATATCACCTATCTAGAGAAAATCCATTTCATTCTTTTATCTATTATCGATGCTGTCCCTTTTCGGGAAACAATGGGTAGCTCCCAACCGTTGGTGGTATACATTCGGTACACACAAGTGAAATGAGTGGTCGGTCATGTGTGGGCCGGGTTGCAAGACGTTCTTGTTGAACCCAGTGTATTCGCCTCTAGAGATATACTATCGGTAGGTGGTCTCATACCTTGTCATAGTCGGAATCCAATCTCCAATAAGCGCCCGTGGTTTTTGTTTGTGTACTATATATGTAGAACGTGAGATGCAAGCGTTCTGCTAGATTATTAATTATTTGTGATTAGACATTATCATAATATTAGAGAAGTATTGATTTCCAAAATTGTTTGGGTTATCATAAGATAAAAACCGTCTGTGTTTATGTGTGGATTGGTCTTACAATTATCTTTTCTTTTGAAAAGGATTTTGAAAAGTTAAACCAAATGATTTCAGTTTACTCACACCAGTCCTATGACTGACCCACAGTTTATTTTGTTTTTGTTTTCCCTAAACTCTTGGGTGCCAAAATTTGTACGGGCAGTCAAGTAGTTCTGGTCTTTACAGATATACTCGGAGGAGCTTGAAGCAGGAGGCTTCAGAATTATATAGCTATTGCTTTTTCTGCTGTGTGTAAGTGTTGTACTCTGATAGTGTTATTGTATATATATACAATGTTTATTTCAAAGTTATGTTGTATATTATATTTTACTCGTTCCGCTATGAGATTCGTATTACTCTGATCTGGTGTTGTAGCGATCTTCTTCTTCTTCTTCTATTCTAATTTTCTATCTTATCTATTCTCACCCTCTAACTTCTTTCTATTAATGATCAGGTATTTCCGATGTCTGAATAGTCAACATGGTAGTTTTGTGTTGATTTTCGGAGTCGAAAATCCCAGTTCGTTGCAGTGGTGTCAGAGCTGAAGGTTAAGTGTTTACCTTGGCTCTGTGGCATGACTCAGTAGAGATGGGGTTAGTAATACCATAAATTGAGTTGAGTGTATATATACGAGTGAACGTGTTTGTTAGTTGATATAAAAATGGTTTTATATTGTGGGGATTTGTTGATTGAGTTGTTTATGGGTTCTGATCGATTAGTTTGATCCACTGTATCGATAGGAGTTTCTAAACACTCAAGTACGATAAACTGACACAGTATGTTTTGAAAGAGGGTAAATGAGATAATTTTACCCAAATTATATTTCGATATAAAGAAAATATTTATATTCGAATGATTATAGTATGTTGGATGTGTTGGTTGATTATGATTGAAATGGTTATATAAATAACCAATTTGAGTTTGTATAATTTAAAAGCAGATAATTAAATCTGAATTAAATTAGAATTGGAATCAAAATTCTGAAAACTGGGAGGAGTGTTTGTAAGTGGATTTGTGTTAAGTATAAGAAAATTTTAAGATCCTGGGAAATTTTAAATTTTGTTTTACAAACTTTGGAAGGTTATTTGAAATATATTTCAAAATGGAGGTGTTTAGATATGGTTTTGAAAGTTATATAGTATTGAACTCACTTCGATAGCTGGGAAATAACTCTGATGATGTCGGCCACATCATTAGCGTTCATTTTCGAGTTCTAAGTGATGGATTACTACCAAAGATTTTGTGTTAAATTGTTTTGAGAAAAGCAAGTTGTTTTGAATCCTGAAAAGGAATATTTGACTTTTGTGAAAAGCAAAGTTATTTAAAACTCCCGGGAGGGATTGGTTGAACAAAAACAAATTTAAATAGAAATTTATGAAAGCAAACTGAAATTGAAGTAGAATTGAATTATAATAATATCGAGTAGGTTGGATGGATGTCGTAAGAATTTGGAGTTGATAATGGAATTTGAGTTTAGAATGGAAAATAGGCTTAGTTATAAGCAAATTGTTGGATTTGTGGATAAAAACAGATTGGAATTTGATTGGAAATCGATTGGTAACAGATGGAAAGGATATAATGATACGCCCGACAAAAAAGTACACGTTTATTTTTATAGATTTGGTGATTTATGGGCTGATTTGGCAAGCCGCTTGGCTGTTTGATTTTCTTTTGGATTGGAGAAGGCCTAGAGAGGCGATGTGGGGTTTGAATTATTGACCGGTACAAAGGAGGTGCTGGCAAAAAATTTTGAAATTTCGGGTGTTAGAAAATTTTCAGGATTTTAGAAAATTTTCATTGGTAAGAATGAATTAATAATTTAATTGAAAATAAATTGGTTCAGTTGAAACTGAAGTTAAAGAAGTGAATAAATAAGTTCTAAGCAGTCAATATGGTTTGTTTTCTACCTTAGCAATTTCGAGGATGAAATTATATTAAGGGGGAAGAATGTAACGACCCGTATTTTTACGGTATATAAATAATTTATTTAATTATTTAAATAATGGTTTGGTTATTTAAAATGACCAGAATTAAATAATATTTAATATTTAATTAAAATAAATAATATAATAATATATTTAATTTCTGAGATAGTCAGAAATAGTGGAATTCGCAAAATAGTGTGAATTGGATCATCTGTGATATTTAATTCAGTTTAGAATTGAATTAGAATAACGAATATATTATTTGAACAGCAGTTTGAACGTATAATTATATTATAATTAAAATCGAGCTCGAAATGGCGCGGCAGTTTGCTATTTGGCGATTTGAACTTCAACTGAATGTACATGATTCGTTTTAAATCGGATTTCTGTGAAACAAAAAATGTTAGGAGCTAGTGAAGTATATTTTTCTAATGGAAGAGAAAAATTGGGATTTCATTGTGTAGATTTTTGTTTATGTCCAAATCAAATTTTAGAAAAGTCGCTATGGAATTCCTTTATAATTTATAATGATGTACATATATAAGGAATTTCAATATAAATTTGAATATCGATTCAACCGGGATTTGAATATCGAGTTGTAAATCTCAGTGGAGCTGTATGATATTCTAGTGTGAATATATATACGATAATATTTATTTTTAAATATTAAATTTAATTGTTTTTAAATATATTTATATATTTAAAAGGGTTATTTAGAGCTTTAAAAATAGCCAGTTTTGCAAACGACCTCAGAATTCGACAAAACTAATTTTGTTGTATCTGTAATATTAAATTATTGTTAAATTTCAAGTTCCGTAATTTTTGACGTCATTACATGGTCGTATGGGATTTTAATGTGAAAAACAGTCGATACTCTGACGGTTAAAAATATGCTGTGGGAGCAAACGGAGTCGAAATTCGACGAAACCAGTTTCGTTAGGACCGAAATGTCGAACTGTAGCTGCATGTCCAGTTTCGTTGATTTTGGGTATCGTATGTGATCACAGGAATTTTAGAGGACAAATGTAAACAACGATTGCTTAAAATAAAATAAAATAATCGAATAAAAAAATAATATACCTATCCTATATAATAACCTAAACTTTTCTAAACCTAATTTAGTTTTCCTTTGGTCAAAATAATCCGCCGTAACCTTTTTATTTCAGGAAAAACATTTTCGATCTTCTAAAATATAAAATAATTCAAATAAAATTCTTAAAATCATTTTATATACATGTTTGGATTCCTGATTCACTCCTCTTCGACCTGATATCCTTTTCTTCTGGTTTGACGTCTTCTGGTTGCTCGACTTTCGAACCGTGGAAATTAGGGTTGCGGTATTCTGGAATTTGGGTGAACGAGATGCAAAAGCAGTGTGATAATCGAATTCGTGAGGTAGTGTGGCACTAGTATTGGATTTTTGTGGTATTCGGTGTAAAATTGTGTCGGTGGAATACTGGAAGGAGCTGTCGGCGCATACCAGTTGGGGCCACCGAGTTCGGAGAAAAGGGTACGGGGAGGGGCGGTTTCCGAAGGGGGAAGGGTAGGTGGTCTCGGTTTGGATTTTTGTGGAAGAAGTGAAGTTCGGTGGAAGCTCAAAGATGTCGAAATGGAGGTGGAAGTAATACTGGAGGCTACGGGATTTTTGTCGGGGAAGAAAGAGGGGTTTTTACGGGCTTGGGCATTGTGAAAGGGTATTGGGCTTTAGGTAAAAGGATAGGCCCAGAAGGGAAATTAGAATTTAAAGTTTTTATTTAAATTATTTGTTTAATTAATAATTTAAATATCTCCTTCATACGCAATCAGAATTTCACAAACCAGGATCCGTTGGGATCGTATGGACGAACACTACCCAGTGGAACTGACCAGGAGTGAATTGGAGCTCGTTTGGATTTATGGTGGAATTAAGCGCCTGAATCAAATCAATGACCAATTATCGTTATTTAATGATAACCGTTCAAGGTGAGTAAATCTCACTAACTCTATTCAATTTATATTTTTAAAAAATATTTTTAGAATCTATAAATAATGTTTTTTTGCTGTGTGTTGGCTGTTTGGTTGAACTGGTAGACAGTTAATTGAAAATATAGATAACGATATAGATATAAGTCGTTAATCAAATATTGATTCTGTTTAGCAGAATATTTCATAGTAATATGAAATTGATGTTAATTTTATTGTTTAACATCTGTGGATGCAGGGAAACAGGTCGGAGGAACCCAACTGGGTTCCTCAACGTTTATTTTACTATTTTTATATATATTGTGTTATATGATGTGATATGAAATCTGTTGTTGATTTTATATGTTGAAATGATACTGATCATTGTTATATGGTATGTTAAATACCATAAGGAATACTGGAATGTTAAAAAGGAAATTTTCAATGTTATATTGAAAAAGAAATATTTATAAAATCAAAAGATTTTATAAAAAGAAAATATTTATTTAGAAAGTAAATAGATTAAAAAGAATATTTATTTGTTAATCAAATAAATAAATTGAAGGGAAATATTTGTAAAATATTTACAAATAGAATTGAAAAAGAAATATTTGTAAACCACTTACAAATAGAATTGACAAGTGATATTTATTTGAAAATAAATAGAATAGAAAGAAGAAATATTTGTAAAACAAATAGAAAAGTAAATAGTTAGGTTATCAAAGGAATTACTTATAAAATCAATAGATTTTATAAAAAAGAAATTATTTTATAGAATAAATAGAATTATCAAAAAGGGATTTATTTTGCAAATAAATAGACTAAAAAAGGAAAAACTTGAAAAGTGACAAGAATTGTATAAAAGGAGAATTTTACATTTGAAAGGTTTAGACCCGTGCTTCGCACACGGGTACAAGATGATATGAATTTAAAGCAAAGATTTTAAATAGATTCTATTCTGACCGATAGATTGAGAAGATAAATTTATAAATAATATTTTATAAATTAAATGAAATGTTTATCATTGGATAAACAGGATATATAAGTCAGGACTTATATAGAGAAGTAAAAGTCGATTTCAACACCGATATTTGAAACTGGACATGGACGAAAAATTAATCGGTTAAAGTTAATCGAATTAGAGTAATCGATTAGAGTTAATCGAATTAGAGCAATCGAATTAGAGCAACCGAATTAGAGTAATCGATTAGAGTTAATCGAATTAGAGTAATTGATTAGAGTTAATCAGTTAAAGTTAACCAGTTAGAGTTAATTAGACATAGTTAGTCGAATTAGGATTAACTGAATATTAGTTATTCAATTAGAGTTGATCGAATATGGTTATTTGGGATAGGGTTTGTCAAACATAGTTATTTAGGATGAGTTGCCATTTCGTACGACTGCTAGCGTAATTCACAGGGCTGCAGATAGCCTACGGCGGTCGGATATTTCCTGAGGGAATCAGGCGTAACCATTGTGATCGCTGCGATCTAGAGTCAAGCAAATGGAGTTAAATCGAATATTAGCCCTTCGAAATAAAGTTATAACAGACGTAGTTATTCGAATATAAGTTAATCGAATATTAGTTATTAGATAGAAGTTAAATAAGTTAAGTTCATCAAGTTGAGTTAATCGAGTTGAGTCAGTCAAAATGAGTTAATCAAATCGAGTTAATCCAAACGAGTTAGTCCAAAGTAGTTATTCGAAATAGTTTATTCGAATAAAATTAAGGGAGTTAATCGAATATAGTTTATTCGAAAGGAGATTAGTCAAATGTAAATCATTCGTAGAAAGTTAATCTAATGTAAATAATTCGAAGAGAGATTATCGAATATAGTTATTCGAAGAAAGGGTTATCGGATATAGTTTATTCGAAAAGGGGTTATCGAATAGAGATTATTCGTAAAAGAGAATTATACATTGAATTTGATTATATCGAATTTGGGAAAGTAATATTTACTTTCCATTTTTATCAAGATTTATTTATTAATTAATAAATTAGTGGTTTAGTTATTTAATTAAATTAAGGAATAAAAGTTATATTTTGAAGTTAGATATTTAAGAAGAAGGGATTATAACGCTATAGTTATAATCAACATTTTAAAATAAAGAAGTAGAATCATAAATAGAATCCGAGTTAAGTAAGGAAGTTGTTAAAGATTTACAAGTTGAACTTTTTCTATTTCGAGGTTAGGAATGTTGTTCAGTTAAGGTCTGAGAGGTAATTATACCCCAACTTGATTGACTTTGTTTTTAACTCAGGGATGGGTAAGGTTCGATAATGAAGGTTGATTAAGTGAATTAAGTTAATGAGTGTAATGGTTTGAATTGGATTAGTGATGTTTTATTTAAACATCCGTTTAAACCAAATGAAGGAGTTTTGGAAATGTTTTCCAAATAAGAATCAGAAATGTTTTCTAGTATAGAAAATATGGAATGGAGCAAATACGGAAATGTGTCCAATGATTAAAAAGTATATTTTCTAAATTTAGAAAATAGGAATTTATAAATATATAGAAATGGGAAATGAATAAATTAATGATAAATTAAATTAAAAGGAGATTAATGTTGAATGTTCATTGATCGACAGAATTTCCATCTGGAAATAAGATCGTTGGCTGTACACCTATTTTTCTTTGATAGTTAAATCACCGACTATCGAAGTCTTGGACCATTTTTACATCGTCGATACGGAGAGACCGGAATCAGATTCATTTTATGAAAACCACTATGTATGGACGTTATCATTGCGATCAAATATGATGAAAATAATTGAAGACGGAGTTATGCAAGGGATATCCTATTTACAGAATAGGAACTTCGTTTGTCCAGTCTCAGGACAAACGTGAATGGACGAATGTCTGACAAAGTATATCAAACAGATCGCGCAAGTTGATCTCTTCAAACGTACTTACGTTTGGTGGCGGAGAAATTTGTTTCTCTTAGCTTTATACCCATGGTATTTTTGGGGTAATCAATTTGTGATTTGGCTGGTATGATGATGTGGCATTCAAAGTGAATTGTGGTCAAATATTCCCAAAGATATGTTATGACCTCAAGCCTCATCAACCGGGAAATGACAGAAATCGGGCAGACAGCATGGCTAAGAGAGTCGCTCCCATTAGGGTGTATATCACCTATCTAGAGAAAATCCATTTCATTCTTTTATCTATTATCGATGCTGTCCCTTTTCGGGAAACGGTGGGTAGCTCCCAACCGTTGGTGGTATACATTCGATACACTCAAGCGAAATGAGTGGTCGGTCATGTGTGGGCCGGGTTGCAAGACGTTCTTGTTGAACCCAGTGTATTTTCCTCTAGAGATACACTATCGGCAGGTGGTCCCATACCTTGTCATAGTCGGAATCCAATCTCCAATAAGCGCCCGTGGTTTTTGTTTGTATACCATACATGTAGAACGTGAGATGCAAGCGTTCTGCTAGATTATTAATTATTTGTGATTAGACATTATCATAATATCAGAGAAGTATTGATTTCCAAAACTGTTTGGGTTATCGTAAGATAAAAACCGTCCGTGTTTATGTATGGATTGGTCTTACGATTATCTTTTCTTTTGAAAAGGATTTTGAAAAGTTAAACCAAATGATTTGAGTTTACTCACACCAGTCCCATGACTGACCCAGGGTTTATTTTGTTTTTGTTTTCCCTAAACTCTTGGGTGCCTACATTTGTACGGGCAGTCAAGTAGTTCAGGTCTTTACAGATATACTTGGAGGAGCTTGAAGCAGGAGGCTTCAGGATTATATAGCTATTTCTTTTTCCGCTGTGTGTAAGTGTTGTACTCTGATAGTGTTATTGTATATATATGCACTGTTTATTTCAAAGTTATGTTATATATATATTATATTTTACTCGTTCCGCTATGAGATTTGTATTACTCTGATTTGGTGTTGTAGCGATCTTCTTTGTCTATTCTAATTTTCTGTAACACCCCACGTCCATTAATGTCACTCACAAAGGGAATGCATTAACTTCCATGGAGGTTTTAAGTGAATATAGAACAGTAAAATTACAACAAGACAGATATAAAATAGTACTTGAAAATTCAAAAACTTTATTTCATTGTAGCAGAAGTCAAAACATGTTTGATTACATCATAACACCATATTCAATGTCAAGTACAATATCTATCTTGATAAAACAAGTACATAATCCCATTACATGAATAGCCATTAAAAAGAAAGATAACAAGCTGGACTTTACTTCAGCAGTCCAAGCTTTCCAGAAGATAAGCGATCCAACTAGACTCCACTAGAACTTGGCCCAACCTGCGGACCTGAAGGGAGAAAAGGATGGAAAAGAGGGGGTCAGACATAAAGTCTGGTGAATATGATAATTCTACAATACTATTACCAAAATAACTGGACTAAGGCATAAGCTGGAAAACAAGAAAATGTCTATGAAGAGCAGATTAAGGACATAGACAATCGCTAAAGGCAACGTTATAGGCGCTCCTAAATACTAAAGGATAAACACTATACTGCACCACACCAGTCACCCTAAAGATTCATTCCACTTAGCTTCACTTAGAAACTTTCCCAATGGCTTTACGTACCCCTAGCTGACTACATAGGTGCCGCCTGCCCCTATCTCCACTAGGTGTACCCTACTTCCCATTATTCGATCGGCTCCCTAACTCGTAGATACCCGTGCTGGCCCCACAGTGGGGTGTATCACTCCCCTAAAGTGGCAACCTGATACAACGGACATGCACGGCTTATACCTACACGATGCAACAACGTCTTACCTACCAGCCCGGGTCCACACACGCATATGAAACCCGTTGGACTTGCATTGCCACCGCTCCCTGTTTTGGCCTCTTATAGTCAAACCCAGTATGCGTGTCCCGTCCTCGACTTGGGTCGAGCCCATAAAGATACGTTTTGGGATACTGGTTGAAATGGGCCCCCACTATTTACCACAAGCATTCCACCTAAGCTTGTCCCCATTAGTCCATCCCACTTAACCCACTTAGTCATGTTCATTTACATGTGTGTTTGGTTAAGTCTAATCGTATTTCAAATGCCTCTAAAGGAAACCACCAGATTCCTCATGCCACCCAAGGCACCTACTTAACCCCCATGTCCCACCTTACATGATTATCTGGTTAAGTATTTCTTAGTTCATTAAGGCCATAACCTCATAAAGACCTCTCACATTAGACTGGCATTTATGGCAGCTGGATTTGCCGGGCGGGTCCGGGCAGTCTTACACCATAAAAGAGTCTAACCTCGTGTCTTTACAACTGTTATGCTTTAGTTTGGGCCTAGGACCTCTCACATTGGGCCGACATTTGTGACTACTGGATTTGCCGGGCGGGTCCGGGCAGGTTTACATCACAAACGGGTCCAACCTCGTGTCCTAAGCATTGATTATTAATAATAATCCACTTTCCCCCAATTTTAATAATTCCCTACTTGAATTATTAATTACTTCCAATTTTTAACAATGTCCATAATTGACTCAATTATGGACATTCATTCATGGTATGCAACATCTTACAAAATTGCACCCAATTTATTAATTCCTAATATTACCCCTACCCCACGTTTGAACGTTTATTCGCAAAATATATGTTAGACTCGAATAGCCTAACTCATAGCATAAAAGAGATTATCATAATAACAACATGTATATGTGACCAAATGAATCATAATAAGGGGTGAAACTTGCATATGTCCAACTTGCATGGATTATACATGTCATGGATCTAAAGGTGTCAACTTGTTCAAAATTCACCTAATATGATCTCAATCAATTTTCATAAACTTACATATGAACATGTGTGAATCAACATCATCTATTTTTTTTACCAACATGGTTTTATATGGGTACACCTAACTCAATAGGCAAATTCCCATAATCAAGTTTTATTTAATTATAGTTTCAAGTTTATGGGTACACCTAACCTAATAGGCAAATTCCCATAAACAAGATCCATTTAAATTAAGAAAAAAAAAAAAACAAAACTTTAAGCATGATCCAACAACATCATGATTTTTCAACATAATATAGCATGATTTATAACATGGCATAGTATGATAGTATAACATAGCTTGACATGATTCTCAACATAGCACGACATAGCATAAGAGAATTTACAACATAGCATGACATAGCATATATAATTTACATCATACGACAGCATAATAACATAATAAGAGATCCACAATATATAGAATTTACAATTACAAATCACATCACTTTCTTGTGATCCATTCATAACTGAGTCAAATTAGTTTGTAATAGTCTTGTGAGAATCATCATACTCACCAACAAAAGAAAAGAATTAGAGAAAGAGAGATCTTTTGATTTGATTTGTGTAGATTTAGTTGTAGATGATTAGGCTTCCTCTTCTTAGTTTGTGACGGCTACGCTGAACTCCATGGCAGCAGCATGACGGTAGCTTCTCTAATTTTACAAGTGATTTAGGTTTAGGGTCTACCCACTTATTTATAGATTTTAGAATGCATTTAGGCCATTAGATTTAACCTAGAAATAACCGCAGCCGTTCAGACAAGATGGGGTTTATCTTGTTGACTCAGCAATGAGTCAGAAGTGACTCAGCAAACACTCAGCATATTAATAAACTTCTATTCATGTCATAAATATATATATATATATATTCTACAATGTACATATTAGATACATCCCCCTTTACTTATTATTGTTTTTATATACATATTAGATACATCCCCTCTCTCACACACTTATTAATATTTTTATATTCATATTAGATACATCCCCTCTCTTACACACTTATTAATATTTTTATATTCATATTAGATACATCCCCTCTCTTACACACTTATTAATATTTTTATATTCATATTAGATACATCCCCTCTCTTACACACTTATTAATATTTTTATATTCATATTAGATACATCCCCTCTCTTACACACTTATTAATATTTTAGCAACTTTAGTGTTAATAGAAAATTCGGGGTGTTACATTCTCCCCTCCTTTTAGGATTTCGTCCCCGAAATCTTCAAGTCTGGAAGAATGTATATCCTACCATCCAAACGTCCATCTACTCATCCATCATACACAGGCATCCATTGTCCTTAAAAGACTTCTAATGCTTTATGATCATATGCAAGTGTGTGTACATGTCCTTACCTAATGCGAAATCAGGCGGTCTACTGATTCAGTTGACCTCCTTAATGCAAATTATGTAAGTGTCATGAATCCATTATGTATGCAAAAGATCCTAATTGCTTACATACTACTTCTATATGCGTGCACACCCATTCAACCGAATGCAGCATCCATATGATGGTACAACCATTATACATCCATTATACTAAATACATCCATATATATGCAATATGCAATATGAAGTGACTGAGCCGATCTAGTGCCTAAAGTGTGTGTATATATGCATCCACGAGCAACCACTAGCAAACACTTGCATCCATTTTGCATCCATCATACATAACATGTCTCAAACACATGTTTCAACCATAGGATTATCCTAACTAAAGGTCAAAGATACTAATGAGAGGACATACTAAAGATAAGATAAGATAAGCTAAGCGATAAAGGAGAAATTAAAAGACATACCCTCAAAAAGAAAAGGGTACAACGAACGCATCTTCTCTTCTGTCTCCCAAGTTGCGTTGCTCTCATCATTTCCCCATTGCACTTTAACCAGTCTGACCTCTCGATTCCTCAACTTTTTGATCTCCGACCCAAGAATGCATGTAGGAGCTCGTCTAATTGTTGCATCACGCTCTATTTCCACCTCTTTAAGCAAGCTCGGCTCTACCACCTCCGCGGTCTTGTGCAAACACTTCCTCAAATGTGATACATGGAATACGTCGTGTACTCCACTAAGTTTCTCAGGCAACTCCACCCTATATGCCATCTTCCCAATCTTGTTTTTTACAGGAAACGGCCCTACAAACCTTGGTGCTAATTTCCCCACGGACCCAAAGCGAACAACATTCTGTAACGGAGATACTTTGATAAAAACCATGTCCCCAATGTCAAACTCAAGATCTGTCCTCCTCTTATCAGCATACGATTTTTGCCTATCTTGTGCTGCTTTCATCCTCCTTCGAATCAACTCAATCTTCTCCGAGGTTTCCCTAACCATATCGGGCCCAAGTAGGATTTTATCGGTAGATTCCCACCAACATGTAGGCGAACGGCAAGGCCTTCCATAAAGAGCTTCGAAAGGTGCCATGCCAATACTAGACTTAAAGCTATTATTATATGCGAATTCTACTAACGGAAGGTGCTCTTCCCATGTACCCCCAAAGTCTAGGATACAAAGCCTTAAAAGATCCTCTAGAATGCGATTCACCCTCTCGGTCTGGCCGTCTGTCTGAGGATGATATGCGGTGCTCAAACATAGCTGAGTCCCTACCACCTCTTGTAAACTCTTCCAAAATTCGCTAGTAAAGATGGGGTCACGGTCGCTTACTATACTAGAAGGAATACCGTGCAAACGAACTATCTCCTTAATGTATACAGAAGCCAACCACGGAGCAGTCCTCTTACTTTTCACGGGAATAAAATGGGCGCTTTTAGTAAGTCTATCTACTATAACCCAAATCCCCGTGTTACCCTTCCTTGATCTTGGTAATCCATCCACAAAATCCATTGAGATGCTTTCCCATTTCCATAGTGGAACTTCTAATGGGTGAAGCAACCCACCGGGTTTCTTTTGTTCTGCTTTAACTCGTTGGCACACCAAGCATCTAGCGACGTACTCGGCCACATCCTTTTTCATACCGGCCCAAAAGAAAACCCGCTTCATATCTTTGTACATCTTATCCCCGCCGGGATGAATGGTCATTTTTGAGCGATGAGCATCATCAAGAATGGCCTTCCTTAAGTCTTCGTCTTGTGGTACACAAAGTCTATTATCCCTTCGTAACCAACCCTTATCGTCTAGGGTATACCTACGAAGATGGCTTGACGACTCCCCCCCCCCCTTTGAGCTTTTCTACTATCTCAACCAACTGTGGGTCGTCTCGCTGTGCCTCACCAACCCGTCCTAGAAGTGTAGGTCTAACCTCCAAGGATGCTAACAGACCGGGTACTAAGTCAACGGAGGGTCTAAAGTCAAACATAGAGATGAATTCTAAGCTTTGTCGTTCAACAAACAACGGACTCAAGGACAACCTTTTCCTACTTAAGGCGTCTGCCACCACGTTACCCTTGCCCGGGGTATATGCTATTTCAAAATCGTAGGAGGCTAAGAATTCCATCCACCGTTGCTGCCTTAAATTCAAATCCTTCTGAGAGAATAAGTATTTTAATGATTTGTGGTCAGTGAACAGTTCGAATTTCTCACCAAGAAGATAGTGACGCCAAGACTTAAGCGCGAAAACAATTGCGGCTAGCTCTAAGTCATGCGTGGGGTAATTCTTTTCATGAACCCTCAAGTGCCTTCCACCATAGGCTATTACTCTTCCCTCTTGCATGAGGACCACGCCAAGTCCCGTCCCACAAGCATCAGTATAGATGGTAAACGGTTTATTCCCGTCTGGCAGCACTAAGACTGGGGCTGAAGTTAAGGCTCTCTTTAAACGTTGGAACGAATCATCGCAATCTTTGTCCCACGTAAAAACCAGGTTCTTCTTCGTTAACTGTGTTAATGGAGCTGATATTTTTGCGAAGTCTTTGATAAACTTCCTATAATAGCCAGCCAACCCCAAGAAACTTCTTACTTCGGTTGCATTTTTAGGGACCTTCCAATCTTGGATGGCCACCACCTTTGCGGGATCCACTGCTATCCCTTCTTTGGAAACCACGTGCCCTAAGAACCGTACTTCCTTCCTCCATAAGTGACACTTAGAAAATTTTGCCTTAAGGTTATGCGCTCGAAGGGTTTCCAACACTTCCCTAAGATGTAGGGAGTGCTCTTCTTTATTCTTAGAAAAGACTAAGATGTCATCCACAAAGACTACCACAAATTTGTTAAGGTATTCCCTAAACACCCTACTCATCAAATCAACAAAATATGCAGGGGCGTTTGTCAAACCAAAGGGCATCACTAGCCATTCATAGAATCCGTCAGGAGTCCTAAAAGCAGTCTTATCTATACTATCCTCAGCCACTCTCAGTTGATGAAAGCCAGTGGCTAAGTCCAACTGCGAAAACACTGAGGCGCCAACTAACTGATCAAAGAGATCGTCAATCCTCGGCAGTGGGTGTCGGTTCTTTTTAGTAAGCTTGTTTAGTTCTCTATAGTCCATACAAAGTCTAAGAGACCCATCCGCCTTTGTGGCAAAAACTACTGGAGCACCCCACTCCGATATACTACGTCTTATGAACCCCTTCTCAAGCAACTCCTTTACTTGCTTATTGAGTTCCCTCCTTTCACGAGGAGCCATGTGGCGCACTGGCAAAGATACGGGTTTAGCATTATCCACAAGATAAATTCGAAAGTCTATCTCCCGCTTTGGAGGTAAGCCCTTGTAACGAACTGGGATTTTCGACTCCGAAAATCAATATCAACTACCGTGTTGACCATTCAGACATCGAACATTCCAGATCATTAATAGAAAGAAGTTAGAGGGTGAGAATAGATAAGGTAGAAATATTGAATAGAAGAAAAAGAAGAAGAAAATGACACAACACAGAGTCTCACATTGCAGCGGAACAAAATATAATACAGAAATAACCTTTATTGAAAGCTTTTGAAATACTTACAATATCAGAGTACATCATACCATGGGACAGTTATAATAGCCTGTTCCCATATACAACACACAGCGGAATAGTAGTAATATCATACGTCTGGACTCTTCCAGCTCGTCTCTTCATAGCAGTCGCTAACCTGAACCTGTACACTCCGGGCTAACCCGAGCATTTACAAAACACCGGGTCAGTCTGGTGAACCAGAGTGAGATAAACTCGCACAGTAATAAGGTAAATCATCCAACCATGATTTTAAAGTTCAAAATCTTTTCCAAAGAAAAGGATAATCGTAAGACCAAATCCACACATAAACACGGACGGTTTTTACCTTACGATAACCCAAAACAGTTTTGAAACCAATATCTTGTTCTGATATTATAATAATGTCTAAATACAAGTAAATATCAATTTAGTGGAACGCTTGCATCTCACGCTCCACATATATAGTATACAATCAAAACCGCGGGCGCTTATTGGAGATTGGATTCCAACTATGACAAGGTATGGGACCACCTGCCGATCGTGTATCTCTAGAGACGAATACACTGGGTTCAACAAGAACGTCTTGCAACCCGGCCCACACATGACCGACCACTCATTTCGCTTGAGTGTATCGAATGTATATCACCGACGGTTGGGATCAGCAACCGCCTCCCGAAAAGGGACAGCATTGAAATAGATTAAAGAAACAAAAGGAATTTCTCTAGATAGGTGATTATACACCCTAATGGGAGCGACCCACATAGCCATGCTGCCTGCCCGATTTTTGTCATTTCTCGGTTGATGAGGCTTGAGGTTAGAATTTCCTTTCAGCACATCTGATCGTCATTCACTTTGAATGCCACATCGTCAGATCCATCAGATATCACTAATTGACGTCCACAAAAATACTCTAGTTGGGAGCTAACCAACTAGAATACGTTTGAAGAAATCAACATACGTGGTCCTTTGGAAATACTTTGTCAGACACTCGTCCATACAAGTCATCCAGGAACAGGATGAACCGAAGGCACTCTCCTGCCGCATCCATATAGGAATCACCCCATGGATCAGTAGCGAGTAGTCCTTGCAACTCCGTGGATTTCAACCACGACAGAATCACAAACTAAATAACTCTGGTTGCAAGCCAGAGAAATTCGACAAGTAGTCCTTCCGCTTATGAAGATCCACGGTCTTCACTTGCTCCGTCTTCCATCGACATCTTCTACGTATTTGTTGGTTCGGAATGGTTTTCGAATATAAATTCGATCCCGGACTTTCTGTACCAACAGCGTATTGGCCATGATTTTTGATAGTCGGTTATTTAACTATCAAAATAAACAATCATAAAAACAAAATAAATTCATTGGTGTATTCCACAACATCACTTGGCCATTTAAAATAATATATTAATTGTAATACCAAAGATAATATATAAATGTTCTCGAATCATTTGATTGGATTCCTTAAAATAAATACCTTAAACCTTATCCAATTCCTCGTTATTCCCTTTAAAACATTTGCCACCACGATTCTTACCACATATAATTACGAGATCAGTTTACTTACCATTGAAAACAATTGTTACAAAATCTCCTTTTATTTTGTTACCACTGAAATATCATTTCCTACTCTTATTCCCCGCTTTATTTCCTTTTATTTTGAAAACTCATCATATATCGAAATTCTTCAAATAACGATTCACTATTATTTCCCGATAAAAATCTGCTTTAACAACTCCACCATCACGACTCATATTATCCTTCGACAATCCCGCAGCCGTTCAAGTTGGGGTATTTTAGTTACCTCTCAGACCTTGATCAACAACGTTCTTATCGTAAGATAATTATAAATCGTAATTCAAAAACTCATATTTGTCTTGATATCACTCTTGTACAAAAGTATGGTTTTATAAACCCTCTTGCCTTTTGAAATCTTCCTTGTTAACCACCTGGTTATTATCAATACATTAGCTTTTCAACTTTAACCCCTTTATTAGTTGGATTTTTATTTCAAATCCTAACACTCAACCTTTTTTTTTCTAAATTCAATCTTAGAAATCACCTTTTTAAATCCTTTAAATCATTTCCCTTTTAAAACTTTATTTAAAATATATATTTCAAAATCTATGTTCAGTTATAACTGATTTCCACAACTTCATTATTATCAATTCACCTGTCCGTAAATCGAACTTCATAAAACAAATTTGAAATTTTGGCCATCTGTTAGGAATTACCCAACCAACATCACAATTGGTTAATAACCAAGCAAAGGTTGAATTTGGGTTTCACAATCAACAACCAATTCTATAAGTCAATCATATGAGTTCCACAGTTTCATATCAGATAAATAATCAGTTTAACTGATAACAGTCAACCAATAATAATCCAAGCACCCAAATACGTTTATATTATAATAAACGTAACCAACAAGGTAAGTTACCTTGTTTGGAAATTATCGTTGAAAAAACGATGTTATTTTATTCAAATTAAACAACCGTTTAATTTAAATAATCGACAAAAATGTTTAACACACATCAATCCATCATCAAACAACCAACAATTAACTGCCATAACAGACAAATGATAAACCCGACTTATAATCATTTATAAGTGGGAACTGAGTGAGATTAACTCACCTGGATCTGCGTTCTGTAAACACTGCTCGTTCCAGATGAATTTCAACTCGTTCGATTCAACTCCGTTCTGTACCGTCCTGCCCATGAATACGGTTCCACTCTACTTGAATCAGCTAATTCTGATAAAATACAAATACGTTGTTCATATTTAAAATTTTATTTTATTTAACAAATAAATTCTAAATTTATTTAATTAAATAAATATTTACTTTGTTCCAGCCGGTTCCTTCATTCACTGCTTTTCTGGTTACTGCTTTGTTCCCAATCGTGACCGACGTTTCAGGACCCTGGCCGACTCGTTATAATTCCTTAACAATCCATTCATTGATGTTCACTATGATTGGGCTTCCACGGTTACATTCCAACGCAGCCCATTCTCGTCCCCTTGCTAACCCAAAACAGGCCCACTTCAAACCCTATTCAACCTTTAAAAAGTAGCCGCCACCTTTCATTATACCAGATCCTCTTTCGTTTCTTTTTTTTTTCTTTCCCGTCGAGATAAAAAAACGCTGGTGCCATAAATACTTCCAAGCGACGCTTCCTCCTCATCCGTTGATCGGAGCTCCCTCCGTGACTCCCAGATCCGGCGCCTCGGCCAGTTCTCCCCTTGGCCTGAGCCCCTTCGCTCCTAGCACCTGTAGTTCGCCCAAACAGATCCCGCCTTCAAGCGAGGTTCGGATCCTCAACGTCAGTTCTAAATCCGCCAAATCAGGTTTGCGCATCGACCTCAACTTTCCTTATATAATTTCTGTTTTAAAATTTTGTGAATACGTTGGTGGGTTGAGCGATTTATGGGGTGGAAAGATTAGAATGGGTTACTGCCATTCCTTGTAATTTTCGTGACTTTATTGAGTTTGTTGGGTCACGGATTTAACCGGTATCGAAGTGGAAAAGTAGGACATTACTAGTCTTGGCTTAGGAAGTTTGGCACTGCAGTGGTATATATAGGCAAATGAAGGAAACGATGAGATCAACGTCTATCAATAGGCCTGCGCGGCTATGTATGTTCATTTCATGCCATAGCTGTTGCATTGGTTTTCGGAAGTGAGAAGATTTGAGGTGGGAAAACACACTGTTTTTGATGGGTTGAAAACCCCAACCTGTTTGTCTCCTCAAAATAGGATAACTTAGGCCTGCTGATGCTAAAGATTTAAGGGGAAATCGTACTGTTTTGATGGATTTTGAGTTTCAAGCGTGAGTGGTCTTCTCAAATAGGTTGTGCATGATGCAAAGGGATGGCTTAGGCTCCAGACAGCTACAGAAAATAAAAGGGACTAGAGTGTACAGTAATGAAAGTAGGCATGTGTATAGATTAGGTTATTGTGAAGCTATAAATTTGTTTATTCTCTGTCTTTGATTTAGATATATGGCAAGACAGCCTTTGTATAGGTTTGTACATGAATTCGACTTTATAAATATTTGTTTACTGCTATGTGAAATCTGGATTTTCATGTTTCATTTTCCTTTTTATTAATTAACTGTCTAACTGTGAATATTGGTAGCTGTTTTAGCTACATTTTCTAGCTGTAGACTGTTCTTGGATGTATATACTTCTTTATTTCTCTTTAGCCGATTAGATTTGTCAGTAGAGAGATTTTACTGTTTCTAGAGAGGAACAATACAATACTGGAATTTATGTTTTCATATGAGTTGTTATGTCCATCATGTTTTGAAACGTACAAACAATTCTCATATATGTTGGACAACTCGATAGGTATCTGTATTCAAATTTTTATATGTTTTCTTCTTTATTTAATTTAGTACTTTGCTCTGTATTGGAATAGTTTCGGCTGGATGAGTTCATATCAGTACTAAATGTAGATGTATCTTAGCAAACAATATATGTATATAAACGTGAGGAGTTGTTCTTATTTATTCATTTGGTACGGCATTTTGCTTGTATTGTTCACGTCAGTGTAAATCCTTGCAAAAGATTTTGTAGAGGAGTACAGGGACGTCAGAGGCTATGCCCATCTTATTGTATTTTATTTTTCTCTTCTACTGTGTTTGATTGATGTAATTTGCCAAAAGAATTTTGTATATGAACATGAGAAACTGTCCTTGTCTCACTGTATATCCTTTCTTTTACTTTTTCTTTTTATTTATGTGCTGCGTCACTTTGTATGTGTGTTTTAGCAAAAGATTTTGGTGTAGGCACAAAACCGAGAGGAACTTTCTTTATCTTACTACATTTTTTTTCCATGTTCTTTATTTACTTGGTAGTTGGTACTTTGGTGTCATTGAATAGATTTGGTTGGATATTTCTTTCTTTTTTCCTCCCTTTTCCTTTGTTGGAAATGATCCGTGGTTGTCTTAGTATTAGCTGTATGGACATGATTCTAGTCACATTAGTTATGCTATGTGAGACTAAGACTAAATCAACGTTGCGCTAGAAATATTAAATTTTGCTTTGATGTCCCGTATGCTTGCTTGTACTACGACTTAGCATTTGTGAAATATTCAAATCAAACCGCTTATGGTTTTAAATGGACGGTAAAAGTCGCAGCAGCCAACTATATCCTTCGTTAATCTATAATAAGTATGTACGCCTATATAATTTATTTTCACAAAATTTATGTTATAACTAAATTCTAAGACAATTTAATTAAATAAATTATTGTCTGGAATAACATATCACTTCAGATTTAGTCAATATCGAATTATAACTCCGCATCAACAAATTCGAGTCAACCGATTTCTAATTTTTATAGAAAACCTTATTAAATATATTAAATAAACGTTGTCGTTTATTAACGATTTCCATAGCGACTATTTTAAAATTAAATTTGAACATATCTTACAATTTTTACGACGAAATTTCGAATTTTCTCTTTCATTAGAAAATTTTAATCAAACCGGTTCAATCATTTCTCGTTTCACGAAATTCCGATTTATATCGGATCCTATATCTTCAATTGAAATTCAAATCGAAAATTACGAACTACCGCGTCGCTTTCGAGCTCGTTTAAATTATATTATAAATTATAACGTTTGAACTCAAATTTAAATATTAAAATCAATAAATATTCCCATTAAAATACTTAAACAAAATTAAATATTCAAATTAAAATGGCCAAAAATCCGGGTTGTTACATTCTTCCCCCCTTAAAATAATTTTGTCCTCAAAATTGCTAAGGTAAGAAAAACGTCACAACTTATTATATTTATTTTAAATTCAATTCATTTAAAACAAAAACCAATTAAATATCAGAAATAAAAATTTCCCAAAATATTGAAAATTTTCAAACATTTTAAATTCTCAGAAAAATTCTGCGGAGTCTCCCCTGTACGGGGTGACATCTGCAATATCGCCGAAACAAATAATTTATATTCATCGACACATATGGTCGAAAAACAAAGTTCATAACCCAAAAATAATTTTTTTCGCGTAGGCGTACCTCGTGCGAGCACTATCGAGTATTTTTGCTCAACTTATTGCGATCTGCTTATCCAGAATTTATTCTCACTGCCTCTTGGAACCTGTACTCAACTCAATTAACACGTAAGTGGCTGTTACGTGCAATTTCAAATAATACTCCACTAGTCAAGCAGTATAATTCCACCAATTCCCAAGGGATTACTCAAAAAGGTATATGCAAATATAGGTCTAAATTACCTAGTTACAATTCACGGGAAATTCCATTCAAATTTTATTGTACTATAACTTTGTTTTCAATCCATTCAACTCTTCATTTAAGTTAATGAATTTCAACCAACCTGATATCCCAACCAACTCACAACAAATTCAACCAAATTGAATTTATATTCAATGTTAACATTTACTTCACCAATTTAAGTCTTATTTCACGTCCAATTACCAGATTGATTTTTCAACATTTCGTCTTATAACCCCAATCCTGATTTTTAATCCAAACACCATCACTTTAATTTATTTCGTTTTAACTTTCTTAAATTCAAATTTCAACTTCATGCTGAAATTTTCATTCACAATTATATATGTATGAAATTTTGGTTATACTAACCATTCAAATTCAAATCTCTATTTGAATTCTACTCAAGTAAATCCATCAAACCATAATATCTCAATCACTTAATAAAATTATTCCTTTTATATACAAAATTGAATTTGGGTAAAATTATTTCATTTACCCTATTAACAAAACAATATTGTGTCCATTCTCAGTCCAATGCTTTTCAACACTTGAACCGATCAACAACACAATACAAAACTTTTTCATATAAAATCAAAAAAATACGCTCTCATATGTATATACACTCAACTCGATCTAGGGTATTACCAACCCCATCTCTACCGAGTCACGCCACAGAGCCAAGGTTATTACTAAACCAATAGCTCTGATACCACTGTAACGAACTGGGATTTTCGACTCCGAAAATCAATATCAACTACCGTGTTGACCATTCAGACATCGAACATTCCAGATCATTAATAGAAAGAAGTTAGAGGGTGAGAATAGATAAGGTAGAAATATTGAATAGAAGAAAAAGAAGAAGAAAATGACACAACACAGAGTCTCACATTGCAGCGGAACAAAATATAATACAGAAATAACCTTTATTGAAAGCTTTTGAAATACTTA
This sequence comes from Allium sativum, assembly GCA_030737875.1. Classification (NCBI taxonomy): domain Eukaryota; kingdom Viridiplantae; phylum Streptophyta; class Magnoliopsida; order Asparagales; family Amaryllidaceae; genus Allium; species Allium sativum. The sequence continues at coordinate 58,440,516 of CM060917.1, forward strand.
CAATATCAGAGTACATCATACCATGGGACAGTTATAATAGCCTGTTCCCATATACAACACACAGCGGAATAGTAGTAATATCATACGTCTGGACTCTTCCAGCTCGTCTCTTCATAGCAGTCGCTAACCTGAACCTGTACACTCCGGGCTAACCCGAGCATTTACAAAACACCGGGTCAGTCTGGTGAACCAGAGTGAGATAAACTCGCACAGTAATAAGGTAAATCATCCAACCATGATTTTAAAGTTCAAAATCTTTTCCAAAGAAAAGGATAATCGTAAGACCAAATCCACACATAAACACGGACGGTTTTTACCTTACGATAACCCAAAACAGTTTTGAAACCAATATCTTGTTCTGATATTATAATAATGTCTAAATACAAGTAAATATCAATTTAGTGGAACGCTTGCATCTCACGCTCCACATATATAGTATACAATCAAAACCGCGGGCGCTTATTGGAGATTGGATTCCAACTATGACAAGGTATGGGACCACCTGCCGATCGTGTATCTCTAGAGACGAATACACTGGGTTCAACAAGAACGTCTTGCAACCCGGCCCACACATGACCGACCACTCATTTCGCTTGAGTGTATCGAATGTATATCACCGACGGTTGGGATCAGCAACCGCCTCCCGAAAAGGGACAGCATTGAAATAGATTAAAGAAACAAAAGGAATTTCTCTAGATAGGTGATTATACACCCTAATGGGAGCGACCCACATAGCCATGCTGCCTGCCCGATTTTTGTCATTTCTCGGTTGATGAGGCTTGAGGTTAGAATTTCCTTTCAGCACATCTGATCGTCATTCACTTTGAATGCCACATCGTCAGATCCATCAGATATCACTAATTGACGTCCACAAAAATACTCTAGTTGGGAGCTAACCAACTAGAATACGTTTGAAGAAATCAACATACGTGGTCCTTTGGAAATACTTTGTCAGACACTCGTCCATACAAGTCATCCAGGAACAGGATGAACCGAAGGCACTCTCCTGCCGCATCCATATAGGAATCACCCCATGGATCAGTAGCGAGTAGTCCTTGCAACTCCGTGGATTTCAACCACGACAGAATCACAAACTAAATAACTCTGGTTGCAAGCCAGAGAAATTCGACAAGTAGTCCTTCCGCTTATGAAGATCCACGGTCTTCACTTGCTCCGTCTTCCATCGACATCTTCTACGTATTTGTTGGTTCGGAATGGTTTTCGAATATAAATTCGATCCCGGACTTTCTGTACCAACAGCGTATTGGCCATGATTTTTGATAGTCGGTTATTTAACTATCAAAATAAACAATCATAAAAACAAAATAAATTCATTGGTGTATTCCACAACATCACTTGGCCATTTAAAATAATATATTAATTGTAATACCAAAGATAATATATAAATGTTCTCGAATCATTTGATTGGATTCCTTAAAATAAATACCTTAAACCTTATCCAATTCCTCGTTATTCCCTTTAAAACATTTGCCACCACGATTCTTACCACATATAATTACGAGATCAGTTTACTTACCATTGAAAACAATTGTTACAAAATCTCCTTTTATTTTGTTACCACTGAAATATCATTTCCTACTCTTATTCCCCGCTTTATTTCCTTTTATTTTGAAAACTCATCATATATCGAAATTCTTCAAATAACGATTCACTATTATTTCCCGATAAAAATCTGCTTTAACAACTCCACCATCACGACTCATATTATCCTTCGACAATCCCGCAGCCGTTCAAGTTGGGGTATTTTAGTTACCTCTCAGACCTTGATCAACAACGTTCTTATCGTAAGATAATTATAAATCGTAATTCAAAAACTCATATTTGTCTTGATATCACTCTTGTACAAAAGTATGGTTTTATAAACCCTCTTGCCTTTTGAAATCTTCCTTGTTAACCACCTGGTTATTATCAATACATTAGCTTTTCAACTTTAACCCCTTTATTAGTTGGATTTTTATTTCAAATCCTAACACTCAACCTTTTTTTTTCTAAATTCAATCTTAGAAATCACCTTTTTAAATCCTTTAAATCATTTCCCTTTTAAAACTTTATTTAAAATATATATTTCAAAATCTATGTTCAGTTATAACTGATTTCCACAACTTCATTATTATCAATTCACCTGTCCGTAAATCGAACTTCATAAAACAAATTTGAAATTTTGGCCATCTGCTAGGAATTACCCAACCAACATCACAATTGGTTAATAACCAAGCAAAGGTTGAATTTGGGTTTCACAATCAACAACCAATTCTATAAGTCAATCATATGAGTTCCACAGTTTCATATCAGATAAATAATCAGTTTAACTGATAACAGTCAACCAATAATAATCCAAGCACCCAAATACGTTTATATTATAATAAACGTAACCAACAAGGTAAGTTACCTTGTTTGGAAATTATCGTTGAAAAAACGATGTTATTTTATTCAAATTAAACAACCGTTTAATTTAAATAATCGACAAAAATGTTTAACACACATCAATCCATCATCAAACAACCAACAATTAACTGCCATAACAGACAAATGATAAACCCGACTTATAATCATTTATAAGTGGGAACTGAGTGAGATTAACTCACCTGGATCTGCGTTCTGTAAACACTGCTCGTTCCAGATGAATTTCAACTCGTTCGATTCAACTCCGTTCTGTACCGTCCTGCCCATGAATACGGTTCCACTCTACTTGAATCAGCTAATTCTGATAAAATACAAATACGTTGTTCATATTTAAAATTTTATTTTATTTAACAAATAAATTCTAAATTTATTTAATTAAATAAATATTTACTTTGTTCCAGCCGGTTCCTTCATTCACTGCTTTTCTGGTTACTGCTTTGTTCCCAATCGTGACCGACGTTTCAGGACCCTGGCCGACTCGTTATAATTCCTTAACAATCCATTCATTGATGTTCACTATGATTGGGCTTCCACGGTTACATTCCAACGCAGCCCATTCTCGTCCCCTTGCTAACCCAAAACAGGCCCACTTCAAACCCTATTCAACCTTTAAAAAGTAGCCGCCACCTTTCATTATACCAGATCCTCTTTCGTTTCTTTTTTTTTTCTTTCCCGTCGAGATAAAAAAACGCTGGTGCCATAAATACTTCCAAGCGACGCTTCCTCCTCATCCGTTGATCGGAGCTCCCTCCGTGACTCCCAGATCCGGCGCCTCGGCCAGTTCTCCCCTTGGCCTGAGCCCCTTCGCTCCTAGCACCTGTAGTTCGCCCAAACAGATCCCGCCTTCAAGCGAGGTTCGGATCCTCAACGTCAGTTCTAAATCCGCCAAATCAGGTTTGCGCATCGACCTCAACTTTCCTTATATAATTTCTGTTTTAAAATTTTGTGAATACGTTGGTGGGTTGAGCGATTTATGGGGTGGAAAGATTAGAATGGGTTACTGCCATTCCTTGTAATTTTCGTGACTTTATTGAGTTTGTTGGGTCACGGATTTAACCGGTATCGAAGTGGAAAAGTAGGACATTACTAGTCTTGGCTTAGGAAGTTTGGCACTGCAGTGGTATATATAGGCAAATGAAGGAAACGATGAGATCAACGTCTATCAATAGGCCTGCGCGGCTATGTATGTTCATTTCATGCCATAGCTGTTGCATTGGTTTTCGGAAGTGAGAAGATTTGAGGTGGGAAAACACACTGTTTTTGATGGGTTGAAAACCCCAACCTGTTTGTCTCCTCAAAATAGGATAACTTAGGCCTGCTGATGCTAAAGATTTAAGGGGAAATCGTACTGTTTTGATGGATTTTGAGTTTCAAGCGTGAGTGGTCTTCTCAAATAGGTTGTGCATGATGCAAAGGGATGGCTTAGGCTCCAGACAGCTACAGAAAATAAAAGGGACTAGAGTGTACAGTAATGAAAGTAGGCATGTGTATAGATTAGGTTATTGTGAAGCTATAAATTTGTTTATTCTCTGTCTTTGATTTAGATATATGGCAAGACAGCCTTTGTATAGGTTTGTACATGAATTCGACTTTATAAATATTTGTTTACTGCTATGTGAAATCTGGATTTTCATGTTTCATTTTCCTTTTTATTAATTAACTGTCTAACTGTGAATATTGGTAGCTGTTTTAGCTACATTTTCTAGCTGTAGACTGTTCTTGGATGTATATACTTCTTTATTTCTCTTTAGCCGATTAGATTTGTCAGTAGAGAGATTTTACTGTTTCTAGAGAGGAACAATACAATACTGGAATTTATGTTTTCATATGAGTTGTTATGTCCATCATGTTTTGAAACGTACAAACAATTCTCATATATGTTGGACAACTCGATAGGTATCTGTATTCAAATTTTTATATGTTTTCTTCTTTATTTAATTTAGTACTTTGCTCTGTATTGGAATAGTTTCGGCTGGATGAGTTCATATCAGTACTAAATGTAGATGTATCTTAGCAAACAATATATGTATATAAACGTGAGGAGTTGTTCTTATTTATTCATTTGGTACGGCATTTTGCTTGTATTGTTCACGTCAGTGTAAATCCTTGCAAAAGATTTTGTAGAGGAGTACAGGGACGTCAGAGGCTATGCCCATCTTATTGTATTTTATTTTTCTCTTCTACTGTGTTTGATTGATGTAATTTGCCAAAAGAATTTTGTATATGAACATGAGAAACTGTCCTTGTCTCACTGTATATCCTTTCTTTTACTTTTTCTTTTTATTTATGTGCTGCGTCACTTTGTATGTGTGTTTTAGCAAAAGATTTTGGTGTAGGCACAAAACCGAGAGGAACTTTCTTTATCTTACTACATTTTTTTTCCATGTTCTTTATTTACTTGGTAGTTGGTACTTTGGTGTCATTGAATAGATTTGGTTGGATATTTCTTTCTTTTTTCCTCCCTTTTCCTTTGTTGGAAATGATCCGTGGTTGTCTTAGTATTAGCTGTATGGACATGATTCTAGTCACATTAGTTATGCTATGTGAGACTAAGACTAAATCAACGTTGCGCTAGAAATATTAAATTTTGCTTTGATGTCCCGTATGCTTGCTTGTACTACGACTTAGCATTTGTGAAATATTCAAATCAAACCGCTTATGGTTTTAAATGGACGGTAAAAGTCGCAGCAGCCAACTATATCCTTCGTTAATCTATAATAAGTATGTACGCCTATATAATTTATTTTCACAAAATTTATGTTATAACTAAATTCTAAGACAATTTAATTAAATAAATTATTGTCTGGAATAACATATCACTTCAGATTTAGTCAATATCGAATTATAACTCCGCATCAACAAATTCGAGTCAACCGATTTCTAATTTTTATAGAAAACCTTATTAAATATATTAAATAAACGTTGTCGTTTATTAACGATTTCCATAGCGACTATTTTAAAATTAAATTTGAACATATCTTACAATTTTTACGACGAAATTTCGAATTTTCTCTTTCATTAGAAAATTTTAATCAAACCGGTTCAATCATTTCTCGTTTCACGAAATTCCGATTTATATCGGATCCTATATCTTCAATTGAAATTCAAATCGAAAATTACGAACTACCGCGTCGCTTTCGAGCTCGTTTAAATTATATTATAAATTATAACGTTTGAACTCAAATTTAAATATTAAAATCAATAAATATTCCCATTAAAATACTTAAACAAAATTAAATATTCAAATTAAAATGGCCAAAAATCCGGGTTGTTACATTCTTCCCCCCTTAAAATAATTTTGTCCTCAAAATTGCTAAGGTAAGAAAAACGTCACAACTTATTATATTTATTTTAAATTCAATTCATTTAAAACAAAAACCAATTAAATATCAGAAATAAAAATTTCCCAAAATATTGAAAATTTTCAAACATTTTAAATTCTCAGAAAAATTCTGCGGAGTCTCCCCTGTACGGGGTGACATCTGCAATATCGCCGAAACAAATAATTTATATTCATCGACACATATGGTCGAAAAACAAAGTTCATAACCCAAAAATAATTTTTTTCGCGTAGGCGTACCTCGTGCGAGCACTATCGAGTATTTTTGCTCAACTTATTGCGATCTGCTTATCCAGAATTTATTCTCACTGCCTCTTGGAACCTGTACTCAACTCAATTAACACGTAAGTGGCTGTTACGTGCAATTTCAAATAATACTCCACTAGTCAAGCAGTATAATTCCACCAATTCCCAAGGGATTACTCAAAAAGGTATATGCAAATATAGGTCTAAATTACCTAGTTACAATTCACGGGAAATTCCATTCAAATTTTATTGTACTATAACTTTGTTTTCAATCCATTCAACTCTTCATTTAAGTTAATGAATTTCAACCAACCTGATATCCCAACCAACTCACAACAAATTCAACCAAATTGAATTTATATTCAATGTTAACATTTACTTCACCAATTTAAGTCTTATTTCACGTCCAATTACCAGATTGATTTTTCAACATTTCGTCTTATAACCCCAATCCTGATTTTTAATCCAAACACCATCACTTTAATTTATTTCGTTTTAACTTTCTTAAATTCAAATTTCAACTTCATGCTGAAATTTTCATTCACAATTATATATGTATGAAATTTTGGTTATACTAACCATTCAAATTCAAATCTCTATTTGAATTCTACTCAAGTAAATCCATCAAACCATAATATCTCAATCACTTAATAAAATTATTCCTTTTATATACAAAATTGAATTTGGGTAAAATTATTTCATTTACCCTATTAACAAAACAATATTGTGTCCATTCTCAGTCCAATGCTTTTCAACACTTGAACCGATCAACAACACAATACAAAACTTTTTCATATAAAATCAAAAAAATACGCTCTCATATGTATATACACTCAACTCGATCTAGGGTATTACCAACCCCATCTCTACCGAGTCACGCCACAGAGCCAAGGTTATTACTAAACCAATAGCTCTGATACCACTGTAACGAACTGGGATTTTCGACTCCGAAAATCAATATCAACTACCGTGTTGACCATTCAGACATCGAACATTCCAGATCATTAATAGAAAGAAGTTAGAGGGTGAGAATAGATAAGGTAGAAATATTGAATAGAAGAAAAAGAAGAAGAAAATGACACAACACAGAGTCTCACATTGCAGCGGAACAAAATATAATACAGAAATAACCTTTATTGAAAGCTTTTGAAATACTTACAATATCAGAGTACATCATACCATGGGACAGTTATAATAGCCTGTTCCCATATACAACACACAGCGGAATAGTAGTAATATCATACGTCTGGACTCTTCCAGCTCGTCTCTTCATAGCAGTCGCTAACCTGAACCTGTACACTCCGGGCTAACCCGAGCATTTACAAAACACCGGGTCAGTCTGGTGAACCAGAGTGAGATAAACTCGCACAGTAATAAGGTAAATCATCCAACCATGATTTTAAAGTTCAAAATCTTTTCCAAAGAAAAGGATAATCGTAAGACCAAATCCACACATAAACACGGACGGTTTTTACCTTACGATAACCCAAAACAGTTTTGAAACCAATATCTTGTTCTGATATTATAATAATGTCTAAATACAAGTAAATATCAATTTAGTGGAACGCTTGCATCTCACGCTCCACATATATAGTATACAATCAAAACCGCGGGCGCTTATTGGAGATTGGATTCCAACTATGACAAGGTATGGGACCACCTGCCGATCGTGTATCTCTAGAGACGAATACACTGGGTTCAACAAGAACGTCTTGCAACCCGGCCCACACATGACCGACCACTCATTTCGCTTGAGTGTATCGAATGTATATCACCGACGGTTGGGATCAGCAACCGCCTCCCGAAAAGGGACAGCATTGAAATAGATTAAAGAAACAAAAGGAATTTCTCTAGATAGGTGATTATACACCCTAATGGGAGCGACCCACATAGCCATGCTGCCTGCCCGATTTTTGTCATTTCTCGGTTGATGAGGCTTTAGGTTAGAATTTCCTTTCAGCACATCTGATCGTCATTCACTTTGAATGCCACATCGTCAGATCCATCAGATATCACTAATTGACGTCCACAAAAATACTCTAGTTGGGAGCTAACCAACTAGAATACGTTTGAAGAAATCAACATACGTGGTCCTTTGGAAATACTTTGTCAGACACTCGTCCATACAAGTCATCCAGGAACAGGATGAACCGAAGGCACTCTCCTGCCGCATCCATATAGGAATCACCCCATGGATCAGTAGCGAGTAGTCCTTGCAACTCCGTGGATTTCAACCACGACAGAATCACAAACTAAATAACTCTGGTTGCAAGCCAGAGAAATTCGACAAGTAGTCCTTCCGCTTATGAAGATCCACGGTCTTCACTTGCTCCGTCTTCCATCGACATCTTCTACGTATTTGTTGGTTCGGAATGGTTTTCGAATATAAATTCGATCCCGGACTTTCTGTACCAACAGCGTATTGGCCATGATTTTTGATAGTCGGTTATTTAACTATCAAAATAAACAATCATAAAAACAAAATAAATTCATTGGTGTATTCCACAACATCACTTGGCCATTTAAAATAATATATTAATTGTAATACCAAAGATAATATATAAATGTTCTCGAATCATTTGATTGGATTCCTTAAAATAAATACCTTAAACCTTATCCAATTCCTCGTTATTCCCTTTAAAACATTTGCCACCACGATTCTTACCACATATAATTACGAGATCAGTTTACTTACCATTGAAAACAATTGTTACAAAATCTCCTTTTATTTTGTTACCACTGAAATATCATTTCCTACTCTTATTCCCCGCTTTATTTCCTTTTATTTTGAAAACTCATCATATATCGAAATTCTTCAAATAACGATTCACTATTATTTCCCGATAAAAATCTGCTTTAACAACTCCACCATCACGACTCATATTATCCTTCGACAATCCCGCAGCCGTTCAAGTTGGGGTATTTTAGTTACCTCTCAGACCTTGATCAACAACGTTCTTATCGTAAGATAATTATAAATCGTAATTCAAAAACTCATATTTGTCTTGATATCACTCTTGTACAAAAGTATGGTTTTATAAACCCTCTTGCCTTTTGAAATCTTCCTTGTTAACCACCTGGTTATTATCAATACATTAGCTTTTCAACTTTAACCCCTTTATTAGTTGGATTTTTATTTCAAATCCTAACACTCAACCTTTTTTTTTCTAAATTCAATCTTAGAAATCACCTTTTTAAATCCTTTAAATCATTTCCCTTTTAAAACTTTATTTAAAATATATATTTCAAAATCTATGTTCAGTTATAACTGATTTCCACAACTTCATTATTATCAATTCACCTGTCCGTAAATCGAACTTCATAAAACAAATTTGAAATTTTGGCCATCTGCTAGGAATTACCCAACCAACATCACAATTGGTTAATAACCAAGCAAAGGTTGAATTTGGGTTTCACAATCAACAACCAATTCTATAAGTCAATCATATGAGTTCCACAGTTTCATATCAGATAAATAATCAGTTTAACTGATAACAGTCAACCAATAATAATCCAAGCACCCAAATACGTTTATATTATAATAAACGTAACCAACAAGGTAAGTTACCTTGTTTGGAAATTATCGTTGAAAAAACGATGTTATTTTATTCAAATTAAACAACCGTTTAATTTAAATAATCGACAAAAATGTTTAACACACATCAATCCATCATCAAACAACCAACAATTAACTGCCATAACAGACAAATGATAAACCCGACTTATAATCATTTATAAGTGGGAACTGAGTGAGATTAACTCACCTGGATCTGCGTTCTGTAAACACTGCTCGTTCCAGATGAATTTCAACTCGTTCGATTCAACTCCGTTCTGTACCGTCCTGCCCATGAATACGGTTCCACTCTACTTGAATCAGCTAATTCTGATAAAATACAAATACGTTGTTCATATTTAAAATTTTATTTTATTTAACAAATAAATTCTAAATTTATTTAATTAAATAAATATTTACTTTGTTCCAGCCGGTTCCTTCATTCACTGCTTTTCTGGTTACTGCTTTGTTCCCAATCGTGACCGACGTTTCAGGACCCTGGCCGACTCGTTATAATTCCTTAACAATCCATTCATTGATGTTCACTATGATTGGGCTTCCACGGTTACATTCCAACGCAGCCCATTCTCGTCCCCTTGCTAACCCAAAACAGGCCCACTTCAAACCCTATTCAACCTTTAAAAAGTAGCCGCCACCTTTCATTATACCAGATCCTCTTTCGTTTCTTTTTTTTTTCTTTCCCGTCGAGATAAAAAAACGCTGGTGCCATAAATACTTCCAAGCGACGCTTCCTCCTCATCCGTTGATCGGAGCTCCCTCCGTGACTCCCAGATCCGGCGCCTCGGCCAGTTCTCCCCTTGGCCTGAGCCCCTTCGCTCCTAGCACCTGTAGTTCGCCCAAACAGATCCCGCCTTCAAGCGAGGTTCGGATCCTCAACGTCAGTTCTAAATCCGCCAAATCAGGTTTGCGCATCGACCTCAACTTTCCTTATATAATTTCTGTTTTAAAATTTTGTGAATACGTTGGTGGGTTGAGCGATTTATGGGGTGGAAAGATTAGAATGGGTTACTGCCATTCCTTGTAATTTTCGTGACTTTATTGAGTTTGTTGGGTCACGGATTTAACCGGTATCGAAGTGGAAAAGTAGGACATTACTAGTCTTGGCTTAGGAAGTTTGGCACTGCAGTGGTATATATAGGCAAATGAAGGAAACGATGAGATCAACGTCTATCAATAGGCCTGCGCGGCTATGTATGTTCATTTCATGCCATAGCTGTTGCATTGGTTTTCGGAAGTGAGAAGATTTGAGGTGGGAAAACACACTGTTTTTGATGGGTTGAAAACCCCAACCTGTTTGTCTCCTCAAAATAGGATAACTTAGGCCTGCTGATGCTAAAGATTTAAGGGGAAATCGTACTGTTTTGATGGATTTTGAGTTTCAAGCGTGAGTGGTCTTCTCAAATAGGTTGTGCATGATGCAAAGGGATGGCTTAGGCTCCAGACAGCTACAGAAAATAAAAGGGACTAGAGTGTACAGTAATGAAAGTAGGCATGTGTATAGATTAGGTTATTGTGAAGCTATAAATTTGTTTATTCTCTGTCTTTGATTTAGATATATGGCAAGACAGCCTTTGTATAGGTTTGTACATGAATTCGACTTTATAAATATTTGTTTACTGCTATGTGAAATCTGGATTTTCATGTTTCATTTTCCTTTTTATTAATTAACTGTCTAACTGTGAATATTGGTAGCTGTTTTAGCTACATTTTCTAGCTGTAGACTGTTCTTGGATGTATATACTTCTTTATTTCTCTTTAGCCGATTAGATTTGTCAGTAGAGAGATTTTACTGTTTCTAGAGAGGAACAATACAATACTGGAATTTATGTTTTCATATGAGTTGTTATGTCCATCATGTTTTGAAACGTACAAACAATTCTCATATATGTTGGACAACTCGATAGGTATCTGTATTCAAATTTTTATATGTTTTCTTCTTTATTTAATTTAGTACTTTGCTCTGTATTGGAATAGTTTCGGCTGGATGAGTTCATATCAGTACTAAATGTAGATGTATCTTAGCAAACAATATATGTATATAAACGTGAGGAGTTGTTCTTATTTATTCATTTGGTACGGCATTTTGCTTGTATTGTTCACGTCAGTGTAAATCCTTGCAAAAGATTTTGTAGAGGAGTACAGGGACGTCAGAGGCTATGCCCATCTTATTGTATTTTATTTTTCTCTTCTACTGTGTTTGATTGATGTAATTTGCCAAAAGAATTTTGTATATGAACATGAGAAACTGTCCTTGTCTCACTGTATATCCTTTCTTTTACTTTTTCTTTTTATTTATGTGCTGCGTCACTTTGTATGTGTGTTTTAGCAAAAGATTTTGGTGTAGGCACAAAACCGAGAGGAACTTTCTTTATCTTACTACATTTTTTTTCCATGTTCTTTATTTACTTGGTAGTTGGTACTTTGGTGTCATTGAATAGATTTGGTTGGATATTTCTTTCTTTTTTCCTCCCTTTTCCTTTGTTGGAAATGATCCGTGGTTGTCTTAGTATTAGCTGTATGGACATGATTCTAGTCACATTAGTTATGCTATGTGAGACTAAGACTAAATCAACGTTGCGCTAGAAATATTAAATTTTGCTTTGATGTCCCGTATGCTTGCTTGTACTACGACTTAGCATTTGTGAAATATTCAAATCAAACCGCTTATGGTTTTAAATGGACGGTAAAAGTCGCAGCAGCCAACTATATCCTTCGTTAATCTATAATAAGTATGTACGCCTATATAATTTATTTTCACAAAATTTATGTTATAACTAAATTCTAAGACAATTTAATTAAATAAATTATTGTCTGGAATAACATATCACTTCAGATTTAGTCAATATCGAATTATAACTCCGCATCAACAAATTCGAGTCAACCGATTTCTAATTTTTATAGAAAACCTTATTAAATATATTAAATAAACGTTGTCGTTTATTAACGATTTCCATAGCGACTATTTTAAAATTAAATTTGAACATATCTTACAATTTTTACGACGAAATTTCGAATTTTCTCTTTCATTAGAAAATTTTAATCAAACCGGTTCAATCATTTCTCGTTTCACGAAATTCCGATTTATATCGGATCCTATATCTTCAATTGAAATTCAAATCGAAAATTACGAACTACCGCGTCGCTTTCGAGCTCGTTTAAATTATATTATAAATTATAACGTTTGAACTCAAATTTAAATATTAAAATCAATAAATATTCCCATTAAAATACTTAAACAAAATTAAATATTCAAATTAAAATGGCCAAAAATCCGGGTTGTTACAGCCCTTCACCTCCTCAAACACATCCGGATATTCCCGGACCACTTCTACCGATCGCAGGTTCTCTACAGACGCGTCAAGCGATTCAAGATAACTTAGCATAACGGAATTTATGGGATTACAAAAGATGTCGAGAGCATTACCAAGGCGAGTCACAAGCCTAACTACTCTCCTTTCACAATCAAGAATGGCCCTATTTCTAGACAACCAATCCATTCCTAAAATTAGCCCATAGCCCGTGAAGCCCAATACATAAGCATCACATCTAAATTCAACGCTAAGTATAGAGATTTTCAAATCCAAACATATCATGGTCAAATGAGCCGAACCCCTAATTGGATTTGAAACGACCAGGGGATCCTCTACTAAACTGGTGTTCAAGTGCAGTGATTCAACTAATGATGCAGAGATAAACGAATGAGATGCGCCAGAATCGAATAAGGTACGGACAGGATGATCAAACAGAAAAACTAAGCTTTCAACAGAAATTGTTCTACCTCTTTCTTGCAGCGGTGGGGCCGCAATAGCCTGAACTTGCCCCCTTGCCTGCCCTGGTGCCATAAGAGCCTGCACCTGTCCTCCCGAGGTAGACCCTGCCCTCTGCCCCTTCTTTGGACAGTCCTTCACTAAATGTCCCGCATCTCCACAATGAAAACAACCAGTCTTCTTTTTCTTTCTACAATCTTTGCTGAGATGGCCAGGCGTCCCACAATTGAAGCATTTCTTCTTCCCTTTGCCATTATTGTTTTTACCACCCTTCTTATTTTGCTGTTGGGGTTTCTTCTGATCCCCTTTCTTTTCAACTGCCTTATCCTCATGCATAAGTGCCATTTCTACTAGCTTTTTAAAGGTGTCTCCCATAGGGATGTGGGTCATAGCCAACCCTTGCAACGGTTCATTCAAGCCTCTAACGAACCTCAAAGCTTTCTTCTCTGGCGTGTTCACCAACTCCAAGCCAAACCTTGCTAACTGATTAAATTTATTGACATATTCCTTTACTGATGAGCTCCCTTGCTTTAGTGCCAGGAATTTTTCCATATTTAAGTTCTCCTCTGCCCTTGAAAGAAACTTTGCCTCAAACCTTCGTCTGAAATCCGCCCATGAATCAACTGGACGTTCCCCGTTAGTGACCTCCCACCAAAACGAGGCCTCTCCCTTCATTAACCAAGCAGCTAAACGGACTTTCCTCCCATCTTCCACTTCAAAGATATCCAACAATTCCTCAGTCTCCTTAAGCCAATCTCTGGCCTCCACAAACGTCTCAGTCCCTTGAAAAGTTTTTCCTCCCATAGCCTTGAATTCCTTGCACGTCTTTGCAAAAGTGTCAACACGAGGAGGAGGAGGAGGAATGGGTGCAACTAGGGGTGGAGGAGTATCCGCTGGGCCTGCAGTGGTGGCCCTAGCCTCCAAGTATCTCCTAAACCACCCTGGAATCGTCACACCTTCTGGGAGATTAAGATCTTCAGCCATGCTGAAACGAAAAAGGAAAGATTCAAAATGGAGAATTCGAAAGATAAAGATAAGGATGTGGCTATTTGGGATTATGTTTTTCATAAAAACTCTCTTTAAATAACATGTTTTTTTTTTTTTTTTTGAAAGCACTTCTTCCAAAAATACTTTAGAAAAAAATATTTTTCTAAATTTTTTTTTTATCTGTTCTGGTAACCTTATGCTCTGATACCACGTGTAACACCCCACGTCCATTAATGTCACTCACAAAGGGAATGCATTAACTTCCATGGAGGTTTTAAGTGAATATAGAACAGTAAAATTACAACAAGACAGATATAAAATAGTACTTGGAAATTCAAAAACTTTATTTCATTGTAGCAGAAGTCAAAACATGTTTGATTACATCATAACACCATATTCAATGTCAAGTACAATATCTATCTTGATAAAACAAGTACATAATCCCATTACATGAATAGCCATTAAAAAGAAAGATAACAAGCTGGGCTTTACTTCAGCAGTCCAAGCTTTCCAGAAGATAAGCGATCCAACTAGACTCCACTAGAACTTGGCCCAACCTGCGGACCTGAAGGGAGAAAAGGATGGAAAAGAGGGGGTCAGACATAAAGTCTGGTGAATATGATAATTCTACAATACTATTACCAAAATAACTGGACTAAGGCATAAGCTGGAAAACAAGAAAATGTCTATGAAGAGCAGATTAAGGACATAGACAATCGCTAAAGGCAACGTTATAGGCGCTCCTAAATACTAAAGGATAAACACTATACTGCACCACACCAGTCACCCTAAAGATTCATCCCACTTAGCTTCACTTAGAAACTTTCCCAATGGCTTTACGTACCCCTAGCTGACTACATAGGTGCCGCCTGCCCCTATCTCCACTAGGTGTACCCTACTTCCCATTATTCGATCGGCTCCCTAACTCGTAGATACCCGTGCTGGCCCCCACAGTGGGGTGTATCACTCCCCTAAAGTGGCAACCTGATACAACGGACATGCACGGCTTATACCTACACGATGCAACAACGTCTTACCTACCAGCCCGGGTCCACACACGCATATGAAACCCGTTGGACTTGCGTTGCCACCGCTCCCTGTTTTGGCCTCTTATAGTCAAACCCAGTATGCGTGTCCCGTCCTCGACTTGGGTCGAGCCCATAAAGATATGTTTTGGGATACTGGTTGAAATGGGCCCCCACTATTTACCACAAGCATTCCACCTAAGCTTGTCCCCATTAGTCCATCCCACTTAACCCACTTAGTCATGTTCATTTACATGTGTGTTTGGTTAAGTCTAATCGTATTTCAAATGCCTCTAAAGGAAACCACCAGATTCCTCATGCCACCCAAGGCACCTACTTAACCCCCATGTCCCACCTTACATGATTATCTGGTTAAGTATTTCTTAGTTCATTAAGGCCATAACCTCATAAAGAACTCTCACATTAGACTGGCATTTATGGCAGCTGGATTTGCCGGGCGGGTCCGGGCAGTCTTACACCATAAAAGAGTCTAACCTCGTGTCTTTACAACTGTTATGCTTTAGTTTGGGCCTAGGACCTCTCACATTGGGCCGACATTTGTGACTACTGGATTTGCCGGGCGGGTCCGGGCAGGTTTACATCACAAACGGGTCCAACCTCGTGTCCTAAGCATTGATTATTAATAATAATCCACTTTCCCCCAATTTTAATAATTCCCTACTTGAATTATTAATTACTTCCAATTTTTAACAATGTCCATAATTGACTCAATTATGGACATTCATTCATGGTATGCAACATCTTACAAAATTGCACCCAATTTATTAATTCCTAATATTACCCCTACCCCACGTTTGAACGTTTATTCGCAAAATATATGTTAGACTCGAATAGCCTAACTCATAGCATAAAAGAGATTATCATAATAACAACATGTATATGTGACCAAATGAATCATAATAAGGGGTGAAACTTGCATATGTCCAACTTGCATGGATTATACATGTCATGGATCTAAAGGTGTCAACTTGTTCAAAATTCACCTAATATGATCTCAATCAATTTTCATAAACTTACATATGAACATGTGTGAATCAACATCATCTATTTTTTTTACCAACATGGTTTTATATGGGTACACCTAACTCAATAGGCAAATTCCCATAATCAAGTTTTATTTAATTATAGTTTCAAGTTTATGGGTACACCTAACCTAATAGGCAAATTCCCATAAACAAGATCCATTTAAATTAAGAAAAAAAAAACATAACTTTAAGCATGATCCAACAACATCATGATTTTTCAACATAATATAGCATGATTTATAACATGGCATAGTATGATAGTATAACATAGCTTGACATGATTCTCAACATAGCACGACATAGCATAAGAGAATTTACAACATAGCATGACATAGCATATATAATTTACATCATACGACAGCATAATAACATAATAAGAGATCCACAATATATAGAATTTACAATTACAAATCACATCACTTTCTTGTGATCCATTCATAACTGAGTCAAATTAGTTTGTAATAGTCTTGTGAGAATCATCATACTCACCAACAAAAGAAAAGAATTAGAGAAAGAGAGATCTTTTGATTTGATTTGTGTAGATTTAGTTGTAGATGATTAGGCTTCCTCTTCTTAGTTTGTGACGGCTACGCTGAACTCCATGGCAGCAGCATGACGGTAGCTTCTCTAATTTTACAAGTGATTTAGGTTTAGGGTCTACCCACTTATTTATAGATTTTAGAATGCATTTAGGCCATTAGATTTAACCTAGAAATAACCGCAGCCGTTCAGACAAGATGGGGTTTATCTTGTTGACTCAGCAATGAGTCAGAAGTGACTCAGCAAACACTCAGCATATTAATAAACTTCTATTCATGTCATAAATATATATATATTTTCTACAATGTACATATTAGATACATCCCCCTTTACTTATTATTGTTTTTATATACATATTAGATACATCCCCTCTCTCACACACTTATTAATATTTTTATATTCATATTAGATACATCCCCTCTCTTACACACTTATTAATATTTTTATATTCATATTAGATACATCCCCTCTCTTACACACTTATTAATATTTTTATATTCATATTAGATACATCCCCTCTCTTACACACTTATTAATATTTTTATATTCATATTAGATACATCCCCTCTCTTACACACTTATTAATATTTTAGCAACTTTAGTGTTAATAGAAAATTCGGGGTGTTACATTTTCTATCTTATCTATTCTCACCCTCTAACTTCTTTCTATTAATGATCAGGTATTTCCGATGTCCGAATAGTCAACATGGTAGTTTTGTGTTGATTTTCGAAGTCGAAAATCCTAGTTCATTACAAAAATAAACTATTTATTTTAAAATATTATATTTAAATTGTTTTAAATTATTGTTATTTTATATTAGACTATTTCCCTTAAGTCTAGTAATAACTATTTTTAGTTTAACGATTGTTTTTAAATTTACTATTATATATGTCAACTATCTTGAATAAAATGTTTTAGTTTCAATCCAAGAGGCCGAGCCAAAATTATTTGAATATAAATTTCATTTCAATAATAAAAATTGTGATACAATAGTCTACAATTGGAATTTGGATTTGATAAGCACTACAATGGAAATAGTATTTTACAATTCTTTGAAACATTGTTTTAACACTTCAATAACATTTAGCATAACGTTATCATATCCATAGTTGCAAAATATTTTACTTTTACAACAATATGTTGCATACCACATTGTAGCTCATTGTAACAACCCGTAAAATCAAAACCAATTTAAAATTTTTATTTTGGCAATTTTAATGAATTTTGAATATTTAAAATGATTTATTTTTAAAAAATAACGACTAGAAATTTATTTTGAATAGAATTAGAACGTATAAATTCTTTTAAATCGAAGTTAGAACGTAAATATTTATTTTAATTATAAAAGGAATTGGAAATGGCGCAGTAGTTTGAAAATTCGATTTCAAATTTCAAATGAATGTACAGGATTCAAATAAACCAGATTTTAGTAAAACTAGAAATATTTGAACTTGTTTGAAAATATCTTTCCAACGAATCTGAAAAATCTAGATTTCATAGCAGGAATAAAAAGTTATATCCAGTTGAAAATTCAGAATAGTCGCTATGGAAATATAGCACTTAAAAATAGCGATTTTGCTAATGACCTCCGTTTTTTATGGGACCACTTTTGTTGGATCTGGAATGTCAAATTATTGCTAGATTCCAATTTTCATAATTTTTGGAATTAATATGTGAGTGTGGTGAATTTAAATGTGTTTGTCATTTTAGTTTGAATTGGATCGACCAGAAATTGACCATTTTTCAAACGGTCTCCAAATTCAACAAAATTAATTTTGTTACGACCGTATCGTCAAAACATAGTCAGATTTATTTTTCTGGAATTTTTGGAGTCCGTATGTGGCCCGGGTAGATTAAAATGTACGTCAAAATCAATTTTGAATGTTAAATTGATATATATTTTAAATTTGACAAAAACTAATCGAAACGGTTGAATTGGCTTGCGGGACATATCCCATTACGTTCGAAATGGGGAAAATTAGCTAGGGGTGGCAGTCGTTGGATTTAAATCTGAGTTCGTATACAAAATCTACATTTAAGTGAGAAAGAAAAAAATAAAATAAAAAAATATTCATATAAAGGGCGGAACCCTAATTCTCGTTTACAACAGAACCCGCCCCTTTCTGAAATTAAACCCCGTCGCCCCACTGGAAGCCGCCGCCGCACCAGAACCTCAGTCGCCCACCTCCGATGACTGCGCCGTCGCCTTCCCTTGACATCGCCATGCCCTCTCCTCTTCAATCCCTACTACTCCAGCCCCCAATTCGAAATCCCCAAGCCCTAAACTCCTTTTTACCGCTGCTACGGCGACCTACACCTCCACCATCGACCGCCAGTCACCCACACCAACATCGCCGCGCGTCTTTTCCCCTCCTCCTTCTTCGGACAACCGCTGTGAGTTGTTATTTTAATTATTTTGTTTCCTTTTTAGGAAGTTAATTTAGTTAAATTAGTAATTAAATATTGTTTTAAAATCTAATTTTACACATATATTAATTAGCAGCATTTTAAAATGTAATTTATATTTATAAAAATATAAATAGATTAGTATTTTAAAAATATGATCTTTATGTTAAAAGAATACTATAAAGTTATGATTTTTTTACATTAAAGTTATGACTTTTAATATCATAAAGGTTAGATTCTTAATTTAGTAAAGGTTAGATTTTTAATTTAGGAAAAGCTTAGATTTTTAAAATAGAAAAGGATTGGATTTTCATTAATCTAAAATTTGGATTTTCATTTATATGAATGGAATATATAAAAATATTATTTTTATATAAGTAGCGAATTGAAAATATGATTTTTATATAAAAGAGAATATAAAAATATTATTTTTATATAAGTATTGAATTAAAAATATGATTTTTATATAAAATAGAATATAAGAATATTACTTTTATATAAGCAGCGAATTAAAAATATGATTTTTATATAAGAGAGAATATAAAAATATTATTTCTACATAAGTAGCAAATTAAAAATATGATTTTTATATAAAAGAGAATATAGAAATATTATTTTTATATAAGTAGCAAATTAAAAATATGATTTTTATATATGTAGCATTGAAATAACAATGTGAATTTTAATATAAAAATCGTGTGAAACAGATTGCGATGGAACCGACGGAAATCAAATCCCAATCCGAATCGTTCAAAAATAAGGAATGGAGGAGTGGATCCCAAAGGTGAGAACTCCTCACTAAAATTTCTTGTATAGTTATTTATTTCATAACTGCATATATGAACTGCTCCCCGTCGTCCACAGACCATGGACGACTTATTTGATTGTGTTATGTATTATTTTTCCGCTACATTGTAATTTAAATCTCTGATATTTATCAATTGTAAATTGTTTGTTCATACTCTCTCTATTCTTGTACTCTGATGTAAATTGTAATAATAAGTAATGAAATATTCTTTTGTTTGTGTTCTGATTTGTCGTGTTCTTAGACAATCCGTTCTTTCTCCTCTCTTCGAAGACTGGGGAAGTTCGGGTCGTTACATTAGGTATCAGAGCTTTGGTTTACAGAGCTCGAGAACAAGACACATTAGAACCGAAGGAAAGAATTCGTCAGAGATTGGATTAGTAATATCCAACGAGAATGACTCGTTAGAGATGGATCGGTAGTATCCTAGAACGAGTATGAAGAGCGTTATTTTAAACAAATAAAAGTGAAAACAAAATTTATTTTGAAATTTTAAATCTTATTATTCGTATTTGAATATTTTATTTTAAATTGATTTTGGACAATCGAGTATATAAAGATTTTACATATACGTCTCGCGAACGTATATTTGATGTTTCAAATATACTGGATTGATATAGAATCACACTCTAGTCGCCCGGAGACGGTCCTGATGATTACTGTAGTATTATCAGTATTTATGTTCGAGTTTCGAAAGTGGGATATCTATATATTTTCAATTGACTGGTGTGAGAACCAAAACTTAGATAGGGTCTATAGTTGTGATTTGGCATCAAAAATGGATTTTTAGTATATATATAACAATTTATGAATTTGAAACGTTAATCAACAAACTGATTGCTGGGTGTGCCATTTGATTATTAGTTTAACTAATAAAATTGTTGAACCCAATGGGAAAATTTAGCCAAATTGTGTCAAATGTTGAACTGAATTGAAAATTTATTGAAACTGCATACATCTATACATGTATATAATGAACAGGTCATAACAGGGAAACTAAGAAGAATTGTATGCCCGACAAATAGGTACGTGTTTACTAATTTTCTTTTTCTTTTAAATAGTTTATGAGCCTAAGGCTGGCCGCTTGGCATTTTATTTTTATTTTAAAGAGTTTATGAGCCTAAGGCTGGCCGCTTGGCATTTTCTTTTTCTTTTAAAGAGTTTATGATCCTAAGGCTGGCTGCTTGGCATTTTCTTTTTCTTTCAAATAGTTTATGAGCCTTTGGCTGGTCGCTTGGCATTTTCTTTTTCTTTTAAAGAGTTTATGAGCCTAAGGCTGGCCGCTTGGCATTCTCTTTTTCCTTTGGATGGATGAGGGCCCTGTGAGGCTAGTTGAGGTTTTAAATGTCTCCCCGTACAAAGGAGGTTATGGCGAAATTTTTCAAAAAATTAGGGTGTTAGCCAAATTTTTGAAAAATTTGAAAATTCTTGGAAACTGAAAAGTTGAAGAACTTAAGCCATAATGAAAATAATGAAAGTTGAGTTGGTTAGTTAAACAACTTTCAGCTTCTTTCCTTTTCGAGGATGAAAAGATTTTAAGTGGGGGAGAATGTAATGACCCGGAAAATCAGACCAATTTAAAATTTTTATTTCAGCAATTCTAATGAATTTTGAATATTTAAAATGAATTATTTTAAATAATAACGACTAGAAATTTATTTTGAATAAAATTAGAGCGTATAAATTCATTTAAATCAAATTTAGAATATAAATATTTATTTTAATTATAAAAGGAATTGGAAATGGCGCGGTTGTTTAAAAATTCGATTTCGAATTTCAAATGATTGTACAGGCTTAAAAATAAACCGGATTTTAGTAAGGGTGCGTTTTTTAGAGGTCCCTATTAAGTTTCAAAATATAAAAAAAAACCCGGTCATAAACTTATTGTAAATTAGGTCCCCGTTTTCAAAACTTATAAAATAATAATTAAAAAAATAAAAAAAAATCGTAAATTAGTAATAAAATATATTACGCATTATAAAAAAATTCAGTTCAAAAAACAACAAAAATAATGTCAGAAAGAAGAAAACAGCAAAAAAACAGAAAAAACTGCAGTTAAATGCATAATATTATGCACCTTTTTGATTTTATTGCATGCATATATGCAATTATTGCAGTTCTTCCAGCGGATAGATTTAACATAATTTTTCAGTTCATTTTTATTTGCATCCAAATGTGCAAATTTTTCAAAAAATGCACACATGTGTGCAACATTTTTATAGGATAAAAAGTAGGGACCTAATTTATAAAAAAAAAAAAAACAAAGTTCTGAAAATTTTTAAACCCGCCCCCTATTTTATTTTTTCCGCCTTTTTGTATTTTTTTTAAAAAAATGTGCGTACGTTCATTAAAAAAAAATCTAAAATATGGAAATAATGTCAGGAATCTACGGAAATCGAAAAAAAATAGTTGCATACATTTATGCAATTATTACTGATAATTGCATATATGTATGCAACTTTTCTGTAAGCTGTTTTCAGATTAAAATCTAAAAATAAACCTGCACAATTGTATGCAAGTATTTGAAATTTTTGCGCACATGTATGCATTTATTTGCATGAATAAAAATCAACGAAGATGTATGTAGTGAAAAATATGCACGGATGTATGCAGGAAAGTGATATATGTGCATACTATTATGCATTTAACTGGAAATTTCGTTTTTTTTTTTGGTTTTTTTGATTTTTGACGCCTTCGTTGATGGGTTTTTGTTCTGAATTTTTTAGTGTTTACATGTTTTATTTAAATACGAATTTACGTGATTTTTATATATTTTTTTGATGACTTTTCAGAAAATAGGGACCTAATTTACAATAAGTTTATGACCGGATATGAGCCTAATTAAGTTTCAAAATAGGGATGTGAGCCTAATATTCACTTTTGGTAAAACCAGAAATACTTGAACCTGTTTGAAAATATCTTTCCAACAAATCTGAAAAATCCAGATTTCATAGCGGGAATAAAAAGTTATGTCTACTTGAAAATTCAGAATAGTCGCTATGGAAATATAGCCCTTAAAAATAGCGATTTTGCGAATGACCTCCGTTTTTGATGAGGCCACTTTTGTTGGATCCGGAATATCAAATTATTGCTAGGTTCCAATTTTCATAATTTTTAGAATTAATATGTGAGCGTAGTGAATTTAAACGTGTTTGGTCATTTTAGTTTGAATTGGATCGACCAGAAATTGACCATTTTTCAAACGGTCTCCAAATTCAACGAAATTAGTTTTTTTAGGACCGTATCGTCAAAACATAGCCAGATTCATATTTTTGGAGTCCGTATGTGGCCCCGGTAAATTAAAATGTACGTCGAAATCAATTTTGAATGTTAAATTAATTTATATTTTAATTTTGACAAAAACTGATCGAAACGGTTGAATTGGCTTGTGGGACATATCCCATTGCATTTGGAATTGGGATAATTAGCTAGGGGCGACAGTCATTGGATTTAAATCTGAGTTCGTATACAAAATCTACATTTAAGTGAGAAAGAAAAAATATATAAATATTCATATAAAGGGGGGAACCCTAATTCTCGTTTACAACAGAACCCGCCCCTTTTTGAAATTAAACCCCATCACCCCACTAGAAGTCGCCGCCGCATCAAATCCTCAGTCGCCGAACTCCAATGACAGTGCTGGCGCCTCCTCTTGACGTCGCCGTGCCCTTTCCTCTCCGATCCCTCCTCCTTCAGCCCCCAAACCCTCCTCCTTCATCCCCCAATTCGAAATTTCCAAGACCTAAACCCCTTTTTACCGCTGCTCCGGCCACCTACGACTCCAACGTCGACTGCCAGTCACCCACACTACCATCGTCGTGCGTCTTTCCCACTCCTCCCTCTTCGAACAGCCACCGTGAGTTATTATTTTAATTATTTTGTTTTCTTTTTAGGAAGTTAATTTAGTTAAATTAGTAATTAAACATTGTTTTAAAATCTGATTTTACATATATATAATAACAGCGTTTAAAAATATAATTTATATTTATAAAAATATAAATTGATTAGTATTTTAAAATATGATCTTTATGTTAAAAGAATACTAAAAGTTATGATTTTTTTAATATTAAAGTTATGATTTTTAATATCATAAAGGTTAGATTTTTTTATTTAGAAAAGGTTAGCTTTTTAATTTAGGAAAGGCTTGGATTTTTAAAATAGAAAAGGATTGGATTTTAATTAATCTAAAAATTGGATTTTTATTTATAGGAATGGAATATATAAAAATATCATTTTTATATAAGTAGCGAATTAAAAATATGATTTTTATATAAAAGAGAATATAAAATATTATTTTTATATAAGTAGCGAATTAAAAATATGATTTTTATATAAAAGAGAATATAAAAATATTATTTTTATATAATAGGGAATATAAAAATATGATTTTTATATACGTAGCGTTGAAATAAAAATGTGAATTTAATATAAAAATCGTGTGAAATAGATTGCGATGGAACCGACGGGAATCAAATCCAAATCCGAACCGTTCAGAAATAAGGAATGGAGGAGTGGATCCTAAAGGTGAGAACTCCTCACTAAAATTTCTTGTACAGTTATTTATTTTATAACTGCATATATGAATTGCTCCCCGTCGTCCACAGACCATGGATGACTTGTTTGATTGTGTTATGTATTATTTTTCCGTTGCATTGTAATTTAAATCTCTAATATTTATCAAATGTATATTATTTGTTCATACTCTGTCTATTCTTGTACTCTGATGTAAATTGTTATAATAAGCGATGAAATATTCTTCTGTTTGTGTTCTGATTTGTCGTGTTCTCAGACAATCCATTCTTTCTCTTCTCTTCGGAGACTGGGGAAGTTTGGGTCGTTACAATCATTATTTACAATACTTTTTAAATATAGCAAAAGACAAATATTAATGGAAAAATATTACACAGACCTCTGACAACAACACATTCGAAACGTAAAAACGATAGAGGTATGAATTTCCAATATTTGTAATATATTACAAATAAAATTCTACCAGAGAGGAAAAGAGCTAAGAATTACAACATTCATCATTTCTATATAGTTTCATTTTGTTGTAGATAGTAGTCACTAAACAAATAGGACCCAACTTGTTTCCCAATATTTTGTTTAGTTAGTCTTTCTAATTAAATATTGACACAACTACAAAACATTTCTTTAATTTCTGTATAGATAATGTTTGTATAATTCAAAAATGGTATCATACACATCTATAAACAACTATAAATATTAACTTCAACAATAGTTTATTCATGTCATAATAAAATATTCACAACTAAATTCAAAATATTTCCAAATAATTATGACACTATATTACTACTCTCACACAAAATTCACAATCACATGGCTTTCAAGGTCCAAGATTAAGGTAAATATGGTCAAAGAAACATCACCAACTCTAACAAGAAAAACAATACACGTCTTATATATTGGTTTGCCGCTTGTTAAGATTGAATTTCCGCATGGTCCCATAAATAATTGCAGCAATAATTCATGTTCACAGTACTTGTCATTTGATAACGAATTCCTCAAGTGTCTCCATCTTCTTGCTCTTTTCTACAACAAGTAGCCTATGTACATGCAATTACGACCTAGAAAAAATAAACTTCCAAAATAAATTTTAGAACATCAACTTAAGCTAAGAATCATCTTATTTAGTGGAATTTATAAATGATCAATACTTATGAGTTTCATTTCTATTACCAATCGACAAGGCATTAATAAATACTAGTGTCCTGCGATGTTATTGGAGATTTTGAGAAACGGAGTACATATGATATTACCCTCTCTTTTTTATTAAACATATATAGATGACAAGCAAGACTATTCTATTTAATACATATAAAGGTAAATTTATAGCAGACCTCACAATGATGTAAAAACGAAAGCATAGGATATGAGATTAAGGGTTTTAGTAGCTTTATGGTATATATAGGTGTCAAGGAATCATCCAAAACAAACAATATGCATAATGAAGCACTATAATATGCAGAATTATAAGGAATGCTAACTTGATCAAAGGCTGCAAATTTTTGTTCCTGGGAAATTAACAACTTCGTGTATGTGAGCACTTGGAGCATGTATCAAATCGGCTCTAGGTCCGAACAAATAGTCAGTGTCACCGGGTTTTGAAGTAAATGAATGTGAAGTATAAGGACCATAAATCAATGGTAATACAGAAATAATGCTATGATGATCACATATCCCAAAAAATAAGCATAAAATAAAGACATACGAAAATGATACCTGTTGAAACTGCATGCACATTCACATTATTAATGAATAGAGTTCATACCTCTATTTTAGTTTGTCAACATTACCAATAAATGATTTTTTATCCAACTCTTGTCTAATGTCATTGTTATCTTAAGAAAGCTTGTGTCGATTCATGAAGTTTTCGAATAGCTGAAATCCACATATAGCTGATTGCTTGAAAACCCGAACCAAAAACGACAAAGCTTGTCTAATATCTTAGGAACACGAATACTTCATTTAAGAAACAAAAAGCCCTTAAAAATACAAATAAACATTATATAATGTATTATTCTAAAATCATCATTAGCAACTTTGAGAACTATTGAAGTATGTTTTGCTTCTAATTATTGTATAGGATGTGAAGTGGAACATAAATCATACATGATAGTATATTTACTTCTCTCTTGCCCTTGAATTGTGATATGTAGGTCCTTTTTAAATTATTTCTGAAGGTTAGAAGTCGATAAACGTTTAAACTTATGGAACATACTCATTACGATAACGAATGATAACAATTTCAATGTGTGGTATATTTTAGTAGGTATAGAATGGTATGACATGCCTCTTCAAGTTCTTGTTTTAGAGCAAACCTCTAAGCCTAGTAACAACTTAGACATTTAAATTACACCAGTACATGTACAACAGTATGATATAACATCACATAATTTGTTGAATGCTTTGAGTGGTTTTGTTTGTTGATGACTATGGATAAATTTACACATCTAGCCTCCCATAAAACTAATATGAACATCAGGTGAAATAAAAAATACATCTTGCTTCCATTAGCATTAATCAGTGATGATGAATTCACTTTCTATATTAATTATTAATTGGAATCTTTTTTGAAGAAGTATTTTGAATGCATCCACACTACTAACCCAAATAGCACTTAGCAGCAAAAGGATAACCATAATCATAAATTAACAGTGAAGTAAATGCCAAGGAAAAATAAATATGTTAAGCTGAAAGAATGAAAACTAAAATAGACTTACTTTTCAACTCACCCATTCACGTGTTTTTCTTACTCTTCTTCTTTACTTCATTCAAAATTGGTAAACTAACGAAAATCTTCATCTGATAATCATTAATTCTCATTGATATTATGCATCCAATAAACCCGTTCATTAATCATTTATTTCACCGTTGATAATCAAACAATTATTAAATTTAGTCCATTTTAGAGTCATTTCACGGAAATAAGATAATCAAACCTTTGTTGTAGTCATCACACAACTTTCATATAACTAGATGAGCCCTCTTGGTCTAATATTAAAGCATCCAAAATATCCACAGCCACCGCAATAACATACTCCATTTCCCAAATGAAAACTTCCCATCCTAGAAAAATCCATGATTTTCATTGAGCACCACCTACATGTCATAGGTATCATTCTCCACGCCAAAAATATGCATGCCTCTCCAATGCTTGAATGGAGGTTGAGCTATATAATGCAATGTCATAGATAACATGTTTTACATGGACGAACATGGTATGTCCCATATCATATAATATAAGATATAATGCAAGTATATAACCCATTAGGCATCCTTCTCTTACAAGCTAGCTTTTAAGGGTGAGTTCTACCTAATGGGACATATCATTTTGGTGCTTTCACTGAGAACCACAGGACGAAAGTTCGAGCCACGGGAGGGCCGACCTATAGGATGGATTAATATACTGATTGGTGAGTGAAGTTGTCTAGAGAGAAAAGAGCTACTGTCGAGTCAGTATCGATAGAGTGGGCTAACGTGGATGTCGGACTTTCAGAGAGCGGTGAAATGATATGTCCCTTATCATAAAATATAGGATATATAACCCTCTGAATACATAACATTGTCAATTCACAACATATAATCAGTGTCTATTAATATATAACCCTCTAAGAACATAAGTCTCAGAGAAGGATGTTAAGCTAAGAGAATAAATTCTCCACCACCAACTGATATAACATAAATAGAAACCAATCGGTTATGTTGTAAAATACAACTTCAAACAATCATATTCTGGGTTTGAACGAAACCGAAGCCACCTTATTCCTCGTCTAATTAAGGAGAGATGCCCTTACACATCCAACATCAACAAGTACGTCCAGACTACTGCCACTGCAACCGCTTAACAGGAGCTACCCATATTCAGGGCATCAACAATAAATCCATTCGATATGAAGTTTCCTAGTCTTCCAACATCTTCAACTTTAAATCATCATATATTTATTCGAAATGGGTTAAACCCAGTATTTTCAAAATAATTAGCGCCATAACAAAATCCTTTTCGGATTGTCAGCCCTCCAATTAAGTCTGCTTCAATTGGAAATCTTTTCATAAGATTAAATCTTATTTTCAAACTTGGTTAAGCTATTTAGGCTTCCAAAATCATATTTTCAACTTATTAGCCTTGTAAAAAGGTTAGATTCGTTATAGGAATTTGAAACCCTTATCTCAAATTGTTTCTTAAAAACCGTTATAAAAAGGCATGGCAAAATCGATGATTTCTACTTAACGGGTTGTTATCATTCAAAACCATATATATTTGGTTCCAACCGCTTTTAAATCATTTATTATAATTAATAATAATTTTTACCTACTTTTATTTATTTAAAAATAGCACATATCAACAAAGTTCGATTTCGGGTCACTTACGGCCATGACGCTGTTTTTATTCAAATTTGATTTGAACATAATTCAAAATCTAACCGCTGGATTTCAAAACTCTATATATCATTTGGAAGCTCTTTTCATTTTGAACCCAATTGTTCGGTTTCAGGAAAATCCCACATCGGATCTCCCAGTACGCCAGTTTGAAGTTACAGGTCAAAATTCGTGAACTACCGGTGTGCAATGAGTTCAACTTTAACCATATTTCGATTTATATTATAAACCACGTCGAATTTCTTCTAAAAAAGTTTATTTGTTATTAATATATATATAATAATTTCCAAAAATTATATTTTCTATTTTTCACTTCAAAATTCAATATCTCCACTAAATGGCTATTATAATATTATTTTATTATTAAAATAATATTATTTTCCAAACTTCATTATTTTGAACCCAAAATTTCCTGGCATCCATTGTAAAAATAAATAAGATAGTTTTGTAAGGAAAATATTGTTAAAACTTTTCCCAGATACCCTAACCGAACTTCACTTTT
The DNA here is from genome assembly GCA_030737875.1 of Allium sativum. Classification (NCBI taxonomy): domain Eukaryota; kingdom Viridiplantae; phylum Streptophyta; class Magnoliopsida; order Asparagales; family Amaryllidaceae; genus Allium; species Allium sativum. Next base: position 58,470,080 of record CM060917.1, read on the forward strand.
TCTGGTTACTATTCATTTTAAAATAAATACTTCGACAGGCCACAACCTGCTTTTAATTTTTCCAAAACCATTTCCACCTTGTGCAAAAGTTCATCGTAACGATTTAAACTTCATGTCCATGAAAAATCGGATATCAAATTTGGACTTTTATTTTTCGCTTATTATTATATTAATAAAATATTCATTAAAATCATTTTGATGAACGGAGATTAACCAATGAGCTAATAATCATAATTTTTTTCCATATTTAACCATGGTAATCACATACCGTATTATCAATAAGCATGATAACATTCAATCACGATTATCATGACATAGTTCATACCATATAAGCCTTAAACCATTAACGCTTATATGGTTTTGTCAATCAACGGATTAATCGCAAATCACAATCAACAACAATCATATGCATTCAACACCAAATGGGGTTTATACCCATATCCAATAACCTACATCAAGTTAACTTCCATTTCCATGACCATTTAAGGTTCAGGCCCATTTTAATGTCCACAAATTCATTTCTATGGGTCATATATGCAAGTGACTATATATACTTCACTTAAAAATCAAATCTTTTCTAACCGAAACATTTCCATATCATAACATGAACTCATATTATCAATCATATACTATTATGTAACTCAATCGAGTTCACAAACAATAGTTAATAATTAACTAATCTATTTCGATTCAACGTTTTCTCACCTAGTACTCCACTACTTCTATCTTTGATTGTAAGACGTCCTAGCTATCTCGAACGATTTCTGCAGCCTTATGATGTCACTGTAATTTTTTGAAAAAAATTCGGGTAGAGGTTCGATGCAATTGGATGCTATATTTTAACGGGCGAGTATATGGACATGTTTTTGGTTCGAGGAGCAAACGAAGTTGGGTTTCAGAGAAAACGCGGTTCATGTTTGAGGAGATGGGTACCGTGAGGCTGGTACGTGCGGTGAGGGGGTAGAGTGGGTCTGGGGAATGGCCGGTTTGGGGTTTAAAGCGGGAGAGAGTGGTGTTTAAGAGTTTAAAAGGGTGTATGGGTTCTTTTGCAGGAGGAAGGGCCTACGTTAGTAGAGGAGGGGGTTGGAGTGGATTGTCGGTGGTTGGGGAAAGGCCTGGTAGTGGCAGGTGGTTTGAAGCGACCCGAACTTCTCCGGTCTCCGAAGAGATGAGAAAGAACGAATTACTGTGAGGACAATACAAATCAGAACGCAGACGGAAGAACATTTCATTGCTATTACAACAATTCCATCAGATACAAGAATATACAGAGTATAAATGAATAAATTACATTCGATAAATATCAGAGATTACAATAAATTACATAGCAGCGGAAAATAATACAAAGCACAACTGAAGGTGATATACGGATACAGAGCTTTCCGAATATCATTCCAGCTGTAAACCAGGATCCTGTGAATATAAATCTGCAAAACCAAAACTACTAGCTGCCCGTGCGGAAAATAGGGGCACCCAGTGTTTAGGTTAAAACAATAAACTCCAGGTCAGTCATGTGACTGGTGTGAGAACTAAAACAGTTACTAAAATTTTATTTTAAAAGAAAGTAATTCAAGGGACCATGCCGTATAACACGGAACGGGTTTCCTCCCAAGAATACCAGTGCATATCAATAAACAACGCAATGCTTTTTCGAAAAATGAAGCTATTATAAGACCCAGGTCCCATCACACAATGCAACGCAAGCCGGAGGATAGGGTTTTCCCTTATAATAGCCAAACATGCTTGGTACGTTTAAAACAAATCATTTGATACTATAATAAGTGTATAGTGTCAAAACAGTTTCAATCATAAATATAAATCATAGGCGGCATGAATGTCTTATACTACTATGTCGCCATACTAGTTCTACAATTAAAACCGAGATATCTCGTATTGGAAATTGGATTTCCGTCATGAGTCGAGGCAAGGGGCAAACTCCTCTCCGCTTCGAGAAACTCTAGCAAATGTCTCAGGACTACACACTCTGGGCAATCCTGGATCCTCCAAGGTCGGTCCTCACTTACGTTAGAGGATAAATTATGCCTGAACACACGTTTCCCGGTCCTTACAAACCTATAATCGAGGCGCCTCGCATTCTAACAACCACATAGGTGAAAAATAGATATAAATGTCAGGGCTGGTAAGTCACTGACACCACCATAGCTAGAAAGAAACGTCATGCACTCCTTGGGTCCTTATCCCGTTTTTGACTCATACCGAGGTGTGAGGCTCGCGAATCCACGCTATACACAAAGCTACGCCACGTAGGCCGTGCTTTGATCATCAACCACAAGACTTTGCTTTTTAACAGAAGCCTTGATCCATGCAACTCAGCGTGCCACACAGGCAATTCATACCATGCGATTGATATCTATCGATATATAACCTCTATGCTCGTACGTCTCAGAGAAGGGCGGTAAGCAAGAGAATAAATTCTCCACCGCCAAATAGATATATATTTAACAGAAATCAATCAACACAGAATAAAATCCAATGTCAGACACACAATCCATTTACAAGTTCGTTCTGGGTCCGAACGAAACCGGAGGCTCTTTCCTCGCATATCCATCGATCTCTAAGTACGTCTGGACGACCACCAACTGATTCCCTCATCTTGGGTGTATAGCCCAATCAAGATCATCAGTAATCACCCAAACGATGTGAAGACTTCCGGTCTTCAACCACCGTCTTCATCTTCGACATATCGTCGAATCGGTTATTAAGAATGGGTATAAACCCGGCCTTTCCGAACAACCCGCGTATATTAAAAACAAATGTTACACAAACACAAAATACGCCTCGTTCCAATTCATTAGTCACTAACCATAAATCAGTAAGAGAGAAACTCCCCAAATATTAACCCCGAAGGCCGAAACCAACATCAGATCAACACCCAGGAAACCATTCTTCTTAACTAACCTACAGCTAGTTTCTAAATTTCAATTCTTAGGGAAAGGTTCCCATTAATTTTATCCAAGATAAATTCTTTAAAATTTATCATTTAATCTTCCTTTGGATGTCATTTTAAACCAAAATATGGTTTTCCAAACTAGTCGGGATTAGCGAACCATATCGAAGTAATTATTTATTTTATTTCCCAATTCCAACCTATTCAACCCATGAAGCAAAACTGGTAATACTCTATATCTAACACCACAGTGTTGTCGGTAAAATTAATTACCATTCCACGTTCAAATCTAATTAAAGATTTAACTATCGCTTTGGAGCAAAACTGGTGATACCCCATTCTCGCTCATTTTCTAAATTTGATAATTTAGATTATTAATTCACATTTCAATCTGATTACAGATTCATTAAAACTCCTTTTACTGGGTTAAAGAACTAATGTCCTTTAAAACACAGTTCACGACAAACCCAAATCACATTCTATTTATTATCGGGTTAAAGAACAATTGTCATTTAAAACACCCTTCACGATAAACCCACAAATCAATTCTATTTACAACCCATTTCAAATCCAATTTATTTATTTAAAAATAAATGGGCTTTAATTTTAGTTCAAAACTAGTTCATTTCGATAAAAATCTATTTTTATCTTTTCAAATATGGAGTTTTTCATCCCAATTTTTCCCAAATCATTTCCTATGATTTTACACAAATTATTACTATTTTTAATAATTTTATCAAGGCCCGTATAGTCGATTTCCATCAACGGCCATCGAACTGCACTTACAACGACCTTTTCCAAATTTGATTTGGACGTATCTCCAAATCCAACCGTTAGATTTTAAATTTCTAATATTCGTTAGAAAGCTCTTTTCGATACGAACCCAACGGTTCCGGTTTTAGGAGAATCCGACGGTCGGATCTCCCGTAATATCCGTTCGAAGTCGATGGTCGAAATTCGCGAACTACCGCGGCGCGACGCGTTCTATTCAAGCAATTATATTATATATATAATATATATATATATTTCGTCGATTTCTATTTAAAACAAATTTTATAAATAGTTTTAAATTCGTTTCAAAACATTTCAACTTTCATTTCCAATTTAAATCAAAATTGAATTTTTCCTTATAAATTCGTTTTAAAATTCTTTTCAATTCAATTCAAATTCGTTTTATATTCAATTCAGTTCGAATTTGTTTTCTATTCAATTCTATTCGAATTCGTTATATATTCAATTCAATAAAAATGAGTATAATCGATATAAATATCATTCGCGTCAAAATAGCGCATCTCTAATCAACACGGCTTTATATATTCCAATAATTTCGTTATTCTATTCAACAAATGAATATTAATCCTATTCAATACATGAATCTATATTTTTGCCAACACATGACTAATCTCAACGAATGAGTAATGTCAACACATGAACCTTTATTTTATAATGATAAAGATGTAAATTTTATTGTTAAAATATTTCGTTCAACACATGACTAATCTCAACGGATGAGTACTGTCAACACTTGAACCTTTATTTTATAATGATAAAGATGTAAATTTTATTGTTAAAATATTTCGTTCAACACATGACTAATCTCAACAGATGAGTACGTCAACACATGAACCTTTATTTTATAATATTCTTTATCTTCTAAATTGGAATGAGGCCCAATCAATTACCATATAGCGTTAATTATATGGATTCCATACAACACATGTATTTAATAGCAACGATAAATAGTCAACCATCATCCAAAGTGCACTACACTGTGTAAGCATCAAATATAGATATCTAACGCTTATAACAGCCTGTCAATCAATCGATCGACATATTTAATCAATCAGGATGAGTGAACTTCAAATTTCATCCCAACACCCGTGTGGGGTTTCAAACAATCAAACACAGATTTTATTTGTGCAGTTGGGCGATGTGTGAAATTTATCGACACAACCAATATCAGTCAAATCAGTGTATATAAACAAATCAGCCGATTTGTTTATAAATATTTATTTATTCACTTTCACGTTAAAAATTATATTTTTAACGATAAAATATTTTATTTCAACACATGAATTTTTATTCAGTTCATTTATCAAATAAAATGATATCTTTATTTTTCTAACTTGTTTTAGAAAATTTCGGCGGCATAACGACACGATACTAGAAACGAGACAAGGCCTAGCCTTATCCCCGGTCTAGTGAAGGCCCACGCCATTCACACATCAATCAAATCAATTTCAATTCACCCAACAGTCAAATTAAGCTCAAATAATCTAACTAATCTATGCAACCAAACAAACAAGTCCATGGTCTGTGGACGATTGTGTCGGGTGCTACTAAACACCATCTGCATCTTAGTATATATATATATATAACTAGAAAAAGAATATGAAGAGTGAGAAGTTCTCACCAATAGCTAATCCAATCATCTCGACCCTTCTTAAGTAGAAGTCTTCGTCGTTCTCGCCTTTTGTCACTTTCGCCGCCCGTAGTCGCTACATGTATAAAAATCACATTTTTATTATCTATATTATATAAAAATCTTATCTTTATATCTTCTATAAGTTAAAAATTGGATTTTTATCCTCTCTATAATATAAAGATCATATTTTTATTTACTTCATATGTCAAAAACTGTAGAAGCTTTAAAATGGAGAAAACTCACTTTTTTTCTAACGCCCGAATTCGCTGTTCGGGTCCTAGACTTTGCAAAGGAGTTTCAATCTTCACACCATTTTTTTTCTAGCTTAAACACACCATTCCGGACAACTTTCGCCTAAGGGTCTTTTTGCCGAAAATGCTCCAATTCGCCAGAATTCGCGAAAGTACACGAATTTTACCGCTTTTGAACAGCAGACTTCGAACGCGTTTACCGAGCAGCTCCGAACTCCAAAATACGACTTCAATATAGCCAAATCGAAGAGAATTTCGTGCTCTACAACTTTGGTTTAGAGGGACTTTGGCCAAAAGCGCATCGTTTGGGAGTTATTGGCGAAATACGGTCAGAGACTTATTTGCAAAACGGGCGATTAGTGTAAAATGGGTTTTTGGTGACCGGGTGGGCCCACGGCCGGAATTGAGGAGGGGGAAGGGGGCGCCGGACCTGATTGGGCGTGGGGAGCTCGCTGGTGGGTGGCGGCGGCGGTGGTGGGGCCCGTGGTAGTGGTGACTTAGGGCTTTGCATTTGAAGAGAGAAAGAGGAGGAGGGAGAGAGGAGGAGGAAGAGGAGGAGGGGAGGAGGAGGAGGGGGTGCGGCGGCTCGCCGGAGGCCGGTGGTGGGCGGTGGAGGAGGGGGCAGCGGCATGGTGGAGGAGGAGGCCATTTTTGAGTTTTTGTGGAGGAAGGAGGAAAAGTGAATTTATGAAATAGAAAAGGAGGAAAAGTGATTATATGCTAGTTTCTCTCGTATCGCCTGAATGCTAACGATCTCCGATGGCCGCGGATTTCGAACACGAGATAGTAGACGTGAAGATGAGTCCAACGAAACAAGTTTCGTCGAATTCCGAGTTCATTTGACCATTCAAAAAAATCACAAAAATGCTCAGATAAGCTCTAAAAATGCGATTTTGGCGCACCTTTTCTTCTCGCACGCTCACATGCTAACTCAAAAAATCAAGCCCTCTTGGATTTAACCATTATTAGACGATACGAATCCATAAAAAAAACGAAATCGAATTCTGAGGTCGTATCTATAATGTTCCTTTGTAAAATGACTGCTCGCTTTACCCGGAACTGTTTCAGCTCGCACGGCCACATATTAATTCCGTTCGACGTGCCATTTGGAACTCAACAATGATTTTTCATTGTGAATCCATAAAAAATTATCTCGTCGAATTCTGAGCTCGTATGCAAAATTTCAATTTTTAAGGCTATGTTTTGTTAACCGAAAAGCTTCTGTCAATTGCCACTATTCCGGATATCGGAATATATTGAAGCTTATACTTTTCGTAGTTCTAAACGACATTTTGAACTCAATGGAAGTGGTTTCGAGTCCAAATTTATCCGTATGCAAAATTTGACTTTTTGGCCATGTATAATTTACACAACGACTATTCTGAATTTTCAACTGGGCATAACTTTTGATTCCCGCTATGAAATTTCGATTTTTCAGATTCTTGGAAAGATATTTACGAATAGATTCTAATATTTTTGGTTTCGCTAAAATCCGGATTGTTTTGCACCCGGTACATTCAATTGAAGTTTGAAATCGAATTATCGAACTACCGCGCTATTTTCAATTCCTTTTATAATTATATATAATTATTTATATTCTAACGACGGCGTATCTAATATATACGTTCTAAATATATTCAAAATAAATTTTCGTCGATGTTATTTAAAATAATCTATTTTAAATATTCAAAATTCGTCGAAGTTGCCAAAACAAAAATTTTAAACTGGCTCAGAATTTCCGAGTTATTACAATCTGCCCTACTTAAAACTTTTCGTCCCCGAAAAGGAACAAAGTCGAAAGTGGTTTGATTAATCAACTCTACGTTCGATCTGGCTTCCATTCTCCAACTTTTCAGTTTCTGAGAATTTTCAAATTTTCAAAAATTTGGCTAACTCCCTAAATTTTCGAAAAATTTCGCCATAACCTCCCTTGCACCGGGAGCCACGGGAAAATCCCGAAATTGCCATATAGGCCTTCTGATCTCAAAAAGAAAAAGAAAAAGGCAAGCGGCTAGCCAATCGGCTCATAAAATCATCATCACCCAAACAAAACAGTAAATTATAGTAAACATGTACCTATTTGTCGGGCAAACAAATTTTATTCTCAGCTCTAGCCTCCTTGCTATGACCTGTTCAATGTAAGTACATGTATATGCAAAAAACTGCGACCAATTTTCAATACAGTTCAAAATTTGATTCAATTAGGCTAAATGGTTCAAAATTATCAAACAAATAAACAAACAACACAAACATCAATCAATTAGTGGATTAACGTTTCAAATTCATAAATTTTGACATATATACAAAAAATCATGTTTTGATGCCAATTCACAACAATGTATTCTAGCTATATTGGTTTTGGTTCTCACACCAGTCTAATGGAAATATATAGATATCATACCTTCGAAACACGAACATAAATATTGATGATGCCATGGTCATTATCAACATCATCTCCGGGCGACTAGAGCGTGATTCTATATCTACCTAATATATTAAAACTTCGAATATACGTTCATGACGCGTATATGCAAAACCTTTATATACTAGATTGTCCAAATCAATACAAATAAAATATTCAAATACGCATAAAATGATTCAAATTTTCAAAACAAAATTGTTTTCATTTGAAAAATATACTCTTCACACTCGTTCTAGGATACTACTGATCCTTTCTCTAACGAGTCATTCTAATTGGATATTACTAATCCAACATCTGATGAATTCTTTCGTATGGTTCTAATGTGTCTTGTTCTCGAGCTCTGTAAACCAAAGCTCTGATACCAAATGGTTCTAATGTGTCTGTGTTTGATATTCATTTCATTTTCTATTCAATTTGAATTCAATTCGTTTTCCATTCAATTTGAATTCAATTCGGTTTTCTATTCAATTGAAATCAAATTCGTTATATATTTAACTGAAATCAAATTCGTTATATATTCAATTGAAATCAAATTCGTTATATATTCAATTGAAATCAAATTCATTATATATTCAATTGAATATATAACGAATTTGATTTCAATTGAATATATAACGAATTTGATTTCAATTGAATATATAACGAATTTGATTTCAATTGAATAGAAAACCGAATTGAATTCAAATTGAATGGAAAACGAATTGAATTCAAATTGAATAAAAAACGAAATGAATTCAAATCGATTTTAATTCGATTCGAAATCATTTGAAAAATATACTCTTCACACTCGTTCTAGGATACTACTGATCCTATCTCTAACGAGTCATTCTAATTGGATATTAGATCCGAATCAGTCGTTAAACCGATCTAGACCGTTCGAAATCCCTGATCGTTTTGAGAACACGACAAATAGAACGCAGACGGAAGAACATTTCATTGCTATTACAACAATTCCATCAGATACAAGAATATACAGAGTATAAATGAATAAATTACATTCGATAAATATCAGAGATTACAATAAATTACATAGCAGCGGAAAATAATACAAAGCACAACTGAAGGTGATATACGGATACAGAGCTTTCCGGATATCATTCCAGCTGTAAACCAGGAACCTGTGAATATAAATCTGCAAAACCAAAACTACTAGCTGCCCGTGCGGAAAATAGGGGCACCCAGAGTTTAGGTTAAAACAATAAACTCCAGGTCAGTCATGTGACTGGTGTGAGAACTAAAACAGTTATTAATATTTTATTTTAAAAGAAAGTAATTCAAGGGACCACGCCATATAACACGGAACGGGTTTCCTCCCAAGAATACCTATCAATAAACAACACAATGCTTTTTCGAAAAATGAAGCTATTATAAGACCCAGGTCCCATCACACAATGCAACGCAAGCCGGAGGATAGAGTTTTCCCTTATAATAGCCAAACATGCTTGGTACGTTTAAAACAAATCATTTGATACTATAATAAGTGTATAGTGTCAAAACAGTTTCAATCATAAATATAAATCATAGGCGGCATGAATGTCCCATACCACTATGTCACCATACTAGTTCTACAATTAAAACCGAGATATCTCGTATTGGAAATTGGATTTCCGTCATGAGTCGAGGCAAGGGGTGATTGACATAGAAATGTGTTTATTTTATGCTCTTATATCTTATCTTTTGTATATAAATAAATATTACTTGGGTATTGTTTTGTTATTTTTACAGATAGTCCAACCCAGCCCGCATGCAACCAGAAATGTAGAGAAATAGAGTTCAATTTGCTGTGTATTTGCATTTTGAAGAATTGTAGATGAAGATATCACATCTAGTTGCTGTTGGACAAGAAAAGGAGTGAGAAAAAGGCTTTGCACATCACAAATCAATGAAGAAATATCAAGGAAGCAAGAGGAAAAAGAGAAAAGGCCCAAATTTGCTTTATTTATCTAAGGCCCATTTATGTTTCCCATTGTAAACAAATTAGTGGTGTAATGACCAGGCCCATTTACCATTAGGGTTAGGGTTAGGGTTTGGCTATCTACCCTATATATACCCTTGTAATAACCTTGTAGCCACCATCCTATATCTCATCTCTTATTCCATTGTTCTAATAAAAGTTCTTCTTTCTCTTTTATTTTCTGCATTTTTTGTTTTCTTAGCAACTAGTGTTGTCTATACGATTAGATTCGGTAGAACACTATTTGTATTTTGCACTTATTTGCATTAGTGATTTACCGTCTGATTAGATTCAGCGGAAATCCTAATTTTAATTCTTGTTTGTTATTTCAATTTCTGCTTTTTATTATTTTCTTAGGTCAAATTGGGTTTGATTAGATTCAAATCTAATTCATAGTTTCATTTGCTTTCCATTGAAATTGCGATTTGATCGTCGGTTCAGTTAGATTTGTTCTGAATCAAATTACAGTTTTAATTTTGTTTTGTTTTGCAAAATCAACCTCCAAAGTTCGTCTAACACGCCCACGAAACATATAAATAATAAAATTTAACTTTCCTCCCTGTGTTCGACCTGTATGCTACACACCTGTATGCTTGCAGAATTTAATTTAAATGTCGCGCTTTTCTAATTCATAGACTAGCGTCGATCAAGTTTTTGGCGCCGTTGCCGGGGAGGTAACGATTGAATTTTATTGTTTATTTAATTTCCGATTCGTGTTAGTTTTTATTTTATTTTGTATATATTTTTGTTTCTTGCACATATAGAAAAAAATCTCAATTAGTGATGTGGCGTATTAATTACATTGATACTGTCATGAACTAAGCAAGAGAAAAAAATAATTTCTTGCCTTTATTTTCTTTAAATTTCTTTTCCTATTTTCAATTATTCCTTTCCATTTTTCAATCCTCCTTCCTACTTTTATATTCATTTCTTCTTTCAATCCTCCTTCCTACTTTTATATTCATTTCTTCTTTTACAATCTTTCAAAAAAAAAAAAAATCTTGCTTTTTTTCTTTTAATTTTCCTTCTTTTTTTCATTTATTTCTTTCCTTTTTTTATTTTGCATTTCTTCCAATCTAATTCCTTCAAGAAGAAAAAAATATATACAAAAAAAAAAAAAAGAGAAAGTTGCTAATTTTTCTTCAATTTCTTTCCATCTTTCTACCACCTTGCTGATTTTCACATTTTTCTTTTCTCTTTCCTTTTCTTTTTATTTGTTTCCATCTTTTGTCTACAACTTTCTAAAAAAAAAAAAATTGCAATTTCTTCTCTGCCTACTTTGATTTCTTTCTTGTTTTTGTCTGCTTTTATTTCTTTCCTCAATTTCTTCTACCCTTCCTCTCTACTCAAAAAACCTTGCTTTTTTCTCTTATTTCCTTCCTCTTTTATTATTTTTTTTTCATTTTTGTTTTGCTTTTTCCCATTCATTTCTTTCCCTTTCTTCTTGTTCAAATTTTCATAAAAAAAAACTTGCATTTTTTTTAGTTTCTTTCCAATTGCATTTCTCATTAACCTTTTACAATCTCTCTTTCCATTTTTTCATTTATTTCTTTCCTGCTCTCTCCTTCATTAAAAAAAAAAAACAACTATCAATTTTCCTTTATTCTTTCCATCTTTCCACTTTCTATCCAATTGTCCTTTTCTTTTTGCAAATTTCAAAAAAAAAAAAAAAAACGATTCCTCTTTTGCAACTTTTTTTCCTTTCTTCTTTTGTCTTTCTTGTTCTCAATACATTGATTTCTTTTCTTCTCTTACAAATTTCCTTTCTTTTCAAAAAAAAAAAAAAAATCCTTTTATAAATTTCTCTTCTCTGCCTTGTAATTGATTTTCTTTCTTTCTCCATTTATTTCTTTCCCTTTTCAAGTTTTTCCTTTCTCATTTTTTTCTCTCTCTTCTAATTTTACAACAACAAACAAAAGAAAAAATTCTTTCTGTTTTTGTCTTCTCTTTTATTGCTTTCCCTTCTCAATTTCTTTTCCAAATCTTTTACAATTACTTTTCTTTCTTCTTTTACAATTCTCTTTCTTTTCTGAAATCTCTCTTCCCATTTTTTTTGTCATTTGTTTCTTTCCTATTTGTCCGCTTTTCAACACTAATAAAAAAAAAGGCAAGGACATAATTTTTTTCCATTATTCTTCCCTGCTTCATTTTTTCCCCTCTGATCAAATACCCCTCTCTCTCACACAATCTCATTTCACCACATTTTTTTTTTCAATCTACACTTCAGCACCATCTTCTTCAATCCCTCCTTCCCACCACACTTCTGCCACAACGCACAAACCAACCCCATCCACAAGCATTCTCTCAAAAAAAAATTCCGAATTTTTTTTTAACCCACCACAGCCTCATATTTTCTTGTGTTTTTTTTGTTATTTACTTCATTAAAAAAAAACCCAAAAAAAAAAAAAAAAAGAGTTTCAAACCAAGGACAAAGTGACTGGAGTTCAAGCAACGAATCAAGAATTCAGAAATCAGAAGAAATTGCAAATAGTGAGATTTCAATCATTGACGCTACTCATTTTTCTGGATGGACAGCCATACCCCACTGTAAATTTCTTTTAACTCTACAGGTGCTCTGCTGCAAAAGAAAAAAAGAAAAAATATATAGACAATTGTTGTAAAATTTTCTGCAGGGGCAGCGGCTTTGAATGTACAATTTTTAATTTCTGCAATTATTCTGTGCTTATTCTGTGCCTGTTGTGTTGTTGATATTTCTGAATCTGTGGTGAGGAACGATTTTCATAACTAATCACTCTCGTCGATTTTCAATTGTAACACGTGATTTTGATTTTCAAAATAATATAATTGAAAAGTGGTACTTTGTGAAGTTGACTGTCTCGTATAATTGGATCGCGGATATATAGTAGTTCAATTTATTGAACTATTAGCAAAAGAGGTTGCATACTACCCGTAAAACATTGGTCGTATCCCTTAGTATTTATACTATACGTGAACGACCATAAGACCCTCTTCTCCCTTCCAATTGAGTCAGTTAATTAACAGAGCACAACTCAGAATTTTATATTATTTTGAAGTAAGAATAATCTATGTCTTACCCTGACTTCATTCAAATGTCTAATTCAAAACAATCCTTGAGAGAAATGTGGGATAATAGTCGGAGTAGACGTCCTCTTGAAGAGTATGAATATGAAATACAACTCATGAAGCATGATTTCCCAAAATTTGGTGAAACAAATGTCAACAATTTTCAAAATTTTCAAAATGACCAACATTTTCAAAGTTATGATCGAAATTGCGACTTCAATTTTGACTTCAATAATTTCGATTATGGGCCACATACCCATCAAAACAGCTTTGAACCCCAATATGGCTTTGATCAACATCAGTATGGGGCTATAAACCAAAATTTTCAAAATAATAGCCCATATCAACATTTTGAAAATAACCAAAATTGCAATTTTCACTCGGATTTTAACAGTTTTGGTTACGAACATAATTTTTATGATCAAAATGATTTCCAATATCAAAATGAAAATTCAAACAGCCACCACATTGGAAATGATTTTGATTGTGAAATTGATATGGATTATAATTTTGAGAATCAAGAAATCCAACACGAGAGCTTTCAAATCAACGATTCTGAAGAATATCATCTTAACATTCTCAGAGAGAGGGTAGAAAACCAAGATAGAAAGCTTGATGAACTCCTTTGCTTAATGAAATCTTTTGAAGAACAACAAGAGCAACAAAATCAAATGAGCATTGAATCAGAAAATAATCCAATTTCTACTGACATTGAAAATTTTCAAATAACGACTTTGGAAATTGAGAACAATCATCTTGATGAAGTTTTTCAAAATTCAGTAAACGATTTGGATTTCAACTCTTTTCAGGAAAAAGATTTAAACTCAGATTTTGATCTTCCTCTTTCAGGCTGTGAGACATTTGAAATTTTTGAAATTGAACAGAATACAGATGTTGAATTTTTCAAAAACTCAGATGTGGAAAAGGGTTTTAACGAACATGAATTCTTTGGATTGTATGAGGAAGAGTTGCCAAATGAAGTAGATTCACATCACGAGTTCGAAAAATGTGATTTTGAGGTTTCAAATGAACTTGAAATTGTCAGTGTCGAAAATATGTTGTCCAGTAATGAAATTGAGAAATGTGATCACATAGTCTTGAACAACACTCAGATTTCAAATTTCACTGAATTTATATACGATCACAAATTCTTGAAAAATTACACTGACAAATTTGTTGAATACATGAATTACTTTTGGAATGCTGGCTTGGTTGAAAAACTTCAGGTTAGGACGACCCTAGATATTTATCTCCTAGACTACAAATCGAGGTATAAAGATGAGATGGTTTTCAAAAACTCTTGCTTGTTAGAAAACATGTCTAGACATAGTGGGAACGGGACTCATCGGGCTAGAACCAAGTGTGGGGGAAAAAGTTGGTGGAATTCTTTGCGTCACATGCATCGCAAACACATATATCATTGTACATATGATTTTCATTCACATATAGTGGCTAAACTCCATTTCATTCTTCTAATAATTTTGCATCTCATTCACCTTTGGGTACTGTCTTTCAAATTTAGAAAAAAATTACAGTGTGGACACTGTATAGTTCTAGTGTGGGGGAAGTCTGCATTGCGTTCTTTTGATTTTTCTTTCTTTCTTTTCATGTAGGACCATCATACATTTTATATCGTAGTAACATACCATATTTTTTTTTTTAAAATACGACTCATTTTCAATTGATACAACAAAATAAGTTTACAATTTTTAGCCAGTTGATAGTATTTTTCTCTCTCAGCTAAGTTCGAATTTGAAATATAATGAAAAGTTTAATTTTGAGGGATAATAGTGTAACCGGTACATAGGGAGATTCTTAGGTGATGGCCATGAAATCTATTCTATATTGTAGACTTTGATTAAATAAGTGGAGGACTTAAAATACTTATATTGGCTTTTCAAATCTTTAAAACTAAGTTGTGTTAAGTTGAATTCGCGTAACTCTCTTTTGTGCTTATATTTTCGATAATAACAATAATAGTATTCCAAGGGTATCCAACATTGCTGGTATATCGAGCGTTGGTGTGCAAACCCGCCAAGCTCTATCCGACACGTTGTTGACAAAGTCAGCGTTGGAATACCTTGGTCTCATTTTATGAGATTGGACACCTAAGGATTACCGACACGTTGTTGACAAAGTCAAAGTCGGCCTGCACAATCCGCCAAGCTCTTTACCCACTCTCCGTTAGTCCGCGAGGCAGTGCATGGGTGGTAAACCTTGGTCTTTTTAGTTAGGTGTATGTACTTAATCATAAATCTTAAAATTTTATAGAATAAAGAATAAGCGATGATACCCAAACACTTCTTGACCTTATTGATTTGACTAGCCATACATGAGAAAATTAGAATACCACTTTGCAAACTGTGCCAAGCAAACTAAGAATTTATTTCATGGCTGCACTATGTTGTCGACCGAACCAACTGGCCAAACTGGAATTTAACATTTGAAAACTTGATTTATATTGAAAATTTGTGACAAGTTGAGGTATCTAAAATAAAATCAACTGGTTAGAAATTATTAACTTAATTTGTTGTACCACTTTCCTGAAATAAGTCGTGTTGTCATTTTTCGTTTTTATTTTTGCATATGTCCATTGCATTCATGTAGTTTCATTAGAATCATAGCATACTGCATGTGGATTTTGTGGGTAGTATCCGCTGAAAACCCTCACGAGACACCACTCGTCCTACTAGGGACACCTAGAGGTTTAACGGCTTGTTGCATATGCTCAATGCAATCGTGTTTCCTACGAAAGTGTGACCTATCTAGTTAGTTTTAAATTTCTTGTTTACTCGAGGACGAGTAAAAGATAAGTGTGGGGGTATTTGATTGACATAGAAATGTGTTTATTTTATGCTCTTATATCTTATCTTTTGTATATAAATAAATATTACTTGGGTATTGTTTTGTTATTTTTACAGATAGTCCAACCCAGCCCGCATGCAACCAGAAATGTAGAGAAATAGAGTTCAATTTGCTGTGTATTTGCATTTTGAAGAATTGTAGATGAAGATATCACATCTAGTTGCTGTTGGACAAGAAAAGGAGTGAGAAAAAGGCTTTGCACATCACAAATCAATGAAGAAATATCAAGGAAGCAAGAGGAAAAAGAGAAAAGGCCCAAATTTGCTTTATTTATCTAAGGCCCATTTATGTTTCCCATTGTAAACAAATTAGTGGTGTAATGACCAGGCCCATTTACCATTAGGGTTAGGGTTAGGGTTTGGCTATCTACCCTATATATACCCTTGTAATAACCTTGTAGCCACCATCCTATATCTCATCTCTTATTCCATTGTTCTAATAAAAGTTCTTCTTTCTCTTTTATTTTCTGCATTTTTTGTTTTCTTAGCAACTAGTGTTGTCTATACGATTAGATTCGGTAGAACACTATTTGTATTTTGCACTTATTTGCATTAGTGATTTACCGTCTGATTAGATTCAGCGGAAATCCTAATTTTAATTCTTGTTTGTTATTTCAATTTCTGCTTTTTATTATTTTCTTAGGTCAAATTGGGTTTGATTAGATTCAAATCTAATTCATAGTTTCATTTGCTTTCCATTGAAATTGCGATTTGATCGTCGGTTCAGTTAGATTTGTTCTGAATCAAATTACAGTTTTAATTTTGTTTTGTTTTGCAAAATCAACCTCCAAAGTTCGTCTAACACGCCCACGAAACATATAAATAATAAAATTTAACTTTCCTCCCTGTGTTCGACCTGTATGCTACACACCTGTATGCTTGCAGAATTTAATTTAAATGTCGCGCTTTTCTAATTCATAGACTAGCGTCGATCAAGGGGCAAGCTCCTCTCCGCTTCGAGACACTCTAGCAAATGTCTCAGGACTACACACTCTGGGCAATCCTGGATCCTCCAAGGCCGGTCCTCACTTACGTTAGAGGATAAATTATGCCTGAACACACGTTTCCCGGTCCTTACAGACCTATAATCGAGGCGCCTCGCATTCCAACAACCACATAGGTGAAAAATAGATATAAATGTCAGGGCTGGTAAGTCACTGACACCACCATAGCTAGAAAGAAACGTCATGCACTCCTTGGGTCCTTATCCCGTTTTTGACTCATACCGAGGTGTGAGGCTCGCGAATCCACGCTGTACACAAAGCTACGCCACGTAGGCCGTGCTTTGATCATCAACCACAAGACTTTGCTTTTCAACAGAAGCCTTGATCCATGCAACTCAGCGTGCCACACAGGCAATTCATACCATGCGATTGATATCTATCGATATATAACCTCTAAGCTCGTACGTCTCAGAGAAGGGCGTTAAGCAAGAGAATAAATTCTCCGCCTCCAAACGGATATATCTTTAACAGAAATCAATCAACACAGAATAAAATCCAATGTCAGACACACAATCCATTTACAAGTTCGTTCTGGGTCTGAACGAAACTGGAGGCTCTTTCCTCGCATATCCATCGATCTCTAAGTACGTCTGGACGACCACCAACTGATTCCCTCATCTTGGGTGTACAACCCAATCAAGATCATCAGTAATCACCCAAATGATGTGAAGACTTCCGGTCTTCAACCACCATCTTCATCTTCGACATATCGTCGAATCGGTTATTAAGAATGGGTATAAACCCGACCTTTCCAAACAACCCGCGTATATTAAAAACAAATGTCACACAAACACAACATACGCCTCATTCCAATTCATTAGTCACTAACCGTAAATCAGTAAGAGAGAAACTCCCCAATTATTAACCCCGAAGGCCGAAACCAACATTAGATCAATACCTAGGAAACCATTCTTCTTAACTAACCTACAGCTAAATTCTAAATTTCAATTCTTAGGGAAAGGTTCCCATTAATTTTATCCAAGATAAATTCTTTAAAATTTATCCTTTAATCTTCCTTTGGATGTCATTTTAAACCAAATTATGGTTTTCCAAACTAGTCGGGATAAGCGAACCATATCGAAGTAATTATTTATTTTATTTCCCAATCCCAACCTATTCATCCCATGAAGCAAAACTGGTAATACTCCATATTTAACACCACAGTGTTGTCGGTAAAATTAATTACCATTCCACGTTCAAATCTAATTAAAGATTTAACTATCGCTTTGGAGCAAAACTGGTGATACCCCATTCTCGCTCATTTTCTAAATTTGATAATTTAGATTATTAATTCACATTTCAATCTGATTACAGATTCATTAAAACTCCTTTTACTGGGTTAAAGAACTAATGTCCTTTAAAACACAGTTCACGACAAACCCAAATCACATTCTATTTATTATCGGGTTAAAGAACAAGTGTCATTTAAAACACCCTTCACGATAAACCCACAAATCAATTCTATTTACAACCCATTTCAAATCCAATTTATTTATTTAAAAATAAATGGGCTTTAATTTTAGTTCAAAACTAGTTCATTTCGATAAAAATCTATTTTTATCTTTTAAAATATGGAGTTTTTCATCCCAATTTTTCCCAAATCATTTCTTATGATTTTACACAAATTATTACTATTTTTAATAATTTTATCAAGGCCCGTACAGTCGATTTCCATCAACGGCCATCGAACTGCACTTACAGCGACCTTTTCCAAATTTGATTTGGACGTATCTCCAAATCCAACCGTTAGATTTTAAATTTCTAATATACGTTAGAAAGCTCTTTTCGATACGAACCCAACGGTTCCGGTTTTAGGAGAATCCGACGGTCGGATCTCCCGTAATGTCCGTTCGACGTCAATGGTCGAAATTCGCGAACTGCCGCGGCTCGACGCGTTCTATTCAAGCCATTATATTATATATATAATATATATATTTCGTCGATTTCTATTCAAAACAAATTTTATAAATAGTTTTAAATTCATTTCAAAACATTTCAACTTTCATTTCCAATTTAAATCAAAATTGAATTTTTCTTTATAAATTCCTTTTAAAATTCATTTCAATTCAATTCAAATTCGTTTTATATTCAATTCAGTTCGAATTCGTTTTCTATTCAATTCTATTCGAATTCGTTATATATTCAATTCAATTCAATAAAAATGAGTATAATCGATATAAATATCGTTCGCGTCAAAATAGCGCATCTCTAATCAACACGGCTTTATATATTCCAATAATTCCGTTATTCTATTCAACAAATGAATATTAATCCTATTCAATACATGAATCTATATTTTTGCCAACACATGACTAATCTCAACGAATGAGTACTGTCAACACATGAAGCTTTATTTTATAATGATAAAGATGTAAATTTTATAGTTAAAATAATTCGTTCAACACATGACTAATCTCAACGGATGAGTACTGTCAACACATGAACCTTTATTTTATAATGATAAAGATGTAAATTTTATTGTTAAAATATTTCGTTCAACACATGACTAATCTCAACAGATGAGTACGTCAACACATGAACCTTTATTTTATAATATTCTTTATCTTCTAAATTGGAATGAGGCCCAATCAATTACCATATAGCGTTAACTATATGGATTCCATACAACACATGTATATAATAGCAACGATAAATAATCAACCATCATCCAAAGTGCACTACACTGTATAAGCATCAAATATAGATATCTAACACTTATAACAGCCTGTCAATCAATCGATCGACATATTTAATCAATCAGGATGAGTGAACTTCAAATTTCATCCCAACACCCATGTGGGGTTTCAAACAATCAAACACAGATTTTATTTGTGCAGTTGGGCGATGTGTGAAATTTATCGACCCAATCAATATCAGTCAAATCAGTGTATATAAACAAATTGGCCGATTTGTTTATAAATATTTATTTATTCACTTTCACGTTAAAAATTATATTTTTAACGATAAAATATTTTATTTCAACACATGAATTTTTATTCAGTTCATTTATCAAATAAAATGATATCTTTATTTTACTAACTTGTTTTAGAAAATTTCGGCGGCATAACGACACGATACTAGAAACGGGACAAGGCCTAGCCTTATCCCCAGTCTAGTGAAGGCCCACGCCATTCACACATCAATCAAATCAATTTCAATTCACCCAACAGTCAAATTCAGCTCAAATAATCTAACTAATCTATGCAACCAAACAAGCAAGTCCATGGTCTATGGACGATTGTGTCGGGTGCTACTAAACACCGTCTGCATCCTAGTATATATATATAACTAGAAAAAGAATATGAAGAGTGAGATGTTCTCACCGATAGCTAATCCAATCATCTCGACCCTTCTTAAGTAGAAGTCTTCGTCGTTCTCGCCTTTTGTCACTTTCGCCGCCCGTAGTCGCTACATGTATAAAAATCACATTTTTATTAACTATATTATATAAAAATCTTATCTTTATATCTTCTATAAGTTAAAAATTGGAATTTTATCCTCTCTATAATATAAAGATCATATTTTTATTTACTTCATATGTCAAAAACTGTAGAAGCTTTAAAATGGAGAAAACTCACTTTTTTTCTAACGCCCGGATTCGCTGTTCGGGTCCTAGACTTTGCAAACGAGTTTCACTCTTCACACCAATTTTTTTCTAGCTTAAACACGCCATTCCGGACAACTTTCACCTAATGGTCTTTTTGCCGAAAATGCTTCAATTCGCCAGAATTCGCGAAAGTACACGCATTTTACCACTTTTGAACAGCAGACTTCGAACGTATTTTCCGAGCAGATCCGAACTCCAAAACACGACTTCCATATAGCCAAATCGAAGAGAATTTCGTTCTCTACAACTTTGGTCAAGAGGGACTTTGGCCAAAAGCGCACCGTTTGGGAGTTATTGGCGAAATACGGTCAGGGACTTATTTGCAAAACGGACGATTAGTGTAAAATGGGTTTTTGGTGACCGGGGGGCCCACGGCCGGAATTGAGGAGGGGGAAGGGGGCGCCGGACCTGATTGGGCGTGGGGAGCTCGCTGGTGGGTGGCGGCGGTGGTGGTGGGGCCCGTGGTGGTGGTGGCGGCTTAGGGCTTTGCATTTGAAGAGAGAAAGAGGGGGAGAGAGAGAGGAGGAGGAAGAGGAGGAGGAGGGGAGGAGGAGGAGGGGGTGCGGCGGCTCGCCGGAGGCCGGTGGTGGGCGGTGGAGGAGGGGGCAGCGGCATGGTGGAGGAGGAGGCCATTTTTGAGTTTTTGTGGAGGAGGAAAAGTGAATTTATGAAATAGAAAAGGAGGAAAAGTGATTATATGCTAGTTTCTCGCGTATCGCCTGAACGCTAGCGATCTCCGATGGCCGCGGATTTCGGACACGGGATAGTAGACGTGAAGACGAGTCCAACGAAACAAGTTTCGTCGAATTCCGAGTTCGTTTGACCATTCAAAAAAAATCACAAAAATGCTCAGATAAGCTCTAAAAATGCGATTTTGGCGCACCTTTTCTTCTCGCACACTCACATGCTAACTCAAAAAATCAAGCCCTCTTGGAAAAGTTTAGATTTTTAAAATGCAAAAGTTTAGATTTTTAAAATAGAAAAGATGAGATTTTTCAAATGGAAAAGATGTAGATTTCTATTATGAAACTATCGAAATAAAAATACGATTTTTATCGAGGTAAAAATATGATTTTTATATTTTTAAAGAATTAAAAATATGATCTTTATATTTTTAAAGTATTAAAAATATAATCTTTACTATATAGAAGATATAAAAATATGATTTTTGTTTATGTAGTGAATTAAAAATATAATTTTTACATGATAGGAATATTAAAAATATCATCTTTGTATATGTAGCAAAATAAAAATCTGATTTTTATTTTATATACGTTGAAATAAAGTGATGATTTTTTATAAAGGCGAAAACTATATTTTTGAAATGGCGAAATCTTTATTTTTGAAAAGGCGAAATCTTTATTTTTGAAAAGGCGAAATCTTTATTTTTGAAAGGGCGAAATCTTTATATGGAATAGCGTGATAAAAAAATATAGTCTTTACTATAGGAACATCGATGTGAAAATATAATTTTTTATCTATATAGTTGCGGTATAAAAATTCGATATTTATATATTGAATAACATAGTTAAAATTCGATTTCTATATATTGAATTACAAAGTAAAATTTCGATTTTTACATATGTAGTGACTACGGGCAACGAAGATGACAAAGATGCGATAACGATGAAGATTTCTCTAAATGAAGAGTCGTGGTATTGGATAGTTATTGGTGAGAATTTCTCACCTTTCAATTTAATTTTTCTAGTTATATATATATACTAGGATGCAGACGGTGTTTAGTAGCACCCGACACAATCGTCCACAGACCATGGACTTGTTTGTTTGGTTGCATAAATTAGTTAGATGATTTGGTTTGAATTGAATTGTTTGGTGAAATGAATTGATTTGATTGATGTGTGAATGGCGTGGGCCTTCACTAGACCGGGAATAAGGCTAGGCCTCGTCCCGTTTCTAGTATCGTGCCGTTATGCCGCCGAAATTTTCTAAAATAAGTTAGAAAAATAAAAATATCATTTTATTTAAAGAATGAAATGAATAGAAATTCATATGTTAAAATAAAATGTTTTATCGTTAAAAATATAATTTTTAACGTGAATAAGAATATAGTGAATGTGAATAAATAAAATATTCATTTACAAACCGGACGGTTTGTCTATGTACACTGATTTGACTGACATTGATTGGGACGATAAATTTCACACATCGCCCAACTGCACAAATAAAATCTGTGTTTGATTGTTTGAAACCCCACACGGGTGTTGGGATGGAATTTGAAGTTCACTCATCCTGATTGATTAAACATGTCGATCGATTGATTGACAGGCTGTTATAAGCGTTATATATCTATATTTGATGCTTATACAGTGTAGTGCACTTTGGTTGATGGTTGATTATTTTTCAATGCTATTATATGCGTGTGATGTATGAAAATCCATATAATTAATTTTATATGGTGATTGGTTGGGCCTCATTCCAATTTAGAAAATAAAGAATATTATAACATAAAAGTTCATGTGTTGACTGTACTCATTCGTTGAGATTAGTCATGTGTTGAACGAAATATTTTAATAATAAAATTTGCATCTTTATCAATATAAAATAAAGGTTTATGTGTTGACTGTACTCATCCGTTGAGATTAGTCATGTGTTGAACGAAATAATTTAACAAAAATTGTCGCACGTGGACAGTACTCATTCGTTGAGATTAGTCGTGTGTTGACAAGAATAAATATTCATTTGTTGAATAGAATATTTGAAAATAGAAATATATGAAGCCGTGTTGGTTAGATTGACGCCATTTTGACGTGAACGATATTTATATCGATTTTATTCATTTTAAAATGCATATTGAAAAGTGATTTCGAAAACGCATATTTTGAAATGAAATCGAAACAAATTGAATATATAACGATTTCGAAACGAATTGAATGTATAACGATTTCGAAACGAATTGAATATATAACGATTTCGAAATGAATTGAATATATAACGATTTCGAAATGAATTGAATATATAACGATTTCGAAATGAATTGAATGTATAACGATTTCGAAACGAATTGAATATATAACGATTTCGAAATGAATTGAATGTATAACGATTTCGAAACGAATTGAATATATAACGATTTCGAAATGAATTGAATATATAACGAATTTGATTTCAATGGAAAATAATTTGAATTGAATCGAATAGAAAACCAATTTGAATTGAATCGAATAGAAAACCAATTTGAATTGAATCGAATAGAAAACTACTTTGGAAGTGAATTGAATTGAAAACGAATTCAAATTGAATTGGAAGCGAATTGAAATGAATTCAAATTGAATTGAAATTTGAATTGAATAGAAATGAATTTTAAAACGAATTTATAAAGAAGAATTCAATTTTGATTTGAAGTGAAATGGGAGTTGAAATTGCTTTTGAAACGAATTTAAAACTATTTATATAATTCGTTTTAAATAGAAATCGACGAAATATATATTATATATATTATATATATAATATAATGGCCTGAATAGAACGCGCCGCGCCGCGGCAGTTCGTGAATTTCGACCATTTATTTCAAACGGACATTACGGGAGATCCTACCGCCGGATTCTCCTAAAACCGGAACCGTTGGGTTCGTATCGAAAAGAGATTTCTAATGGATATTTGAAATTTGAAATCTAACGGTTGGATTTGGAATTATGTCCAAATCAAATTTGAAAAAGGTCGTTGTAAGTGCAGTTCGATGGCCGTTGTCGGAAATCGACTGTACGGGCCTTGATAAAATTATTAAAAATAGTATTAATTTGTGTAAAATCATAAGAAATGATTTGTGAAGAATTGGGATGAAAAAACTCCATATTTGAAAAGATAAAAATAGATTTTTATCGAAATGAACTAGTTTTGAACTAGAATAGTAATTTATTTATTTTTAAAATAAATAAATTGGATTTGAAATGGTTTTGAAAATAACCAGAACTTCCAATAATTGCATTGGAATGGATTTGAATCGAAATTGTCTTCGGAATATTTCGATGTTTGATTTCATGATTATACAGATGTTGCTATGGAAATTTGAAAGATATAGATATATATATCGTTATTTCCAATACGATATCTGTTGGTCGTAGAATCTGATATTGAATATAAGCCGATATATTTTCTATTCAGAACCTTGTATTTAATATCAAATGTGATTTGGGTTTGTCGTGAATGGTGTCTTCACTAACACTGTTCTTGAACCCAGTTGAGAAAAGATTAAATCTTTTTATTTTAGATTTAATGAAGGGTACCAATTAAATGATATTTAATTGGAATTTAATTGATATTGATTTTTGGGTTTATCGTGAACAGTGTTTTAAATAACACTCGTTCTTTAACCCGATAATTAATGGAATGTGACTTTGGGTTTATCGTGAACCGTGTTTTAAATGACACGGATTCTTTAACCCAGTTAACGATTAAAACTAAGTGGAGTTTTAATGAATCTTTAATTAGATTGAAATGATCGAGAATGGAGTATCACCAGTTTTGCTCCAGGCGATAGTTAAATCTTTAATTAGATTTGAACGTGAAATGGTAATTGAATTTACCGATAACACCGTGGTGTTAGATATGAAGTACTACCAGTTTTACTTCATGGGATGAATAGGGTGGGATTGGGAAATTAAAACAAATGATTACTTCGGTAAGGTTCGCTAATCCCGACTAGTTTTGAATTGATATTCAAAAATAGATTAAAGAATAAATTCAAGAAATTTATCTTGGATAAAATTAATGGGAACCTTTCCCTATGAATGTGAAATTTAGAAACTAACTGTCGGTTAGCCAAGTAGAATGGTTTTCTGAATATTGATATGATGTTGGTTTCGGCCTTCGGGGTTAATATTTGGGGAATTATTCTCTTGATTAATTTACGGTTAGTGATTGATGAATTGGAATGAGGCGTATGTTGTGTTTATGTAACATTTATTTTTAATATACGCGGGTTGTTCGGAAAGGTCGGGTTTATACCCATTCTGAATAACCGATTCGACGATATGTCGAAGATGAGGACGGTGGTTGAAGACCGGAAGTCTTCACATCGTTTGGATAATTACCGACGATCCTGATTGGGCTGTACACCCAAGAGGATGGAAATAGTTGGTGGTCGTCCAGACGTACTTGGAGATGGATGGATATGCGAGGAAAGTGCCTCCGGTTTCGTTCAGACCCAGAATGGACTTGTAAATGGACTGTGTGTCTGACATCGGATTTCATTCTGTGTGACTGATATCGGTTGCATAGGATGGTTTGCCTGTGTGGCATGCTAAGATGCAAATGATCAAAGCTTCTGTTGAAAAGCAAAGTCTTGTGGTTGGTGATCAAAGCACGGCCTTTGTGGCGTAGCTTTGTGTAGCGTTGATTCGCGAGCCTCGCACCCCGGTATGAACCAGAAACGGGAGAAAGGACCTCAGGGAGGGCCTACGTTTCCTCCTAGCTAAAAGTGGCATCAGTGGTTTTACACGCCCTGACGAGTTTGACTTATGTGGTTGTTGCTGTTGCGAGGCGCCTCGGTTAGGTCGGATGATCCGGGTCCGATGGAGTCATTCGTTGGCTCGCTTACGCCGCAAAGGGCGGCGAAACGTAGTGCTCAGGCATTTTAATCCACATCGGTGGACCGGCCCTGTCGCTCCAAGGGTCGATGCGTTCTGATCCTGAGACTCGGGCTAGGCAGTCTCGAATCGGTTGAGGACTATCTTTTGCCTCGGTTCGTAGACGGGAATCCAATTTCCAATTACGTGACTTTGCGATTTTGATTGTATAACCTATATATGGCGACATAGTGTTATGGGGCATTCATGCCACCTATGATTGATACTTATGATTTGAAGTTGTTTTATACACTATACACTTATAATAGTATCAAATGATTTCTTTTAAACGTATCAACCATTCTTGGCTATTATAAGGTAAAAACCCTATCCCCCGGCTTGCGTTGCATTGTGTGATAGGACTTGGGTCTTATAACAACTTCATTTTTCTTTATTTAGCATTGCGCTGTTTGTTTTATGCACTGGGATTCTTGGGAGGAAACCCGTTCCGTGTTATACGGCGTGGTCCCTTGATTTACCTAACTTTTAAAATAAAGAATAATAACTGTTTTAGTTCTCACACCAGTCACATGACTGACCTGGAGTTTATTGTTTTAACCTAAACTCTGGGTGCCCCTATTTTGACACGGGCAGCTAGTAGTTTTGGTTTTGCAGATTTATATTCACAGGATCCTGGTTTAAAGCTGGAACGATATCCGGAAAGCTTTGTATCCGTATATCTCTTTCTAGTTGTGTATTGTATTATTTTCCGCTGCGATGTATTTAAATGTAATTTAAATCTCTGATATTTCTGTGTAATATTCATTTATACTCTGTATATTCTTGTAATCTGATGCATTGTTGTAATATACTATGAAATGTTCTTTTATATGCGTTCTGATTTGTCGTGTTCTCAAAACAATCCGCGCTTTCTCTCTCTCTTCGGGGACCGGGGAAGTTCGGGTCGTTTCATCGTGGTATCAGAGCTTTGGTTTACCAAGCTCAGAGAACAAGGCACATTAGAACCATACGAAAGGATTCATCAGATATTGGATTAGTAATATCCAATTAGAATGACTCGTTAGAGATGGGATCAATAGTATCCTAGAACAAGTGTGAAGAGTATATTTTTAAAATGAAAACCAATTTTGTTTTGAAAATTTAAAATCAATTATTCGTATTTGATTATTTAGTTTATATTGATTTGGACAGTCCAGTATATAAAGATTTTGCATATACGCCTTGCAAACGTGTATTTGAAATTTTAATATACTGGATAGATATAGAATCACATTCTAGACACCCGGAGATGGTTCTGATGATTGATCGATCATCATCAGAACTTATGTTCGTGTTTCGAAGTTGTGACATCTATATATTTCCATTAGACTGGTGTGAGAACCAAAACTAGATAGGGCTTATTGTTGTGATGTGGCATCAAAAATGTGATTTTTGTATATGTATCAAAATTATGAATTTGAAACTCTAATTCACTAATTGATTGATGTTTGTGTTGTTTGTTTATTTGTTTGCTAATTTTTAGCCATTTAGCCTAATTGAATCAAATATTGAACTGTATTGAAAATTAGTTGCATTTGCTTGCATATACATATACTTACATTGAACAGGTCATAGCAAGGCGGCTAGAGCAGAGAATAAAATTTGTTTGCCCGACAAATAGGTACATGTTTACTACATAATTTACTGTTTTGTTTGGGTGATGATGATTTTATGAGCCTATTGGCTAGCCGCTTGGCTTTTTCTTTTTCTTTTTGAGATGAGAAGGACCGGGGAAGCTATTTGAAATTCCCCGATGCTCCGGGTGCAGGGGAGGTTATGGCGAAATTTTTCGAAAATTTAGGGTGTTAGCCAAATTTTTGAAGAATTTGAAAATTCTCAGAAACTGAAAAGTTGGAGAATGGAAGCCAGATCGAGCGTAGAGTTGATTAATCAAACCACTTTCGACTTTGTTCCTTTTCGGGGACGAAAAGTTTTAAGTGGGGGAGATTATAACAACCCAAAAATCTGGGCAAGTTTAAAATTTTTATTTTGGCAATTTTAGCGAATTTTGATTATTTAAAATGAATTATTTTAAATAATATCGATGAGAAATTTATTTTGAATATAATTCGAACGTTTATATTATATACGCCGTCGTTAGAATATAAATAATTATAAAAGGAATTGAAAATGGCGCGGTAGTTCGATAATTCGATTTCAAACTTCAATTGAATGTACCGGGTGCAAAACAATCCGGATTTTAGTGAAACTAAAAACATCAGGATCTAATTGATAATATCTTTCCAACGAATCTGAAAAATCAAAATTTCATAGCGGGAATCAAAAGATATGTCCAGTTGAAAATTCTGAATAGTCGCTATGGAATTCAGGCCCTTAAAAATAGACTTTTTGGCAAACGACCTCGGATTTCGACGAAACCACTTTTGTTAGGTCTGTGATGTCAAGTTATTGCTAGATTCCAAATTTCATAATTTTTCGAATCAATATGTGAGCGTGGCAAAGGAAAATGCGTTTGACCAGTTTCAGTTGATTTTAATCGACTGGAAATTAGCCATTTTTCAAACGGTCTCAGAATTCAATGAAACTAGTTTTGTTGAGACCGTATCGTCAATACGAAGCTAGAAAATATTTTTCTGCAATTTATAGAGTTCGTATGTGACCCCGGTAATTTGAAATGTACGTTTAAAATTCAATATAGTGATTTAAATGTAAATTCAACGGAAACTGATCGAAATGGTCGAATCAGCTTGCGAAGCATATCCCATTGTGTTCGGAATGGGGGTAAAACGCTATGGACGACAGGCGGTGGGCCTCGTTTAGAGGTCGAAAATAAAAGTTTCTTTTTAGTGAAAAAAAACCTTTCTTCCCTTAACTACCCAGCCCCCCCCCCCCCCGATAATTTCAATTCATTTTTCAAAATTAAAAAAAAAGGGGCTTCGTGCCCTAACTAACGCGCCGCGCCGCCTGGGGGTGGGCCACCGCCGCCTCCCCCTCACGCTGCGCCATCGCGCCACAGGCGTGGCCACCCTCCCTCACTCCAAGACCGCGCGACGAAGTCAGACCCCCCCTGATGATCGACGATCCTCCTTGCTTCCCCCATCTCGAAGCAGCGGCCGCCCCCTCCTCCTGCTGACCGCCTCCGCCTGACCAACTCCGGCGCACCCTGCAGCTCCAACGCCCGACCTTTCCTCCTTTCGTGAATCCGAACCCCTTCCCTCTTATATAAAAAAAAAACCAATGTAAGTCTTCTATTTGTTTGTATTTATTTACTTTTGCTATTAAAATTTTGTATGAACCACTATGAGTTAAGTAAGGATTTTTAAAATGCAAAAGCTCGGATTTTTAAAATGCAAAAGTTTAGATTTTTAAAATAGAAAAGATGAGATTTTTCAAATGGAAAAGATGTAGATTTCTATTATGAAACTATCGAAATAAAAATACGATTTTTATCGAGGTAAAAATATGATTTTTATATTTTTAAAGAATTAAAAATATGATCTTTATATTTTTAAAGTATTAAAAATATAATCTTTACTATATAGAAGATATAAAAATATGATTTTTGTTTATGTAGTGAATTAAAAATATAATTTTTACATGATAGGAATATTAAAAATATCATCTTTGTATATGTAGCAAAATAAAAATCTGATTTTTATTTTATATACGTTGAAATAAAGTGATGATTTTTTATAAAGGCGAAAACTATATTTTTGAAAAGGCGAAATCTTTATTTTTGAAAAGGCGAAATCTTTATTTTTGAAAGGGCGAAATCTTTATATGGAATAGCGTGATAAAAAATATAGTCTTTACTATAGGAACATCGATGTGAAAATATAATTTTTTATCTATATAGTTGCAGTATAAAAATTCGATATTTATATATTGAATAACATAGTAAAAATTCGATTTCTATATATTGAATTACAAAGTAAAAATTCGATTTTTACATATGTAGTGACTACGGGCAACGAAGATGACAAAGATGCGATAACGATGAAGATTTCTCTAAATGAAGAGTCGTGGTATTGGATAGCTATTGGTGAGAATTTCTCACCTTTCAATTTAATTTTTCTAGTTATATATATATACTAGGATGCAGACGGTGTTTAGTAGCACCCGACACAATCGTCCACAGACCATGGACTTGTTTGTTTGGTTGCATAAATTAGTTAGATGATTTGGTTTGAATTGAATTGTTTGGTGAAATGAATTGATTTGATTGATGTGTGAATGGCGTGGGCCTTCACTAGATCGGGGATAAGGCTAGGCCTCGTCCCGTTTCTAGTATCGTGCCGTTATGCCGCCGAAATTTTCTAAAATAAGTTAGAAAAATAAAAATATCATTTTATTTAAAGAATGAAATGAATAGAAATTCATATGTTAAAATAAAATGTTTTATCGTTAAAAATATAATTTTTAACGTGAATAAGAATATAGTGAATGTGAATAAATAAAATATTCATTTACAAACCGGACGGTTTGTCTATGTACACTGATTTGACTGACATTGATTGGGACGATAAATTTCACACATCGCCCAACTGCACAAATAAAATCTGTGTTTGATTGTTTGAAACCACACACGGGTGTTGGGATGGAATTTGAAGTTCAATCATCCTGATTGATTAAACATGTCGATCGATTGATTGACAGGCTGTTATAAGCGTTATATATCTATATTTGATGCTTATACAGTGTAGTGCACTTTGGTTGATGGTTGATTATTTTTCAATGCTATTATATGCGTGTGATGTATGAAAATCCATATAATTAATTTTATATGGTGATTGGTTGGGCCTTATTCCAATTTAGAAAATAAAGAATATTATAACATAAAAGTTCATGTGTTGACTGTACTCATTCGTTGAGATTAGTCATGTGTTAAACGAAATATTTTAATAATAAAATTTGCATCTTTATCAATATAAAATAAAGGTTCATGTGTTGACTGTACTCATCCGTTGAGATTAGTCATGTGTTGAACGAAATAATTTAACAAAAATTGTCGCACGTGGACAGTACTCATTCGTTGAGATTAGTCGTGTGTTGACAAGAATAAATATTTATTTATTGAATAGAATATTTGAAAATAGAAATATATGAAGCCGTGTTGGTTAGATTGACGCCATTTTGACGTGAACGATATTTATATCGATTTTATTCATTTTAAAATGCATATTGAAAAGTGATTTCGAAAACGCATATTTTGAAATGAAATCGAAACGAATTGAATATATAACGATTTCGAAATGAATTGAATGTATAACGATTTCGAAACGAATTGAATATATAACGATTTCGAAATGAATTGAATATATAACGATTTCGAAATGAATTGAATGTATAACGATTTCGAAATGAATTGAATGTATAACGATTTCGAAACGAATTGAATATATAACGATTTCGAAATGAATTGAATGTATAACGATTTCGAAACGAATTGAATATATAACGATTTCGAAATGAATTGAATATATAACGAATTTGATTTCAATGGAAAATAATTTGAATTGAATCGAATAGAAAACCAATTTGAATTGAAACGAATAGAAAACCAATTTGAATTGAATCGAATAGAAAACGACTTTGGAAGTGAATTGAATTGAAAACGAATTCAAATTGAATTGGAAGCGAATTGAAATGAATTCAAATTGAATTGAAATTTGAATTGAATAGAAATGAATTTTAAAACGAATTTATAAAGAAGAATTCAATTTTGATTTGAATTGAAATGGGAGTTGAAATTGCTTTTGAAACGAATTTAAAACTATTTATATAATTCGTTTTAAATAGAAATCGATGAAATATATATTATATATATTATATATATAATATAATGGCCTGAATAGAACGCGCCGCGCCGCGGCAGTTCGTGAATTTCGACCATTTATTTCAAACGGACATTACGGGAGATCCTACCGTCGGATTCTCCTAAAACCGGAACCGTTGGGTTCGTATCGAAAAGAGCTTTCTAACGGATATTTGAAATTTGAAATCTAACGGTTGGATTTGGAATTATGTCCAAATCAAATTTGAAAAAGGTCGCTGTAAGTGCAGTTCGATGGCCGTTGTCGGAAATCGACTGTAGGGGCATTGATAAAATTATTAAAAATAGTAATAATTTGTGTAAAATCATAAGAAATGATTTGTGAAGAATTGGGATGAAAAAACTCCATATTTGAAAAGATAAAAATAGATTTTTATCGAAATGAACTAGTTTTGAACTAGAATAGTAATTTATTTATTTTTAAAATAAATAAATTGGATTTGAAATGGTTTTGAAAATAACTAGAACTTCCAATAATTGCATTGGAATGGATTTGAATCGAAATTGTCTTCGGAATATTTCGATGTTTGATTTCATGATTATACAGATGTTGCTATGGAAATTTGAAAGATATAGATATATATATCGTTATTTCCAATACGATATCTATTGGTCGTAGAATCTGATATTGAATATAAGCCGATATATTTTCTATTCAGAACCTTGTATTTAATATCAAATGTGATTTGGGTTTGTCGTGAATGGTGTCTTCACTAACACTGTTCTTGAACCCAGTTGAGAAAAGATTAAATCTTTTTATTTTAGATTTAATGAAGGGTACCAATTAAATGATATTTAATTGGAATTGAATTGATATTGATTTTTGGGTTTATCGTGAACAGTGTTTTAAATAACACTCGTTCTTTAACCCGATAATTAATGGAATGTGACTTTGGGTTTATCGTGAACCGTGTTTTAAATGACACGGATTCTTTAACCCAGTTAACGATTAAAACTAAGTGGAGTTTTAATGAATCTTTAATTAGATTGAAATGATCGAGAATGGAGTATCACCAGTTTTGCTCCAGGCGATAGTTAAATCTTTAATTAGATTTGAACGTGAAATGGTAATTGAATTTACCGATAACACCGTGGTGTTAGATATGAAGTACTACCAGTTTTACTTCATGGGATGAATAAGGTGGGATTGGGAAATTAAAACAAATGATTACTTCGGTAAGGTTCGCTAATCCCGACTAGTTTTGAATTGATATTCAAAAATAGATTAAAGAATAAATTCAAGAAATTTATCTTGGATAAAATTAATGGGAACCTTTCCCTATGAATGTGAAATTTAGAAACTAACTGTCGGTTAGCCAAGTAGAATGGTTTTCTGAATATTGATCTGATGTTGGTTTCGGCCTTCGGGGTTAATATTTGGGGAATTATTCTCTTGATTAATTTACGGTTAGTGACTGATGAATTGGAATGAGGCGTATGTTGTGTTTATGTAACATTTATTTTTAATATACGCGGGTTGTTCGGAAAGGCCGGGTTTATACCCATTCTGAATAACCGATTCGACGATATGTCGAAGATGAAGACGGTGGTTGAAGACCGGAAGTCTTCACATCGTTTGGATAATTACCGACAATCCTGATTGGGCTGTACACCCAAGAGGATGGAAATAGTTGGTGGTCGTCCAGACGTACTTGGAGATGGATGGATATGCAAGGAAAGTGCCTCCGGTTTCGTTCAGACCCAGAACGGACTTGTAAATGGACTGTGTGTCTGACATCGGATTTCATTCTGTGTGACTGATATCGGTTGCATAGGATGGTTTGCCTGTGTGGCATGCTAAGATGAAAATGATTAAGGCTTCTGTTGAAAAGTAAAGTCTTGTGGTTGGTGATCAAAGCACGGCCTTTGTGGCGTAGCTTTGTGTAGCGTTGATTCGCGAGCCTCGCACCCCGGTATGAACCAGAAACGGGAGAAAGGACCTCAGGGAGGGCCTACGTTTCCTCCTAGCTAAAAGTGGCATCAGTGGTTTTACACGCCCTGACGAGTTTGACTTATGTGGTTGTTGCTGTTGCGAGGCGCCTCGGTTAGGTCGGACGATCCGGGTCCGATGGAGTCATTCGTTGGCTCGCTTAAGCCCCAAAGGGCGGCGAAACGTAGTGCTCAGGCATTTTAATCCACATCGGTGGACCGGCCCTGTCGCTCCAAGGGTCGATGCGTTCTGATCCTGAGACTCGGGCTAGGCAGTCTCGAATCGGTTGAGGACTATCTTTTGCCTCGGTTCATAGACGGGAATCCAATTTCCAAATACGTGACTTTGCGATTTTGATTGTATAACCTATATATGGCGACATAGTGTTATGGGGCATTCATGCCACCTATGATTGATACTTATGATTTGAAGTTGTTTTATACACTATACACTTATAATAGTATCAAATGATTTCTTTTAAACGTATCAAGCATTCTTGGCTATTATAAGGTAAAAACCCTATCCCCGGCTTGCGTTGCATTGCATTGTGTGATAGGACCTGGGTCTTATAACAGCTTCATTTTTCTTTATTTAGCATTGCGCTGTTTGTTTTATGCACTGGGATTCTTGGGAGGAAACCCGTTCCGTGTTATACGGCGTGGTCCCTTGATTTACCTAACTTTTAAAATAAAGAATAATAACTGTTTTAGTTCTCACACCAGTCACATGACTGACCTGGAGTTTATTGTTTTAACCTAAACTCTGGGTGCCCCTATTTTGACATGGGCAGCTTGTAGTTTTAGTTTTGCAGATTTATATTCACAGGATCCTGGTTTACAGCTGGAACGATATCCGGAAAGCTTTGTATCCGTATATCTCTTTCTAGTTGTGTATTGTATTATTTTCCGCTGCGATGTATTTAAATGTAATTTAAATCTCTGATATTTCTGTGTAATATTCATTTATACTCTGTATATTCTTGTAATCTGATGCATTGTTGTAATATACTATGAAATGTTCTTTTATATGCGTTCTGATTTGTCATGTTCTCAAAACAATCTGCGCTTTCTCTCTCTCTTCGGGGACCGGGGAAGTTCGGGTCGTTTCAGGAAGGAAAAGAATGGAAAAGTAAAGTGGAAAATGGAAGGGAGAAGGCTTGTATATATCAGCATATGTAGTTGCCTTAGATCTTTGAGATGTCGGCATTTGATGGAAGAGAGGAAGAACACCATGCATGCTTCATTGGATGACAAATCAAAGAAAACACACATTCAAGATAACTATTTTACGTGTGAATGCCTAGCTTAGGGTACGTGTAGTCTATTACATGTTTACTACTCGTATGACCACAAACAAATTTCGTTTTCAAAGAAATTTGCAACCCTACTATATTTTTCATATAAGGTTTCGAAGGAACTTGTTTCATCAAATTCCGAGTCTATTTTCTCAAAATTTCTCGTTCAAGCTCAAATTATCGATCGGTTCGCACTTAAATTTCGCACGGTCACATAATAAATCCGTTTGATGTGAAATTCGGAATCATACCATATTTTGACATTCTAGAATCGATAAAATTGGTTTTGTCTGATTCTGAGATCGTTTGCAAATTTTCTGTTCTCTTGGCTATTAAAATAATACTAAATTTTTGAATTTTAAACTGAAAATCCTTATATAAATTAATTAAACTTGGTTTTTTTAAATTGGTTTCAAAATTTCAGGTCGTTACATTCACCCCTACTTAAAAGAATTTCATCCCCGAAATTTGATGAAAGTAAGGCTGAAATAAGAATGATATCTAAGAAACAAATTTACCTCTCAAACGAGCTACTCCAAAATACCAACTCTACAATTGAGATAAGACTTTCTAACATTATCTTCTGTTTCCTACATACAATATCTCATATATCCGCTCTACTGCACTTTGACTAATTTCTCCATCTTGTTTCTCAATTCCTTTATTTCTTTGTCGATTATAACTGCTAAACCTGGGGTGATTTTCAAGTCTTCTTGCGCTACTTCCTCAACAACCAAATCTGTATCTTGTATATATCTTCGAAGATGAGAAACATGAGTGACATTATGCACTTCGAATAACCATTCTGGTAACTGAATCCTGTAAGATGGGGTTCCAATCCTTCCCAATATTGGGAACGGGCCAATAAACTTGGGTGATAGTTTCCCTGTTTTCCCGAATCGGATAACTCATCTCAGTGGAGATACTTTCAAGAACACTTCATTTCCAACTGGACAATCCAATTCCCTTCTTCTAGAATCTGCATAACTTTTCTGTCTACTTTGCGCCCTTCAACTTCTTCTTAATAAAGTCAACATTATCTGCTACTTCACGGATCATGTCCAGGCCTAATACAAGTCGATTCCCAGACTCAATCCAACATACATGAGATATGCAAGGTTGACCATACAATGCTTCAAAAGGAGACATCTTAGTACTTTCCTTAAAGCTATTGTTATAAAATAACTCCACCAGATGTAAGTTATCTTCACATGATCTACCGAAATCAAGGATACAGGCTCGTAATAAGTCTTCTAAAATTTGATTCACTCTTTCAGTATGTCCATCCGTTTGGAGGTGATAAGCAGTGCTATGGCTCAACATTGTCCCCAATACTGACTGAAATGCTTCTCAGAACTTACTGCTAAAGAACAGATCTTCATCATTAACATTACTGTTGGGTATTCCATGCACCCGAACTATCTCCTTCAATACAACTTTTCATATGTTCTTGTTGATCTTACTGAAAAAGAATGAGCACTCTTCATCAGATGATCGATTATAACCTAGATTCCTTTGCCTTTCTTGGTTCAAACCATTGATAAAATCCATTGATATCTAGTCCTACTGTTAGGGACTGCGGAAAGGATCGCTAAGGTAAAGCAAACACTAGAGGGGGCGGGGGTGAATAATGTTTGTAAGAATTTTAAACAAAACTTAAATCTAAATAGAATTATGGAGTGAATCAAACAACATAAACACAATCACAGACACCAATTCAAACACAAATGCAAAATAAACAGAAATAAAGCAAAATGTAGAAAAGGAAAGAACACACCGCATTTTATACTATTTCGAATCACTCCTACGTCCAGTCCCGCACAACGCTGGATTGTGCAAAGTTTTATTACTATTTTCAAATAGCCAAATACACACTCCTTGCTTTCATGGCTCAACAAGAAGACACCGACTTCTATCCCTTGATTTCATGACTCAACAAGGGCACACCGACTCTTAAACCTTGATTTCACGGATTCAAGGATAAAACCGTTTACTCTTGACTTACAAATTGGATTTTTCAATCCAAGCAATTACAAAATAGCCCTATAACTCTTCAATAGCACTTGATTCAGAGAGTAGAGTAGAGAGAAGAAGTTTGATCAATTCAGAAGTGAATCCGGTAGAGTATAAGTGTACAAACCATAAAAATGAATAAGAATAATGGTAGGATGAAAGGGGATGATGATGGAGAAGAAGAGATGTTTGAAAATTCGGTTTTGGCCTCTTTTTATAGAGAATGAAGGGTTGCAATGTTTCTGAAATGTTTCAAATAGTGAAAAGACACTTCCCTTCAAAATTAAAAAACTAGCTGTTATATGTTGACATACATATTTTGCTATGTCGACATACCTATGTACAAAATTGATTTTCAAAGCATTTTCAAGTGTTTTGATATAAAACTAATTTTGGAAATTCTTGAATAAATTCCTAATGTTATAAATCAATGTTATATGATAGAAAAACATATGAAAACATATTTTTAAACTATATAAATATATTTATAAAATTATAAGGTTTTAAACTATATAATATAAATAAAGTATATATAAAACTTAAGTTTGAAAAACAAAGAAGAATAAAAATAGAAAAACAAAATAGAGAGGATTGAGAATAAAATAGAAAAACAAAAATGGAGAGAACTGAGAAAAACAAAAATAGACAGGATTGAGAAAAGAATTGAAAAAACAAAATTTGAATTTGGATTTGAACCTGGAGTGCTACTTAGAGTCTTACAAAATCTAGACTTTATAATTATATTAATCTTGAACTC
Organism: Allium sativum; assembly: GCA_030737875.1. Classification (NCBI taxonomy): domain Eukaryota; kingdom Viridiplantae; phylum Streptophyta; class Magnoliopsida; order Asparagales; family Amaryllidaceae; genus Allium; species Allium sativum. The sequence continues at coordinate 58,507,933 of CM060917.1, forward strand.
TTGACATCTTGATATGTTGATTACTCATGAGTCTTGAATCCACTCTGAATTCTGAATCTCTAAATGCTCTTAAACTGTATAGTCTTCAGTATTAATTCCTGTATACAAATCCTGGATATGTGTGTGTATATATATATTCTAGATAAAGATGTTAGTATATATTTTATAATCAATGATAATTGAAATAAGGTTGTTGTCATCAAAATTCCATTCTCCAACAATCTCCCCCTTTTGATGATGACAACCTTAGTTTATAAAATATCATACCTATATACACCTGTTTGATGATGATCCTCTTATACTCCCCCTGTCAAATAATTCTATAAAACTATGCCTATATTTTATAATTTCTCCCCCTTTGGCATTATCAAAAAGAAGGATTAAAGATACTCTCCCTAAGATAAACAATTGTAGAATCTAAGTAATATTCCTAAAAATACTCCCCCTAAATTAAACAACACTATGAATAGAATATAAGTAACTATCCTTAAACAATACTCCCCTTTAATTTATTAACTAACTCTAATTTATTAAACTAAAGAGAATAATTCTTAATATGATGATTAAACACAAACCAAATCAAGTATCATTATTACATATGTTTGTCTAATATATATACAAACCAATCCAAACTAAATCACACCATATGTCTTAATATTTACAAGTTTCAATCAATATAGTCTAAATCAAATCACACCATATGTTTTTTTAGAGTAATTAAACAAATCAGTCAAATCGTACCAAATAATTAAACATCTCTTGGAACTTCAACCCAACCATCTCCTCCAAAGATGAGATCCTTCTTAATTACTTCCCAATCTTCATCTTCTTTGGTTGGTGGAGCCTTTACGAGATTATTTTCTTCATCTATGAAAAGAGAAGATATTAGCCATTGCATTACATAAAAGTGCTTTTCTTGTTGAACAAACTTCTTTAATTGACTCAATTCAAGATGACGCTGATTTCGTAGAATGATAGAGAGAATGTTTCTGAATAAATCGAGAGTTTCCTCTAGACTTTCACTTAGATTATGGATAGGATTTGCCATGGATTTGATGAGAAATGATTAAAGAAGAAGGAGTAATGAAAAATGTAGTTTTTTGGACGAAAGACTTAAATAGAGTCTGGAATTCGTTGGATTTTGAATGGACACGAGTAGTTATTTTAATTTTAAAATTTGAAAAAGTTTGAAACTTTTTCTGTTATATGTCGACATACATCTTTTGTTATGTCGATATACTATAGTTTGTTTTTGAAAATTTTGAATTCTTTTGATTCTTATAATATATTTTATGATTTTTCAGAAACATAAAGATGATTTAGACAGAAATAAAACTCCATTCATTACTTAATAAAAAGCAAATACATCCAACTAAACAAGACACACTTAAATATGAAATTCGAAAGCAAATACACGAAAATATATAAAGATAGATTAAACTAGATGGCCTAGTTTGCCGATGATGATGAGGAAATGTAATTCCAAGCTTTCTTCCTATCTTGACCATGAATTTGGTCATTTTGGAAATCTTCTTGTTAAACTTCTTTTGATTTTTGATGATTTTTGCTTGGTTTTGAATAATCGTATCTTTGAGATTACGATTTGAAGTTGGATACTCAATGCTTTCCATAGAAGTCTCTTCTTCTTCGACTTCTATTGGGTCATGCTCTTATTGAAATCGAGCTTGTTTGGCTTCATATGTCTCATAATATTTGAAAGTGATGAGAATTTGCATGAGATGAATGTTTGATGCGTCAAGCACTTTCCTAGCAACATATTCTTCTCCATGAAGATCAACTCCAAAGTATTTGAAAATGTGAGTGAGATAAACACCATAGTAGAGAGTGTTTTCTCTTGAAGATACATATATGGGCTTAAATTCATTTAGAATCATATCGAACCAATTGATAAGGTAATTACCCATAATGGCGAAGAGAGACTTTTGGACTTTTAGAGTTGGATTGCTGTAATTTCCGGAATGAGGAGTGATGGTGTGTTGAAGAAGAAGGTTGACAATTCTTGTTTTTGGATGAAAGAAATGATTTTTGAAATCCTTTAGGCACCATCTTTGAGGATATCGTGATAGGCTTCCAAATCGGTTTCATCAATAGCGAAAGTTGAGAAATCCGTGCCCTCGCTTCTTCAATTTAGAATTTCTCCTAAAAGATCGGCTTCGAGAATAACTTGAGTTCCCTTGACACTACTCCAAATTTGATTTCCATTGCCTTGATAAAATCACGGTTGAGATTTGCATAGGACATCTTCAAGAGTTTGGGATAACATACTTCGTCGTTGTCTCGAAAGTCAATTAGACTCAAGATTTCGTTGTCTTGGAAGAGAGAGATGAGATCATAAGATGGAAAGTCACTAAAGATGGAGAAACCACCCATGTTAACTTTAGCATTTGCTAAATAGTCACCATAGGTTTTAATGGCCTCTTTGTCATTGTAAAGATAACCTTTTATGGTTTTGGTTATCTTCAATTTCTGGGATGAACTTGAGGAAGCCATTGATATGATAGTTTTGAGAAGGATAGATATGAAGAATGTTAATTTGAGTTGTGAATGAAAGGTAGAAGGATGGATATATATATAATGAATAGATATGAATTTAATGAATATGAATTGAATAGACACAACATTTTAGATTTAAAGGACACCTTTTTAGACCTTGGGAGTTGGTGAAAATGTAACAACCCTGATTTTTGGGGGTCGATTTAAAATTTTATTTTAAGTGATTTTAATGAGTTTTTGGTATTTAAAATAATTTATTTAAAATAAAAATGATTGAAAATTGATTTAAATCGAAGTTAGAATGAATAATTTAATTTTAATTATAAAAGAGTTAGAAATAGCGCGGTAGTTTGAAAAGTCAAACTCGAACTTTAACTGACCATACAGGATGAAAATTTAACAGATTTTAGTGAAACCTAAAATATTAGAATCTATTTAAAAATATCTTTCCAACGAATCCGAAAAATTGAAATTTCATAGCGGAAATCAAAAGTTAGGACCAATTCAATTTTTAGAAAGGACGCTAGGCAATTTACATAGGTCAAATGCTACTTTTTGCATGCAAAGGAATTTGGACTCGAAACCACTTCCATTGAGTTCGAAATGACGTTTCTACATTGAAAAACAGTAAACACTTATATATTTTGAGTTTCGAAAATTATTTGTTTAAAAATGTATTTTTACTATTAAATATATCGCCCTTGAAAATAGATATTTTGCATACGACCTCGGAATTCGACGAAACCACTTTTGTTGGATTCGGGATGTAAAATTATTGCTAGGTTTCAAATTTCATGATTTTTGAAGCTATTATGTGAGCGTGGCAAAAGAAACTGTGTTTGGTCAATTTCGGTCAAAATTAATTGACTGAAAAATAGCCATTTTTCAAATAGTCTCAGAATTCGAAGAAATAAATTTTGTTGGGATCGTATTGTCATAAGAAAGCCAAAAATAATTTTTCCGGATTTTTCTGACTTCTTTTGTGACCCCAGTAAAATTAGAAAGTACGTTCGAATTAAAAATAAAAGAATTAATTTGAAAATAAAAGAAACATGCTTTTAACTTCAGAATTGGACTTCGGCAATAGCGCTATTGCGTTCAGAAGGCGTCAAAACCTTAAGAACGACAGTAAGCAGGCCAAATTCTGAGTTAGTGGCCAAACGGACCTTTATTTTGCTAATTAATTATTTAATACTATTATTTTATTATAAAAACACTATTCATTCATCTCCCCCATCGTGTTCAGCCGAACCCATAGCCTCCTTCCCCTTGCCACCTTCTCTTTTCCCTATCTCCTAATCCACTCACTTTTAGACTCAGCCGTAGTTAAACTTTTTGTAGCTCTCCTGAATCTTTTCGATTCTAGACAAGCTCCACATCAAACCGTTGCCCGTAGCTCTCGAACCACCTCCCCAAACCCACAGCCTTTAAGCCGCCGCCCCCTGTACATACCGCTGCACCCCCTAGGTTCTCGGTGTGGATGCGCCTCTCGTAGCTCTCCAATCTCCCGCAAACCGTTCGCAAAACCATCGACTATAGCTCCCGAAATTTGGATTCAAAGTTTTGAACATTTATGAAAATTTAAGGTATGAATATTTCAGATTTTGCGACGCTTTTAAGCGTTACAGCGACAATGGTTAAAAGTCAGTTCTGATTTATTTGTATGAACTTCGAATTGAAATCTTTCAGATCCGTAACTGCCGTGACTTTGAACACGAGATCTGATTGAACCCGAACCTTCCTTTCAAATCCGAGCTAGGTGAGAATTTATTTTTATTTAAATTTAATTAAGTAAATTATTATTATTATGGCGTTATGTGAAATTGAAAGTCAAACACAATTGAATTTGCGATGAAATGTTACCATGAGATGGATTCAAATTGTTGTGATGCTATGATTGTAGATCCATTATTTTTATTCATAGATCTGTTGATTATAAACATAGATCGGTAGGAAAAATTAGATTTTTTCCTTGTTTAAATTTGTCGAAGTATGCCTTAGGGATATGAATCAGATATAAATCTATCATCATATACGTCGTTATGCAATTCACATTATTTTAACGTGAATTAAAGTAGGAAATTCGCATCGTCGTGAAATTTACATAGTTATGCAATTTACATTATTTTTATTGTTAATTAAAGTAGGAAAATTTACATTTTTATAATGTTAAATTAAAGTGAAATTATATTGTATGTCAAAATTTACATTTTTATATTTAAATTATGAAGTGAATTTATGTCGTATATTAAAAATTACATTTTACTTTGTAATTAATATGAGAATTCCACCGTATGTCAAAATTTACATTTTTATATGTAAATTATGAAGTGAATTTATGTCGTATATTAAAAATTACATTTTTCTTTGTAATTAACATATGAATTCCATCGCATGTTAAAATTTACATTTTTATATGTAAATTATATAGGAAATTATACTGTAGATCAAAAATTACATTTTTCTTTGTAATTAATATGAGAATTCCATCGTATGTCAAAATTTACATTTTTATATATAAATTATAAAGTGAATTAATACCGTATGTTAAAAATTACATTTTTCTTTGTAATCAACATGGAAATTTCATCGTATGTTAAAATCTACATTTTTATATGTACATTATATAGGGATTTACACCGTAGGATAAAATTTACATTTTTATATGTAATTAAAACATGAATTTACATTGTGTGTTAAATATTACATTTTTATATGTAATATCTATAGGAAAGTATACCGTATGACAAAACTACATTTTTCTATGCAATTAAAGGATGCAATTTCATTGTATGATAGAATTTGCAATTTTCTTATACATATATACATACATATATATATATATATATATATATATATATGTAACATAAAATGAGGATGAACATTAGATATAAAATTCATTTATTTTATATGTAATTTAGATGGAGAAATGTGACATTGTAATTAAAAAATCATATTTTTACAATGTAAATTAGATGTAGTGTTTGCATTGTAATTAAAAATCATACTTTTACAATGTAAATTAGAAGTAGTGTTTGCATTGTAATTAAAAATCATAGTTTTACAATGTGAATTAGATGTAGTGTTTGCATTGTAATAAAAAATGATATTTTTACAATGTGAATTAGATGTAGTGTTTGCATTGTAATTAAAAATGATATTTTTACAATGTGAATTAGATGTAGTGTTTGCGTTATAATTAAAAATGATATTTTTACAATGTAAATTAGAAGTAGTGTTTGCATTGTAATTAAAAATCATATTTTTACAATGTGAATTAGATGTAGTGCTTGCGTTGTAATTAAAAATGATATTTTTACAATGTGAATTAGATGTAGTGTTTGCATTGTAATTAAAAATCATACTTTTACAATGTGAATTAGATGTAGAGTTTGCATTGTAATTAAAAATCATATTTTTACAATGTAAATTAGAAGTAGAGTTTGCATTGTAATTAAAAATCATATTTTTACAATGTGAATTAGAAGTAGAGTTTGCATTGTAAATAAAACTTACATTTTGATATGTAAATTTAAAATAGGATTCACTGCAAATATAAATTACATTTTTATAATGTAACTAAGATGAGAATGTACATTGAAGTTGAAATCTACATTTTTTATATGTAATTTAAAAGTAGGATTTTGAATGTATCAAAATTTACATTTGTTTTACATGTAAAAAAAAGAATATAGAAATTTGCATAGGAATTAAACTTACATTTTTATGTAAATAAAACGGATGGAATTTACATTTTCAATGTAAGGAAAGAATGAATTTAGGATGCGGTAATATTATCTTCATTTTCAAATGAATTAAATTTTAGTAAGTATCGGTAATTGTGTAGAGCGTTGTTTTAATCAAACGACGTTATTCCCATTCAATGATTATATATATATAATTAAAATTAAACGAATAGGGCGTGGTAGTTCGCGTTTTGAAATCGTACTTTTAAACGACTATACAAGAAGATCAGACCGTATGATTTTCTTTAAACTGAAACCGATAGGACCGTCTTGGAAAAATCTTTCCAACGATATATACTACGTTAAGACCCAACGGTTAGATTCTGAGAAATGTGAAAATCAAAATTGGTTGAATGCAGCGCCATAGTCGCCCATGGACTTAAGGCGTCATTATATAAAAATTTAATTATTTTAAATAATTAAAATAGGAATGAATCGTTAATAAAAATAATCATTAATGTGTAAGAAGGATTTTACATATATATATATATATATATATATATACTAGGATTATTTGGAAAGTCCGAGTTTATCTCATTCCAAATAATTAAACGACATTTAAAAATCCAAGATTGGAAGACGGCGATTGAAGACAGTCAATCTTCACATCGAATGGACGATGATGACTGTTGCCTTAGAATGGCTCGCTACCATGATAAGGTAATAGTAGGAGTTGCCCGAACGTAGTGTTGATTTATACGGGTTTGGCTTTCGCTCAGACCCAGAGCATAAGCTTATAAATGGATTGTGTATCTGACATCGTGCTCCATTATATATCATGTTATTAATCTTCTATCGAATGTATGGATGTTTGGTGGCAGAGAATTTATTCTCTTGCTTAACACCCGTTAATATATTTCGGCAAAGGATTGGTAGTGTGATATGGAGTGATGATGTGGCATGCTAAGATGCATATGATCAAGGCTTTGTTGAAAAGCAGGCCTTGTGGGACGATCAAAGCATAGTCTGTTTAGGCATAGCTTTGTGTTTAGCATGACTTCGCGAGCCTCACACACCGGCGGAGTCTAAAACGGGAGAAGGGAACGCAGGGAGAGCACCACGTTTCTTACTAGCTAGAAGTGGTGTTTGGGTTTTAACATGGCCCAACATTTTACTTATGTGGATGATGGAATGAGGCGCCTCGGATGATAGGCTCTATAGGACTGGGAAATGTGTGTTCAGGAATAACTAATCCGCAACTCGTATGGCAGAACCGCCCTGCAGCTTTCCAAGGGTTCACTGCGGGGGATCCTGAGACATTAGCTAGAGTGTCTCGAATCGGTAGGAGCTCCTCCCTAGCCTTGACTCATGATGGAAACCAATTTCCAATACGACCCCATTCGGATTAGATTGTATTACTAGTATGGAGGCATAGTAGTATGGGATACTATTCTTCCTAGGATTTCAACATTTACTTTGAAATGTTTTGATATATACTAATAATAATATTAAACTCGTATTTGCTGTATTTAGCATGTTTAATCACTATAAGGTAAAACCCTATCCTCTGGTTTGTGTTGCATTGTGTGATTGGACCTAGGTCTTATGGTGATTCCATTTTTCTAAAAAGCATAACGTTGTTGTACGATTTACTTATTAGTTGTTTTTGACACTTTTATGCATGGCAATCCATTAGAGTAAACCCGTTCCGCATTAGCGGCGTGGTCTTTGGATTTGTCCTATTAATAGTGATGAATTAGTTAAGAATTCTCACACCAGTCCCACGATTGAGCCATTGTTTGTTTCCACCTTTTTGCAAACTCGGGTGCCCTCTTTCCACACGGGCAGTCGAGCAGTTTGTCTACAGGTTTATCTCTTTAGCAGGATCCTGGATTGAAGCTTAAAGTTGTATCCAGAACATTAGAAGTCTTCCGCTGCCTTAGTTATCTTGTTTCCGCTGCAATGTATTATAACATGTAAAATTATCTTCCGCTGTAATTATTAGCCAATATACTCTGATATTCTGTACTCTGATGTGACATTTACTATTAATTTTATAAAAGTCTGTTGTTGTTGTTCTTATGTGTTGTATTCCGAAAGTTAACGTAGGCGGGATTTGAACGGTTTTGATCGATTTTGCGATCGATTAAGGCCGGGCAAAATCCGACTCATTACAATTGGTATCAGAGCTTTGGTTAGCTCAAATCTTTGGGGTACAACTCATTAGAACTGAACAAAAGACTCATCAGAGATTGGATTAGTAATATCCAATAAGAATACTCATTAGAGATAGGACCAGCAGTATCCTAGAATGAGAAAACTCATTAGAGATGGGGTTAGCAATGCCCTAGAATGAGTTGAGAGTAGCAAGCCTATAATATACGTATTTGTGATTAATTTTGGAAAATATGATTTTGAATATATAAAAAGTTATATATTTGAAAGTTAATCAACTTATAAAATTATTTAAACCAATGGAGAATATATATATATATATATATATATATATATTAGTTAGTTAATTAATCAACTTTTAGCTTCATTCCTTTTCGAGGAAGAAAATTTTTAAGTAGGGGAGACTGTAACAACCCTGATTTTTGGGGCCAATTTAAAATTTTATTTTAAGTGATTTTAATGAGTTTTCGATATTTAAAATAATTTATTTAAAATAAAAATGATTGAAAATTGATTTAAATCGAAGTTAGAATGAATAATTTAATTTTAATTATAAAAGAGTTAGAAATAGCGCGGTAGTTTGAAAAGTCAAACTTGAACTTTGAATGATCATACTGGATGCAAAATTTAACAGATTTTAGTGAAACCAAAAATATTAGAATCTATTTAAAAATATCTTTCCAACGAATCCGAAAAATTGAAATTTCATAGCGGAAATCAAAAGTTATGGCCAATTCAATTTTTAGAAAGGTCGCTAGGCAGTTTACACAGGTCAAATGCTACTTTTTGCATGCAAAAGAATTTGGACTCGAAACCACTTCCATTGAGTTCGAAATGACGTTTCTGAATTGAAAAACAGTAAACACTTATATATTTTGAGTTTTGAAAATTATTTGTTTAAAATTTTATTTTTAGTATTAAATATATCGCCCTTGAAAATCGACATTTTGCATACGACCTCGGAATTCGACAAAACCACTTTTGTTGGATCTAGGATGTAAAATTATTACTAGGTTTCAAATTTCATGATTTTTGAAGCTAGTATGTGAGCGTGGCAAAAGAAACTGTGTTTGGTCAATTTCGATCAAAATTAATTCACTGAAAAATAGCCATTTTTCAAACAGTCTCAGAATTCGACGAAATAAATTTAGTTGGGATCGTATTGTCATAAGAAAGCCAAAAACAATTTTTTCGGATTTTTCTGACTTCGTTTGTGACCCCAGTAAAATTAGAAAGTACGTTCGAATTAAAAATAAAAGAATTAATTTGAAAATAAAAGAAACATGCTTTTAACTTCAGAATTGGACTTCGGCAATAGCGCTATTGCGTTCAGAAGGCGTCAAAACCTTAAGAACGACAGTAAGCAGGCCAAATTCCGAGTTAGTGGCCAAACAGACCTTTATTGGGCTAATTAATTATTTAATACTATTATTTTATTATAAAAACACTATTCATTCATCTCCCCCATCGTGTTTAGCCGAACCCATAGCCGCCTTCCCCTTGCCACCTTCTCTCCTCCCTATCTCCTAATCCACTCACTTTTAGACTCAGCCGTAGTTAAACTTTTTGTAGCTCTCCTCAATCTCTTCGATTCTAGACAAGTTCCACATCAAACCGTTGCCCGTAGCTCTCGAACCACCTCCCCACACCCACAGCCTTTAAGCCGCCGCCGCCGCCTGTACATACCGCCGCACCCCCTAGGTTCCCGGTGTAACACCCCGAATTTCAATTAACACTAATGGTTAGTAATTAAAGTATAATTAATCTCAGATATGAGAATTAGGGGAAACGGGCTGCGTCATTGCGTTCGTCTCGGAAAAATACGCAGAATAGAGTCCGAAATTTTGTAAATCGGAGTCCGTATGGCCCAGTTATGGCCCAATGAAGTTGGCAGAAAATTCAAGTTAAAAACAGATTTAGAAATTCAAAACCAGATTTCGAAATTGGAGCCAGCGGGTCCAGGCGGGAAACTTCCCGCCCTAGCCATGTCGACAGGGCTGTCGACAGGCCTGTCGACTGGGGAGTCGACTGCCCTGTCGACTTGCCTGTCGACACGGGGTGTCGAGCCATTTGGCCTGGGTGCACCAGGTCTGGTTTTCTGGCTAGGGCTGGGCTGTGTTCTGGAGACTTCCTAAATCTGACGGACCTAATCTAGCCTAGGGTTAATCCTATGGTCTAAAACACACCCTAATCCTATAAATACACCCTAATGCAAGCCTAATCCATACTAAAAATAGAAATGATGCCATCATGCCGCCAAATCAAACTTAAGAGGAGCCTCCACTAGCTTATGAAGAAAGTTGCAAGCTAATCAACCTCTAATCATCACCATCTTCAAATATAGCAACTAGTTCTACTTCATAAGTTTGCTAATCTTGGTTTTGGTGAGTTTCTATCACTTTAATAACCGATTGCTAAATTAAGTAGATGAGATATGATGAGATCATATGGTTTTGTTTGGGGATTAATGGATTTTAAGTCATATGACATGATGTTAGTTTGCTAATGTATGTGGGTTATGCAAGTTTTGTGTTTTGTGATCATATGTTAATATGCAAGTTACATGTATGATAAAATGCAAGTTACATGTATGATAATTATGCAAGTTGTATGTTTCTTCATATGCAAGTATGTAACATGTTATGCAAGTTCATATGCAAGTTTATGAGTTTATATGCAAGTATGTTATGCAAGTTCATATGCAAGTTTATGAGTTTATATGCAAGTATGTTATGCAAGTTCATATGCAAGTTTATGAGTTTATATGCAAGTATGTTATGCAAGTTCATATGCAAGTTTATGAGTTTATATGCAAGTATGTTATGCAAGTTCATATGCAAGTTATGTGACATATTATATGCAAGTCATGTATTTGTTAATATGTAAGTTTATGTGACATGTTATACAAGATTATATGTAAGTTTATGTGACATGTTATACAAGATTATATGCAAGTTATGTGACATGTTATACAAGATTATATGCAAGTTATGTGACATGTTATACAAGATTATATGCAAGTTATGTGACATGTTATACAAGATTATATGCAAGTTATGTGACATGTTATACAAGATTATATGCAAGTTATGTGACATGTTATGCAAGTTCATATGCAAGTTATGTGTTTGTTAATATGCAAGATGGCACCTTTGAAACATGTTCATACATATGCAAGTTGACACCTTTTATATGTGTTATGTCATGAGAACGAAATTACGTGGGAACGATGGGGTTAATTCAATGCATAAGTTAATAAGATTGTGTGAAATTAATATAATTATGCATAACATAAAATAAATGAACATAGTATGGGAATTTGCCTATTAAGTTAGGTGTACCCATACTATGTGTTGGGAATTTGCCTATTAAGTTAGGTGTACCCACACTTTGGAGTTGGGAATTTGCCTATTAAGTTAGGTGTACCCATATTCCTAAAATAAACATGATAATTAACACAAATTATGGGGGTGATTAATTAGGAGTAATTAATCGATTAAGACACGAGGTTGGACCCGTTTGTAGTGTAAGACTGCCCGGAGTTTACCGGCTTAACCAGGCATCTACAAATGACGGTCCAATGTGAGGGGTCTTAATCATAAATTAAATACGTAACAAGGGTAAATGACACGAGGTTGGACCCGTTTGTAGTGTAAGACTGCCCGGAACTTACCGGCTTAACCAGGCATCTACAAATAACGGTCCAATGTGAGGGGTCCTTTACACGGTTACGGTGTTAATCAATTAAGAAACACTTAACCAGATAATCATGTAGTGGGGCATGGGGGTTAAGTGGGTACCTTGGGTGGTATGTGGAAATTGCTAGTGGTTGCCAATAGAAAATATGATTAAATACTTAACCAAGATGAAACATGTAATTAAACATGGTTAAAGGGTTAAGTGGGAAACACTAGTGTGTGGGCCAAGCTTAGGGGGATGGCTTGTGCTAGGGGCCCATTTCAACCAATATCCCAAACGTATCTTAGTGGGCTCGACTCTAGTCGAGTGACGGGACACGCATATTGGGCTTTACTATAAGAGGCCAAAATGGGTTAGCGGTGGCAACGCATGACCAACGGGTTTCATATGCGTGTGTGGACCCGGGCTGGTAAATAAGACGTTGTTGCATCGTGTAGATATAAGCCGTGCACCGTTAATTTTATCAGGTTGCCACGTTGGGGAATGGTACACCCCACGGTGGGGCCAGCACGGGTATCTAAGTTAGGGAGCCGATCGAATGGGGAGTAGTGTGTACACCTAGTGGATTGTAGGGCCCCGTGGCGTCTACTTAGTCACCTAGGGGTACGCGAGAACTATTAAGTTAATTTTATAAGTCCATGGGTGGGATCAACCTTTAAGTTAGGAGCTACTGGTGTGGTGCAGTTTAGTAATTTACCTTTGGAAGGGTAGATGCGTCTTTATCTTTTATCTTAGTTTAGTTGACTGCTTAGTGTAGCCATTCATCCCCATTAGTTACCATATATCAGTTTATGTCTTCTCTGGTTACTTTAACGATTGTATTGTTAAAGTTATAGGACTCGTTCAGACTTATGTCTGACCCCGTTGTTTTTATCTTTTTCCCAACCCTCAGGTCCTACGGTGGATCCTAGCAGTATTGGAGCTTGATCGGATTGCTGTTCCAGTCTTTAGGAGCTTGGATAGATGTAAAGCTCCAGTTACCCAGTTATCTTTTCTTTTGTCATGGCTATTGTATGAGAGTGGGATTATGTACTTCTTTATTTTGATGGATATTGTACTTGACTTTTATTGTGGTTTTATGATGTAACCAGACATGTTTTACTTCCGCTGTTATGAGATGATGTTTTAAATTTCAAGCACTATTTATATCTGTCTTGTTGTAATTTTTCTGTTCTATATTCACTAAAATACTCCACCGATGCTATGGCATTCCCTTAGTGAGTGATCATAGCGGAAGTGGGGTGTTACACGTGGTATCAGAGCTGAAGGTTACCGGAGCAGATAAATTTTTGAGAAAAATACATTTTTTTTTAGAATAGTAAAGGTATTATTTTTGGAAAAAGTATTTTCAAAAACATGTCTTTTAAGAGAAAAGTTTTTGAAAAAGAAAAGCATAATCCCCAATAGCCATATCTTTATCTTTCGGAATCTCCTTTTTGAATCTTTCCTCTTTCGTTTCAGCATGGCTGAAGATCTTAACATCCCGGAGGGCTTAGTTATACCACTATGGTATAGGAGGTTACAAGAGGCTAGGGCCGCGGCTGCGGGTCCAGCCAATGCTACTACACCAGAGGCAACCGCTCCTCCTCCTCAGCCTAGAGTGGATAATTTTGCTAAGATTTGCAAGGAGTTCAAGGCTATAGGAGGAAAACCTTTTCTAGGTTCAGAGACTTTCGTAGAGGCTAGAGATTGGCTTAAGGAAGTGGAAGAGTTGCTAGATATCTTTGAAGTGGAAGAGGGAAAGAAAGTCAAGTTGGCGGCTTGGTTAATGAAGGGAGAGGCCTCATTCTGGTGGGAGGTCACTAATGGAGAACGCCCTGTTGACTCTTGGGCAGATTTCAAGCAAAGGTTTGGGGCTAAGTTTCTCTCAAGGGCGGAAGAGAATCTGTTTATGGAGAAGTTCTTGAATTTGAAGCAAGGGAGTCTCACGGTGAAAGAATATGTCAACAAATTCAATCAATTAGCAAGGTTTGGCATAGAGTTGGTGAATACACCGGAGAAGAAGGCTTTGAGGTTCGTTAGAGGCTTGAACGAACCATTGCAAGGAATAGCTATGACTCACATTCCTATGGGGGCCACCTTTGAGAAGCTTGTCTACATGGCACTTATGCATGAGGATGATAAGAGTTCTAAGACACCAGAGAAGAAGGGGGATCAGAAGAAACCGCAACAACAACAACAAGGCAAGGGTGGAAAAGGCAATGGTGACAAGGGGAAGAAGAAGAAGAAGTGCTTCAATTGTGGGACCCCAGGCCACCTCAGCAAGGATTGTCGCAAAAAGAAGAAGACCGGTTGCTTTCATTGTGGTGAAGCAGGACATCTTGTGAAGGACTACCCAAAGAAGGGGCAGAAGACGAGGTCTACCTCGGGAGGTCAGGTGCAAGCTCTTATGGCACCACCTCAGGCAGGGGGGCAAGTTCAGGCTCTCTCAGTTCCACCGATTCAGCAGAGAGGTAGAACTATTTCCGTTGAAAGTCTGGTTTTTCTGTTTGATCATCCAGTTCGTACTTTGTTTGACTCTGGCGCATCGCATTCTTTTATCTCATCATCGTTAGTTGAGTCACTGCACTTAGACACCAGTCTAGTTGATGATCCCTTGGTTGTTTCAAACCCAATTGGGGGCTCCATATATCTGTCTATGATATGTTTGGGTTTGAAGATTTCTATACTTAGCGTTGAGTTTGGATGTGATGCTTTTGTATTGGGCTTCACGGGCTATGGGTTGATTTTGGGCATGGACTGGTTATCCAGTAATGGTGCCGTTCTTGATTGTGAAAGGAGAGTTGTCAGGCTTATGACCCACTTGGGTAATACTCTTGAGATCTCTTGTAATCCCATGGAATCTGTTTTTCTAAGTTATCTTGAATCGCTCGATGCTTCGGTCGAGAGTTTGCGTTCTGTCAGAGTGGTCCGGGAATATCCGGATGTGTTTGAAGAGGTGAAGGGTTTGCCTCCGAAGTGGGAGATAGATTTCCGAATTTATTTGGTGGATAATGCCAAACCAGTGTCTTTGCCAGTGCGCCACATGGCTCCTCGTGAGAGAAGAGAACTTCATAAGCAAGTGGGGGAGTTGCTTGAGAAGGGGTTCATAAGGCGAAGTATATCGGAGTGGGGAGCTCCAGTAGTGTTTGCCACGAAGGCGGATGGGTCCCTCAGACTTTGTGTGGATTATAGAGAACTTAATAAGCTCACGAAGAAGAATAGACACCCATTACCGAGGATAGATGATCTCTTTGATCAGTTGGTTGGCGCCTCAGTGTTTTCGCAGATGGACTTAGCTACAGGGTTTCATCAGTTAAGAGTGGCGGAGGACAGTATAGAGAAGACTGCTTTCCGGACTCCGGATGGTTTTTATGAGTGGCTTGTGATGCCATTTGGGTTGACAAACGCCCCTGCATACTTTGTTGATCTGATGAGTAGAGTGTTCAGAGAGTATCTGAATAAGTTTGTAGTAGTCTTTGTGGATGACATCTTGGTCTTTTCCAAGAGTGAAGAAGAGCATGCCTTACATCTCAGAGAAGTGTTGGAGACTCTTCGAGCACATAGTCTTAAAGCTAAATTCTCTAAATGTCATTTTTGGAGAAGAGAAGTGCGATTCTTAGGGCATGTGGTCTCTAAGGAAGGGATAGCTGTGGATCCCGCAAAGATAGTATCTATCCAGGATTGGAAAGTTCCTAGAAATGCTACCGAAGTAAGAAGTTTCTTGGGGTTGGCAGGATATTATAGGAAGTTCATCAAAGACTTCGCGAAGATATCAGCCCCATTAACCCGCTTGACGAAGAAGAATCTGGTTTTCTCATGGGACGTAGATTGTGATGATGCTTTCCGACGGTTAAAGAGAGCTTTGACCACCGCTCCAGTTTTAGTGCTTCCAGATGGGAGTAAGCCGTTTGTTGTTTATACCGATGCTTGTGGGACAGGATTAGGCGCAGTCTTGATGCAGGAGGGAAGGGTAATAGCCTATGGAGGGAGGCAATTGAGAGTGCATGAGAAGAATTACCCTACCCATGATCTAGAGTTGGCCGCGATTGTTTTCGCACTTAAGTCTTGGCGCCATTATCTTCTTGGTGAGAGATTCGAGTTGTTCACTGACCATAAATCATTGAAGTACTTATTCTCTCAGAAGGATTTAAACTTAAGACAGCAAAAGTGGATGGAGTTCTTAGCATCCTATGATTTCGAGATAGCGTATACCCTTGGCAAGGGTAACATAGTGGCGGACGCCTTGAGTAGAAAAAGGCTATCTTTGAGTCCATTGTTCGTGGAACGGCGAAGCTTGGAGTTTCTTTCTTTGTTCGACTTCAGACCTTCTGTTGACTTTGTACCTGGTTTGTTAGCATCCTTGGAGGTTAGACCTACTCTTTTGGGATGGATTGGCGAGGCTCAGCGAGATGACCCACAGTTGGTTGAGTTGGTAGAGAAGCTTATAAGGGGGGAGTCGTCCAGCCATTTGGGTAGATACACCATAGATGATAGGGGATGGTTGCATAGAGACGGTAGACTTTGTATACCGCAAGATGAGGGTTTGAAGAAGGCTATTTTGGATGATGCACATCGTTCAAGAATGACTATTCATCCCGGTGGAGACAAAATGTACCAAGATATGAAGAGGGTTTTCTTCTGGGCCGGTATGAAGAAAGATGTGGCCGAGTATGTGGCTAGATGCTTAGTGTGCCAACAAGTTAAAGCGGATCAAAGGAAACCCGGTGGGTTGCTACACCCATTGGAAGTTCCGCAATGGAAGTGGGATAGTGTCTCGATGGATTTCATCGATGGGTTACCGAGATCGAGGAAGGGCAATACGGGAATTTGGGTTGTGGTAGACAGACTTACCAAGAGTGCCCATTTTATACCCGTGAAGAGTAAGAGGACCGCTCCATGGCTTGCTTCAGTCTATGTTAGAGAGATTGTTAGATTGCATGGCGTACCATCCAGCATTGTGAGTGATCGAGATCCTATCTTCACTAGTGAGTTTTGGAGAAGTTTGCAAGAGGCGGTAGGGACTCAGTTGTGTTTGAGCACCGCATATCATCCTCAGACAGACGGTCAGACCGAGAGGGTGAACCGTATCTTAGAAGATCTCTTGAGGCTTTGTATCTTGGATTTTGGAGGTACATGGGAAGAACATCTTCCTTTGGTGGAGTTCGCATACAATAACAGCTTTCAGTCTAGTATTGGCATGGCACCTTTCGAAGCTCTTTATGGAAGGCCTTGTCGATCTCCTACATGTTGGTGGGAATCTACGGATAAGATCTTGCTTGGGCCAGATATGGTTAGAGAGACTTCAGAGAAGATTAATTTGATTCGAAGAAGGATGAAGACAGCGCAAGATAGACAGAAATCTTATGCGGATCGGAGAAGGACGGATCTTGAGTTTGAGGTTGGGGACATGGTTTTTGTCAAAGTATCTCCGTTGAGAAATGTTGTTCGCTTTGGGTCCGTTGGGAAGTTAGCACCGAGGTTTGTTGGGCCGTTTCCTATTAAGGAAAGAATTGGACGGATGGCATATAGGGTGGAGTTGCCCGACAGACTTAGTGGTGTTCATGATGTATTCCATGTATCACATTTGAGGAAGTGCTTACATGAGACCGCAGAGGTGGTAGAGCTGAGCTTGCTTAAAGATGTAGAGGTAGAGCGTGATGCGACGATTCGACGAGCTCCTACTCGCATCCTTGGGTCAGAAACTAGGAAGTTGAGGAACAGAGAAGTTCAGCTAGTTAAAGTGCAATGGGGAGAAGACGAGGGCAATGCTACTTGGGAGACAGAAGCGAAGATGCGTTCTTTGTATCCATTTCTTTTTGAGAGTATGTCTTTTAACTTCTCCTTTATCGCTTGTCTAGTACTTATCTTATCTTTAGTATATCCTCTCGCTAGTACCTATGACCTTTAGATAGGGTAAAACCTATGGTTGAAACATGTGTTTGAAACATGTTATGGTTGATGGATGCATGTGGATGCAATTGTTTGCTAGTGGTTGCTCGTGGATGCATATACACACACATTAGGCACTAGATCGGCTCAGTCACTTCATGTTGCATATCGCATAAATGGATGTGGTAGTTAGATTGATGGATGTATCATGGCTGTGTTATCATATGGATGATGCATTTTTGTGTATGGTTGTGCACGCATATAGAAATTGTATGTGTCAATAGGGTTTCGCATACATATTGGATGCATGGCACTATCATGGTTTGCATTAAGG
Organism: Allium sativum; assembly: GCA_030737875.1. NCBI lineage: Eukaryota > Viridiplantae > Streptophyta > Magnoliopsida > Asparagales > Amaryllidaceae > Allium > Allium sativum. The sequence continues at coordinate 58,526,212 of CM060917.1, forward strand.
AGGTCGACTGAATCAGTACACCGCCTGATTTTGCATTAGTATACGGACATATACCACACTTTCTGCATATGTTCATACATCATTAGAAGTTTCTAAGGATAATGGTTGCTTGTGGTTGATGGTTTAGTAGATGGTTGTTTGGTTGGTAGGATACGTTCTTCTTGACTTAGAGATTTCGAGGACGAAATCCTTTAAGTAGGGGAGAATGTAACACCCCGAATTTCAATTAACACTAATGGTTAGTAATTAAAGTATAATTAATCGCAGATATGAGAATCAGGGGAAACGGGCTGCGTCATTGAGTTCGTCTTGGAAAAATACGCAGAATAGAGTCCGAAATTTTGTAAATCGGAGTCCGTATGGCCCAGTTATGGCCCAATGAAGTTGGCAGAAAATTCAAGTTAAAAACAGATTTAGAAATTCAAAACCAGATTTCGAAATTGGAGCCAGCGGGGGCCAGGCGGGAAACTTCCCGCCCTAGCCATGTCGACAGGGCTATCGACAGGCCTGTCGACTGGGGAGTCGACTGCCCTGTCGACTTGCCTGTCGACACGGGGTGTCGAGCCATTTGGCCTGGGTGCACCAGGTCTGGTTTTCTGGCTAGGGCTGGGCTGTGTTCTGGAGACTTCCTAAATCTGACGGACCTAATCTAGCCTAGGGTTAATCCTATTGTCTAAAACACACCCTAATCCTATAAATACACCCTAATGCAAGCCTAATCCATACTAAAAATAGAAATGATGCCATCATGCCGCCAAAATCAAACTTAAGAGGAGCCTCCACTAGCTTATGAAGAAAGTTGCAAGCTAATCAACCTCTAATCATCACCATCTTCAAATATAGCAACTAGTTCTACTTCATAAGTTTGCTAATCTTGGTTTTGGTGAGTTTCTATCACTTTAATAACCGATTGCTAAATTAAGTAGATGAGATATGATGAGATCATATGGTTTTGTTTGGGGATTAATGGATTTTAAGTCATATGACATGATGTTAGTTTGCTAATGTATGTGGGTTATGCAAGTTTTGTGTTTTGTGATCATATGTTAATATGCAAGTTACATGTATGATAAAATGCAAGTTACATGTATGATAATTATGCAAGTTGTATGTTTCTTCATATGCAAGTATGTAACATGTTATGCAAGTTCATATGCAAGTTTATGAGTTTATATGCAAGTATGTTATGCAAGTTCATATGCAAGTTTATGAGTTTATATGCAAGTATGTTATGCAAGTTCATATGCAAGTTTATGAGTTTATATGCAAGTATGTTATGCAAGTTCATATGCAAGTTTATGAGTTTATATGCAAGTATGTTATGCAAGTTCATATGCAAGTTATGTGACATATTATATGCAAGTCATGTATTTGTTAATATGTAAGTTTATGTGACATGTTATACAAGATTATATGTAAGTTTATGTGACATGTTATACAAGATTATATGCAAGTTATGTGACATGTTATACAAGATTATATGCAAGTTATGTGACATGTTATACAAGATTATATGCAAGTTATGTGACATGTTATACAAGATTATATGCAAGTTATGTGACATGTTATACAAGATTATATGCAAGTTATGTGACATGTTATGCAAGTTCATATGCAAGTTATGTGTTTGTTAATATGCAAGATGGCACCTTTGAAACATGTTCATACATATGCAAGTTGACACCTTTTATATGTGTTATGTCATGAGAACGAAATTACGTGGGAACGATGGGGTTAATTCAATGCATAAGTTAATAAGATTGTGTGAAATTAATATAATTATGCATAACATAAAATAAATGAACATAGTATGGGAATTTGCCTATTAAGTTAGGTGTACCCATACTATGTGTTGGGAATTTGCCTATTAAGTTAGGTGTACCCACACTTTGGAGTTGGGAATTTGCCTATTAAGTTAGGTGTACCCATATTCCTAAAATAAACATGATAATTAACACAAATTATGGGGGTGATTAATTAGGAGTAATTAATCGATTAAGACACGAGGTTGGACCCGTTTGTAGTGTAAGACTGCCCGGAGTTTACCGGCTTAACCAGGCATCTACAAATGACGGTCCAATGTGAGGGGTCTTAATCATAAATTAAATACGTAACAAGGGTAAATGACACGAGGTTGGACCCGTTTGTAGTGTAAGACTGCCCGGAACTTACCGGCTTAACCAGGCATCTACAAATAACGGTCCAATGTGAGGGGTCCTTTACACGGTTACGGTGTTAATCAATTAAGAAACACTTAACCAGATAATCATGTAGTGGGGCATGGGGGTTAAGTGGGTACCTTGGGTGGTATGTGGAAATTGCTAGTGGTTGCCAATAGAAAATATGATTAAATACTTAACCAAGATGAAACATGTAATTAAACATGGTTAAAGGGTTAAGTGGGAAACACTAGTGTGTGGGCCAAGCTTAGGGGGATGGCTTGTGCTGGGGGCCCATTTCAACCAATATCCCAAACGTATCTTAGTGGGCTCGACTCTAGTCGAGTGACGGGACACGCATATTGGGCTTGACTATAAGAGGCCAAAATGGGTTAGCGGTGGCAACGCATGACCAACGGGTTTCATATGCGTGTGTAGACCCGGGCTGGTAAATAAGACGTTGTTGCATCGTGTAGATATAAGCCGTGCACCGTTAATTTTATCAGGTTGCCACGTTGGGGAATGGTACACCCCACGGTGGGGCCAGCACGGGTATCTAAGTTAGGGAGCCGATCGAATGGGGAGTAGTGTGTACACCTAGTGGATTGTAGGGCCCCGTGGCGTCTACTTAGTCACCTAGGGGTATGCGAGAACTATTAAGTTAATTTTATAAGTCCATGGGTGGGATCAACCTTTAAGTTAGGAGCTACTGGTGTGGTGCAGTTTAGTAATTTACCTTTGGAAGGGTAGATGCGTCTTTATCTTTTATCTTAGTTTAGTTGACTGCTTAGTGTAGCCATTCATACCCATTAGTTACCGTATATCAGTTTATGTCTTCTCTGGTTACTTTAATGATTGTATTGTTAAAGTTATAGGACTCGCTCAGACTTATGTCTGACCCCGTTGTTTTTATCTTTTTCCCAACCCTCAGGTCCTACGGCGGATCCTAGCAGTATTGGAGCTTGATCGGATTGCTGTTCCAGTCTTTAGGAGCTTGGATAGATGTAAAGCTCTAGTTACCCAGTTATCTTTTCTTTTGTCATGGCTATTGTATGAGAGTGGGATTATGTACTTCTTTATTTTGATGGATATTGTACTTGACTTTTATTGTGGTTTTATGATGTAACCAGACATGTTTTACTTCCGCTGTTATGAGATGATGTTTTAAATTTCAAGCACTATTTATATCTGTCTTGTTGTAATTTTTCTGTTCTATATTCACTAAAATACTCCACCGATGCTATGGCATTCCCTTAGTGAGTGATCATAGCGGGAGTGGGGTGTTACACCCGGCGTGGATGCGCCTCTCGTAGCTCTCCAATCTCCCGCAAACCGTTCGCAAAACCATCGAATATAGCTCCCGAAATTTGGATTCAAAGTTTTGAACATTTCCGGAAATTTAAGGTATGAATATTTCAGATTTTGCGATGCTTTTAAGCGTTACAGCGACAGTGGTTAAAAGTCAGTTCTGATTTATTTGTATGAACTTCGAATTGAAATCTTTCAGATCTGTAACTGCCGTGACTTTGAACACGAGATCTGATTGAACCCGAACCTTCCTTTCAAATCCGAGCTAGGTGAGAATTTATTTTTATTTAAATTTAATTAATTAAATTATTATTATTATTATTATGGCGTTATGTGAAATTGAAAGTCAAACACAATTGAATTTGCGATGAAATGTTATCATGGGATGGATTCAAATTGTTGTGATGCTATGATTGTAGATCCATTATTTTTATTCATAGATCTGTTGATTATAAACATAGATCGGTAGAAAAAAATAGATTTTTCCTCGTTTAAATTTGTCGAAGTATGCCTTGTGGATATGAATCAGATATAAATCTATCATCATATACGTCGTTATGCAATTCACATTATTTTAACGTGAATTAAAGTAGGAAATTCGCATCGTCGTGAAATTTACATCGTTATGCAATTTACATTATTTTTATTGTGAATTAAAGTAGGAAAATTTACATTTTTATAATGTTAAATTAAAGTGAAATTATATTGTATGTCAAAATTTACATTTTTATATGTAAATTATGAAGTGAATTTATGTCGTATATTAAAAATTACATTTTTCTTTGTAATTAATATGAGAATTCCACCGTATGTCAAAATTTACATTTTATATGTAAATTATGAAGTGAATTTATGTCGTATATTAAAAATTAAATTTTTCTTTGTAATTAACATATGAATTCCATCGCATGTTAAAATTTACATTTTTATATGTAAATTATATAGGAAATTATATTGTAGATCAAAAATTACATTTTTCTTTGTAATTAATATGAGAATTCCATCGTATGTCAAAATTTACATTTTTATATGTAAATTATAAAGTGAATTAATACCGTATGTTAAAAATTACATTTTTCTTTGTAATTAACATGGAAATTTCATCGTATGTTAAAATCTACATTTTTATATGTACATTATATAGGGATTTACACCGTAGGATAAAATTTACATTTTTATATGTAATTAAAACATGAATTTACATTGTGTGTTAAATATTACATTTTTATATGTAATATCTATAGGAAAGTATACCGTATGACAAAACTACATTTTTCTATGCAATTAAAGGATGCAATTTCATTGTATGATAGAATTTGCATTTTTCTTATACATACATACATACATATATATATATATATATATATATATATATATATATATATATATATATATATATATATATGTAACATAAAATGAGGATGAACATTAGATATAAAATTCATTTATTTTATATGTAATTTAGATGTAGAAATGTGACATTATAATTAAAAAAAAAATCATATTTTTACAATGTAAATTAGATGTAGTGTTTGCATTGTAATTAAAAATCATACTTTTACAATGTAAATTAGAAGTAGTGTTTGCATTGTAATTAAAAATCATAGTTTTACAATGTGAATTAGATGTAGTGTTTGCATTGTAATTAAAAATGATATTTTTACAATGTGAATTAGATGTAGTGTTTGCATTGTAATTAAAAATGATATTTTTACAATGTGAATTAGATGTAGTGTTTGCGTTGTAATTAAAAATGATATTTTTACAATGTAAATTAGAAGTAGTGTTTGCATTGTAATTAAAAATCATATTTTTACAATGTGAATTAGATGTAGTGTTTGCGTTGTAATTAAAAATGATATTTTTACAATGTGAATTAGATGTAGTGTTTGCATTGTAATTAAAAATCATACTTTTACAATGTGAATTAGATGTAGAGTTTGCATTGTAATTAAAAATCATATTTTTACAATGTAAATTAGAAGTAGAGTTTGCATTGTAATTAAAAATCATATTTTTACAATGTGAATTAGAAGTAGAGTTTGCATTGTAAATAAAACTTACATTTTGATATGTAAATTTAAAATAGGATTCACTGCAAATATAAATTACATTTTATAATGTAACTAAGATGAGAATGTACATTGAAGTTGAAATCTACATTTTTTATATGTAATTTAAAAGTAGGATTTTGAATTTATCAAAATTTACATTTGTTTTACATGTAAAAAAAAGAATATAGGAATTTGCATAGGAATTAAACTTACATTTTTATGTAAATAAAACGGATGGAATTTACATTTTCAATGTAAGGAAAGAATGAATTTAGGATGCGGTAATATTATCTTCATTTTCAAATGAATTAAATTTTAGTAAGTATCGGTAATTGGGTAGAGCGTTGTTTTAATCAAACGACGTTATTGCGATTCAATGATTATATATATATATATATAATTAAAATAAAAATTAAACGAATAGGGCGTGGTAGTTCGCGTTTTGAAATTGTACTTTTAAACGACTATACAAGAAGATCCGACCGTCGGATTTTCTTGAAACTGAAACCGATAGGACCGTCTTGGAAAAATCTTTTAATGATATATACTACGTTAAGACCCAACGGTTAGATTCTGAGAAATGTGAAAATCAAAATTGGTTGAATGCAGCGCCATAGTCGCCCATGGACTTAAGGCGTCGTTATATAAAAATTTAATTATTTCAAATAATTAAAATAGGAATGAATAGTTAATAAAAATAATTATTAATGTGTAAGAAGGATTTTAAATATATATATATATTTATATACGAGGATTATTTTAAAAGTCCGAGTTTATCTCATTCCAAATAATTAAACGACGTTTAAAAATCCAAGATTGGAAGACGACGATTGAAGACCGTCAATCTTCACATCGAATGGACGATGATGACTGTTGCCTTAGAATGGCTCGCTACTATGATAAGGTAATAGTAGGAGTTGCCCGGACGTAGTGTTGATTTTACGGGTTTGGCTTTCGCTCAGACCCAGAGCATAAGCTTATAAATGGATTGTGTGTCTGACATCGTACTCCATTATATATCATGTTATTAATCTTCTGTCGAATGTATGGATGTTTGGTGGCGGAGAATTTATTCTCTTGCTTAACACCCGTTCATATATTTCGGCAAAGGATTGGTAGTATGATATGGAGTGATGATGTGGCATGCTAAGATGCATATGATCAAGGCTTTGTTGAAAAGCAGGCCTTGTGGGACGATCAAAGCATAGTCTGTTTAGGCATAGCTTTGTGTATAGCGTGACTTCGTGAGCCTCACACACCAGCAGAGTCTAAAACGGGAGAAAGGAACGCAGGGAGAGCAGCACGTTTCTTTCTAGCTAGAAGTGGTGTTTGGGTTTTAACACGGCTAAACATTTTACTTATGTGGATGATGGAATGAGGCGCCTAGGATGATAGGTCCTTTAGGACTGCGAAACGTGTGTTCAGGAATAACTAATCCGCAACTCGTATGGAGGACCGGCCCTGCAGCTTTCCAAGGGTTCACTGCAGGGGATCATGAGACATTAGCTAGAGTGTCTCGAATCGGTAGGAGCTCCTCCCTAGCCTTGACTCATGATGGAAACCAATTTCCAATACGACCCCATTCGGATTTGATTGTATTACTAGTATGGAGGCATAGTAGTATGGGATACTATTCTTCCTAGGATTTCTACATTTACTTTGAAATGTTTTGATATATACTAATAATAATATTAAACTCGTATTTTCCGTATTTAGCATGTTTAATCACTATAAGGTAAAACCCTATCCTCTGGTTTGTGTTGCATTGTTTGATGGGACCTGGGTCTTATGGTGATTCCATTTTTCTAAAAAGCATAACGTTGTTGTACGATTTACTTATTAGTTGTTTTTGACACTTTTATGCACGACAATCCATTAGAGTAAACCCGTTCCACATTAGCGGCGTGGTCTTTGGATTTGTCCTATTAATAGTGATTAATTAGTTAAGAATTCTCACACCAGTCCCACGACTGACCCGTTGTTTGTTTCCACCTTTTTGCAAACTCGGGTGCCCTCTTTCCACACGGGCAGTCGAGCAGTTTGTCTACAGGTTTATCTCTTTAGCAGGATCCTGGATTGAAGCTTAAAGCTGTGTCCAGAACATTGGAAGTCTTCCGCTGCCTTAGTTATTTTGTTTCCGCTGCAATGTATTATAATCATGTAAAATTATCTTCCGCTGTAATTATTAGCCAATATACTCTGATATTCTGTACTCTGATGTGACATTATTATTAATGTTATAAAAGTCTGTTGTTGTTGTTCTGATGTGTTGTATTCCTAAAGTTAACGTAGGCGGGATTTGAACGGTTTTGATCGATTTTGCGATCGATTAAGGCCGGGAAAAATCCGACTCGTTACAGAAAAGAATGGAGGGAAGTTTGAAAGTTTAAACTTATGAAATTCAAAATTTAAATTTCAAATCTGTTTGATATGTCGACATGTTTATTTTTGTATGTCGACATATAAGACTTATTTCAAAAGAAAGTTGGTTTTTCAAGTTTTGGATTAGATTATCGATTTATATTTCAGTTTTAACGATTTCCTGAAATACTTCTAATCCTAATGAACAGACAAACAATTTTATTTTATTAGTTTATTAGTTATTTAATATTATATTATTATTTTGAATTTCAAAATTCAAAATTGAAATTTGAATTTCAAATTTCAAATAGTTTATTAAATTTTAAATCCAAATCAAAGCAAACAATCAAAGCAACCATTCAACCAAATAAAATTTAAAATGTAATCAATGCATACCCGGTTTTTTGGTACTTTTCTTCATGGTCTTCTGAATTCTGAATTGTTATAAAGCATATATTTGTATTTCCAGTTTCTGGTTCTTCATCACTTGATGACGAATCTGAATCATATAATGTTGCTGCATATGCTTTCTTTCTTTTCCTTGATGAATTTGAATTGTCTGGTTGTTGAGTAGATTTATCTGGATATGGACACATTTTCCTTATATGCCCTGGTTTGTTGCAGTTAAAACATCGTCCATCATTTAAATTTAAATTTGCTTTATTATTCCCCTTCCTTCTATATTTTAAGAATCTTCTAATTTGATTTGTCATGAGTGATGTTTCTTCATCATGTTCACTACTCGAGTCACAATCATTTGTTGTGGCTTTCAATGTAATAGACTTCTTTCCAATTGATCTATTTTCTTTTCTTTTCTGTAATTGAACTTCATAAGACATTAGATTCCCAATTAGCTCTTCAATCTTCATTTCATTGACATCATTGGCTTCTTCTATAGCCGAAGTCTTCTGATCCCATTCTTGAGTTAATGAGTTTAATATTTTTCTAACTTGATCTGATTCGGAATAAGTTTTTCCAAGAGCAGTTAGTGAATGCACTATCTCTTGAAATCTGCAATACATATCTGAAATAGAGCCATTCTCATTCATTTTAAATAATTCAAATTGATTGACTAGCATGTTATCTTAGTCTGTTTAACTTTACTAGTTCCTTCATGAGTAACTTGTAAGTTCTCCAGATTTCATGAGCGGTTTTACATATGGATACTCTGTTAAACTCATTTCTATCTAATGAACAAAATAACATATTCATGGCTTTAGAATTGCTATGTGTAGCAACCTTTTGTTCATTTGTCCATTGTGCAAATGCAGTTGTGGGTTCAACATATTCATTTTGTGTACTATTCCGTGTGTCTAATCCTACAAATTGTAAATAAATTTTCATTCTACATGCCCAATATGAATAATTACTACCATTAAATAGTGGTGATCTAACAGTGGATTGAACCTCTGTAAAAGAACTATTATTACTACCAGTGTTGGTTGCCATTTTACCAAATTTTCAAAAATCAGATTATGATCTTTTGAAAGACCTTTCTCTGATACCAATTTTTAGGGACTGCAAAAATGATTGTTAAGGCAAAGCAAACTCTAGAGGGGGGTGAATAGTGTTTGTAAGAATTTTAAACAAAACTTAAATCTATCTATATAGAATTATGGAGTGAATCAAACAACACAAATATAATCACAGACACCAATTCAAACACAAATGCAAATTAAACAAAAATAAAGGAAAATGCAAAAAAGGAAAGAACACACCGGATTTTATACTGGTTCGGATCACTCCTACGCCCAGTCCCACACAATGCTAGATCGTGTAGAGTTTTATTACTATTTTCAAATAGCTAAATACACCTTCCTTGATTTCACGGCTCAACAACAAGGAGATACCAACTCCTATCCCTTGATTTCACGGCTTAACAAGGGCACGTCAACTCCTAAACCTTGATTTCACGGATTCAAGGATAAAATCGTTTACTCTTGACTTACAAATTAGAACTTCCAATCCAAGCAATTACAAAACAACCCTATAACTCTTCAATAGCACTTGACCCAGAGAGTACAGAGTGTAGAGAGAAGAAGTTTGATCAATTCAGAAGTGAATTCGGCAGAGTATAAATGTAAAAACCCTAAAAATGAGTAAGAATAATGGTAAGATGAAAGGGGATGAAGATGGAGAAGAAGAGATGTTAGAAAATTCGGTTTCGGCCTCTTTTTAAAGAGAATGAAGGGTTGCAACGTTTTTGAAACGTTTTGAATAGCAAAAACCTTCAAAATTAAAAAACTATCCGTTATATGTCGACATACATATTATGTTATGTCGACATACCTATGTACAAAATTGATTTTAAAAGCATTTCAAGTGTTTTGATATAAAACTAATTCTAGAAATTCTTGAATAAAATTATAATGTTGTAAATCAGTATTATATGATAGAAAAATATATGAAAACATATTTTTAAATTATATAATTATATTTATAAAATTATAAGGTTTTAAACTATAAAATATAAATAAAGTATATATAAAAACTTATGTTTGAAAATAAAAGAAGAATAAAAATATAAAAAAATAGAGAGGATTGAGAGTAAAATAGAAAAACGAAAATAGAGAGAATTGAGAAAAAAAATAAAGAGGATTGAGAAAAGAATTGAAAAAACAGAATATGAATTTGGATTTGAGCCTGGAGTGCTATTTAGAGTCTTACAAAATCTAGACTCTATTATTATATTAATATTGAACTCTTGACATCTTGATATATTGATTACTCATGAATCTTGAATCTACTCTGAATTCTGAATCGCTAAAAGCTCTTAAACTGTACAGTCTTCAGTATTAATTAGTATATACAAATCCTTCATATGTATATATATATATATTCTAGATAAAGATGTTAGTATATATTTTATAATCATTGATAATTGAAATAAGGTTGTTGTCATCATCCATTCTCCAACACCTACTTCCACTCATGAATTTCTAGAGGTTGAAGTAATCCAGTGACCTTCTGTTGATCGCTTTTAACCTTTGGGCATGCTAACATATATCATGATATCTCTCTTTATCGATTTCCACCAAAATGTACGCTTCAAGTCTTGATATATTTTATGAACACTTGGATAAATACTGAGTTTAAACTTATGGAACTCATCCCGTACTTCTTTCTTATGCTCCGGGATATCTGGGACACAAATTCGACCTTTTAATCTCAGAACTCCTTAATCATCAATTCTAAAGTTCGAGATTTCATTCTCTTGAATTATCTTGCAGATTTTTTTGAACAAATTCGTCATCCTTTATTGGATGAAATCTTCTCAATCATGATGGGTGTAACAAATAAATGAGCAACAATAACTGCTTCCTGTTGAGCACATTTGTTACAATATTGGCTTTCCCTGGAGTGTAAAGAATATCCAGATCGCACGCCACTAAAAACTCCAACCAACGTTGTTGTCTCATGTTCAAATCCTTTTAGGTAAAATGATACTTTAGTGATTTATAATCGGTAAAGAGCTCAAACTTCTCACTCAGCAAATAGTGTCTCCAGATCTTCAATGCAAATACAACAACAAGTAGCTCCAAGTCATGAGTGGCATATTTATACACATGTAGTTTCAACTGCCTGCTTGCATAAGCAATCACCTTCCCTTTTTGCATTAATACTGTACCAACTCCTTCTCAAGAAGTATCTGTATAGATGGATGCATCTTGATGGCCGTCAATAATTGTTAAGACTGAGGCGGTGGTTAAGCTTTCCTTCAATTCCTGGAAACCCTTTTCATATTTAGGAGTCCAATCAAACTTGGCGTGTTTCTTAGTTAGCTTCGTCAAAGGACTAGATACTATGAAAAATCCTTTACGAACTTCCAATAATAACTGGCCAACCCAAGAAAGCTTCTGACTTTTATAGTGGTTCTTAGTTGCTTCCAACTTTGGATGGCAACAATCTTACTTGGATCTACTGAAATTCCTTACTTTGATATCACATGTCTAAGAAACCTTACTTCGCTCTTCCAGAAATGACACTTGCAGAATTTTTCCTTTAATATATTCTTTCTTAGAATTCCTAGGATAATTTCCAAGTGCATCGCGTGCTCTTCCTCTATCTTAGAGAAGATAAGAATGTCATCAATAAAGACTAGCGCGAATTTGTTCAACACCTATCGAAAAAACCAATTCATAAAATCTACAAAGTAGGAAAGAGCATTACTAAAGATTCGTAAAACAAGTCAGGTCCCTGAAATAAGTCAAAGGAATGCTACCTTCTGCAATCCTTAACTGATGAAACGCGGTAGCTAGGTCCATCTTAGAAAACAATCGAGGTCCATTTAAGCGATCCAACAGGTCGTCGATATGAGGAACAAAGTACTTGTTTTTAGAGTTTGGTTGTTAAGATTGCGATAATCCACACATAATCTGAGGGAACCATCAGACTTTGGAACAAATACCACTACTACAACCTAGCTCGAGAAACTTGGTCTGACCAGACCCTTCCATAAAAGCTGAAGAGTTTGATCATTTAACTCTTCCTTCTCCTTCATCACCATCCTCCGAATTGCATGCACAACTGGTCTTGCATTTGGTACCAAATAAATTCTGAAGTCGATCTCCATACGTGGATGAAGACTCCCTACTTCTTCAAACACATCCGCGAATACTTTAACAACTGGGATGGTTTCTATAGAAATAAGGGAAACATCGAAAGCGCACCAAAATTTATCCCTAATTTGACTTGGGCCTTCACATGGTATTTCTATAAAGTTTCCTGATTTGGTTTTCACTCGAACGATTCTTTTAACACAGTTAACATTAGCCTCATATCGGGTCAACCAATCCATACCAAGTATAATATCAAACTCAGTGAAATCCAAGGCTGTCAAACCGAAGGGAAATTGATAATGAGAATAAGAGATAGGCACTCTGTAGTATAAACAAAGGTTTACGGAACCTCCTATTGGATTCCTAACGCAAACGGGTTCCTTAATGATTTTGAGGTCTAGATTTAGTTACCTAGACATCTTGTGTGATATAAAACAACGTGATGCACTGGCATAACACAGTACTTTAATCAGAATATTTTTAATGGAAAGTGTTCCTTCTAGAACTTCAGTCCTTCTCCTACCAACTGAGAGTGTTGGAGCATCTTCCACGTTATAGACATGAGCCACTGTAGCCTTATTAAAAAGTGGACAATTTCTTGAAATGTAACCATTCTTGTGGCGGTTGAAGCATTCTCTGTTATCCTGAGATTTTTTGCTAGCTTCGGATTCATTCCTCTTCTATTGCTTTGGGAATTTATAATCTGTTGACAAGTGTCGCTTTAAACCATAATTGAAGCATTTGACGGCCTTTTAACCATTCCTCCCTGGGTTTATTCCCTTTGTTACTCTCTTCTGGTTTCTTACTTCCAAACTTCCTCTCCTTTCCAGAATTTCCTTTTTTGACTTCCAAGGAATTTTGCTTGTCCATAGATTCATGGAGACTTGCCATTTCCACCATCTTTGCAAGCATGAGCTTTATATGAGCCATTACCATGCCTGTGTACCTCCTCTACGGACCATTAATGAACTTTACATTCTTCATAATCGGAACTTGTATCAATTCTGGGGCGAAGCGGGACAGCACATTGTACTTACTTAGGTATTCTTGAATCAAGTCCCCTTGTTTCAGATGATAGAATTCATAGTATAGACGGGTTATTGCTTCAGATGGTATAAACCTTTCTTCGAAGACTTCCTTAAAATGATCCCAAGTGAATTTTGCCTCTGGATTTCCCATTTTCGTCATTTCCTACCAGATTAAAGCTTCATCTCTTAATAACCAGGAGGCCAAAAATCTTTTTTGCTCTCCATTCAGCCTCAAACCCATGAAAATCTTCTTGCAAGAACGTTTTACAATGATAATAAGTATAGAGATACACAGTGGAAATAAAGATATGTTAAGATGATGGAGTCTTAGGGAGAGCCCAAAAGAAAATCCTATTCCTGCTCCATATCCAAAACCAGCTTTCCCAGATAGCTTCCATATGTATATATAGTCATGGCTTCCAAAAATAGACCAACTAATAGTTTTTTTACTAGCCTGCCCATGTGGAAATAAGGGCATCCGAGTTTGCAAGGAAAAAACTATGAGTCGATCATAGGATTGGTATGAAAAATTCTAAGTAGTTATTCCTAACTTATTTAAAAGTAAAGGCATATCATGGGACCACGCCGTATAACACGGAATAGGTTTCCTCCACACGAATACCAGTGCATAAAACTTCGCCATTCTTTTAAGAAAAATGAAACCCTTATAAGACTCAAGTCCCATCACACAGTGCAACGCATACCGAAGGCTAGAGTTTTACCTTATTATGGTCAAGCATGCTTGATATGATAAAATCATTTGATAAAAATATTATTATTAATGTCTAAGTGTCGAAATCATTTTCGAAAATAAACATATAGATCTTAGCTCGCATAATAATCCCATTATGTTGGCTATATAGTTGACATCAGAAAAACACAGAGACACTTATTGGAAATTGGATTTCGTCTACGAATCAAGGCAAAGGATCGTCCCTAACTGCATTCGCAACAACCCTAGAAAGATGTCCTAGGAGTCAACTATTGAGTCCCTCGGATCAGTCGAGCCAGCTAGCACTGTACACGGCTGATTAGAATCTTTCCTAAACATAACGTTACCCCGGTCGTATTTGATCATCATTAGAGAGGCATCAACTATCATCCAGATAAGTAAACCTGCGTGGGCTCCATACCATTGCATCACTTTTCAACTAGAAGGATTCATTAGTCGATATCTCTGTTGTCCATCATCCTGTTTTCGTCTCATTCCAGGGTGTGAGGCCCTAAATTCAACATCCCACAAAGCTTTGCTTTTAAACAAGAGCTTTGATCTATCTGCCAGCAACACTCAGCATGCCACATTGTCAATTCATAACATATAATCGATGTCTATTAATATATAATCCTTTGAGTACATAAGTTTCATAGGAGGGTGTTTGTAACACCCCACGCCCGCTATGGTCACTCACTATGGGAATGCCATAGCATCGGTGGAGTATTTTAGTGAATATAGAACAGAAAAATTACAACAAGACAGATATAAATAGTACTTGAAATTTAAAACATCATCTCATAACAGCGGAAATAAACATGTCTGGTTACATCATAAAACCACGACAAAAGTCAAGTACAATATCCATCAAAATAAAGAAGTACATAATCCCACTCTCTCATACAATAGCCAGAACAAGAGAAAAGATAACTGGATAACTGGAGCTTTACATCTACCCAAGCTCCTAAAGACTGGAACAGCAATCCGATCAAGCTCTACTACCGCTAGGATCCACCGTAGGACCTGAGGGTTGGGAAAAAGATAAAAACAACGGGGTCAGACATAAGTCTGAGTGAGTCCTATAACTTTAACAATACAATCATTAAAGTAACCAGAGAAGACATAAACTTGACCTATGGTAATATCTGGGGATGAATGGCTACACTAAGCAGCTTGGTAGACTTAGGATAAACTAAGATAACCGTAAGGACGCATCTACCCACCCAAGGATAATTACTAACTGCACCACGCCAGTCATTCCTACTTAAAGGTTGATCCCTCAAAGGACTTAGAAAATTTCCCCAGTAGTTTCGTGTACTCCTAGCCCACTACATAGGTGCCGTCTGCCCCTATCTCCACTAGGTGTACTCAGTAATTCTTACCCAGTAGTTTCGTGTACCCCTACATAGGTGCCGTCTGCCCCTATCTTCATTAGGTGTACCCACTACTCCCCAAGCGATTGGCTCCCTACCGTAGATACCCGTGCTGGTCCCACAGTGGGGTGTATCACTCCCCTAAAGTGGCCACCTGATAATATCAACGGTGCACGACTTTATATCTACACGATGCAACAACGGCTTATCTACCAGCCCGGGCCCACACACGCATATGAAACCCGTTGGACTTGCGTTGCCACCGCTAACCCGTTTTGGCCTCTTATAATCAAGCCCAATATGCGTGTCCCGTCACTCGACATGGGTCGAGCCCACAAAGATACGTTTGGGATATTGGTTGAAATGGGCCCCCGCAAGCTACCCACCTAAGCTTGTCACATATCTAGTGTATCCCACTTAACCCTTTAATCATGTTTAATTACATGTTTCCACTTGGTTAAGTATTCTAATCGTATTTTCTATTGCCACCCAAGGCAACCCACTAGATTCCACATGCCACCCAAGGCAACCACAAAATTTCCACATGCCACCCAAGGCACCCACTTAACCCCTCATGTCCCACTACATGCTAATATGGTTAAGTGTTTCTTAATTAATTAAGACCGTGATTTCCCATAAAGACCTCCCACATTAGACTGGCTGTTATGACCGCCTGGTTAAGCCGGTAGAGTCCGGGCAGTCTTACGTCATAACAGAGTCTAACCTCGTGTCTTTACTTTAATCACGTATTTAATTTATGGCTAAGACCTCCCACATTGGGCTAACATTTGTAGCAACTGGTTAAGCCGGTCGGGTCCGGGCAGTTTTACACTACAAATGAGTCCAACCTCGTGTCTTAGTCGATTAATTACACCTAATTAATCACCCCCATATTAATTATCCCTAATTAATATCAAGTTTTCCATAACATGGGTAGACCTAACTCAATAGGTAAATTCCCATGGGGTAGACCTAACTCAATAGGTAAATTCCCACTTATGGTAATTTATTTTTATGGTATGCTTAATCATACCCAATCATACATTTATTAACATATTTACCAACCCCATCGTTCCCCACGTAAATCGTTCTTATTTCATGACATAGCAAAGGGGAAGATCCATCACAAATATCATGGGTTTAGCATATAACTTTGTCATGGGTTAAGAGGATGTCAATTTGCATATATGAGCATATATTAACCCAACTATATTTAACCCAAACTTGCATATTATCATACACATATCTTGCATAACATGTTGAACTTGCATATAAGCATTCTCATAACTTGCATAACATGTTAAACATGCATTTAAGCATACACATAACTTGCATAAGCATCCACATACTTGCATAAACATTCTCATACTTGCATAAGCATTCACATACTTGCATAAGCATTCACATACTTGCATAAACATGCATAACTTGCATATCATGTCATTTAAGCATATACATATCTTGCATAAGCATTCATATACTCGCATAAGCATGCATAACTTGCATATCATGTTAAACTTGCATTTAAACATATACATAACTTGCATATGAACTTGCATAACTCACTTTGTTAAACATGCATAAATCCACTTATTAAATATGCATAAACCCACTTATTAAACATGCATAAACCCACTTGTTAAACATGCATAAACCCTCTTGTTAAACATGCATAAACCAACTTATTAAGCATGCATAAGCCAACTTATCAAACATGCATAAACCCACTTATTAATTATGCATAATCATAGTAAAACATAGAGTAGCATATCATTACAAATGATTCAAACTCACTAATCCGCATTTAAGACCATAAGTCTCATTACACCCAATCTACTTACTTTAACAATTGATGTTAAAGTGATAAAAACTCACCAAAACCAAGATTAGCAAACTTATGGAGTATAACTAGTTGCTAAATATGAAGAAGATGATGATTAGAGGTTGATTAGCTTGCAACTTCCTTCATAAATTAGTGGAGGCTCTCTAGGATTTAATTTGGCGGCATGAGGCCATCATTACTATTTTTAGTATGAATTAGGGTAGTATTAGGGTGTATTTATAGATTAGGTGGGTGTTTTAGGCCCTTAGATTAACCCTAAATTAGATTAGGACCCTTAGATTTCGGCACCTTCCAGAAACCAGCCCTAAGACCAAGCCCAAACCCCAAACTGGTGCACCCAACCACAGAACTCTCCAGAACTGTGCAGGTTTCTTGGCTCGGCACGGGCGCACTTCACAAGTGCGCCAGTGTATCTTTGTACTGGCGCACTTCATAAGTGCGCCAGTGCATCTTTGTTCTGGCGCACTTCACAAGTGCGCCAGTGCATTTCTGGCCTGTTTCTGGTTTTTCTGCCTAACTTCGTTCGTCCATATCTCTTTCATACGGTACCCGTTTTACGCAAACTCGGACTCTATTTCGCGTATTTTTCCGAGACGAACGCAATGACGCAGCCCGTTTCCCCTAATTCCCACATCTGAGATTATTTATCCTGAAATTGGTGAATTTTAGTATTAACTAAAATTCGGGGTGTTACATTCTCCCCTCCTTAAAGGATTTCGTCCCCGAAATCTCTAAGCTAAGGAGAATGCATATCCTACCATCCAAACAACCATCTACTCAAATCATCAACCACGGGCATCCATTGTCCTTAAACAGTTTCTAATGATGTATGAGCATATGCAAAAAGTGTGTGTATATGTTCCCTATCTAATGTATGAACATATGCAAACCATGATAGTGCCATGCATCCATTATGTATGCGAGGGAACCCTATCGACACATACAATATCTACATGAGTGCACAATCATTCACCAAAATGCATCATCCATATGATAACACAAACATTATACATCCATCAATATAGCTTCCTACACACAATTTTATGCAATATGCAATATGAAGTGACTGAGCCGATCTAGTGCCTAGAGTGTGTGTATATGCATCCACGAGCAACCACTAGCAAACACTAGCATCCACTTGCATCCATCAACCTTAACATGTCTCAAACACATGTTTCAACCATAGGTTTACCCTATCTAAAGGTCAAAGGTACTTAATGAGAGGGCATACTAAAGATAAGATAAGTACCAGTCAAACGATAAAGGAGAAGTTAAAAGACATACTCTCAAAAAGAAATGGATACAAAGAACGCATCTTCGCTTCCGTCTCCCAAGTTGCGTTGCTCTCCTCTTCTCCCCATTGCACTTTGACTAGCTGAACCTCTCGATTCCTCAATTTCCTAGTCTCTGACCCAAGGATGCGAGTAGGAGCTCGTCGAATAGTCGCATCATGCTCTACTTCCACTTCTTTAAGCAAGCTCGGCTCTACCACCTCTGCCGTCTCATGTAAGCACTTCCTCAAATGGGACACATGGAATACATCATGTACACCACTAAGTCTGTCGGGCAACTCCACTCTATATGCCATCCGTCCGATCCTTTCCTTAATAGGAAACGGCCCAACAAACCTCGGTGCTAACTTCCCAACGGATCCAAAGCGAACAACATTTCTCAATGGAGATACCTTGACAAAAACCATATCCCCAACCTCAAACTCAAGATCCGTCCTTCTCTTGTCCGCATAAGATTTTTGCCTATCCTGCGCTGCTTTCATCCTTCTTCGAATCAAGTCAATCTTCTCAGAAGTCTCCCTAATCATTTCAGGCCCAAGCAAGATCTTATCCGTAGATTCCCACCAACACATAGGTGATCGACAAGGCCTTCCATAGAGAGCTTCGAAAGGAGCCATACCAATACTGAACTGAAAGCTGTTATTATATGCGAACTCCACCAATGGAAGATGCTCTTCCCATGTACCTCCAAAATCTAAGATACAAAGCCTCAAAAGGTCTTCTAGAACACGATTCACCCTCTCAGTCTGGCCGTCTGTCTGAGGATGATATGCGGTGCTCAGACACAATTGAGTCCCCACTGCTTCTTGCAAACTTCTCCAGAACTCACTAGTGAAGATAGGATCTCGATCACTCACTATGCTAGAGGGTACCCCATGCAATCGAACTATCTCTCGAAGATATACTGAAGCTAGCCATGGAGCGGTCCTCTTGCTCTTCACAGGTATGAAATGGGCGCTCTTAGTAAGTCTGTCTACCACCACCCAAATTCCTGTATTACCCTTCCTCGATCTGGGTAACCCATCAATAAAATCCATCGAGACGCTATCCCACTTCCATTGCGGAACCTCCAATGGGTGAAGCAACCCACCTGGTTTCTTTTGCTCCGCCTTCACCTGTTGGCACACCAAACATCGAGCGACATACTTGGCCACATCTTTCTTCATACCAGCCCAGAAGAAAACCCTCTTCATGTCTTGGTACATCTTGTCCCCACCGGGATGAATGGTCATCCTAGAACGGTGTGCATCATCAAGAATAACCTTCCTCAAACCCTCGTCTTGGGGTACACACAGTCTACCGTCCCTACGCAAGCACCCCCTATCGTCTAGGGTGTACCTACTCAAATGGCTGGACGACTCCCCCCTTATGAGCTTCTCCACCAACTCAACCAACTGTGGGTCGTCCTTCTGTGCTTCTCCAATCCGCCCCAAAAGAGTAGGTCTAACCTCCAAGGAAGCTAGCAAACCGGGTACATAATCAACGGAAGGTCTGAAATCAAACATCGAGATAAATTCCAAGCTTCGTCGTTCCACGAACAATGGACTCAAGGACAACCTCTTCCTGCTCAAGGCGTCCGCCACCACGTTACCCTTGCCAGGGGTATACGCTATCTCGAAATCATAGGATGCTAAGAATTCCATCCACCTTTGCTGTCTCAGATTCAAATCCTTCTGAGAAAACAAGTACTTCAATGATTTGTGGTCAGTAAACAATTCGAATCTCTCACCAAGAAGATAATGGCGCCAAATCTTAAGCGCAAAAACAATAGCGGCCAGCTCTAGATCATGGGTAGGGTAATTTTTCTCATGCGCTCTCAACTGCCTTCCACCATAGGCTATTACCCTTCCCTCTTGCATTAAGACTGCGCCAAGTCCTGTCCCACAAGCATCGGTATAGACAATAAATGGCTTGCTCCCATCTGGCAATACTAAAACTGGAGCAGTGGTTAAAGCTCTCTTTAACCGTCGGAACGGATCATCACAATCTATGTCCCATGCGAAAACAAGATTCTTCTTCGTTAAGCGGGTTAATGGGGCTGATATCTTCGCGAAGTCTTTAATAAACTTCCTATAATAACCCGCCAACCCCAAGAAACTTCTTACTTCGGTAGCATTCTTCGGAACCTTCCAATCCTGAATTGATACTACCTTCACGGGATCCACGGCTATCCCTTCCTTGGAGACCACGTGCCCCAAGAACCGCACCTCCTTCCTCCAGAAGTGACATTTAGAGAATTTAGCCTTAAGGCTATGTGCTCGAAGAGTCTTCAATACCTCCCCAAGATGTAGGGCATGCTCTTCTTCACTCTTAGAAAATACTAAGATATCATCCACAAAGACCACCACAAATTTATTAAGGAACTCCCTGAACACCCTACTCATCAAATCAACAAAGTATGCAGGGGCGTTCGTCAACCCAAATGGCATCACCAGCCACTCATAGAAACCATCCGGAGTTCTAAAGGCAGTCTTGTCTATGCTATCCTCAGCCACCCTCAACTGATGAAACCCCGTGGCTAAGTCCAACTGAGAAAATACTGAAGCGCCAACCAACTGATCGAAAAGATCATCAATCCTCGGCAATGGGTGTCTATTCTTCTTTGTGAGCTTGTTGAGTTCTCTATAGTCTACACAAAGTCTGAGGGACCCATCCGCCTTCGTAGCAAATACTACCGGAGCACCCCACTCCGATATACTCCGTTTTATGAACCCCTTCTCAAGCAACTCCCCTACTTGCTTATGGAGTTCCCTCCTCTCACGAGGAGCCATGTGGCGCACTGGTAGAGATACCGGTTTAGCATTATCCACTAGATATATTCGGAAGTCAATCTCCCGCTTTGGAGGTAAGCCCTTCACCTCCTCAAACACATCCGGATATTCCCGGACCACTCTCATAGATTGCAAACTCTCGACCGAAGCGTCAAGCGGTTCAAGATAACTTAGCATAACAGAATCCATGGGATTACAAGAAATCTCGAGAGTGTTACCCAAGCGGGTCATGAGCCTAACAACTCTCCTTTCGCAATCCAGAACGGCACCATTACTGGATAACCAGTCCATGCCCAAAATCAACCCATAGCCCGTGAAGCCCAACACAAAAGCATCACATCTAAACTCAATGCTAAGTATAGAAATCTTCAAACCCAAACATATCATGGACAAATAAGTGGACCCCCCAATTGGGTTTGAAACAACTAAGGGATCATCTACCAGACTGGTGTCTAAGTGCAGTGACTCAACTAATGATGATGAGATAAACGAATGCGATGCGCCTGAATCAAACAATGTACGGACAGGATGATCAAATAGAAAAACCAGACTTTCAACGGAGATAGTTCTACCTCTTTCCTGAATTGGTGGAACCGCGAGAGCCTGTACTTGCCCCCTAGCCTGACTCGGTGCCATAAGAGCTTGCACCTGTCCTCCTGAGGTAGACCCCGTCCTTTGCCCTTTCTTAGGGCAATCCTTCACTAAATGCCCTGCTTCACCACGGTGGAAGCAGCCAGTCTTATTTTTCTTGCGACAATCCTTGCTTAGGTGGCCAGGTGTCCCACAATTGAAACACTTCTTCTTCTTGCCCTTGCCACCGTTGCCTTTCCCACCTTTATTTTGCTGTTGTTGCTGAGGTCTCTTTTGATCTCCCTTCTTCTCGGGTGCCCTATTAGCATTGGGACCCTTCTCTTCTTCATGCATGAGTGCCATGTCAACTATCTTCTCGAAGGTGGCCCCCATAGGGATATGAGTCATAGCCAACCCATGCATCGGTTCATTCAAGCCTTTCACGAACCTCAAAGCCTTCTTCTCCGGTGTATTCACCATGTCTAGGCCAAACCTTGCCAATTGATTAAACTTGTTAACATATTCCTTCACCGAAAGATTTCCTTGCTTTAGAGTCAAGAATCTTTCCATATACAAGTTTTCCTCCGCCCTTGAGAGAAACTTTGCCACAAATCTTTGCCTAAAATCCGCCCAAGAGTCAACGGGGCGTTCTCCATTAGTGACCTCCCACCAGAATGAGGCCTCACCCTTCATTAACCAAGCGGCCAACTTGACTTTCTTCCCTTCTTCCATCTCAAAGATATCTATCAACTCTTCCACCTCCTTAAGCCAATCTCTAGCTTCCACAAAAGTTTCAGATCCTTGAAAAGGTTTCCCTCCCATAGCTTTAAATTCCTTGCAAGTCTTAGCAAAAGTATCCGTGCGAGGAGGAGGGGGAGGAGGAAGATCGGGTGCTACGGTTGGTGGAGGAATATTTGCTGGACCCGCAGTGGTGGCCCTAGCCTCCATCAATCTCCTATACCATACTGGTACCGTCACACCCTCCGGAAAGTTAAGATTCTCGGCCATGCTGAAACGAAAAAGGAAAGATTCAAAACGGAGAATTCGAAGGATATAGATATGGCTATTGGGGATTATGCTTTTCTTTCAAAAACTTTTCTCTTTAAAGACATGTTTTTGAAAATATCTCTTCCAAAAATGTTTTAGAAAAATAGTTTTCTAAAAATTTTATCTGTTCCGGTAACCTTTGCTCTGATACCACGTGTAACACCCCACGCACGCTATGGTCACTCACAATGGGAATGTCATAGCATCGGTGGAGTATTTTAGTGAATATAGAACAGAAAAATTACAACAAGACAGATATAAATAGTACTTGAAATTTAAAACATCATCTCATAACAGCGGAAATAAACATGTCTGGTTACATCATAAAACCACGATAAAAGTCAAGTACAATATCCATCAAAATAAAGAAGTACATAATCGCACTCTCTCATACAATAGCCAGAACAAAAGAAAAGATAACTGGATAACTGGAGCTTTACATCTACCCAAGCTCCTAAAGACTGGAACAACAATCCGATCAAGCTCTACTACCGCTAGGATCCACCGTAGGACCTGAGGGTTGGGAAAAAGATAAAAACAACGGGGTCAGACATAAGTCTGAGTGAGTCCTATAACTTTAACAATACAATCATTAAAGTAACCAGAGAAGACATAAACTTGACCTACGGTAATATCTGGGGATGAATGGCTACACTAAGCAGCTTGGTAGACTTAGGATAAACTAAGATAACCGTAAGGACGCATCTACCCACCCAAGGATAATTACTAACTGCACCACGCCAGTCATTCCTACTTAAAGGTTGATCCCTCAAAGGACTTAGAAAATTTCCCCAGTAGTTTCGTGTACTCCTAGCCCACTACATAGGTGCCGTCTGCCCCTATCTCCACTAGGTGTACTCAGTAATTCTTACCCAGTAGTTTCGTGTACCCCTACATAGGTGCCGTCTGCCCCTATCTTCATTAGGTGTACCCACTACTCCCCAAGCGATCGGCTCCCTACCGTAGATACCCGTGCTGGTCCCACAGTGGGGTGTATCACTCCCCTAAAGTGGCCACCTGATAATATCAACGGTGCACGGCTTTATATCTACACGATGCAACAACGGCTTATCTACCAGCCCGGGCCCACACACGCATATGAAACCCGTTGGACTTGCGTTGCCACCGCTAACCCGTTTTGGCCTCTTATAATCAAGCCCAATATGCGTGTCCCGTCACTCGACATGGGTCGAGCCCACAAAGATACATTTGGGATATTGGTTGAAATGGGCCCCCACAAGCTACCCACCTAAGCTTGTCACATATCTAGTGTATCCCACTTAACCCTTTAATCATGTTTAATTACATGTTTCCACTTGGTTAAGTATTCTAATCGTATTTTCTATTGCCACCCAAGGCAACCCACTAGATTCCACATGCCACCCAAGGCAACCACAAAATTTCCACATGCCACCCAAGGCACCCACTTAACCCCTCATGTCCCACTACATGCTAATATGGTTAAGTGTTTCTTAATTAATTAAGACCGTGATTTCCCATAAAGACCTCCCACATTAGACTGGCTGTTATGACCGCCTGGTTAAGCCGGTAGAGTCCGGGCAGTCTTACGTCATAACAGAGTCTAACCTCGTGTCTTTACTTTAATCACGTATTTAATTTATGGCTAAGACCTCCCACATTGGGCTAACATTTGTAGCAACTGGTTAAGCCGGTCGGGTCCGGGCAGTTTTACACTACAAATGAGTCCAACCTCGTGTCTTAGTCGATTAATTACACCTAATTAATCACCCCCATATTAATTATCCCTAATTAATATCAAGTTTTCCATAACATGGGTAGACCTAACTCAATAGGTAAATTCCCATGGGGTAGACCTAACTCAATAGGTAAATTCCCACTTATGGTAATTTATTTTTATGGTATGCTTAATCATACCCAATCATACATTTATTAACATATTTAACAACCCCATCGTTCCCCACGTAAATCGTTCTTATTTCATGACATAGCAAAGGGGAAGATCCATCACAAATATCATGGGTTTAGCATATAACTTTGTCATGGGTTAAGAGGATGTCAATTTGCATATATGAGCATATATTAACCCAACTATATTTAACCCAAACTTGCATATTATCATACACATATCTTGCATAACATGTTGAACTTGCATATAAGCATTCTCATAACTTGCATAACATGTTAAACATGCATTTAAGCATACACATAACTTGCATAAGCATCCACATACTTGCATAAACATTCTCATACTTGCATAAGCATTCACATACTTGCATAAGCATTCACATACTTGCATAAACATGCATAACTTGCATATCATGTCATTTAAGCATATACATATCTTGCATAAGCATTCATATACTCGCATAAGCATGCATAACTTGCATATCATGTTAAACTTGCATTTAAACATATACATAACTTGCATATGAACTTGCATAACTCACTTTGTTAAACATGCATAAATCCACTTATTAAATATGCATAAACCCACTTATTAAACATGCATAAACCCACTTGTTAAACATGCATAAACCCTCTTGTTAAACATGCATAAACCAACTTATTAAGCATGCATAAGCCAACTTATCAAACATGCATAAACCCACTTATTAATTATGCATAATCATAGTAAAACATAGAGTAGCATATCATTACAAATGATTCAAACTCACTAATCCGCATTTAAGACCATAAGTCTCATTACACCCAATCTACTTACTTTAACAATTGATGTTAAAGTGATAAAAACTCACCAAAACCAAGATTAGCAAACTTATGGAGTATAACTAGTTGCTAAATATGAAGAAGATGATGATTAGAGGTTGATTAGCTTGCAACTTCCTTCATAAATTAGTGGAGGCTCTCTCTAGGATTTAATTTGGCGGCATGAGGCCATCATTACTATTTTTAGTATGAATTAGGGTAGTATTAGGGTGTATTTATAGATTAGGTGGGTGTTTTAGGCCCTTAGATTAACCCTAAATTAGATTAGGACCCTTAGATTTCGGGACCTTCCAGAAACCAGCCCTAAGACCAAGCCCAAACCCCAAACTGGTGCACCCAACCACAGAACTCTCCAGAACTGTGCAGGTTTCTTGGCTCGGCACGGGCGCACTTCACAAGTGCGCCAGTGTATCTTTGTACTGGCGCACTTCACAAGTGCGCCAGTGCATCTTTGTTCTGGCGCACTTCACAAGTGCGCCAGTGCATTTCTGGCCTGTTTCTGGTTTTTCTGCCTAACTTCGTTCGTCCATATCTCTTTCATACGGTACCCGTTTTACGCAAACTCGGACTCTATTTCGCGTATTTTTCCGAGACGAACGCAATGACGCAGCCCGTTTCCCCTAATTCCCACATCTGAGATTATTTATCCTGAAATTGGTGAATTTTAGTATTAACTAAAATTCGGGGTGTTACAGTGTTAAGCTAGGAGAATAAATTCTCCGCCGCCAACCGATATAACATCAGTAGAAACTAATCGGTTATGTTGTAAAATACAATGACATACACACATTCCATTTACGAGTTTGTTCTGAGTTTGAATGAAACCGAAGGCACCTTATTCCTCGTCTAATTAAGGAGAGAGGCCCTTGCACATTCGAACAATCAACAAGTCCATCTGGACTACTGCCACAATTAGGCAGTTAAAGCGCATAGCGGCTCTATAGCGGTAGAGGTGCAAAAACGTGTAGCGGGGATAAAGCGAGGAAATGGAGGGGATATGACGGAGGCACAAAAAGGTCCATTATATGTGAAAAAAATATTTAAAATTAATTAATTATCATTCTTATGTTGTATGTGTATGAGAAACTAACAATAATTAATCTTATATAACAAAATTAAAGAATATCATGGTTACACATGCTAGATTTAATGATTATAATAGATTTATATAATATATTGAACACTTATGTCTTAAACTTAGCTCTTTACATTAACTTTATCGATTTTTTTAAAAGAGAACTAGTCAAATCAAGCTCAATATACTAATATTGCTAAAGCAGGTGCTCAAAAGCATTAATTTAGCGGATGTAGTGGGAAATAACAGGGCTAAAAGAGGATATACTGTTCATCAGCGCTAAATTGAAATAGCGTAGTGGTTGGAGATCGCTACGAGCTATACCAGGGATTTTGCGTGGCTTTAGCAGGGCTTTAATTGCATAGTGCCACTATAACCCCTTAACGGGAGTTACCCATATCTAGGGCATCAGTAAGCAATCCATTGGATGTGAAAATTTCCGGTCTTCCACCATGTTCGAATTTTAAATCGTCGTATAATTATTCGAAGTGGATTATACCCGATCTTTTCAAAATAATTAATATCATAATAATATCCTTTTCGGATTGTTAACCCTCCAATTAAGTCTCCTTTAATTGGAAATCATTTCATAAGATTAAATCTTATTTTCAAACTTGGTTAAACTATTTAGGCTTCCAAAATCATCTTTTCAGTTCTATTACCCTTGTGAAAAGGTTTACCAAAAGGTTAGATTCGTTTTAGGAATTTGAAACCCTTATCTTAAATTGTTTCTTAAAAACCGTTATAAAAAGGCATTGCAAAATAATCGACTTCTACTTAACGAGTTTTTATCATTCACAACCGTATATATTTGGTTCCAGCAGCTTTCAAATTATTTATTATAATTTATAATAATTTTTTCCTATTTTTACTCAATTTAAAATCGCCCATTTCAACAAATTCCGATTTCGGGTCATTAACGGCCCTAGCGCTGTTTTTGTTCAAATTTGATTTGAATATAATTCAAAATGTAACCATTTCGAAACTGTATATATTATTTGAGAGCACTTTTCATTTCGAACCCAATGGTTGAGATGACCCCAAACCCCGTACTGACGGTGGCAAGGGTAATCCTTGGAATATAACACAGAAACAGATAACAGTAGAACAGAAATAACTAAATACACCAGATAATGTACAAATAATACACTGAATAAACGTAATCATCAGAGTTACACAGTATACAGGATCATACTTAGAAAAAATACAGTTCAGCTACACATATATGTCTACAGCGGAAAAACAAACATAATGTACAACAGGAGCTGAACAGCATAAAAAGAGATAAATAATAGAATCCATCTTCAGCTCCAGCTATCCAGATAAAGCCTGCTAAACCTGAATATAAGGCTGCCCGTGTAGAAAAAGGGGCATCCGAGTTTGAAAGTGAAACAAACTACGAGTCAGTCATGGGACTGGTATGAGAAATCTACTCAACACATTTAAAATATGGCTAATCACAGGATCACGCCACTTTCGTGGAACGGGTTTCCTCCATCGGATTGCCAGTGCTTTTAAAACAAATAATTCTTTTAAACATCGCAATACTTTTTATAAAAATGAAGCCATTATAAGACTCAGTTCCCATCACACAATGCAACGCAAACCGAAGGTTAGAGTTTTACCTTATAACGGCCAAAATATGGTTGATACGAATAAAACAAAAGCAATTGATATTATTACTAGTGTTCACATGTTTCAAAAATGATTTCGAATCATAACTATCAATCGTAGACGGCATGGGTACCATATATCATGTCGCCATATATATATATATATATATATATATATATACATACAATCAAAACCGCACGGTCACGTATTTGGAAATGGGATTTCCGTCATGAACCAAGGCAAAAGATAGTCCTCACCGAATTCGAGACGCTCTAGCCCGTGTCTCAGGATTAGAGCTCGAGTGACCCTAGGAGCTACAGGGCCGGTCCACCGATGTGAATTAAAATTCCTGAACACTGCGTTTCCCCACCCTATGGGGCGTCAATGAGCCAACGAATGACTCCATCGATCCCGGATCGACCGATATAACCGAGGCGCCTCGCAATCCATCATTTACATAAGTAAAATGTCAGGCCGTGTGAAAACACCATCACAACTCCTAACTAGAAGGAAACGAATGCCCTCTCTGAGGTCCTTTTTCCCGTTTCTGGTTCATACCGGGATGTGAGGCTCGCGAATTCACGTTATACACAAAGCTACGCCACACAGGCGGTGCTTTGATCATCAATCACAAGACTTTGCTTTTCAACAGAAGCCCTGTTCACTGCATCTTATCATGCCACACCGACAATTCACACCATGCAACTGATGGTTATCAATCGCACAGAATGCATTCCAATGTCAGACACATAGTCTATTTGCAAGTTCGTTCTGGGTCTGAACGAAACCGGAGGCACTAAATACCTCGCATATCCATCGATTCCCACGTACGTCTGGACGATCACCACTCATTATCCATATTTCGGGATGCCTCCCAATCAGGACCTCAGTGACCATCCAAACGAGGTGAAGATCAGTCTTCAACCCCCGTCTTCCTCTTCAACTTCTTATCGTCGATTTAGTTATTCAAAATGGGATAAACCCGGTCTTTCTGAGCAACTCGCGTATATAATAAACAAGTGCAACACTATCATACATACGCATCATTTCAATTCATTAGTCACTAACCGTCAATCAGTAAGAGAACGATTTCCCAAATATTAACCCCGAAGGCCGAAACCAACATCAGATCAACACCCAGGAAACCATTCGACTTAGCCAACCTTCAGTTAGTTTCTAAATTTCACATCCATATCGTTTATAATATTTTATAATTTATCGCTATTTTTATTTATTTTAAAATAGCCAATTTATTCAAAACGACGCTTCGGGCCATGACGCGGCCGTGGCGCTGTTTTTCTTCAGATTTGATTTACACATATCTGAATATCTAGCTGTTGGATCTTCACATAATTTACATCATTAGAAATATCTTTTCAAAACGAATCCAACGGTTCCAGTTTCGGGAAATTCCGACGGTCGGATCTCCCGGTATAATCGTTTGAAGTTTCGATTTCAAAATACGAACTGCAGCGTCATTATTCGATTATATATAATTATATATATATATATATAAATATAAATATAATCGATTCTGGCGCTGTTTTTCTTCAGATTTGAATTAAACATTCCAGGCAATCCAACCGTTGGATTTTTACAAAGTTGGTGCCGTTGGAAAGATATTTCCAAAGCGAACCCAACGGTTGCGGTTTCGGGAAAATCCGATGGTCGAATCTCCCGCACTAATCGTTTGAAATCACAGTTTCAAAATACGAACTATAGCTTCGTTATTCGATATATTTTAATTATATTCATATATATATATATATATATATATATATATCGATTCTTCGATTCTTCGTTATTCGATTTCAAAATGTGATTTTTATTATAAAACGATTTATTTCAAAACCCGACTATTTTATAGAGTTCATATAGATGATAAAAATATGATTTTTATTGTAAAATAATTTATTTCAAAACATGAACATTTTATATAGTTCATATAGATGATAAAAATATGATTTTTATTATGAAACAATTTATTTCAAAATATGAATACCATTCAACACATGAATTTCAATTCAACGAATGAATTTCGATTCAACACATGAAGAGTTTCTATAGTTTATATATATATATATATATATATATAGATAAAAAGGTGATTTTTATATTTAAAACACGAATACCATTCAACACATGAATTTCTATTCAACGAATGAATTTCGATTCAACACATGAAGGTTTTCTATAGTTTATATATATAGATAAAAAGGTGATTTTTATATTTAAAATACAAATACCATTCAACACATGAATTTCTATTCAACGAATGAATTTCGATTCAACACATGAAGGTTTTCTATAGTTTATATATATAGATAAAAAGGTGATTTTTATATTTAAAACACGAATACCATTCAACACATGAATTCTATTCAACGAATGAATTTCAATTCAACACATGAAGGTTTTCTATTCAACAGACAAATATAGTTTCAATACAGGAAAATAATTCCAACACATGAATATTATTCAAAATTTCGGCAGCATAACGGCAGGGTAGTTAAAACCGAGATCGTCCCTAGTACGGCTCCTCGCTCTACCTTAAAGCCTCACAGCTTTTGACAATGGGGAATCATGCATCTAGTTTGCACGCAGGCGGCATGTATATTTTTTTCCATTTCCATAAACTAATCCTATGTGGTTCCAACCAAATATTTCTCAACCACAAACGGGTATTTTTCAACCACAATCAATCAATTCCAACCACAAACAATTTCAATCAACCATTCGCTATCAATCAATTTTCACACCAATCACAACCAATAAATATCGTCCATGGCTTGTGGACGAGGGGTGTATATATATATATATATATATATATTTATATATAGCATTTCACTTCTATTTCAACACATATATAATTTTTACAACGCATATACAACTTATACATCGAACGTACAACTTATACAACGCTTATACAAGAGGTGTACAGCGCTTATATAACTCATACATCGACTATATAATTTGTACATCGTCGTTTTCCATATCGTTTATAAATTAGAAATCTCACATTGGGTTCCACAACACCAAAAATAGCAGAAGGCTCAGAAAAATATGCGGTCTCTTCTAGAATGTAGAAGACGTCCACACGGGTCCACTGTCTCCTGTTTCACTGAATTTCGTCAACAAACGAAAAAGATATGATTTTTATAGTGAAATCAAAAACCGTAGCTCTTTAAAGTGCTATTAAACCATTTAAAATAATTAAAGTCGTTACCTTTCTGATTTGTTCAAAACTAGGTTTGCAAATATCTTTCAATCCGTGGCACGGGGACATGATCGGGTTTCACGACGTGGAAGAGGATGGAAACCCGCACTTGGCGCTGGCGGTTTTGTTCAGATCGATGGCCTGTGGAGGGAGATCGACGGCGATGAAGTCGGCGACTTCGAGGGCTTCGTTCTTGATACACACAGCACTAGAGAGGTCGAGACCAATTCGGATTTGTAGAGGGCGTTAGGATCTTCAAAAAGTTCCAAAGGGGTAGGGGGTTTTGGTGCGAGGAATCGCCGGAAAATGGACGGGAAAGAAGGAGGGCCAGCCGTCGTCGATCACGATGGGATACGGGGTTTTTTTGATTTTTTGATTTTATTTAAATTATGAAGAAATCATTTGATTGGCCGGGGGGTTTTAAAAAAGGGTTTTCTGACATGACCTCCAATCCAAACCCAACGACTATCGTCCCTAGCTTTTTACCCCCATTCCGAACACAATGGGATATGTTTCGAAGGCCCATTCGACTGTTTCAGTCTGTTTTCCTTCAAATTAAAATATAAAACATTCAATATTTGCTTTGAACGTACATTTCAATTTGTCGGGGCCACAAATTGATCCGAAAAATTCCAGAAAAATAAATCTAGTTATGTTTTGACGATACAGTCCTAACAAAATTAGTTTCGTCGAATTCTGAGACTGTTTGCAAAATGGCTCATTTCTGGTCGATCCAATTTAACTGTAATTGACCAAAACACATTTTCCTTTGCCATGCTCACATACTAGCTTCAAAAATTATGAAATTTGAAACCTACCAATAACTGCTCATCCCGGATCCAACAAAAGTGGTTTCATCGAATTCTGAGGTCGTTTGCAAAATGGCTAATTTCACGGGCTATATAAATTCCATAGCGACCTTTCTGAAAATTCATTTGGCCATAACTTTTGTTTTCCGCTATGAAACTTCAATTTTTCAGATTCGTTAGAAAGGTATCCACTAACATATTTAAATATTTTTGGTTTCACTCAATTCCGTTTTGTTTTGCTCCCGGTACAGTCAGACAAAGTTTGAATTCAAAATTTGAAACTACCGCGCCATTTCAGGCCTTGTTTATAATAAGAATTAATTATATTCGTTTGCAAATGTCGATTCAAACTCAGTTTTCATCTTTATTATTTAAAATATTTATTTTAAATATTTAAAATCCACTATTTTAGCCAATTTAAATTTTTTAAATTGGTTCAGATTTTCCGGGTCGTTACAATCTTCCCCACTTAAAACTTTTCGTCCCCGAAAAGGAACAAAGTCGAAAGTGGTTTGATTAATCAACTCTCCGTTCAATTTGACTTCCATTCTCCAACTTTTCAGTTTCTGAGAATTTTCAAATTCTTCAAAAATTTGGTTAACACCCGGAATTTTTGAAAAATTCGCCATAACCTCCTTTGTACGGGGAGAGGTTTGGAAATTTATTGGGTCGCATTAGGTACCCAATAAATCCTAATAAGCATACACATATTTATAATGATATATTCTGGTGTTTACAGGGGAGCGTGTATTGATACTAACTTCAGAGAATAAATTCTCGTCACCCTGTCAAAGCCCGAGGGAGTGTGTATTTTAATTGCTCCAGAGGATAAATCCTCGTCACCTCGTCCCATGTGGGAAATAAATAGTCCATGTGCCATATCTAATAACTAGAGAGACGTGATTATTGTCAACTCCACACCCGTGTGGGGTTTTTATTAATCTGGCAATTTTATCGTTACAATTTAAATAGTCCATATCAGTCATCAGTTCAACCTGTAAAATATAGTCATCGCCATACAAGCCTCTCGCTCGTATGGTAAATCTTTCACCTCGTCACACAAGCTCCAAATGCTTATGTGGTATATGATGAAGTATGCCTATCTTCAGAAGTATGCCATGCAGTGTAGTTCAAAATTAATTGTTACTATCCTATGGCGATGTTTATTATTTCACACAGAATAACCAGCACCCTGCATCCAATGGCATTCACAGGAGTTGATATAATAATATTTCGCATCCAACTCATTAAGGTTTACCTATTGGTCGGGCACACAAATAAAATCTTTACTCAACAGCTATCCATTTACCTGTTCAAACATATATAATGCACATGTATATATTCCTATCTATTTTCTAATCAGTTCAATGTGTGATTTAAATGAATGAATTCTATCATTATTCTCTTATTGATTAAATTAACTATCGTTTCAATAATTTTAATTAATCAAATCTACCATCACACAACACTAATAAAAATCAAATTGTTTTTAACTTTTCAAAAATATACTAATCAATTTCTATACTCTTTCAGACTATAGAATTGAAAGTGCACATCCATGGAAAGAAAATAACAACAGAGTAGAGAACTAATTGGTAATGCAAAATATGGTAAATGTACCTTGCACCGGAGTCAATCAGAGATATCCACTCCATTGCACTTTGACTAAGTGAACCTTCTTGTTCCTCAGCTCTTTGGTTTCTTTGCCGATAATCTTGAGCGGCTCTCTTCTCATAGCTAGTTCTGGAGTAATTTTAATATCCTGTTGAGCTGCTTCTTCCACGATCAAGTCTGGATCATGAACGTGCTTTCGAAGTTGAGATATATGAAATACATCATGCACCCCAGGCAACCAATCTGGCAATTTTACCCTATAAGCGAGAGTTCCGATCCGTTCCAGAATAGAAAACGGACCAATGAATTTGGGCGCCAACTTCCCAGTTTTACCGAACCGGATAACTCCTCTCATCGGCGATACTTTCAGATATACATAGTCGCCAACAGCAAATGATATATCTCTTCTTCTCCTATTGGCATAGCTCTTTTGTCGGCTTTGAGCAGCGAGTAATCGTTTCTTGATAAAATCGACTTTGTCGGCAGGTTCTCGGACCATATCAGGTCCTAACACAAGTCTATCATCGGGTTCGACCCAACAAGCAAGAGATCGACACGGTCTACCATACAGTGCTTCGAATGGTGACATTGTCAGGCTCGCCTGATAGCTATTATTATATGAGAATTCAGCCAAACGCAGATGGTCTTCCCATGATCCACCAAAATCTAGAACACAAGCCCGCAATAGATCTTCTAGTATACGATTCATCCTCTCAGTCTGACCGTCTGTCTGAGGATGATATGCCGTGCTCAAGTTCAGCTTTGTTCCCAGCTCGACTTGAAATGCCTCCCAGAATTTGCTAGTAAATATTGGATCTCTATCACTCACTATACTGATCGGCACTCCATGTAGTCTAACAATTTCCTTGAAGTATATCTGCGCCAGACTCTGAGTAGTTCTGTTCGATCTGACAGGTATGAAATGGGCGATCTTCGTGAAGCGATCTACGACCACCCAAATATTGTCATTTCCTTTTCTGGTTCTGGGCAAACCATCAATGAAGTCCATGGAAATATGTTCCCACTTCCAGCCTGGAACGTCTAGCGGTTGTAACAATCCAGCTAGTTCCTGCTGGTCACTTTTGACTAGCTGGCAAGTAGGGCATCGGCTAACATATATTGAAACGTCTCTTTTCATAGCCTTCCACCAGAATGTTCGCTTGAGATCGTTGTACATTTTGGCCACACCATGATGGATACTCAGCTTGGATTTGTGACACTCGTCTAACACTTCCCTTTTTAGCTCGGGGATGCCGGGAACACAAATCCTTCCTTTCAATCTCAGGATTCCATCGTTATCTATTTGAAAACACGAGGGTTCTCCTTTCTGAATCTTTTTTATCATATCCTTAATAAAGTTATCATCCTTCTGAAGAATAGATATTTTGTCAATCAGGGAAGTCGTAATAACAAAGCTGGCGATCATTACATTCTTTCGACTCAGCGCATCTGCTACGACATTGGCTTTCCCTGGAGTGTATAGAATCACAAAATCATATGTTGCTAGGAACTCTAGCCAACGTTGCTGCCTCAGATTCAGGTCTTTCTGGGTGAACGGATATTTCAACGACTGATGGTCCGTATACAGCTCGAATTTCTCACCCAGAAGATAGTGTCTCCAGATTTTCAAGGCGAATACTATAGCCAATAACTCAAGATCATGAGTTACGTAGTTTTTCTCATGCGGCTTCAGCTGACGGCTAGCATAAGCAATCACTTGACCTCTTTGCATTAACACTGCGCCAAGGCCTTCTCTAGAAGCATCTGTCCCGACTTTCAAATCCTGATTGCCATCGATGATGGTTAACACTGGAGCTGTCGTTAATCTTAACTTTAGCTCTTCAAAAGACTCTTAACTTTCTGGAATCCATTTGAATTTAGAGTGCTTCTTTGTAAGCTTCGTTAAGTGACCAGATATCTTCGAAAAGTTTTTAACGAACTTCCGGTAATAACTAGCCAATCCAAGAAAACTGGGAACCTCTGTAGGAGTGCTAGGCTGCTTCCAGTTTTGAATAGCTGTGATTTTACTTGGATCCACAGCAATTCCTTCTTTCGATACGACGTGGCCTAGAAATTTTACTTCATCTTGCCAGAATATACATTTGGATAGTATGGCTTTTAATACATTCCTTCTGAGGATTTCCAGATCCTGTTCCAAATGCTTTTCATGTTCGGCCTTTGATTTAGAGAAGATTAGAATATCGTCAATAAAAACCAGAACAAACTTATTCAGGACTCCTCTGAACACTCTATTCATCAAATCGACGAAGTATGCTGGAGCGTTACACAAGCCGAATGGCATTACTAACCACTCATAGAATAAGTCTGGACCTCTGAATGCTGTCATTGGAACACACTCTTCGACAATTCGAAGTTGATGGAAGCCTGTAGCTAGGTCCATCCTTGAAAATACTTGTGCTCCATTCAGACGATCCAATAAATCATCGATTCGCGGCAATGGATATTTGTTTTTAATTGTCTGCTTGTTCAAATCACGATAATCCACACATAGCCGTAGAGTACCGCCAGATTTTGGGACAAACTCCACTGCTGCACCCCAATCAGAGAAAGTAGGCCTGATCATACCCTTCCATACGAGCTGTCGTGTTTGATTGTCTAATTCCTCTTTCTCATTCATGGACATTCTTCGAATAGCGTGAACTACCAGCCTTGCATTCGGAATTAAATAAATTTTGAAATCAATTTCTCTTTGCGGAGGTAAGCGAACAACTTCTTCGAACACATCCGCATAGTTCTTGACGATAGGAATATCTTTTACTAGGTCGGGAATATTCTCTGTGACTTCAGGGATATTTTCTATTTGGGCTGGAGAAACATTTAGAGCCGACCAAAAGTCCTTTCTATTTGAATTCGGGCCTTCACATGGTATGGTTATATAATTCCCCGATTGGGCCTTTGCCTTAACAACTCTCTCAGCACACCTAACCTCAGCTTCATATTTGGTTAGCCAATCCAATCCCAGAATAAGATCGAATTCAGTAAAATTCATGACGATTGAGATAGTAGGGAATTTATAATAGGAAAAAGAGATAGGCACCCCACATACCCAACTGAGATCGATGGAACCCCCGACCGGATTTTGGACAGTCATTGGTTCTTTGATCTTCTTCAAATTCAAATCCAGTTTCTTAACCGCATTCTTTGCAATGAAGCTTCGTGACGCGCCTGTATCAAACAACACTTTAACTGGAATATTTTTGACATTGAGCGTGCCTTCTAAAACATCAGCCCTTTCTTGACTGGCTGAGGGCTCAGAAGCTTCTGCTACTTCATTTATATGCACTGTTTCAGATTCCTTGAATAGTGGGCAGGCCTTTGAAAGATGACCCAACTGATGGCATTGTCTGCACTTTCTATTCTCTTGAAATCCCTTCTTGGATTGAAGCCCACCTTTTAATCGCTTCTTCAAGGGTCCGCAGTTTATCGCCAAATGCCCTGGCTTCTTATAGTTACTGCATATGGTAGTCGTTACTTGCCCTTTCTCAGATTCAGCCCTTTTCCGATTTACTTTGGGCTTCTTGCTGACCTCAGGACTATCAATTACTGACTCCGCTTTGTTACTAGAACTGGCTTCCTCTTCGTCCCGCAACATACCCTTCTTATGGAGATCTTCATACTGATAAGCCATGTATATCATTTTTGAAAAAGGAAGCTTCACATTCCTCATCACACTATTCTGATATCTTCTTTGCAGGCCATGAATAAATCTCAGATTCTTCCTCTTTGGATCTTGAATCAGATGAGGAGCAAAGTGAGAAAGTTCGTTGAATTTCTTATGATATTCTGGGATGGTCATGTCACCTTGTATCAGATAAGAAAATTCATCACATAATCGCTCCGTCACTTCAGGAGGAGTAAATCTTCCTAGGAAAATCTCTTTGAATCTATCCCAGGTGATATCACCTTCTGGATTATCTTTGATGATTGTTTCCCACCAGATTAAAGCTTCTTCTTTGAGCGCCCAAGATGCTACTAACCTTTTCTGGTCATCTCTCAGCTGGAAACGCTCAAATATTTTTTCTACAGAGCTCACCCAAGCTTGAGTTTGAATAATAGATTCATTGCCCGAGAATTGTGCTCCACCTAGATTTTGATATCTCTTAAATAGAGCCTCTAGATCTGGTTCTGCATTTCTTCTGTTTCTGACACTCAGTTTTCTAGTACTTCTGCAAATGGCAGATCAAGTGTCAGGTCATAGAAAAGATAATTTAAAATATAGAAACACATACTTCAAATGTAAATGTGTCTATGGAGGTGTAATTTCATTCAGCTTTACTCATACTAGGATATTACTGATCCTATCTGTAATGAGTTACCCGTCCTAGAACACTACTGGTTCTATTTCTGACGAGTTTATTAATATGTTATATTCTAGCACTAAGCTTAACCAAAGCTCTAATACCAAATGAGACGACCCCAAACCCCGTACTAACGGTGGCAAGGGTAATCCTTGGAATGTAACACAGAAACAGATAACAGTAGAACAGAAATAAATAAATACACCAGATAATGTACAAATAATACACTGAATAAACGTAATCATCAGTGTTACACAGTATACAGGATCATACTTAGTACAAATACAGTTCAGCTACACATATATGTCTACAGCGGAAAAACAAACATAATGTACAACAGGAGCTGAACAGCATAAAAAGAGATAAATAATAGAATCCATCTTCAGCTCCAGCTATCCAGATAAAGCCCGCTAAACCTGAATACAAGGCTGCCCATGTAGAAAAAGGGGCACCCGAGTTTGAAAGTGAAACAAACTACGAGTCAGTCATGGGAATGGTATGAGAAATCTACTCAACACATTTAAAATATGGCTAATCACAGGACCACGCCACTTTCTGGAACGGGTTTCCTCCATCGGATTGCCAGTGCTTTTAAAACAAATAATTCTTTTAAACATCGCAACGCTTTTTATAAAAATGAAGCCATTATAAGACTCAGTTCCCATCACACAATGCAACGCAAACCGGATGATAGAGTTTTACCTTATAACAGCCAAAATATGGTTGATACGAATAAAAAAAAGCAATTGATATTATTACTAGTGTTCACATGTTTCAAAAATGATTTTGAATCATAACTATCAATCATAGACGACATAGGTACCATATATCATATCGCCATATATATATATATATATATATATATATATATATACATACATACAATCAAAACCGCACCGTCACCTATTTGGAAATTGGATTTCCGTCATGAACCAAGGCAAAAGACAGTCCTTATCGAATTCGAGACGCTCTAGCCCGTGTCTCAGGATCAGAGCTCGAGTGACCCTAGGAGTGACAGGGCCGGTCCACCGATGTGGATTAAAATTCCTGAACACTGCGTTTCCCCACCCTATGGGGCGTCAGTGAGCCAACGAATGACTCCATCGGTCCCGAATCGACCGATATAACCGAGGCGCCTCGCAATCCATCATCCACATAAGTAAAATGTCAGGCCGTGTAAAAACACCGTCACAACTCCTAGTTAGAAGGAAACACATGCCCTCCCTGAGGTCCTTTTTCTCGTTTCCGGTTCATACCGGGATGTGAGGCTCGCGAATTCACGTTATACACAAAGCTACGCCACATAGGCGGTGCTTTGATCATCAATCACAAGACTTTGCTTTTCAACAGAAGCCCTGTTCACTGCATCTTAGCATGCCACACCGGCAATCCACACCATGCAACTAATGGTCATCAATCGCACAGAATGAATTCCAATGTTAGACACACAGTCCATTTGCAAGTCCATTCTAGGTCTGAACAAAACCGGAGGCACTAAATACCTCGCATATCCATCGATTCCCACGTACGTCTGGACGATCACCACTCATTATCCATATTTCGGGATGCCTCCCAATCAGGACCTCAGTGACCATCCAAACGAGGTGAAGATTGGTCTTCAACCCCCGTCTTCCTCTTTGACTTCTTATCGTCGATTTAATTATTCAGAATGGGATAAACTCGGTCTTTCTGAGCAACTCGCGTATATAATAAACAAGTGCAACACTATCATACATACGCATCATTTCAATTCATTAGTCACTAATCGTCAATCAGTAAGAGAACGATTTCCCAAATATTAACCCCAAAGGCCGAAACCAACATCAGATCAACACCCAGGAAACCATTCGACTTAGCCAACCTTCGGTTAGTTTCTAAATTTCACATCCATATCGTATATAATATTTTATAATGATTTATCGCTATTTTTATTTATTTTAAACTAGCCAATTTATTCAAAACGATGCTTCGGGCCATAACGCGGCCGTGGCGCTGTTTTTCTTCAGATTTGATTTACACATATCTGAATATCTAACTGTTGGATCTTCACATAATTTACATCATTAGAAAGATCTTTTCAAAATGAATCCAACGGTTCCAGTTTCGGGAAATTCCGACGGTCGGATCTCCCGGTATAATCGTTTGAAGTTTCGATTTCAAAATACGAACTTCAGCGTCGTTATTCGATTATATATATATATATATATATATATATATATATATATATATATATATATATATATATATATATATATATATATAATCGATTCTGGAGCTGTTTTTCTTCAGATTTGAATTAAACATTCTAGACAATCCAGCCGTTGGATTTTTACAAAATTGATGCCGTTGGAAAGATATTTCCAAAGCGAACCCAACGGTTGCGGTTTCGGGAAAATCCGATGGTCGGATCTCCCGCACTAATCGTTTGAAATCATGGTTTCAAAATACGAATTGCAGTTTCGTTATTCGATATATTTTAATTCTATTCATATATATATATATATATATATATATATATATATATATATATATATATATATCGATTCTTCGATTTCAAAGCTATATTCTTTTCATACATTTGATAAAAATTATATTTTTATCTAACTGTCTTCTATTTCAACACTTCACTATTTTTAACAATTCATGTATATAGTAAAAATGTGATTTTTACTATAAAACGATTTATTTCAAATCTCGACTATTTTAAAGAGTTCATATAGATGATAAAAATATGATTTTTATTATAAAACATTTTATTTCAAAACACGACTATTTTATATAGTTCATATAGATGATAAAAATATGATTTTTATTATAAAACAATTTATTTCAAAATATGAATACCATTCAACACATGAATTTCAATTCAACGAATGAATTTCGATTCAACACATGAAGGTTTTCTATAGTTTATATATATAGATAAAAAGGTGATTTTTATATTTAAAACACGAATACCATTCAACATATGAATTTCTATTCAACGAATGAATTTCGATTCAACACATGAAGGTTTTCTATAGTTTATAAATATAGATAAAAAGGTGATTTTTATATTTAAAACACGAATACCATTCGACACATGAATTTCTATTCAACGAATGAATTTCGATTCAACACATGAAGGTTTTCTATAGTTTATATATATAGATAAAAAGGTGATTTTTATATTTAAAACAAGAATACCATTCAACTCATGAATTCTATTCAACGAATGAATTTCAATTCAACACATAAAGGTTTTCTATTCAAAAGACGAATATAGTTTCAATACAAGAAAATAATTCTAACACATGAATATTATTCAAAATTTCGGCAGCATAACGGTAGGGTAGTTAAAACCGGGACCGTCCCTAGTACGGCTCCTCGCTCTACCTTAAAGCCTCACAGCTTTTGACAATGGGGAATCATGCATCTAGTTCGCACGCAGGCGGCATGTATATTTTTTTCCATTTCCACAAAATAATCCTATGTGGTTCCAACCAAATATTTCTCAACCACAAACGGGCATTTTTCAACCACAATCAATCAATTCCAACCACAAACAATTTCGATCAACCATTCGCTATCAATCAATTTTCACACCAATCACAACCAATAAATATCGTCCATGGTTTGTGAACGAGGGGCGTATATATATATATATATATATATATATATATATATAGCAATTCACTTCTATTTCAACACATATATAATTTTTACAACGCATATACAACTTATACATCGAACGTACAACTTATACAACGCTTATACAAGAGGTGTACAACGCTTATATAATTCATACATCGACCATATAATTTATACATCGTCGTTTTCCATATCGTTTATAAATTAGAAATCTCACATTGGGTTTCACTCCACCAAAAATAGCAGGAGGCTCAGAAAAATATGCGGTCTCTTCTAGAATGTAGAAGACGTCCACACGGGTCCATTGTCTCTTGTTTCACTGAATTTCATCAACAAACGAAAAAAATATGATTTTTATAGTGAAATCAAAAACCGTAGCCCTTTAAACTGCTATTAAACCATTTAAAATAATTAAAGCCATTACCTTTCTGATTTGTTCAAAACTAGGTTTGCAAAAATCTTTCAATCCGTGGCACGGGGACAAGATCGGGTTTCACGACGTGGAAGAGGCCAGAAACCTGCACCTGGCTCTGGCGGTCTCGTTCAAATCGATGGCCTGTGGAGGGAGATCGACGACGATGAAGTCGGTGACTTCGAGGGCTTCGTTCTCGATACACACAGCACTAGAGAGGTCGAGACCAGTTCGGATTTGTAGAGCGCATTAGGATCTTCAAAAAGTTCCAAAGGGGTAGGGGTTTTGGTGCGAGGAATCGCCGGAAAATGGACGGGAAAGAGGAAGGGCCAGCCGTCGTCGATCGCGATGGGCTACAGGGTTTTTTTGATTTTATTTAAATTATGAAGAAATAATTTGATTGGCCGGAGGGTTTTTAAAAAGGGTTTTCTGACACGACCTCCAATCCAAACCCAACGACTGTCGTCCCTAGCGTTTTACCCCCATTCCTAACACAATGGGATATGTTTCGAAGCCCCATTCGACTGTTTCAGTCTGTTTTCCTTCAAATTAAAATATAAAACATTCAATATTTGTTTTGAACGTACATTTCAATTTGCCGGGGCCACAAACTGATCCGAAAAATTCCAGAAAAATAAATCTAGTTATGTTTTGACGATACGGTCCCAACAAAACTAGTTTCGTCGAATTCTGAGACCGTTTGCAAAATGGCCTAATTCTGGTCGATCCAATTTAACTGTAATTGACCAAAACACATTTTCCTTTGCCACGCTCACATACTAGCTTCAAAAATTATGAAATTTGAAACCTAGCAATAACTTCTCATCCCGGATCCAACAAAAGTGGTTTCTTCGAATTCCGAGGTCGTTTGCAAAATGGCCAATTTCACGGGCTATATAAATTCCATAGCGACCTTTCTGAAAATTCATTTGGCCATAACTTTTGCTTTCCGTTATGAAACTTCGATTTTTTAGATTCGTTAGAAAGGTATCCACTAACAGATTTAAATATTTTTGGTTTCACTCAATTCCGTTTTGTTTTGCACCCGGTACAGTCAAACAAAGTTTGAATTCAAATTTTGAAACTACCGTGCCATTTCAGGCCTTGTTTATAATTAGAATTAACTATATTCGTTTTCAAATGTCGATTCAAACTCAGTTTTCATCTTTATTATTTAAAATATTTATTTTGCATATTTAAAATCCACTATTTTAGCCAATTTAAAATTTTTAAATTGGTTCAGATTTTCCGGGTTGTTACAATGGTTCTGGTTTTGGAAAAAATTTGAT
This sequence comes from Allium sativum, assembly GCA_030737875.1. Taxonomy (NCBI): domain Eukaryota; kingdom Viridiplantae; phylum Streptophyta; class Magnoliopsida; order Asparagales; family Amaryllidaceae; genus Allium; species Allium sativum. The sequence goes on from CM060917.1 coordinate 58,569,977, forward strand.
GGTCGGATTTGCCAATACGTCACTTTGAAGTTACTCAAAATTCGGGAACTACCATTGCGTGACGATTTCTATTCTTATCATATTTTGAATTATATTTTAAACTAAGTCTAATTGTTTCTAAAATGTTTTATTAATTATATAATAAATATATAATAATTTTTGAAAACTATATTTTCTATTTTTCACTTCAAAATTCAATCTCCATTAAATGGCTATTATAATATTATTTTTCAAACTTCGTTATTTTAAACCCAAAATTTCGTGACATCCATTATAAAAATAAATAAGATAATTTTGTATAGGAAATCTTTTTAAAACTTTTCCCAGATACCCTAACTGAACTTCACTTTTTCTGATTAGTATTCATTTTAAAATAAATATTTTGACAGGCCATAACTTGTTTTTAATTTCTCTAAAACTATCTCTACCTTTTGCAAAAGTTCATCGTAATGATTTAAACTCCACGTCCATGAAAAAACGAATATCAAATTTGGACTTTTATTTTTTGTTCATTATTATATTAATAAAATATTCATTAAAATCATATTAATGAATGGAGAATTAACGAATGAGCTAATAATCATCATCTTTAGCCACATTTAACCATGGTAATCACATACCATATTATCAATAACCATGATAACATTCAATCATGACTACTGTGACATAGTTCATACCATATAAGCCTTAAACTATTAACGCTTATTTGGTTTTGTCAGTCAACATATTAACTGCAAATCACAATCAATAACAACCATATGCATTAGATACCAAATGGGGTTCGTACCCATATCCAATAACCAACATCAAGTTAATTTTCATTTCCATGACCATTTAATGTTCAAACCCATTTCAATGTCCACAATTCAGTTATATGGGTCATATATGCAAGTGACTATATATATTTCACTTAAAAATCAAATCCTTTCTATCCCAAACATTTCCATATCATAAAATGAACTCATATTATCCATCATATACTATTATGTAACTCGATCGCATTCACAAACAGTAGTTAATAATTTACTAATCTATTTCGATTCAACGCTTCTCACCTATTATGCTACTCCTTCTATCTTTGATTGCAAGACGTCCTAGCTATCCCAAATGATTTCGGCAACCTTCCGGCGTCACCATAATTTTATGAAAAAAATTCGGGTAGAGGTTCGATGCTATGGGGTGCTAGAATATAATGGGTGAGCATATGGATGTGTTTTTGGTTAGGGAGCAAACAAAGTAGGGTTTCAGCATAAATGGGGTTTGGGTTTATGGAGGTGGGGAACACGGGGGAAGTGCGCGTGGTGAGGAGGATGAGTGGGCCCGGGGAATGGCGGGTTTGGGCTAAATGGTGCGAATTTGTGGTTTAAAGTGGGAGAGAGTGTTGTTTAAGGGTTTAAAGGGGTGTACGGGTGCTTTTAGGGGAGGAGGGGCCCACGGCAGTGGAGGAGAGGGTCGGAGGGGATCGTCGACGATGGGGGGAGGGCCTGACAGCGACGAGTGGTTGGAGGGGGTACGGTGGAGCAAGAGAGAGGGGAGAGGAAGGAGAAGAATGGAAAAGCAAAGTAAAAAAATGGAAGGGAGAAGGTTTGTATATATAGGCATATTTAGTTACCTTGGATCACTGAGGTGTCGGCGTATGATGGAAGAGAGAAAACACACCATGCATGCTTCATTGCATGACAACTCAAATAAAACACACATTCAAGATAACTAGTTTAGGTGTGAACGCTTAGCTTAAGGTATGTGTAGTCTATTATAAATTTACTACTCGTATGACAACACACTGATTCTGTTTTCGATAAAATTTGAAATCCTACTATATTTTTCAAATACGTTCCAATCAAACTAATTTCATCGAGTTCCGAGTCCATTCGCTCAAAATTTTCCTGTTCGATTTAATTATCGATCGGTTCACACTTAAATTTGCACGGTCACATACTAACTCCGTTTGACATGAAATTCAAAATCTTACCATATTTTGACATTTTGAATCTGGTAAAATTGGTTTCTTCAAATTCCTAGATCCTTTACAAAGTTTCTATTCTTTTGACTATTAACATAATACTAAAGTTTCAAATTTTAAACTGAAAATCCTTGTATAAATAAATTAAACTTGAATTTTAAAAAAGTTTAAATTGGTTCCAAAATTTCAGGTCTTTACAAGATTACTTTTCCCTTTTATATTATGCATTCTGTAGAGGGTGTTGTTTTTTGTTTTACAGTTTATGTTAGGCTATATCGTTCAAGATCAAGTAAACGAACAACTTATTATAGTTAATAGTAAATGTCAAAATGATCTCTTGACTGATTTGTTTGATTACAAACCGAAAAAATTCTATGACGATTAACATGAATTTATTGAGAGAAAAAACAGATGGATTTATTTATCAATATGGAATATTGGGTTGATGTGTTAAACTAGTGTATTTTAAAATAATGTCCCTATTTATTGTCAGTTACCTAATTGTGTAACGACCCACAAATCTATGCTACCTGAGTTGACTAAATACCACACACTTCCAACTCAAATAACATAGAATTACGAGTCATTAAGGGTTAAAGAAATAGAACCAAATAAAAGATAGAACAAAGGAAACATCGGAATCACATAGTGGAACAAATAAAATATAATTTCATAAATCGTAACTTTGAAATACAAATCTGTTTTGTATATGCAAACCATATCAGAGTACAACACATACACATCACAGTCGAAATAACTCTAAATAACTAACAGTGAAGCCTCCTGCTTCAAGCTCCTCCAAGTGCATCTGCAAAATCCTGAAATACTAGATTACCCATACAAATTTGGGCACCTAAGAATTTAGGGAAAAAACAAACAAAATAAACTCTGGGTCAGTCATAGGACTAGTGTGTGTAAACTCCAACCATATTGTTTAACTTTTGAAAATCCTTTTGAAAGAAAGGGTAATAGTAAGACCAGCCCACACATAAACATGGACGGTTTCTCCTTACGATAAGCAAATACATTTTTGATATTAATATCCAATGATATTAAGAAGGAGCTTCTTCTACAAGTAGAGAAAGGCTGGCTTGTTAGTCTAGTGTGTTGTGCAATGTTGGTACAGAGGAAATTTAAGAAGTTTTCTTGTTTTATGTACTACCATGCAAATGCCCATGCCCATGTAATTTGAAAATGTCGTGTTTCAGCATTGAATCACCTGCGTTGGTTTTCATGTTGTTTCTTTGTTGTTATGCATGTTGCATAACACTGGAACCCACTTGTAACATTTTATTTTTTTAATAAAGAGTGTTACGGTCACTATAAAAACCGATCAGCCTTGCCAAAAAAAAATCCAGTGATATTATAATAATGTCTAAACAAATAAATAACCATATAGTAGAACGCTTGCATTTCATAGTCTACATATATAGTATAAAATCAAAATTCGCAGGGAGTTTATTGGAGATTGGATTCCAACTATGACAAGATATGGGACCACCCCCCTATCAGTGTACTTTAGAGGGGATACACTGCGGTTCAACAAGAACATCTTGCAACCCGGCCACACATGACCGACCACTTATTCAGCTTGAGTGTACTGAATGTATTATCACCCATGGTTGTTGGCCATCCAAGCGTAACCCATAAGATACAAAATCGAAAGAAGAACAAATGAATTTTCTCTAGATCGCTGATAATACACCCTGCTTGGGTGTGACCCAACTAGCCATGCTGCTTGCTCGATTTTTGTCATTTCCCGGTTGATGAGGCTTGAGGCTATGTTTTCATTCTTAGAACATTTAGTCACCATTCACAGTGAATACCACATCGTTAAACTCGTTAAATCACTAGTTTGTCTTCCCAAAAGTATTACGAGTATAAAAAGCTAAGAGAAACGAATTCCTCCGCCACCAACGTAATACCTTGAAAAGATCGTCTTTTGTGATCTATTAAGAATACTCTGTCAGACATTCCTCCATACAGGTTGTCCTGGGTCTGGATAAACAGAACAACCCTTGCATTTCACTCCGTCTTCCATTATCTTTAGCATAATCTAATTCACAATGCTTATACCTATATGGAGTGGTTTTTGGATATTAAATCCAACTGGTCTCTCTGTATTAACAACGATGGTAAAAAAAATCTTTGATAGTTGGTGATTTAACTATCAAAGGAAAACAAACATTCATCAAACAATCACTGGCCCTTTCTAATATTTTATTTTAAGTTCATTTCCTTATCGAATTCTATATACATCGATATACCGATTTCTGGTTATCAAAACTTCTTAAAAATATTCTAACTCCTTAAATTTTCGGAAATTTTCGCCAGCACCTCCTTTGTACGTCTCAATCGGTACAACTACAAAACGCCTCTCTAGGCCTTTTCCATTCAAAAAGAAAATAAAAAGCCAAGCGGCATGCCCAATGGGCTCATAAAACATCATGTGGAATTGAAACATGTGCCTTTTTGTTGGCACTCAAAATATAATCTTCATTTTCTTCATCCCGTACCTGTTTAACATATATGTATATATACACACACACACACACACACACGCCTATTCCTAATTTTCATTCGTTCAAATCAATCCAGCATTTACGTTTACCCTATCCAATTCGCTAGTTATACTCAAATTCGCTCATTTTCCCATTTCTCTTTTAATTTGAATCAATCTTGTTTAACATATTATTACTAACTTATAAACAAGTCGAATTCCATCTCTAACTAGAGTTTCGTATTCAATTTCGAATTTTAATTTACAAATCCAATTTATTCAACCTTAGTTAAATTCGGTCCAAAATCCCATTAACTCGTTTCTTTTCAAATTAGTCAACTTCATTCAATTATAAAAATCAGATTCTTATTTCAAAAATCAATTCATTTACTTTACGTGAGTTCATATTTATTTTATAACTCAACACTGGATTTTTCTAATGGAAATTCGGATTTTATTTACTCAAAATCCTTTTAATTTATTAAATAAATAGTTATGGTTTAAAACGATTATGGCGTTGCTTTTCTGAAAATTTTATTTTGATATAACTCAAAATCTATAAGGCGAAATCAAGATTTTTCTCTTCCATTAGAAAATTATCATTCAGTAGGTCTAAGCGGTTCTTGTTTCATCGAATTCCGACTTATATTGAGTTCTATAAACTCAGTTAAAGTTTGAAACATCAAATTATGAACAACCACGTCACGGCGAGTTTGTTTAATTAAATATAAATGTTAACTTCGTTTATAAATAAATTTCAACTACATTTTCAATATTTCAAAATAAATTGTGCCCGTTATCCAAACCTTAACTTAATAATTCAAGTTATTCAAACTCGTCAATTATTTCATTCCACATCCATAACTCAGTTATGAATTTATTCAAAACTCAAATTTCTATATTCAAGTCCAGTCCACATGGAATAAGATTATTTATAAAATATTGATATCATCGAATTGCAACTATAAATCCTTTTAGTGAAAAATCTTAATTAATTTAACATCCTTAACCGTTACAAACTAATACCATCTCTTGATAATAGCGAAGTCGTTCAAGTTGGGGTATTTTATTTACCTCTCAGACCTTGACCGACAACGTTCTTATCTTAAGACAGACAAAAGCTTGTAATACCAAAAACTCGATTTAAATCTCACCATTCTATTTCATTTCTTATATTTGAAAATTTGTTTCCAAATTATTTGATGAAAATTACTTCATCACATTTAGAAATGTTGTTTATAAATCAACTTTCCTTATTAAAACAAATTTCCATGTTATTAATCTACTTGAAACTCGATTCCTCATTTTGGAATGTTTTATTTTTATAATCTATTTTCATATTTAAGTTTCAAATTTTAGTTTCCCTCTAATATAACCCCAATATCTTATTTGGAATTTATTTATTTATTTTATAAATTCGATATGGTCGAATTCTAATCATAAATCTATATGGATTTATTTCAATTCATTTTACATTCCGAATATCAAAATAAATTTCATCGTTCTCTTTTCCAAAACGATTACAAATTATAAATCCCTTTTTAAAATTCATACTTGAATTTGAAGTTAAATATTATCAAATAATATTTTTTCTCTCCATTTATAAACATCATTTATAAATTCAATACTTGTTTTATTATTAAAAACAAGTTAATATTTTCTAACCCCTTCGAAATTCAATTTCTATTTCAAAAAATAAATTGTCCTTTTTTAAATCTAAAAATACCTTTTTATGATGTTTTTAATATCAATATCTAGGGCCAATGATATTCAAACATCTAAATACACAAGGCATTAATTCAACACATCACACATATATAAATATGTAAACAATAATAAATAAAATTTTAACGAATCCAGTTGGATCCCTCCAACCTGTTTCCCCGCATCCACAGATGTCAAACAACATAAATAAATACCCATCCTTCTTCATGGCAGGATAACGCGGTATAAATGGTCATCCACTTGATATATCATGGGGCGATAGGGTCATCTGCTAATGATACCGCGAGCATCCGTGTAACAGCCCGCATTTTACGTATCGGAAGATCGTAAAATATTTTTATTTTATTCCCTGAGGGTTGGATCATTCTCATCTTTTTATATGTTGCTTATGGGGATGTGTGACATGTCCATAATTTTTACCGATTTTGTTTGTGACCATATTGCCCCTGTCAGTCTTATACTGGGCATAACTTTTGACTCAGGTCGAATCAGAGGGTGAGACCTGTGCCATTGGAAAGGAATTGATGATTCCCTTTCCGTAGAGTGGTTACATTAAGGATTTGGTTCAGCGGTTTGGGAGAAATCGCTGTTTTAAGGTTTTTCAGTTGGCTGTTCAGGTTTTGGAAGGCTAATGGGCTGATTTGGAGAAGGCCCATTAGAGGGTGGGTGGAGACTATAAATAGGGGGTAAGGGGTAGGGAGAAAGGTTGGCATTTTCCATTCTTATATGGGGAGGCTTTGATCTCCTTCTTCCTCTAACATCTTTCCACCATTAAAATTCCAAAATCCAAGGAGGGAAATCGAAGATCTACACCATAAGAGGCTAGATCTACATCGTCTCAAGGGCGAATTCATCGGATTGAAGAGTTTGATTCGAAGTGTTCGCTGTCCGGATTGCGTTTTCATTGCTTTTGCTTAGATTTGGATAATTGGTGAGTGATTTACATCTCTCATTCGGATGCATGCAAGCATATGGGTCTTATGTTGTTAATTTCATCATTTCCATGTTATTTTCCTTAGATCCACACCATGCTAAGTCCATTTTATATATGAATCACCTTAGGATCTGATCTAGATAATTTAAAAGATTATGCAAGTTAGATCCGTTTTTATGTTCATATGATTCACTTATCATGTTTTGGGAAATTTATGTGTTTTGATGGAAATTGTTAGATTGATGATATTGTTGGTTGCATAACATGTTTGTGATTGCGTTTGGATGAATCGGATAAGCTGGTTTCGTCGGATTCGTCATTTGGCGAAGTTTTGTTCGAAATCGGAGTCGAATTGGAGATGTGCAGGTTTCTGGTCGTCCTGGAGTTGGTCGGGTCGGTCTGGAATAAGGTGGTCGGTTTAAGCTGGTCGGTCCAGAAGGAGCAGAAGTGTTTCTGGTTGGTCCAGAAGGAGCAGAAGTGTTTCTGGTCGGTTTCAGATGGTGGCATTCTGGTCGGTTTCAGATGGTGGCATTCTGGTTGGTTTTTACTGGAAGCAAATCCTGGTCGCTCTGAAGGAGCTGGTCGGTCAGGTGGAATAAAATCTGGTCGGTCTTGACGGGGTCGATCCAAAGCTGGTCGGTCCCAAGGAGGTCGAGTCGATCCAAAGCTGCATGGAGGTGGGTCGTTCTGGAGCAAGGCTGGTCGGTTTTTGGCAGGTCATTCTGGAGCAAGGCTGGTCGGTTTTTGGCTGATCATTCTAGAGCAAGGTTCTGGTCGGTTTTGGCAGGGTCGTTTTCTGAAAAAGTACGTTTTCGGGTACGACTCAGGTACGAACCAAAAAGGTCTAAAAAAAATATTTTGGTGTGTTTTGGTTCGGTGATTCAAGTAGGAAGACTCGAAGTGATGTGTTTTGGTTCGGTGATGGCGTGACTTCAAGGTGATTCAAGTAGGAAGACTCGAAGTGATGAATGTGTTCGTTGATCAAGGTGGAACAACGAATGCGGAGACAACTCAAAGGTCGTGAGTTGGTGGATAATGGCTGCTCGAGAAGGTTGTTTGAGCTATGAAACATCGTCAAGGTTGGACGATTAGAGATGCGAAGGCCGAGAAGTCATCGTTGTCGTAAGTTCTAGCAGGCTCAAAGCAGGGGTACGATGGGTATCGTTGAAAGGCCCAAAAGACCGGTTGTTGGTCGAGTACCCTGGGTCTTTCTGGTTGGGGAAAGGCCTAGTGTCAAGGTTGGACATTGCCAAGGTTGGGCATATGGAGTTCATGCTAGAACTGGGGTTATCATTAGCCCTTGACATATGGCAAGGTTGGCCGTCATACGGTAATGATGGTTTCGAAGCAGGATTGGTAGTGATAGCCAGAGTCAATCATGGATGATTAGTTGTTCTGTTTGTACTATCTCACATAGATTATCCAAAGTCGAGGGAGATGTTCTTTGAGTGCTTAAGTGATATTGGTCTAGGCCTCTGGCGAGAGTACTTGAGGAATGTTAAACTCGATTAGGGTTGTCTGCGTGAGACTTATCTGGATGTCATGTGTGTTTTCTATGATTGAATGGGTGTTCTGATTTCTATGGATGAATGGTTGAAATGCTTGTCGTAAAGGCTATCACTGTCCGATGTGGGGAAGATAAGGTTAAGTTCTTCTCTGGTGTTGTGGGTAGATAAGTTTTTCATTTACCCATTCTCATATACTTTCTTGTTGAAGTTTGTTAGCTGTTTTATCGCTCACTAAGACTATTGTCTGACTCAAGGTTTTATGTCTCCTCTTATTACCTTGGGCTGTTCATCCGGTTGTGGATGGGCAGACTAAGTAGCAGGTTACAGGTAATGGAGCTTAGTGATACGAGGAAGCTGAGCGATGACGAGCAGGAGGCTAGCATACCAGTTTTATTCTATCTAGTATTTCTGTTTCCGCTGTTTGAGTTGCTTGAGAGCTGTAGTGAGGCCTTATGTACAAACTTGGATATCAGTTGGATAATCTTTCTGGATGTTGAAAGAGTTTCAAAAGTTTGCTATATGATACCTCATTACTATCACCTGTTGTATATGTTCTATTATATTTTATCCTTGCGCTGTGAGTTCTACGATTTCGATGTGTTCACTTACTATGATGATCGTCCATAGCAGCCTGGCACGCCTTTCAGCGCATTATTCCTCTTGTTTAGTGCGGGGGTTATGGGCGGTCGTCACAATCCGCTAATGGTACTGCGGGAAATGTCCAATATATATAATAGCCTAACTAAAATATATAATAACCACAATTTATCAATAAACAACATTGCAACCAATCAACCAGCAAACAACATATAAACATTTGTATTAAATAAAAATTTGATTATAATAAATTATAATCAAACCAGAGAGTGAGTTTACTCACCTTGATTTTATATTTGGCGAATATCCATTAAAAATGTCATACCGTCTCGGCTACGCATCTACTTGAATGAATTTATTTGTACCTACGATATTTAATTTTAATTTATCGATTAAACATTTATTTATTTAAATTAGCTTAACATAAATAAATAAATTATTCTATGAATTTAAATTATATAAAAGATATACCTTACTGCTATTCCAACTTTTCAACGATTCCATGAATAATTCAGCAAATTACCGATCAAACCCCGCTTGCACAACAAACCCAAAACTGATCCTCATCACTTTGGAATTGCATCAAGCACCTTGCAACCAATCTCCGTTGAACCAAAAACTCCACTGCATTGCCTTATCACCCTGTACTGACCTCAACACTATACTGTCCAGAACAACTCCTCTATAATGCAAACCCCAACTTTAACACCCCACTGTCGAACTCCCTTATCTACATAGTCCAACATCGAACTCTTCACATCAGCACAGTACAACAAATAGTAAATTGAACTTCACCCATCGAACCCCTGTCTCTCCTTAATTCGATCCAATTCCTCTATGATGTCCTTATATAAATCACATCATAGAAAAACGCAACCCAGACAACTCTCTATATCCTCTATCGTGACCACCAATCCACCATGTCGCCACTAGGAACGACCGTACACCCTACTTCAACTTGTGAACCTTAACCCCCAACGTCTTGCACCCTTCACCAATTAGACATCTCCCTTTTCAACTCAGCACGAATGATGATAGCAACACCCTACTTGAATCTCTAGCGCCTTGGACTCGAGCTTCGTGGGATCTAACATTCCCATCATAATTTCCGATTTATATTTTTTTAAGCAAACTGATTTGTTTCCGAGGAAAGAAAAGAGAAAGGAATTCGCGAGTTACTGGGGAGAAAGAAAAAAATGAAATTGAAGACTTAAAAATTGTTTCGGTTTTTGGTAAATGACTGGAAAAGAGGACGTAGAGAAATGGCTTGGATTGGTTTCTGAAAATGGGAAGAATAACGAAGCGAAGGCTCGTTTTATAGATGCAGAGAGAGATTTCGTATTGAAGCCATTAAACCAGTATTTCCTTGATCTGAAAGATGAGGAGCAAATATTTCAGCTCGAGGAGAAAAGCTGCGCAATTTTACATGGTTTGTCTCCATAGTACACAACATGTTTTAATTTGATTTTAATTTTGATCCTATCCATTTATTTTTTGTAATAATATATTTGACGGTTCCGAACTCTAATCGAAACACAAAAAATGATGCTTTTAGGGTTTAACCATTATTCTGAACATATTGGAATACGTTTCGAAATCTCATTTGATCGTCTGTAAAAGATATCAATTTAGACCAATGATTTAAAATTAAATTTGACTAAAATATAAATCGATATCAAACAATTAAATTTAACGATAATAAATTATAAACATTCTAATTCAATACATAATTTATATTAGTCAACTAAATTGTTTCTGTTCAGTTTTAACACAACATTCAATTATTTATCGATATATTCGATATTAAATCAATAAATTCAATATTAAAATTCATTTATATTTGCAATTAAACATTTAAACTAATTTAAATATTCAATATTAAATGGTTAAAAATTCGGTATGTTACAATTTGTATCTACAACAATGTTTTAAAATATGAAAGCATACATGAGACATTATCATGTCCGTAGGGCAAGGCGTAAGCCTCAAAACATTGAGGCGTAAGCCTCAAAATGTTGAGGTGTATGCCTGTCAGGGGAAAAGAAGCGCGGGCCATATAATGAAAATAGACATAGAATAACACCAAATAGTATATAAAAAACATAAATTACTATAAGAAATCCAGAAAATATAGTTATCTAAAAACCTTCAAAGAGTAGTATAAAATCAAACTGAAATAAGTGATACTTAAGCATGTTAACATCCACGAAATATGAGTCTCGGGATACATGCAAATTGAAGTGAATACATGCTAATTGAATAAATATATAAATATAATTAAGCAGAACCAAAATTGATTCCACTTCCATGAACTGAAACTGATTCCTATGAATTCATGTTCAAGAATCGATTTCGATTCCAAAACCAAAACTGTTTTCGATTTCTAAACTTAGGTCAATCGATTAAAAATAAAATAAAATTACCTATTCTATTTTTTGATTTATGAAGTTTAAAATAATAAAACAGGAGTAGATGTTAGTTAAGCATCACAATGTAAATTTATTTTAATAAAACACATACACACAAAAATGTTTTCAGTACTTTTTTACTTTTTTGCACCTCAAAGGGTTGATGTTTACATTCCTACGAAAAAACACCTTAATGGTTGCGCCTCGGTGCTTTTTAGGGATGCCTCGCCTTGAGGTGTGCCTCACTCATGTTTTTTAAAATACAAATCTACAACAACAAACATAACCATACATTTTTTGTTCTACAAAGTTAATATATTGTTCAATAACGAATTGGACAAGTAAATAATGTCTCAAGGAAATTGCAGTTGTCAATTTTCTTTTGATATAATTGCAAGCTCTACTTCGGCACTAAATTATGCTATAGCAACAATGCATAAGATATGACAAATAGAATAATTTTTTGAAACTTTGTTTGAAATTAACACAAGCTAAAATTTGGTTTTTTCTCCTTCAAGTAAGTCCTATATGAGAAAATTTGCCAATTGTTTATGGATAAGAAAGCCCAAATGTAGTTTTTTGCACTTTCCCAGACTAAAAACATATTATAATACAAAACCAAAGTGTGATTTTGACAACCTATGATTCAAGTACAAGATATAATTTTGAAGACATGAAAAAACGAATGAATTCTTAATTTTTTTGGCATGCTTTACTTAAACAAGAATGTTACAAACACATAATTATGACTAGATCATTTTGACATACCTTAGTGCATTAAGAACTCTTGAAAGTTTTATTTTCACTAGAGCATTAAAAACAAATGATTATAACTATATCATTTTTATTTACACTATAATTCAAAAAACTCTCAAATGTTTTAGTTACACTAGAGTGTCAAAAATACATGATTATAACTAGAATTTTACTTGCATTTACTTTATTATGCATGCACAATACACAAAAGAGCACCCAAAAAATTCATCATTATGTAAAATCAGAAAGCATGATAAAATGTGCTTGAGCTGAATTAACACATGGTACATCCACTATCAAGAATTTACATTTACTTAGGTGGTACTCAAACAATCCATGTAGCATGTATTTCCATAAACAAACTCAAAATCTATATATTCATTCAAAATTACCAACAATGATCCATTTAGTGATATGTATTTAGGTCTCTGCTAAAAACATTTTTTTTATAAGGTAGCTTGTAAAAGGAACTGAAAATTTTCATTTCAATTTAACTACTTTTTTTTACAAAATTCAATCACTTGCAAAAACATACAATATGCCAGTACCTACTATTGAAGGAATGAGCAATATGATGAACAATGAAAGATAAAGGTGAAAATTAAGAAATAAATACCTTTAGAAGTGAAATATTAGGAGTTTGTCATAAAAAGACTGCAATAAAGTGTCGGAGAGCAAATCCATCTAAATTAAACTTGAAATCCCTAACTCCTCCCTAGAGTGGATCGCTGCTCTTAAAATTACATTTTGATTCCATGAATGGAGATTTTAAATTTCATACTCATCATCATGGAGGATGTTAATTCAATTATATTCATAGATCGACTATATTATTCTCGTGAATTTGGGTTTTCTTCCAATTTGGGGCTGAAGCAAAAATGTTTATGAAGAATTGAGAAAGTTCAAAGGCGACAACAAATTGCTAGTTTCATGTCATTAAAGAGATGTAGGAACGTTAGATGAGTAGGTTATTATTTCAAATCATAGACATAATGGTCCGAAAATTCCTACTTTTCAAATCGATTGTAAACAACAAGAGTCCGACCCAAAACGGCAGAAACCCTCGAGACATTAACTTTGGGCATACAACACATCAGACAGAAACAAAAGATTTTTCATTAATATCTTTCAATATTACATCAGAGTACAAGATTATCAGAGTACATCGTGAATATTAGAAAATAACAAATACAATACAATATACAGCAGAAACATAATTACATTCAGCGGAAGACTATCAAATGCTCCGGACACAGCTCTAGCTTCAATCTATAATCCTGCTCTACAAAATATCTGCAAAACAAAACTACTCGGCTACCCCTGTGGAAATAAGGGGCACCTGAGTTTGCAAGAGAAAAAACTATGAGCCAGTCATGGGACTAGTATGAGAACTCAAGTCAGTAATAATTCATTTTAAACTTAGGTAACTCATAGGACCACGCCGTATAACACGAAATGGGTTTTCCCCATATGAATACCGATTCATAATAACTCAAAATCAAAATAGTTTTATATTCACTTTAGATTTATCAATTCTAATTTATTTTCAAAAACATTATTTTGAAAATAATCTCTTCAGACTTAAAATCCCCATTCCATTTTCAAAACATTGAAATACTAGATATTTCTTACATATCAATCATACTTTACTTCAAGATTTCAAAACAAACCACTTTGGAAATATCAAATATCTATAATACAACATATCAAAACATACGCAAACAGATTGGGTGGTTTGGCCAACAAGGCAACTGGGTACCAGCCTTCTGATCCCGATAATCATTCTAGTGTATGTCCCTCTATATCCATAGGACTCACATATGGTATGTCACTCTCAGGAGTCCCATACCTGTTATCCCAAGTTTTTTGTCATGAGGTACCCGGATCATAAGTAACATATCAAATCATTTCTACCCTGAAGTAATAAATTGTTTCACAATAATAGTCACAAGTACTTTCAAATCATAATACTTTCGTTTTTCAAATCATTTAAACATCAATGTTTAAGCCGTCAAAATTCTTTTTGTTTATAAAACATCCTTTATAAACCATTTTTCACTTGAAGTAAAAAAAATCTTGTTCCTCAAAACAAAAATTTAATTTAATTTTCTTTTATGAATTCATCTTTCAAAGTCATTCATTTAGATTCTCATTCATAATTAAATGAATCAAACTCTATCACTAAATCAACGTCACAAAAAGCGCTACAAATAGGTTTATATTGACCAATTTAGTCAAAATGACTTAATATCATCCCAAACTTCATTTTATCAATTCAAATCACTTTCAAACCATTTATTACAATTTATCATAATTTATCCTTATTTTAAATAATTTAAAAATAGCAATTCCTTAATTATCGAGTTTTGGGTCTTAAACTGCAAAATCCATAATTTTCTAGAAAATGGATTTTGACTTATCTCAAAATCTAGCCATTGGATTTTCAAACTCTACATATCATTTGAAAACTCTTTCCATTTCAGACCTGATATTTTCTGTTTTAGGAAGATCCAATGATCGGATCTCCCGGTACGCTCATTCAAAGTTACGGGTCGATAATCGCGAACTATCGCAGCGCGACATGTCCAATTCGGGCTAAATTATACTTCCATATAAAACTCAATCTGATTTACTTTAAAATAGTTTATAAACCATTTTTAAACTCATATACATTTATTTGAAATAGTTCATACTATATAAGCCTTAAATTGTTAATGCTTATATAGTTTTGTCAATCAGTAGATTAACCGCAATATACAGTCATCAATAAACATAAACATTCATCACAATCATATCATTATCATTCAATAGATTTCATATCGATATCCAATTACTGGTCACCTAGTTAATTTCCATCAAATGACCACTTAAGGTTCAATTCAATTCTAATGTCAACGTTGCTAGCTCTAAGTGTTCTATACCCAAGTAACTACATGTACTTTGCTTAAAAATTATACCTTTTCCACATTAGACATTATTAAACCATATAACAAACCCATATCTTCAATCAAAAATCAATATATATCTCAAAGAATATCAGAATAGCGATTAAATTTAACTATCCCTTATTATCGTTTAAAACATCTCACAAAGGGATCCACTCCTTCAATCTTTTGTGTAAGAATCTCTAACTTAACTATGACCCAGCCAACACCTAAGAAAGCAATTTTTCATTTGAATCTCCTCCAAAACTAAGCTATGAAGCAATATACATACTCAAATATATTTCCAACTTGCTAAAATAGAAAAAGGTGGGTTCTTTAGGAATTTTGAGGAAAAAGATTAGATTTTAGGCATGATGAGCTCACAGCTTATGGGTGTGGGGCTGGACACGTGCTGGTACGTGCCTAGTAGGGTCCACATTGGTTGGAGGAGGGTTGGTTCGAGGTAGAGGAAGCAAAAGGTGGAAGCTTTGTTGGTTAAAGAGAGGTTATAGGGTCGTTTAAGGTGTTTAGAGGTGGTGGGGTCCACATAGGTTGGTCGGAGGGTGTGGTTAGAGTGTGAGCTAGTGGGGATTGGGGGAGGAGACTGTGGTGGTGGAAGCTTAGTTTAAAGGGATAGGAGTGGTCATTGGGTGATTAAAGGTAAAAGGGAAGGTTTTAGAGAAAGGAGGGCCATGGCTTAAGCTAGGGGGTATGGGGTGGTGCCCCTGGTGGTGGAGGGTGCTGGTGGTTGTGGGGGAGGAGGTGGAGTGTGTTAAGGTGAAGGAGGAGGAAGAGAAATGGAGTTCTAAAGGAACTGGATTTGCAAATTAAAAAAGAAATATAACTCTTCTCCACTCCATGACACTTAAGGAGAGAGGGAGGCTTAAAAGGAGGTGCCAACTAAGGATGAAGCTATGTGAATGGGGATGTGTTTTCTAAATGTAGGGGGTGTGGGAAATGTTGTAAAAAGGAAGTGATTAATTTAAGTAAATGTTTAATTAACACTTAAATTAAACAGTTAAGGTGTATCTTAGGAAGGTAATATCTTCCTTAAATTTATTTAAACTCTTATGAAGCCATTAGTACATGTAAATAAATCATTTAGGTTGCCATTTACCATTTAAAATAACACCGAAGGTTCTCCAAATAGCCGCTTACGCATATAACTCTATAAATGATTTTAATTCCTATTTGAAAATTAATGTAAATGAACCAATGATTTCTATGGATAAAATTTAACTAGAAAATTTATAAATGAGTTCATTATCATATATATTTATTTTTAAATCAATTTAAGTGTATTTTATCGATATTTTAAATTTTCCAATATTACCTAAAACTGCTTAATTTCAAGTCAAATTTCAATAAGACTATTCTATGCATTTCAACTCATATAATCAATTTGTAAGTCCAATCAATACGAAATTTAAAATCCTACTAAATTTCAATAATACAGATCCAATAAAATTGATCTCATATAATCCAAGGCCGTTTAAATAATGGCCTTATTTCTAGCTTTTATTGAGTTCTAATTGGTTTTTCAATGCGCGTTTATGTTACGTATGCTCACAGACTAATTCAGATTGACTTGAAATTTCGAACCATACCATATTTTAACGTTACAGATCCGATAAAAATGATTTCGTCTAAATCCGAGATTGTTTGAAATTTTCTATTTTTAAGCTATTGAAATAATATTAAAATATCAAATTCTAATATATTTACTTTTAAATCACTTTTAAAGTCCACTAATCTTATTTAAATTCATATTTTAAATCGACCAAAAATCTGGGTTATTACAGACTCCCCTACATAAAAGCTTTTCGTCCTTGAAAAGGAAGGAAGACGTAAGCAAGTTTATTTTCTTACCTAATAGGTTTTAGAATTTATCGACTATCCAAAATCGTTGATAATTTCAATTTCTATATTGAAATTACGCTCTTTTGTATACGTAGTACTCTTAACTCAGTCTAGGGCACTACTAACCCCATCTCTAATGAGCTACTCTTATAGGATATTACTAATCCTATCTTTGATTAGTCTTTTTTTCTATTCTAACGAGTTGTACCCCAAAGCTTTTGAACTAACTAAATCTCTGATACCAACTATAATGGCCCAAAAATTCCTACCTTTTAAATCGACTATAAACCACGCGAGTCCGACCCAAAAAGGCAGAAACTCCCGAGTCATTAACTTTGGGCATACAACACATCAGTTAGAAACAAAGGCTTTTCATTAATGTTAATATTACATCAGAATACAAGATTATCGGAGTACATCGAAAATATTAGAAAATAAAAAATACAATACACAGCAAAAACATAATTACATTCAGTAGAAGATTATCAAATGCTCTGGACACTGCTCTAGCTTCAATCCAGAATCCTGCTCTATACAATATCTGCAAAACAAAACTACCCGGCTGTTTGTGTGGAAATAAGGGTATCCGAGTTTGCAGGGGAAAAACAAACTACAAGTCAGTCATGGGACTAGTATGAGAACTCAAGTCAGTTATAATTCATTATAAATTTAGGTAATTCATAGGACCACGCCGTATAACATGGAACGGGTTTTCCCTATATGAATACCAATTCATAATAACTCAAAACCAAAATAGTTTTATCTTCACTTTAGATTTATCAAATCTAATTTATTTTCAAAAACATTCTTTTGAAAATAATCTCTTCGGATTTAAAATCCCCATTTCATTTCGAAACAATGAAATACTAGATATTTCTTTTATATTAATCATACTTTACTTGAGATTTCAAAACAAACCACTTTGGAAATATCAAATATCTATAATACAACATACCAAAACATATGCAACCAGATTGTGAGGTTTCTCTCAACAACAAGGCAATTGGGTCCCAGCCTTCTCGTCTCGATAATCATTCTAGTGTATGTCCCTCTATATCTAGAGGAGTCTATGGTATGTCCCTCTCGCAAGAATAGTCTCATACCCGTTTGCCTAGGTTTTTAGTCGTGGGTTACCCAGATCGTATGTAACATATCAAATCATTTCTATCCCAAAGTGATAACTTTTTTTGGAATAATAATCATAACTACTTTCAAATCATTTAAACATTGGGGTTTATTCTATCAAAATTCTTTTTGTTTATAAAACATCCATTATAAACCATTTATCACTTCAAAATATTTTCTAGTTCCTAGAAATCAAATTTTCATTTCATATTATTTTATGAAATCATCTTTCAAAATCATTCATTTAGATTCTCGTTCATAATTAAATGAATCAAAATCTATTGCTAAATCAACAGGGTCACAAGAAGCGCTACGAATAGGCTTATATCAGCTAATTTAGTCAAAATAACTTAATATCATTCCAAACTTCATTTTATCAATTAAAATCGCTGTCAAACCATTTACTATAATTTATCATAATTTATCTCTATTTTTAATAATTTAAAAATAGCACATTCCTTAAAAATCCAGTTTTGGATCTTAAACCGCAAAATCCATATTTTTCTAGAAAATTGATTTTGACTTGTCTCAAAATCTAACCGTTGGATTTTAAAACGCTACATAAATTTTGAAAACTCTTTTCATTTCGGGCCCTACATTTTTCGTTTTAGGAAGATCCGATGGTCGGATCTCTCGGTACGCTCATTTAAAGTTACAGGTCGATAATCGCAAACTATCGCAGCGCGATAGGTCCAATTCAGGCTATACTATATTTTTATATAAAAATAAATCCGATTTACTTTAAAATAGTTTATAAACCATTTTAAAACTCATATATGTCTATTTGAAATCATTCTTACCATATAAGCCTTAATCCAGTAACGCTTATATGGTTTTATCAATTAACAGATTAACCGCAATATACAGTCATGAATCAACATAAACATTCATCAAAATCATATAATTATCATTCAATAGAGTTCATATCAATATCCAAGAACTAATCACTTATTTAATTTCCATTAGATGACCACTTATGGTTCAATTCAATTCTAATGTCACCATTATTAGTTGTAAGTGTTCTATTCCCAGGTAAATACATGTACTTTACTTTAAAAATCATATCTTTTCTAGATGAGACATTATTAAACCATATAATAAACTCATATCATCAATTACAAATCAATATATAACTCAAACAAGATAACAATAGAAATTGAAAATCATCTAGCCCTTATTATTGTTTAAAAGCTCTCACCAAGAGATCCACTCGTCCAAACTTTTGTGTAAGACTCTCTAACATCACTATGACCTTTCAGCATCCAAGAAAGTACATTTTCACTAGAAACTACTCCCAAAATAAGCTATGAACTAGTATACATACTCAAATATATTTTCAACTTGCTAAAATAGAAAAAGGTGGGCTCTTTAGGGTTTTTGAGGAAAAGGCTCGGATTTTGGCAAGGGGAGCTCACGACCTAGGGGTGTTGGGCTGGACATGTGTTGGTTGGTGGATGGTGCAGTCCACGTGGGGTGGAGGGTGGTTTTTTTAGGTAGATGAGACAAAAGGTGGAAGATTTGGTGGTTAAAGAGAGGTTTCTGGGTGGTTTAAGGTGTTTTGGAGGTGGTGGGATCCACCTGGGCTGGTCGGAAGGTGGGGGTTAGGGCATGAGCTAGTGGTGCCTAAGAGAGGAAATTGTGGTGGTCGAAGCTTGATTTAAGGGAAAAGGAAAAGGAGTGGTCTTTGGGGGTTTAAAGTTAAAAGGGAAGGTTTTGGAGCAAGGGTCGCCATGACTTGAGCTGGGGGTGTGAGGTGGTGCGCCTGGTGGTGGGGGTGCTGGAGGTTGTTGGGGAGGAGGTGGCATGGGCTAAGATAAAGGAGGAGGAAGAGAAATGGAATTTAAAAGGAAATGGATTTGCAAATTAAAAATGAAATGTAACTCTTCTCCACTCTATGCAATTAAGGTGAGAGAAAGGCTTCAAAGTGGGTGAAAACTAAGGAGGGAGCCATGTGAATGGGGATGTGTTGTCTAAATGTGGCAGGGTGTAGGAAATGGTGTAAAAAGGAAGTGATTATTTTAAATCAATGTTTAATTAACACTTAAGGTGTATCTTAGGAAGGTAATATCTTATGTAAATTTATTTAAACTCTTATGAAGCAATTAGCATATGTAAATAAGTCATTTAGGTTTCCATTTACCATTTAAAATAACAACAAAGGTTCTCCAAGTAGCCGTTTACGAATATAACTCTCCAAATGATTTAAATTCCCAATTGAAAATCAATGTAAATGAACCAATGATTTCTATGGATAAATTTAACTACAAAATTTACAAACGAGTTCATTATCATATATATTTATTTTTAAATCAATTTAAGGCTATTTTATTAATATTTTAAATTTTCTAATATTACCCAAAATTGCTTAATTTCAAGTCAAATTTCAATTAGACGATTCTACCCATTTTCAACTCGTATGATCAAACCGTAAGTCAAATCAATAGGAAATTTAGAATCCTACTATATTTCACTAATACGGATCCAATAAAATTGGTCTCGGAGATCGTTTGAAAAATGGCCTTATTTCTAGCTTTTATTGAATTCTAACTGGTTTTTCAACACTCGCTTGTGTTACGTATGTCCACATAATAATTTCAATTGACTTGAAATTTGGAACCTTACCATATTTTAATATTACGGATCCGATAAAATTGGTTTCGTCGAAATCCGAGATCATTTGAAAAATGTCTATTTTAGGATATATTTTTAGTAAAGCCAAGCCGGTTTTTATAGTGGTCGTATCCACTTTCATTATAATAATTAATGGAAATGACTAGTTGAAGTGTCCTAATCACTACACAATGAAAACAAGATTGAAGCGAAGTGCTTCAATACTGAAAAACTGGTTTGATGTGCTGGGATACAAAAATCAAAAACAGAAGTGAAGTAGAGCGCTTCATCTATTAATGACAACTAGTTAATCCCTAACAAAGGAAGAAAAACTACAACTATCGATACCTAAAATATTGATGTACTCCTTAAAAAGTACATAAGATTAGGAATATAACATTGGTTAGGACTACGAAACTCACAATCTCTAGCCTAAGTAGGATCATTTAACAAGAATAAGTTGTAGTTACCCAACTAACCCTCTTGGATGAGCTCAAAATCATCACCAACCACTCGATAAACAATTTCTGGCCCTCATTATCACCACCATTAATATAGTTAGAATACACATCATCATACGAGGAGTAGCTCATACCAGAAACCTCATGACCCCAAACACGATCTCTCAAGTACCAGAATATTCCATCATCAAAAAATTACCATCAAAAGAACTATTTTCACCCAACTGTTTCAAAGTCTCAGAACTAGTGGTAGACTTAATTCCAATAGAAGAAGAAGCCAACTGAGGTGGAGGAGCTACCCGGGGGGACCTTTTGTACCCACTTCATAACTGGAGATTGAGGGAGCGAGATACGATCAACAAGAGGAATATGAGATGGTACAACAACCGAGGGAACCCAAGTACAAGAATCCTATACGTGTCCAAAGGTGTGACAAGTAGAGCAAATTATTGGCTTCCAACCATATCTGAAACATACCTCTACAACGAAATCTGTGTCCAATCTAACTTTGAGTGTTTTAGGAAGTGGTTCTTCCGGTGTGATTTCAATAAGAGCCTTAGCGCAATGTAACTTCTCCCTAACATCAGTATTAGCATCAAAACACTTAAGTTTACCAATTTTGTTTGAAAGCCAATTTAAACCGATAAGTGACTGGATCATTGAAGGAATATGTGAGAAATAGGTTTAAACTGATACAGATAAAACCTGTTCCTTAGCTCTATCACCTTTGGGATTCCATGGAGTAATATTAAATTGTTTACCTCTAATAATAATCGACTCAAGGCTAAGAACACGTAACCTTTCCTTCGATAGAAAAAACTTTAAAAAGAACATGGTTCTGTCTAACCTAACCTTGAGACTTCCCCTAATTTGCCACTTTTTACCACAAAGGTCCTTTACCACTGAGTAGGGAGGTGGAGGCTCTAGAAAGAACCCCACTCGGCGGTCGGACCAAAACTCCGAACCAGCCTCAATTACTTCCATCATGATTTCATCTACCCCATTTTTTTTCCAAATAACTCAATTCACGTGGTTCATAACTTCCTTTGTTTTTAGGACAATTATCAAATTGGGATACCCATTTAGGAGTTGTTTAGAAGTAGTATCTAACTGGCCATCCCTTGGCTTCCATGAGTTGTGTCATGTATAGCATCAAACACATTCACATCATCTTTTTTTTATTTTTCAAGTTTATGATTCATACATTCAACCTTACTTGGTACCAAAAATTGTTCAGGACCATTCCTTTTGTCACCAACCAGTTAAGAAGGACCTAGTTTACAATATATAAACTATCTAACCTCAACACAGTTGCATGACCAACATGGCCTGAGTTTTCAGGTGATTTTGAGTGTAAATCGTTGTCACCAGGTAGCATGCTAGCAACAAAATCATCGACCCAACGAGTTATAGTATTTGAGGTGTCTAAAAATCTGGAAAGTGGTTCAATTGAGACAGCTGAGAAATCATTACTAGTGTTCGGAACTGAAGAGGCGGGATGATTTCAATTTGTTCAAGGGGAGAGAACATAGGGTTCACCGCCTCTTGCTGGCATTGAGATTCAGGAATAAGAGGATCCACTAGATCATCTGAAGCGACTGGGTTTGGAAAAGTAGCAGGCTTAACAGGTTGAGCAAGGTTAGAGACTCGTAGTGGCAGAGCAAATTAACGACCAGATCTCATTGCAAATCAAGAGATTGGATTTGAAGGAGGATGCACCTTCTTTTTTCTGGCCATTGTAGCCAGTGACGAAAGAAATGGATTTGACTTACCCGATTGAGGAAAGTGAGAATTATTAGGGAAGAAAATCGCCTATGACGACGAATTGCCAGAAGCCATTAACAAATAATAAGGAAGACAAAACTTTAGAATTATTTACTTTTAAAAGTCCATTAATATTATTTAAGTTCATATTTTAAATTGGCCAAAAATCCGAGTTGTTACAATAGATTAGTTCCAATAGCTCATATCATTTTTTTGTGGATCATATGAAAATTCTAGGGTTAATATTATACTGAGTTTCAAATAGATTTTGCTGGAACAACTTTTAGGAAAGATAAGGATGAGGGAATATGAAAAGAAACATAATTTATAGAATGCCAAGTATAGATGAAAAATAAAACAATTGTTGATAATATAAACTTTTCTAAGAATACTCAATTTTTATATAAAATAATTTATTTTTGTAATAGAGCTTCGATTAATATCAAAAAAATTTGAAAATTGTCCTCATCCATATCCGAATAGCTGATATCTTATATATAAAAAAGAAGAGAATATAGACACATCTACATCCGAAAATTATTTGTTCATTTTTTCCATATTATAGTTTAAATGTTTTGTATCTTTGTATAATAAAAGATATTTATTTATTGTTTTGTTAATTTGGAAGTTTATATTTTACTCAGTAGATGCATGTTAATTGCTTAAAACTATTTATTATTGTTATATTTGTTTATTTTGGCACTTTAATAATCCATTGAATCGAAAAAGAAATTTTTGAAAGTAAAAAATTTCATTGATGTTATTTAATTTATTGATCGTTAGCAGATCAGAAAATTATTCGATATCTATCCGTCTCCCCATGTGCAATATCAATATATGAAAATGATTTCGAATGCAGATATGACATCATCCATTGAAAGACTTATGTCGTAATGCACTGAATATTCTGTACAAATACTCTAGTTTACAACCTTTTTCAAAAGTTATAGCTAAACAGGTTTGTGCAATAATTAAATTACATTGTCCATTATGTACATTAAAACAATTTCGGATAAATGTTGTTGGAGAAATAAACTTCCTACAACAAAAACAAAACAAAACATGTTTTCTAAATATGTTTGTTTACAATCATTACAAAATGTCTTAAGATTACTTTTTTTACAACATCGTGTTTCAAATATTGTTTACATGGACCTTTTACAATTCTTGTTTGGATGCATGTTATAAAAGATTTTACTTTTACAACACTTTGCATAATTATTGCAGAATCCCTATTGTAAAAGACATATTTTCTTGTAGTGTAATGAATCGATGTGTGATATGAGAAATTATGAAATTGGAATTTTAATCCAATAATGAATTAGTTTGAGATGATGATGATTAGAAATTATAACTTGAACTAAATCGATTTATAACATGAAATATGATATTTTATTAAAACATAAATGTCCATGGTATGTAAAATGATGATTGGTTGTTAAAAAAGCTTATGTTGGATACTGAGAACCTCTATATCAATATTGCAACAATTTTAATAACTATGTATGCGGGGAATGTTTCAAAATGGAGTGGTTGAACTAGCGAACGTTTACTGGAATGAAGTAAGAGAATGATGATGGATAGTGTAACGACCCAGATTTTTCGAACAATTTATTTTAAATATTTAATATGGGTTTAAATACTGAATTGATAATATAAATGAATTTATATTGATTTTATAATGGATAATACGATTTAATTCGAATACACATAATTATCGTAATACGAAAATCTGGAATAATTCAACTCGAAATTTAAATCCAAGTCAAAATGGTTCAGATAATTAATCGAAATTATATTCGAATAGAATCGAGGATAATAATAATTCTCTCTCAAGGAATAAATTGGTTTGAAATTAATTCATATCGATTTAAATTAGTATCTTCCCCATAGGATCGAGTTAGGCTGTGAAACATGTTCTAGTGGGTTCAGATTGGTGGTTTAACCCTAGGAAGGCCTATTGTTGGGCTCAAATAAGAGCTTGAAATCAACGCGGTAATTTAAAATTAAAGGATACCAGTTCTAATTAAAATAAAATTTATTATAAAAATAAATTCCTTCCTTTAGGAAACAAAGGTCACTGCAAACCTAACCTAAGCTACCGCTATTTTTCCTTCATGTCACGTACCTTCTGCTCCCTACCTTCACTATGAAGGAAAACATTGATGTAATGGCCATGTACGTTTGTCCCTCATTCTCCTATATAACTCGCATCACCCCCTCTTCTTTTTATTTTCGGCCTTCACAGATTAAAATAGAAACCATCGAAATCAAAGTCGCTTCCTCTCTTTTAATTTTTAAAATCAAAATGAAACCCTGTTCTATTTCTAAAACCTCGAATTGGATTGCCCTCGGTCGTTGCGTGCGATGGAATTTGGATGGCTCGACAATGAAAATAGCGATGAGCTAGGGATCGAACTCGATAGAATTTCAGGCGATGGAAGCAGGGTGGTGTCATGGCTTCAACGTAGAGGCAAGGGAAAAGTGAGTCACCAATTAACTCGATGTGACAATAGAAGCTAGGGCACCCTGAGCGGTCGCGACAGGTAGCGGAGGAGGGCGATCTTGGTACAAGTTGCGATTGGTGTTCGAATTCTCTGGGGCTGGTTAGGGGGTTCAACAGATCGATGAGAGAGATAACTGGGCATTCGAAAATGGATGTCGCGATAGTCGTCGGTGGCTTGGGTTTGGTATTGTGGAAGATAGATTTGGTCTGGATTGTTGTTGTAGAAAGTGTGGTCTTTGTGTATGCAAACTAAGGAAGAAAGGGGGATAATGTGATCAATAATGTAACAAATCTTAGTTGATTTAATTAATATACCTATGTATTTAAATATGGAAGTAATTAATTTGGAAACAAATTAGTTAAGTATGGAATTAAGGTATATGAATTTTATTTTATTTGATAAAGATCTGATTTTTTGTTAAGAGAGAAGAAAGAATATAAAAATATATATAGCCCAGATAATACGCACAATTTTAAATAATATATTTAAATTATACAACGTCCAAATTGCTAACGCAAGTCAAGTTGGACACTTAGAGGGAAATGGATTTGGATTTTTCCAGAGACCGACGGAATATAAATTAAATGTCTTCGTTTTATTCTGACAAATATTATCACGTTGAGTAAATCTATAAACAAAAAGTGAACGACAATTTTATTTCGGAATTAAGAATAAAAACGAAAGTGAGTTTCAAACAGATTTTGAAATGGAACATGTTTAGATATATAAAACAAGTAAATTTATAAATGATGTTATAATTATAGCAAATTAATTATCAGAGGATAATTTGAAATTTGAAATTCAAGTTTGAATTTCAAAATAGAAAGTTGAAATCATTTCGAAAAAGGAATGACGCTTTTTATTCTGGAATTCAGAATATAAGAGGGATGAAGTTTCAAAATAGAATTTTGAAATGGAAATTTGTTTAAATTTATAAAACAAGGAAGTTAAATTTATAACCGATATTTATAAATTAAGCGAGATAATTAACATTTGGATAATTTAAATATATGAATTTAAATATGAATTTAAAAGTGAATTGGGAAATGTTTTGACACAGGACGACTGATTATATTTCGGAATTCGAAATATAAGCTGAATTGAGAAAAATCCAATGGGTTTATAATTGAAATTCGATTATAGCGAATTTTATAAATAATTTATTTATAAAAGGAATGGGAATTAAATATAGAAGATCGAAGTATAAATAAATTTATAGTTGAGTTACGGAATAATCAACGATTAGGAATAATCAAAATATTTAGTTAGATTTGGTAAACGGATTTAGTTAATATTAAAATATATTAGAATGGAGTTAAAATTTATTATAAATGAAGTTTAATCGTTTATATTTTTAAATATAATTAAAACAAACTCTTCGCAGCACGTCAATTCGTAATTTGGCGTTTCGAACTTCAATTGAGTATACATAACTCAATTTAAATTGGAATTCTTTGAAACAAGAATCGTAAGGGCAGATTTGATAATAGTTTTCTAATGGAAGAGTAAAATATGGATTTGGTCCGATTGTTATTGAGTTATGTCAAATTCAAATTTTCATAAAAATAGCGCCAAAACCATTATAAAACCATAATGGTTTATTTAAATAAATAAAAGGATTTTATGCAAATAAAATCCGAATTTCCATTAGAAAAATCCAGACTTGAGATGTAAAATAAATATGAGCTCAAGATGGGTTGATTTTTGAAACAAAATTCAAAATTTTAATTATTGAATAGAATTAACTAATTTGAAGAATAATTAGTTAATGGAATTTTGAATCGAAATTGGGCGTTGGATAAGTAAATGGGGTTCTAGAATTTATATTCGTAATCGAATATGAAACTTGAGTTGAAATTGGAATTAGATTGTGTTTTAAGTAAATTAAAAACATATCCGGAAGTGATATGTTCAATTAAAAATGAAATGGGAAAAATAGCTAATTTAAGAATAAATTAGCGAATTGAGTTAAAAATGATTATATTGAGTTGGAATGAATCGGGAATGACGTATATGGGTTAGACAGGTATGGAATGAAGTGTATGAAGATTATAATTCGTTGCCTGACAAAAAGGTACACGTTTAAATTCCGTATGAGTTTTTATGTGCCGAATCGGCAAACCACTTGGCTTTTTGATTTTCTTTTTGAATGGAAAGGGCCTAGAGAGGCGAGTGGTGGTTTGAACTATTGACCGGTACAAAGGAGGTGCTAGCGAATTTTTTCGGAAATTTAAGGAGTTAGAATATTTTTAAGGAAATCCGATTACTAGAAATCAATATATCGATATATATACGACATTCTTTAAGGAAACGAACTTAAAAATAGAATATTATAATCAAAAAGGAAAGCTATAATTAAATCTGGTAAAAATAAAATAGAGAATTGTGTATACGTTTTAAAAATGAATGTTTGGTTTTTATGATATTGATTAACCAAGATAAGCAGACTTGTCCATTTTGAAGTTAAGAATGTTATTCAGCCAAGGTATGAGAGGTAGTTATAATCTAACTTAATTGATTTCATTTTAAATCGATAAATAACATGATTCAGTATCAAAGATAAGTGTTTGAATAAGATTAGGTTAAATGTAGTATTTTGGGTTGTTGTAACGATGTTTTACACAAAATTCATTTTACCCCAAGCAACTGGAATTTTGGATGTATAACGAATATTTCCTAAGTATAGAAATGAAGGAGTTCGGGAAAGAGAAATAATTGGAATGTTTTCCAATTAAAAATAAAAGATATTTTCTAAATATAGAAAATAAAAGAAGTTAATAGATGGAAATGTTTTACAAATAGTGTAAGAGGCTAAGATGATTGTCGAAAATATTGTGCTAATGAATATTGATAAGGAAATGGAGAAGTGGTTTAATTAAATATTAGTTAAGGAGCCCAGTGATTGTTTGATGTTATGGATGAATGCTTGTTTGTTTTTCTTCGATAGTTAAGTAATCGACTATCGAAGTGTTTGCCAATATCATTATCAATATGGAGAGACCGGTTGGATTATTATCTGAGTACCACTCCGTATTGGCAGTAACGTTGCAAATCAGATTATTTTAAGATAATTGAAGATGGAGTAAAGTGCAAGGTTTTTTTCCTATTAATCCTAGGTAGAAATTGCCTAAGATGGATTAATGGAAATTGTGCCTTCGGTTTCGTTCAGTCCAGAACGAATGTGTATGGATGAGTGTCTGATGGAGTATTTCCAATGATCGCATATGTTGGTCTGTATAAATATATATGGTGGCGGAGAATTTATTCTCTTAGCATAATGTCCAGATTATATTTATGCAAGTCAATTAATGATTAACGGATCTGACAAAGTGGCATTCAAAGTGATTGTCCTATCAAGGAATGGTAAGTAATCGTAGCCTGAGGACTCAACAACCGGGAAATGACAAAAATCCGGCAGGCAGCATGGCTATGTGGGTAGCTCCCAATAGGGTGTATTATCACCTATCTAGAGAAATTCTTTTCATTCTTTATTATATTCGATGTTGTCCCATTCGGGAAAACGGTTGATGATCCCAACCATTGGTGATATACATTCGATACACTCAAGCGAAATGAGTGGTCGATCATGTGTGGCTGGGTTACAAGATGTTCTTGTTGAACCCAGTGTATTCTTCTCTGGAGATACATTATCGGAAGGTAGTGCCATACATTGTCATAGTTGGAAATTCATCACCAAACAAGTGCCTACGGTTTTGATTATATATTATGTATGTGGAGCGTGAGACGAAAGCGTTCCACTAGATTTCTATTTGTTTGATCTAGACACTATTATATTATCAAAAGAGTTTTGATATAAAGATTATCGTTTCTTTCGAAAGGATTTTGAAAGTTAAATCAAGTGTTTTGGATTCTCATAAGAGAAAAACCGCTCCATGTTATACGGCGTGGTCTTATGAGATATCGTTTATTTTCTCAAACTATTTTAAATTGTTTACTCATACCAATCCCATGACTAACCCATAGTTTATTTTGTTTTGTTTTACGTAAACTATTGGGTTCCCAAATTTGTTTGAGCAGTCAAGTAGTTCATGATTTTACAAATCTATTTAAATGAGCCTGGAGCATGAGGTTCATTGTTAGATGTATAGTATTTCTATTTGCACTGTGTTGTACTTTGATAATTGTATGTTATACAACAAAAATTTTGTACTTCAAAAGTTATGATATATTATATTTTGTTCCTCTGCGATGTGAGATTCTGTGTTGTTATTTATGTTCTTCTTCTACCTTTTTCTTTTAAAAAATGATTCGTATTTCTGTGGTATTTGGGTTGGACGTGTCATGTATGTAGTCAACTCAAATAGTATGGATTTGCGGGCCATTACAGTGGTATCATAGCTTCGGTTGAGTGAATACCTAGGCTTTGGTATGGTTGTGCTCATTAGAGATAGGTTCAGTAGTACCCTAGAATGAGTTGAGTGAAAATACGAGAGCGCGTATTTGTTATTTGATATAAAAGTTGTTTTATATTGTGTTGGCTTGTCTATTGAGTGGTTTATAAATTCATATTGAATCATGGGATGCCACGAAGTCGATAAGAATTTGTAAACACTTGAACAGATGATTGGACACAATATGATTTTAAAGTGGGTAAATGAAATAATTTTACCTAAAATTCTATTTGATATAGAAATGAATAATTTTCAGAAATTATTATAATATATGGATGTGTTGTTGTTATTATAATCAGATGAGATTACAAAAATTGGAATGGTTATATATATAACCAAATAGAATTTGTATACAAATGAAATATATACAAATGTAATGAATAAGAATTGAATTCAAACCAGAATTTGAAATTTAAATCCTGGGAAGTTGAAAAATATTTTTCAAAGTATATTAAAATAATATAGTTTTTTTTTGAAGGATTTTTGATTGAAAGTCAATTTAAATGGAATTTTAAAGTGATAAAGCACTGAACTCACTTCAGTCGCTGGGAAATAATTCTGATGATGACTGCAGCATCATCAGTGTTCATTTTCGAGTTATAATTGATGGATTGCTACCTTAGAAATGTTTTGATGGAAATTTGTTTGAAAGAAACAAGTTGATTTGAAAATTCAAATGTTTTGAATTTGAGATAGTTGTAAATATATATGTATATATTTATGTGATTTCAAAAGGATTTGAAATAAAAACCCGGGTATTTGAATTCTGGAAAACAAATTTAACTTAAGCAAGTTAAATGAATCAAAGTGGATAAATTGATTTCGAATCAATTTGAATGCATATAAATGAAAACAAATAGTTTTGTGGAAATTAAAATTTGTTGAAATATGAATAGTTGAGTTCAACATAAGTAAGTTTTAGAAATGTTAATGGGTTGGTAGCACTTTTTCAACCTTAGTAATTTCGGGGACGAAATTCTTTTAAGGGGTGGAAAAATGTAACGACCTAGGTTTTTCGAATAATCTATTTTAAATATTTAATGTGGATTTAAATATTGAATTGTTAATATAAATGAACTTTTATTGATTTAATCATCGATAATACGATTTAATTCGAATATATATAATTATTGTAATACGAGAATCTGGAATAATTCAATTCGAAATTTAAATCCAAGTCACAAATGTTTTAGATAATTAATCGAAATTATATTTGAATAGAATCGAAGATAATAATAATTTATTATCAAGGAATAAATTGGTTTGAAATTAATTCATATCGATTTAAATTAACATGTTCTCCATAGGATCGAGTTGTGCTATGAAACCTGTTCTAGTGGGTTCAGAATTGTTGTTTAACCCTAGAAAAGCCTGTTGTTGGGCTCAAACAGGAGTTTGAAATCAACACGGTAATTTAAAAATAAAGGATACCAGTTCTAATTAAAATAAAATAAAATTTATTGTAAAAATAAATTCCTTCCTCCTTAAGAAAACAAAGGACACTATAAACCTACCCTAAGCTACCGCTATTTTTCCTTCATGTCACGTACCTTCTTCTCCCTACCTTCACTACGAAGGAAAATATTGATGTAATGGCTATGTACGTTTGTCCCTCATTCGCATATATAAATCGCATCGGTCCCACTTCTTTTTCTTTTTGGTCTTCACAGATTAAAATCGAAACCACCAAAATCAAAGTCGCTTCCTCCCATTTATTTTTTAAAATCAAAATGAAACCCTGTTCTAGTTCTAAAACATCGAATTGGATTTCCCTAAGTCATTGCGTGAGATGGAATTTGGATGGTTCGACAATGAAAATCGCGGCGAGCTAGGGATCGAACTCGATAGAATTTCATGCGATGGAAGTTGGGTGGTGTCGCAACTCCAACGTGGAGTGAGCAAGGGAAAAATGAGTAACCAATCAACTCGAAGTGACGATGGAAGCTAGGGCACCCTGAGTGGTCGCGACAGGTAGCGGAGGAGGGCAACCTTGGTATAAGTTGCGATTGGTGTTCAAATTCTCTAGGGGTGGTTAGGGGGTTCAACAGATCGATGAGCGAGACAAGTGGGCATTCGAAAATGGATGTCGCGATGGTCGTCAGTGGTTCGGGTTTGGTATTGTGGAAGATCAATCTGGTCTTTATTGTAGAAAGTGTGGTCTTTGTGTATGCAAACTAAGGAAGAAAGGGGGACAACGTGATTAATAAGGTAAAAAAAATCTTAGTTGATTTAATTAATATACCTATGTATTTAAATATAGAAGTAATTAAATTGGAAACAAATCAGTTAAGTATGAAATTAATGTGTATGAATTTAATTTAATTTGATAAAGGTCTGATTTTTTGTTAAGAGAGAAGAAAGAAAATAATAAGATATATAGCTTAGATAATTCGCACAATTTTACATACTATATTTAAATTATACAAGGTCCAAATTGCTAACGCAATTCGAGTTGGACATTTTGATGGAAATGGATTTGGATTTTTCCAGAGACGGATGGAATATAAATCAAATGTCTTTGTGTAACAACCCGAAAATCTGGGCCAGTTTAAAATTTTTATTTTGGCAATTTTAGCGAATTTTGATTATTTAAAATGAATTATTTTAAATAATATCGACGAGAAATTTATTTTGTATTGAATTCGATGTATATATTTATATACGTCGTCGTTAGAATATAAATATTTATATATAATTATAAATAGAATTGATTTGGCGCGGTAGTTCGATAATTCGATTTCAAACTTCAATTGAATGTACCGGGTGCAAAACAATCCGGATTTTAGTGAAACCAAAAACATTAGGATCTAATTGATAATATCTTTCCAATGAATCCGACCAATCGAAATTTCATAGCGGGAATCAAAAGATATGTCCAGTTGAAAATTCTGAATAGTCGCTATGGAATTCAGGCCCTTAAAAATGGACATTTTGCAAATGACCTCGGATCTCGACGAAACCAGTTTTGTTGGGTCCGTGATGTAAAGTTATCGCAAGATTCCAAATTTCATAATTTTTCGAATCAATATGTGAGCGTGGAAAAAGAAAACGCGTTTGACCAGTTTCAGTTGATTTTAATCGACTGGAAAATGGCCATTTTTCCAACGGTCTCAGAATTCGGCGAAACTAGTTTTGTTAGGACCGTATCGTCAATACGAAGCTAGAAAGTATTTTTCAGGAATTTTTAGAGTTAGTACGTGACCCCGGTAAATTAAAATGTACGTTTAAAATTCAGTATAATGATTTAAATGTTAAATCTAACGAAAACTGATCGTAACGATCGAATTGGCCTACGTGGCATATCCCATTGTGTTCGGAATGAGGGTAATTAGCTAGGGACGACAGTCGTTGGGGTTTGTTTGGGGTTAGAAGCGTCAAACAAGTAAACAGAAAATTAAATAATAATATTTATAAATTATATACATCCACATAAGGGTCAAAACCCTATTTCTACTCTCCCTGGTCAACGTGAAAGTCAGTCGCCCCTCTCTCCTAAACGAACGAACCCAACGCTCCTGTCTTCTCCACTAAAATTCGTGAGATCCGTCCAATTATTTTTCGAGTTCTACATACCAAATCGAAGCGCCCCCGGAGATCATCACCTTCAACGGAGGTGATCGCGAAGCACGTTTTCTGGTGGCGGAAATCTCCATTGGAATCGGCGGACTTCGGAGGAGGTTTTAGCTTCAGGGGGGACTTCGAACTGAGCGCGCCGCCTGACATGGGAAGAAGGAAGAACGGCCGATGATGTGGTGACCTTGGATCAACGTCCAGCGCCTCGACAGTGGAGCAATAACGAACCCTAGCCTCTGAGCCTCAGTTCGACGAGTTTATTTCAGTTCAGACTGAAGAGAAAGGTGATTTTATTTTCATTTCTATTTATGATATAAAACATTGTTAATAATCAGAAATATATATAATGTTTGAAACAAAGATAAGATTTCAAAATAAATTTACATTGATTAATTTTCTGTTTTTAAATATATAATTAGCATTGTTTTAAAAATATAAAATACCTTTTGTTTTTAAAATATAAACATAGAAATAGCAGAATAAAAATATGATTTTTATATATATTAAGTCATGATTTTTATGGAAGTGAAGTCAAGATTTTTATAGAAGTGAAGTCATGATTCTTATAGAAGTGAAATTATGATTCTTTTATATAAGTAGAAAAGAAAAAAATGTATAAATTTTATATATGTAGCAAAATAAAAATCTGATTTTTTATTCTTTATACGTTGAAGTGGAAAAGTGATTTATGTCGCGAAGTAAAAATTCGATTTTTATATATTGAACAACGAAGTAAAAATTCGATTTTTATATATTGAACAACGAAGTAAAAATTCGATTTTTATGTATGTAGTGGCTATGGTCAATGAAGGAGACAAAAGGCGAGAACGAGGAAGACTTCTGCAAAAGAGGAGTCGAGATGGTTGGATAGCTATCGGTGAGAATTTCTCACTCTTCAATTTCTATTTCTAGTTATATATATATACTAGGATGCAGACGGTGTTTAGTAGCACCCGACACAATCGTCCACAGACCATGGACTTGTTTGTTTGATTGCAAAAATTAGTTAGAGTATTTGATTGAAATTTGTTTGTTTGATGAAATGAAATTAGATTGATTGATGTTTGAATGGCGTGGGCCTTCCCTAGACCGGGGATAAGGCTAGGCCTTGTCCCGTTTCTAGTATCGTGCCGTTATGCCGCCGAAATTTTCTAAAATATGTTAGAAAAATAAAAATATCATTTTTATTGAATAAATGAACTGAATAGAAATTCATATGTTGAAATAAAATATTTTATCGCTAAAAATATAATTTTTAACATGAAGTGAATAAAATAAAATATTCATTTACAAACCGGACGGTTTGTTTATGTACACCTATTTGAAGGACATTGATTGGGACGATAAATTTTACACATCACCCAACTGCACAAACAAAATCTGTGTTTGATTATTTGAAACCCCACACGGGTGTTGGGATGAAACATGAAGTTCACTTATCCTGATTGATTAAATATGTCGATCGATTGATTGACAGGCTGTTATAAGCGTTAGATATCTATATTTGATGCTTATACAGTGTAGTGCACTTTGGGTGATGGTTGATTATTTTTCAATGCTATTATATGCGTGTGATGTATGAAAATCCATATAATTAATTTTATATGGTGATTGATTGGGCCTCATTCCAATTTAGAAAATAAAGAATATTATAACATAAAAGTTCATGTGTTGACAGTACTCATTCGTTGAGATTAGTCATGTGTTGAACGAAATATTTTAATAATAAAATTTGCATCTTTATCAATATAAAATAAAGGTTCATGTGTTGACTGTACTCATCCGTTGAGATTAGTCATGTGTTGAACGAAATAATTAAACAAAATTGTCACACATGGACAGTACTCATTCGTTGAGATTAGTCGTGTGTTGACAAAAATAAATATTCATTTGTTGAATAGAATATTTGAAAATAGAAATATATGAAGCCGTGTTGGTTAGATTGACGCCATTTTGACGTGAACGATATATATAACGATTTCGAAATGAATTGAATAAAACGATTTCGAAATGAATTGAATTGAAAACGA
Organism: Allium sativum; assembly: GCA_030737875.1. Classification (NCBI taxonomy): domain Eukaryota; kingdom Viridiplantae; phylum Streptophyta; class Magnoliopsida; order Asparagales; family Amaryllidaceae; genus Allium; species Allium sativum. The sequence goes on from CM060917.1 coordinate 58,605,634, forward strand.
TTTTGAAATGAATTGAATAAAACGATTTCGAAATGAATTGAATTGAAAACGATTTCGAAATGAATTGAATTGAAAACGATTTCGAAATGAATTGAATATATTATGAATTCGAATTGAATGGAAAACGAATTTGATTTCAATTGAATAGCAAACGAAACGAATTCGAATTGAATTGAATAGATAACGAATTTGAATTGAATTGAATATAAAACCAATTCGAATTGAATTGAAAACGAATTCGAATTGAATTGAAAACGAATTCGAATTGAATTGGAAACAAATTGAAATGAATTCAAATTGAATTGAAATTTGAATTGAATAAAAATGAATTTTAAAACGAATTTATAAAGAAGAATTCAATTTTGATTTGAATTGAAATGGAAGTTGAAATTGCTTTTGAAACGAATTTAAAACTATTTATATAATTCATTTTAAAATAGAAATCGACAAAATATATATTATATATATAATATAATGGCCTGAATAGAACGCGCCGCGCCGCGGCAGCTCGCGAATTTCGACCATTTATTTCAAACGGACATTACGGGAGATCCGACTGTCGGATTCTCCTAAAACCGGAACCGTTGGGTTCGTATCGAAAGGAGCTTTCTAATGAACATTAGAAATTTGAAATCTAACGGTTGGATTTGGAGATACGTCCAAATCAAATTCGAAAAAGGTCGCTGTAAGTGCAGTTCGATGGCCGTTGATGGAAATCGACTGTACGGGCCTTGATAAAATTATTAAAAATAGTAATAATTGGTGTAAAATCATAAGAAATGATTTAGAAAGAATTGGGATGAAATACTCCATATTTATAAAGATAAAAATAGATTTTTATCGAAATGAACTAGTTTTGAACTAGAATTAGAATTCTATTTATTTTTAAATAAATAAATTGAATTTGAAATAGTTTTGAAAATGACCAGAATTTCCAATGATCACGTTGGAATGGATTTGAATCGAAATTGTCTTCGGAATATTTTGATGTTGGAATTCGTGATTATACAGATGTTGTTATGGAAATTTGAAAGATATATTTATATCGTTATCTCCAATACGACATTTGTTAATCGTAGAATTTGATATTGAATATAAGCCGATATATTTTCTATTCGGAGCCTTGTATTGAATATCAAATGTGATTTGGGTTTGTCGTGAATGGTGTCTTCATTAACACTGTTCTTGAACCCAGCTGAGAAAAGATTAAATCTTTTTATTTAGATTTAGTGAAGTGTACCAATTAAATGATATTTAATTGGAATTGAATTGGTATTGATTTTTTGGTTTATCGTGAATAGTGTTTTAAATAACACTTGTTCTTTAACCCGATAATTAATGGAATGATTTTTGGGTTTATTGTGAACAGTGTTTTAAATAACACTTGTTCTTTAACCCGATAATTAATGGAATGTGATTTTGGGTTTATCGTGAACTGTGTTTTAAATGACACTGATTCTTTAACCCAGTCGAAGATTAAAACTAAGTGGAGTTTTAATGAATCTTTAATTAGATTGAAATGATCGAAAATGGAGTATCACCAGTTTTGCTCCAGGAGATAGTTAAATATTTAATTAGATTTGAACGTGAAATGGTAATTGAATTTACCGATAACACTGTGGTGTTAGATATGAAGTATTACCAGTTTTACTTCATGGGATGAATAGGTTGGGACGGGGAAATTAAAATAAATGATTACTTCGGTAAGGTTCGCTAATCCCGACTAGTTTGAATTGAGATTCAAAAATAGAATAAGGAATAAATTCAAGGAATTTATCTTGGATAAAATTAATGGGAACCTTTCCCTATGAATGTGAAATTCAGAAACTAACTGTCGGTTAGCTAAGCGGAATGGTTTCCTGGATATTGATCTGATGTTGGTTTCGGCCTTCGGGGTTAATATTTGGGGAATTATTCTCTTGATTAATTTACGGATAGTGACTGATGAATTGGAATGAGGCGTATGTTGTGTTTGTGTAACACTTATTTAAAATATACGCGAGTTATTCGGGAAGACCGGGTTTATCCCATTCTAAATAACTGATACGACGATAAGTCGAAGATGAAGACGATGGTCGAAGACCGGAAGTCTTCACGTCGTTTGGGCGATTACTGATGATCTTGATTGGATTGTACACCCAAGAAGATGGAAACAGTTAGTGATCGTCCAGACGTACTTGGAGATCGATGGATATGCGGGGTACTAGGTGCCTCCGGTTTCGTTCAGACCCAGAACGGACTTGTAAGTGGACTGTGTGTCTGACATTGGATTTTAGTCCGTGTGATTGATCTCTATTAAATATATATCTGTTTGGCGGCGGAGAATTTATTCTCTTGCTTAACGCCCTTCTCTGAGACGTACGAGCTCAGGGGTTATATATTGATGGATATCAAACGCATGGAGTGAATTTCCTGTGTGGCATGCCTAAGTGGCAATTGATCGAGGCTTCTATTGAAAAGCAAAGTCTTGTGGTTGATGATCGAAGCACGGCCTTTGTGGCGTAGCTTTGTGTAACGTTTACTTCGCGAGTTTCGCACCCCAGTGGTGAACCAAAAACGGGAGAGGACCTCAGGGAGGGCATGCGTTTCTTTCTAGCTAGGGTGGTGTCAGTGACCTTCCAGCCCTGACATTTATATACTTTTCACCTGTGTGGTTGTTGCTGTTGCGAGGCGCCTCGGTTTGATCGGACGATCCGGGTCCGATGGAGTCATTCATTGGCTCGTTTACGCCCCAAAGGGAGGGGAAACGTAGTGTTCAGGAATTTTAATCCACATCGGTGGACCGGCCCTGTCGGTCCAAGGGTCACTCGAGCTCTGATCCTGAGACATGGGCTAGATTGTCTCGAATCGGTTGAGGACTATCTTTTGCCTCGGTTCATAGATGGAAATCCAATTTCCAAATACGTGATTTTGCGGTTTTAATTGTAGAACTAGTATGGTGACATGATATATGGTACCCATGCCGCCTATGATTGATACTTATGATTTGAAGTTGTTTTATACACTATGCACTTATTATAGTATCAAATGATTTGTTTTAAACGTATCAAGCATTCTTGGCTATTATAAGGTAAAAACCCTATCCTCCGGCTTGCGATTTCATTGTGTGATGGGAACTGGGTCTTATAATAGCTTCAATTTTCTTTAGTTAGTATTGCGTTGTTTGTTTTATGCACTGGTATTCTTGGGAGGAAACCCGTTCCGTGTTATACGGCGTGGTCCCTTGATTTACCTAACTTTAAAAATAAAGATTAACTATTTTAGTTCTCACACCAGTCACATGACTGACCTGGAGTTTATTGTTTTAACCTAAACTCTGGGTGCCCTTATTTCGACATGGGCAGCTAGTAGTTTTGGTTTTGCAGATTTATATTCACAGGATCCTGGTTTACAGCTGGAACGATATCCGGAAAGCTTTGTATCCGTATATCTCTTCTAGTTGTGTATTGTATTATTTTCCGCTGCTATGTATTTAAATGTAACTTAAATCTCTGATATTTTTGTGTAATATTTATTCATTTATACTCTGTATATTCTTGTAATATGATGCATTGATTTAATTAACAATGAAATGTTCTTCTGTATGTGTTTTGTTGTGGCTTTTTCTCGAACTATCCGACGCTTTCCTTTACGGGGAAGTTACGGGTTTTCACAGTTGGTATCAGAGCTTTGGTTTACAAAGCTCAGAGAACAAGGCACATTAGAACCGTACGAAAGAATTCATCAGATATTGGATTAGTAATATCCAAGTAGAATGACTCGTTAGAGATGGGATCAGTAGTATCCTAGGACGAGTGTGAAGAGTGTATTTTTAAAATGAAAACAATTTTTGTTTTGAAAATCTAAATCAACTATTCGTATTTGATTATTTATTTCATATTTATTAGGACAGTCCAGTATATAAAGATTTTGCATATACGCCTTGCAAACGTGTATTTGAAGTTTTAATATACTGGATAGATATAGAATTACACTCTAGTCGCCCGGGGGTGATTCTGATAATTGATATATCATCATCAGAATTTATATTCGAGTGACGAACGTGTAATATCTATATATTTCCTATTGACTGGTGTGAGAACCAAAAATTAGATAGGGCCTATTGTTGTGATTTGGTATCAAAAACATTATTTTTGTATATGTATCAAAGTTATGAATTTGAAACTCTAATTCACTAATTGATTGATGTTTGTGTTGCTTGTTTAGTTGTTTGATAAATTTTGAACCATTACGCCTAATTGTATCAAATATTGAATTGTATTGAGAAATTGGTCGCATTTGCTTGCATATACTTATACTTACATTGAACAGGTCATAGCAAGGAGGCTAGAGCAGAGAATAAAATTTGTTTGCCCGACAAATAAGTACATGTTTACTATATAATTTACTGTTTTGTTTGGGTGATGATGATTTTATGAGCCTATTATCTAGCCGCTTGGCTTTTTCTTTTTATTTTTGAGATTAGAAGGACCGGGGAAGCTATTTGAAATTCCCCGATGCTCCCGTTGCAGGGGAGGTTATGGCGAATTTTTTCGAAAATTCAGGGTGTTAGCCAAATTTTTGAAATTTTAGAAAATTCTCAGAAACTGAAAAGTTGGAGAATGGAAGCCAGATCGAACATAGAGTTGATTAATCAAACCACTTTCGACTTTGTTCCTTTTCGGGGACGAAAAGTTTTAAGTGGGGGAGATTGTAACAACCCGAAAATCTGGGCCAGTTTAAAATTTTTATTTTGGCAATTTTAGCGAATTTTGATTATTTAAAATGAATTATTTTAAATAATATCGACGAGAAATTTATTTTGTATTGAATTCGACGTATATATTTATATACGTCGTCGTTAGAATATATATAATTATAAATAGAATTGATTTGGCGCGGTAGTTCGATAATTCGATTTCAAACTTCAATTGAATGTACCAGGTGCAAAACAATCCGGATTTTAGTGAAACCAAAAACATTAGGATCTAATTGATAATATCTTTCCAACGAATCCGACCAATTGAAATTTCATAGCGGGAATCAAAAGATATGTCCAGTTGAAAATTCTGAATAGTCGCTATGGAATTCAGACCCTTAAAAATGGACATTTTGCAAATGACCTCGGATCTCGACGAAACCAGTTTTGTTGGGTCCGTGATGTAAAGTTATTGCTAGATTCCAAATTTCATAATTTTTCGAATCAATATGTGAGCGTGGCAAAAGAAAACGCGTTTGACCAGTTTCAGTTGATTTTAATCGACTGGAAAATGGCCATTTTTCCAACAGTCTCAGAATTCGGCGAAACTAGTTTTGTTAGAACCGTATCGTCAATACAAAGCTAGAAAGTATTTTTCAGGAATTTTTAGAGTTAGTACGTGACCCCGGTAAATTAAAATGTACGTTTAAAATTCAATATAATGATTTAAATGTTAAATCTAACGAAAACTGATCGTAACGATTGAATTGGCCTACGTGGCATATCCCATTGTGTTCGGAATGGGGGTAATTAGCTAGGGACGACAGTCGTTGGGGTTTGTTTGGGGTTAAGAAGCGTCAAACAAGTAAACAGAAAATTAAATAATAATATATATAAATTATATACATCCACATAAGGGTCAAAACCCTATTTCTACTCTCCCTGGTCAACGTGAAAGTCAGTCACCCCTCTCTCCTAAACGAACGAACCCAACGCTCCTGTCTTCTCCACTAAAATTCGTGAGATCCGTCCAATTATTTTTCGAGTTCTACATACCAAATCGAAGCGCCCCCGGAGATCATCACCTTCAACGGAGGTGATCGTGAAGCACGTTTTCTGGTGGCGGAAATCTCCATTGGAATCGGCGGACTTCAGAGGAGGTTTTAGATTCAGGGGGGACTTCGAGCTGAGCGCGCCGCCTGGCATGGGAAGAAGGAAGAACGGCCGATGATGTGGTGACCTTGGATCAACGTCCAACGCCTCGACAGTGGAGCAATAACGAACCCTAGCCTCTGAGCCTCAGTTCGACGAGTTTATTTCAGTTCAGACTGAAGAGAAAGGTGATTTTATTTTCATTTCTATTTATGATATAAAACATTGTTAAAAATCAGAAATATATAATGTTTGAAACAAAGATAAGATTTCAAAATAAATTTACATTGATTAGTTTTCTGTTTTTAAATATATAATTAGCATTGTTTTAAAAATATAAAATACCTTTTGTTTTTAAAATATAAACATAGAAATAGCAGAATAAAAATATGATTTTTATATATATTAAGTCATGATTTTTATGGAAGTGAAGTTAAGATTTTTATAGAAGTGAAGTCATGGTTCTTATAGAAGTGAAATTATGATTCTTTTATATAAGTAGAAAAGAAAAAAATGTATAAATTTTATATATGTAGCGAAATAAAAATCTGATTTTTTATTCTTTATACGTTGAAGTGGAAAAGTGATTTATGTAGAGAAGTAAAAATTCGATTTTTATATATTGAACAACGAAGTAAAAATTCGATTTTTATATATTGAACAACGAAGTAAAAATTCGATTTTTATGTATGTAGTGGCTACGGTCAACGAAGGAGACAAAAGGCGAGAACGAGGAAGACTTCTGCAAAAGAGGAGTCGAGATGGTTGGATAGCTATCGGTGAGAATTTCTCACTCTTCAATTTCTATTTCTAGTTATATATATATACTAGGATGCAGACGGTGTTTAGTAGCACCCGACACAATCGTCCACATACCATGGACTTGTTTGTTTGATTGCAAAAATTAGTTAGAGTATTTGATTGAAATTTGTTTGTTTGATGAAATGAAATTGGATTGATTGATGTTTGAATGGCGTGGGCCTTCCCTAGACCGGGGATAAGGCTAGGCCTTGTCCCGTTTCTAGTATCGTGCCGTTATGCCGTCGAAATTTTCTAAAATATGTTAGAAAAATAAAAATATCATTTTTATTGAATAAATGAACTGAATAGAAATTCATATGTTGAAATAAAATATTTTATCATTAAAAATATAATTTTTAACGTGAAGTGAATAAAATAAAATATTCATTTACAAACCGGACGGTTTGTTTATGTACACCTATTTGAAGGACATTGATTGGGACGATAAATTTTACACATCACCCAACTGCACAAATAAAATCTGTGTTTGATTGTTTGAAACCCCACACGGGTGTTGGGATGAAATATGAAGTTCACTCATCCTGATTGATTAAATATGTCGATCGATTGATTGACAGGCAGTTATAAGCGTTAGATGTCTATATTTGATGCTTATACAGTGTAGTGCAGTTTGGGTGATGGTTGATTATTTTTAAATGCTATTATATGCGTGTGATGTATGAAAATCCATATAATTAATTTTATATGGTGATTGATTGGCCTCATTCCAATTTAGAAAATAAAGAATATTATAACATAAAAGTTCATGTGTTGACAGTACTCATTCGTTGAGATTAGTCATGTGTTGAACGAAATATTTTAATAATAAAATTTGCATCTTTATCAATATAAAATAAAGGTTCATGTGTTGACTGTACTCATCCGTTGAGATTAGTCATGTGTTGAACGAAATAATTTAACAAAAATTGTCACACATGGACAATACTCATTCGTTGAGATTAGTCGTGTGTTGACAAAAATAAATATTCATTTATTGAATAGAATATTTGAAAATATAAATATATGAAGCCGTGTTGGTTAGATTGACGCCATTTTGACGTGAACGATATATATAACGATTTCGAAATGAATTAAATAAAACGATTTCGAAATGAATTGAATTGAAAACGATTTCGAAATGAATTGAATTGAAAACGATTTCGAAATGAATTGAATATATAATGAATTCGAATTGAATGGAAAACGAATTTGATTTCAATTGAATAGCAAACGAAATTAATTCGAATTGAATTGAGTAGATAACGAATTTGAATTGAATTGAATATAAAACCAATTCGAATTGAATTGAAAACGAATTCGAATTGAATTGAAAACGAATTCGAATTGAATTGGAAACAAATTGAAATGAATTCAAATTGAATTGAAATTTGAATTGAATAGAAATGAATTTTAAAACGAATTTATAAAGAAGAATTCAATTTTGATTTGAATTGAAATGGAAGTTGAAATTGCTTTTGAAACGAATTTAAAACTATTTATATAATTCGTTTTAAAATAGAAATCGACGAAATATATATTATATATATTATATATATAATATAATGGCCTGAATAGAACGCGCCGCGTCGCGGCAGCTCGCGAATTTCGACCATTTATTTCAAACGGACATTACGGGAGATCCGACCGTCGGATTCTCCAAAAATCGGAACCGTTGGGTTCGTATCGAAAGGAGCTTTCTAACGAATATTAGAAATTTGAAATCTAACGGTTGGATTTGGAGATACGTCCAAATCAAATTCGAAAAAGGTCGATGTAAGTGCAGTTCGATGGCCGTTGATGGAAATCGACTGTACGGGCCTTGATAAAATTATTAAAAATAGTAATAATTGGTGTAAAATCATAAGAAATGATTTAGAAAGAATTGGGATGAAATACTCCATATTTATAAAGATAAAAATAGATTTTTATCGAAATGAACTAGTTTTGAACTAGAATTAGAATTCTATTTATTTTTAAATAAATAAATTGAATTTGAAATAGTTTTGAAAATGACCAGAATTTCCAATGATCGCGTTGGAATGGATTTGAATCGAAATTGTCTTTGGAATATTTCGATGTTGGAATTCGTGATTATACAGAAGTTGTTATGGAATTTTGAAAGATATATTTATATCGTTATCTCCAATACGACATTTGTTAATCGTAGAATTTGGTATTGAATATAAGCCGATATATTTTCTATTCGGAGCCTTGTATTGAATATCAAATGTGATTTGGGTTTGTCGTGAATGGTGTCTTCATTAACACTGTTCTTGAACCCAGTTGAGAAAAGATTAAATCTTTTTATTTAGATTTAATGAAGTGTACCAATTAAATGATATTTAATTGGAATTGAATTGGTATTGATTTTTAGGTTTATCGTGAACAGTGTTTTAAATAACACTTGTTCTTTAACCCGATAATTAATGGAATGATTTTTGGGTTTATTGTGAACAGTGTTTTAAATAACACTTGTTCTTTAACCCGATAATTAATGGAATGTGATTTTGGGTTTATCGTGAACCGTGTTTTAAATGACACTGATTCTTTAACCCAGTCGAAGATTAAAACTAAGTGGAGTTTTAATGAATCTTTAATTAGATTGAAATGATCGAAAATGGAGTATCACCAGTTTTGCTCCAGGCGATAGTTAAATCTTTAATTAGATTTGAACGTGTAATGGTAATTGAATTTACCGATAACACTGTGGTGTTAGATATGAAGTATTACCAGTTTTACTTCATGGGATGAATAGGTTGGGATGGGGAAATTAAAATAAATGATTACTTCGGTAAGGTTCGCTAATCCCGACTAGTTTGAATTGAGATTCAAAAATAGAATAAGGAATAAATTCAAGGAATTTATCTTGGATAAAATTAATGGGAACCTTTCCCTATGAATGTGAAATTCAGAAACTAACTGTCGGTTAGCTAAGCGGAATGGTTTCCTGGATATTGATCTGATGTTGGTTTCGGCCTTCGGGGTTAATATTTGGGGAATTATTCTCTTGATTAATTTACGGATAGTGACTGATGAATTGGAATGAGGCGTATGTTGTGTTTGTGTAACACTTATTTAAAATATACACGAGTTATTCGGGAAGACCGGGTTTATCCCATTCTAAATAACTGATACGACGATAAGTCGAAGATGAAGACGATGGTCGAAGACCGGAAGTCTTCACGTCGTTTGGGCGATTACTGATGATCTTGATTGGGCTGTACACCCAAGAAGATGGAAACAGTTAGTGATCGTCCAGACGTACTTGGAGATCGATGGATATGCGGGGTACTAGGTGCCTCCGGTTTCGTTCAGACCCAGAACGGACTTGTAAATGGACTGTGTGTCTGACATTGGATTTTAGTCCGTGTGATTGATCTCTATTAAATATATATCTGATTGGCGGCGGAGAATTTATTCTCTTGCTTAACGCCCTTCTCTGAGACGTACGAGCTCAGGGGTTATATATTGATGGATATCAAACGCATGGAGTGAATTGCCTGTGTGGCAATTGATCGAGGCTTCTGTTGAAAAGCAAAGTCTTGTGGTTGATGATCGAAGCACGGCCTTTGTGGCATAGCTTTGTGTAACGTTTGCTTCGCGAGTTTCGCACCCCGGTGGTGAACCAAAAACGGGAGAGGACCTCAGGGAGGGCATGCGTTTCTTTCTAGCTAGGGTGGTGTCAGTGACCTTCCAGCCCTGACATTTATATACTTTTCACCTGTGTGGTTGTTGCTGTTGTGAGGCGCCTCGGTTTGATCGGACGATCCGGGTCCGATGGAGTCATTCATTGGCTCGTTTACGCCCCAAAGGGTGGGCAAACGTAGTGTTCATGAATTTTAATCCACATCGGTGGACCGGCCCTGTCGCTCCAAGGGTCACTCGAGCTCTGATCCTGAGACATGGGCTAGATTGTCTCGAATCGGTTGAGGACTATCTTTTGCCTCGGTTCATAGATGGAAATCCAATTTCCAAATACGTGATTTTGCGGTTTTAATTGTAGAACTAGTATGGTGACATGATATATGGTACCCATGCCGCCTATGATTGATACTTATGATTTGAAGTTGTTTTATACACTATGCACTTATTATAGTATCAAATGATTTGTTTTAAACGTATCAAGCATTCTTGGCTATTATAAGGTAAAAACCCTATCCTCCGGCTTGCGATTTCATTGTGTGATGGGAACTGGGTCTTATAATAGCTTCATTTTTCTTTAGTTAGCATTACGTTGTTTGTTTTATGCACTGGTATTCTTGGGAGGAAACCCGTTCCGTGTTATACGGCGTGGTCCCTTGATTTACCTAACTTTAAAAATAAAGATTAACTGTTTTAGTTCTCACACCAGTCACATGACTGACCTGGAGTTTATTGTTTTAACCTAAACTCTGGGTGCCCTTATTTCGACACGGGCAGCTAGTAGTTTTGGTTTTGCAGATTTATATTCACAGGATCCTGGTTTACAGCTGGAACGATATCCGGAAAGCTTTGTATCCGTATATCTCTTCTAGTTGTGTATTGTATTATTTTCCGCTGCTATGTATTTAAATGTAACTTAAATATCTGATATTTCTGTGTAATATTTATTCATTTATACTCTGTATATTCTTGTAATCTGATGCATTGATTTAATTAACAATGAAATGTTCTTCTGTATGTGTTCTGTTGTGGCTTGTTCTCGAACTATCCGACACTTTCCTTTACGCGGAAGTTATGGGTTTTCACACGTTGATTTATTCCAACCAGTATAATTACGATGAGTAAATCTCACTAATATTTTTATTTAGAATTATTTTACTCCTTAAAATAATTGTTTGTTGGTTGTTTGCATGCACTGAAATATTATTGTGGCTATTAAACATATATTAGTTATTTAGGATTGGTGTTTGTGGTTATTATATACATATATATATATATATATTGGTGATTGGATAGTTTCCGCAATACCATTAGCGGATGCCCACAGTATCATTAGCGGATGACCCTATATGCCCCACAATATGATAGTGGATGACCTTCTATACTGCGATATCCTGCCTCGAAGTAGGATGGGTATTATTTATATTGGCTAACGTCTGTGGATGCAGGAAAACAGGTTGGAGAGATCCAACTGGGTTCCTTAGAATTTATTATTGTATATGATGTGTTCATTGATAATTGGGTGGTTTGATTGTTTAAATATCACTAGTCCCAAAATGTTGAATTATAAAAATATTATGAAAAGGAAAATTTGAGATTTAAATGGGAAAATCAATTTTCAAAAATATAATTTGAATTTCGAATGGACTATAGAAATTTTAACTTGTTTTGAATAATAAAATGAGTATTGAAATTATAAATGATGTTTATAAATTAAATAGTACATGAAATTGAAGTATAGAATTTATAAATGGTGTTTATAAATTAAATAATGGGGAATTGAAGTGAACCTATAGACGGTATTAATAAATGAAGAGATATATATTATCATCAGATAATATGAATATTTTAAATTCAAATGTGAGTTTAAAATGGGAATGTAGAATCGTTTTAAATAGTAAACAATGAAATTTATTCTGATATTGGGAATGTAAATTAAATTGAATAAATCCATAGGATTTATGTTTGAATTTGACTATGTCCGATTTATAAAACGAAATTATTAAAAATATGATATTTAAATTGTATTAGATAGAAACTAAAATAAAATACAAATATAGATTCTATATTCATATATAAGTTATAATAACAAATTATTCCAAAGAAAGAATCGGGTTTTAAATAAATTTGTATAGAATTTGTTTTAATATATAAAACAAGTAAATTCATAAACGATGTTTATAAATGTAGTGTATTAATTACCGTAAGATAAATTTGGAATTTTAAATTCAAATATGAATTTAGAAAAATAGAATTTGAAATCATTTCGAAAAGAGAACGACAGTTTTATTTAGGAATTAGGAATAAAAAAGGAAGTGAGTTTCAAACAGATTTTGAAATGGAACTTGTTTGGATATATAAAACAAGTAAATTTATAAACGATGTTATAATTATAGCAAATTAATTATCAGAGGATAATCTGAAATTTTAAATTCAAGTTTGAATTTAAAAATAGAAATTTGAAATCATTTCGAAAAGGGAATGACGGTTTTTATTTTGGAATTCGGAATATAAAAGGGGTAGAGTTTCAAAATAGAATTTTGAAATGGAAACTTGTTTAAATATATAAAACAAGGAAGTTAAATTTATAAAGGACGTTTATAAATTAAGTGAGATAATTATCATTCGGATAATTTAAATATCTAAATTCAAATATGAATTTAAAAGTGAATTGGGAAATGTTTTGAAACAGAACAATTGGTTATATTTCGGAATTCGAAATATAAGCTGAATTGAGAAAAATCCAATGGGTTTATAATTGAAATCGATTATATCAAATTTTATAAATAATTTACTTATAAAAGGAATGGGAATTAAATATAGAAGATCGAAGTATAAATAAATTTATAACTAAGTTACGAAATAATCGACAATTAGGAATAATCAAAATATTTAGTTAGATTTGGTAAATGGGTTTAATTAATATTAAAATATATTAAAATGGAGTTAAAATTTATTATAAATTAAGTTTAAACATTTATATTTTTAAATCTAATTAAAATGAACTCACCGCAGCACGGTAGTTCGTGATTTGGCATTTCGAACTTCAATTGAGTATACAGAACTCAATTTAAGTTGGAATTCTTTGAAACAAGAACCTCAGGACCAATTTGATAATAGTTTTCTAATGGAAGAGAAAAATATAGATTTGGTCTGATAATTTTTGAGTTATGTCAAATTCAAATTTTTAGGAAAACAACGCCATAACCATTATAAAACCATAACAGTTTATTTAAATAAATAAAAGGATTTTAAGTAAATAAAAACTGAATTTCCAATAGAAAAATCCAGACTTGAGACATAAAATAAATATGAACTCAAGTGAAGTAAATGGATTGATTCTATCAGCATTTTAATTATGGAATAAAATTAACTAATTTGAAGAATAATTAGTTAATGGAATTTTGAATTGAAATTGGGGATCAGATAAGTAAATTGGGTTTAAGAATTTATATTCGAAATCAAATATGAAACTCAAGTTGAAAATGGAATTAGATTTTGTTTTAAGTAAATTAAAAACATATCCGTAAGTGATATGTTCAATTAAAAATGAAATGGGCAAAATAGCTAATTAAAGAATAAATTAGCGAATTGAGTTAAAAACGATTAGATTGAGTTGGAATGAATTGAGAGTGGACGTATACGGGTTAGACTGGTATGGAATGAAGTGTATGAAGATTATAATTCATGTGCCCGATAAAAAGGTACACGTTTAAATTCCGTATGAGTTTTTATGCGCCGAATCGGCAAGTGACTTGGCTTTTTGATTTTCTTTTTGAATGGAAAGGACCTAGAGAGGCGAGTTTTGGTTTGAACTTTTGACCGATACAAAGGAGGTGTTGGAGAAATTTTCTGAAAATTCAAGGAGCTAGAATATTTTTAAGGAAATTCGATAACTATAAATCAATTTATCGATATATACGACATTCGTTAAGGAAACAAACTTAAAAATAGAATATTATAAACAAAAAGGAAATCTAAAATTAAATCTGGTAAAACTAAAATTGAGAACCATATATACGTTTTAAAAATGAATAATTGATTTTTATGATATTGATTAATCGGGATAAGCAGTCTTGTCCGTTTTGAAGTTAAGAATGTTATTCAGTCAAGGTCTGAGAGGTAGTTATACCCCAACTTGATTGATTTCATTTTAATCTGATAAATAACAAGATTCGGTATCGAATATAAATGTTTGAATAAGATTAGGTTGATTGCAGTATTTTGGGTTGTTGTAACGATTTTTTACACAACATTCATTTTAACCCAAGTAAGTGGTATTTTGGAAGTACAATAAATAATTCCTAAGTACATAAATGAGGGAGTTTGGGAAAGAGAAATAATTGGAATGTTTTCCAATTATAAATAAAAGATATTTTCTAAATATAGAAAATAAAAGAAGTTGATAGACAGAAATGTCTTCCAAATAGTGCAAGAGGCCAAGATGATTGTCAAAAATATTGTGTTAATAAATATTGATAAGGAAATAGAGTAGTGGTTCAATTAATTAAATATTAATTAAGGAGCCCAGTGATTGTTTGATGTTATGGATGAATGTTTGTTTGTTTTTCTTCGATAGTTAAATGACCGACTATCGAAGTATTTTCCAATATCGTTAACCGGTTGGATTATTATCTGCGAACCACTCCGTAATGGCAGTAGCATTGCGAATCAGATTATACGAAGATAATTAAAGATGGAGTAAAGTGCAAGGGTTTTTTTTCCTTATTAATCCTAGGTAGAAATTTCCTAAGATGGATTAATGGAAATTGTGCCTTTGGTTTCGTTCAGTCCCAGAACGAACGTGTATGGACGAGTGTCTGGCGGAGTATTTCCAATGATCGCATATGTTAGTCTGTATAAATATATATGGTGGCGGAGAATTTATTCTCTTAGCATAATATCCAGAATATATTTATGCAAATCAATTAATGATTAACGGATCTGACAATTTGGCATTCAAAGTGATTATGCTATCAAGGAATGGTAAGTAATCGTAGCCTCATGCCTAAAAAACCGGGAAATGACAAAAACCGGGCTGACAACATGACTAAGTGGGTAGCTCCCAATTAGGGTGTATTATCACCTACCTAGAGAAATTCATTTCATTCTTTATTCTATTCGATGGTGTCCAATTCGAAAAAATGGTTGATATATATTCGATACACTCAAGCGATATGAGTGGTCGGTCATGTGTGGCCTGGTTACAAGATGTTCATGTTGAACCCAGTGTACTTTTCTCTAGAGATACATTATCGGAAGGTGGTTCCATACCTTGTCATAGTTGGAAATTCATCACCGAATAAGTGCCTGCGGTTTTGATTATATATTATGTATGTGGAGCGTGAGATGAAAGCGTTCCACTAGATTTCTATTTATTTGATTTAGACACTATTATAATATCAAAAGAGTATTGATATAAAGATTATTGTTTCTTTCAAAAGGATTTTGAAAGTTAAATGAAGTGTTTTGGTTTCTCATCAGGGAAAAACCCGTTCCGTGTTATACGACGTGGTCTTATGAGATATCGTTTATTTTATCAAACTGTTTTAAATTGTTTACTCTTACTAGTCCAATGACGTACCCATAGTTTATTTTGTTTATTTTTCCTAAACTCTTGGGTGTCCAAATTTGTTCGGGCAGTCAAGTAGTTCAGGATTTTTACAGATCTATCTAAAGGAGCTTGGAGCAGGAGGCTTTAGTGTTAGATATATATTATTTTTATTTCCGCTGTGTTGTACTCTGATAATTGTATGTTATACAACAAAAACATTGTACTTAAAAAGTTATGATATATTATATTTTGTTCCGCTACGATGTGAGATCCTGTGTTGTTATTTCTGTTCTTCTTTTACCCTTTTCTTCTAAAAAAATGATTCGTATTTTTGTGATATTTGGGTTGGACGTGTCATGTATGTAGTTGACTCAAATAGTACGGATTTGGGGGCCATTACAGTGGTATCAGAGCTTAGGTTGAGCGGATACCTAGGCTTTGGTGGGGGTTGTGCTCATTAGAGATAGGGCCAGTAGTGCCCTAGAATGAGTTGAGTGTATATACGAGAGCGCGTATTTGTTATTTGATATAAAAGTTGTTTTATATTGTGATGGCTTGTCTGTTGAGTGGTTTATAAATTCAAATCGAATCATGGGACGCCAGAAGTCGATAAGAATCTGTAAACGCTTGAACATATGATTGGACACAATATGATTTTAAAGTGGGTAAATGAAATAATTTTACCTAAAATTCTATTTTGATATAGAAATGAATAATTTTCTAAAATTATTATAATATATGGATGTGTTGATTGTTATTATAATCTGATGAGATTATAAAATTTGGAATGGTTATATATATAACCAAATAGAATTTGTATACAAATGAAATATTTATAAATGTAATGAATAGGAATTGAATTCAAACCAGAATTTCAAATTTAAATCCTGGGAAGTTGAAAAATATTTTTCAAAGTATATTAATATAGCTTTTTTTAAAGGATTTTAGATTGAAAATCAATTTAGATGGATTTTTAAAGTGATAAATCACTGAACTCACTTCAGTCGCTGGGAAATAATTCCGATGATGACTGCAGCATCATCAGTGTTCATTTTCGAGCTATAATTGATGGATTGCTACCTTGGAAATGTTTTGATGGAAATTTGTTTGAAAGAGAACAAGTTGATTTGAAAATTCAAATGTTTTGAATTTGAGATAACTGTAAATATATGTGTATATATTTATGTGATTTCAAAAGGATTTGAAATAAAAACCCGGGTATTTGAATTCTGGAAAATTAATTTAACTTAAGCAAGTTAAATGAATCAAAGTGGATAGATTGATTTAGAATCAATTTGAATGCATATAAATGAAAACAAAAAGTTTTATGGAAATTAAAATTTGTTGAAATATGAAGAGTTGTGTTCAACATAAGTTTGTTTTTGAAAAGTTAATGGGTTGGTAGCACTTTTTCTACCTTAGTAATTTCGGGGATGAAATTCTTTTAAGGGGGAAGAAGTTACGACCCAGATTTTTCGAACAATTTATTTTAAATATATAGTACGGGTTTAAATATTGAATTGATAATATAAATGAATTTTTATCAACTTAATAATCGATAATACGATTTAATTCGAATATATATAATTATTGTAATACGAGAATCTAAAATAATTCAATTCGAAATTTAAATCCAAGTTAAAATGGTTCATGTAATTAATTGAAATTATATTTGAATAGAATTGAAGATAATAATAATTTATTATCAAGGAATAAATTTGTTTGAAATTAATTCATATCAATTTAAGTTAATATCTTCTCCATATGATCGAGTTGGCTATGAAACCTGCTCTAGTAGGTTCAGAATTGTGGTTTAACCCTAGGAAGGCCTGTTGTTGGGCTCAAATAGGAGTTTGAAATCAATGCGGTAAATTAAAATTAAAGGATACCGGTTCTAATTAAAATAAAATAAAATTTATTATAAAAATAAATTCCTTCCTTCTTAAGGAAACAAAGGACACTGCATACCTACCCTAAGGTGCTGCTATTTTTCCTTCATGTCACATACCTTCTGCTCCCTACCTTCACTACAAAGGAAAACACTGATGTAATGGCCATCTACCTTTGTCCCTCATTCGCCTATATAAATCGCATCGCCCCCTCTTCTTTTTATTTTCTTTCTTCACAGATTAAAATCGAAACCACCGAAATCAAAGTCGCTTCCACCCTTTTAATTTTTAAAATCAAAATGAAACCCTGTTCTATTTCTGAAACCTCTAATTGGACTGCCCTAAGTCATTGTGTGCGATGTAATTTGGATGGATCGACAATGAAAATCGCGACGAGCTAAGGATCGAACTCGATAAAATTTCATGCGATGGAAGCTGAATGGTGTCTCGGCTTCAACGTGGAGCAAGCAAGGGAAAACTGAGTCACCAATCAACTTGAAGTGACGATGGAAGCTAGGGTACCCTCAGTGGTCGCGACAGGTGGCGGAGCAGGGCGACCTTGGTATAAGTTGCGATTTGTGTTTGAATTCACTGGGGTGGTTAGGGGGTTCAATAGATCGATGAGTGAGATAACTAGGCATTCGAAAATGGATGTTGCGATGGTCGTTGGTGGTTCGGGTTTGGTATTGTGGAAGATCGATCTAGTCTAGATTGTTGTTGTAGAAAGTGTGGTCTTTATGTATGCAAACTAAAGAAGAAAGGGGGGACAATATGATCAATAAGGTAAGAAAATCTCAGTTGATTTAATTAATATACCTATGTATTTAAATATGGAAGTTAGTATGTAATTTTTTCCACTATGAAATTTTGAGTTCTATTTTTATTTCCATGTCTATGTTCTATGACTGATTCAATTTTTTTTACCCTACTGATTATATAACATTTTGATCTAGTTATGTTGTTTGAATTGGTAGATCATCACAGTTGGTATCGAACCTTAGGTTGATAGAACAATTAAGCCAATTGGGTAAATTCATAAGAGATAGGATAAGTTTACCCAAAATGAGTACATCATTCTCAAGAGAGCATACTTTAGAATATTACACATAGTTTTCAAAATATTCAATAATTTCAAATTTATTTATATAGATTATTTATCCTTCATAAATCCTCTCTGATTTGATTTTTCCTTACTCTAGCTTTTAACCAATGTGTAAAAACTTGTCTTTGCCCTAGCTGGATAGATAATATAAAGAAATATAATTATAAATTATGTTAAGAATTTGTAGGAGTGGTTTAGAAATTTAAAAATATGGATGTTTTAATGACTAAGGTAACAATCACATAGTTTTTGACTGGTGTGAAGTATTTTGGAAAGTACTTATGAAATAATATTTCTTAAAGACATTTGGAACATTCAGTGAATAATTTCTTTCAAAAGGATCTATAAAAGATTTATATGCTTAACAAACTTATAGATGATTTAGTAAGCCAATAAATAAGATTTATAAAATGATAGGTTTTGAATAAATAATTTTATTTAAAAAAAGATATCTAAATAAATGCTTATGTTGATGGGCTTTTCGAGCAACCCATCAAAGCATAACATGGCGATGAATCCATAACCTGAGTATTCGACTTGGGCCAGTTGGAGAGGCCCGACATCAAAACTCTCTTCCCTTGCCAATCGCAGCCTAGGAGAGATCTGGTACGACCAAGCATAATCAGCTGCAATACATTCAAATACGACCCGAGAAGTTTGCCTTGAGAACGTCTCATCATGGACATTTTCTACCTGAAGATCACTCAGGTTATAAGGATCAATTACGACTTCATGTCAATAATGAAAAGAGGATACCGATTCTTTGGGAGAGGCCAAACCATTCAGCAATGACTATTCTTCAAGATCTTACAACACGTGTTCAAGATAGCCGGATACTGTATCATCTATAAATACCCCTTTTTTAGTTGAGAGAAGGGGGGATCTTTTTTCCTTTCGTAGTTTAACTCTCTCAGTCTGCCATTGTAATTATTCTATCTGATAGCAGAGACAATATATAAAAGCTTACAAAGTGGATGTAGGCTTGTTAACGCCGAACCACTATAAATCTGTGTGTGAATTCTCTCGTTTTATGTTTCTTATAAATGTTAATCTTCATTTAATCTCCATACAACTCTCTCTGGGTGATGTGCCAATTTTTGGTGTCAACATTTTGGTGCTTTCACTGAGAACTGAAATTCTCAGCCTACTCTAAATTTTTCTCTACTTTCGGATCACCAAGTCCAAATCGAATACCTCATCTTCAGTTCTGCATTGTCGAACTATGGCTGGAAAATCAGCTCATAATACTGGTAAGCAACTGCAAGTAGGAACATCTACACAAGCGGTCGGTGGGTCGGCTGCCCCCGAAACTGCTCTAGATCAGCCAACGTCGCCACCAACGGTGGATTCGACTCCACCTTTTGCTTTCGCCATCCGAGACGAGTTTACGGTTGTGATAGATCAACTTAAGGAAACTATAGATGCCTTAAAATCCCATGCTCGAGAAAACACCGTGATACAACAAGACATGACTCGTATGACGAGACAGTGAGAGGAGTTCAGAAACCAAGCCCAACAAGTTCGTGACTATCTACTCCCTCCCTAGATGGAGAAAGTGTCAGAAGGTTCCTCTTTATCTGAGGAAAACAGAGATCCGCGTTGATCTCGATGCCCGTTGGAAAGAACTGAAAATGTCTAGCCTCTACGCCTCGAGAGACGCCCAGGTCTGCTAGGGGAAGGCGACCAAACACAAGTTGGCCAAGCTAAGGTGGAAATTGTTGATCCCGTAGCTCCTCAACACCAAGAGGTGTCTCCCTATGCGAATCAAAATGCTACTTGAAGGGAACGGGCTCCTATCCATCCTCTTCCGAATCTTGTGATTGACCAAGACATTCGAAGAGGAAGAAGGAACCACCGAACGACATCTCCCGATGAGAGGCCAGAAGATATCAGTCTATCGAGGAAGTTGACCCAGATACGGTCATGCCACCAAATCTGACTGCCATGGTGCGACAGATTATGAATGACAGCCGCGGACATAGGAAAGAAGATTGAGGGGTCGATCGAAGCCATACCCTGTTCACTGACAACATCCTACAAACAGAGTTTTCTAGGAGATTTAATTTGCCTTAGATGAACTAGTACGATGGTACCTCAGACCCACAGCAGCATCTAATGAGGTATTCCTAGAACATGGAAGTAACTGTGGCCCCCGACACTATCAAATGCAAGATTTTTCCAATCTTTTTAAGTGGAATAGCACTCATGTGGTTTGTACACCTACATACAAGGTCGCTCCCCGGCTTTAAGGATCTGAATGAAAAATTTCTGACTCAGTTCCGCCTCCACGCTACTAAGTCAAAACATGTTATGGATCTTTCGGCAGTTAAGTAGGGAAGAGGTGAATCCCTGAGAAATCACCTCAATTGATTCAATCGAGTTGCTACTGAAGTTAGCAACCCTAACCATGAAACTGTTCTGATGGCCATGGTCGATGGCATTGACAAGCGAATGGAGTTTGGAAAATATTTATTCGGGAAGCCACCGACCTCAATTAAAGCTTTTAATGAAAAGGCCCATATCCGGTTGAGGCAAGAAAATGCGCAGTTGGAAGAGGAGGATGGGCCGAAAAATGCATCTACCCCATCGACCCAGAATAACATTGCGGTTAAGTCATCTGGGAATAACTTGGGAAAAGCGGAAGCAAATGTCGAGAACCGCAACAAGAGGAATAATGAAGGAACGAAGGAGACCAATGGAAGCTCAAGGCAGAGGGGGAGCGCCCGGAAAAACCCCTGATTCCAGGTATTTGATACGTATATGGCCTTGAATGACATGTTGGAAAATATCTATCTCGATACCTGCATCATGACGCAATTCAAGAAACCGCCCCTACGAGAGTCCACAAAGGAGCAGACGATAGGGAAATACTACCTATTCCATGATATCTATGGGAATACGACCAATGAATGCCAACACATCAGGGATATCATTGAGAAACTAATTCGTAAAGGAAAGCTTGACGAGTATATGACGACCATGAGGGACAAAGGACCAGGGAATTCAGCGCCCCAGCAGGACCGGGCTGCACCTCGAGTTACCCCACAAGATAAAGGAAAGGGGATTGTTATCAATGCCATTGTTGGCGGACCGCATCCCGCGGGTCATAGTGTAAGAGCCATGGAACAATACGTCAACTCCGTGATGCACCTCGGTGTTGAGGAAATGGATCCCCTTGAGGCCGCGAGTCCCATCAAACAAGGAAGAACGATTGACGACAATATCGTCTTCCATGACCGGGAGTCGGTCGGCATAGAGGTCCCAACGATTGACCCACTCGTAATAACAGCTATCATTGGTCCAGCGACAGTTCGGAAAGTTTTGGTTGACAATGGAAGCTCAGTAAACATCTTGCTCAAACAGGCCTATGAATAAATGAAATTGGAATTAAAAGACCTAGAGCCATATGATGGCCAAATACGCGGTTTCAACGGAGTTTCCATCGAACCTGTCGCCCAGGTTATCTGTGGAACTAGGGGATGGAGACCGTCAGAGAGTTAGAATCTTTCCATTTGTTGTGATGAACATCAACTCACATTACAATGATTTTTTGGGGCGACCCGCCCTTGCTGTGTTCAGAGCATGTATTGCCCCTTGATGTTTACTTCTGAAGTTCCCAAATAATTTTGGGATTGGGACGATACGAGGAGACCATGTAACAGGTCGAGCCTGTTACTTGGCAGAATGGAAGGAACTACGGGGTAATGGTAATAAAGTTCCTGAAGAATCTACTCTCCTTGAAGGGGAAAGAAAGCATAGCAACTACAGAAAACACCTCGACCAGGACTACCCATTTGCGTAGTCGAAGACATCGGCCCACGAAAGGACAATGAGTCGGGGTACAGAAGGGCAGTTCTGAAAGGGGCTACCGTAGCAAGCCCTACATGAAAAGGACCCCACGTCATTCAAGGAGAGATTGATAATGGATGTTTCTGGCTACCTATCGGTGGAGAAATGTTTTCGGAAAGCATGGATGTGGAGCGCTTATGACTTTGTCTTTCTTAGGAATTCCTGAAGCATTTATATTAGTTCATTTGTTTTTTATAATAAGCGTTCCTTCGTTGGTTACAATAATATATGAATAAAAGTCTCCATTCTTGATCCGTTTTGTAATTATTGTAAAAGCTAACGATTATGACTTGATTGTCCCTAACGCTCTAACAGAGCAAGGCTCGACCGTGTCGATGGTACCAATTACGGACTTTGGCCTATCGGCCCGTTTTTTGACTTCCACTTCGACTCAAAGTGAGAACGACACTAGTCCGAACATACTGACTGATTGTCGGACTTCAACTCTTAACCTCACAACTTGAGGGTGAGTATAAACGATGGAAGAGCGTGAATGGTGCATCCTGACAAAAGACCGCTCAATACTTAAAAACTCCACCCTATACCAACTAAAGGATAAATATAAAGGACTAAAAGCGCTCCCACCCGACTACATCCAACCCATGATCAAGGTAGGATCCACTCGAGCATGACTAAGGAGCCCGCTACTCGAATAATTTACCCCGACACTGGGGACGAGAGTGTGACGACCCCAAAACCCCGTACGACGATGGCAAGGGTAATCTTTGGAATATAACACATAACCAGATAATAGCAGAATAGAATTAAATAAATACACCAGATAATGTACAAATAATACACTGGATAAACATAATCATCAGAGTTACACAGTATACAGGATCATACTTAGTTCAAAATACAGTTCAGCTATACATAAATGTCTACAGCGAAAAACAAAGCATAATATGTACAATAGCTGCTGAACAGCATAAAAAGAGATATATGGTAGAATCCATCTTCAGCTCCAGCTATCCAGAAAGAGCCTGCTTAAAACCTGAATACAAGGCTGCCCATGTAGAAAGAGGGGCACCCGAGTTTGCAAGTGAAACAAACTACGAGTCAGTCATGGGACTGTTATGAGAAATCTACTTAACTGGTTAATCAATAATAACAAGGCAAATCATAGGACCATGCCACTTTCGCGGAACGGGTTTACTCCAGTGATTGCCAGAGCTTTAAAACAAGTAAACCTTTTAAACATCGCAATGGTTTTTATAAAAATGAAGCCATTATAAGACTCAGTTCCCATCACACAATGCAACGCAAACCGGAGGATAGAGTTTTACCTTATAATGGTCAAAATATGCTTGATACGAATAAAACAAAAGTATTTGATATTACTATTTTTATATGTTTCAAAAACAACTTCAAATCATAAGTATCAATCATAGACGACATTAATGCCCCATACCACTATGTCGCCATATATAGGTATACAATCAAAATCGCAAAGTCACGTATTTGGAAATTGGATTTCCGTCATGAACCGAGGCCAGGGATCGTCCTCACCGCTTCGAGACGCTCTAGCCCGCCCCTCAGGAACAGCTGTAGCTGCACCTTGGATCGTTAGGGCTGGTCCACCGATGTGGATTATTATGCCTGAACACTGCGTTTCCCCGATATAACGTGAATTCATCCAAACGACGCTTCAGGCCATAACGTGGCCGTGGCGCTGTTTTTCTTCAGATTTGATTTACACATATCTGAAAATCTAACCGTTAGATCTTCACAAATTTTATATCATTAGAAAGATCTTTTCAAAATGAATCCAACGATTTCAGTTTTGGGAAAATCCGACAGTCAGATCTCCCGATATAATCGTTTGAAGTTTCGATTTCAAAATATGAACTGAAGCGTTGTTATTCGATTTATTTTAATTATATTTATATATATATATATAAATATAATCAATTTTGCGCTATTTTTTCAGATTTGAATTAAACATTCCAGGCAATCTAACCGTTGGATTTTCACAAAGTGGGTGTCGTTCGAAAGATATTTCCGAAGCAAACCCAACAGTTTCGGTTTCGGAAAAATCCAATGGTCGGATCTCCCGCACTAATCATTTGAAATCACAGTTTCAAAACACGAACTGTAGCTTCGTTATTCGATGTATTTTAATTATATTTTTATATATATAAAAATATAATTGATTCTTCGACTTCAAAACCATTTTCACTTCATATATTTGATAAAAATAATATTTTTATCCAACATATATTTATTTCAACATATGAATTTTGTTTATTTTATTTCAACATAGGAATTTCTGTTCAACACATGAATTTCTATTCAACACATGAATTTTATTTCAACATTCAACACATGAATATTTTCTATAGTTTTTATATATATATATATAATAAAAATGTGATTTTTATTGCAAAACAATTTATTTCAAAACACGATTATTTTATATAGTTTATACATAAGGTAAAAATGTTATTTTTGGTGTTAAAACAATTTATTTGAAACACTAATATTTTATATAATCTATATATATGATAAAAATGTTATTTTTATTTTTCAAGGAATTTATTCAATGCATGAACTTCATTCAACACATGAATTTAATTTCAACAATCAACACATGAATTTTATTTCAACACATGAATTTTATTTCAACATTCAACACATGAATTTCTATTGAACACACGAATTTTATTTCAACATTCAACACATGAATTTCTGTTCAACACATGAATTTTATTTCAACATTCAACACATGAATTTAATTTCAACATTCAACACATGAATTTAAATCAAACACAGAAATATTTCGGAAAATTTCGGTAGCATAACGGCAGGGTAGTTAAAACCGGGACCGTCCCTTGTACGGCTCCTCGCTCTACCTTAAAGCCTCGCAGCTTTTGACAATGGGGATTTTCAATATCTAGTTCATACGCAGAAGAATTTTCCCATATACTAATCCTATTAGGATTTCAACCACAATCAATCATTTCAAATCAACCATTCATGATATTCACCAAATTTTCACATCAACTAATAATCCAAACAATATCACAATCAATATATATCGTCCATGGTCTGTGGACGAGGGTAGTATGTGTGTATATATATATATATTGTTAACCCCATAAAAAATGTGTGTTCAATATGTGGGCAAAACCATGACGTTATTCGATATGTCGTGGGGCCTGATGCATAAATACTGGAACGTTCCAAAGCCATGTCGTAGAGATAGGAAGAAACCATGCCGTTTCAACTGTGGCATATCAGTCAGGTCGTCATACTGCTAAGGCATGTGCCTCCGTGACGCAACCAAGACTCTTCTAAATCATATCACAACTCGTCAAGTCGTTCCCAAGGTCAAGGCGAAATATTGTAAGATAGGGCTGAACTTCATGTCGGTCGGCGACATGAAGCTATATCACTGTTATCCATGTCGTTCGGCGGCATTATCTACGAGTAACTCGTATCAGCCTAAGACTATGTTAAGTGAGCCAAGTCGGATTCAGGAAACATACCATATCGCCCCGAGGAAACCAGGTTGGCCCCAAGTCGTGCCGCATTTCATTCATGGCGACAGAGTAAAGTAAAAGCATTTGGCAATCACGCCGTCCATCCATCGTGTGTTCAGTGACATAAGGAACAAGTGGACGGCATAAGGAGAAAGTTGCTACTCAAGATCTCAACACAAACCATGTCGTGACCTACCTATGCCGCGAGATATGAAAGCCATGCCGTTAGAGTCATGTCGCAAAGGAGGAGGGTCATCCATACTACATCGGGTCGCTTGCAATCATATCGCGCCCTTCCATGTCATGCACCACTCATAACATCGAGGCTAAGTTGTCATGCAACATGGCACCATGGCGTGCTATAAGCCTAAGGCACAAAGAACCATAAACTTATACGACGTAAGTCATGTCGTTCAGCCTTCATATCGTTTAACGACATAAAGGACTAGTTGCCATTCAAAGTCCGAAGCTAAACAATGCTGCGTCTTATTCATGTCGCCTCCAACTAATGTCGAATCACACCAATGATACGAGCCATGATAGGGAAAGTCATGTCGTGTCGAGAGTTCAAGACGCCAGGGGCTTAACCCGCCATACGACATACGTCATGTCGCTGACGACATGAGTAAGAGTCCAGGTCATGTCGAGGGGGGGGGGGGGGACATGAATCAAGTGATTTTCTGCATAATTACAAAACTGCCACCTGGTCTAGAAAACTCCTATAAATACCCCCCTCATTTCTTCATTTGGGGGGATCGAATCTTGAGACCACGAAGTGCTGCCCGAAATATTCCACAACATTTCTAACACTTATCCAACACAAATCCAACATGATAAGGGGAAGATTAATCTATGGATCATGATCCCCATCAAGCACATCCAAATGATTCAAGAGTTGAAGATTGATTGAGCAAGCCTACATGGAAGAAGGATTCTTTTCAATTCTACCACATCTACATTAAATCTCCGCTGAATAATTTTCTTCTCAATCATCTTAAGTAGATTAAGTGTGATTCATGAGTAAGGGAGTGATAAAGTTGATGTAAGAGAGAAGTTAATCTTGTAATTTGCACACTGGCAATGAAACTTCTTATGAAAGTGGATGTAAACCCTTATTGGGTTGAACCACTATAAAACTTGCTGTCTTTTTCTTGTATTTCAATTGTTGTAAGGCTCCACTATTCATTTTTGTGAGACATTTCTTCACATTTTTGGTGTTTTGCCCCATTTTGGGGTAAACATTTGGCGCCCACCGTGGGGCTCGAATAGCTAATCCATTTCTCGCTCTTTCACAAGGTAGAAGGCCTTGCATTGGAATTCTGAATCCACTCTGATCGTCTAAGTTCTCCAAGTTGCTGTACTTATCTCAAAAGCCATGGGAAAACCAGATTGACCATCGAAGAAAGTTACAAGTAAAAGCCTTGAGGATGTCAACAATGCCACTAACACAGAAGATACCCTGCCTACTAGTCAGTTTGAAGTCGGTGAAAGTTCTAAAGCCGGAACTACCGTAACAAGGAAGGAGTTGGATGAAGTGGCAGCAGGACTAACAAGTCGAATGGATATTGCGAATGAAGCCATGATGAAGAAGCTTGACGCGATGTTCTCCATGCAAGCCGCAACGGCCAAAGTTACCATGAGTACAAGCCATCTCAAAACTGCTAAAACCACTGGAACGAAAGATACTGGGTTTTCTTCCTCGAGTCCAAATAGAGGAAACTCTGTCCAGGAGATTGCAAACCCTAGTCATAGGGAAATGAAGCCACCTACTCATAACCACTCTGGAAAAGCAACTCCTCAACAAGCATTTGGTTCCACCAAAGGGCACTTCCCCATGCGGGAGGTCCAGGACCCCGGAATCTGAACCGTGGCCGCTTGCGTAGGCAAGCATCCGGTAAAGAGGAAGGCGTCCGCCCTGTGGACCAACCCAATGAGGTGGAGCGAATATTCGGAATGGTACGTAAGATCATGAATGAGAGACAGAAAAAGTTGGATGATGAAAAGGAATGGGGATTTTCTCCTACAAAGACCCCACTTACAAAAAGAATAAAGATAACGCCATATCCAAATAAATTCAAACCCCTAGTTGTACAAGCCTACAATGGAACCGGTGATACAAACGTGTTCCTATCCAGATATGATCAGCACATGGATGGAGCACGCACCACTGATGAGCTCAAGTGTTTATACTTCCCTACCTACTTGGAGGGAGTAGCTTCACTCTGGTTCACAAAACTCCCGCCGAAATCCGTGGATGACTTTACTACCTTGGCCAAACTATTCAGACAACAATTTAGGCTCCAAGCAACCAAGGTGCGTGATGTAATGGAATTGAACGAATTGGAACAAGGGCCAGGGGAGTCCATTAAAGCCTTCCTTTCTCACTTTAATGCAGCCGTGACCGAAGTCGGGAACTATGAGCCACGTTTGGCTTTGATGGCTCTAAAGAGAGGCATAAGTAAAAAAACCAAACTTGGGTGGTGGATCAAGAAGAAGAAGCCTTCCATACTCGAAGTGCTATTCGATAAGGAAGAGGAGTATATAGGCGTGAATGAGGATCCGGCCTACACAATGGAAGCTATAGAAAATAAGGAGCCATCAGAAAAGAGAGATGTAAACGAGCAAGGAGGACAGAAGAATGCCGGAGGAAATCAAAAAAGGGGGAATGAAGGGAAGGATGGCCGAAATAACAAAAAGATTCATTTCTTCAAGAATTCCGAAATGACCCTCTTAATGATACCATAGAGAACATTTATATGGCGACCAAAGATACTGAAGAGTACCCAGAGCCCGGGAAACTCAGAGTTACTGATAGCGCAATAAAGTCCGGCAGGTTCTGCCGATTTCACAACCAACCGGGCCATAGCACGAACGAATGTAGACATTTGAAAAGCTTAATCGAAGAACTGATAAGGAAAAACAGGCTTCAACAGTATACAAAGAACTCTTAGAATGCTCAGGGAACTCAAGACCAAGGAGCCTCTGTAGGACAACCTAAACAAAATGAAAATGCCTCAATTGCTGCTATACCAAGGATGATCATAAACACCATTTCAGGAGGCCCCTACCAGATGGGAAAAGATGGGGGGGGATATGGTGAAGTACGCTCAAGAGGTGAAGGACTTTTCGGAAAAAGCTGAACTCATGACCATAGATGAAGTTTTATCGACAAAAGTACCAAGAATCCTGCGAGACGACATCACATTTAAAGATGAAGATCCGGTTGGGATCATAACACCTACAAATGATCCAATGGTGATAACCGTTGGTCTGGGCCCAGCCATAGTAAGAAGGGTGTTAGTCGATAGCGAAGCCCCAGTTAATATCCTTTTCTTTAGCGCATTCCATAGGATGAAACTTTCCATGGGTGATGTAAAAGCCTGCCAGAACAAGGTCCATGGATTCGCCGGTCAAGCTGTTCAACCAATTGGTGTCATCAGTCTGCTGGTGGAGCTTGGGGAAGGAGAGCAGAAAGCCACATGGATACAAGACTTTGTTATAATCGATGAACCCTCTGCTTACAACGCCTTCTTGGTAAGACCTATCCTTGCAGCATTCAGAGTAACCATGGCTCCGTGGTTCCTTACAATGAAATTCCCAATAGAAAACGGAGGTGGTACAATCATAGGTGACCAGCAAGCAGCAAGGGAATGTTATTTGATGGAGCTGGCAGAGGCAAGAAGGAAGGAATTAAAGAAGGGTGTAGAGCCGCCGCTCTGCATCCAAAAACCCCTTTTATAGCAACTAAAGAAAAACCCCGATACTGGTGAGCATAGTGGCGCTCGAAAAGCAATTGATCCATGGAAGAATAGTATGGGGGAAAATAGAGCAGCACCGACTGAAGATACTATCCCCGTCCCAGTTTCTAATAAAGATCCTAACCGAGTCTTGAAGATAGGATCCCAGCTGGGCATGAAGCTATGGAAGGAATTAATTTTGTTCTTGAAAGCAAACCTAGATGTATTTTCTTGGAAACACTCAGATATGTGTGAGATCCCATCAGATCTAATTGTTCACAAGTTAAATATAAATCAAAAATTGACTCCTGTAAATCAAAAAAGACGAATGTAGGGATTTGAGAAATCTGAGGCTTTAAAAGAAAAAGTAGAAAGACTACTTAAGAATAATTTCATACGGGAAGCTACATATCCAGATTGGGTTTCTAATCCAGTTCCTATTAAAAAGTCCAATGGAAAATGGAGAGTGTGCATAGACTACTCAGACCTTGATAAAGCATGCCCGAAAGACAGCTTTCCTTTGCCTCGAATTGACCAACTAGTAGATGCTACAGCAGGTCATGGGTTATTATCTTTTGTGGATGCATATTCCGGATATAATCAAATTATGATGCACAAATCAGACGAGGAGAACACTAGTTTTATAACGGATAGAGGACTATACTGTTATAGGGTCATGCCGTTTGGGCTAAAAAACGCAGGGGCAACCTACCAATGTCT
Organism: Allium sativum; assembly: GCA_030737875.1. NCBI lineage: Eukaryota > Viridiplantae > Streptophyta > Magnoliopsida > Asparagales > Amaryllidaceae > Allium > Allium sativum. Next base: position 58,636,240 of record CM060917.1, read on the forward strand.
TGTAAACTCCATGATTAAATCTCAAATAGGGAATACGATGGAAGTATATGTAGACGATATGCTAGTCAAATCAAAGAAGGCCGAAAATCATCTTGAGGATTTGGCGGAAATGTTTCACATACTCAGGAAATACGGGATGAAATTAAACCCGTTAAAATGTTCATTCAGAGTCTCTTTGGGGAAGTTTCTTGGTTTTATCGTCAATGCCAGAGGCATCGAAGTGAATCCCTCTCAAATTGCGGCTTTAAGGAAAATGCGGGCCCTAAGGACGAGAAAGGAGCTACAAAGCTTAAATGGAAAGGTAGCAGCATTGAACCGGTTTGTTTCCAAAGCAACAGATCGGTGCATTCCGCTTTTCGATGCTTTGAAAAAAGGAAAGAAGGACTTCCAATGGACCTCAGAATGACAGAAAGCTTTCGAGGAGTTGATAAGACATATGGAATCACAACCAATGTTATGGAAACCTAGGGATGAGGAGGATTTATTTTTATATCTAGCTGTTTCATCACATGCATTGAGTGCAACATTAATTCGAGAAGAGGCAAGAGTACAATTGCCAGTATATTACATCAGTAAGAGGTTTGCCGGGGCAGAATTAAATTACCCTAGGCTGGAGAAGCTCGCATATTGCCTCCTCGTTGCATCAAAGAAGTTGAGACTGTATTTCCAATCTCACCCTATCAAGGTCCTTACCGATCAACCATTAAGACAAGTCCTCTTTCCCCAGAGACTTCAGGAAGGTTATTAAAATGGAATATCGAGTTAAGTCAATATGACATTACCTACCATCCTCGAAGAGCTATTAGTGGCCAGGCCTTAGCAGATTTTATCGCTGAGTTCACCAACAGAGGGGAAGAGATTAAGGAACTAGTGGAAACAGAAGCTACTTGGAAGCTATACTTTGATGGATCCAGAAACAGCTGTTGCTCAGGGGCTGGAATTGTCTTGGAAACCCCAGAGGGTCACTCTTTATGCTACGCATTGAGATTAGAATTTCCATCAACTAATAATGAGGCCGAATATGAAGCATTAGTAACAAGATTAAAATTGGTAAAAGAATTAAACCTAAAAACTTTGCAGATTCTTAGCGACTCTCAGTTGGTGGTGGGTCAAGTGCGCGAAGAGTTCCAAACCAAAACTAGGAATCTCCCCTCTTATCTAATCAAAGCTATGGAGCTTCTAAACTACCTCGATCACTATGTTATATCTCACATCCCAAGAGAACATAACACAAAAGCAGATTCTCTTGCCAAGTATCCAGTTCATCAGATGCTCAGCTGTTAGGTTTAATCCCCGTCGAGGTCCTTCCTGCTCCTACCATTAAGGAAGCAAGTGTTGACTGGATAATGGAAACCACTGAGGAACCTACGTCATGGATGACTCCAATCAAAGAATATATCCTCAACGGGACACTTCCTGAAGAACGAAAAAGCAGAAGGAGGATATTGCGCAAGGCCCCTTTGTACCTCATTCAAGACGGAAGGTTACACCGACGAGGATTCTCCATGCCACTGCTGCGATGTGTGACCAAAAAGGAATCTAGAGCAATTTTGGTAGAATTGCACGAGGGAGAATGCGGAGGACACACTGGCGGTCAAACGTTAGCCAAGAAGGTCCTGCGATATGGCTATTTCTTGCCTGACGTAAACCTATATGCCATGACTTATGTAAAGAAGCGTGACAAGTGCCAAAGATTCTCTAAGATTCCAAGGGCACCTCCCATGGAACTAACTCAAATGGTCAGTCCGTGGCCATTTGCCGTCTGGGGTATAGATCTGATTGGGATGTTACCAACCGCAAAAGCAAATATGAGATATGCCATAGTAGCTGTCGACTACTTTACCAAATGGGCTGAAGCAGAACCTTTAGCTACTATCACATCAAATAAAGTGATTAATTTTGTCTTAAAAAACATTATTTGCAGATTTGGAGTACCGCAGAAGATCATTATCAATAATGGAACCCAGTTTGAAAGCGATGAATTCTTGGACTTCTGCGCTAAATATAAGATCAAAAAGAGTTTTGCAGCTGTGGCCCATCCACAAGCAAATGGGCAAGTGGAAGCCATCAACAAAATACTAAAGTCAACCATCAAGAAGCGTCTTGAGAAAGCCAAAGGCAACTGGGTTGATGAATTTCCCTTTGCATTATGGTCATACCGGACAACCCATAAAACCGCCACGGGACACACCCCATTCTCACTTGCATTCTGGTCAGAGGCTATGATCCCAATGGAATTAGAAGTGCCAACTCACCGCAAAATCCACTTTAATCAAGGGGAGAATGAAAAGCTGCAGTTGGAGGCGCTTGATTTACTCGAGGAAAAGCAAAAAGAAGCGGAGCTTAAAATAGCGGCCCATCAACGGAAAATAGCTAGATATTTCAATACAAAAGTCAAGCAAAGAACTTTTCAAATCGGAGACCTCGTCCTGAAGAGAATTATGACGGGAACCGGGGTATTTGGACCCAATTGGGAGGGACCATACATGAACAGCCAGAAGTTCGCAGATGGCACTTTCGAGCTAAAAACAACATATGGAATCGCACTCCCTCGAGCATGGAATAGCATTCACCTTCGTCGTTATTTCGTTTGAAATTTCTTTTACATATTTCACATTATACATACATCATGAATTGTAAATATATCATGCATTGTGATTATCGTGCAAAGTTTGTACAAATTAATGAAAGAAACTACTTTACCTGTCTACAATCGTACATTTGCAAGCTTTTTTATCAAGATGATAACGTCAATCTTGATTACAGGCCTTTTTAAGTGGATAAAAGCACACTTTAAGCCAGACAAAGCTCGATTAATGCTACAGCGCACCTCCTATCTATGGAGTACAAATATCCTTGCATCTCGTTTCACATAGGGTATAAAATATGAAGCTACAAATGAGAGTTATCAAAAACTTTGAGCCTAAACGACGTGACATCCACGCTACGGACCAAGTTCTAAATTTCACCATAGGGGCATGCTCTTAATAATAAAGCTCGAAGTTCCAATTCTGACCAGGCACAATAAGAACTCAGCAAGTAAACTAAAAATCAGCCCTCAAGAACAATGTAGTAATGAACCCAAGACCTCCCCGAGGGGCACCCGGTTCATCGCCGATGCCATTAAGATATGGCCGGATAGTGATATAAACACCGGGCTCTGAACCTAAGACCTCCCTGAGGGGCACCCGGTTCATCGCCGACGCCATTAAGATATGGCCGGATAGTGATACAAACACCGGGCTCTGAACCCAAGACCTCCCCGAGGGGCACCTGGTTCATCGCCGACGCCATTAAGATATGGCCGGATAGTGATACAAACACCGGGCTCTGAACCCAAGACCTCCCCGAGGGGCACCCGGTTCATCGCCGACGCCATTAAGATATGGCCGGATAGTGATACAAACACCGAGCTCTGAACCAAAGACCTCCCCGAGGGGCACCCGGTTCATCGCCGACGCCATTAAGATATGGCTGGATAGCGATATAAACACCGGGCTATGAACCCAAGACCTCCCCGAGGGGCACCCGGTTCATTGCCGATGCCATTTACACATGGCTGGATAGCGATATAAACACAGGGTTTTCAAAGACCTCTTCAGAGGCATCCGCTCAGATGCTGGGTCTTCAAAATCCAGCTATTGATTCTGGGTCCTTCAAACCCAGTTACTAACGGACCCAAAGACCTTTTCGGAGGCATCCGACAAGTTCAACAAGTGTCTGAATTATTCAGATCCAACGAACAACGTATCAAAGATCCTTTCAAGGACATCTGGTTATTAGCCGGATCTTCCAAATTCAGTTAATAATAGAACCAAAAACTTCCCTCAAGATTATTTGATAAAAACCACAAGTAACTGGCCCACCCAGTTACTAGAAAAGATATTAAAACCGTGCCTAATTTTCAAAATATTAAAACCAATTATGGTATGGGGACATTACCATCGCATTAACGAAATTTAATGATGCTCCCTTAAACATACTACAATTCAGTCATAATTTCATGAAAACCCGACATTAGGTCACTCCGACTAACAAGACTGGATTTTCCGAAATAACTAAGATGAAATTAAAAGAACCTAATAAAATGGTTATCCACATGAAAGGGTTGTGAGCATCGTCTTAGTCAAGATCAGGAAAATCCAATAAAGTTGGCCTGTCATAACAAATAACTTGTAGTGCAGAATTTGAATTGCAAATATGAATCAAGCGTGAAATGCAAAAAATATAAAAGAACAGCGAAACCTATATAACAAAACTTAAAGCATAAAAAGTGGGGCACAATTTCCTGTCAAACAAAGCAGAGTTATATCATAAAGTCACAGGTCAAAGTGCAGAATATAGTACAACAGAGTGCATGAAGATGACAAGTTCAAAAGTAATAAGCGGGGACCGGTGCTCGCATACACAACCGGCCTGAATACAACACACAAAAGAAAGTAATTAACAACCAAGTTGAGCAACCACTAAGCATGATCATTTCTTCTTGTCACTTGATCTCAAAGCTGGCTTGTTAAGTAAAGGCGAAGGGGTCTCTTCCACGTTACTCTAATTCTCTTAGGAAGGAAAAACCGTAGCCTCCATCTCCTTCTTCTTCCTCTTCTTCTTAGACAGTGAGGACTTGGCAGACTTTTTTCCTTTCTCCTTGGTAGTAACTCGGGGACTCTCATCTGCAAGATCGTCACTAAGACTGTAATCAACAACATCCAAATCTGAGAAGGTACCAATCTTCGTATCCTGCGACCCAGGAACTGAAACAAGCAAGGGTGTGTTACTAGGAGGAGGGGGAGTAATGACAGAAGTAAGCGGGAAAGTTGTCAATGGTGAGTCAGCCCTAATAGCTCATGTTGTCATTGCATGGCCTATGGCAGGAGAAGACGGGGGTGAAATTAAATTCAAAGTATGGAAACATTGAGCATAATAAGCAAGGGACCTAGGTGAATCGAAAAGGTACTCTAAGCACGACAGGGTAAAAATAGTTTCAATTATACCTGTATCTAGAAGATTCTCCGAGGGATCCCTATGCTCAATTCTCCAGTGATCGGGATTGTCCTCATCGGCCTCATCGTTTTCGCCACGCTCATTAGCAATATCTCTGTATTAACATCTCCCTCAATGGTCACATTTTTATCTTTAGGAGCATAAACTGGGTTAGCTAATGTCTATGAGCCAGAAGCTTCAAAGGCCGAGGGATCAACTGGAAGACTGACATCTGGTTGAGTGTGAACTTTCTCGCCAGAAGTACCAGTCCTCTCGCCTATTAGTTGTGCCTTTCCTTCTGCCAAAGCATTTTTGGACTTGTCATCTAAGAGTTTGCTAATGAGATCATCCTCGCTACAAGAATCACCGTTAATCTCAAGCACTCGCTCTCAAACGAGCGCCAAAGTACGTGGAAAACTATCCTCTAGGTAAAGCAAGCTCCTACGGCTCATGACATTGTATACATAAAAGTGGAACATATCATCATCAGCTTCGTCCATAGCTTGTTTGTGAGTCTCTTCTGCAATTATCTTGTCCTTCTGAAGAGATTCAACCTTGGCCATCAGTGTCTGGTTAGAAGCCTTTAGAGATATTACTTCCTTACGAAGACTAGTGGCATCCTCCCGGTATTGTTTGGAGAAATCCTTCTCTACAGCCAATTCGGCATCAACATTGCACTTGGCAGCTATGGCATCTTTTTCTATTTGTTTAGAAGCCTCGAGTTCTTCCCGAAGCTTTTTAATCTCATTGTCCGATGCCTCTAACTCTACGACTCTTTTATTAAGAACTGCGATAGTAGCATCACGATCGTCAAAAACCTTCTCCCATTTGACTTTGTCATTCTCCAACTCGGCAATTTTTGTAAGATGAGAATTGTGGCGCTTTGGGAAGTCATCACCAAGTTTTTCCCATCCACGCAACTTTTGATAAAAGATATCTCTTACGATGTTCCATTTGGTCTCAAGTTGACTCTTAGCAGTGTTGAGCTGGGTGTGAGTTTGACTTATAACCGCATCCACCTCTTTAAGAAAATCATCTGCGTCGGTTATACTTACTCCACGATCAAGATAAAGCCCTTTCAAGCTCCAACCCGGGAGCTTTTCTGTAAGGGAGATGTTCTTCAAGCCAGGAGTATGGCAAGGTTTATTAATGATCGACTTGATCTCAGCTGGAGGACCAGGAGGGCCAGAGGATGAAGGGAGTCGGGGTTTAATGGGCAGCTTCTCCACTCGAGAATGCTTATAAGAACCGTCCCTTTCTCATTTCCTTTCTTGTTCCCTTTCATCGGGAGTGTCTTCCCTTAGCCAACGGCGCCTTCTAGCCTCTTCTTCTTCCTCGCGTATCTTCTTTCTCTGTTCCTCAGTCAAAACGGATTCTGATACGTGAAAAGACTAAGAAGAGGGCTTCGAAGGTGGAGTAGGATAGGGCTGTTCGTGGTGATGGGATGATTGCCGAGGTTCGGATTGTAGTAGGTATTTCAGATCAATAGCTTTGCTCTTCTTACTGAAATCTGACTTGATTCCTGACGATCGTTTCCCGTATATGTCTAAACCTGAAATGAGGCATGCATTAACTTTTGATACTTAAAACTATGCAGTATCTAAGAATGTTAATGCAAGATACCAACATAAGAAAATAATTGAAACACATAAGATGAATTTCTTTGAAAAATACTACTATTAACAGACCGGTCAGATCCTATGAGTTTAAAGGAATTCCTAAAGATTTAGGATGCTTTTCCAACTCAGTTGAGGCTGCATCCCTAAGTCCGGTTTCTATGGTTTGAGAGTTGAGAGGCTGAGTAACCGAACCATCCTGACTAAGATATCTAGCTGAGTTGAGATCACTCAAATTGTCAAATGTACCTGCAGAATCTTCGTTAGTTGCATTTTCAGTAGGAGAAATTCCAGTTGTAGTCTCAGTATTTGGATCAGTTTCTAAAACAACTAGGTCTTCACCATCATGTTCAATCCTGCACTTGAGATCAGAAGGATTCAATTCACTATCACCTCTTTTAGCCTGTTCGGAATCTAATTCTGGCTCAGGAGGCAGGAAAATGTTCTCTTTCTCGATTAACTCAACTGACATTGTGGTGTCCTCGCCTCTATGATGGCTAGAGTCTTCATCCTTATCCAAAGTCTTCGATGAGGGCGACGTTTTTCCACTAGCAGTTCCAGAACATCGTTTCAAGGAAGGGTGAACGGAAGGGTTCTGATCGTCTTGGGTTACACTCCTGTCGTCTGGATTTACTAAATCTGATTTCGTAGGGTTAAGTTTAGGAGTGAAAGGTCCAGCCTTATATAAAAATTTCCTTAAGGGATGGAGTAATTTGTGTTGGTGAAGTGTGCTATCTGTAATTAAAAACTTTCTACTTCTCTTAGCCTCGTCAATAGCTCTTAGTGATTCGTATGTGGTTTTAATGGAAGGGGGAGCTTTGCTGTCTTTAATCAAGGGGGGGGAGTACTGCATTTCAAAAGGAAATGATGTAAGAACATATAACCCAAAGGGAAGTAAAGTCAAGACCTCTGAATAAGATGTGCATACCTCCATCTGTCCATTGCCCTCGGAATGGCACAGGGCATCTGACGAAGAAGAATTGACTTAAAAACCCTGAAACACTGTCCAGTAATTCGAGAACCAGCTTCTGGTTTCTGGCACCTTCAACATGCATAATAGAAGGGGTGTCTTTCCTACTCTTGAAAGAACATAGGTACCGAAGGTCTTGGAAATTAGGCTCTTGCTTTATCGTATCCATGAAAAGGACATAAAGGCCCAGTAGAACTGTATAACCGTTAGGGTGGAGTTAAAAAGGAGCGATGCCTAGATGGTTTAAGATTCACCCTAAAAAAGGATTAAACGGGGGAATAGCACCAGCTGCTAGCATTTTCTTGCTTACAGCAATGTATCCAACAGGGGGGTCATCAGCAAAAACGTTGTCCTGTGGTAATATTGCATCTATAAGAGGAATTCCGCATTGACCACATAACAGCTCTTATTGCTCCTGAGTAAGGGTAGTACTCTGTCTCTCTTGATCCCTAGCTTTAATCGGGAGAAGGTCCGTAGGAAGAGGGGCGAAAACTTGGCTAGAGGTAGCAGCTGTTTCGGTCTCGGAAACCTTGTTTATAGAGGGATCGGTTTGTGTCGTGGAGGTCTCTTTACTTTGAGAAAGGATTTTCTTTTCAGTAGTCATTCTACACAAATATACTTGAATACATTTCAGTTTTCTAACGACAAGATTCAAGGATTGGAGATGAGAAAACACATCAAAGAGTTAAAACAAAGATGACAAACACTAGAGCAAGGCGTGTGTGGACATTGGAGTTAAGTCGTTATGGCATGGGTTTCATGTCGATTCATGACATGAGATTCATGTCGGTTTGCGGCATGAGGTTCACATCGGTGCACGACATAAGACTCATGTCGATTCACGACATGAAGCTCATGTCAATCCACAACTTGAAGCTCGTGTTCATCAACAACTTAGAACTCATGTCGATCTACAACTTGAAGCTCATGACGGTCCCAACATAAAATTCATATTAATCCATGGTTTGAAACCCATACCGGTCCACAGCTTGAGAATCATGTAATTTCTGGGCCAAAACTCATACTACTTTTGCGGGTTTGATTGATCGCATGATTTCAACGGATTGGAATGTCATGGCAACATGAGCATCATGTCGTTCATGCGACTAGGGATCTTAGGGATAATTCGAAATCACACAAGAACAACACAAGTTCTACGGTTCATACATTTTAACAAGCATAGTGAGGATCAAGTTTTTAAATAAAAAAAAAAACAACAACAACATAACATTTCACATCCATCGTACACAACCAATCCATCACAAATAAGACCCAATCTTAATTCACAACATTTCAAGATTACAGAACCATTGAAACAGTTCATACAATTGCAACTGAGTCAGAACCGAAAATAAATTCCCAAATTTTATACAGACCTAAGCATTCAAAGGATCAAAAAACAAGATCAGAACCTGAAATATAGGCGGAATCTCTTTTGGGTGACCGGTAATGGAGAAAGGCTTCGATCTTGGTGACGCAAATTATCGAGATGATTCAGATCACTTCTGAGCAAAGAGTTGATTGGGTTGGAATTTGGATTTGGCCGAAGTTGAAATCGACGGGGTTGAGGGATGCTCGGTTGATGCACTTAAAGGACGAGACAGTCCGCCATTAACAAGAAGAAGCTTTAGATATGATTGGGAATGAAAGGGCGAATGACTTGGAAATTATATACAGATGTGAGAAAAAATGGGCCGATCTAGATCGACTTAAGGTCCAGAATGACATAAGTTCCAAAGTGAAATGAAAGAGGGATAAAACGACTTGCGGCATGGTTATCTAAATATACTGATTGATAGGTTAATATAAATCTGTGACTAGAGAGATTGGTAATATTATAGTTCGAAGCCCATGTCATTTTTCAATAACATGAACTTCGAGGGGCAAATGTTAACCCATAAAAAATGCATGTTCAATATGTGGGAAAAACCATGACGTTATTCGATATGCCATGGTGCCTGATGCGTAAATACCAGATCGTTCTAAAGCCATGCCATAGAGATAGGAAGACCATGTCGCCTTCAACTGTGGCATATCAGTCAGGCCGTCATACTGCTAAGGCATGTGCCTCCGTGACGCAACCAAGACTCTTCTAAATCGTATCGCAACTCGTCAAGTCGTTCCCAAGGTCAAGGCGAAATATCGTAAGATAGGGATAAACTTCATGGCGGTCAGCGACATGAAGCTATATCACTGTTATCCATGTCGTTCGGCGGCATGATCTACGAGTAACTCGTATCGACCTAAGACCATGTTAAGTGAGCCAAGTCGGATTCAGGAAAGATACCATGTCTCCTCGAGGAAACCAGGTTGGCCCCAAGTCGTGCTGCATTTCATTCATGGTGACAGAGTAAAGTAAAAGCATTTGGCAATCACGCCATCCATCCATCGTGTCGTTCAGCGACATAAGCAACAAGTGGATGGCATAAGGAGCAAGCTTCTACTCAAGATCTCAACACAAACCATGTCGTGACCTACCTATGCCGCGAGATATGAAAGCCAAGCCGTTAGAGTCATGTCGCAAAGGAGGAGGGTCATCCATACTACATCGGGTCGCTTGCAATCATATCGCTCCCTTCCATGTCGTGAACCACTCATAACATCGAGGCTAAGTTGTCATGCAACATGGCACCATGGCGTGTTATAAGCCTAAGGCACAAAGAACCATAAAGTTACACGATATAAGTCATGCCGTTCAGCCTTCATATCGTTTAACGACATAAAGGACTAGTTGCCATTCAAAGTCCGAAGCTAAACAATGACACGTCTTATTCATGTCGCCTCCAACTAATGTCGAATCACACCAATGATACGAGCCATGATAGGGAAAGTCATATCGTGTCGAGAGTTTAAGACGCCAGGGGCTTAACCCGCCATATGACATACGTCATGTCGCTGACGACACGAGTAAGAGTCCAGGTCGTGTCGGGGGGGGGGGGGGCAACATGAATCAAGTGATTTTCTGCATAATTACAAAACTGCCACCTGGTCTAGAAAACTCCTATAAATACCCCCCTCATTTCTTCATTTGGGGGGATCGAATCTTGAGACCATGAAGTGCTGCCAGAAATATTCCACAACATTTCTATCACTTATCCAACACAAATCCAACATGATAAGGGGAAGATTAATCTATGGATCATGATCCCCATCAAGCACATCCAAATGATTCAAGAGTTGAAGATTGATTGAGCAAGCCTACATGGAAGAAGGATTCTTTTCAATTCTACCACATCTACATCAAATCTCCGCTGAATAATTTTATTCTCAATCATCTTAAGTAGATTAAGTGTGATTCATGAGTAAGGGAGTGATAAAGTTGATGTAAGAGAGAAGTTAATCTTGTAATTTGCATATTGGCAATGAAAATTCTTATGAAAGTGGATGTAAACCCTTATTGGGTTGAACCACTATAAAACTTGGTGTCTTTTTCTTATATTTCAATTGTTGTAAGGATCCACTTTTCATTTTTGTGAGACATTTATTCACATTTTTGGTGTTTTGCTCAATTTTGGGGTAAACATATATACATATATATATATATACATACATATATAACTATATTTCGATTTCATTTCAGTATCATTTCAATTTATTTCAACGCACATATCATTTTTACAATGCATACATAACTTATACATCGAACATACAACTTATACAATGCTTATACACGTGGTGTACAACGATTATATAACTCATACTTCGACTATATAATTTATACATCGTTGATTCCATATCGTTTATAATTCAGAAATCTCACCATGTGTTCCACTCCACCAAAAATTGTAGAGGGCTCAGAAAATATCCGGTCTCTTCTAGAATGTAGAAGACGTCCACACGAGTCCACTGTCTCTTGTTTCACTGAATATCGTCAAAAACGAAAAAGATATGATTTTTACAGTGAAATCATAAATCGTAGCGCTTTAAAGTGCTATAGAACAGTTTAATATTATAAAGCCGTCCCCTTTCAAAATTCTTCAAAACTAGGTTTTGGGTTTTCGCCAAATCCGTGAAGCTTGAGGCCGAACCACCTACACCACGTCGAAGAGCTTGGAGTGGCGTGTCATCGCCTGGGAGAGGGTCGAACTCGGCAGTCGGAGCTGCTCACGGCAGCGGTTGAAAGTCGGGGTCTTTGGCGAGGTGAATTTCCCAATTCAGGCGACGAAAAAATACCACTCTTGTATGGATTTGTAGATCGTAAAAATCTCTTCAAAATCATCTTTTGAATCACTAAATTTCACTGAGAGAATCGAAAGTTAGGAGGGAGGAAAGATTTGAAGCCTTTCCGTCGATCGCTGGAGCTCCTCGGGGAGAGAGAAAGATGATGGAACAATGATATTTTTTCTTTATATTTATATTTTTTTAAAAATCCAAAAATACCCCTTATCTCACACGAACTCCAATACAAACCCAACGATTGTCGTCCCTAGCTAAATACCCCCATTCCGAACACAATGGGATATGTTTCGTAGGCCCATTCTAATGTTTCAGTCAGCTTTTCTTCAAATTAAAATATAAAACATTCAATATTTGATTTGAACGTACATTTCAATTTGCTGGGGCTACATATTGATTCTAAAAATTCCCGAAAATTCAATCTAGCAATGTTTTGACGATACGGTCCCAACAAAATTAGTTTCGTTGAATTATGAGACTGTTTGAAAAATGGCCCTTTTCTGGTCGATCCAATTTAACAGAAACCGACCAAACACATTTTCCTTTGCCACGCTCACATACTAACTTAAAAAATTATGAAATTTGAAACCTAGCAATAATTTGACATCTCGGATCCAACAAAAGTGGTTTCGTCGAATTCTGATGTCGTTTGCAAAATGGCTATTTTCACGGGCTATATAAACTCTATAGCGACCTTTCTGAAAATTCATTTGGCCATAAATTTTGATTCCCGCTATGAAACTTCGATTTTTCAGATTCGTTAGAAAGATATTCATTAACAGATTTAAATATTTTTGGTTTCACTAAAATCCGTTTTATTTTGCACCCGGTACATCCAGTCAAAGTTTGAATTCGAATTTCGAAACTGCTGCGCCATTTCAGGCCTTGTTTATAATTTAAAATAATTATATTTATTTTCAAACATCGATTCAAACATACTTTTCGTCGTTATTATTTAAAATAATTTATTTTAAATAATTAAAATCCACTAAAATGGCCAAATTAAGAATTTTAAATTGGCTCAGATTTTCCTGGTTGTTACAATCTCCCCCACTTAAAACTTTTCGTCCTCGAAAAGGAACGAAGTCGAAAGTTGTTTAATTAACCAACTCAACTTTCATTTTGGCTTCCATTCTTTAAATTTTCAGTTTCTAAGAATTTTCTAATTCTTCAAAAATTTGGCTAACACCGTAAATTTTCGAAATTTTTTGCCATAACCTCCTTTGTACGGGGAGGGGTTTGCAAATTTATTGGGTCGTATTAGGTACCCAATAAATCCTAATAAGCATGCATATATTTATAGTGATATATTCCGGTGTCCACAGGGTGGTGTGTATAGATTATAACTCCAGAGAATAAATCTTCGTCACCCTATAAATGGTTTTTTGTGCCTTAATGACCAGAGAGATATGTTTATTATCATCTCCAGACCCGTGTGGGGTTTTTATTAATCTTGCAGTTTACCATTACATTTTATATGGTCCATATCAGCCATCAGTTCAACCTGTAATATATAGTCATCGCCATACAAGCCTCTCGCTCCTGTGGTAAATCTTCAACCTCGTCACACAAACCCCAAATGCTTATGTGGTATATGATGCAGTATGCCTATCTTCAAGAAGTATGCCATGTAGTGTAGTTCAAAGTTAATCGTTACTATCCGATGGCGACATTTATTATTACACAAAGAACAACCAGCACTCTGCATCCAGTGGCATTCACAGGAGTTGATATAATAATAAAATTGCGCATCCAACTCATTAAGGTTTACCTATTTGTCGGGCACGCAAATAAATTCTTTACTCAACAGCTAATCCATTTACCTGTTCAAACATATATATAATGCACATGTATATATTTCTTTCTATTTTTAAATCAGTTCAATGTGTGATTTAATCGAATAAATTTACCATCATTCCCTTATTGATTAAATTAACTATCATTCTAATAATTTGGTTAATCAAACTCACAATCATACAACACAAACAACAATCAAATTGTTTATTAACTTTTCAAATATACATCTTTTATATATTCAAAAATTATATTTCTAAAACCAGACTATATATATAATCACAAATACGTTATTTATAAACATATAACTCTCAACTCGTTCTGGGGCATTTCTGACCCCATCTCTAATGAGTTATTCTGATTCTGCTATACTCATACTAGGACATTACTGATCCTATCTATAATGATATATTCGTCCTAGAACACTACTGGTTCTATTTCTGACGAGTTCGTTAATATGTTATATTCCAGAACTAAGCTTAACCAAAGCTTTGACACCACGATGTGATGACAACGCGAAATCCGGTAGGCTTTCAACCATCCCTTCATCCTCCATTGCAGCAGGTAAAACCCACCGTGGCTCACAATGGTCCCTCAGTACCACTTGTTTTACGGCCAGCCTCTCGACTGTCAGCACACAGCAACCAACCCTCTCCAGGGACATGTAGGGGTAAGAGTCTCCCGTTCTCCACCAAACAGCGAAGCGAGAACCCCTATCATGCATACCTAGCCCACACAGGACCAGCAATAAGGAATGGTATAAGAAATCTACTTAACTGGTTAATCAATAATAACAAGGAAAATCATAGGATCACGCCACTTTCGCGGAATGGGTTTGCTCCAGTGATTGCCAGTGCTTTAAAACAAGTAAACCTTTTAAACATCGCAATGCTTTTTATAAAAATGAAGCCATTATAAGACTCGGTTCCCATCACACAATGCAACGCAAACCGGAGATAGAGTTTTACCTTATAATGGCCAAAATATGCTTGATACGAATAAAAAAAAGTATTTGATATTATTATTACTAGTGTTTATATGTTTCAAAACCAACTTCAAATCATAAGTATTAATCATAGACGGCATTAATGTCCCATACCACTATGTCGCCACATATAGGTATACAATCAAAACCGCAAAGTCACGTATTTGGAAATTGGATTTCTGTCATGAACCAAGGCCAGGGACCGTTCTCACCGCTTCGAGACGCTCTAGCCCGCACCTCAGGAACAACCACAACTGCACCTTGGATCGTCAGGGCCGGTCCACCGATGTGGATTATTATGCCTGAACACTGCGTTTCCACGCCCTTTGGGGCGTAAATGAGTCCTATGACTCCATCGGCTCCATATAGTCACCGATATATCTGAGGCGCCTCGCAACAGCAACAACCACACAGGTGAAAATAATATAAATGTCAGGGCTAGTAGGTCACTGACACCACCCTAGCAAGAAGGAAACGCATGCCCTCCCTGAGGTCCTCTCCCGTTTCTGGTTCATACCGGGGTGTGAGGCTCGTGAATTCACGTTATACACAAAGCTATGCCACACAGGCCGTGCTTTGATCATCCACCACAAGACTTTTCTTTTCAACAGAAGCCTTGATCATCTGCCACTTAGGCATGCCACACAGGCAATTCACTCCATGCGACTGATTTCTATCGATATATAACCTCTGAGCTCGTACCTCTCAGAGAAGGCCGTTAAGCAAGAGAATAAATTCTCCGCCGCTAAACAGATATATATTTAATTGAGATCAATCAGCACAGAAAAAAATCCAATATCAGACACACAGTCCATTTATAAGTTCGTTTTGGGTCTGAACGAAACCGGAGGCACCATATACCTCGCATATCCATCGATCTCTAAGCACGTCCGGACGATCACTACTTATTATCTATATTTCGGGATGCCTCCCAATCAAGACATCAGTTAACATCCAACCGAGGTGAAGATCTCCGATCTTCAACCACCGTCTTCATCATTGTAACAACCCGTATTTTTCGATAACGTGTTAAGACGAGAATCAAGGAAGAATTTAATTTCAAATTCTGAATTAAGTAAAACGGACTATGCCATTGCGTTCGTCTCGGAAAAATACGCGAAATAGAGTCCGAGTTTTCGAAGATCGGAGTCCGTATGACCAAGATATGGCCTCGCGAAGTTTCACGAAAAATTCCCAAATTAAAGTATACTTAATTAAGTGAAATGGGTTGCGCAGAGAAATATATATATATTGATATATATATATAATTGAAAATTAAATAAATAAATATGCAAAAATGTTCAAAACAGCGAATTGGGAGAGGGGAATAACCGAACCGGCCGATTTTTGAGGTCGACCCGAGCCCGTTGGGTCGACTAGGGGTTAATCCAGGGTGTTTGGCTGTCAACCCGTGGGCCGATTCGCTCAAATGCAGATTTTTCATTTGGATGGTTCTCATGGTTTATCTTTAATCTAAAGGCCCTAGATGGTTCCTACACTTGACTTCTTCCCCAAGACATGCTTTGATGGCTTGGATTGAATCTAGGTTTAATCCTATGGCCTAAAACACTTGCCTAATCTATAAATAAGACCCTAACCTATCCTAAATCCTCATTATTCATTCATGCAACTAAACTATGGCAAAATTGCTCCTCTCATGGCCTCCACTCAAAATCCTAGCCTCCACTTCATTTCTATGAGAGGTTTCATGATCATGAGAGTGTTAGAGAGTTTCTATGTTAGTATGAGAGCCTCTCAAGTTGGTTTCAAGGCTAAAGCTTGGACCTTTGTTCATCAAGATGGGTTTTTTATTGATTTGGAGCCTTCATCTTTAGGTTTTTGGGTGATGGCATGCATAGGCTTTGTCTTAAGCTTTAGTTTAATCGATTTAGGCCTTCATAGCAATGTAAGCCCTTCCCTACTCTTAGATATTAACTATGAAGTTAAATGTTCATGTTGAAAGTTTGGGTTTGATTAATTAGAATGATGCATGCTATCATGTTATGCAAGTTTATGAAGTCATTATCTTGATCTTATGAGTTAAAAGCCACAACCTTTATGTTGAAATGTTGCATTATGCAACATGAGAATCTTCATAATCATTATGTCAACTTGCATATGAAGTCATAATCCTTATATGATGATATATGCGAGTTTCTAGCCATCATTCCATGTCTTTTGTCACCATGATTTGCTTATGTACCAAGTTTGGGTTGATGCATGTTTTTGAGGCTTAAGAATGTAACATGCAAGCTAATGAACACATTTGTGCCTCATTTGCCACCATGATTAACTTGTGGCTTAATACCCATTTTTGTCATTCCTTTGCCAAGTCTCTTCTTTTAATCCATCACGTTGTTGCGAACGTATATGCTAGTTTAAAAAGCGTTGGGGTCACATTATGGGGAAACATAATGACATGAATATGACTTGGGTAAATGGGTATAAACATGACAACATGTAACGTTAAATATGACATGTGTTTATACTTGAAAACATGACTTGAAGTATAACATGGAAGTTGACATGTAAGTATGCATAAAAACATAAGCTTGGAAATTTACCTATTAAGTTAGGTCTACCCATTGGGAATTTACCTATTAAGTTAGGTCTACCCAATTGCTTGAAAACTTGACTATGAACATGACACTTAGATAATATAAGTGTGGCCAACTCGAGGTTGGGTTGAGTTTGCAACGTAAAACTACCCGGAACCGACCGACCTAACTAGTAGTTGCAAACAATAGGACCCAATGTGAGAAGTTGGTCATGTTGTGCTTGAACCCGAGGTTAGACCAAGTTGTGGTGTAAAGCTACCCGGAACCGACCGGCTTAACTAGTAACCACAACAAAGTCTAATGTGAGAGGTTGGGGTGCATTAAGTAATTAATGCCACATGATAGGGTTAAGTTAATTTGATTAATGACTCTTAACCAAATATGACATGGGTAAATGAGTTAAGTAAATTAGTTAGGCTAATGATACTTAACAAAACATGACAAGGTTGGGTAGGTTAAGTGATTTGATTTGCCTAATGACGCTTAACCATTTTTATACGACTAGTGGACGGGGATTAAGTTAACCAACACTTAATCAATCCAACATGATAATTTGACAAGGTTAAGTAAGTTTTCTTAATGACACTTAACCATACAAGATGATTAGGGGATGGGGTTAAATAATTTACACTTAACTAATCCGACACGGTAATTAGATGGGGTTAAGTAATCCACACTTAACTAATCTAAACACGGCAATTTGATGGGGTTAAGTTAAACACTTAACCAATTTAAACTCGGTAATTCAATGAGGTTAAGTAACCAATACTTAACCAACTTAACGTGACAATTTAATGGGGTTAAGCAACTTATACTTAACCAATTATACATGATGATTTGATGGGGTTAAGTAACTTACACTTAACCAATCTAATACGCAAACCTGATAAGGTTAAGTCACAAGACCTTTTTAGAATATACGTAACCATTATAGTACGATTAGAGGATGGGGTTAAGCCAACCTATACTTAACCAATCCGACTCGATAATTTGATGGGATTAAGATAATCTATGCTTAATCAATCTAGCAAGATAATCCGATAGGATTAAGGTAAGCTAGTACTTGACCAATTTGACTTGAGAAGGTTAAGTCATGAGCCTCTGGGTACACTTAACCAACTTGTGGGACTAAGTCTTGAATTTAAATACTTAGCCAATCTTTGACGTGATTCGTGGGCGGGTTAAGTCATGGACTTGAATGATAACACTTAACCCAATAGACAAACCCTAGCTAGAAGAACTAGGTAGAAAACCGTGGTTAATCAAGGATAACGGGAAAGGAAGCTAAGTGGTAAACCTTAGTTAAGGGTAACTAAGTAATAATTCTTAGCTAAGGACATAGGACTAATTCTCAAAACGAAGAGTAACCTGATACGGTAGGTCATCGCTTAGTATACGAGGGGGAGCAAGTTATCTGACTTGGATAAAAGCTCCAGCGCACTGGGTGCCGAAGTGGAAGCTTCGGGGGACGTGAGGATATTCTTGGGATCCCTCTATGGGCTGCCAGGTAATTATACTAGGCCCATGAGAGGTTAAGGTCTGCGTTAGAAGGACCAAGAGTATGCCTTGGTTGCTATGCGAGCAACCTAAAGACTGGGATGGATTAGCGTGGAGTCGAAGATTCTTGTTTTTGCCCTGGATAGCACATCGCCGACTACCTACCATCTTTAGTCAATCGTGTACGTACGGAAAGGCAGAGAACCCCCAACAGACCATGTGCTTGCTATCGAGTCATGGGTGAGGTTGGCCCGTAGGGAAGTGGGCTATAGTGGGGTCGTGGAGTGGTTCTTATACATGATTTTTCTTGGATTGCCTTTTAGTAGTTGAGGGAGGGGTCACGTGGGACCATAGCCACGGGTACAAAAACAGACCTTGATATCTGCATCGGCAGACGATTTAAAGCTCCCGACCGAATTCCGTATTTCTTGATTTGCCCTGGCACGGAACTCGGATGGCACATTGGGGAACATGTGCATCTAGACATGGAAAACGATTCACGATACATACGTGGGATCAAGGGCGCGGTTGACGGGTGGCGTAATCCCTAGTGGTCCTAGGTAGCCAAAACCCAAACCCAGACACGGAAACGTTCATTAGGTAGCATAATCCCTAGCGGTCCTAGGTGGCATAAATCCTAAGTGGACGCGCGATAGTTCATGGTAAGGAAACACAACTAGATCAAGGGTTGCAGTCCAAAACAACTTCAAGGATAAACCGTTTACATGGGAAAGCCCGTACAGCCTACGGCAAAGAACTGAACTTATACATGGAAAGAAACATATGAGTTGAGTAACCTATATATGCGGCATATTAGGTTGACATGGACCATTACACGACTTTTGAGTAAGGGTCATTCACGGATAACACGTGATACAATTGGGATACTAGTACGGTAGGTGCAGAGCGGGAATACATGATAGATATCACGGGCGTTATACGTGACAGATATCTTGGGGATATTATACTTGATAGAAACCTGACGATGTGATACCTTATTTTATCTTGACATCGTAATTTATCATGACACCTTAGTTTATCTGAGTTCAGTAGTTCATCCTGTTATTTTGATTTAGCTTATCTATCTTGTTATCATGCTTATGTTCATCTCAGTTTCTCATGTCAGTTAACTTTACTAGTTTTTATGCTAATAGTAGATAGGGCTTACTCAGTCTTTTTGACTGACCCGTTTTGTTTCGCCTCTTTTCTTCCGTTTCCCCCCCCAAGGTTACAGGGAGGAAATACTGTTGTTTTGTTCGGACTTCTTCTGCTTGAAGGTCATCATGGATGGCTTGGGCTTTTCTTGGCTAATGGCTACTTTACTGTTTTTACTTGGGGAATAATTTATGAAAATGTCTTTATGCTTCTTTACTATTGCAAGACAGGTTTTGATGTACTCTGATGTAAAAGGCTTTAGACCTTATTTATTCATGTTATGAAAGTTTGATTTTACTTCCGCTATTTTATATGTTCTGTCTTGTGATATTTCTGTGCATTTTTACCAATAATGCCCCTCTAAAGCTAGTGCATTCCTTTGCGAGTGACCCTAGCAGAGGCGGGGTGTTACATTTGGTATCAGAGCAGAAGGTTACCAGACTGGGCAATTTTAAAGACCTTCTGAAAACTATTTGAAAACCGTTTACAAAGAAGCATTTTCTAAGAAAATTTTCTTTTAAAAGAAAAAGGCTATTCCCCAAAGGCCATTAGCACTATCCTTGTTTCCTTAATTGAATCTCTTCTCCTTTCTTTCCTCCATCTGTAGTCACAGTGGTTTTAACTGCGACTAGTCTTTTCTATCTACGAAAGTGCTTTCCATGCGATGGAGGTGGTTCTCGAGAGACCAGTGGCCGCGTTATAAGAAAGGATAGTGAGAAAGAGGATAAAGGATACGAGCTTAAGGATGAGCAACTTGTTGGTATGGCTCAACCCAGAACGAGAGAGAAAGATGAACAATGAAACCCATGACGAGAGAGTACCTTTGGTATGACAGATAGTTAAGTATTATGGGACAAGGACAAGATCATCGTGAAGACAATTGTATACCCTCACTAGAGTACCTGAGTAGGGGGATAACATCCTTGTTGAAGATCTAGTTATTCTTTTCTATCATCCCGCCAAGACTTTGTTTTGATCCCCGCATCATTTAAGTCTGCTTCGATAGTTGAGTCTCTGCACCTTAAGTACTAGCGTAATAGAGAATCCCATTTTTGTCTCAAAGTCCTATTGGAGAATCAGTCCATTTATACATGACTTGTTTGGATTTGGGAATGTCTATGCCAAGTGTTGAGTTTGGAAATAATGCTTATGTTTATAAGCTATGGATGGATTCTAGGGATGAAGTGGTTATCCAGTAGGGGGTGCCACTCTCGGTTTTGATAGGAGGGTAGCTAGACCTTTTGACTAGCCTTGGTAATGCCCTCGAAGTATCGGGTAACCTTTTTGAGGTTCTGTCATGACTAGTTACTTAGAATCCCTTGATGCCTTTATTGGAAATTTGAAGCCCGATCGAGTGGTGTTCGCCAATAAGACGGATGGTTTACTTCATTTATGCATGGGTTATAGAGATCACCCTAGTAAGTGCGCATGATAACCTGATTGACATCTGTTTACTTTCAAGAGAAAGTTCTTCTACATGGAATGCCTTATAGTATATAAACGAGATCCAAGATTCACTAGTGAATTTTGGAAAGCTTGCATGAGATCATGAGTACGCAGTCATGTTTGCGTCAAGTATTCTAGGAAAAGGATAAGTGCAAGTGGAACGAGAGGAGACGAAGAAATGAGTTCCAGCTCATGTTATGGAAACAGGAAATAAGAAGCTACGAAATCACGAAGTTAAAAGACGGTCAAGGCACAATGGAATTAAGCTCGAGGAAATACGACTTTGATGGTCAAAGACTAAATACGCGCATGATATCTCTTTTAGGGAGTATATCCTTGATCCCTGTTTTCTGTAGAGCTTACTTGTAGGCTATCTTTTGTGGACATCTTCTTGGTCCTATTTTCTGTTACAAACCCCGTAAGGAGTTTGTCTTGTTTATCTTCTCGACCCTGTTTCAGGGAATCCTAGGTAGAACCCTATGGATGTAAACATGTATTTGAAACATGTTATGATTGATATGGTTGCAAGTGGTTGCTCGTGGATGCGCGAATACACATTAGATACTAGCTCGACTCGGTCACATTTCATATTGCATATGCACGAGTATTTATACTTGTTTATGGATGAAAATCGAATGTATTATCATGTGGCTGTTGCATATGAATGAATGATTGCGCACGCATATAGTATCTATATGACTAGGATTATTTGCATACATGTTGGATTCATGGCACTATACATATTTTGCATTAGAAAGATTAATCAGGCCTGATCATTAGCATTAGCTAAGGAACATGTACACACACGTTTTGCATATATTCATACAGCATTAGAAATCATCTAAGGACAATGGTTGCTTGTGGATGATGTTTTGAGTAGATGGATGATGGATGGTAGGATATGTTCTTCCTAACTTGGAGATTTCGGGGACGAAATCCTAAAAGGTGGGGAGAATGTAACAACCCGTATTTTTCGATAACGTGTTAAGACGAGAATCAAGGCAGAATTTAATTTTAAATTCTGAATTAAGTAAAACGGGTTATGCCATTGCGTTCGTCTCGGAAAAATACGCGAAATAGAGTCCGAGTTTTCGAAGATCGAAGTCCGTATGACCAAGATATGGCCTCGCGAAGTTTCACGAAAAATTCCCAAATTAAAGTATACTTAATTAAGTGAAATGGGTTGCGCAGAGAAATATATATATATATATTGATATATATATATAATTGAAAATTAAATAAATAAATATGCAAAAATGTTCAAAACAGCGAATTGGGAGAGGGGAATAACCGAACCGGCCGATTTTTGAGGTCGACCCGAGCCCGTTGGGTCGACTAGGGGTTAATCCAGGGTGTTTGGCTGTCAACCCGTGGGCCGATTCGCTCAAATGCAGATTTTGCATTTGGATGGTTCTCATGGTTCATCTTTAATCTAAAGGCCCTAGATGGTTCCTACACTTGACTTCTTCCCCAAGACATGCTTTGATGGCTTGGATTGAATCTAGGTTTAATCCTATGGCCTAAAACACTTGCCTAATCTATAAATAAGACCTAACCTATCCTAAATCCTCATTATTCATTCATGCAACTAAACTATGGCAAAATTGCTCCTCTCATGGCCTCCACTCAAAATCCTAGCCTCCACTTCATTTCTATGAGAAGTTTCATGATCATGAGAGTGTTAGAGAGTTTCTATGTTAGTATGAGAGCCTCTCAAGTTGGTTTCAAGGCTAAAGCTTGGACCTTTGTTCATCAAGATGGGTTTTTTATTGATTTGGAGCCTTCATCTTTAGGTTTTTGGGTGATGGCATGCATAGGCTTTGTCTTAAGCTTTAGTTTAATCGATTTAGGCCTTCATAGCAATGTAAGCCCTTCCCTACTCTTAGATATTAACTATGAAGTTAAATGTTCATGTTGAAAGTTTGGGTTTGATTAATTAGAATGATGCATGCTATCATGTTATGCAAGTTTATGAAGTCATTATCTTGATCTTATGAGTTAAAAGCCACAACCTTTATGTTGAAATGTTGCATTATGCAACATGAGAATCTTCATAATCATTATGTCAACTTGCATATGAAGTCATAATCCTTATATGATGATATATGCGAGTTTCTAGCCATCATTCCATGTCTTTTGTCACCATGATTTGCTTATGTACCAAGTTTGGGTTGATGCATGTTTTTGAGGCTTAAGAATGTAACATGCAAGCTAATGAACACATTTGTGCCTCATTTGCCACCATGATTAACTTGTGGCTTAATACCCATTTTTGTCATTCCTTTGCCAAGTCTCTTCTTTTAATCCATCACGTTGTTGCGAACGTATATGCTAGTTTAAAAAGCGTTGGGGTCACATTATGGGGAAACATAATGACATGAATATGACTTGGGTAAATGGGTATAAACATGACAACATGTAACGTTAAATATGACATGTGTTTATACTTGAAAACATGACTTGAAGTATAACATGGAAGTTGACATGTAAGTATGCATAAAAACATAAGCTTGGAAATTTACCTATTAAGTTAGGTCTACCCATTGGGAATTTACCTATTAAGTTAGGTCTACCCAATTGCTTGAAAACTTGACTATGAACATGACACTTAGATAATATAAGTGTGGCCAACTCGAGGTTGGGTTGAGTTTGCAACGTAAAACTACCCGGAACCGACCGGCCTAACTAGTAGTTGCAAACAATAGGACCCAATGTGAGAAGTTGGTCATGTTGTGCTTGAACTCGAGGTTAGACCAAGTTGTGGTGTAAAGCTACCCGGAACCGACCGGCTTAACTAGTAACCACAACAAAGTCTAATGTGAGAGGTTGGGGTGCATTAAGTAATTAATGCCACATGATAGGGTTAAGTTAATTTGATTAATGACTCTTAACCAAATATGACATGGGTAAATGAGTTAAGTAAATTGGTTAGGCTAATGATACTTAACAAAACATGACAAGGTTGGGTAGGTTAAGTGATTTGATTTGCCTAATGACGCTTAACCATTTTTATACGACTAGTGGACGGGGATTAAGTTAACCAACACTTAATCAATCCAACATGATAATTTGACAAGGTTAAGTAAGTTTTCTTAATGACACTTAACCATACTAGATGATTAGGGGATGGGGTTAAATAATTTACACTTAACTAATC
This sequence comes from Allium sativum, assembly GCA_030737875.1. Classification (NCBI taxonomy): domain Eukaryota; kingdom Viridiplantae; phylum Streptophyta; class Magnoliopsida; order Asparagales; family Amaryllidaceae; genus Allium; species Allium sativum. Next base: position 58,660,574 of record CM060917.1, read on the forward strand.
TGACACGGTAATTAGATGGGGTTAAGTAATCCACACTTAACTAATCTAAACACGGCAATTCGATGGGGTTAAGTTAAACACTTAACCAATTTAAACTCGGTAATTCAATGTGGTTAAGTAACCAATACTTAACCAACTTAACGTGACAATTTAATGGGGTTAAGCAACTTATACTTAACCAATTATACATGATGATTTGATGGGGTTAAGTAACTTACACTTAACCAATCTAATACGCGGACCTGATAAGGTTAAGTCACAAGACCTTTTTAGAATATACGTAACCATTATAGTACGATTAGAGGATGGGGTTAAGCCAACCTATACTTAACCAATCCGACTCGATAATTTGATGGGATTAAGATAATCTATTCTTAATCAATCTAGCAAGATAATCCGATAGGATTAACGTAAGCTAGTACTTGACCAATTTGACTTGAGAAGGTTAAGTCATGAGCCTCTGGGTACACTTAACCAACTTGTTGGACTAAGTCTTGAATTTAAATACTTAGCCAATCTTTGACGTGATTCGTGGGCGGGTTAAGTCATGGACTTGAATGATAACACTTAACCCAATAGACAAACCCTAGCTAGAAGAACTAGGTAGAAAACCGTGGTTAATCAAGGATAACGGGAAAGGAAGCTAAGTGGTAAACCTTAGTTAAGGGTAACTAAGTAATAATTCTTAGCTAAGGACATAGGACTAATTCTCAAAACGATGAGTAACCTGATACGGTAGGTCATCGCTTAGTATACGAGGGGGAGCAAGTTATCTGACTTGGATAAAAGCTCCAGCGCACTGGGTGCCGAAGTGGAAGCTTCGGGGGACGTGAGGATATTCTTGGGATCCCTCTATGGGCTGCCAGGTAATTATACTAGGCCCATGAGAGGTTAAGGTCTGCGTTAGAAGGACCAAGAGTATGCCTTGGTTGCTATGCGAGCAACCTAAAGACTGGGATGGATTAGCGTGGAGTCGACGATTCTTGTTTTTGCCCTGGATAGCACATCGCCGACTACCTACCATCTTTAGTCAATCGTGTATGTACGGAAAGGCAGAGAACCCCCAACAGACCATGTGCTTGCTATCGAGTCATGGGTGAGGTTGGCCCGTAGGCAAGTGGGCTATAGTGGGGTCGTGGAGTGGTTCTTATACATGATTTTTCTTGGATTGCCTTTCAGTAGTTGAGGGAGGGGTCACGTGGGACCATAGCCACGGGTACAAAAACAGACCTTGATATCTGCATCGGCAGACGATTTAAAGCTCCCGACCGAATTCCGTATTTCTTGATTTGCCCTGGCACGGAACTCGGATGTCACATTGGGGAACATGTGCATCTAGACATGGAAAACGATTCACGATACATACGTGGGATCAAGGGCGCGGTTGACGGGTGGCGTAATCCCTAGTGGTCCTAGGTAGCCAAAACCCAAACCCAGACACGGAAACGTTCATTAGGTAGCATAATCCCTAGCGGTCCTAGGTGGCATAAATCCTAAGTAGACGCGTGATAGTTCATGGTAAGGAAACACAACTAGATCAAGGGTTGCAGTCCAAAACAACTTCAAGGATAAACCGTTTACATGGGAAAGCCCGTACAGCCTACGGCAAAGAACTGAACTTATACATGGAAAGAAACATATGAGTTGAGTAACCTATATATGCGGCATATTAGGTTGACATGGACCATTACACGACTTTTGAGTAAGGGTCATTCACGGATAACACGTGATACAATTGGGATACTAGTACGGTAGGTGCAGAGCGGGAATACAGGATAGATATCACAGGCGTTATACGTGACAGATATCTTGGGGATATTATACTTGATAGAAACCTGACGATGTGATACCTTATTTTATCTTGACATCGTAATTTATCATGACACCTTAGTTTATCTGAGTTCAGTAGTTCATCCTGTTATTTTGATTTAGCTTATCTATCTTGTTATCATGCTTATGTTCATCTCAGTTTCTCATGTCAGTTAACTTTACTAGTTTTTATGCTAATAGTAGATAGGGCTTACTCAGTCTTTTTGACTGACCCGTTTTGTTTCGCCTCTTTTCTTCCGTTTCCCTCCCCCAGGTTACAGGGAGGAAATACTGTTGTTTTGTTCGGACTTCTTCTGCTTGAAGGTCATCATGGATGGCTTGGGCTTTTCTTGGCTAATGGCTACTTTACTGTTTTTACTTGGGGAATAATTTATGAAAATGTCTTTATGCTTCTTTACTATTGCAAGACAGGTTTTGATGTACTCTGATGTAAAAGGCTTTAGACCTTATTTATTCATGTTATGAAAGTTTGATTTTACTTCCGCTATTTTATATGTTCTGTCTTGTGATATTTCTGTGCATTTTTACCAATAATGCCCCTCTAAAGCTAGTGCATTCCTTTGCGAGTGACCCTAGCGGAGGCGGGGTGTTACATTCATTGACTTCTTATCGCCGATCAATTATTTGAAATGAGATTTAACTCGGTCTTTTCAAATAATTCACGTATATTTAGAATTTAAATCAATTCATTTCAATGGTTAAATTATTCAACATTAATAATTTTGTTCTTAATTGTAATTTTCACGCCAAACACATTCAACCATCAAATATCTAATAAACCGAGTAAGTCCGGTTTATTTCCATTCCAAATCGTTTATAATATTTTATAATGATTTTTCGATATTTTTATTCAATTAAAAAAAGCCAATTCATCCAAATGACGCTTCAGGCCATAACGCGGCCGTGGCGCTGTTTTTCTTCAGATTTGATTTACACATATCTGAAAATCTAACCGTTGGATCTTCACAAATTTTATATCATTAGAAAGATCTTTTCAAAATGAATCCAACGGTTTCAGTTTTTGGAAAATTCGACAGTCAGATCTCCCGATATAATCGTTTGAAGTTTCGATTTCAAAATACGAACTGATGCGTCGTTATTCGATTTATTTTAATTATATTTATATATATATATAAAAATATAATCGATTCTACGCTGTTTTTTCCAGATTTGAATTAAACATTCTAGGCAATCTAACCGTTGGATTTTCACAAAGTGGGTGTCGTTGGAAAGATATTTCCAAAGCGAACCGAAATGTTTCGGTTTCGGGAAAATCCGATGGTCGGATCTCCCGCACTAATCATTTGAAATCACAGTTTCAAAACACGAACTGTAGCTTCGTTATTCGATGTATTTTAATTATATTTTTATATGTATAAAAATATAATCGATTCTTCGACTTCAAAACCATTTTCACTTCATATATTTGTTAAAAATGATATTTTTACCCAACAGATATTTATTTCAACACATGAATTTTGTTTATTTTATTTCAACACAGGAATTTCTATTCAACACATGAATTTTATTTCAACATTCAACACATGAATATTTTCTATAGTTTACATATATAATAAAAATGTGATTTTTATTGCAAAACCATTTATTTCAAAACACGATTATTTTATATAGTTTATACATAAGGTAAAAATGTTATTTTTGGTGTTAAAACAATTTATTTAAAACACTAATATTTTATGTAATCTATATATATGATAAAAATGTTATTTTTATTTTTCAAAGAATTTATTCAATACATTAACTTCGTTCAACACATGAATTTCTATTCAACACATGAATTTTATTTCAACATTCAACACACGAATTTAATTTCAACATTCAACACATGAATTTAGATCAAACACAGAAATATTTCAGAAAATTTCGGGAGCATAATGGCAGGTTAGTTAAAACTGGGACCCTCCCTAGTACGACTCCTCGCTCTACTTTAAAGCCTCGCAGCTTTTGACAATGGGGATTTTCAATATCTAGTTCGTACGCAGATGAATTTTCCCATATACTAATCCTATTGGGATTTCAACCACAATCAATCATTTCAAATCAACCATTCATGATATTCACCAATTTTTCACATCAACCAATAATCCAAACAATATCACAATCAATATATATCGTCCATGGTCTGTGGATGAAGGGAGTATATATATATATATATATATATATATATGTATATAACTATATTTCGATTTCATTTCAATGTCATTTAAATTTATTTCAAAGCACATATCATTTTTACAACGCATATACAACTTCTACATCGAACATACAACTTATACAACGCTTATACATGTGGTGTACAATGCTTATATAACTCATACCTCGACTATATAATTTATACATCGTTGATTCCATATCGTTTATAATTCAGAAATCTCACCTTAGGTTCCACTCCACCAAAAATTGTAGAAGCCTCAGAAAAATATCCGGTCTCTTCTAAAATGTAGAAGATGTCCACACGAGTCCATTGTCTTTTGTTTCACTGAATTTCGTCAACAAACGAAAAAGATATGATTTTTACAGTGAAATCATAAACCGTAGTGCTTTAAAGTGCTATAGAATAGTTTAATATTATAAAGTCGTTACCTTTCAAAATTCTTCAAAACTAGGTTTTGGGTTTTCGCCAAATCCGTGAAGCTTGAGGCCGAACCACCTACAGCATGTCGAAGAGCTTGGAGTGGCGTGTCATCGCCTGGGAGGGGGTCAAACTCGACAGTCGGAGCTGTTCACGGCGGCGGTTGAAAGTCGGGGTCTTTGGTGAGGTGAATCTCCCAATTCAGGCAATGAAAAAATACCACTCTTGTATGGATTTGTAAATCGTAAAAGTCTATTCAAAATCCCCTTTTGAATCACTAAATTTCACTGAGAGAATCAAAAGTTATGAGGGAGGAAAGATTTGAAGCCTTTCCGTCGATCGCTGAAGCTCCTCGGGGAGAGAGAAAGATGATGGACCGATGATTTTTTTTCTTTATATTTATATATTTAAAAAAAATCCAAAAATACCCCTTATCTCATGCGAACTCCAATCCAAACCCAACGACTGTCGTCCCTAGCTAAATACCCCCATTCCGAACACAATGGGATATGTTTCGTAGGCCCATTCGACTGTTTCAGTCAGCTTTTATTCAAATTAAAATATAAAACATTCAATATTTGATTTGAACGTACATTTCAATTTTCCGGGCCCACATATTGATTCTAAAAATTCCCGAAAAATAAATCTAGCTATGTTTTGACGATACGGTCCCAACAAAACTAGTTTCGTCAAATTCTGAGAATGTTTGAAAAATAGCCCTTTTCTGGTCGATCCAATTTAACAAAAATCAACCAAACACATTTTCCTTTTCCATGCTCACATACTAACTTCAAAAATAACGAAATTTGAAACCTAGAAATAATTTGACATCCCGGATCCAATAAAAGTGGTCTCGTCGAATTCTGAGGTCGTTTGCAAAATGGCTATTTTCACGGGCTATATAAACTCTATAGCTGCCTTTCTGAAAATTCATTTGTCATAACTTTTGATTTCCGCTATGAAACTTTGAGTTTTCAGATTCGTTAGAAAGATATTCACTAACAGATTTAAATATTTTTGGTTTCACTAAAATCTGTTTTATTTTGCACCCGGTACAGTCAGTCAAAGTTTGAATTCGAATTTTGAAACTGCCGCGCCATTTCAGGCCTTGTTTATAATTTAAAATAATTATATTTATTTTCAAACATTAATTCAAACATACTTTTCGTCATTATTATTTAAAATAATTTATTTTAAATAATTAAAATCCACTAAAATGGCCAAATTAAGAATTTTAAATTGGCTTAGATTTTTCGGGTTGTTACATAGAGGATGGACGAACACTCCCAGTTGATGTAGCGTCCGAAGTCATCCTCAATTATAAAATGGGAATTAAAAATCACACGATATTTCTCATACATAAAAGACATAAATATTTATGAAATTAGTAGATTTCATGACATAATAACAAAATGTTGTCGTATGGCAGGTACCATTCAAACATTGTCCCTAGAGACATGAGGTTCAATAATTAGAAAAGCGCAAGGGCCGCACTTGCATGAGACTTTCCAAAGGGCCTTAAAGAAAACAACAACAAAAGAACTTCTAAAAAGGAGGTGGTAATATTCCTTGGTCAACCATCTCTGCTGACTCTTTTTGTTTGATCATCTCCAGTGCTTCTTCCTCAGTATTCAACATACGTCTCGACCCACCAAGTGTGCTCCCGAATGAACGAGGAGCTGGTGTGGGAGCTTGTAAATTAGTGGAATCTGTAGGAATAGGTGTGTTGACTGAAAAAAAGGTGGTTAGGGGAATGGCCCGAGTGGGATTAGTGTTCAGTTGATCTTTGAATGGTTCGGACTTCATAGAAGAAATTTCCTTACCGTTCCGGGCTTTGATCTTGGCCAGGGACGGGTGATCCTCGCTTTTAGATTCCCTGATCACTTCGATATCCTCGTCCCCTGGCGAAGATATGATAATCCTTTCCTCTCTCGTGGCTTTTTATTTTCCCTCAACACTGTCTCTCTCTCTCTAATAGTAGGTCCTGCCTCCACTCTCTCACACCGGCAAGGCGTCTACCAAATGAGCATACTAATCAGGATAAGATGAGAAAAACGCAAAATTAGTGAAAAGGCCTACCTCCAACATTGGGCTCAGTTGGCTACTGCTCCACGACCTTGACTGGGTCGGATGGAGGAATAGACGACGGACCCTTTTCAATCACCACATGTGCACAAGAAATGGGTGTCTTGGGCCGACTGCCTCCCACACCCCTCTCGGGGACTGACTTCCCCTTCAATCTATGGTGTTCAGCCTCTGCTGCCTCCTTCTCTCGACTCCTCATCTCCACCATGATTGCTTGTTCTTTGTCATTTAGAATTTGGGTCATTATAAACGCCTCTTCCATTAGCTGCACCTTCGCCGCCTGCTTCTCTTCCCACAAAATTATCTTCCATGTATCGGTAAACTATTTAGGGTATCCTGGCATATGAGATAAATCCCTCTGATGGAGGAACCTTGCGTAAAAAGAAAGAATCTGAAGAGCATGCCCTTTTTTAGTTCGGTTTTCTCCTGGGCATGCTCGGCTTTGAGGGCCTCCATATTGATGTCATGCTGAAGTTTCATATTGTTGGCAGACTCAATTGCTAGCCTGGCTCTTGGCCAACTCAGATGAAAGAAAGGCAGTCTTAAGGTTCTGTACTTCGAGGTCTAATCGAGCCCTATCGTTTTTCAAAGATTCGATCTCCCCCCTCATCGAATCGCACTTTTGATCTTTCTGCTGGACCTAGGCATTCAGGTCCTCGATTTCTTTCTCATGTTTCTTTCTGTCGGCTGCGGCCTGTAACTCCTGATTTTTAATTTTCTTTTCAAGAAACCCAAAGGTTTTCTTGCCACTATCAATGTCCCTTTTCAGATTAACAATTTCGGTCAACCTTTCCTTTAACACTCCGCTTACCTGACCGGCATACTCGTGCATTGCGTCGTACTGGGAAAGAGTGTATTTGAGGTTATTGCGCAGTTGGCGGCGGAAGCTGCATGATAATGGTTGCAACTCGGGGGCAGGTTTAATTTCTGAAAAGGCAAGATCAGGAAAATATCGCTTCAGCTCTCAGATTCGATCGATGGAGAGAGGCTTGACCAAGGCTCTGGGGCAACTCAATGCGGCCCGAGAATGCTCGACCTCTTCTGTTTCCCTGGATTTGGGGTTTTCATCCCCTTTCTTCTTCTTGGTAAAATTTCCCAATTCCTCTATATCCCCTAACGCTTGACCAAGATTTCTCAAGCGCTTTTTCCTTTGCTTGTAATTATCCAGGGTCGGCTCTTCCTTTCCTTCCCTCTATTTCTTCTTTTCTTTCTTCTTCTCCTCCTTTTCCTTTTGCCTCTCGCTGTCCCTGTCTCTCTTCGCACCCTCCACCGTTCTCTCCCTCTCATTGTTTTTATCTTTATCATCGTTCCATATCCCAGTGTTTGACAAAATGGGCTTGTCCAACTCTGTGTTTGTGGGAAGGGATGCGAACAGTTCCCCATAAAACTCTTCATCAATGTTTTCTATAAAAAAAAGGAAAGAAGCCGTTAGATGGATAACTCTCATTTTACAAGAAATCTAGTATTGTGACATACAATAAACCTCATACCTCCAATACCTCTTTGTTCATTCGAGAGAAGCATCCCCTCGGACAGACTAGCAAAAAATCAGTTCAACCGAGTCAGGAGGATAATGTTATGCATTTGAAGTCTTTCTAAGCTAGGGAGGGGAGATGCACCATGCTCCTTCTACAAGCCATGGGCTATAGAAGGGTCTCTCTCACCTGCATAATCTCTTGAATAAGTTTTATAAGATCCTCCTGACTCGGTTCTTCCTGCACGGACTTTGGGGCCTTCTTGGCGGGAACCTTTTCTTTTTGTCGATATTCGACCTTTCGACGCTCGGCTTCTCGTCGCTTAGCTTCTCGAACCCGCCTCTTGAAAGCAGGCTTCTTGGGGCCCAATTTCCCTTTCTCTCTGGGAGAAGGACGAGCGGAAGATTCCCCGGTCGACTGGGTCATTTGCGCATCCCCCGACATTCTCTTGACGGGGGCACTACCTCTCGGTCTAGTGCCGTTGATTCGAGTCCCTCTTCCGACGAGCCGATCGACCTACTTTGATCGAGAAGAGCATATTGGTGTAAGTTTTCATCGGTCAGACACTTCCAAAACTGTCGCAGCTCCCAGTCCAGCCTGATTAGTTGCTCGTGGCGTTCCTTGAACACCTCTTCCTTAGGCCTTGCAGGGTCATCCCCTGTAAAAGGAAAAGAAAATAGCAATCAACACATGAAACTTTAATAGGAAGGATATCAAATGGAAAAGAAACTTACAAACACTGAAGCTAGTATCGAGCGCATCCTGGCTGCTCTCTAATCCAAAACCATTCCCGCTTTGGATCACCTACCTTGCTCGGAATTTTTTCAATGATCGTCTGATCCCGAATAGCTTCGAAGTAAGGCAGAAAGGGGGATTGTCTCTTGTTGTGTTTAAAATGGAAAAGAAAAGCCAAATCATCAAAGGTCGGAGGAAAGCCCAAATATTTCACGAACAGATAATAAGTCAATAATAGGATGCCATAAGCAATCGGGTGAAACTGCATCGGAGCTAAATTCATCCGATATAAGAAGTTGATGACATAAGGATGGAAAGGGGGGATAGCCATTGCAAATTGGAAGGGAAATCTCCATATAACCATCCAGAGGATTATGCGGTCGATCAGTTTTCTTAGGAACGAGAACATCATTAAAAGAAATGTTATGCTTGGCTGTCAGGTGTTTTAGCCGTTGAAAAGTGATCTTATACCTTTATGCATCTGGAGGATTATCCAAGATTTCTGCGCTTAGAAGCATGTCAGGCGCTATGGGAATGGGTATCGCCTTAGATAGCTCGACTGATATTGGGGGAACAGGTTGTGGACTAGTCGACCGATTCTGAAGGTCGCTGTCAAGAGCAGGTCTCGACTGATTCGATGATTCAGAAGTGTTGTCCACCCTAATGGAGAAGTATAATCCTTCGCCCGATTCATGTTCATGGGTATCACGTGCCTTAACCATGGATATAGAGAGAGATTATCAATCAGAAATCAAAGATAAAGAAAAAGGGGGGTTATTGCCTCCGTATGGGGAAATTTCAACAGAAGACGAACCATGGATACCACGGTTCAAACTGTGCAAAGGTTGATGTCCTCATATCGCCCTCTCAAGCACTACCATGTGTCCTAGGGTTCAAAGACACCCTAATGCACGAAGCACTCCGTATGTGCGGGAAATCCCATTACATCCAGTGTACAGTCAAAATCAATAAAACTGATAATGCCGGACCTCTATCAAAGGATGTCGGTATCACCATAAGCCACCGCATCACCGTTGACTCCGGCGATCCGGCACTGGTCAGCCCAATCGCAGATCAAATCAGCCTTAGATCGTAAAAAAGAAGGAAGAGAAAAAGGAAGTACCAAAAAAATGAAAATGACATTTCGATGGAGATGGGAAATCAGTTTTTACCTGAAAGAGAGAACTTTGAGGGAGATATTAATTGTCCTTCTTCCTAAGGAGAAGTAAATCGGTCCTGATGAATAGTAAAAGTAAAAAAGGAAAAGATAAAAGGGATTTTCTTTTTTTAGCAAGAGGTTGCCATTTAAAATTCGGTTGAGGTGATCAGACTCGGTTTATGTGTAAAGAAGTCGATAAGCCAAGGGCTAGTCGATGAGATAGAAGACAGACTGTCATCATCATTATCTGGAAAATCGTTTGCGTTACCTAGGAAACTAATAGGGTTCCTCATGGATTACGAGGCTCACTAAAAGAATGGATTAGTGTGACTTATAAAATTCTCCGTGTAAATGAAATGGATTTGTTCACGGCTTCGAATCACAAAGTATGCCCCATTTTCCAACGCGCCATACTTTTGGGGACAAAGTGTTGATGGGATTTTCGGGCAGCCCATCAAGGCATAATATGGAAGTGAATTCATAACCAGAGTATTCGACTTGGGTCAGTCGGAGAGGCCCGACATCAAAACTCTCTTCCCTTGCCAATCGCGGCCCAGGAGAGGTCTGGTACGACCAAGCATAATCGGTTGCGATACATTCAAATACGACCTGAGAAGTTTGCCTTGAGAACGGTTCATCACAGATATTTTCTACCTGAAGATCACTCAGGTTATAAGGATTGATTGCCACTTCACGTCAATAATGAAACGAGGATATCGATTCTTTGGGAGAGGCCAAACCATTCAGCAGCGACTATTCTTCAGGATCTTACAAAACGTGTTCAAGATAGCCGGATATTGTATCACCTATAAATACCCCTTTTTTAGTTGAGAGAAGGGGAGATCTTTTTTCCTTTCGTAGTTTAACTCTCTCAGTCTGCCATTGTAATTATTCTATCTGATAGTAGAGACAGTATATAAAAGCTTATAAAGTGGACGTAGGCTCGTTAACACCGAATCACTATAAATCTATGTGTGAATTCTCTCGTTTTATGTTTCCTATAAATGTTAATCTTCATTTAACCCCCACACAACTCTCTCTAGGTGTTGTGCCAATTTTTGGTGTCAACAACTTATAACTTTGGTTTTTTGTTAAGTTCACATAATGGAAATTATAAGTAAGATAGTTGATAATTACCTTATAATAAATTTGAGAACTTAGTATAAAGGTCTAGTGAATTAATAAATCTTACTAGGAACTTAAAATATGAAATTGTGGTGAACGTAACAATAATTTCCTCATATATGTATAATATTACTTGCATTTCATAAGTACAATATTTCAAGATGGTTAAATCCATTTATCTACGATATGGTTGAACTACTAACTTAATTTCAAGTGTAATATACTTGCAATATTTATGATCTCAAGAAGGATATATACAAAATTATAATAATCCACTATATGGATGTGAAGTTATTAAAGAGTAGTGTTTTTTAAGGAACGTACATAATTTATAAAAGTGAATGGATCTTATAAGTATGACCTAAGTAAGCATTAACTTTAGGAAATGGTTTGCAAATCAAATAAATTAATTATTGTTTATTTTTGAATTTAGGTACTAATATTTTTATAATACCTTTGAACTTATAAAAGATATCAAGGAGCGCTATGATAATATAAATTTTGGTAATACTAATGCTAGCCAAGGATAATATTGTTTCGATTAATAATAAATGAGGCTGAGTTGAATACAAATTTATTTAGTATTTTAAATTAAATGCTAACACAATATGTTCTCAAAGATTTTAGGATTTGAATACTACTAAAAAGGGAAATAAAAGTGTAAACTTGAAAATAGATTAAAATGCATATAAACCATAAACAACACATGTTTTGTGAAAGTTATTTTATATACTTTCTCATTTATAATATAAGTTAATTATATTTGAATAAATGATAGAAATACAAATATGTGTAAAATAGTGAGTACTTATTATAAAACGGTTTATATAAAAAGAAATTTAATATTTGGTATGTTTTCCCCTCTCTTAAAAAAGAAAATTGTAACGACTTGAAATCCCCCGATCCCCAAAAGAGACGGAAAACAACGGATTGCTTTGAGAACATAACGCATCGAAACACAACTAACAGAATATTTCATTGCTATTACAACAATTAACTTCAGAATACAAGATATTAGAGTATAAATAAATAATATACATCAAAAAATATCAGAGATTTCGATTACAATGCAACGAAAAAATAATACATAAGAATAATGTACAACAGAAACCATCTACAACTACAACTGAAAGAGATATACGGATATAAAGCTTTCTGAATATAGCTCTAGCTGTAATCCATGATTCTGTGAAAAGAAGTATCTGCGAGAACCAAAACTACTAGTTTCCAGTGTGGAAAATATGGGCAACCAAAGTTTAGATTAAAGCAATAAACACTGATTCAGTCATGGGACTGGTGTGAGAACTAAAACATTTATTAAATTTTTACTTTAAAAGTTGGGAAATCATGGGACCATGCCGTATAACACGGAACGGGTTTACTCCACATGAATCTCAGTTTAAAATAAAACAACGCAATGCTTTTTTGGAAAATGAGGCTATTATAAGACTCTGGTCCCATCAAACAATGCAACGCAAGCCGGAGGATAGAATTTTCCCTTATAATAGCCAAACATGCTTGGTACGTTTGAAACTAATCCTATTGATATAACTATAAGTGCATAGTGTCAAAAATCAACTTCAACTATAAATGTATCAATCATAGACGACATAGGTATCATATATTATGCCTCCATACATAGGTTTACAACTAAAACTGAAAAGTCGCGTATTGGATATTGGATTTCCATCATGAGTCAAGGCAAGGGATGGTCTCCTTACCGATTCGAGATACTCTGGCAAATGCCTCAGTATTACACACTCTAGGTAACCTTGGATCCTGCAGGGCCCGGTCCACACTTACTTTAGTGGATTAGTTATTCCTGAACACACGTTTCTCGGTCCTATTGGACCTGTCACTGGGCCACTAGGGACTCATATCTGAGGCACCTCGCATTCCATCATCCACATAGGTAAAAATGCCTGGGCTCCATACCATGACACCACTCCTAGCTAGAAAGAAACGTCGTGCACTCGCTACGTTCCATATCCCGTTTTTGACTCATTCTGAGTTGTGAGGCTCGTGAATTAACGCTATACACAAAGCTGTGCTATTTAAAGTTGTTCTTTAATCAACAACCACAAGACTTTGCTTTTCAACAAAATCCTTGATCATTTGCATCTTAGCATGCCACATTGACAATTCACGCCATCCAACTGATGTCTATCAATATATAACCTCTAAGCTTGTACGTCTCAGAGAAGGGCATTAAGCAAGAGAATAAATTCTCCGCCGCCAAACGGATATATATTTAATAGAAATCAATCAACACAGAATGAAATCCAATGTCAGGCACACATCCATTTACAAGTCCGTTTTGAGTCTGAACGAAACCAGAGACACCTTATTTCTCGTCCCATATGTCCAATACAGGAGTGAGGTCCTCGCATATCCAGTCGATCTCCAAGTACATCTGGACGATCACCACTTATTACCTTGTCTTGGGTGTACAGCCCAAACAATACATCAGTAATCATCCAAACGATGTGAAGAACTCCGGTCCTCAACCACCGTCTTCATCGTTGGCTTTTAGTCGTCGTATCAGTTATTCAGAATGGGATAAACCCGGTCTTTCCAAATAACTCGCGTATTTTATAATCAATAGTCAAGTACTATAAAAACTACGTCATACGCCTCATTCTAATTCAGAATATTCGTTTATTCAAATATTCACATTTTTAGGCAGAGCTTCCCATTAATTTTATCAAAGATAAATTGTTTTAAAATTAGACTTTAATCTTCCTTTGAATATCAATTTCAAAAGTTTTTATTTTATCCTTTAATAATTCTAAATCAAATTAAGGTTTATAAAACTAGTCGGGATTACCGAGCCTTGCCAAAGTAATCATTTATTTTTCCAATCCCAACCTATTCATCATATGGAGCAAAACTGATAGTGCCCCTTATCTAACACCCACGGTGTTATCGGTAAATTTAATTACCATTTCACGTTCAAATCTAATTAAAGATTTAACTATCGTCTGGAGTAAAACTGGCGGTACTCCATTCTCGATCATTCCATGAATTCGATAAATTTAATTATCTTATTCTCATTTCAATCTAATTAAAGATTCATTAAAACTCCAGTTCAGTTTTAATATCAAAAATCCTTACTTTATGATTATTCAACTTTAGTAAATTAATTCTGCCTTTAATGGGGCCAAAGAACGATTGTCGTTTAAAACATAGTTCACAATAAACCCAAAATCATCTTCCATCAAAATGGAATCTTCACAGAAATCATAACAATATATAATCGATATAAATTTCTGTGTCAAACTAATACTATAAGTGGAATAGTGGCAAGTCCTTTTAAATTCCATAAATAGTAACGATTTTCCTTTACAGAAGTTCATTTCGATTATTACCAAATCGAATTCCATTCAATTCCAATTTAATATATTAAATTGGAAAACTTTACTTTGGACAATTCCATTAATCCTAATTAAAAGATTATAAATTCCAAATCATATATTCACTGTTAATTGGGTAAAAGAACGAATGTTATTTGAAACATTGTTCACTATAAACCCAAAATCCAATTTGATATAAAATATAAGGCTCTGAATAGAAATTGATTGTGACGAGAAGGAATTTCGCTCGGTCTGAACCAGTCGCTAAACCGATCCAGGCCGTTCGAAACGCCCTATCGTTTGAGAACACGACAAAATAGAACGCATACAGAAGAACATTTCATTGTATATTACAACAATGCATCAGATTACAAGAATATACAGAGTATAAATGAATATTACACAGAAATATCAGAGATTTAAATTACATTTAAATACATAGCAGCGGAAAATATTACAATACACAACTAGAAGTAGATATACGGATACAAAGCTTTCCGGATATCATTCCAGCTGTAAACCAGGATCCTGTGAATATAAATCTGCAAAACCAAAACTACTAGCTACCCGTGTCAAAATAGGGGCACCCAGAGTTTAGGTTAAAACAATAAACTCCAGGTCAGTCATGGGACTGGTGTGAGAACTAAAACAGTTAATCTTTATTTTAAAGTTAGGTAAATCAAGGGACCACGCCGTATAACACGGAACGGGTTTCCTCCCAAGAATACCAGTGCATAAAACAAACAGCGCAATGCTAAATAAAGAAAAATGAAGCTGTTATAAGACCCAGGTCCTATCACACAATGCAACGCAAGCCGGGGGATAGGGTTTTCCCTTATAACAGCCAAAGAAAGCTTGATACGTTTAAAACAAATCATTTGATACTATTATAAGTGCATAGTGTATAAAACAACTTCAAATCATAAGTATCAATCATAGGCGGCATGGGTACCATATATCATGTCGCCATATATAGGTTTACAAATAAAACCGCAAATGTCACGTATTTGGAAATTGGATTTCCGTCTATGAACTGAGGCAAAAGATAGTCCTCAACCGATTCGTGACTCTCTAGCCCGAGCCACAGGTCAGAGCTCGAGTGACCTTGGAGCGACAGGGCCGGTCCACCGATGTGGATTAAACTTAAACCCTGAACACTACGTTTCCCCGCCCTTTGGGGCGTAAATGAGCCAACCAAATGACTCCATCGGTTCGAGAACGACCGATCAATCCGAGGCGCCTCGCAACAGCAACAACCACATAAGTCAAACTCGTCAGGGCGTGTAAAACCACTGACGCCACTTCTAACTAGAAAGAAACGCATGCCCTCCCTGAGGTCCGTCTCCCGTTTTTGGTTCACAACCGGGGTGCGAGGCTCGCGAATTCACGTTACACAAAGCTGTGCCACACAGGCTGTGCTTTGATCATCACCACAAGACTTTGCTTTTCAACAGAAGCCTCGATCAATTGCCACTTAGGCATGCCACACAGGCAATTCACTCCATGTGTTTGATATCCATCAATATATAACCCCTGAGCTCGTACGTCTCAGAGAAGGGCGTTAAGCAAGAGAATAAATTCTCCGCCGCCAAACAGATATATATTTAATAGAAATCAATCACACAGACTAAAATCCAATGTCAGACACACAGTCCATTTACAAGTCCGTTCTGGGTCTGAACGAAACCGGAGGCACCTAGTACCCCGCATATCCATCGATCTCCAAGTACGTCTGGACGATCACCAACTGTTTCCATCTTCTTGGGTGTACAGCCCAATCAAGATCATCAGTTATCACCCAAACGACGTGAAGACTTCTGGTCTTCGACCACCGTCTTCATCTTCGACACCACGTCGAATCAGTTATTCAGAATGGGATAAACCCGGTCTTTCTGAATAACTCGCGTATATATTATAAAAGTGTTACACAAACACAACATACGCCTCATTCCAATTCAGAATATTCTTTTATTCAAATATTCCTATACTTTGGGAAAAGTTCCCATTAATTTTATCCAAGATAAATTCTTTAAATTTATTCTTTAATCTCCTTTGAATATCAATTCAAACTAGTCGGGATTAGCGAACCACACCGAAGTAATCATTTATTTTATTTCCCAATCCCAACCTATTCATCCCATGAAGTAAAACTGGTAATACTTCATATCTAACACCACAGTGTTATCGGTAAATTCAATTACCATTTCACGTTCAAATCTAATTAAAGATTTAACCATCGCCTGGAGCAAAACTGGTGATACTCCATTTTCGATCATCTCAATCTAATTAAAGATTCATTAAAACTCCACTTAGTTTTAATCTTTAACTGGGTTAAAGAATCAGTGTCATTTAAAACACGGTTCACGATAAACCCAAAATCACATTCCATTAATTATCGGGTTAAAGAACAAGTGTTATTTAAAACACTATTCACGATAAACCCAAAAATCAATACCAATTCAATTCCAATTAAATATCGTTTAATTGGTACACTTCATTAAATCTAAATAAAAAGATTTAATCTTTTCACAACTAGGTTCAAGAATAGTGTTAGTGAAGACACCATTCGCGACAAACCCAAATCACATTTGATATTCAATACAAGGCTCTGAATAGAAAATATATCGGCTTATATTCAATATCAAATTCTACGACTAACAAATGTCGTATTTGAAATAACGATATAAATATATATCTTTCAAATTTCCATAACAACATCTGTATAATCACGAATTCCAACATCGAAATATTCCGAAGACAATTTCGATTCAAATCCACTCCAATGCAATCATTGGAAATTTTGGTTATTCAAAACCCTTTTCAAATTCAATTTATTTATTTAAAAATAAATAGAATTATAATTCTAGTTCAAAACTAGTTCATTTCGATAAAAATCTATTTTTATCTTTTCAAATATGGAGTTTTTCATCCCAATTCTTTCTAAATCATTTCTTATGATTTTACACAAATTATTACTATTTTTAATAATTTTATCAAGGCCCGTACAGTCGATTTCCATCAATGGCCATCGAACTGCACTTATAGCGACCTTTTTCAAATTTGATTTGGACATAATTCCAAATCCAACCGTTAGATTTCTAATTTCTAATATTCGTTAGAAAGCTCTTTTCGATACGAACCCAACGGTTCCGGTTTTAGGAGAATCCGACGGTCGGATCTCCCGTAATGCCCGTTTGAAATAAATGGTCGAAATTCGCGAACTGCCGCGGCGCGGCGCGTTCTATTCAGGCCATTATATTATATATATAATATATATAATATATATATCGTCGATTTCTATTTAAAACGAATTATATAAATAGTTTTGAATTCGTTTCAAAAACATTTTCAACTTCCATTTCAATTCAAATCAAAATTGAATTCTTCTTTATAAATTCGTTTTAAAATCCATTTCTATTCAATTCAAATTTCAATTCAATTTGAATTCATTTCACTTCGCTTTCAATTCAATTTGAATTCGTTTTCAATTCAATTCATTTCGAAATCGTTTTCAATTCAATTCGTTTCGAAATCGTTTTCAATTCAATTCGTTTCGAAATCGTTTTCAATTCAATTCGTTTCGAAATCGTTTTCAATTCAATTCATTTCGAAATCGTTTTCAATTCAATTCATTTCGAAATCGTTTTCAATTCAATTCATTTCGAAATCGTTTTCAATTCAATTCATCTCGAAATCGTTTTCAATTCAATTCATCTCGAAATCGTTTTCAATTCAATTCATTTCGAAATCGTTTTCAATTCAATTCATTTCGAAATCGTTTTCAATTCATTTCGAAATCGTTTTCAATTCAATTCATTTCGAAATCGTTTTCAATTCAATTCATTTCAAAATATTCGATTTCGAAATCACTTTTCAATATTCATTTTAAAATGAATAAAATCGATATAAATATCGTTCACGTCAAAATGGCGTCAATCTAATCAACACGGCTTCATATATTGATATTTTCAAATATTCCATTTCGAATATTTCTATTTCAAATATTTCTATTTTAAAACTGGAATGAGGCCGAAACAATTACCATATAAAATTAATTATATGGATTTTCATACAACACATGTATAATAGCATTGAAAAATAATCAACCATCAACCAAAGTGCACTACACTGTATAAGCATCAAATATAGATATCTAACGCTTATAACAGCCTGTCAATCAATCGATCGACATATTTAATCAATCAGGATGAGTGAACTTCAAATTTCATCCCAACACCCGTGTGGGGTTTCAAACAATCAAACACAGATTTTATTTGTGCAGTTGGGCGATGTGCGAAATTTATCGTCCCAATCAATATCAGTCAAATCAGTGTATATAAACAAATCGGCCGATTTGTTTATAAATATTTATTTATTCACTTTCACGTTAAAAATTATATTTTTAACGATAAAACATTTTATTCAACCTATGAATATTCTATTCGGTTCATTTATTCAATAAAATGATATTCTTATTTTTCTAACATATTTTAGAAAATTTCGGCGGCACAACGACACGATACTAGAAACGGGATGAGGCCTAGCTTATCCCCGGTCTAGTGAAGGCCCACGCCATTCACACATCAATCAAAATCACCATTCAACCAAATTCAAATCAAATCATATAACTAAGCTATGCAACCAAACAAACAAGTCCATGGTTTGTGGACGATTGTGTCGGGTGCTACTAAGCACCGTCTGCATCCTAGTATATATATATATAACTAGAAAAGAAATAGAAAGGTGAGAAATTCTCACATATAGCTATCCTAGCTCCACGGCACTTCTAATGCAGGAAATCTTCGCCAACTCGCCCTTTGTCGCTCTCGTTGTCCGCTTTCACTACATATGTAAAAATCGAATTTTACTTCGCTATTCAATATATAAAAATCACATTTTTAATTCGAAGTTCAATATATAAAAATCACATTTTTAATTCGAAGTTCAATATATAAAAATCACATTTTTAATTCGAAGCTCAATATATAAAAATCACATTTTTAATTCGAAGTTCAATATATAAAAATCACATTTTTACTATTTAAAAATCTCGTCTTTTCCCTTTTTAAAATCCCAAATCTTTTTCTTTTACAAATTCAGTTTTTAATCTTTTCAGAATAAAAATTCAGTTTTTACTCTTCTCAAAATAAAAATTCAGTTTTCACCTTAAATAAAAATCAGTTTTCACATTTTAGAAAATTCAGTTTTAAAATCCCTAAATAAAAAATCAGTTTTCTCATTTTAGAAATTCAGTTTTAAAATCCCTAAATAAAAAAAATCAGTTTTCTCATTACTAATATAAAATAAAAATAAAATAAATAAGTTAAAAAAGAAAAAAACTTACAGGGGGGGGGGGGCTCTCAGGCGTCGGGATGTGGGCTGAGGTGGCGGAGCTCGTCGGAGCTGGTGGCAGGAGGGCGCGGGGGTGCTGAACGGGGCGGAGCTAGGGTTTTCGGGGGGAGGGGCTAAGGGGAAATCGAACGAGGGGGGGGGGGGGGTCTGCATGGATCGAGGAAGAAGGGGGGGGACCTTGCCGGAGCGGCGGTGGGCGGTGCCGCCTTGGGGAGCGGGGCGCGACGAGTTTTTTTTTCTTTCCTTTCTTTCGAAATGATTTGGAACGGGGGGGGGGCTGGTTAAGGAGAGAAAGGTATATATATATTTTTTTTATTATTATTTCTCGCCAAAAGGTAACTTTTCCTATCGACTTCAGAATCGAACCCACCGCCTGTCGTCCCTAGCGTTTTACCCCCATTCCGAACACAATGGGATATGTATCGTAGGTTGATTCGGACGTTAAGATCAGTTTCCGTTGAATTTACATTTAAATCACTATATTGAATTTTAAACGTACATTTCAAATTACCGGGGTCACATACTAACTCTAAAAATTCCAGAAAAATATTTTCTAGCTTCGTATTGACGATACGGTCCTAACAAAACTGGTTTCGTCGAAATCCGAGGTCATTTGCAAAATGTCCATTTTTAAGGGCCTGAATTCCATAGCGACTATTCAGAATTTTCAACTGGACATATCTTTTGATTCCCGCTATGAAATTTTGATTATTCTGAATCGTTGGAAAGATATTATCAATTAGATCCTAATGTTTTTGGTTTCACTAAAATCCGGATTGTTTTGCACCCGATACATTCAATTGAAGTTTGAAATCGAATTATCGAACTACCGCGCCATTTTCAATTCTATTTATAATTATATATAAATATTTATATTCTAACGACGACGTATATAATATATACGTTCTAATTATATTCAAAATAAATTTCTCGTCGTTATTATTTAAAATAATTCATTTTAAATAATCCAAATTCGCTAAAATTGCCAAAATAAAAATTTTAAACTGGCCCAGATTTTCGGGTTGTTACAATCTCCCCCACTTAAAACTTTTCGTCCCCGAAAAGGAACAAAGTCGAAAGTGGTTTGATTATTCAACTCTACGCTCGATCTGGCTTCCATTCTCCAACTCTTTAGTTTCCGAGAATTTTCAAAATTTCAAAAATTTGGCTAACACCCTAAATTTTCGAAAAATTTCGCCATAACCTCCCCTGCACCGGGAGCATCGGGGAATTTCAAATAGCTTCCCCGGTCCTTCAGATCTCAAAAAGAAAAAGAAAAAGCCAAGCGGCTAGCCAATAGGCTCATAAAATCATCATCACCCAAACAAAACAGTAAATTATGTAGTAAACATGTACCTATTTGTCGGGCAAACAAATTTTATTCTCTGCTCTAGCCTCCTTGCTATGACCTGTTCAATGATATATATGTATATGCAAGCAAATGCGACTAATTTTCAATATCGTTCAATATTCGATCAAATTAGGCATAATGGTTCAAAATTATCAAACAATTAAACAAACAACACAAACATCAATCAATTAGTGGATTAACGTTTCAAATTCATAATTTTGATATATAGTCAAAAATCAGATTTTTGATGCCAAATCACAACAATAGGCCCTATCTAATTTTGGTTCTCACACCAGTCAATAGGAAATATATAGATATCACACCTTCGAAACACGAATACCAATTCTGATGATGTTCGAACTATCATCAGAATCATCTTCGGGCGACTAGAGTGTGATTCTATATCTATCCAGTATATTAAAATTTCAAATACACGTGGATCAGACGTATACGCAAAATCTTTATATACTGGACTGTCCAACTCAATATAAATAGATAATCAGATACGAATAATTGATTTAAATTTTCAAAACCAGAATTGTTTTCATTTTAAAAATTTACTCTTCACACTCGTTCTAGGATACTACTGATCCCATCTCTAACGAGTCACTCTCATTGGATATTGTTAATCCAATATCTGATGAATTCTTTCGTATGGTTCTAATGTGTCTTGTTCTCTAAGCTTTGTAAACCAAAGCTCTGATACCAACTATGACGAGAAGGAATTTCGCTCGGTCCGAACCAGTCGCTAAACCGATCCAGGCCGTTCGAAACGCCCTATCGTTTGAGAACACGACAAAATAGAACGCATACAGAAGAACATTTCATTGTATATTACAACAATGCATCAGATTACAAGAATATACAGAGTATAAATGAATATTACACAGAAATATCAGAGATTTAAATTACATTTAAATACATAGCAGCGGAAAATAATACAATACACAACTAGAAGTAGATATACGGATACAAAGCTTTCCGGATATCATTCCAGCTGTAAACCAGGATCCTGTGAATATAAATCTGCAAAACCAAAAATACTAGCTGCCCATGTCAAAATAGGGGCACTTAGAGTTTAGGTTAAAACAATAAACTCCAGGTCAGTCATGGGACTGGTGTGAGAACTAAAACAGTTAATCTTTATTTTAAAGTTAGGTAAATCAAGGGACCACGCCGTATAACACGGAACGGGTTTCCTCCCAAGAATACCAGTGCATAAAACAAACAGCGCAATGCTAAATAAAGAAAAATGAAGCTGTTATAAGACCCAGGTCCTATCACACAATGCAACGCAAGCCGGGGGATAGGGTTTTCCCTTATAACAGCCAAAGAATGCTTGATACGTTTAAAACAAATCATTTGATACTATTATAAGTGCATAGTGTATAAAACAACTTCAAATCATAAGTATCAATCATAGGCGGCATGGGTACCATATATCATGTCGCCATATATAGGTTTACAAATAAAACCGCAAATGTCACGTATTTGGAAATTGGATTTCCGTCTATGAACCGAGTCAAAAGATAGTCCTCAACCGATTCGTGACTCTCTAGCCCGAGCCACAGGTCAGAGCTCGAGTGACCTTGGAGCGACAGGGCCGGTCCACCGATGTGGATTAAACTTAAACCCTGAACACTACGTTTCCCCGCCCTTTGGGGCGTAAATGAGCCAACCAAATGACTCCATCGGTTCGAGAACGACCGATCAATCCGAGGCGCCTCGCAACAGCAACAACCACATAAGTCAAACTCGTCAGGGCGTGTAAAACCACTGACGCCACTTCTAACTAGAAAGAAACGCATGCCCTCCCTGAGGTCCGTCTCCCGTTTTTGGTTCACAACCGGGGTGCGAGGCTCGCGAATTCACGTTACACAAAGCTGTGCCACACAGGCTGTGCTTTGATCATCACCACAAGACTTTGCTTTTCAACAGAAGCCTCGATCAATTGCCACTTAGGCATGCCACACAGGCAATTCACTCCATGTGTTTGATATCCATCAATATATAACCCCTGAGCTCGTACGTCTCAGAGAAGGGCGTTAAGCAAGAGAATAAATTCTCCGCCGCCAAACAGATATATATTTAATAGAAATCAATCACACATAATGAAATCCGATGTCAGACACACAGTCCATTTACAAGTCCGTTCTGGGTCTGAACGAAACCGGAGGCACCTAGTACCCCGCATATCCATCGATCTCCAAGTACGTCTGGACGATCACCAACTGTTTCCATCTTCTTGGGTGTACAGCCCAATCAAGATCATCAGTTATCACCCAAATGACGTGAAGACTTCTGGTCTTCGACCACCGTCTTCATCTTCGACACCACGTCGAATCAGTTATTCAGAATGGGATAAACCCGGTCTTTCTGAATAACTCGCATATATATTATAAAAGTGTTACACAAACACAACATACGCCTCATTCCAATTCAGAATATTCTTTTATTCAAATATTCCTATACTTTGGGAAAAGTTCCCATTAATTTTATCCAAGATAAATTCTTTAAATTTATTCTTTAATCTCCTTTGAATATCAATTCAAACTAGTCGGGATTAGCGAACCACACCGAAGTAATCATTTATTTTATTTCCCAATCCCAACCTATTCATCCCATGAAGTAAAACTGGTAATACTTCATATCTAACACCACAGTGTTATCGGTAAATTCAATTACCATTTCACGTTCAAATCTAATTAAAGATTTAACCATCGCCTGGAGCAAAACTGGTGATACTCCATTTTCGATCATCTCAATCTAATTAAAGATTCATTAAAACTCCACTTAGTTTTAATCTTTAACTGGGTTAAAGAATCAGTGTCATTTAAAACACGGTTCACGATAAACCCAAAATCACATTCCATTAATTATCGGGTTAAAGAACAAGTGTTGTTTAAAACACTGTTCACGATAAACCCAAAAATCAATACCAATTCAATTCCGATTAAATATCGTTTAATTGGTACACTTCATTAAATCTAAATAAAAAGATTTAATCTTTTCACAACTAGGTTCAAGAATAGTGTTAGTGAAGACACCATTCGCGACAAACCCAAATCACATTTGATATTCAATACAAGGCTCTGAATAGAAAATATATCGGCTTATATTCAATATCAAATTCTACGACTAACAAATGTCGTATTTGAAATAACGATATAAATATATATCTTTCAAATTTCCATAACAACATCTGTATAATCACGAATTCCAACATCGAAATATTCCGAAGACAATTTCGATTCAAATCCACTCCAATGCAATCATTGGAAATTTTGGTTATTCAAAACCCTTTTCAAATTCAATTTATTTATTTAAAAATAAATAGAATTATAATTCTAGTTCAAAACTAGTTCATTTCGATAAAAATCTATTTTTATCTTTTCAAATATGGAGTTTTTCATCCCAATTCTTTCTAAATCATTTCTTATGATTTTACACAAATTATTACTATTTTTAATAATTTTATCAAGGCCCGTACAGTCGATTTCCATCAATGGCCATCGAACTGCACTTATAGCGACCTTTTTCAAATTTGATTTGGACATAATTCCAAATCCAACCGTTAGATTTCTAATTTCTAATATTCGTTAGAAAGCTCTTTTCGATACGAACCCAACGGTTCCGATTTTAGGAGAATTCGACGGTCGGATCTCCCGTAATGCCCGTTTGAAATAAATGGTCGAAATTCGCGAACTGCCGCGGCGCGGCGCGTTCTATTCAGGCCATTATATATTATATATAATATATATAATATATATATCGTCGATTTCTATTTAAAACGAATTATATAAATAGTTTTGAATTCGTTTCAAAAACATTTTCAACTTCCATTTCAATTCAAATCAAAATTGAATTCTTCTTTATAAATTCGTTTTAAAATCCATTTCTATTCAATTCAAATTTCAATTCAATTTGAATTCATTTCACTTCGCTTTCAATTCAATTTGAATTCGTTTTCAATTCAATTCATTTCGAAATCGTTTTCAATTCAATTCATTTCGAAATAGTTTTCAATTCAATTCATTTCGAAATCGTTTTCAATTCAATTCGTTTCGAAATCGTTTTCAATTCAATTCATTTCGAAATCGTTTTCAATTCAATTCATGTCGAAATCGTTTTCAATTCAATTCATCTCGGAATCGTTTTCAATTCAATTCATTTCGAAATCGTTTTCAATTCAATTCATTTCGAAATCGTTTTCAATTCAATTCATTTCGAAATCGTTTTCAATTCAATTCATTTCGAAATCGTTTTCAATTCAATTCATTTCAAATTATTCGATTTCGAAATCACTTTTCAATATTCATTTTAAAATGAATAAAATCGATATAAATATCGTTCACGTCAAAATGGCGTCAATCTAATCAACACGGCTTCATATATTGATATTTTCAAATATTCCATTTCGAATATTTCTATTTCAAATATTTCTATTTTAAAACTGGAATGAGGCCCAAACAATTACCATATAAAGTTAATTATATGGATTTTCATACAACACATGTATAATAGCACTGAAAAATAATCAACCATCAACCAAAGTGCACTACACTGTATAAGCATCAAATATAGATATCTAACGCTTATAACAGCATGTCAATCAATCGATCGACATATTTAATCAATCAGGATGAGTGAACTTCAAATTTCATCCCAACACCCGTGTGGGGTTTCAAACAATCAAACACAGATTTTATTTGTGCAGTTGGGCGATGTGCGAAATTTATCGTCCCAATCAATATCAGTCAAATCAGTGTATATAAACAAATCGGCCGATTTGTTTATAAATATTTATTTATTCACTTTCACGTTAAAAATTATATTTTTAACGATAAAACATTTTATTCAACCTATGAATATTCTATTCGGTTCATTTATTCAATAAAATGATATTCTTATTTTTCTAACATATTTTAGAAAATTTCGGCGGCACAACGGCACGATACTAGAAACGGGACGAGGCCTAGCCTTATCCCCGGTCTAGTGAAGGCCCACGCCATTCACACATCAATCAAAATCACCATTCAACCAAATTCAAATCAAATCATATAACTAAGCTATGCAACCAAACAAACAAGTCCATGGTCTGTGGACGATTGTGTCGGGTGCTACTAAGCACCGTCTGCATCCTAGTATATATATATATATATATATAACTAGAAAAGAAATAGAAAGGTGAGAAATTCTCACATATAGCTATCCTAGCTCCACGGCACTTCTAATGCAGGAAATCTTCGCCAACTCACTCTTTGTCGCTCTCGTTGTCCGCTTTCAATATATAAAAATCACATTTTTAATTCGAAGTTCAATATATAAAAATCACATTTTTAATTCGAAGTTCAATATATAAAAATAACATTTTTAATTCGAAGTTCAATATATAAAAATCACATTTTTAATTCGAAGTTCAATATATAAAGATCACATTTTTACTATTTAAAAATCTCGTCTTTTCCCTTTTTAAAATCTCAAATCTTTTTCTTTTACAAATTCAGTTTTTAATCTTTTCAGAATAAAAATTCAGTTTTTACTCTTCTCAAAATAAAAATTCAGTTTTCACCTTAAATAAAAATCAGTTTTCACATTTTAGAAAATTCAGTTTTAAAATCCCTAAATAAAAAATCAGTTTTCTCATTTTAGAAATTCAGTTTTAAAATCCCTAAATAAAAAAAATCAGTTTTCTCATTACTAATATAAAATAAAAATAAAATAAATAAGTTAAAAAAGAAAAAAACTTACAGGTGGGGCTGTCAGGCGTCGGGATGTGGGCTGAGGCGGCGGAGCTCGTCGGAGCTGGTGGCAGGAGGGCGCGGGGGTGCTGAACGGGGCGGAGCTAGGGTTTTCGGGGGGAGGGGCTAAGGGGAAATCGAACGAGGGGGGGTGTCTGCGTGGATCGAGGAAGAAGGGGGGGGACCTTGCCGGAGCGGCGGTGGGCGGTGCCGCCTTGGGGAGCGGGGCGCGACGAGTTTTTTTTCTTCTTTCCTTTCTTTCGAAATGATTTGGAACGGGGGGGGCCTGGTTAAGGAGAGAAAGGTATATTTTTTTTATTATTATTTAATTATTTTATTTCTCGCCAAAAGGTAACTTTTCCTATCGACTTCAGAATCGAACCCACCGCCTGTCGTCTCTAGCGTTTTACCCCCATTCCGAACACAATGGGATATGTATCGTAGGTTGATTCGGACGTTAAGATCAGTTTCCGTTGAATTTACATTTAAATCACTATATTGAATTTTAAATGTACATTTCAAATTACCGGGGTCACATACTAACTCTAAAAATTCCAGAAAAATATTTTCTAGCTTCGTATTGACGATACGGTCCTAACAAAACTGGTTTCGTCGAAATCCGAGGTCATTTGCAAAATGTCCATTTTTAAGGGCCTGAATTCCATAGCGACTATTCAGAATTTTCAACTGGACATATCTTTTGATTCCCGCTATGAAATTTCAATTATTCTGATTCGTTGGAAAGATATTATGAATTAGATCCTAATGTTTTTGGTTTCACTAAAATCCGGATTGTTTTGCACCCGATACATTCAATTGAAGTTTGAAATCGAATTATCGAACTACCGCGCCATTTTCAATTCTATTTATAATTATATATAAATATTTATATTCTAACGACGACGTATATAATATATACGTTCTAATTATATTCAAAATAAATTTCTCGTCGTTATTATTTAAAATAATTCATTTTAAATAATCAAAATTCGCTAAAATTGCCAAAATAAAAATTTTAAACTGGCCCAGATTTTCGGGTTGTTACATTGATATCGGCTTATATTCAATATCAAATTCTGAAACCACGAATATCGTATTGGAAATAACGATATCTATATCTTCCAAATTCCTCAACAATATCAATATAATAACGGAATCCAATATCAAAATATTCTGAAGATTATTACCATTCAAATCCATTCCAATTTATTCTTTAGAAAATTCTGGTTATTTTAAACCACCTTTTTCAATTTAATTTATTTATTTAAAAACATTGGATTATTATTCTAGTTAATAACTTGTTCATTTTGATAAAAATATATTTTTATCTTTTCAAACTTGGAATTTTTCATCAAAAACCTTTCCAAACCATTTATTATGGTTTAATTTACATAATTTTTCCATCTTTTTACTAATTTTATTAAGGCCTTTACATCTGGTTACCAATAACGGCCACTGAATTGCATCCATAGCGACCTTTTCTGAAATTGATTTGGACATATTTTCAAAGCTAACCGTTAGATTTTAAATCTCTTATATTCATTGGAAAGATCTTTTCGATACAAACCTTTTTAGGAGAATCCGACGATCGGATCTCCCGTTATGCCAATTCGAAATAATGGTTGAAATTGGCGAACAGTCGTTGCGCGGCGCATTCTATTCAAACCAATATATATATAATATCGTCGATTTTCTTTTCAAAATGTATTTTTTTTAAATATTTATAAATTCGTTAATAAATTCATTTCAAAACGATTTCAGCTTCACTTTCAATTTTTAATCAAAATTTAATATTCCATATCATTCTAATATTAAAATGATAATATTTTCAAAATATCTGATTTTGAAATCCATTTCCTTTTCATATTCGTTATAAAATGAATAAAATCGATCGATAAACCCATTCTGGTTAAAATGGTGGATATTTACTTGCTCAACTTCGTATATTCCAATATTTTCATATCCATCCAAAATCGGACATCAAAATCATATTTTAATTCTTCATTGAATATTATTTCAAACATCCTTATTTATGAATCGGAATGCGACTCAATCAATTACCATATAATTTCAGTCATATGATTTCATACATTGCATGTATTCAACAATAATGATAAATAATCATCAAACATTCAAACATCATCCAGAGTGAATTCTACAACCGTATAAGCATTAAAATAAATAAATAATGCTCATCACAGCCTATCAACCCATCGATTGACATACAACTAAATATTGGGATTAGTGTAAGTCAAATATCATCCCAATACCCGTGTGAGGTTTTCAAACAACAACAATCTATTTAAATAAATCATTGGTTAATAAATTTAACCAATTCCAATTCGGTTTGAATTATTTTTCTACTTACCAAATTTTCAATGTTTAAATTATAAATAAATAATCTATGTCCATTTTAGCTATCACAATAAATTTATAATTATTTTTCTACAGTATTAAACATTTCAAAATCACAGTCACAATCATAACA
This sequence comes from Allium sativum, assembly GCA_030737875.1. Classification (NCBI taxonomy): domain Eukaryota; kingdom Viridiplantae; phylum Streptophyta; class Magnoliopsida; order Asparagales; family Amaryllidaceae; genus Allium; species Allium sativum. Next base: position 58,689,861 of record CM060917.1, read on the forward strand.
CAGCAATTCAACAATATCATCCATATAAATAAATACTCAACTACCCAATGCCGTTAACGGCGCCACAAGTGGTCATCCGCGGAGTATGAAATCCGAGTGTCGGTAATATCCATGCATCGCTTTCAATTTATGCAATTTGTGCGAATTCGTGTGTTGAACTCCATACAACAGATAAAAATCTATATTGACAATTTCTATAAATTTACATTTATAAAACTAACTAAATAACTATACAAAATTTTAGTGAGAGAATTCTCACTGTGGGTTCACTCCATCAGTCTTTAATTGAAGATTGTATTTTTCAACTAAATTAAACAAGCGTTTAATTTAGTTGAAAATCCAATTTGCTCTGTTTTCGTTCTGGTCATTTCCATTGCATAGAGCTCAACTCCACGACCACGACACAATTGAAATCATCAGATTTGGACCTCATATGAAAAAGATACGGCGTTAAATACATTGACTGTTTAAACAAGAAATTAAAATATAATTAATTAAACCTTTTTCCCCTAATCCACCCTCCTTCTTCATATGTAACCCGCCGCCCCCTTACTGAACCCATGCTCCATCGTTCTCTCTCCAAATTGCTTCTCCACCATCGCGCCGGACGATGATCAGGGAGTGCCACGCCTTAGGGTTTCTGCCCCACTTCCATCGCCTGGCATGCAGCGACGCTTGGTGGGCCAGAGTCGCCTGGAACGACGCTCGAACACGCTCAGTTTGAGCTCGAAATCCTCCCACTATTGAACATGAAAACTTTTCACAGCCATATGATTTCAAAGCCCACAAAATGTCCTTCGATTTTTGTTTGATGAGTTCTTAAATTTTCTGATTGGATTAAAAGAAAGAAGTGGAAGAAGGATGGAGCGATTCGGTTCGCTTAGAACGAATTGGGGCAGCGGCTGAAATGAGTTTGAAATTAGGGTTTTTTGTTTATTTATATTTAATTTTTAAGATTATTTAACTCCATAAATGCTTGTTTATCATTACGAACTCCAAATCAAACCCAATGACTATCGTTCCTAGCTAAATATCCCCATTTCGGACACAATGGGACATGTTTTGTAAGCCAATTCGAATGTTTCATTCTATTTTTATCGAAATTAAAATATAAATTAATATAATGGTCAATATTGAATTTGAACGCACATTTTAATTTACCGGGGCCACACACTGATTCCAAAAATTACAGAAAAATAAGTCTAACTATGTTTTGACAATACGGTCCTAATAAAACTAATTTCATCGAATATTGGAGACCGTTTGAAAAGTGACCAATTTTCTGGTCGATTAAATTCAAACTGAAATTAATAAACACATTTAAATTCACTGCGCTCAGATATTAACTTCAAAAATTATGAAATTTGAAACCTAACACTAATTTGACACTCCGGATCAAACAACAGCGGTTTCATCGAAAACGGAGGTCGTTTGCAAAATGGCTATTTTTAAGGGCTATATATTATTAAAAATATATATAAATTCCATAGCGACTATAATAAAATTTAAACTGGACATAATTTTCAATTTTTATTATGTAATCTGAATTTTTTTTACATTCATTAGAATGATATAATTAAATAGATTCTAACATTTCTGGTTTTACTGAAATCCGATTTATTTTGAACACTGTACATTCATTTTAAATTAAAAATCAAAATTTCAAACTACCGCGCTATCTTGTGTTCGATTTATAATTAAAATAAATATATACATTCTAACTTCGATTCAAATAAATTTTTAGTCGTTATTATTTAAAATAAATAATTTTAAATATTCAAAACCCATTAAAATAACTAAAACTAAAATTTTCAATTATTTCAGAAATTCCGAGTTGTTACAATCTCCCCCACTTAAAATCTTTTCATCCTCGAAAAGAACGGAGCTGAAAGTTGTTTAACTAACCAACTCAACTTTCATGTCGACTTTCATTCTTCAACTTTTCAGTTTTCAAGAATTTTCAAATTTATCAAAAATTTGGCTAACACCCTAAATTTCAAAAAAAAAAATCGCCATAACCTCCTTTGTATGGGGGGGGGGGGTTGAAAAATTCATTGGGCCATATTAGGCACCCAATAAATCAAAAAAAAGAATACACATGTTTTGTGACCTATTCATGTACAAGGGAGAACATGTAAAAGTCGAAATCTCAAACCTTGCCCTAATGTTGGAAATAAAATAATCCATGTTCCTTAATTAAAACAAGAGAGATGTGAATTTTTGTTGTCTCCAGATCTGTGTAGGGTTTTTATTAAATCCTACCCTGAGCACCGTTACATGTGTTCCTTAATTAGGTCCATAATCAGTCTTCTGTTCAGCCTGTAATTTAGTCATCGCCATACAAGCATCTCGCCCATATGGAAATCCAAACCTCATCATATAAGCGCCAAATGTTTATATGGAATATGATATGATATGTTGTCTTCATGTAGTATGCCATGCGATGTAGTTCATAATTTATTTGTTGCTATCCTATGGAGTGGTTTATAATCTCATACAGAACAACCATCACAACGCATCCAATTGCATTCATAGGAGTTTATATAATAAATAAAATTGCGCAACCAAATCGTTAAGGTGTACCTATTTGTCGGGCGCGCAAACTAATTCTCTACTCAACAGTAAATCCATAACCTGTTCAACAAATATATATACACATGTATAGGATGCAATTCTGATCAATTTTTAATTTAATTCAATATTTGATTCGATTTGGCTTTACTTATCATTCATTCTTTTATTGGTTTTATCAATCCAATATTTTTATTAATCAAACATCGCAATCAACAATCAATTAATTAGTTAGGTTTTCAAATATATAACTTTTATATACTCAAAAGTCATAGTTTAAGGCCAAATCACACAAAAAACTTTAACTATGTTTTTGGTTCTCACACTAGTCAATTGGAAATATCTAGATATCCCACTTTCGAAACTCGAACATAGACGCTGATGATGAGGCCCCAATCATCATAATCATCTCTGGGCGACTAGAGTGTGATTCAAGATCTACCCAGTAGATTCAAGACTTCAAATACACGTTAATTACGCGTATATTCAAAATCTTCATATACCCGATAGTCCAAAATCAATATAAAATAAAATTCTCAAATACGTATAATAAGGTATAATTTTCAAAATTATTTTTTTATAAATAATACTCTTCGAACTCATTTTAGGGTATTACTAACCCTGTCTCTAACGAGTCATCCGTATAGGATGTTACTAATCCTATTTCTGATGAATTCTTTCGTTTGGTTCTAATGTGCCTTATTCTCGAGCTTTGTAAACCAAAGATCTAATACCAAACTAAATAAGCCTGACGAAATCCAGTAGGCTTTGCAACCATCCTTCATCCCCTAAAGCAGCAGGTAAAACCCACTGTGGCTTCCAGTGATACCTCATAATTGCTTTTACGGTCAGCCTCTCTGTGACGCTCCACGTTCGTTAATGCCACTCATTAAGAGAACGCATTAAGTTTCGTGAAGCGTTAAAGGTAAACCAAAAAAGAACATTACAAGATAGATATAAAAAGAGCAGCGGAATAAAAACAAACTTTATTAATCATAAAGCATCATGATTCAAAACATCATATGTCTGAGTCTATACTATACTATTAAAGATGAGTTGCTTTTGGATGGCTCTCAAACCCCCTTCAATTTCTGTCAAGACTCAATGTAAGCGTCACACGTGTAATGTTCAGTGAACCGTCTTTGCTTTTTTCCGCATATCTTTTGCTTTTTATCATTCACGTTTCATACACCTTTTTCCTTGCCCTTCTCAGCCGTTCGCCTTCCTAACCTAATCACCTATTAGTCTATCAAATCGCCGTCGAAGTCATTTAATGCTTCTTCTTCCTAAAAGTTCACCGAACTCTAATTCTAGAAGCATGACTAATCGCCTGTCATCGTGGAGTCGACAAGAAACTTCAGTCCTAAAGTAAAATAGGTAAAATAGTGTTTGTTAATTTTAGCTATCAGGTTTAAATTTGGGTTCGTAAACATCATCGATGACTACTTCTTTCGTTTTGAGTATTCTTAGGGTGGAAAATGCTATTACTTGTGTATTGATTGGAGAAATGGCTCTGTTGTTTTGCTGGAAGCCTATAATAGTTGAATCATTGAATATCATTCTATTGAATCAGTTGAATTTTGGCCTAGGAGTTAATTTATCATACATTTCTCTTTGCATAGTCTTCATCTTCTGTTCTAGATATTTGCGTATTCAATACATGGTTTTATACATTTATCTTCGTTTGGTTTAGGCAGATTATATGTTTTGGTGCTTAGATAGAATCTATGGTGTCCACTTTGTTTGCTGTATTGTTTTCAGATGATGATAAGATAACAAATTCTATAATGCACTTTAGTTAAATTGATATAAAAGAACATAAAAGGTTTCACCTTAGTTAAATTTTCCACATTTAGATTTTTTTTCCAAATTTGATAAGTATTTCCATATTATATTTTGGAAAACCAGGAGTTGAAGGCTATGAATCTACTATGAAACTATATCTGTAATAAAATACAATTAAAGGATCAAGTGTATTTGTCCATTGTTTATAATTTTAGTACAATATGAAAATATAACTCTTATTCGATTGCATGCACATAGATTTGTATATTTTAGGAGTATTTTGTTAGTTTGTGCATATCATTATGGTCATCCACATATACACAAGCCATATGTATCATTTGTTATTATAATTCAAAAGGGAAACTAAAATAAATGAATAGTTGACAAGTTTTCTTTTCTGCCATTTGCTAAGGGTAAGCCAGATAACTATTTTGGTGCATAGACAAAAAATACGGCGTCTGCTTAATTTACTATAGTGTTTTAGTTAAAGAGATATTAAAGAGCACAAAAGGTACTACAATAGGTAAATTTTGCTGTATTTATATCTTCTTCTAAAATTTGACTATTTTTTCCATGTATTTTGGAAAATTAGGATTTAAGGCTATGCGTCTACTTTAAAACTATATATGTAATAAAGTACAATTAAAGGATCAAGTTTATTCACATATTGTTCATATTTATAGTATAGTATGAATAAATTTCAATGGTTATTTGATTATGCACACACTTTTATAATATTTTTGGAGTGTTTAGTTGGTTTGTACATCAGACCATGGTCTTCCTCATGTACACAATGTAACACCCCACCTCCGCTAGGGTCACTCACAAAGGGAATGCACTAGTTTTGGAGGAGCGTTATCGAGGTAAACAAACACAGAAATATTACAAGATAGAACGTAGATAAAACAGCGGAAGAATCAAAAGATAAATTTCATTACTTTCAAAATAGTCAAAGCCTTTTTTATTCAAAGTACCAAATAGCCAAAGTCATTATTTTCCATTACAACAAATTCTGTCTTGCATAAACAAAGAAGCATAAACTAAAAACATCAAAAGTAGCTTAATTCCCTAAAGGTAGCAGAAAATGCAGCCATAGCACAGCCCAAGATCAAACCGTACATGAGCTGAATCAAAAGCAAGCGAAATCCAAGCTAAGTGCTAGAGTTTCCTCCCTGAGAACTGGGGGAGGGGGGGAACGGAAGAATAGAGGCGAAAGAAAACGGGTCAGTCATAAAGACTAGTAAGTCCAAGTGACTTTCAGCATAAAAATAGATAAAGGTAACATGACATGTATAAACTGAAAGTAAACATAAGGATGCTGTCAAGATGGGCAAGGTAGACTAAGATAACATGATAAATCAAGTATAAATCAAGTATAGCATCACGTATTCAAGGTTCTCTGTATCAACTGTACTAGAATCCCAAACCCATGCCTTATTTTAATCATGAAATGATTCCTTGGCCCAATATCAAAAAATGACCCATTTCTAGGTCCAACAAAACGATCTACTAGTCGATCGGCTCCCTACAAGTTCTAGCTCGTCATGTGTCTGTGTCATACGGCCCTATCACGAATGTAGTCACCTGTGCTAGGTCCACCATAGGGTGTATCAAGCCCTATGGTGCCAACCACCGACACGAATCAAGCATGCACAGATAAACCTAATGATGCCCAATGCCTGCTTTTTCAACTCCGGACCACGTGCATGACCATAGCCCGCCTGAACCTACACTGGCACACCAACACAGCCGTCGTTCTGGTCGCTTACAATCAGCCCAGTAATCGTGCCCCACCCTGCATTGTTCCAGGGTACCATGATACATCTAGTGGGTTACTGCTGAAATGGACCGCGTAACTAGGGTTTCCGTCTAATAGGTTAAGTGTTGTCACTTAAATTCGTGACTTAACCCCTACTAGTCTAGCATGTCAAGTTGGTTAAGTGTTGTCATTCAAGTTCATGACTTAACCTGCCTACGAATCATGTATCAAGTTGGTTAAGTGTTGTCTTTTCATGTTCATGACTTAACCCTATCATGTGGCATTAATTCATTAATGCATCCAAACCTCTCACATCAGACCTGTTGTTGTGATCACTGGATATGTCGGGCGGTTCCGGGCAGAATTACACCACAACTTAGTCTGACCTCGGGTTTTCAAGCGCGATATGACCAACTACCCACATTGGATCCTATTGTTTGCAGTAACTGGATTTGCCGGGCGGTTCCGGGCAGATTACACTACAAACTCAACCCAACCTCGGATTGGCCATTTTCAAGTTCATTCTAGTGTCATGCCGATGTTCAAGTTTTCATGTCAAGTTCGTGTCAAGTTTTCAAGGCAAGTTTCATGTCAAGCTTCCTAATTTTCCCAACGTTACCCTGTCTAAATATTAGGCTAACAATCTTAGCCTAATTTTCCATCCGCATGATTTTTGGCATATAATATTAGACTAAAAACTTAGCCTAATTTAACGTACACAATATTGGCATAAAGCAATTTATTAACATAATCATGACATAGGCGTAAACTTGGCATCATCGGCATAGTCAGTATGAACATCATAGGTGTGAACTTGCAAAATAATCAACATGAATATCATAGATGTGATATTGCAGCGTAGACTGAACCAACATACAAATATGTGAATTTGCAACATAGACTAAATCAACTTACATATATGTGAACTTGCAAATCAATCACGAACATATGAATAAGTGTGAACTTGACATAGGTTTAACATATACACATAAACATGTAGATCTAACATTTGGTCACATATGTGATATGATTTCACAACCTAAAACTTGCATAACATGATAAACTGCACAACTTGTCATAACGGGTTATACTCCAAGTTCATATACATATGAATAGACTTATTCAATAATTCCCGATTCAACATGATGATAGAATAGAACCACAGGCATAGATCAACATAATAAACATTGCCCTATTATCAATTTATTTCCAAGGCATGACCTAACTGAATAAATTGATTAAAACATCGCAGGCATAACATTATGAACATGAAAAGGTTTGAATAATAATCTAGATTCAATTTCATAGTCATAATTCTAGGCAATAACCTCTTGGTCATGAATCATAGGTGATTAGTCACAATTGTCCTTGTCATAGTTGTTGGCAACAGTCTTATGTTCACCGTCATAGGCATAGGCATAGTCTTATGTTCATAGCCATAGGCATAGTCTTATGTTCATAGTCATAGGCATAGTCTTATGTTCACAGTCATAGTCTTAGGCCATTAACAATAGTTTCAATGTCATAGGCAATATTCCCAATAGTCAAGATCCAAGAAGAAAACAAGAATAGATATGAATCATACATAAATCAATTCCAGTTTATAACATGCCCATATTAAGTAACTGGAACATACAGATCGTGGTCTAAAAAATTTAGAAGCAGAAGTCAAGTATAGAAATTGGTCGTTGAATTGCTGAATCGTTGAATCTTGATTTGATTGTAGAAGCTAATCCCCAATAAGAAATTCCTAGCCGTAGTCTTCAAGAAATAATCTTCGCGTTTTATTTTTAATTTAATTTAGAGGAAGAAGAAGAAGCCATGATCATCAAGAGTTTGAGCAGCATAAGGTTAGAGAAGAATGGTGTAAAGAGAATGAGGCTAGGAGGCTGTTTATATAGGGTTTCAAACTAATTAGAGCCGTCGACGAAGCTAGAGTTAATCAAGGCCATCCATCTCAAGAGAAGCCAATCAGAAAGTGACAAGTTAGCCCTAGTGACACAGCAGAGCTCAGAAATTCGACCAGAAACCGACCAGGCCAGCCATGGCCTAACCAGCAGGTTTTCTGCTCGTCCTGGGCACACCTGCCAAGTGCGCCAATGCAAAATTGCATGGGCGCACTTCCCAAGAGCGCCAGTACAATTTTTTTCTGGCGCACTTACCAAATGCGCCAGTGCATTCTGGCCGGTTTCTGGTTTTTCTACCTAACTTCGCTCGTCCATATCTTCTTCATACGACATCCGTTTTACGCAAACTCGGACTCTATCTCAACCAGAATTCCGAGATGAACGCAATGGCCTAACCCGTTTCCCTTGATTCTTATTTTAAATATTAATTCTACCTTGATTTATGGTTTTAACATGTTATAAAAATTCGGGTTGTTACATTCTTCCCTCCTTAAAGGATTTCATCCCCGAAATCTTCAAGTTAGGAAGAATGCATCCTATCATCCAATCATCCATCTACTCAAAACATCATCCATAAGCAACCATTGTCCTTAAACGATTTCTAATGCTATATGAACATATGCAGAAAGTTTGTGTATATGTTCCTTATCTAGAGCAAATGATCAGCCCTGATTGTTCTTCTTAATGCAAAATATGTTTAGTGCCATGAATCCAACATGTATGCAAATAGTCCTAGTCACATAAATGCTATATGTGTGCACAAACATCTATTCATGTGCAACATTCACATGATAACACATTCAATTTCATCCATAAACAAGTATAAACACTCATGCATATGCAATATGAAAATGTGTCTAAGCCGATCTAGTGCCTAATGTGTGTGATGCAACCATGAGCAACCACTTGCGACCACTTGCAACCATTTGCGAACATCAACCATAACATGTTTCAATCACATGTTTACATCCAAAAGGGTTCTACCTAAGGTTCTCAAGATAGGATTGAGAAGATAAGCAAGATAAAACAAAGCATCTAGGAGAAGAAGTTAAAGATGTACCCCAGAAGGTCCTTCTTGCGGTGCTTGCCCTTGCTTCTTGGGGCAGTTCTTGCTGATATGTCCAGTTTCAACACATTGGAAACATGCTCCCATCTTCATCTTCTTCTTTCTACAATCCTGGACTATATTCCCATCAATACAACAAAAGTTGCACTTCCTCTTATCACGTGACTTGTTATTATCGTTGTCGTTGTTCTCGCCTCCCTTCTGGAAGTCTTTCTTCTCGTTCTGAGACTCATCCGCCTTAACTTATCACTCATACCTTTTCTATGTAACATGTTAACAAGCCTCACGGAAACTATCTCCATCATACGGAAAACCCTCTACGAAGCTAGAAAGAAGATTAGCCGCAGGTAAAAACTACTGCGACTACAGATGGAGAAAAGAAAGGAAAAGAGATTCAAACAAGGAAACAAAGGATAGTGCTAATGGCTTTTGGGGAATAGCCTTTAAATAATACAAGACTTTTCTTGAAAAATGCTTCTTTGTAAACGGTTTAGAAAATAGTTTTAGAAGGTTTTTAAAAAACTTTTGCCCAGTCTGGTAACCTTCTGCTCTGATACCAAATGTAACACCCAACCTCCGCTAGGGTAACTCACAAAGGGAATGCACTAGTTTTGGAGGAGCGTTATCGAGGTAAACAAACACAGAAATATTACAAGACAGAACATAGATAAAACAGCGGAAGAATCAAAAGATAAATTTCATTACTTTCAAAATAGTCAAAGCCTTTTTTTATTTAAAGTACCAAATAGACAAAGTCATTATTTTCCATTACAACAAATTATGTCTTGCATAAACAAAGAAGCATAAACTTAAAACATCAAAAGTAGCTTAATTCCCCAAAGGTAGAAGAAAATGCAGCCATAGCATAGCCTAATATCAAACCATACATGAGCTAAATAAAAAGCAAGCGAAATCCAAGCTAAGTGCTAGAGTTTCCTCCCTGAGAACCTAGGGGGGAAACGGAAGAAAAGAGGCAAAAGAAAACGGGTCAGTCATAAAGACTGGTAAGTCCAAGTGACTTTCAGCATAAAAATAGATAAAGGTAACATGACATGTATAAACTGAAAGTAAACATAAGGATGTTGTCAAGATGGGCAAGATAGACTAAGATAACATGATAAATCAAGTATAAATCAAGTATAGCATCACGTATTCAAGGTTCTCTGCATCAACTGTACTAGAATCCCAAATCCATGCCTTATATTAATCATGAAATGATTCCTTGGCCCAATATCATGAAATGACCCATTTCTAGGTCCAACGAATCGATCCACTAGTCGATCGGCTCCCTACAAGTTCTAGCTCGCCATGTGTTTGTGTCATACGGCCATATCACGAATGTAGTCACTTGTGCTAGGTCCACCATAGGGTGTATCAAGCCCTATGGTGCCAACCACCGACACGAATCAAGCATGCACAGATAAACCTACTGATGCCCAATGCCTGCTTTTTCAACTCAGGACCACGTGCACGACCATAGCCCGCCAGAACCTACACTGGCGCACCAACACAGCCGTCGTTCTGGTCGCTTACAATCAGCCCAGTAATCGTGCCCCACCCTGCCTAGTTCCAAGGTACCATGATACATCTAGTGGGTTACTGCTGAAATGGACTGCATAACTAGGGTTTCCGTCTAATAGGTTAAGTGTTGTCATTTAAATTCGTGACTTAACCCCTATTAGTCTAGCAAGTCAAGTTGGTTAAGTATTTCCATTCAAGTTCATGACTTAACCTGCCTACGAATCATGTATCAAGTTGGTTAAGTATTGTCTTTTCATGTTCATGACTTTACCCTATCATGTGGCATTAATTCATTAATGCACCCCAACCTCTCACATCAGACCTGTTGTTGTGGTCACTGGATATGTCGGGCGGTTCCAGGAAGAATTACACCACAACTCAGTCTGACCTCGGGTTTTCAAGCGCGATATGACCAACTACCCACATTGGATCCTATTGTTTGCAGTAACTGGATTTATTGGGCGGTTCCGGGCAGAATTACACTACAAACTCAACCCAACCTTGAGTTGGCCATTTGCAAGTTCATTCTAGTGTCATGCCCATGTTCAAGTTTTCATGTCAAGTTCGTGTCAAGTTTTCAAGGCAAGTTTCATGTAAAGCTTCCTAATTTTCCCAACGTTACCCCGTCTAAATATTAGGCTAACAATCTTAGCCTAATTTTCCGTCCGCATGGTTTTTGGCATATAATATTAGGCTAAAAACTTAGCCTAATCTAAAGTACACAAAATTGGCATAAAGCAATTTATTAGCATAAGCATGACATAGGCGTAAACTTGGCATCATCGGCATAGCCAATATGAACATCATAGGTGTGAACTTGCAAAATAATCAACATGAATATCATAGGTGTGATCTTGCACGTAGACTGAACCAACATACATATATGTGAATTTGCAACATAGACTAAATCAACTTACGTATATGTGAACTTGCAAATCAATCACGAACATATGAATAAGTGTGAACTTGACATAGGTTTAACATATACACATAAACATGTAGATCTAACATTTGGTCACATATGTGATATGATTTCACAATCTAAAACTTGCATAACATGATAAACTGCACAACTTGTCATAACGGGTTATACTCCAAGTTCATATACATATGAATAGACTTATTCAATAATTCCCGATTCAACATGATGATAGAATAGTGCCACAGGCATAGATCAACATAATAAACATTGCCCTATTATCAATTTATTTCCAAGGCATGTCCTAACTGAATAAATTGATTAAAACATCGCAGGCATAACATTATGAACATGAAAAGGTTTGAATAGTAATCTAGATTCAATTTCATAGTCATAATTCTAGGCAATAACCTCTTGGTCATGAATCATAGGTGATTAGTCACAATTGTCCTTGTCATAGTTGTTGGCAACAGTCTTATGTTCACCGTCATAGGCATAGGCATAGTCTTATGTTCATAGCCATAGCCATAGTCTTATGTTCATAGTCATAGGCATAGTCTTATGTTCACAGTCATAGTCTTAGGCCATTAACAATAGTTTCAATGTCATAGGCAATATTCCCAATAGTCAAGATCCAAGAAGAAAACAAGAATAGATATGAATCATACATAAATCAATTCCAGTTTATAACATGCCCATATTAAGTAACTGGAACATACAGATCGTGGTCTAAAAAATTTAGAAGCAGAAGTCAAGTATAGAAATTGGTCGTTGAATTGCTGAATCGTTGAATCTTGATTTGATTGTAGAAGCAAATCCCCAATAAGAAATTCCTAGCCGTAGTCTTCAAGAAATAATCTTCGCATTTTATTTTTAATTTAATTTAGAGGAAGAAGAAGAAGAAGCCATGATCATCAAGAGTTTGAGCAGCATAAGGTTAGAGAAGAATGGTGTAAAGAGAATGAGGCTAGGAGGCTGTTTATATAGGGTTTCAAACTAATTAGAGCCGTCGACGAAGCTAGAGTTAATCAAGGCCATCCATCTCAAGAGAAGCCAATCAGAAAGTGACAAGTTAGCCCTAGTGACACAGCAGAGCTCAGAAATTCGACCAGAAACCGACCAGGCCAGCCATGGCCTGACCAGCAGGTTTTCTGCTCGTCCTGGGCACACCTGTCTAAATAGGCATAGGCATAGTCTTATGTTCATAGTCATTGGCATAGGCATAGTCTTATGTTCTCAGTCATAGTCTTAGGCTATTAACAATAGTTTCAACGTCATAGGAAATATTCCCAATGGTCAAGATCCAAGAAGGAAACAAGAATAGATATGAATCATACATAAATCAATTCCAGTTTATAACATGCCCATATTAGATTTATAGTTTTTATCTAAAAGTAACTGGAACTTACAGATCGTGGTCTAAGAAATTTAGATGTAGAAGTCAAGTATAGAAATTGGTCATTGAATTGCTGAATCGTTGAATCTTGATTTGATTGTAGAAGCAAATGCCCAATAAGAAATTCCTAGCCATAGTCTTCAAGAAATAATCTTCGCATTTTATTTTTAATTTAATTTAGAGGAAGAAGAAGCCATGATCATCAAGAGTTTGAGCAGCATAAGGTTAGATAAGAATGGTGTAAAGAGAATGAGGCTAGGAGGCTGTTTATATAGGGTTTCAAACTAATTAGATCCGTCGATGAAGCTAGAGTTAATCAAGGCCATCCATCTCAAGAGAAGCCAATCAGAAAGTGACAAGTTAGCCCTAGTGACACAGCAGAGCGCAGAAATTCGAGCAGAACCCGACCAGGCCAGCCAGGGCCTTACCAACAGATTTTCTGCTCGTCTTGGGCGCATCTGCCAAGTGCGCCAATGCAAAATTGCATGGGCGCACTTCCCAAGTGCGCCAGTGCAATTTTGTTTTGGCGCACTTCCCAAGTGCGCCAGTGCATTCTGGCCGGTTTCTGGTTTTTCTGCCTAACTTCGTTCGTCCATATCTTCTTCATACGATATCTGTTTTATGCAAACTTGGACTCTATCTCAACCAGAATTCCGAGACGAACGCAATGGCGTAACCGATTTTCCTTGATTCTTATTTTAAAAATTAATTCTACCTTGATTTATGGTTTTAACATGTTATAAAAATTCGGGTTATTACACACAACCTATATGTACCGTTCGTCATCGGTATAACACAAGAAGAAAACATAGATAATTAAATTGGTGAGATTTTTTGTTTTTTTGCTCTTTCATTAGCTTAAGGTAATTCGGTTTCTGTTTTATCTGACTACAATATTTTTGATTTGCCAACCATATGTTGACATGTAACCATTTTTGTTACTGTAGGTTGACATACAATTAATCACTTGATTAGCAAAAAATTGTTATGTTTCCCATTGGATGAATGGACCTCTTTCTATTGAAGATATGCTTTAGAATTACTTTTCCTATTTAGTCCACATTTACAGTCTACTGGTGCTAATTTTCTTTCCTTATTTGTGTCATATTTCTTTCTGTTTTACATAGCCTTTGTTTAGCAATATAATTTTGTTTCCTACCCTTGTGTCCGTTGAGTTATATACTGTATTTCTCCGGTAATCTGGTTATGAGCAATAGAAAGAAAGAATCATACTGTGAGTACTGCATATGCATGGCATCATAATTCACAGTCCATTCGATAATTTAAAATTTACATGACAATTTTCAACTTTCTTATGTCTTTTAATAATAATAATAATAATAATAATAATAATAATAATAATAAAACTAAACCTGCAATGGCTACACGGGCATAATTTGAAAAATGAAAAGAAAAATCATATGTGATTTTCATTCACTCAATTACACCAACATTTCATTTCATTTGGCTTCTTGCTTGATCATGTATGTGCTGTTGGATTGGTTCCATTTTATTTAAGAATCGCACAACTTTATTTAGTTATATTAACAAGTTTTATCTGTTTAGGTTAGGACAAATTATTATGACCACATAATAATGTCACCAAAAAATTAGATCAACCAGTTAGGAAAGTGATGATCAGGTGCTAACCTACGATTTGACCAGGTGTAACATTTTTCATGCACTGAATGATACAAGAATAGATGAGTTCAACGATAAATTTCTGATATATATATATATATATATATATATCAATTAGGGGAACTAATATACTATAGTATATTGTTTCCAATATGTATCATTAAATGATATGTATAATTTACTTAAATGGGAGTATGATTGTTGTATATTGTAGTTAAGTAGACCAAACCCACTATATTATTGTTGTGTTTTGTAAGTAGTTAGTGGTATCCTTAAATTCTATAAAATCTTGCATTTGATTACACGGGACACGACAATTTAAAACTACTGCATTTTGTTTTTTAAAATTTCAATACATAAATTTCTACACATTCCCTTAATTTCCCCTTTTTTGGAATTCTAAATTTCTAACCATTCCCTTTATGCTTTCTTCCTGGATTTAACAACTTTAGAATAATGCTACAGCTAACTATATAAGATAGGTTCCTAAGACTTTTTAGCTTTCTTTTTTTTACCCATATTTTTGTAATGTGTAGTTTTGGAGAACACAAATTTGTTTTTACTAAAAACCAGCTATAACATGCAGGTCTTCCATATATAATAGGACTTTGTACATTTGGTTGCATTTTGATTGTTTGAGGAACTTTTTTTTGTAATACAACACAGAATGGAAAAAATATGTAATTTCGGTTTTTCCTGAATGTTTTTTGCAAGTATATAACTACTATGGTTCAGTCTGCAAATATATAAACACTATTTTCCCGTATATTGGTACCATTTCCATAAATTTGTCATTATAACAACTAAAACTATAGTTACACTTTTTTTTGGGTATTATAGTTAGGACTGTTCCATGTTCCATAACGTTTATGCACGGTTGATTTTTTTTCTTATAATTTAATAATTGGGATTTGGGTGGATATGGCAGAAGTGTTGGAATTCGTAAGTATTGAATGAAATATACTTTTTCCATTAAGCGAACAGGTGTGACTGTTAAGTGAAAGGATGTGACTATTAGAAGCATGCTTTTTCGTGAAAAGACACTTTGCGAAAAGACACTTCGTGAAAAGACACTTCGCGAAAAGACACTTTGTGAAAAGACACTTCGCGAAAAGACACTTCCTTTCACCAATGGTCATATTTCCCAATGGTCATATCTCAGCGAAAAGACACTTCGTGAAAAGACACTTCACGAAAAGGCACTTCACGAAAAGACACTTCATTTCGCCAAACAGTTACATTTTAGTGAAATGACACTTCGCGAAAAGACAGTTCCTTTCATAGAAAGAGATGCGTCTGTACGAAGAGGTACGAGTACAACCGTTCGAAAGAGAAACAATCGTACGAAGAGGTATGGGTATGACCGTTCTGAAGAGATGCGACCGTACGAAGAGGTACGGGTGCGACCGTTCGAAGGGATGCGGATAAACTATAAATAAGGAGGAAACCTGATCACTTTCCTCAATTATTCCAATCTAAACTTCCTTCTCTCTTCTTTAATACTCTTATATATAATCACAGAGTGACCTACTCATTACAATCTCGTGCAGAATACGTCTGTTGTATCTTGGGAGAATTTGAAATAAAATTCTTAAGGAAATTGTTACGACAAGCCTCAGACATCATTCGGTTAGATTTTTATATTTATATACATTATTTTATAATCTTTCAATTCTGTACATTGTGCTATTTCTTAAAATAGTATAACATTGTTGTTCTTGTAACTTGATTACAACATTCTTATTGCTATTATTAAATAGTATTAATTTCCATTATAGTGGAAATTCGAGTTATAAACTTGTGCGACAAGTTTATAATTGATTATTATCTGTTTTGGTATACTAGACGTATAGCATAACGAGTGGTTATGTATTTACCCTAGCAGGGGCAGCAGTGTCATGGAAATTTTCTAAACAGACATGCATAGCTCGATCCACTATGGAATCAGAGTTCATAGCACTAGATAAAGCAGACGAAGAAGTAGAATGACTTCGTCATTTTTTAGAAGATATCCCATTCTGGCCTAAACCTATACCGGCCACATGCATACACTGCGATGACCAAGCAGCGCTAAGTAGAGCGCATAACTTTGTGTATAATGGAAAGTCACGACATATTCGTAGACGCCGGAACACAGTTCGGCAGTTACTCTCAAATGGAACTATTTCCATAGATTATGTCGTTTACTAAAGGTTTATCAAGAGAGAAAATTAACTGCGCATCGAGGGGAATGAGTTTAAAAGCCTAAACCAATAAGGGTTGCCTTATACGGAAACCTATCCTAGCGACTGGAGATCCCACGGACTAGGATCAATAGGCGAACCAGTTATGATTAACTCAAGACGTAATGCATTTGTTTGGACATAGTCCTATTCCATTCCTATGGTGCACAACATAAATGCATGCCTACAAAAGAATTGATAGGTTAAACCTATGTTTTTTAATGATTGCCATATCTTGTAAATAACAAGTGGAGTATATGTAGGATACTCTTAATGGTTGCGATCACCTATGTTAGTGTGAGCTGGGTCGGCTCTATGAGAATATTCAAGGCTTTTATTCTCTATAACACTCGCAGAACCAAGTAAGTGTTCAGGACCAAAATGAACACAACTAAGAGATTGGATGAGATGGGAATCGATGCTTCGTAAAACTAATTGTCTGGATATACAATAATGGCTGACGGTTCAAGATGAAATAATTCACCGATTAGCCAAGTAGATCCGATAAGTTTTAACTAGGAAAAGTACAAAGTAAAATATCTACTTATCCACGATAAAGCATTATTCCATATGTACTCTGTGATATTTCGCTTTGTGTGGGGCAAAAGAATATAATCATTCATGTGGGGGATTGTTGGAGTTCGTAAGTATTGAATGAAATATACTTTTTCCATTAAGCGAACAGGTGCGACTGTTAAGTGAAAGGATGTGACTATTAGAAGCATGCTTTTTCGTGAAAAGACACTTCGTGAAAAGACACTTCGTGAAAAGACACTTCACGAAAAGACACTTCCTTTCACCAATGGTCATATTTCCCAACGGTCATATCTCAGCGAAAAGACACTTCGCGAAAAGACACTTCACGAAAAGGCACTTCGCAAAAAGTCACTTCATTTCGCCAAACGGTTACATTTCAACGAAAAGACACTTCGTGAAAAGAAACTTCCTTTCATAGAAAGAGATGCATCTGTACGAAGAGGTATGAGTACAACCGTTCGAAAGAGAAACAATCGTACGAAGAGGTATGGTTGCGGTCGTTCTGAAGAGATGTGACCGTACGAAGAGGTACGGGTGCGACCGTTCGAAGGGATGCAGATAAATTATAAATAAGGAGGAAACCTGATCACTTTCCTCAATTATTCCAATCCAAACTTCCTTCTCTCTTCTTTAATACTCTTATATATAATCACAGAGTGACCTACTCATTACAATCTCGTGCAGAATACGTCTGTTGTATCTTGGGAGAATTTGAAATAAAATTCTTAAGGAAATTGTTACGACAAGCCTCAGACATCATTCGGTTAGATTTTTATTTTGTATATTTATATACATTATTTCATAATCTTTTCATTCTTTACGTTGTGTTATTTCTTAAAATAGTATAACGTAGTTGTTGTAAATTAATTACAACATATTGATTGCTATCATTAGCTAATATTGAATTCCAGAGTTGTGGAAATTCAAGTTATAAACTTGTGTGACGAGTTTATAGTTCTCTGTTTTGGTATACTAGATATCTAACAAGCAGAACTTTGAAAATTGCAGATGTATTTTACATTTAGTTCTTTCTTGATTTTTTCCAATCCATTCTAATCATCTTTTAGCAGACAATAAGTTAAGCAATAAGGAGCTACTTAGTAGAGTGAATAGTCCTATGGATCCTCAATACAAACCGCACTATCTTATACCCATCGTGATGGGCTGTTTTATTTCTTTCATACTGGGCTTTATGTTCAGCCCAAAGTGTTCTGTAATATCTTGCTATATATTTGTGGCGAGAGTTTGTACATAGTATCTATCAGTTCTGATTACATTAATACAAATACATTTTCTTCATCAAATATACATAAAATCTTACATGGTATCAGAGCACAATAGCCAAATGGCAATTTAAGAAAATCGTCTATTTTGTTAAAGAAAGAGGACGATTAACTGAGTCTCCTCAGAGTAATTTCATCACTGTAGAGCATCCCCTCTCGATCGCATAGCGATTGTTCTTACCAGTTGGAACAGTGCGTGCCAAGCCGGAATTGTGTTCACAGTGGCTACAACTGTTCGTTTTCTGACCATCAGAGATTCTTGAATCTCATCATTTGGATTTCTGCCCACTGTTTGGCGATTCTTGAATCTCCAAGTGAAGCAAGAACCACTAAACATTTTTGTTACTTCTATGTACCATCAGTACAGGCTGCTACTTTTGATTTGTAGCCTCGCGCATACTTTCTCCATGGCAGGAGGCAGTGTTGATCAATCGTCAGCAACATCCAAAATTAACAACAATGGACCACCGACAACCTTTCCTCCACCACTAGTTAAGCCAAAGACCCAGGTCATCACCGTTCCTCTTGACGAGGACAATTTCTTGATGTGGAAATTCCAAGTTGAAATAGCCTTGAAGGGATACAACCTTCAAGATTATGTCAATGGAACCAAGCCAACACCACCTGCAATGATAACAGATGCACAAAACAATATCATTAGTAACCCAGAATTTGTTCACCATCAAAAACAAGATAACTTACTATCTTCTTGGCTCCTATCGTCAAATAGTACCAATCTATTATCACAGGTTATAGGGTGCAGTTCATCCCATGAAATTTGGTCTACGATTCAATAGATTTTCAATTCACAATCATTGGCATGCATAATGCACTACAGGAGAGAATTTAGAAATGCAAGAAAAGGTGATATGGGAATGCGTGAGTATATTTATAAGGTGAAGACTCTTTGTGACAAATTGAAGGCTGTTGGACACACCATTTCTGACAGTGAACAAATTCTGATGCTAACTAATGTACTTGATGAAGAATACGAACCATTTGTCACATACATAGCAACACAACCCTCATTACCTGACATACAAATAGTATACTCAGCATTGTTAGCACATGAAGGCAGGGTGGAGCAAATAAAAGCCATTCAGAGTGATTTTAGTGTGAACTTGGCATCAAATTCAAGAAATATAAATCAACAAAAAGGTGTACCTGGCTATGAAAGAGGCAACCAGCAAGGACCAAGATGCAACCCCAACCAGAGAGGCAGAGGAAGAGGCAGATCAAATAACACAAACAGAGTGAGATGTCAGATATGTGATAAACCAGGCCATACAGCAAACATGTGCTATTTCAGGTTTAATGCAGATGTTAATAATGCACAGCAAGGTCAAGGTGGTCAAAGAGGCATCACTGTCAATATGGCTCAAGCAAATTATCAGGGAAGGACAAATTCTGAAGGTTCCACATCACAAAATACATGCAATGACGATAGCAGTAAGGCAGATGACATAAATATAGAGGACTGGTTTCCAGACTCAGGAGCAACTAATCATCTGACCAACAACCTTCAGAATTTGAATCTTGGTAACAAGAATTATTCAGGTACCCAAGTTATACACAGTTGCAATGGTGAAACCATGAATATATCTCACATTGGGGCAGGATATGTCAAAGGGAAAAGAAAACTTTATCTTAATAATCTTCTTAGGGTTCCCACAGTTAAGAAAATTTTAATTAGCGTGTCCCAATTCACTAATTATAATCAGGTATATTTCGAGTTTCACCCTAAACATTGTTTAATTAGAGACTTGCTAAGCAAGGAAATATTATTACAGGGTAGGCTGAGTAATGGTCTTTACAGATTCGACAACATGCAGTCAAGATTGGGTAAAGAAGACAACACATGGTGTTGCAATGTTAATATGCAAATTAGCAGCATATATAAAAATGATTCCAACAATTCTGATGATAATGACAATTGTGTTCGAAATGATTTAGACATTTGGCATTATAAATTTGGACATCCTACTTATGACATTGTTATGCAAATATTGAAAACAATAATATTCATTTTAAACACTTACCTGTTCCTAATGTTTGCACGCATTGTCAACTTGGCAAAAGCCACAAATTACTCTTTGCCAAGTTTGAAACTGTTTACTATAAGCCCCTTGAGTTAATTACAGCATATTTATGGGGTCCTGCACCAGTTTGCTCAAGACAAGGACACAGGTATTATCTATCAATTGTGGATGCTTATACAAGGTATACATGGATTTTCTTTCTCAAAGCAAAATCAGACACATATAGTATAATGCTACAGTTTATAAATGTCATATAAAAACAAATAAACTGCAGCATTAAAACTGTACAGACAGATGGGGGCAGTGAATTTTTACCTCTTAAACATGTTTTCAATCAAAAGGTATCATTCACAGGATCACTTGCCCACATACATCTGAACAGAATGGAATTGTGGAAAGAAAGCACAGACACATAGTAGAGACAGGGTTAACATTGTTATCTATGTCATCTCTACTCCTAAAATATTGGAATGAGGCATTGTTGTGCTTTCCATGCCTCAGACCATACAACAATAACAAACTTTCTCTAAGATCAAGCCCATGTACCTTTTTAGGATATGCAGAGAACCAAAAAGGATACAAGTGCTTAGATGACAAGGGATAGGTATATGTATCTAGACATGTTGTTTTAAATGAATGTGTGTTTCCCTTTGCAGACAAGAAAAACAAAGGGAACCAGAAAATTGACCAATCAAAAACAACTATGGGACCTATTCCTACTTTAACTGAATGGACTGTGCAACCTGAAGACAAAGAGACACCACAGATGACAATAGCTACTTCAACTATTTCCAGCACCAGATCTAGATACAGCTCCAGTGAACCCTTATGTGATGATGATAATCAATATCAAAATTATGATAGTCAAAACAACAACAATCATCGAGATGAAAGCAGTGGGGATGACACAACAGACACAGGAAATGAGGAAAGAAACATACAAAGATAACCATCAGGACATCACATGACCAAAAGATCCAAAAGTGGCATTTTTAAACCAAAGATTTATAGTGCTACTACTGAAAATACAGACACTATAGAACCAGTCGCATATGAAGAGGCTATCCAACACAAATCCTGGTGCAAGCCATGAATGAGGAATATGATGCATTGATAAAAAATAAAACATGGGATTTAGTCATGGCACTAAAAGGTCAGAACATTGTAGGATGCAAGTGGACTTATAGACTCAAGAGAGATGCTGAAGGAAAAATATGCAAACATAAAGCTAGATTAGTTGCAAGGGGATTCTCTCAACAATATGGGTTTGACTTTAATGAGACCTTTTCACCTGTGGTTAAACCTACAACTACCAGGATTATCATAACTATAGCCATTTACAATGGATAGGATATAAGACAGTTGGATGTATGCAACGCATTTCTGAATGGAGATCTATATGAAACTGTCTACATGCAGCAGCCAAAAGGATTTGTGTGTAAAGGGAAAGAAAGCTATGTTTGTCAATTAAACAAGGCAATTTATGGTTTGAAGCAAGCTTCAAGAGCATGGTATGTTAAACTCAAGAACACATTGGTTGTTTTGGGTTACATGGAAACAAAATCAAACAGTTCACTGTATACTAAAATTCAAAGTCAAGGAAGTGTGTATATAGTGGTCTACGTAGATGACATTCTTATAACAGGAAGTGATAACATTGAAATCAACAAGGTCATAACTCACTTGAACAAAACTTTTGCTATTAAAGATATGGGAGAAGTGAGTTATTTCCTGGGCATTCAGGTTCAAAGAAAATCAAAATCAGAGATATTCCTGTCTCAAAGAAAATACATATGTGAAATACTTGCTAAAGCTTACATGGACAAGGAAAAATCTATATCCACACCAATGACAAGCAATCTACGTTTATCCAAACACAGAGGAGAAGCCATTGATAACAGCAAACAATATCGCAGTATAGTCGGGGCCCTACAGTATTTAACGATTACTAGACCTGAGATTTGTTTTAGTGTGAATAAGGTGTGTCAATTCATGGCTAATCCACTAAGTGAGCATTGGAGAGCTGTCAAACGAATTTTGCGTTAATTAAGAGGGACAATGGATCATGGATTAGTGATAAAAGCAGGAAATGATATAAATTTGAGCACTTACAGTGATGCAGACTGGGCTAATGACCCAGATGATCGGAGGTCTACTTCTGGATACTGCTTGTTCATGGGATCAAGTCCAATCTCCTGGTGTACGAAGAAACAGTCAACCATCTCCAGATCCAGCACCGAAGAAGAGTATAGAGTTGTTGCATCAGCTACAGCTGAAATCATCTGGGTTGAAACCCTAATCAAGGAATTGGGGCTTTCATTTACAAGGAAGCCGATCATCTGGTGTGACAATAAGAGCACCGTAGCTTTATCCTGTAACCCCGTACAACATTCGAGAGTAAAACACATGGAGATTGACCTCCACTTCATCAGAGAACGAACAGAAGCAGGATAATTGGTCATCAACCTTGTGCCACCCTACTATCAGAAGGCAGATATATTGACAAAGGCTTTATCCAAGAATAATTTTGAACGATTGAGAAAAGAATTGATGGTTTTTGATGGTGGCACAGCAGAAGACATGAAACCCTAGTTCGGTTTGAGGCGGGGTATTAGAGTGAATAATCCTATGGATCCTCAATACAAACCGCACTATCTTTTACCCATCGTGTTGGGCTGTTTTATTTCTTTCATACTGGGCTTTATGTTCAGCCCAAATTGTTCTGTAATATCTCGCTATATATTTGTGGCGAGAGTTTGTACATAGTTTACTTTGTTCAAAGTAGTTGTGATATTTGCACCTTATTTCTCTACATGCCTGCGGTTAGATATTTTTGTTCATCTTTACTATCAGGATATCTAGATGTCATTTTATTTATTTTCTCTATGAACAGTATTGTCTTAGTTAAAACTAAATATCATAGAACATTGTAGAATACTACGTAGGATGCCCTGAAGGGGGTATAGTCAAATTGTGGAGTTATTTAAAAATATTGATCATATTAATTTGGGTTTGGTAAAGTAGATGTTGATGCAGTAAAGTTTGTATTGTTATCATTTCCCACTCAGTCAAGTGGAAAGTAAGTCATGTCTTCTTAGTAATAGGAGGGAGATTCACTAAGGAAAAAATTAAAAAATTTGACTGTAAAAGATACAAATTTGAAGAATAGAAGTTCAGTTCTTAGATATAATTAAAGTTGAAAGATGTAAAGCTAAAGATACAATTGAGAAACTCAAAGATCAAATTATAATTTATGCTTTTTTCCCTTTTGCATATTACTGCTTGCTTAGTTCTGGTGTATAAAAATATTAAACTGGTAATTTTATAATTAACGTTGTGAATAATTTAATTAAAATTAAACTAGAATTTCAAACTATTAAATATTATTTATGCTTTTTTAGATGCACAGAAATTTTTAATTATAGAAACTCAAGTATACAATTTTCAAATAAAAAATTTGATATGCTTTTTTGCTAACTTATGCAATACTTTTAAACTGTGCAGTACAAATAGTAGAAGTGGAAGAATTATTAGAGATTTTAAAAGAATGACATTGGTAGAATATCGTGCAAATACAAAGGTAAATTTGGTTTTTTATTTAGGAAAATAGTATCTTCTATGCTCTCTTTCTTTACTATGGCCTCTTTTAAGATGATAGTCTCATGTTTATATAGCATTCGTATTCTCAAAATCATTATATGTACGACTTTGTACAATGCATATCTGAAACAATACTGTGCAATGATTAACATTTCATTTTGTGGTTACTCATTATCCAATGTTTATATTATTATTTTTTCGAATATATATTTTCATGATTGGAAAAGATATATGCTACCAACTACACTAATTTTTGTCATATTATTTCCATATTCAAGATTATTGCTTTTCTTTAATGCTTGAAAATCCACTAGGGATATACGGATAAGGGAATTGGAGTTGAATAGAGTTGCTTCTGTTTCATGTTGTTTAAAACTGCACCTTTGCGGAAGCGTCCAGGATCTTCTTCACCCAATTACTTAAAGATGATTTTTATGGAAACAAACACAGATATGAAATCACACGCGCAAACACAAAATATTCCACCCAATCACCCTCTTTACTGATTCTCAAAACGAATTTTGTTTATACTCACTGGTTCAACAACCAACAATAAACAAACTACAAGAATCAATAACCTTATTGAGAAAGGGAAAGAATATCTAGATGACTACAACTTTTATTGAAGGAGGAGAACAATGTAGAACGACGGCTAACCCTTGGATTAACTGAAGGCACCAATCCTCTCTAGGGCACCAAGCCCTAGAGGCACGCAGTCGCCACTCTATTCGGTCATAATCCCATGCCTTTAATCCAACCCTATGTGCTACTTTTATAGAAGAATAGAAGGCCTAAGCAAATACCTAATTTGCCCCTTCATTACTTGCAAAATAAGTCACAGAAAGACCAAGTCAAGCTGCAGAAAAACCTGCTCAGACGTCTGACCAATATATGTCAGACATTTGTCCCTGCTCTCGGGTTACCAAAACCCTGACAACAGACGTCTGACCAAATGCTGTCTGACGTCTGTGTTGCAACGCAGCACAAAACTGCTCCTCCTTGCCTTCTTTCTTCCGCTGCTCCATCTCCATTATCGCCAAGTGCATCAATGTCTCGTCTTCATATGTGATTTCATGTCACAAATCACAACACTCCACCTTGATATGAAATCGCATCACATCAAACGAATTTCCAACACACAAGTCATCTAGCTCTTTCAACGACACCTTTGCTCAATTAAAACCAACCTCGATTTCCAGGCAACGAGATACACCCTACCTGTTCCGAGTACAGGGACTCAATTGATTTCAGGGCAACAATCACACCCAGTCGATTTGAAAGGACTACGACCACACCTCAATTGCAAACACAACCCACCGCCTGCAAAAGTTGCATCTACCACCTGAGTTGCACCGTGCATAAACCAACGGTCTAAAAGTGCTTGCAATTCCATAATGACACCCGTCTACCACTTGACCTTAGCTCCTTCCTTGATCACCCTGGATCCCTCGAGCATCATCAACGTGAAGACCCCTGTCGAACACATCAGCAGTAAGCAAATTAACCTCTCCACCTTGCTGTGGACTAGGTTCTTCAACCGTCACTCACCTTCCACATCGACACCTGTCTACCACTTGACCTGAGCTCCTTCCTCAATCACTCTTGATCCCTCGAGCATCATCAACATGAAGACCCCTGTCAAAAATATGAACCGAATCACTAAGGTGCAGACAAACCAAATCAATTGCCAACATTTTCGCCTTCTTCCATCTTCCCTCATCCACATCGGAGGGCTCCTCTTCATCTCCATCAACCAAACAATTGAGGCCTTCAAATCCCCAATCAAAATTAGTCATCACCAATAGTGCCATCATATCCGACATAAAATCAATTTTTTTCCAATCCACAATCACTCTAAGCTTTGCGATGATCTTTCTCTGATACCAACTGTTGTGTAAAACTGCGCCTTTGCCCACCCAATTACTTAAAGATGATTTTTATGGAAACAAACACAGATATGAAATCACACGCGCAAACATAAAATATTCCACCCAACAACCCTCTTTTTGATTCTCAAAATGAATTTTGTTTACACTCACTGGTTCAACAACTAACAATAAACAAACTACAAGAATCAATAACCTTATTGATAAAGGGAAAGAATATCTAGATGACTACAACTTTTGTTGGAGGAGGAGAACAATGAAGAACGACGGCTAACCCTTGGATTAACTGGAGGCACCAATCCTCTCTAGGGCACCAAGCCCTAGAGGCACGCAGCCGCCACTCTATTCGGTCATAATCCCATGCCTTTAATCCAATCCTATGTGCTGCTTTTATAGGAGAATAGAAGGCCTAGGCAAATACCCAAATTGGACCTTCATTACTTGCAGAATAAGTCACAGAAAGACCAAGTCAAGCTGTAGAAAAACCCGCTCAGACGTCTGACCAATATATGTCAGATGTCTGTCCCTGCTCACGGGTTACCAAAACCCTGACAATAGACGTCTGACCTAATGCTGTCAGACGTCTATGCTGAAACGCAGCACAAAACTGCTCCTCCTTTCCTTCTTTCTATCGCTGCTCCATCTCCATTATCGCCAAACACATCAATGTCTCGTCTTCATACGTGATTTCATGTCACAAATTACAACATTCCATTATAGTGAATGCCTTTCTCAGAAAACAGGTTTTGATCACAAGCCTAAGATACTGTTGTAGTTTGATATCAATGTGTAAAAGAGAACAAGGCTTGATATATAATACTGGATTCATACTCCGAAGCACCTTACGTACTGTTGTGGTTCTGTATGAGATGTTCCATCTATTGCAATATTATTATTATTATTGATTATGTGTTAACACCAAATAAATGATGATATTAAACCTTATATTATTTTACATCCTTCTCATTTTGAGCTGTGTGAATCTCTTACAGGCAATAACATAAGAAGTCTTTATTAAACAACAATTTTTTTATTGGGTATTACATTGTATCATACAAAAAGAAGTGAAAAGCTCTCAGTTATCTTTATTTTAATATTCATTCATTTATTTTATAATAGATGTAATCCTTTTCGTTCTTACACATTTTAGTGATTCCTCATTTTTGTTAAGGTATGGATGGTTGGGCTGCACTTTAGGAGGTTATTGCAACAACTGATATTAGACAAGGTAAGTTGCTTCTCAAGTAGGGATGTCAACGGATATTTTCGGATACGGATAGTGTCATATCCGTATCCGCATCCGAAACCATTTTCGGATATCGGATATCCGCATCCGCGGATACGGACGGATATCGGATAATTATCCGCTCCGCCAACAATCGATAAATCAATGAACATAAATGAATTTTTTTTAGCTTAATATTAAGTTTTTTCAGCCTAATTGATTACTAAAGTGCTAAAAATAAATAAATATGATGATAATATATAATTTTAAGCAATTAACATGCATTTAGTAGACTTTTAATTTTGTAAATTAATAGATTAGCATATTTAATTATGTTAAAATACACATAATTTAAGCTATAATTAGAGAAAAATGCTGATGTATAATTTTCGGATGCGGATATGCCTATATCCGCATCCGCTTTCCCGGATATCGGATATTTATCCGCTTTTCGAATACGGATGCGGACGGATTTCGGATTTTTCGGGTATCCATTGACAGCATATATATATATATATTTATGTTTGTATGTATGTATGTATGCATGTATGTATGCTAGCTGCAAAGAATACAATCCCACTTATTTTTTTAGCTATTAAAACTATCTCAACTGAGAAATAGGTACGAAAACTGATATTTGAAAAGATTAATTGCCATTCAATCAAGGATATGTAAGATAGGTAAAAAGAAATGAAGTCTATTATTTCTTATCTGTTTTCTATTCAACTTATCTCAGCTGAGAATAGTAAATGTAACCAAGTGTCTTGAATGAGCGTTACATTGAAATTATTCCTGAAGTTATTATTTATTAGCATAATGGTAATGATGATAGGTTCATAGAAAGTTTTCATTGCTTTTTTATTTTATTTTAAAATTCACAAACCAATAGTTCATGACTACGTAAATTTATAATCTAGCTGGTCATTAAATTTATAATCTAGCTGGTCATTAAAGCTTGAATATGCTGCCATATGAAACCTTGACGTGTTTAGATAAATTCAACATTATGACAGTTTTACTTCAAAATTGAATTGATTTATGTAGATTTACATCCCCTTTTCACTTTATTTCTCTAAGGTAACTTCATACGAATAGCCTTAATCTACCTCAAACATTTTTATTTGACCAAAAATTTATGCTAAATGTTAGATTTGTTTCCCTTTTTATGTCATAATATAGTCACCATTTTTTCTTTTATGGCCATCTTTCATATTTAGAATTTAAATGCGTTCTTTAGAATTTCCAACTAAATTTGACCAATTAAGCACTACAATATTTAAAGAATCCTATGTTTCCAGCCATATTGTGTAAATTATAGTTGGCATTTCTCCAAAGCACCATATTAAGTTTTGTTGGAAAACAATGGCTGAGTCGCGGACTAGGTCGCTTTCTTGAAGACGATTCGGTGATCTGGTCAGAGGTGCAAACCAGTTCGTTTCTTCGTCACCGCCTCTAGGATAAAACAGCCTCTAAACAGAATAACTGATTTGCTTGCACAACAAATCAGTGCAGATTTGCACTTTCGAAAATAATATTATTGCTCGATTTTTCTGAAAGAAAGATTTAATGATGGAGGTTAGAAGAAAATAGAATTCGATATTTTTTTTTGTGTCTGCAGATAAAAGGTATATATAGAATGAAAATATAAGTGTCTACACCCCAAAGCCAAAGCCCAAGCCAGAATCGGGTCGAGTCGGTCGGTTGCGCGCGTGTGTGGTTTTCATGATGCATGGTCTCCCTCCTCACAACAAAGTATGTATTAGGAGCCAAAGGCCCCAACATGATTTCTTAGAGACAAGTATAAATCCTTGCCTCTTCCATATAATCCCATGATGTGGGACTATTCACACATAGGAGCCGTTCATACACTTATTCAATATTTTTAACAATTCACTTAATGTTTGTAAAACATTTGCAACAAGTTTTAAAGCACATGTTTGTCACTCCTCAAAAGCAGGTTGTAATCAACAATTTTGTTTTTATTTTAGCTAGAATGTGCAAATTTTTATCTACAACTCTCATGCTAGGTTGATATTTCTCTAACAGTTGAAAGGGACCAAGGTTTCTTTACATACCTTTTGACTAATATAATTACTCTCTTCTACCTTTACTTTTATGTGATCTTTGTGATTTTCGAAATAATGTGTGCATATATTGAATCTTTTTCTAGTGATTGTTCCTATCCCTGCTTCGATGCAGAACAATTTCAGGTAATTTTATTCCCTTTACATGCGTATGATTTTTCTTTTGCTGGTATATTCACTCTGTCCTTTAAGGTGTCTGTTTCATGCTTTTTTCTTCTTCATATTACCAAGGACATTGATTTGAGGTATTCTTTCTTTTATTAATGTTTCCACTACTAGATGTTCCAGTTTCTTTAGTTATTCGTTGGCTTGTGATATTGTTAAATAGCAAGCTTTTTTTTCAAAGGTTGAAAACTGTGGGAACAAGATGAATTTCACAACTTCTTATGTAAATCCTATTTAAATATTTTACCATATCTGGTTACATTAACTACATAAATTCGAATTCATCTTTTTTGTACACCTAAATAATGAAATGTACCATCCTCAATATTATAAATGAAAACCATTATTGAAATACAGTTACCACAAAGTTTCAAAGTATGTTCATTTTATGGTTAAATTATGCATTATATATTTTGTACCATTGTCAAAGCGTTAAATTTTTACCTGTCTGTATTAATTTGGCTTACAGAAATATAATATAAAGCTCTTTTGCTACTAAAATCTCGATCTAAGTTTAATAAATTCTAGAATTATGATATTTTAAAATATTAAATTCTTGGAGTTTTCTACTTATTTTAATCTTTCGTGAAAATGATTTATTCGCATTTATTTAAATAGATTATGACTTTCGGATCTTTGACCTTTGTTTGTTTTAAAAATTTAGAAGCGTGATTTTTAGTTTTTAAATCTGACATTTTTATCATAAAAGGTAGATCTTCTTCATTTTATTTGATTTTTAAGTAATTAAATCTATTAAAACTTGGCAATTTTAGAAATTTTATTCAGAGTTTTATAAATAAACTGACTATTTTAATCAGTTGAACCTTTGAAATACGTGTAAAATTGAATTTTTATTAAATTCATTGTAATTTCTTTTAGTGTCTTTGCGAGATTTAGTTTCTTTTTTTTAAATATATTCTCAAGCAGTAGTGCCTCAATAGTTATTTTTGTTCTTGGAATTTTAGTTTTTCTTTTCTTTTTGGATAAGTGCTGCATTTTTACTATTCAGGTTTTTCCTTAACTTTCTCATGTTTCCAATATATTATTCTTTAAACCTTTTATTTATAGAAAATTTCTCCTTATTTTTTCCCAGATTTTTGAATGTGGAAGTTTCAGCCTATTAAATAGGGCATAATGCGCCTTCCAAGCATATAGCTTTGGTTTAATTTCTGAAAATAATGGCAAATGTTTTTTTGAAACGGAAAAAAATAAGTCCCAAAGCCCAAATAAACAGCCCGACACCCACATAGCTGATAAAGGGTAAATAACCCTAGCCGCCACATAAACACACTAACCCTAGCGAGCTCCAGACAACACTCAAATGGCGAGCTCGATAGGAGAAACATCCTCTTCGTCTTCAAGGAGGATTCCAAATAATATCTTCGTTGATTTCCCTTCTCTTCTCACTGGATTCAGGCTTGCGCTTTATTTACCAATCTTTCGGATGAAAGATTTGATCTTCCATATGAAGATTCTGTAGCTCGATGGAGGCAGTTGGGTTCTTTTCTTTCAAATCCGAACTTCTCATGCTCTCGAAGCTTCTCTTCAGACTTAATGAGCCACTGTTGCCCTCCAAAGGGCTAGCGCTGCTGCTATCTCCCTCAGACCAGACATTAAGGTGATAGATCTGGTTATTCAACTGGCTCTTATAATGATTATTCCCTATTTTGTGCAAAAGACCTAACTTTTCTTCTAATTGCTTCTTGTCCATGGATTTGCGACTGTCTGGATCACTGCTGGAGTGTCTACTCTTTGAAACAGGTAAGACAAAAGCCTTACTGTTTGATTTATGTAAGAAATCACGCACTAAAGTATCAGAATAGTATCTACTTCCCTCAAAAAGTTGTGATTTGCAATTGTAGTTAGTAGATACCCCAGGAAGGACGTCAGATGTAGCCAAATCACCTATTGGACTATCAGAAGAAGTGCTAGCAGGAAGATTGTCTATGTTCCCTACAATAGGTAAATGCAAAGCATTATTATTCCAATTATTATATACAGAGAAACTAATATTACTAAAGGCATGTGATCTCCCTTTGCAGTGCTGGATGCTATTAGCAAGCCTGGGATGATTTTCATCATTGTGAGCATCAGCGCACCTATTAGAGGGAAATTACTTGCCATTGAGTAAAAAATCTTCCACTTGCTTATCTCCATCTGCATAACTAATATGAGATGCTAGATTATGTAAATTATCCATTCTAAGCCTGCTAGCTTTTTTCATAACAATATTACTATCATGAAGAATAGTATTCCATATTTGACAGCAATTAATCTGTTTATTAGTATGCAACCTTTGATTTCTCTCCCTCTAAATATAATAAATAGAAGCAGTAAGAAAAACACAAGCTCTATTAAATTTGGTGGATTTGGGTTTAAAGGATTTCAAAATATACTCCATACTATCCCTAATATTCAAAACAGTAGATTTTTGATTGAACCACAAAGTACATTTGGCATTATTCCAAATGTACTTAGAGTAATCACAATCAAAAAACAAATGACTGGAGCTTTCAACCTCTTTTTTACAAAGGAAACAATTATTTTCAGAGTCCTTATTCCAAATGCAACAATTTTCTCTAGTTGTGAGTTTATTTAACAGAGCAAAATAAGCACAATGTGCCATTTTAGGACAATTTGATTTATTCCAAATAATTTTATACCAATCTCAATAGCAGGTTTACCTTTTCTTACCATTCGCATCTCCTACTTTGTAAATGGTCTTCGCAATTCGTATAATCAAGTATCGCCTTTTTTGTTTCTTTCTTACTATACCCAGATCTCCACTCCAATGCACAATCTTTCCTTCTCTAGCTTTTATTTTTCTTAATGTAATTTCAGTTGTGTCCATGGAGTACCGTTCTTTTCCTATCAGCCTCTCCCCTTCCTCTTCTTTCCAAACCTAAATACGAAAATCCACTTCGATTTGTGTGTCTCGCTCTACCACCGTTAACCACCCCTTCCACCAACGTCGCTACCCAAATAGAGTCCAGTTCAGGTATGAAGCCTTTCTCTTTTGGGAGGTTCCTCTATTGTGTGATGCCAAATAGGGTCAAAATGACATGGAAAATAACAAGAGTCCTTTGTAATTTTCATGCATTTGAAGCGGTTATTTTGGCTTTAGAAAATTATTACTCCTTTGAATTTTTTTGTTATTTATTTCTGCATTTTTATCAATATTTTTTGTGATTTGTAGATTGGGTTTTCTTCTTAATTTTCCATGCCACCAGAATTGGAGGTCATTACTGTTGGGGAATCTCGGTCTTTCCCACTTCGTGAAGTTAAGATAGGCACATTAAGATTAAAAGCAGCAACGGGAGCACAAGAGTTTATAATTCTCCAATATGGAGATTCTTCCACTATACAAAAGAATAGTAGGATTACAAGAATATGATTTACAAAAGTAATTCACACTCGGTGGCTCACCAAGCTTGAGGATAAAGACTTCCCAAGCTATCTCTCTTTTCTCTCAAAGAGGCTCTCTCTAACTCTCTAATTTTCCTCACTTTAAGAAGTGGCTTCTCTCTTGGATCTCACTCTAAGAAGTGGCTTTCTTTCTTGGATTCTTGGATGCTTAGTAATGAAGGCTCCTTCTCCTATTTATACTATTCAACCTTCATGATGAATGGTGGAGATTATTTGCATCCAAGGGTGGAGATTGATTCTCTAGAATGCTCCATACTCTCTAGGAATCTCTACACTCTTCCATTCCTTTATGCATCCTTCCATACTCTTCCGTAAGGTTCCAGAAGGTTCCATACATCTCTAGAATATTCCAGAGGGTTCCACACTCTTCCACAGGATTCTATAAGATTCTACACTTCTCTAGAGTTCTTTGGTCATACTCTTCCGTAAGGTTCCGGAAGTTTCCACACATCTCTAGAATATTCCAGAGGTTTCCACATTCTTCCATAAGCTTCTAGAGGATTCTACACTTCTCTAGTGTTCTCCGGTCATACTCTTCCATAAGGTTCTGGAAGGTTCCACACATCTCTAGAATATTCCAGAGGGTTCCACACTCTTCCATAAGCTTTTAGAGGGTTCTACACTTCTCTAGAGTTCTCCAGTACATTCTAGAAAATTCTAGATTTCTCTAGAAAGGCCTAGAATTTTCTAGAAATTCTCCAACTAAGGAGGGATCCCAATGATTACTAGGTATAGTTCATCAATCTCTATGACAGACTCCACGGTCAGTACCATTTGTACTATTTTCGTACTTTGTTTACTCGAAAACCTAATAATTTGTAAATAATTCATCTTTACTTTTAACATTACTTAGCAATCAGAGTTTCTTAATGTCGCAACTGGGCCTTATACCACAGATTTATTTGTTATTTTGATCCATGAAAATTGATCACATACTAAATTTCACTGGTATGAGTATTAACTTCATAGTCTCTCACTAATTTGTATGCAACAAATATTATGTTGTCTAAAATAAAACTGTATTATTTAGGTTTTTTTTATACAACAAATTAATAATGATGATGAGCATAAGCTTGGTGATTTAGATAATAACCTAAATAAGGTAATAATAGCAAATTGAATTCAATTGGGAGTGTTCTTTCTGATTGGATTCCCTGTAAATCTTTTTAAGTGCAGAAGTTCAAATAAAAAGTATAATCATGTTGAGACCAACATGATTTTGATTTGTAAAACTTGAAACGAGCTTTGCATTTCTCAAACTGAGCAGAACTATTAAATAGTTTTGTATGTACTAATGTATGATTTTTTTTTATAGAAGCACATTTTTATCCAAAGCCATATTTATATCCTTCAGCTGAAAGACATTGCTTTCTTGTGTGTTATATGTGCTTAATACTTTTCATATGTAATGCTAAAAGTGATTGCATGTTTATTTTCCTTTTTCATTTCTAAATCTATAAATGTGGTTTATCTAACATATAAAGGTTTACATCTGGATGTCCTCTAAAAATAATTTGTCAACTGTCATCTTACTGGCTATTCACTTGAAACGTGAAATTGTGTGTGTATACACGCAGAGAAAGAAATCCTTAGCTTGGAGACGTGATTAATAACATAATATTACAATGAATTATTTCAATTTTAGTTTTAACTATATCTTATAATATGGACTAGAAAAACTGGATCTCTTTCTTTGCTATATAGTTTTCGTATGGTAAGTAGTTTTTATAATATATTTATTTTACCGTTCAATTCTGCTTAGTTACAGTTTAGTGAACAATGTTTCAATAATTACTATTAGATAATGTCAGGATTAAATACATACTAAAAGCACTAACTTCTCAAAAATATCATGTCTGCTTGGTGTACTTTATCAAGGAGGGTTGCGTGTTCTATTAGAACCGTACATTTACAAAATTTATTCTGAGTGTATGTGTGTTTATCTAGCATTGTATATGCTAAAAAACCTTATATGAGATATTATCTGTGTTGACCTTTATGACATTTGTCAATATGCTTTAGATTTTGAAGTACCGATTTCCTTCATCTGTGTCAGGATTAAATACATACTAAAAGCACTAACTTCTCAAAAATACCATGTCTGCTTGGTGTACTTTATCAAGGAGGGTTGCGTGTTCTATTAGAACCGTACATTTACAAAATTTATTCTGAGTGTATGTGTGTTTATCTAGCATTGTATATGCTAAAAAACCTTATATGAGATATTATCTGTGTTGACCTTTATGATATTTGTCAATATGCTTTAGATTTTGAAGTACCGATTTCCTTCAAAGTTTTATAGGAATAACATTTACTGTGTTGCCTATGGATTAATGGGTCAAAGAGGGCATATGTGGTGCCATGAGAGACACAGATGAGCTTTTGAAGAGTTAGGTCAGAGAATCAGGTACCATCATTTTTCATCTCGCCTCATCGTTCTTTACCAAAAATTGAATTGTAACAGACTTTAAAATAGTAATACATGTGATGCCAAGGTCTTAAACAAAACCCTGTTTCACTCTAAAATTTGAATTGTAATTGGGCTAAAATAATCATGCTCAAGAGTTTTTTTGGATTCTATGAGCAAAAGAGAATATTACGTCATACTTACAATTGAGTTTTAACAAAGGTTTTCTGTATGATTCTACTTGAGGTCTATTTAAATGCATGAGAAAAATAAGAATGTAGTGTTATGAGTTAGCATAGTGTTTTGCAAAAGGTATATTATATAATAGTGTATACGGTAAAGTTTTTTTTCTTTTCCAAATTAAATTAAAATAAATGAGTTGATAGTTCATTATCCAGTTATTGAGCGAAAGCTTAATACTTCAACAACTTTTTTTTCTAAGTTTGCTCTACCGCTGATGATTTTGTAATATAATGCTTTCCCTTTGCAAAACAGCACTGTATTTTGTGTATTTTCAATAATAAGATAAACAAGAAACCAAGGGATATTAATATGACAATTTTTAAGTATTGTGCAGTTATGGTTTTACTATTGTAACAGGTTATACAGGCTTGGAGTCTTTAACAAAAATAATATAATTTCTGTAGCGTAGTTATTGAAGATTATTACATAAAGACAAATGTGTTTTTAAGAATTATACTAAACATTTATTTTTAGATATCCATTAACAGTTAGCAAGAACAATTACAAATTAGTACAAGAAAAAATGGTGGAATCTTTTTGTCAATATAGATATGGATTGCAGTGTGTTTATGAGGTTGTTTTTCACATAATGTTGTACATTATGACAAAATTTAAGCAATTTCATTTTATGTTGTGTTGAAGATATGCTACAATCAAAAATAGAATCATCTACATGGTAGGCAAAACTAATTTGTTGAGTTATATATATATATATACATATAGGGATAGGATCATAGGGCCCCCTGAATTTCAGCCCCCCATTTGCACCTAAACCACAACCACTCATTTATATTAAAGAATGTGAGTGCGAAGGGAGAGAATGAGTGGAAGGAGAGAGAATGTGAAATACTTGGTTGTGGGGCTTTTGGCCCATACATATAATATATATATATATATATATATATATATATATATAACATAAAAATAAATTAACAAAGAAGAAAATTACTCAATACATCTTGCCTTTTATTTTATATCATATGCATTTTTAAGGAACAATGAGTATCTAGATGTTGTATATCAATTTTAAAATGCACTCACAATGGAAGAGAAGGCAATATAAATATACAACCAGTAATAGTGATTTCCTAGATCATCGGTTTCGATTGCAGTATTTATGGATTTAGGATGATTAAAATTTAATTGCTTTTACTATATCATTGTGTTACCTGAATGCCCATCATTTTATTCTAATCCAAGTAATTTATTTACTTATATTTGACTTTTTGTTGGGACATTGAGTTAGATCTTAAACGGCCATGTGTTCTTCAATTTTTGGTATATAGCATTTTGTGCCTGTCGACTTCCATGCTTTAGAAGGAAACAGTGCATTGTAGCCTTTTGTAACCATCCTTAAAGAATTTTGTAAATAATTATAGAATGTCATGAAATACAAGGTTAAATTTCTTAGTAATCAATAAAATTATTGTAAATTTATTGCAGTACTAATTTACATGGTATTTTTTGTGCATGAAAATGTTGAGTTCTTACGATGTATGAAATGGATGTATAACGCAAGCTCGATCATTCTAAATAATTGTGGTAAAGACATGCGAAGTTATAAAATACTATATTTGTATATAATCATACATGCGATGTCAATGCATTAAATAAATAATGGTTTGTTACAAGATTTCGAATAATAACGGGTCTAAAACATTTCTGCTTACCAGTTTTCCGAATTGGATGAGCAAAACAGTATACTGTCATTAGGATCTAGCTTTCCATAGGTTTATTATTTGATTTGAAAGAAGTTTATTTAAACAGGAAGAGAAAAACAAGAATGCAGTATTATAATTTAGGACAGTGCCTTGGCAAAGGTATATTATATAATAGCATCTACTAAAAATTTGACTATTTTTAGGTTCAAATTATATGAAAATGATTTAGTTAAAGCTTTGTAGTCCGGCTGCATGGTGAAAGCTGAATACATTAATTAGCTTGATCTTTTTGATTTCTTTGAGTTCTTTATGGCCTTCATGATCAGATCATATAAGATTTTCCTCTTTACAGAAAGAAGAGTATTATAATTCTCGATATTTTTATAACTAAATGAACAAGAAAATGAGAGATATATATTAATTTAACATTTTTGTAGCACTATTGATCTATAATTTTATTGTTATCATGGCTTTATGATTTTGGATCCCACAACTAAATGATATAATTCTTCGATGCAGTTGCTAAAGATTTTCTACTAAAGGATCAAAGTGCTAATGATTTTCAATAGTTATTACTTAACTTTTCACCAAATTTTAGCATTTCACAATAAAAATCGCAGTTGTGGTAAATTGTAAATTTAATGGAAAGAAACATGAACTGAAGATTATGACAAAAATTTGTATTCCAAACGAACGTTTTACCCATGTGAATAAATTTAAATGAAGTTAAATCAGATTTGGTGAAGTTCCCGTGCGTTTAAAACTAACTCGAAGTGCATTATTGCTCCTCCAACCGAAGTCAAGTACCTTTTACACTTAACCATTCCAATGATTCAACCTATGTACTCCTATTATAAAGGCATGCAATTAACTATTCCACAACGTACTTTGCATCTGCATTCAGCGTCTAACTATTATTATACAATTCTAATATTCTATACATCTTACTTATACAACAATAAAAAGAAGTCTGTTCATTGCTGATCATTGACATTTTTTCATTTTTTCTAGGCTACTCTTTCTATTTTGATCAACTATCAGGAAGATGAAGAAAATGTAACAACCCGGAAAATATGATCCAATTTAAAAATTTTAAATTGGTTATTTCAAAGGAATTTGAATAATTGAAATAGAATATTTCAATGAAATAGTGAATTGGGAATAGTGGGGCAGTTTGAAAATTTGAATTCCAACTTTGACTGACTGCACCGGGTGCAAAATATAACGGATTTTAGTGAAACCAAAAATATTTAAATCTGTTAATGAATATCTTTCTAATGAATCTGAAAAATCGAAGTTTCATAGCGAGAATCAAAAGTTATGGCCAAATGAATTTTCAGAAAGGTCGTTATATAGAATATATAGCCCTTGAAAATAGATATTTTGCAAACGACCTCGGAATTCGACGAAACCACTTTTGTTGGATCAGGGACGTCAAACTATTGCTAGGTTTCAAATTTCATAATTTTCGAAGCTAGTATGTGAGCGTGGAAAAAGAAAATGTGTTTGGTCAATTTCTGTTAAATTGGATCGACCAGAAAATGGTCATTTTTCAAACGATCTCAGAATTCGACGAAACTAGTTTTGTTGGGACCGCAGCGTCAAAACATAGCTAGATTTATTTTTCTAGAATTTTTCGAATCAGTTTGTGGCCCTGGCAAATTGAAATGTACGTTCAAATTAAATATAAAATGTTTTATACTTTAATTTGAAAAATAACTGACTGTAACCATCGAATTGGCCTACAAAACATATCTCATTGTCTCCTGGATGGGGGTATTTAGCTAGGGGCGACAGTCGTTGGGTTTGAATTGGTGTCTGTGTGGAGAAACGCTATTTTAAAACTTAATAAAACCTTGGACCATCCAAACTTCTCCATTCATAAAAAAGAAAATCTCAAAAAAACCCGCCTCCCTCGACATCGACGACGGAAGTCACCCCTCCCTTCCCTGGCGATTACCGATCACCGCAGCCCGAATTAGCCCCACCCCCAGTTCAACTTTTTGTAGTTCTCCTTCCCCTCTTCAAATCCATATAAAGAACTCCCCCTATCATTGCTCCTACTATGAGATTTCCTCCTCCAAAGTCCCGACCTTCCAGCCGCCGCTGCGAGCACTGGGCCCCACCGAGTTGCCTCCAACCGCCACACGCCTGAAGCCCTCTCCTCCCTCTTCCACGCTGTACCCTCCGATCGTTGTATCGAGCCTCGGTTTTCGCGAAAACTGAAAACCTAGTTTTGAACAATCATGAAAGGTATCGACTTTATTATATTTGAATTGAAAATAACACTCTTAAGTGTTGGAAACTTTGAAAAATCATATCTTTGTCTTGTGTTGACGAAATTCGATGAAACAGGAAACAACGTGACCGCAAGGAGGCTCTCTACCACCTAGAAGAGACCGTAGATTTTCTGAGCTCGCAAGGATTTTTAGCACCTCGACAACCAATGTGAGATTTCTAAACTGAAATATGAATGGAAATGTCATGTATAAATTATATAAGCGAAATATAAATTATACATGTGTTGTATACCTCATGTACGTGCGTTGTGTAAGCTATATGAGCGAAGTATGAATTATACATGCATTGTATAAATGATATGTATGTTGAAATGCAAGTGAAATATAGAAATAATATATATATATATATATATATGTATAAACTCCCTCGTCCACAAACCATGGACGATATTTATTGTTTGTGAATTGGTTGAAAAATTTGGTGAATAATGCGAATGGTTGATAGAATTGTTTGTGGTTGATATTGTTTGGTTGTGGTTGAAAAATACCCATTGGTAATTGAAACAAATTTGAAATAATTGTGGAAATGAAAACAAAACATGCCGCATGCATGCGAACTAGATGCATGAAATCCCCATTGTCAAAAACCGCGAGGTTTTAAGGTAGAGCGAGGAGCCGTACTCAGGACGGTGCCGGTTTTAACTATCCTGCCGTTATGTTGCCGAAATTTTGAATAATATTCATGTGTTAGAATTATTTTCATAAGTTGAAATTATTTTCATGTGTTGAAACCAAAGTCATGTGTTGAAACTATATCCATGTGTGGAAAATGCTCATGTGTTGAGAAGTCATGTGTGAAAATTAAATTCATGTGTTGAATGAATAAAGTGTTTAAACAATAAAATTCACATTTATATAATATATATATATATATATATATATATACATATGAAGTATGTAAAGTATTCGCGTTATAAATAAATTGTTTCAACAATAAAAATTTCATCTTTCTTATATGAACAAACTATATAAAATATCCATATTTGGAAATGCTCATGTGTTGAGAAGTGCGTGTGTTAAAAAGGTTCATGAGTTGAATAAAAAGATCGAACAATAAAAATTACATTTTTATTGAAATTATGAAGTGTTAAAAACATTCATGTGTTGAATAAATATTTTAGATGATAAAAATACCATTTTTATCCTATATGTGATTTGCTAAAAATATACGAGTGTTGAAATAAATATTTGTTTGCTATGAACATTATTTTTTAACATGTATAGGAACTAAACGAAATAGTCATGTGTTGAAATATATTTTTGTTCGCCAATAATATCATTTTTGAAATGTGAAGTGTTAAAAATAACCACTTGTTCAAATAAATATGCATGAGTTAAAATATTCATTAATTAGCTAATGATATGATTTTTGCTTATGTATGCAACATTATAATGAATGGTGTCTTTAAACCAAATTGAATCAAATATGAAGTTGAAAGGAAAATGATAAGTGATAAGAATTGCACACATGTACATGCATATTTATTGAACAGGTTATAGCAAAGAGGCTAGTGAAGAGGAATAAAATTGTGTGCCCGACAAATAGGTACATGTTTACTATTTTGCTTGGGTGATGATTTTATGAGCCTATTGGCTAGCCACTTGGATTTTTCTTTTTCTTTTTGAGATGAGACGCCCGTGTGGCTTTCTGGGAATTTTCCCAGCCCCTCCCATACAAAGGAGATTATGGCGAAATTTTCAAAAATTTAAAGGCGTTAGTGAAATATTTGAAGTGAAAACGATATAGAAATCGTCGAATGAATTATATTTATATATATATAAATAAATGTAAATAAAATTAAAACGAATCGTGGCCATGCAGTTCGTATTTTGAAACCGTGATTTCAAACGACTAATGCGGGAAATCCGACCATCGGATTTACCCGAAACCGCAACCGTTAGGTTCGCCTTGGAAATATCTTTCCAACGGCACAAACTTTGTAAAGATCCGACGGTTGGATTCTCTGGAATGTTTAATTCAAATCTGAAAAAAAACAGCGCCAGAATCAATTATATTTGTATATAAATATAAATATAATTAAATTAAATCGAATAACGACGCTGTAGTTCGTATTTTGAAATCGTAACTTCAAACGACTAGTGTGGGAAATCCGACCATTGGATTTAGCCAAAACTGAAACCGTTGGATTCGTTTTGAAAAGAGCTTTCTAATAAAATGAAATTTGTGAAGATCCAACGGTTAGATTTTCAGATATGTGTAAAACAAATTTAGTGAAAAACAGCGCCAGTGCCTCGGCACGACCTGAAACGTCATTTAATTAAATGTGGCCGTTTTTTAATAAATAAAAATGGCGATATACCGTTATAAAATATTATAATATAGAGTGGAAATAAACCAATTTTGCTGTGTTGGTTGGATATGTGATGGTTGAATGTATTTAACATGAATATACT
The DNA here is from genome assembly GCA_030737875.1 of Allium sativum. Classification (NCBI taxonomy): domain Eukaryota; kingdom Viridiplantae; phylum Streptophyta; class Magnoliopsida; order Asparagales; family Amaryllidaceae; genus Allium; species Allium sativum. The sequence continues at coordinate 58,731,919 of CM060917.1, forward strand.
AAGGAACTGAAATGTGAAAGTTGAGTAATTTAACCATGTGAAGAATTGATTTGAAGATCTAAATATACGTGGATTATTTGAAAAGGCTGAGTTAATTCTCATTTCCAATAATCGATTGACGGTGAGAAGTCGAAGTGATGAAGATGGTTCAAGACCGACGATCTTCACATTGGATGGATGGGCGCTACTGATGCTCGTGATTGGAGTAGCTACCTTGAAGGAGCTGAAGTAGTATCCGTCTGGAGGTATTGTTGATTGTGTGGATTTGCGAGGAATACGGTGCCTCCGGTTTCATTCAATCCCAGAACGAACTTGTAAATGGACTGTGTGTCTAACATTGGATTTTGTTCTGTGCTGATTGATCTCTATTAAATATATATCTGTTTGGCGGCGGAGAATTTATTCTCTTGCTTAACGCCCATCTCTGAGACGTACGAGCTCAGAGGTTATATATCGATAGAAATCAGTCGCATGGAGTGGATTGCCTATGTGGCACGCCTAAGTGGCATATGATCAAGGCTTCTGTTGCAAAGCAAATTCTTGTGGTTGATGATCAAAGCATGGTCTGTGTGATGTAGTTTTGTGTATAACGTGGATTCGCGAGCCTCACACCCCGATATGAGTCAAAAACGGGAGAAGGACCCAAGGAGTGCACAACGTTTCTTTCTAGCTATGGTGGTGTCAGTGACCTACCAGCCCTGACATTTATATCTACTTTTCACCTGTGTGGTTGTTGGAATGCGAGGCGCCTCGATTATAGGTCTGTAAGGACCGAGAAACGTGTGTTCAGGAATTGCTAATCCTCAAAAGTAAGAGAGGAACGGCCTTGGAGGATCCAGGGATTGCTGTGTGCGGTCCCGAGGCATTTGCTAGAGTGTCTCGAATGGAGAGGAGCTTGCCCCTTGCCTCGACTCATGATGGAATCCAATTTCCAATACGAAATTTCGGCTGTGATTGTATTACTAGTATGGCGACATGATATATGGTACCCATGCCGTCTATGATTGATATTTATGATTGAAATCACTTTTGAAACATATATGCACTAGTAATAATATCAGACACTTTTGTTTTATATGTATGAAGCATTTTTGGCCATTATAAGGTAAAACTCTATCCTCCGGCTTGCGTTGCATTGTGTGATGGGACCTGAGTCTTATAATGGCTTCATTTTTATAAAAAGCATTGTGATGATTTAATCATCTACTTTATTTCATGCACTAGCACTCATTGGAGTAAACCCGTTCCGCGAAAGTGGCGTGGTCCTTTGATTTGCCTTATTGTTGTTGTTTGATAAGTTAAGAAGATTTCTCATACCAGTCCCATGACTAACTCGTAGTTTGTTTCACCTTGCAAACTCGGGTGCCCTCATTTTCACACGGGCAGCCTAGTTACATGTAGCTGACATATTTTGGCTTGGCACCGCAGTAGAGGTGCACTTTTGGACTCATGGCGAGGCTTGACTACATTGTGATGATTGTGACTTTCCGCCATTATTGTATATGTATTATGATTCCACCATAGGCGATGTAGACTGATGTTTAATTTATGTACTCTCTATGTATGATTCCGCCACCGGCGATGTAGACTGATTATGTATTACTATGCACTAAGTATTATCCTGCATTGTGCTCTCTGATGTGGTGATATATATATATATATGATTCCGCTGTCATATTTGTGTAAATTATTTTATTTCTTGTTTATGCTATAATCTTTACTCTGCTAATGATGATTAATGTGTTATATTCCAATGATTATCCTTAACGCCGTAGCACGGGGTTTTGGGATCGTCACAGCTGGTATCGGAGCTTTGGTTAACCTTAGTTCTGGAATTTAACACGTTAAACACTTCATCAGAATAGAATCAGTAGTATTCTAAGGCGAGTAGCTCATTAGAGATAGGACTAATAATGTCCTAGAATGAGCTAAGCAGAATAGCAAAAACAATTTGATCAGTACATCGTTATCTTTCCTTAAGTTCTTCTGCTTCCAATTAGAAGAATGACTCCAAAGGAAAAAGAAGAATTAGGCGATCAAACTCGTCAACTGCTACGGAAGGGTCTGATCAGACTAGCTTTTCTAGTTGGGGTGCAACTGTAGTGTTTGTCCCAAAGTCAGACGGTACTCTTCAATTGTGTGTTGATTACCGAGACCTCAACAAACAGACACTCAACAACAAATACCCATTACCCCGCATCGATGATTTGCTAGACCAATTAAATGGTGCGAGAGTATTTTCCCGAATGGACCTAGCTACAGGTTTCCATCAATTGAGAATTGTAGAAGAGTGCGTTCCTTTGACAGCTTTCAGAGGTCCAGACATATTTTATGAATGGTTCGTAATGCCGTTCGGCCTATGCAATGCTCCAGCATACTTCGTCGATCTAATGAATAGAGTGTTCAGGGGAGTTCTGAATAAATTTATCCTCATATTCATTGATGATATTTTAATCTACTCCAAATCAAAACCCGAGCATGAAAAACACTTAGAACAAGTATTGGAGAATCTGAAAAAGAATGTCTTCAAAGCCAAATTCTCTAAATGTGTCTTCTGGCAAGAAGAAGTGAAGTTCCTTGGCCATGTCGTGTCAAAGGAAGGGATTTTTGTCGATCCGAGCAAAATTACAGCAGTTCAAGACTGGAAACAGCCTACTACACCCACAGAGGTTAGAAGTTTTATGGGGTTGGCTAGTTATTATCAAAAGTTCGTTAAGGATTTCTCAAAGATATCCGGTCCGTTAACGAAGCTTACGAAGAAACATGAGAAGTTTAAGTGGACTTCCGACTGTGAGGAAGCTTTCCATGCATTGAAATCGAAACTGACAACTGCTCCAGTGTTAACCATTATCGATGGCAATCAGGATTTAACGGTTTGGACAGATGCTTCTATTAGAGGTCTCGGTGCAGTGTTAATGCAAAGAGGCCAAGTAGTCACTTATGCAAGCCGCCAACTGAAACTGCATGAGAAGAATTACGTAACTCATGATCTTGAGTTGCTAACCATCATTTTTGCTTTAAAAATCTGGAGGCATTACTTATTGGGTGAGAAATTTGAACTGTTTACAGACCATCAATCATTGAAATATTTGTTCACCCAGAAAATCTGAACTTGAGGCAGCAGCGTTGGCTAGAATTTCTCGCAGCGTATGATCTAGATATTTTGTATACGCCAGGAAAGGCTAACGTTGTAGCGGATGCGTTTAGTAGAAAAACCGCAATCATTTCCAATCTTATAATTACACCAGGATTGATTGATAAAATATCTGCTCTCCAGAAAAATGATCACTTCATTCAAAGGATCAGAGGGAGAATACAGAAGGGCGAGCCCTTAAGTTTTCAGGTAGATAAAGAAGTAGTTCTGAGACTGAAAGGGAGAATCTGTGTTCCCAACATCCCAGAGCTCAAAAGAGAGGTGCTCAGTGAATGCCATAAATCCAAACTTTGCATTCATCCTGGAGTAAGTAAAATGTACAACGATATCAAACACACTTTTTGGTGGAAGGCGATGAAGACGGACATTTCTTTATATGTTAGCAGATGCCCTACTTGTCAATTAGTCAAGAGCGACCAACAAAAGCTAGCTGGATTGTTGCAACCATTGGAAGTTCCAGGTTGGAAATAGGAATAGATTTTCATGGATTCCATAGATGGTTTGCCTCGAACCAGGAAAGGTAATGACAGTATTTGGGTAATCGTAGATCGCTTCACAAAGACTGCCCATTTCATACATGTCTGATCCAATAGAACTGCTCAAAGTCTTGCACAGATATATTTCAAAGAAATTGTTAAGCTGCATGGAATTCCCATCAGCATAGTCAGTGATAGAGACCCAATATTTGCTAGCAAATTCTGGGAGGCATTCCAGATAGAATTAGGAAAGAAACCGAATATGAGCACCGCTTATCACCCTCAGACAGATGGCCAAACTGAGCGTGTGAATAGAATTCTAGAAGATTTATTGCGGGCCTGTATTATTGATTTTGGAGGGTCATGGGAAGATCACTTACATTTGGCAGAATTCTCATATAACAATAGCTATCAAGCAAGTTTGGGAATGTTGCCATTTGAAGCATTATATGGCAGACCATGCAGATCTCCCGCATGTTGGGTAGAACCTGGCAACAGACTTGTGTTGGGGCCCGATATGATTAGAGAAGCATCTGATAAAGTCGATTTCATCAAGAAGCGATTGAAAACCGCACAAAGCCGACAGAAAAGTTATGCAGATTCTAGAAGAAGAGTCTGACGTTTGCTGTTGGTGATCATGTTTATATGAAAGTTTCTCCGATGAGAGGAGTGATCCGATTCAGCAAAACTGCAAAGTTGGCACCCAGATTTATTGGTCCCTTTCCTATACTAGAACGAATTGTAACTCTTGCTTGTAGGGTTCAATTACCAGATTGGTTGCCTGGAGTGCATGATGTATTTCACGTATCTCAACTTAGAAGACATGTGCATGATCCGGATCTTGTTGTAGAAGAAGCAGCGCAACAGGACTTGGAAATCACTCCAGAATTAGAAGTCAGAAGAGAGCCATTAAAAATTTTGGGCAAAGAAACTAAAGAGCTGAGGAGCAAAAAGGTTCATTTAGTTAAAGTGCAGTGGAGTAGTGATCCTAGAGATTGTACTTAGAAGACTGAGGAGAGAATTAAGCAGGCTTACCCCAAATGCAGAGTGGACATCTCTGACTAACTCCGGTGCAAGGTACCTTTACAATACTTTGCATTTACATTTTGTTTCCTACTTTACTATTGTTTCCTTTTCGGGGACGAAAAGTTTTAAGTGGGGGAGATTGTAACAACCCGGAAAATACGAGCCAACTTAAAATTTTTAAATTGATTATTTCAAAGGAATTTGAACAATTGAAATAGAATATTTCAATAAAATAGTGAATTAGGAATAGTGGGGCAGTTTGAAAATTTGAATTCCAACTTTGACTGACTGCACCGGGTGCAAAATATTACAGATTTTAGTGAAACCAAAAATACTTAAATCTATTAATGAATATCTTTCTAAGGAATCTGAAAAATCGAAGTTACATAGCGGGAATCAAAAGTTATGGCCAAATGAATTTTCAGAAAGGTCGCTATATAGAATATATAGCCCTTGAAAATAGATATTTTGCAAACGACCTCGGAATTCGACGAAACCACTTTTGTTGGATCCGAGATGTCAAACTATTGCTAGGTTTCAAATTTCATAATTTTTGAAGCTAGTATGTGAGCATGGCAAAAGAAAATGTGTTTGGTCAATTTCTGTTAAATTGGATCGACCAGAAAATGGCCATTTTTCAAACGATCTCAGAATTCGACGAAACTAGTTTTGTTGGGACCGCAGCGTCAAAACATAGCTAGATTTATTTTTCTGGAATTTTTCGAATCAGTTTGTGGCTCTGGCAAATTGAAATGTACGTTCAAATTGAATATAAAATGTTCTATGCTTTAATTTGAAAAATAATTGACTGTAACAGTCGAATTGGCCTACGAAACATACCCCATTGTGTACGGGATGGGGGTATTTAGTTAGGGGCAACAGTCGTTGGGTTTGAATTGGTGTCTGTGTGGAGAAACGCTATTTTAAAATTTAATAAAAACTTGGACCAATCAAACTTCTCCATTCATAAAAAAAAATCTCAGAAAATCCCTCCCCGCCTCGACATCGACGACGGAAGTCACCCCTCCCTGGCAATTTCCGATCGCCACAGCCCGAATCAGTCCCACCCCCAGTTCAACTTTTTGTAGTTCTCCTTCCCCTCTTCAAATCCATATAAAGAACTCCCCCTATCGTTGCTCCTACTGCGAGATTTCCTCCTCCAAAGTCCCGACCTTCTAGCCGCCGCCGTGAGCACTGGGCCATACCAAGTTGCCTCCAACTGCCACGCGCCTGAAGCCCTCTCCTCCCTCTTCCACGCTGTACCCTCCGATCATCGTATCGATCCTCGGTTTTCGCGAAAACTGAAAACCTAGTTTTGAACAATCGTAAAAGGTATCGGCTTTATTATATTTGAATTGAAAATAACACTCTTAAGTGTTGCAAACTTTGAAAAATCATATCTTTGTCGTGTGTTGACGAAATTCGATGAAACATGAAACATCGTGACCACAAGGAGGCTCTCTACCACTTAGAAGAGACCGCGGATTTTTCTGAGCTCACTAGGATTTTTTGCACCTCGACAACCAATGTGAGACTTCTAAACTGAAATACAAATGGAAATGTCATGTATAAATTATATAAGCAAAGTATAAATTATACACGTGTCGTATACCTCATGTACATGCGTTGTGTAAGCTTTATGAGCAAAGTATGAATTATACATGCATTGTTTAAATGATATGTGTGCAGAAATGCAAGTGAAATATAGAAATAATATATATATATATATATATTTACTCCCCTCGTCCATAAACCATGGATGATATTTATTGTTTGTGAATTGGTGTGAAAAATTTGGTGAATAATGCGAATGGTTGATAGAATTGTTTGGTTGTGGTTGAAAAATACCCATTGGTGATTGAAACAAATTTGAAATAGTTGTGGAAATGAAAATAAAACATGCCGCCTGCGTGCGAACAAGATGCATGAAATCCCCATTGTCAAAACCGCGAGGTTTTAAGGTAGAGCGAGGAGCCGTACTCAGGACGATGCCGGTTTTAACTACCCTGCCGTTATGCTGCCAAAATTTTGAATAATATTCATGTGTTAGAATTATTTTCATATGTTGAAATTATTTTCATGTGTTGAAACCAAAGTCATATGTTGAAACTATATCCATGTATGGAAAATGCTCATGTGTTGAGAAGTCATGTGTGAAAATTAAATTCATGTGTTGAATGAGTAAAGTGTTTAAACAATAAAAATCACATTTTTATAATATATATATATATGAAGTATGTAAAATATTCGCGTTATAAATAAATTGTTTCAACAATAAAAATTTCATCTTTCTTATATGAACAAACTATATAAAATATCCATGTGTGGAAATGCTCATGTGTTGAGAAGTGCGTGTGTTAAAAAGGTTCATGAGTTGAATAAAAAGATCGAACAATAAAAATTACATTTTTATTGAAATTATGAAGTGTTAAAAACATTCATGTGTTGAATAAATATTTTAGATGATAAAAATACCATTTTTATCCTATATGTGATTTGCTAAAAAATATACGAGTGTTGAAATAAATATTTGTTTGCTATGAACATTATTTTTTAACATGTATAGGAACTAAATGAAATAGTCATGTGTTGAAATATATTTTAGTTCGCCAATAATATCATTTTCGAAATGTGAAGTGTTAAAAATAACCACTTATTCAAATAAATATGCATGAGTTGAAATATTCATTAATTAGCTAATGATATGATTTTTGCTTATGTATGCAACATTAGAATGAATGGTATCTTTAAACCAAATTGAATCAAATATGAAGTTGAATGGAAAATGATAAGTGATAAGAATTGGATATATGTACATGCATATTTATTGAACAGGTTATAGCAAAGAGGCTAGAGAAGAGGAATAAAATTACATGTTTACTGTTTTGCTTGGGTGATGATTTTATGAGCCTAGCTACTTGGCTTTTTCTTTTTCTTTTTGAGATGAGATGCCCATGTGGCTATTTGGGAAATTTCCCAGCCCCTCCCATACAAAGGAGGTTGTGGCGAAATTTTTCAAAATTTAAAGGCGTTATTGAAATATTTGAAGTGAAAACGATATAGAAATCGTCGAATGAATTATATTTATATATATATATATAATTAAAACGAATCGTGGCCGTGCAATTCGTATTTTGAAACCGTGATTTCAAACGACTAGTGTGGGAAATCCTAGCGTCGGATTTTCCCGAAACTGCAACCGTTAGGTACGCCTTGGAAATATCTTTCCAACGGCACCAACTTTGTAAAGATCCGACGGTTGGATTCTCTGGAATATTTAATTCAAATATGAAGAAAAACAGCGCCAGAATTGATTATATTTATATATATATATAATTAAATTAAATCGAATAACGACGCTACAGTTCGTATTTTGAAATCGTGACTTCAAACGACTAGTGTGGGAAATCCGACCATCAGATTTTCCCAAAACTGAAACCGTTGGATTCATTTTGAAAAGATTTTTCTAATAAAATGAAATTTGTGTAGATCCAACGGTTAGATTTTTAGATATGTGTAAAACAAATTTAGTGAAAAACAGCGCCAGTGCCTCGGCACGACCTGAAACGTCGTTTAATTAAATGTGGTCGTTTTTGAATAAATAAAAATGGCGATATACCGTTATAAAATATTATAAATGATATAGAGTGGAAATAAACCAATTTTGCTGTGTTGGCTGGATATGTGATGGTTGAATGTATTTAACATGAAAATTATACTAAGGAACTGAAATGTGAATGTTGAGTAATTTAACCATGTGAAGAATTGATTTGAAGATCTAAATATACATGCATTATTTGAAAAGGCCGAGTTAATTATCATTTCAAATAATCGATCGACGGTGAGAAGTCGAAGTGATGAAGACGGTTCAAGACCGACGATCTTCACATTGGATGGATGGGCGCTACTGATGCTCGTGATTGGAGTAGCTACCTTGAAGGAGCTGAAGTAGTAGCCGTCTGGACGTATTGTTGATTGTGCTGATTGAAAAGAACGAACTTGTAAATGGACTATGTGTCTAATATTGGATTTTGTTCTGTGCTGATTGATCTCTATTAAATATATATCTGTTTGGCGGCGGAGAATTTATTCTCTTGCCTAACGCCCTTCTCTAAGACGTACGAGCTCAGAGGTTATATATCGATAGAAATCAGTCACATGGAGTGGATTGCCTGTATGGCATGCCTAAGTGGCATATAATCAAGGCTTCTGTTGCGAAGCAAAGTCTGGTGGTTGATGATCAAAGCATGGTCTGTGTGACATAGTTTTGTGTATAACGTGGATTCGCGAGCCTCACACTCCGATATGAGTCAAAAACAGGAGAAGGCCGCAAGGAGTGCACGACATTTCTTTCTAGCTATGGTGGTGTCAGTGGCCTACCAGTCCTGACATTTATATCTACTTTTCACCTGTGTGCACTACTACAAAAGTGGGCATATTCGACACTAATTTGTGTGCATTGCATGAAAAGTGTGGCGAAAGCTATGCATTCTTTGATCTTCTGCAACAACATTCATTTGTTATTGCATTAGATGTGAACACAGTGTTGCGGTTGAAATTCTTGTGCTGTGACTTGCAACACCTGTTCAAAGTGTTGCATTACATAAATACATGCCAGGTCAGCGATCCGCGTTATCAGTTTAAACAATTAAATAACCGTAGATGTTGATTAATCCAACGGTTCTTGCCGATCCTTGCAACACCAGTTCAAAGTGTTGCATTACATAAATACATGCCAGGTCAGCGATCCGCGTTATCAGTTTAAACAAATAAATAACCGTAGATGTTGATTAATCCAACGGTTCAAGCTGATCCTTGCTACAGCTTAGTGAAAATTTGGCGCGATAGTTTCCCCATTCACGAAATACTTCCCCCCAAAACAAATTTCTTCGGTACTCCTCCTTCTGTCCGTTTCTCTCTCCACGAAATCCGTCCAAGAACGCCTCCGATTGCTACTCTTCCTCAGGTTACAAACTATAAACCTTCGATTGCTCCTATTTTACGAACTTTACACCTCCAATTTGGATCGTTTAGGACAATTACAGGTAGTTAGGGCTTCATCATTTAGGTTTTATCTAGTTGATTTCATCTCTAACTTATTTTGATCTACGTTCAAAGTCTCTGGGTGATTTGGGTATACCGATTACCTTAAATTAGGGTTTTTATACTTGAAGTGTTGTATTTATATGTTTGCATGTATTGAAATTGTGCAAGTTCTGTATTTTTATGTTTGCCAAACCATTGATGTATTGGTAAATAATGCCTATTTCCAAAGGTGTTAACAAAATTTAGAGGATAAAAGAAATCCAATATGAATGTTCAAATGTCTATTTCTGTTTGTAGTTAAATAATGCCTATATCTCTTCCTACATCGTATGACTACGAAGATACCCTGGGCATGGGTGATCTAGGACTGTCAAACCCATCATCACCAGAAACTCCTATTGATTTTTATATAGAGATGCAAGAAAGGCACTACGATGATTTGCTTGAGTATGAACTAGAGCAAGAAGAACTCCGAAGACAATGGCGAGAAGAAGAACGACGTGAAGAAAGGGCGATGCGATGGCATAGTCGTTTGCGTCGTCAGCATCAAAACAACCAAGTGGTTAACGAACAACATGCTGACTCACCAATCATAATGTGTCATTGTGGGTATGCCGCTGCAGAAGATGTTATTTCGATTGGATTCAACATTGGTCCTCGTTATTTTAGATGTCGGGTTTATCCCACAAGGTGTACCTTTTGGCAGTGGATTGACCAACAGTTTCCAAGTCGACCCGCTGAGTACGCAAATGAGATACAACATCAACTTACAACGCTGCAAAATCATGTTATTGGTTTTCGAACTGATATTAGTAGACTTAACGACCAGCTTCAAGGGCTAAACATTAGACGACAAAATTAAATTATTGCATCATTCTTTGTATTAGATACAACTGTATCGTCTATGTATCACCTGTATAGTCTTTGTATCTGTACTGTTTTGTTTTGGTGCAGTCATGTAATGTTATGCATTTGTGTTCAGTATCCTTAGTTGCTTGTTTTATGTACGTATTCTCTTGGTAACTCAGTTCCAAAAGTCAGTGATAATTCATATCAAAACAATCGTCCTTGTATCATCACACTGATTATGTATATTTGTAAATTATTAACTTGTTTTGTTTTTATTTCTAATTTAGTCTAACATTACAGGGTAGCCCTTGTTCGTGTCTTGAAACTCTTAGGGGTATCAAATTTAGTCTTAATAAGCCGTGGTTAGATTGTGGCAATGGATAGTGAGTATTACATATGGATAGGACTTCCGAGATCGAGCGCAGAATATGTAAGAGGGGTAACAGCTTTTCTAAGAAATGCATTTCCCATTTATAAAGTAGGTGATGAGATGAAGTGCCCCTGCAAAATATGTACAGAACGTAATTGGTATTGTGAAAATGTCATATACGATCATCTTATTTTTAATGGCCCTTCTCCATTACATACCGGGTGGATTTGTGAAGTTTCACAGACAAAATTAATAGGTGTTGATGACCATATGGATTGTGCAACGGAGATGGATTTTGAGGATAATTTAGATGTGATGTTCAAGTGTGCGGGTTACAAATTTGGTCAAAATCCCAAGGACTTTGTAGTAGAACCAAATCCAGAGGCCGAGAAATTTTATCGGCATGTTAAAGAAGGAAAAAAAACCATTATATCCTGGCTGCACTAAATTTTCTCGACTAAGTTTCTTGATCAGGCTTTATCATTTAAAGTGTGCTTATGGAATTAACGAGTCTGCGTTTGGGGAATTACTAAAACTTATAAAAGAAGCCTTTCCTGATGCCCAGCTGCCTTTGTCTTCCTACGCTGCAAAGAATGTCATTAAGGATTTAGGTCTTAATTACCATAAAATACATGCCTACCCAAACCATTGCATGTTATATTGGGTAGAGAATAAAGATAAAGAGGCTTGTGACATTTGTGGTTTTTCGAGATGGGCTGTAAAAGAAAAGGAAGACATCGTTGATAATAATGATCCACCAAAGTCGATTCCCAAAGTGCCGGCAAATGTTATGAGGTACTTTCCTCTAAGACCAAGGTTACAGAGGATGTTTATGTGCAAAGAATTTTCCAAGCTTATGAGATGGCACCAAGTGGAACGAAAATAAGATGGAAAATTAAGACATCCGGCTGATGGTGTGGCATGGAAGATGATGGATGCTCGCTATCCTGATTTTCATCAAAAAATCGTAATGTTAGATTGGGTCTAGCATCTGATGGATTTAATCCATATCGTTCAATGAATTCAAGTTATAGTACATGGCCAATTATGTTGGTAAACTACAATCTTCCGCCTTGGTTATGTATGAAACAAGAGAATTTGATTATTTCAACATTAATATCTGGTCCAGATTCTCCAAAGAACAGTATTGACGTATATATGCAGCCTTTAATTGCGGAATTGAAAGCGTTATGGAATGTTGGCGTCGAAACATATGATTCCTTGACTGATGGGAATTTTAATTTACGTGCAAGCGTCTTATGGACCATTAGTGATTTTCCGGGATATGCCATGTTGTCAGGTTGGAGCACGAAGGGGAAACTAGCGTGTCCAGTATGCCATTACGAAACTTCTTCAAATTATTTGAAGCATAGCAAAAAAATGTGTTATATGAACCATAGAAAGTTTCTTGATCCGACACATAAGTGGAGGCTAGATAAGAGGAGATTTAATGGCGAAACTGAAATGGGGAGCATTCCAGAAATATTATCAGGAACTGATATTGAAGAGTTATTGCGGGGGTTCAAAAATCGGTTTGGGGATAAGACGAAGAAACCTAGTAAAAGTGACGGCCCTTTTAAAAAGAGGTCAATACTGTTTGACTTACCATATTGGTGTCATAATCCCCTTCGACATAACCTGGATGCCATGCACACAGAGAAGAACATATGCGACAAAATATTAGGTACTTTACTTAATATAGGTCGCATGTCGAAGGATCACCTAAACGCTCGTTTGGATTTACAGGAATTGGGCATAAGGAAGACCCTTCGTCATGTTGAATGTGGTGATGGAAAGCATGTTGAAATTAGAGCTGCAATATTTGATATGACAAACAAGGAAAAAGAAATATTTAGCTCTGTATTGAAGAACGCCAAACTGCCCTACGGTTGTGCCTCGAATGTTAGTCAGTACGTGCACGTAAAAGAGAGAACGGTTGTGGGATATAAGAGCCATAATGCTCATTTCATACTCCACTATTTGTTACAATTTGCTGTGAAGAAAGCGTCAAAACCCGAGGTTGCGTTATCAATGATCAGATTTAGTGCATTCCTTAGAGGACTATGGAGCAAGGTTATCGAAGTGGATGATATCAAGAGGCTGCAAAAAGAAATTGTAGAGATACTTTGTCATTTTGAAATGATTTTTCCATAGGCTTTTTTCGATATAATGGTACACTTGCCTGTTCATTTATGCAGAGAAATCGAATACGGTGGGCCTGAACATCTTAGATGCATGTATCCAATTGAGCGATATCTAGGAAAGTTGAAATCTTATGTGCGAAATAGAAACAGACCGGAAGGTTCGATTGTAGAAGGTTACTTGGCAGAAGAGTGTGTGACCTTCTGTTCAAGATTTTTAAGCGTTGATGGAGGAACAGAAAACACGTCGATTGATTTTGGAAGATGTCAAACAGATTTGGAATATCATATTGGAACAAAGAAGAATAAAGATGGAAAGATGTTCAATTTGAAAGATGCAGTTTGGAAGGCAACGCATCGCTATGTTCTGTTCAATTCCGGTAATAAAGAAATTGAGAGTTTGATCGAGTAAGTTCTTAAGTTCCTATATCATTTTCCTTAACTATAAATTAACATCTGCATTTCGTAGTTTTTTGACCGTAATTATTATTTAGGGTTCATCGAGCTTTTGTGGATGGTCTTGCAAATAGAAGGAGATACAAGAGGGAACGAGAACATTTCGAAGAGTTTTGGAATTGGCTTAAAGAAGAGGTTCTGAAAAAGGACAAGATTTCAACAGATGTAGAGGTGTTTGCATTATGTCCTAATCGAGTAGCTAGGAAGTTTACCGGTTATATAGTAAATGGATATAGATTCCACACAAAATTTAGAGATTCTCGATGTACTACACAAAATAGTGGTGTATTTTTGACTGCCAAAACCACCAGCTTTGCAAGTTCGAAAGACCAAAACCCAATAGTGGGTGATGTCAATTACTACGGATCAATCGAAGAAATTTTTGAGCTTGATTATTGGGGAGCTTTCACAGTGGTCCTTTTTAAGTGTTGCTGGTACCAAGAGGAAAAAGATTCATTTGGTCTTACTCGAGTAAATTTTAGCAAGTGCCATAAAACTGATCCTTATGTCCTGTCTTCGCAAGTGCAGCAAGTATTTTATGTGGAAGATGCAGTTGAAAAGAACAGTCATTACGTTATTAAAAAATTGCCGAGAGATTGGTGTGATACTGAAAATGAGAATGCAATGGAAGAAGACATGAGCAATACGCAACCACATGATATAGGCATAGGTGGTGAACTAGAACCAGAAATTGTTGATGGGGGTTGGATTAGGGATGATGTCCCCGTAATACAACTAGAAACAGAACTAGAAGCAGAAGTTCCTGATCCTGTTCCGTCTTGTTAGGACAAAAAATTCCTCTTTCTTATTGCTTTAATTTGGTCTAATTCATGATGTATTTGGCACTTTTTTTTTAGCTGGAAATTATTATCTTTGATGAATGTATTTGGCACTCTTTTCTCATATTGCAATCTACAATGTTCGCATGTTTTATGATTTAATGCTATGTTCTTTACTGTCATCTAAATTGGTTATAGACCAAAATGTTATAGTTGTTGTTTTTTGTCCACTTTAACATGCATGTACCTTGTTCTAATGTATTCATTTTGTACAGGATGGATGAACTTATTAATATCCGACTGCAACATGGTGGACAGTTTCGAAGGGCATGTTACGTTGGCGGAGAATCCTTCGTAGTAACAAAATATGATGTAGACCGGTTTTCTTACAGTGTGCTTATGGACTTTGTTAAAGATTGTCTCCATTACACTGAAATAGGAGGAGTCTACATCAGGAAAGGAACGAGGGGTGGCTGGCAGCTAATACTGAATGACAAGGACGTAAACGAGTACGTACAGGGCTGCAATAAGCAAGAAGACGTGGTTTTTTACATCGACAACACCATTGACAAAGACAGTGAGTCGTTGATTCAACTGCAGCCACATGTAATCATACGGCCAAGGAAAAACATAATTCAAGGTATATATGTATATGTAATATAGATCCATTCTTATATATATCTCTGTGTGTGTGTACAGAACTTTGAAGGAGGCCATCGTTATTATTTTTATTGTTCCAGGTTCTGCTAAGAAGTCGGTTGCAAAGCGCAAGTATACTACTGCACATAGACTTCAGCAGCAACACAAAATGATGAAAAACAACCCAACTCAAGTGGGTCAGAACAAACTATCGTCGGAGCCTGATATGGATAATGATGAAGAAGATGTTACTGTGACGGACAAAGGAACCCGGAGGAAATTAAATGTAGAAAATGAAACAGGTAAATATGATGTTACCCGAGAGAATGAAGCTGATGTTCAGGTATTTTTCAGTTTTCATTTCAGTTTTATTAATCCGGATGAAATCTTATTCCGACCATGAAGGCTGCAGCTAATTCAAGTAACTGTTTGTTCTTTGTGCATGCATTCTGTCAAAATAGCAAGAACTGTTTATATGTCAACTCTATTTGGTTAACTAGCTTAATTTTATCATCGATGGTGAGTAATAATGCCAATCTGCTTGCAGTTCTCACAACCATCAGTTTTGACGAAGTATGAACAAGAGCGAATCGCGCGCATGCAAGAAAATGATGCAGTTAGTAGATCACTTGGGGTGCCTTCATTGGTTAGTTGTATGAAAGAGGCTGCCGCACGAAATAAGAAAGATAAATGTAAAGATGTTGCTGGAAGTGATGAATACATCCCAGACAATGCTGGTGAAGACGTCACTGATGATTCATCAGATTCGGAGGTATAAAGAAGTTATTTGTTTATTACTTATTGTATTTGCCTTTATGAACGTAAAAAATCTTGAACTTCAACTTAATTGTAGAGAATCAAAATTGTTAAGTCAAAGGATCTTTTACCTGGACCAAGAACTCGTGCGCGAACCAATGCAGCCATTGAAATTGAGAAGGAAGCGATGAAGCGCACCCCCCCCTCCAAAGAAAGCTGGCTCCAACAAGGATTTGATCCTGACATTCACTCCCACTCCAAAGAAACTCAGTAACCGGGAGAAACAGACAGAAACATTAAAGAAACTTACGAACCCTACACCATCTTTTTCAGGAGTTATAAAACCTACAACGTCTCGGCCATCCGTTTTAAAACCTACATGTAGCAAATTGTTCAAATAATCAACCAGTTCACGTGAAGCTGCTGGTTCAGTTGCTGCTTATTTAGCGATGCGGAAACGTCAAAAGCAGAACGTTGAAGCGCCTCTAACAATGGAAAATCTTACCGATCGATTAGAGCAGGAATGGATTGCACAGGAAGATGAAGCAGGTACAGGTATATATATAAATAATAATGTTTCTTTATCTGTGCACTGCACTGCACTGTTGAGTGTGTCTTTTTTCTATTCACATTTTTGAACCTGGTAGATAAAGTACAACGTCAAAAAAATCCTAGAGGGAAGTCAAAAATGACCAAGGTGCATGCTCGAACCCCTGATGATAAAGTAGTCATTGAGTTGAATGAGGATGGCCAGCCAGTTTCTGATAATATTACAGAGCTAAGCAATTTTCTTGGTACACTAGCAAAGGATAATGTGTCTCTTACTTACATCAATTGGCATGTGGTTCCTGATCAATTAAAGCGACAAATGTTGGATTATGCTCTGGTACAATCTAATTTCCTTAACCATATACAGTTCAACTGACTTCCTAAATGTTTGGTTTTACTTAATTAGTTTGTTTCCTGAATTTTGTGATTGCTATATTGTAGGCTAGGTATGTCATACCGGAAGAAGGACACAAGTGGGTCATGAACACGCTTAACGACTCTTGGAGGCAGTACAGGTCTCACATCAAAACAAGGTATTATAAAAAATACTCAACTGATGAGGAAAGGCTTGCAAATAGGCCCAGTACAATTCCGTTGGAGGATTTTAAAATGCTCTTGGACTACTGGGGGATGAAGCAGTTCAGGTACGGCTTTAATGATATTCACATTTGTATAATGTTTATTAGTTCACATTATCTTGTTTAATGCTAATCTTTAGTAGTTCACATTATCCTTGTTTAGCGCTATTTTTTTTTTGGATTTCCAGGCCCTAGCTGATTCTAATTCCGCGCATCGTAATTCGTTGAATGAGACACATACCATGGGTCCCAAAACTCATGCAGTAGCCAAAGAAAAGATAGTATGTGTTTTTCTGAACTTAAGTTATTTTTTATTGTGATTGAGTTGAATTGACCACATGATAATTCTAATTTGTTATATCATTGAATTATTGGTAATCCTAATACTTGACAGAGAAAGAAGGACCCAGAAAAAGCCTCCCCATCCGCTGCCTTGGTTTATCTAGAAACTTATAAACGAGAACCGGGTCGAAGTTACAAGACTAACACGGATGAACTGAAGGCCAAATACGTGAGTACATATATAATTAGATACTGAAATAGCAATACTTGTGTCAGTATAAATGGCACATTGTACGTTTGTTGGAGCTGCATATTAAATCGAACACATATATAGTTAGTTTGAAAGAGAACCAGTTCTGTTAATAAATGCATTCCTGCCAGCTGCCTATTTATCTATATGCTTGCCTGGTTTTCATTTTGTAGGCGAAGGTGCAAGCAATGGTGGATGCTGGAAACATTGCTGAGGCAGATGCACTGGTTTCTGGTGGGAAGAGGCACACGCGTAATTGGCTTGTAGGAAGGCGAGGCAAATTGGCTGAAAAGTCTCCAAATCCTGGTTCTTTGGACAGTTATGTCCAAGAGTTGACAAAAAAAATAAGGCAAGAGCTGGAGGCGGACTTGGACGAAAAGGTGAATAGAAAAGTTAAAGAGAACGTGTCGTGGGTGTTAAAAAAGCTAGGTGAAGCCAATCCAGATCTAAATTTAGATGTCGGAGACCTTTGTGTCACCACAACAAGTGATGGAGATGCTGACAATTGTACTCCTTCAACCCCGGCAACTGACTGAAGTATTTGGATGGTATGTGTTAGCACTTGTGATATATTCGTATTGTTCTTTTAAATGATGGCACTTGTGGTATGTGTTTGTGATGACAGTACTTGTGGTATGTTTTGGTGATGGCAGTACTTGTGGAATGTGTTGGTGATGATACTTGTGAGTTGGTATATATAATTGGTTGGTCTGACTGTGGTGATGAATGTTTTGGGAGGAATTGTTGTATGAATATTTTGGTATATATGTATGAATGTGGTACAATGTTTTGGATTGAATATATGTACTGTAGAATCTGTAATTACAGGGTTGTATTACAGCTGCAGTTGATTTTTTCCTGGTGTCGCATTTGATTTTTGTGGTGTTGCGTTAGACTGTGCTGTGGTGTTGCATTAGACTGTAGTGTGGTGTTGCATTAGACTGTGCTGTGGTGTTGCATTAAGTTTAACATTATTAATTCCACAATGGTACGGTACGTGGGCCCCACAGCTTACGTGGCGCTACGTGGATAGCTGACGTGGCATGTGACACATGTGCAGCTGACGTGGCATGTGCCACGTTGACAGCTGACGTGGAAAGTCAATGCGGACTCCACTATCATGAGCTGGAAGCCAGGGTTTGGCTTCTACTTAAGGCAACGCTGTATGTTGTTGCATTACATGGATATGCTGTTGCAATAGGGCAAAAGTTCTACTTAAGGCAATGCTTTCTTTCCGTGGCCGTAGATGGACAAAAGCGTTGCATTAGATGGCTAATGCAACGGCCGCGGATGCCACGCCCCCTGGTGTTGCCTATTTGAAAAAAGGGCCTACGGAAACGCTTTTTTGATCTACGGCCACAGAAGAATAGTGTCGAATATGCCCACTTTTGTAGTAGTGGTGGTTGTTGGAATGCGAGGCGCCTCGATTATAGGTCTGTAAGGACCGGGAAACGTGTGTTCAGGAATTTCTAATCCTCAAAAGTAAGAGAGGACCGGCCTTGGAGGATCCAGGATTGCTGTGTGCGGTCCCGAGGCATTTGCTAGAGTGTCTCGAACGGAGAGGAGCTTGCCCCTTGCCTCGACTCATGATGGAATCCAATTTCCAATACGAAATTGTGGATGTGATTGTATTACTAGTATGGTGACACGATATATGGTACCCATGCCGTCTATGATTGATATTTATGATTGAAATCGCTTTTGAAACATATATGCACTAGTAATAATATCAGACACTTTTGTTTTATATGTATGAAGCATTTTTGGCCATTATAAGGTAAAACTCTATCCTCCGGCTTGCGTTGCATTGTGTGATGGGACCTGAGTCTTATAATGGCTTCATTTTTATAAAAAGCATTGCGATGATTTAATCATTTACTTTATTTCATGCACTAGCACTCATTGGAGTAAACCCGTTCCGCGAAAGTTGCGTGGTCCTTTGATTTGCCTTATTGTTGTTGTTTGATAAGTTAAGTAGATTTCTCATACCAGTCCATGACTGACTCGTAGTTTGTTTCACCTTGCAAACTCGGGTGCCCTCATTTTCACACGGGCTTCCTAGTTACAGGTAGCTGACATATTTTGGCTTGGCACTGCAGTAGAGGTGCACTTTTGGACTAATGGCGAGGCTTGACTACATTGTGATGATTGTGACTTTCCGCCATTATTGTATATGTATTATGATTCCGCTGCAGGCGATGTAGACTGATGTTTAGTTTATGTACTCTCTATGTATGATTCCGCGACCGGCGATGTAGACTGATTATGTATTACTATGCACTAAGTAGTATCCTGCACTGTGCTCTCTGATGTGGTGATATATATATGATTCCACTGTCATATTTGTGTAAATTATTCTATTTCTTGTTTATGCTATTATCTGTACTCTGCTAATGATGATTAATGTGTTATATTCCAATGATTATCCTTAACGCCGTAGCACGGGGTTTTGGGATCTTCACAGCTGGTATCGGAGCTTTGGTTAACCTTAGTTCTGGAATTTAACACATTAAACACTTCATCAGAATAGAATCAGTAGTATTCTAAGGCAAGTAGCTCATTAGAGATAGGACTAGTAATGTCCTAGAATGAGCTAAGCAGAATAGCAAAAACAATTTGATCAGTACATCGTTATCTTTCCTTTAGTACTTCTGCTTCCAATTAGAAGAATGACTCCAAAGGAAAAAGAAGAATTAGGCGATCAAACTTGTCAACTGCTACGGAAGGGTCTGATCAGACCTAGCTTTTCTAGTTGGGGTGCAGCTGTAGTGTTTGTCCCAAAGTCAGACGGTACTCTTCGATTGTGAGTTGATTACCGAGACCTCAACAAACAGACACTCAAAAACAAATACCCATTACCCCGCATCGATGATCTGCCAGACCAATTAAATGAGGCGAGAGTATTTTCCCGAATGGACCTAGCTACAGGTTTCCATCAATTGAGAATTGCAGAAGAGTGTGTTCCTTTGACAGCTTTCAGAGGTCCAGACATATTTTATGAATGGTTAGTAATGCCGTTCGGCCTATTCAATGCTCCAGCATACTTCGTCGATCTAATGAATAGAGTGTTCAGGGGAGTTCTGAATAAATTTATCCTCATATTCATCGATGATATTTTAATCTGCTCCAAATCAAAACCCGAGCATGAAAAACACTTAGAACGAGTATTGGAGATTCTGAAAAAGAACGTCTTCAAAGCCAAATTCTCTAAATGTGTCTTCTAGCAAGAAGAAGTGAAGTTCCTTGGCCATGTCGTGTCAAAGGAAGGGATTTCTGTCGATCCGAGAAAAATTACAGCAATTCAAGACTGGAAACAACCTACTACACCCACAGAGGTTAGAAGTTTTATGGGGTTGGCTAGTTATTATCGAAAGTTCATTAAGGATTTCTCGAAGATATTCGGTCCGTTAACGAAGCTTACAAAGAAACATGAGAAGTTTAAGTGGACTTCCGACTGTGAGGAAGCTTTCTAGGCATTGAAATCGAAACTGACAACTGCTCTAGTGTTCACCATTATCGATGGCAATCAGGATTTGCCGGTTTGGACAGATGCTTCTATTAGAGGTCTTGGTGCAGTGTTAATTTAAAGAGGCCAAGTAGTCGCTTGTGCAAGCCGCCAACTGAAACTGCATGAGAAGAATTACATAACTCATGATCTTGAGTTGCTAGCCATCGTTTTTGCTTTAAAAATCTGGAGGCATTACTTATTGGGTGAGAAATTTGAAATGTTTACAGACCATCAATCATTGAAATATTTGTTCACCCAGAAAGATCTGAATTTGAGGCAGCAGCGTTGGCTAGAATTTCTCGCAGCGTATGATCTAGATATTTTGTATACGCCAGGAAAGGCTAACATTGTAGCGGTTGCGCTTAGTAGAAAAACTACAATCATTGCCAATCTTATAATTACATCAGGATTGATCGATAAATTATCTGCTCTCCAGGAAAATGATCACTTCATTCAAAGGATCAGAGGGAGAATACAGAAGGGCGAGCCCTCAAGTTTTCAGGTAGATAAAGAAGAAGTTCTGAGACTGAAAGGGAGAATCTGTGTTCCCAACATCCCAGAGCTCAAAAGAGAGGTGCTCGATGAATGCCATAAATCCAAACTTTGCATTCATCCTGGAGTAAGTAAAATGTACAACGATATCAAACGCACTTTTTGGTGGAAGGCGATGAAGAGGGATATTTCTTTATATGTTAGCAGATGCCCTACTTGTTAATTAATCAAGAGCGACCAACAAAAGCTAGCTGGATTGTTGCAACCGTTGGAAGTTCCAGGTTGGAAATGGGAACATATTTCCATGGATTTCACAAATGGTTTGCCTCGAACCAGGAAAGGTAATAACAGTATTTGGGTAATCGTAGATCGCTTCACGAAGAATGCCCATTTTATACCTGTCAGATCCAATAGAACCGCTCAAAGTCTAGCACAGATATATTTCAAAGAAATTGTTAAGCTGCATGGAATTCCCATCAGCATAGTCAGTGATAGAGACCCAATATTTTCTAGTAAATTCTGGGAGGCATTCCAGACAGAATTAGGAACGAAACTGAATATGAGCACCACTTTTCACCCTCAGACAGATGGCCAAACTGAGCGTGCGAATAGAATTCTAGAAGACTTATTGCGGGCTTGTATTATTGATTGTAGAGGGTCATGGGAAGATCACTTACATTTGGCAGAATTCTCATATAACAATAGCTATCAAGCAAGTTTGGGAATGTTGCCATTTGAAGCATTATATGGCAGACCGTGCAGATTACCCACCTGTTGTGTAGAACCTGGCAACAGACTTGTGTTGGGGCCCGATATGATTAGAGAAGCATCTGATAAAGTCGATTTCATCAAGAAGCGATTGAAAACTGCACAAAGCCAACATAAAAGTTATGCAGATTCTAGAAGAAGAGATCTGACGTTCGCTGTTGGTGATCATGTTTATTTGAAAGTTTCTCTGATGAGAGGAGTGATCCGATTGGGCAAAACTGGGAAGTTGGCACCCAGATTTATTGGTCCCTTTCCTATACTAGAACGAATTGGAACTCTTGCTTATTGGGTTCAATTACCAGATTGGTTGCCTGGAGTGCATGATGTATTTCACGTATCTCAACTTAGAAGATATGTGCATGATCCGGATCTTGTTGTAAAAGAAGCAGCGCAACATGACTTGGAAATCACTCCAAAATTAGCAGTCAGAAGAGAGCCACTAAAAATTGTGTGCAAAGAAACTAAAGAGCTGAGGAGCAAAAAGGTTCATTTTGTTAAAGTGCAGTGGAGTAGTGATCCTAGAGATTGTACTTGGGAGACTAGTTCACACTTTAGTACATGTTTATACAAAAGTTGCAAGTTCCTAATTGGATCCATGTCAAGATCAACTTTAGTACATGTTTCATGTTGTAATTAGATATATGATTGGATCTAGTTCACACCCTTGTCATAAAGTTATACATACTTATGAAAATGTCATATTCTTGTCATATGCTAGTGATGTTCGATGTTATGCCTAGATCCTATACATGTTTAGACTTATGTTGTCTAAGTCATATGCTAATTTATGTGACACCTATTTGGTTAGATCCCTATTTCAATGCAGGTTCACATATATGTAAGTTGAATTAGGCTATGTTGCAAATTCACATGTATGACGATTTAGTCTAAGTTGCAAGTTCACCTCTATGACATTCATGTTGACTATTTTGCAAGTTCACGCCCATGATGTTCATATTGAATTTGCCAAAAATGCCAAGTCTACACATATGTCATGTTTATGTTTATGAATTCCCTTATATCAATTTTGTGTGCACTAAATTAGGCTAAGTTTTTAGCCAAATATTATATGTTAAAAACCATGCAAATGAAAATTAGGCTAAGGTTGTTAACCTAATATTTAAACGGGGTAATGTTGGGAATATTGGTAAAACTTGAAAAAAATATGAAATTGGCATGTTTGTCACATGCCAAAATTAGTGGCATTTAAACGGTATAATTTCTTATACCAAAAACGTCAAACTTGGAAAAGTGGGCCATGACATTTAATTTACATATATTAAGTAATAAAGACAAATATGTAAATTTAGAAAATATGAATATGCTTAACATGAGGTTGGATTGAGTTGTGATGTAAACCTGCCCAGACTGCCCGGCTGTCCAGTAGTCACAACAATACCTATCCAATGTGGGTGGTTAAGCATTGAGCCCAATAAGGACCCGAGGTTAGACTGAGTTACGGTGTAAATCTGCCCGGAACCGACCGGCACATCCAGTGACCGTAACAATATCTGTCTAATGTGAGTGGTTGGTGCTATAAAAAGCTAAGGACAGACAAGTCAGGATGGTAGGGTTAAGTTAAATAAAACACTTAACCAATTCAACATGTTAATTAAACTGATGGGTGGGGTTAGGTAAATATAGACACTTAACCACTTAACATGTTTGACTAGAAAACCCTAGTGATAGGAACCCATTTCAGCAGTAACCCAAGTAGGTATCATGGTACCCTGAAACTAGGCAGGGTGGGGCACGATTACTGGGCTGATTGTAAGCGGTCAAAGCGACGACAGTGGGTGCAACAGTGTGGGTTCTAATGGAGTGCGGGCATGCACACACTTCGGAGCAGACAAACATGGCACTGGGGGCACCAGTAGTATAACCTATGCATTCTAGTATTGTGTTGGGCTGCCACCATAGGACTTGATACACCCTATGGTTGGACCAGCATAGGTATCTATAATATTTGGGGGCCGTAAGACACAAGTAATTATGCGAGTAGGAGCTGATCTTTAGAATAAGGGGATCCTTCACCCTCATCATGGGGTGCTAGTTTAGAGCTAATGCAAATAGGTGCAGAGTTATAGTGTGGGGTGCGATAGTATATTCGTTTCAAAACTACTCTATCTTAGTTTATGATACTTTCCTGTTTCCAGTTTATACCTATCATGCCCTTATTCTTATTCTCATACTGAAGAGTCACTAGACTTACCAGGCTTTATATATGACCCTATTTTCTTTCATCTTCTTTTCTTCCGTCCCCCCCCTCCCCCCCCCCCCCCCAGGTCCACAGGGAGGAAACAACCCAGCTTAGTCAGACTCTTTGCAAGCTTCAAGATAGTAGATGTACGGTTTGGACTCTCTTGCTTTGGCTATGGCTGTTGGACACAATCATGGGGATTTATGTAGTTTTAATTATGTTTTATGCTTCTTTATTTAATAACCAAGACAGAAATGATGATGTAATGTTTTGGAAGTTGTTATGTGACAGTTATGGAAATGTTTTGTATGAACACGTATTTATGAAATAAAAAAGTCTGTTGTTTTCCGCTACTTATATATATATATATATATATATATGTGTGTGTGTGTTTATATCTGTCTTGTGTTTTATCTGTGACTTTTACTTACAAACCTCCACCAAAGTTAAGGCATTCTCTTTTGTGAGTGACCTTAATGGAGGGTGGGGTGTTTCACTTGGTATCAAATCATAGATTTACCAGACTAGATGAAATTTTTTGAAACTATTTTCAAAAAGAAGTTTAAAGAAGCATCTTTTTCAAGAAAAATTGTTGTTTTTAAAAGGCATAATTCCCCAGAGCCATATGCAATATCCCTCTATCCCTTTATCTTGAATACTTTCCTTTTTGTTCCAGCATGTCTGGAGATCTTAACCTTCCAGAAGGAGTACCGATCCCTGGCTGGTTCCGAAGGTACCTAGAGGCTAGGGCCAATGGTGCGGGCCCAACAGACATTCCTCCTCGTATAGTGGCAGCGGTTCCTCCTCCTCCCCCTCCTCCTACTCCTCGTGGGGACACTTTCGCTAAGACGTGTAGAGACTTCAAGGCTATGGGAGGAAAGGACTTTTATGGAACTGAATCATTTATGGTAGCAAGGAACTGGTTGAAGGAGACTAAAGATTTATTCGTTATCTTCGAAGTTGACGACAAGCAAAAGATACAGCTAGCAGTGTGGTTGCTCAAAGATGAAGCTTCCTATTGGTGGGAAGTTACGCATGCGAAGAGGCCAGTGGAAACATGGGAAGATTTCAGGATGAGGTTTGAGATGAAATTCCTCTCCCAAGCTGAAAGAAGCCTGCAGATGGAGAAGTTCCTAACTCTTAAGCAAGGGAGTATGACGATCAGGGTGTACGTCAATCAATTTAATCAGCTGGCCAGATTTGGGCTGGATTTAGTAAACACCCAACACAAGAAGGCCCTTCGCTTCGTCAAAGGCCTGAATGAACCTCTACACAGCCTTGCTATGACCCATATACCCATGGGGGCGACCTATGAAAGCTTGGTGGACATGGCACTGGTACACGAGGAAGATAAAGGCAAGAAAGAGGGAAAGTTGAAAGTGCCTCAAGAAAAGAAGGAGGTTCACAAGCTAAGAAAACAGACTTCAAGGAATGCGGGAAGAACAACAAATCCCGTGAAAAGAGAAAGTGCAATTTCTGTGGCATTGTGGGACATATAGCAAAAGACTGCAGAAAGAAGAAGGCAAAGATGAATGGTGGTTGCATCAGTTGTGACGAGACTGGACACTTGGCTAAGGACTGCCCAAAGAAGCGGGGGCAGGGATAGAGGACTGGATCCACCTCAGGAGGACAAGTTCACGCATTGGTGGCACCTCCACAGGAACGAGGTAGAAATATTTCTGTAGAAAGCTTGGTTTATCTATATGATCACCCAGTTCGCACTCTCTTTGATTCTGGTGCATCACACTCCTTTATTTCTTCTGCTTTAGTAGAATCTCTGCACCTAGACACTAGTATGGTAGAAGATCCCTTGGTTGTTTCAAATCCAATTGGGGGCTCGGCTTATTTGTCGATAGTTTGCTTGGATTTGAAAATCTCTATTTTAAGTGTTGAATTTAGATGTAGTGCCTTTGTTTTGGGCTTCTCAGGGTATGGGCTGATCTTAGGTATGGACTGGTTATCCACTAATGGTGCCATTCTTGATTGTGAGAAAAAAGTGCTTAGGATCTTGACTCGGCTTGGAAACACTCTAGAAATTTCTTGTAATCCCTTGAATGCTGTTATGCTTAGTTATCTAGAGTCGCTTGATGCTTTTGTTGAGAATTTGCAGTCGGTTAGGGTGGTCCGGGAATATCCGGATGTCTTTGAAGAGGTGAAAGGCTTACCTCCGAAGCGGGAAATAGACTTCTGCATATATCTTGTTGATAATGCAAAGCCCGTAGCTCTGCCTGTTAGACACATGGCTCCAAAGGAGAGAAAGAAGCTCAGTAAGCAAGTTAAGGAGCTTCTTGAGAAGGGGTTTATAAGGCAGAGTATCTTGGAATGAGGTGCTCCAGTGGTGTTCGCCACCAAAGCAGATGGTTCACTACGTCTTTGTGTGGACAATATGGAGCTAACGAGCTGACTAAAAAGAATAGACACGCGCTTCCCAGAATAGACGATCTGTTTGATCAGCTTGTAGGTGCGTCGGTGTTCTCCCAACTTGATCTAGCTACTGGGTTCCATCAGCTAAGGGTAGCTGAAGATAGCATTGATAAAACGGCATTCAGAACCCAGACGGTTTCTTCGAGTGGCTTGTCATGCCTTTCGGCTTGATAAACGCACCTGCTTATTTCGTAGACCTAATGAGCGGGTGTTCAGAGAATTCCTTAATAAGTTTGTGGTGGTCTTCGTAGAGATATTTTGATCTTCTCGAAGAATGAGGAAGTACATGCTCAGCATCTGAAAGAGATTATGGAAACTCTTCGAGTTCATCAGCTAAAAGCCAAATTCTCCAAGTGCCACTTTTGGAGAGAAGAAGTAAGGTTTCTTGGGCATATAGTGTCCAAAGAGGGGTTAGCCGTGGACCCCGCGAAAGTGGTGACTGTGCAAGATTGGAAGACACCAAGAAATGCAACCGAAGTCCGAAGCTTTCTTGGGCTAGCCGGCTTTAACCGAAAGTTCATTAGGGATTTCGCGAAATCTCAGCTCCATTCACAAGGCTAACAAAGAAAAATCTAGCATTCGCTTGGGATTTGGATTGTGATATTGCTTTCCAATGCTTAAAAAGGGCTCTTACAACAGCCCCAGTTCTAACTTTGCCTGATGGAAGCAAGATGTTCACAGTATATACGGATGCTTATGGTACGGGGCTAGGCACTGTTCTGATGCAAGAAGGGAGGGTAGTAGCTTATGGTGGAAGACAATTGAAAGTTCATGAAAAGAACTACCCAACCCACGACCTTGAGTTGTCCGCCATCGTCTTTGCGCTTAAGTCTTGGCGCCATTATCTCCTAGGTGAGAAGTTCGAATTATATACTGACCATAAATCGTTGAAGTATCTTTTCTCGTAGAAAGATCTTAACTTAAGGCAGCAAAGATGGAATTCCTTGCCTCCTATGATTTTGAAATTTCCTATACTTCCGACAAAGGCAACGTAGTAGCAGACGCGTTGAGCAGAAAGAAACTGACTCTAAGCCCTCTCTTTGTAGAAAGGCAAAGCTTGTAATATATAGCCATTTTTGACTTTACGCCCTCCTCGGATTTTATAACTGGTTTATTGGCATCCCTAGAAGTACGACCCACTCTTGTAGACTCGATATGGGCCGCACAACGTGAAGACCCTTAGCTTGTGGATGTGGTTGATAAACTAATTAGGGGTGAAACTTCCAGTCACCTCAATAGGTACTCCATCGATGATAAGGGTTGGCTGAGACGGGATGGAAGGCTATGCATCCCACAAGCTAGGGATTTAGTGAAGAAGGTTCTCGAGGAGGCACATCATTCCAAGATGACAATACACCCAGGAGGTAACAAGATGTACAAGGACGTAAAGAGAGTTTTCTATTGGAGCGGCATGAAGAAGGACGTGGCAGATTTCGTTTCTAAGTGTGTGACATGCCAACAGGTCAAGGCGGAACAAATGAAGCCTGGAGGACTACTTCATCCTCTAGAAGTCCCGCAATGGAAGTGGGATAGCATTTTAATGGACTTCATTGACGGGTTGCCTAGGTCAAGAAGAGGCAATACTAGCATTTGGGTGATAGTGGACAGGCTTACTAAAAGCGCCCACTTTATACCTATCAAGAGTAGAAGAACTGCCTCGTCTTTAGCTTCTCTTTATCTCAAGGAAATAGTTCGACTCCATGGAATACCCTCCAGCATAGTGAGTGACAGATACCCCATCTTCACGAGCGAATTTTGGCGGAGTCTGCAAGAAGCTGTCGGCACACAGTTATGCTTGAGCACGGCCTATCACCCCCCAAACTGATGGTCAGACAGAAAGGGTGAATAGAGTACTAGAAGATCTTCTAAGACCGTGCGTTCTTGACTTCGGAGGGACTTGGGAGGATCACCTTCCTTTAGTGGAATTCGCCTACAACAACAGTTACCAAGCCACCATCGGTATGGCGCCCTTCGAAGCTTTGTATGGAAGACCTTGTCGATCACCAACTTGTTGGTGGGAGTCTATCGACAAGCTTATACTTGGGCCAGACATGATTAGACAGACTTCAGAAAAAATGGACTTGATACAAAGGATAATGAAGACTGCCCAAGACAGACAGAAATCCTACGCTGACAAAAGAAGGACCGACCTTGAGTTTGAGGTTGGGGATAGGGTTTTCCTTAAGGTATCCCCTCTAAGGAACGTCGTTCGCTTTGGGTCCGTAGGAAAGCTAGCACCAAGATTTGTAGGACCATTCCATATCATCGAGAAGATTGGGAAAATGGCTTATAGAGTAGAGCTACCTGAAAGATTGGCTGGAATTCACAACGTCTTTCATGTTTCTCATCTCTGGAAATGTCTACATGAATCTGCGGAAGTGGTAGAGCCAAGCATTCTAGAAGAAGCCGAAGTGGAACGCGAAGCAACTGTGAGGAGAGTTCCAACTCGAATCATAGGAACTTAAGTGAAAAACCTACGGAGTCGCGAAGTCAAGCTCGTTAAGGTTCAGTGGAGCGACGCCGAGGAAGACGCGACTTGGGAAACTGAGGACAGAATACGCACGGTCTACCCTTTTATTTTTTAGGGTACATCTTTGACCTCTCTTTTTCCTTAAATTGTGCTTGTATCTATATTTTTAGGTATATCTCCTCGATATTATCCTTTATCCTTAGGTAGAAACCCCTTTGGATGTAAACATGTATTTGAAACATGTTATGGTTGATGGCTGCAAGTGGTTGCTAGTGGTTGCTCATGGATGCATATACACACAACCTAGGTTTTAGATCGGCTCAGTCACTTCATACTGCATATGCATATATGTATTCATATTTTTATGTGGTTGAAACTTGATATGTTGTCATATGGATGTTGCATTTGTGTTGATGGTTGCGCACTCATGTAGACTTATGAGTAAGGACAAATTTGCATACATAATGGATTCATGACACTTACATGATTTGCATTAAGGAGGTCAACTGGATCAGTAGACCGCCTGATTTTACATTAGTTAAGGACATATACACACACTGTGCATATAATCATAAAGCATTAAAAGTCTTTTAAGGATAATGGACGCCTGTGTTTGTTGTTTGAGTAGATGGACGATTGGATGTTAGGACTTACATTCTCCTGGACTTGAAGATTTTGGGGACGAAATCCTTTAAGGAGAGGAGACTGTAACACCCCGAATTTTTCGTTAACTGTAAATTAACAAATTAAAGTATAATTAATTCTAAATGATGGAATTAAGGGAAATGGGTTATGCCATTGCGTTCGTCTCGGAATTCTGCTTGAGATAGAGTTCGAGTTTGCGTAAAACGGATATCGTATGAAGACGATATGGACGAACGAAGTTAGGCAGAAAATCAGAAACAGGCCAGAATGCACTGGCGCACTTAAGAAGTGCGCCAGAACAAAATTGCACTGGCGCACTTGGGAAGTGCGCCAGTACAAATTTGCCTTGGCGCACCTGCCAAGTGCGCCCAGGCCGAGCAGAAACCTGCTTGGTCAGGCCCTGGCTAGCCAAGTCGCGTTCTGGTCGATTTCTGAGGCTTGGCTGTGTCACTAGGGCTTACATGTCGCTTTCTGATTGGTTTCTTTTAAGATGGATGATCTGGATTCACTCTAGCTTCATCGACGGCTCTAATCAGTTTAAATTTCTATAAATACAACTCAAGTCTAAACCTAAATTCACACAAATAATATAGTACTAGAGCCGCAATGCTGCTGGAAAGAAACTAGGAGTGGCCGTCAGTTAGAAAGCTTACATGTTGTTTTCCGCTGCTTATATATATGTGTTTATATATGTCTTGTGTTTTATCAGTGACTTTTACATACAAACCTCCACCAAAGTTAAGGCATTCCCTTTGTGAGTGACCTTAATGGAGGGTGGGGTGTTTCAGTTATTGTAATTCTAGGCATTTCCATTATTAATTAATTGTTTGCGAACAAATTTTACAATTGTAAACAACTGTAAAATCCTTTCGGCTTTCCTAAACAACAAGGATTGTTGTAGAGGGTGTCGAACTCTAGGACCAAAAATATTTTAATTAATAAATCCAATCAAGTTATTCCAAGATTTTGATTGATTGAAAACATAGAAAATAACATCAATTAAATAAAGAAGAGAGATTTATCTAATAAGAGAAAGCAATTAGGGGATAATGACATAGATTAGATTCACACTCATCAATAGCCAACACATAAATATAGATCTAATTCATGTTTCTGTCACAAACACGAATCAACGATAAATAGATTCTTATAAACAAATAAGTAAATAACGACAAGCATAGCCTATGCAGGAGCTAAGCTCTTAAACAACCATAGACTATCAGGACATATTCACAAATTAATTTCTAAAAACCTAAAATTAGATCTAAATCTGATAATTGTTAGGTCGAACACGAATATACCCTGTGAAGGAGCATAGCTCTTAAACGACACAGGATATGAAGGTTCAGATCTAACCCTTCATTCAGATCTAGATCTACATATATAAAGTCATCGTCTATTGGCTATGTGATTCATGTTGAATCATATAGCTAGACATAGCTAAAGAAGAAGAGAAACAGAAATTAAATAACATGAACATAAATAAAACTAAAACTAAATAGAACAGAGGAAGAAGAGTTTTATTCCAAGAGCAAGATTACAGAATAAACTAAGTGTGTTTTACAATGAATGAGATAGAGTGTATTTATAGCTAATATGACAAAGGCTACTTGGAAAATTCCATAATGTGGGACTAAAGAATTAGCCCAACTAACACATAAGCTAGTGTGAACGCAACTGTAGAGTGAGAGGCCTTGCAAATGAGCTAATGTGAACGCAATATGAGTCTTTATTGAGCCAAATCTACCCAACTGAACTCTATTTGCAACCGTTCTTCAAGCTTTAAATTCTTCAAGCTTTAGTAATTTCAACTTCACTCTTTTTAAGAAAATTCTTCATGCTTTATCCATCAAATGCTCTAAACCAAGCTTTTTATCAACAATCTAAAAACACAGTTATAAATACACAATATTAATTATTTTAAATGGAAAAATAGATAAATAAGCGGATAAAATATACACATTTACGTGTATATCAAATACCCCCACACTTATCTTTTTATTCGTCCTCGAATAAATTAAACTAAGATATGTCACACTTTCATACGAAACACGATTGCATTTAGCGTATGCAACAAGCCATTAAACCTCTGGGTGTCCCCAGTAGGACGAGTGTTGTCTCGTGAGGGTTTTCAGCGGATACTACCCACAAAATCCAAAGTGTCTTATGTACGCGGATTAATCAAACAATATATTTAAGGTCTTTCACATTCCAAGGATTTACCTAACTCCAATAATAACGGTTCAATCCCAAATTGTCCATCCCATTGTTGGTGCAAAAATGAATAAAAAAAATTCAAGCTGAATCGTAATTCCTTGATAACACTGTAATTGTCTTGAAGGTTAGGAGCGTGGTGTCAACCAAAGTTCTACACATCAATAATGTGCACCCAATCATTTATTCAACTTCTGTTTTTTTTTTTTTTGAATAATTTTGCTCCAGTGTAACTGTAATGTATTGGATGTGAGTTATGCATAGATGAAGGAGAATTTTGTAAGTTCTAAAAATATTCTAGATAAGAGGACAAGTGTATTAGTTAAACTTCAGGCTACAAAAGATAAAGTAATACTAAGGCACATATGAACATTTTTATTTCCTTTCATCTCCTCTACTACAATCCTCACTTCCAAGTACGGTATAATGGATGTGGATGGAGTGGACGTGAATGCTTTATAGTCAAGAATGATGAATGACTATTTTATTCAGAGAGACTCTCTCTTTATTTCTTTTTTTCTTTTTTTTCTTTTTTTTGTATATTCTTTTTTTTTCTTTTGCATGATGAATGATGAATGGAGATGGAATGATGACGTACATGATTTCATTTGATTCCTCCTCTACTAAACCAACATTTCATGAAAGGAAAGTTTTGTGCCGTAGTTACTCTACTTCTATAATCCTAATTCAACACACAAGTCTAGATTGATGTTATACAAAAAGCTGAAAGGAATGATAAGCGAAGTTTCGTAAGATAGATAACCCATATAAAATAAGATGTGGTATAAGGTTATCCTACCTTAAAACAAGTACGGAATGGGTGGTGTAATATTGGTAAAAAAATGACATTTTTTTTAACCTTTAAACAAAGGTTCTTGAGTATACCAATATAAGATAAACTTGTCGAAACATGATGTAAATCGACTAAAACTTGGGTTTGAATAATGTGGGGCATCGAAGAAGAACGCTACAATGAGTCATTTCTCCTTAAGTGGGCCAAGTGTATTTAGAACTTACGATTTTGAAATTTTGAGTGGAAAAGG
Organism: Allium sativum; assembly: GCA_030737875.1. NCBI lineage: Eukaryota > Viridiplantae > Streptophyta > Magnoliopsida > Asparagales > Amaryllidaceae > Allium > Allium sativum. The sequence continues at coordinate 58,765,034 of CM060917.1, forward strand.
AAATATTATGCATGAAAATGAACTCAGAAAATCCAACAAATGTAAGTGCAAAATCATTATTTTTTTTTGATTATTTTTACTTGCACATTCTAACATGTATAACAAGGGTTGACGCACTTACTCCAGAACACGACTAACGTCTGCATAGTCTCAAGCTAGCATCTTAAAAAGACACATTATGACTCAATGAATAGATAATGTTCATTCCCATCACCTAACAATTCAACTTATCAAACAAGAACCAAGGTGTTATTTATGAATTTAAGTTAATCCATGTTCGACGAATGACCTAATACATTAAATTTGATTGCTGATGTAATGTAAATTCCCCCCACACTTGAGTCTGACTGTGTCCTCACAGTTGTTAATCAGACATATCTTAGTGAAAGGAAAAAAACAAATAAGAGAATATTTACATATGTACAAAAGAGGGTTAGTGCATCTTACCGAATGTAATGTGGCTCATGGAGAACCATGATCTCTTCCTCTTGGTTGGGTATTGGTTTCAAGTAAGGTTTAAGGCGTTGACCATTGACCTTATAGGATGATCCATCGGTTGGATTCTCAATTTCTACCGCACCATATGGAAAAACAGTCCGTACAGTGTAAGGTCCTGTCCATCTAGATTTTAACTTACCCGAAAATAAATGCAATCTTGAGTCATATAACAAAACCTTTTGACCTGACATGAAAGTTTTACGTAAAATTGATTTATCATGAAAAACTTTCGTTCTGTCCTTGTAAATTCATTCATTTTCATAGGCATCATTTCGAATTTCATCAAGTTCATTGAGCTGAAGCTTCCTATGTTCACCTACTTGCTCTAAATCAAGATTCAGCGTTTTTATTTCCCATAACGCCCTATGTTCTAGTTCAACTGGCAAGTGACATGGCTTACCAAAAATCAACCGATAAGGGGACATACCCAAGTTTGTTTTGAAAGCGGTGCGGTAAGCCCAAAGAGCGTCGGTTAACTTTTGAGACCAATCTTTACGATTTTGATTCACAGTTTTCTCAAAGATTTGTTTAATCTGCTTACTCGATACTTCAACTTGCCCACAAGTTTGAGGATGGTAAGGAGTGGATAACTTGTGGGTTATCGAACACTTTCTCATGAGACCTTCAAAAGAACGATTATAGAAGTGTGTTCCATTATCACTGATTATTGTGCGAGGTGTGCTACCTAGAAAAGATGTTTTCCTTCAAGAAGCGCACAACAACCTTGTTATCATTTGTTTTGCATGGAATAGCTTCGACCCATTTGGAAACATAATCAACAGCTAAGAGAATGTAAAGGTTCCCAAAAGAATTAGGGAAGGGTCCCATGAAGTCTATACCCCACACATCAAAAATTTCGACCTCTAGAATGGGGTTTAGGGGCATCATATTCCGTTTAGAAATTTTCCCTAAGAATTGACATCGATCACAAGTTTTGCAAAATTCGTACGCGTCTTTGAAAAGGTTGGGCCAGTAGAAACCCGATTGGAGAACCTTTTCGGCTGTCTTTTTGGGACCGAAGTGACCACCACAGGCTTGGTCATGACAAAAAGAGAGGACACTGTGAGTTTCAGTGTCGGGAACACACCTTCGAATGATTTGGTCGGGACAACACTTGAAAAGATAGGGGTCGTCCCAATAAAAATGTTTCACTTGGGAAAAGAATTTGTGTTTATCCTGCTTAGACCAAAAAGAAGGGATTTGCTTGGTGACTAAGTAGTTGACAATGTCAGCAAACCAAGGATCAGTGGATAGAGAAAACAGTTGTTCATCGGGGAAATTCTCGTTGATCGGAAGAGAAGAAGACGTGGCATTTGGAAGACGAGACAAGTGGTCCGCAATAACGTTGTGAGATCCTTTTTTATCCTTAATGGTAAGGTCAAATTCTTGAAGTAGAAGGATCCAACGAATGAGACGAGCCTTAGCATCCTTTTTAGAGAAAAGATACCTAAGTGCGGAATGATCGGTATAAACCGTGATGTGTGAGCCAACTAGATAAGGCCTGAATTTTTCTAGAGCAAAAAAAACTGCCAAAAGTTCTTTTTCAGTGGTCGTATAATTGATTTGGGCATCGTTCAAAGTCTTACTCGCATAGTAAATGATGTGAAGAATCTTATCGATGCGTTTTCCTAGTACAGCGCCAACAGCGAAATTCGAGGCATCACACATGATTTCAAAAGGCAGCTTCCAATTAGGAGAGCAAATGATCGGGGCAGAGACAAGTTCATTTTTAAGATGCTCAAAAGATGAAATGCAATCAGAATTGAAGTCGAAAGGAACATCCTTACCAAGAAGATTGGTTAAAGGTCGAGTGATTTTTCTAAAATCTTTTATAAAGCGACAGTAAAAACCAGCATGACCTAAAAAGGATCGGATGTCCTTAACGGATTTGGGAATGAGAAGATTTGAGATAACTTCGATTTTAGCTTTGTCTACTTCAATTCCTTTATTAGAGATGACATGTCCTAAAACAATGCCATGTTTGACCATGAAGTGACACTTTTCCCAATTAAGAGTTAAGTGTTTATCTTTGCAACAGTTAAGAACAAGATCAAGATGATGTAAACACATAGAGTAAGAATCAACAAATATGGAAAAATCATCCATGTAAACTTCTAAAAATCGCTCGATCATATCAGAAAAAATGGTAATCATACACCACTGAAAGGTTGCAGGTGCATTACAGAGACCAAAAGGCATACGACGGTACGCAAATGTAACAAATGGACAAGTGAAAGTGGTTTTCTCTTGGTCCTCAAGAGCGATAGGGATTTGATTATAGCCTTAGTACCCGTCAAAGAAACAATAGTACTCGTGACCGACTAGTCGTTCTAGCATTTGATCGATATATGGCAGAGGGAAATGATCCTTCCGTGTTGCAGCGTTAAGTTTCCTATAGTCAATGCAAACATGCCAACCAGTCTGGGTGTGGATTGGGATAAGCTCGATAGCTTCATTTTGAACCACGGTAATTGCCTGATTTCTTAGGTACAACATGAATCAGACTAACCCATTGACTATCAGAAATCGGGTAGATGATTCCATTGTCAAGGCATTTAAGGATTTCAGCCCGAACTGCTTCTTTCATGATGGGGTTCAGTCGACGCTGGGGATCACGAGTGGGTTTGGCATCATCTATAAGGTGGATTCGATGTTGGACTATCGAAGGACTAACTCACTTAATATCAGCCATGGACCAACCAATTGCTTCCTTATTTTTCTTAAGAATGGGAAGGAGTAATTGTTCCTGCTCTAAAGTAAGGTCAGAAGCGATAATGACAGAATAAGTTGCATTGTCTCCTAAGTAAGCGTACTTAAGATGACTGGGCAGCATTTTGAGTTCAGGTTTTAGGGATGACTCAACCGAAGAAATTGGTTGAGGAATAAGCTCAATTGTGAGCGGCTCGACAGGAACTGAATCATTGAAATTTTCGGGAATATCTTGAAATAATGTTTCAAAATTTGATTCAATTTCATTATTCAGATGGTCGAGCTCAATTTCATTATCATGGACAGCATGGATTTCAGAAAACTGGTCCATATAAGAGTTAGGAGAGTTTTCAGTTTTAAAGATGTTTAGCTCAACAGTCATGTTACCAAAAGAAAGTTTCATAGACCCATTTCTACAGTTGATGAGAGCATTAGAGGTTGCTAAGAAGAGTCGTCCTAGAATCAAAGGGATCTGGTTTGCAGGATTGCTAACCTGTTGAGTTTCTTAGACAATGAAATCAACTGGAAAGATGAATTCGCCAATTTTGATCAACACATCCTCGATTTCTCCCACAGGTTTCTTAACTGATCGGTCAGCAAGCTGAAGGGTAACCTTGGTGGGTTTCAATTCTCCTAGCCCTAATTGGCGATAGACGGAATATGGAAGCAAGTTAACACTAGCACCTAAGTCTAGCAGGAATCTATCGATTTTCTTGTCCCCAATAGTACATGATATTGTGAGGCAGCCAGGATCTTTGTATTTCACTGGCATTGATTGGGACAAGGCTTCGCTTAAAGTTGCCGCCAGAAACACTTTCTTAGGTACATGTGTATGTCGTTTTTGAGTGCACAAATCTTTTAGAAATTTCGCGTACTGTGGAACTTGTTGAATAATATCTAAAAGAGGAATGTTCACTTTAACTTGCTTAAATATTTCTAGGATCTTTTCTATTTGGTCCGTCTTTTTCCTAGGTCAGAGTCTACGAGGAAATGGAGCAGACAACTCAGTAGGTTAGGACACTTGAGTTTTAGGATGACCCTTGTCAGAAATGGGCTCAATGTTTTGATCTGAGTTGGTCGAATTTTTTGTCCGAGTTGGAAGATTGTCCGGTAAATTGCTTGGGTTGACCACATGGTTGTCAATCTTTTTGCCAGATCTAAGAGTCGTGACCGCATTCAAGTGACTAACGTTTGAATCTTGAATGATGTGAATTTGGTTGGAGTTAGGATTTTGACGGTTGGAGTTTGGAATGGGTTGACTCGGGAAAGTGCCTCTTTCCCGTTCGCTTACGGAAGTGGCTAACTGACTCGTTTGCATTTCAAGTTTAGCAATCGATTGACTCGTGTTTTGCATGTGCGAAGTCAATAAATTTTAAATATTGGCATTTGATTGGAGATTTTGAGTCATCGCTTTAGTCAATTCTTCGAGAGTTTTCTCAAGTGATGTCAATCATTTATCGTCTTGGGGAACAAAAGATTGTTGCGCTTGATTTTGAGAAGGTGGCACAGGATGTTGGAATTGAGTTTGTTGAGAGGGAGGTTTCGAAGGATTATTCAAAAATGACCGAAAAGGAGGTCGAACCGCACTCGAATTTGCATTGTTTTGGGTCCAAGAGAAGTTAGGATGGTTTCTCCAACCTGGATTGTATGTTGGGGAGAATGGGTCGTTCCTAGCTTTGTTAAATGCGTTGAGTTGTTCCAATGAATGTGGGCATTGATCGGCTATGTGGTTAGGATCGTTACATTTGTAACATGAGGTCTGAGACGCTTGAGCTTGATTTATTTGAGTTGATGAAAGGACATTATAGAATTTGGATATCATCGCGTCTATTTTTTCTTCTAAGGCTACTGATGATCCTACCGAATGAGCGTTAGATCGGGAATAAATCGATTTCTCGTTAGATCTTTCCCATTGAGCTGATTTTTCGGCTAAATTTTCGAGAAATTGCCAAGCGGCATTGTTATCTTGGGCTAGAAAATTTTCTTGACACATCGATTCGAGCATGGTTCGAGAGTTATTTTCAAGTCCATCATATAAAATTTGACAAATAGTCCATTTTTCGAAATTGTGATGTGGACATTTAACTAGAAGTTCTTTAAATCTTTCAAAAATATTTTGCAAAGGATTCACCCCCAAATTGATGAAAATTGACGATTTCGTTTCGAATTTTGGATGTTTTTTCCAGAGGGTAAAATTTCTTTAGAAAAATGTTCACAAATTCACCCCAAGTTCCAGTCGTATTTGAAGGCAAGCTATACAACCATTTCTCAGCATAATCGGTAAGTGCAAATGGAATTAACCTAAGTTTGATTCCAATCGTCACTTAATTGTTGAAATTTCATGGTTGCACAAACTTGTTCAAATTTGGTCTAGAAAATATATGGATCATCACATTCCAGATTGCCGAACTTTGGAAGAGTATTTATGTGATTCGAATGAATTTCAAAGTGGTTACCCGTTGGGGCGAGCAATATGATGCAAGAAGGAATAGAAACCCGATCGGGGAAGTATCTATCCATAAGAGATCGAGGGGGCCTTTCTTCAGCCATGGTTAAAGGAATGTTTGTTCGAACTAAATGATTATCTGAAGGATCACGAGTCCAATTACGCATGCACAAGCGAGAAGAATAAGGGAAGAAGATTAAAAGAATTTGAGAAGCAAATAGATATTTTTTAAGAGAAAAAGACCTAGACACAAAAGAATTTTTTTTTTTAAAAAAAAGCATGAACCTAATGCAATTTACTTATTTACACCCTCTAGAATTATATAATGACGGTTTGATTTATTTCAGCAAAAGATTTCTCAGCCAGTTAACGGACAGGAGTTATCGGTGCACCAGGAATCACCCTAGCAGTGCAGCCGAAGGTTTAAGTACCTTCAGAGGAACAACCGATATAATATTTACGAATCACCATAATATTTATAAACAGTTATTACTCTGCCGTAGTCTAGACACCAAGAAATAATCCGTTAGAACTAAACCAATTTTTCAAAATATAATGAAGTCCTTAGAAAATAAAAACAAAAATAAGATGAATGCAAATAATTTTTTTTAATGTTTTAATCAGTCACAGAATGAACAGTCTTAGAACAGTCACAGAACAGTCAATTGCAGAAATAAATAAAAAAAACAAAAAAAATTTTACAAGCAAGTCGATGCCCTGTAGAAGATTTTTACAAGCAATGTCTATATATATTTTTTATTTGCAGCAGCGGTCCCTGTAGAGTTAGAAAATACTCACCTTGATCGGCAGTCCGTCCAGTGCAATTGAGTCGCGCTAGCGCGTTTACACCCCACTTGGTGTGTAACCGCTCGAACCTTGATTTGTCCGCTGCTTTCTGTTTTTGTTGCCTCCTTTTTTCGAAAAATTTCTCTCTCTCTCTTTTTTTTAGAGCGAAAAGTAGAATGAAAACAAAATGAAACAAAAAAAAATCAAAATGAAAGCAAAAACTAAACCAACCCTAATTAAACAAAAGAAAGACGATTTTTTATTTATAGAACGTAAAACAATTTCGCTTAAAAATTAAAACTAAGACTAGCAACAAAAAGCACACATACAAACAAAGGAAATCAAAACAAAATTATTATTTTTTGAGAGAAAGAAGAATTCAGCAGGGATACACAAACAAACTCTCAGGCTCCCAAACAAACAAAACGCGTCACACCCGTCCCACTAAAATTAGTTTAACGCAAAACGAGAACCTGTCCACAAAATAATCACAAGCCCAAGCCTCAGTTTATTCCTAAAATTTCCGAAAACCAAGAGAAGAGGAAAAATAAAATAAAAGTAAAAATCGATTCAACTCCCTAATGGAAATTCCAACAATTCTTCTACTCGTGGTGTACGTCCAGGGTATTGGTCTCGGCCGCAGGAGGAGGAGATTGATTTTGAGGCTCAGATTAAGGGTACGGTTGGTTCAGTTCAGGCGTTAGTGGGATTCGAGGTTCTGGTGAATTAACGTAGTGATTACGAGGCTGATTTGGTTGCTGGTGGGACAAGGATATGGTCTGGGGTGCAGAAATTGAAGGAGTTTCGGAGTATGTCAAGAAAGGAATTTGTGAGGAATCCGGTCTGATCGATGGTGGTTGAATTGTGAATTTATGAAGCTTACTGCCGACTTTGTAGGCAGTTTCGGATGTGGGATGGTTTGAAGAGTTATGAACGGTGAAGGGTGGTAACTTGTGGTATCCGAAAGGGTTATTTGGAGTATGAACTTTACTGGGTGTGGTGAAAGTTATTGGAAAAAAGGTGGTGAAGTTTCGGTTGCGTGAAGGATGGAAGAGCAGTATTGCAATGGGAATCTTAATGAAGTGTTGCGTCTTAGTATTTGTTGGAAATTGTGATGAGATTGGGAAGGGAATGTTGGACTTTGGGGTAAGACTTGGATGTATGTGTTGATTGTTGATCAGTTGGGGCTGGTTGTAAGCAGGGGATAATGAAGGTGGCGTGATGCGGTGATGAGAGTGGACGCGTGAGTGGTTGGTGGAGCTTGTTCTATTTTGAATAGGATGAGGTCAGGTTGAAGTAGAATGAGGGAGCGGGGAGGGGTTGATGGCAATAAAGGATCTGCGGTTCTGTAGTATTGGCAGTGGGGTTTGGGGTTTGGGGAAGGGGATTGATTGGCTTGCAGTTTTGCAGTGGATGAGGTGAACGTGATTGTGTGACAATGGTGAAGCGTGTGGCAGTATGAACGTTTGTTGGTAATGGGCCGATGTGGAAGCAGAGGAGGGATAGAACTGTGGTGAAGGCACTGAATTGATGAATTATTGTGGCTGTGAATGTGTTGGCAAGGAGGAGCCTGATAGGACGTGGATATATATTGGAGGGGGGTGTTTGCTGAAGTGGTATTGTCTACGTTGCGTTTGAGAAGAAGGGGAGTGATGATGTAGTGGATTGGGGTTTAAAACTGGTGATGTGTGGAATTTGCAGATGTGAGTAGAGGCGGCTGTTGTTGATGGAAAGGGGACTATATTTGGGAGGATGGTTTGCAAAACGTGGTGATTTAGCAGAGAATTTAAAGAGCACAGCAGAAGTTTTTTTTTTTAAGAAAAGTGGAAAGAAAAAAAAATGGCAAGAAATCAAACACAATTGTGGCAATTTAAATTGGTGAAATCAGGTGTAAAAGGAAATGAATAAAAAAGGAAGAATTGTAAGAGAGAGAGAGCGGAGATTGAGGAAAGAAAATCACAAAAAGAGCTTGCCTTTTTTTAAATGAAGGAAAACAAAAGCAAAACTAGCAAAAATTATTTTTGTGTTTTTTTAATGAAGGAAAACTAAAGAAAAAATTTAAAATAAAAAAAAATATAACTCGAAGGATTTAGTGACAAAAATTATTTTAGTCCCCGACAACGGCGCCAAAATTTGTTTGCGAACAAATTATACAATTGTAAACAACTGTAAAATCCGTTCGGCTTTCCTAAACAGCAAGGATTGTTGTAGAGGGTGTCGAACTCTGGGACCAAGAATATTTTAATTAATAAATCCAATCAAGTTATTCCAAGATTTTGATTGATTGAAAACACAGAAAATAACAGCAATTAAATAAAGAAGAGAGATTTATCTAATAAGAGAAAGCAATTAGGGGATAATGACATAGATTAGATTCACATTCATCAATAACCAACACATAAATATAGATCTAATTCATGTTTCTGTCACAAACACGAATCAACGATAAATAGATTCTTATAAACAAATAAGTAAATAACGACAAGCATAGCCAATGCAGGAGCTAAGCTCTTAAACAACCATAGACTATCAGGACAGATTCACAAATTAATTTCTAAAAACCTAAAATTAGGTCTAAATTTGATAATTGTTAGATCGAACACGAATATACCCTGTGAAGGAGCATAGCTCTTAAACGACACAGGATATGAAGGTTCAGATCTAACCCTTCATTCAGATCTAGATCTACATATATAAAGTACTCGTCTATTGGCTATGTGATTCATGTTGAATCATATCTATTAGCGTCATCACCCCCTAATCAAAGGGGATTAGTTAGACATAGCTAAAGAAGAAGAAAAACAGAAATTAAATAACATGAACATAAATAAAACTAAAACTAAATAGAACAGAGGAAGAAGAGTTTTATTCCAAGAGCAAGATTACAGAATAAAACTAAGTGTGTTTTACAATGAATGAGATAGAGTGTATTTGTAGTTGATATGACAAAGGCTACTTGGCAAATTCCATAATGTGGGACTAAAGAATTAGCCCAACTAACACATAAGCTAGTGTGAACGCAGCCGTAGAGTGAGAGGCCTTGCAAATGAGCTAATGTGAACGCAATATGAGTCTTTATTGAGCCAAATCTACCCAACTGAACTCTATTTGCAACCGTTCTTCAAGCTTTAAACTCTTCAAGCTTTAGTAATTTCAACTTCACTCTTTTTTAGCAAATTCTTCATGCTTTATCCATCAAATGCTCTAAACCAAGCTTTTTATTAACAATCTGAAAACACAGCTATAAATACACAATATTAATTATTTTAAATAGAAAACTAGATAAATAAGCGGATAAAATATACACATTTACGTGTATATCATTAATTATACCTATGTCATTATAAGTTTTCATTCTCCTTACCCAAGTTATGTTCATAATAACTATATACCCCAAATTTTTGGGGTTTTAATCAATTCCAAGTTATGTCCAAATTCCATATTCACATGCCCAAATTCCATATTCACCTATTTGATTCACATTATGCCCAAATTTTCCAATTCAACTTACGCCCTAATTCTAAACTTTTTCCCTAAATCTTAATTTAACGCGATTGCATATTTCAGCGGCATGCCTAGGCTCGAAGGTAGCCTGACTATAAAAATAAAAAGGGAAAACAAGGAGGGAAGAGGACAGAAATGAACATAATGACAAGATTGACATAAACACATAGTGGCATATTGATACGATGGGTATATAAGAACAAATCTAGTGAACATGAGATAATAGACTGTGTCTAACATGGTAGGGATGTCATAATAGGCATGATAAGATCTAAATAATAATTTAGATGTCCAACTAGTAATAGATCCAATTTAACCACAAACATGATAGGTACAAGGTGATCTAAATTATCGATTTAGATCTATTATCAAGGTAGATTTGACATGATAAAGGTTAAGATCCAAATCATAGTTATGTCAGAATATCATAGATTCACAAATTACAGATCACATATGAACCAAGCAGTTACATGCATAGATCCAAATTACAATCATATCAAGTTTTACTTTTTAATTATTTAAATCTAAAACTAATTTAAACTCAAGCGTTTGGATCTAGAAAAATAGAGAAAGGTTGAAGACGTTTGAATCACAACTCTAATTGATTGCTGAAGATGAATAGATTTAAAAGAATGTAACACCCCGCATTTTTAGTATAATAAAAAATGTGCATATGTGTATTTATGCAGAGATAAGTAAGTAAAGGCGATGTAAAATAAAAATTAGTAAATACATGAGAGAGAAGGGAAGATTTCTTCAATAACAGTGTGTGTAGCGGAAAAGATAATAAAATAAGGATAGTTAATTTAAATACCAGGAATTAAGTAAAACGGACATTACCATTGCGTCCGTCTCGGAATTCTACTTAGGATAGAGTCCAAGTTTGAGTAAATCGGATAATGTACGAAGAAGTTATGAGCCATATAAGTTTGTATACACACAGAAAACTATATACGTATATATATATAAACCAAACCAACGTTCAGAACAGTTCAAAATAATTTGAATTCAGGCCAGGAACATGGGCGGGAAAATTCCCTCTCAAAGAGGTTGATCCCCCTTAAGGGAGGTGTAATGACCCGCATTTTCCAAGGGTATAATTAATTTATTTAATTGTTTAAAATAGTGATATAGGGAATTTAATCGTCGTTAATTAAATAATATGGAATATTTAAATAATTAACTAATATATATTTAATTCAGAAATAATCAAAAATATTGGAAATCACAATATTCTGTGAACAGGGTCATCCCTAGAATTTAATTCAGCTTGGAATCTGAATTTGAATAATGAATATATTAAATCGACGTCTGTTTAAACGTATAATTATAATATAATTAAAATAGAGCTTGAAATGGCGCTGCAGTTCGTAAATTGGCAATTCGAACTTCAACTGAATGTACATAATTCGTTATAAGCCGGATTTCTGTGAAACAAGAAACGTGTGGAGCTGATGGAGTATATCTTTCTAGTGGAAGAGAAAAATATGGATTTCGTTGTGTAGATTTTGATGTACGTCCAAATCAAATTTCAGAAAAGTCGCTGTGGAATTCCTTTATAATTCGTAACGCTTTATATACGTTATAAAAGGATTTTCGATATAAACTGAATATCAATAAATCTGAAATCTGAAATATCAAACTGTAAATTCTTATATGATATTCTGGAGTTGTACGATATCATATGTGAAGAGATACGATAATATAAATTTATTTATATTAAATTTAATAATATTTAAATATATTTATATATTTAAATGGGTCATCCAGAGCTTTAAAAATAGCTACTTTTGCAAACGAAGTCGGAATTCGACGAAACTAATTTTGTTGGATTCGCAATGTAAAATAGTTGTTAGATTTCCAGTTTCGTGATTTTTAGAGTCACTGTGTGGCCGTACGGATTTTTAGAGTGCAAAACAGTCAGTATTTTGATGGTTAAAAATACGTTGTGTGAGCATACGGAGTCGGAATTCAACGAAACTAGTTTCTTTGGGACCGTAATGTCGAACTCTAACTACATGTCCAGTCTGGTGATTTTTGGGTATCGTATGTAATCACAAAAAATTTTAGAAAGCAAAATGAATATATATATATATATATATATATATATATATGAGAATATACCGGGAATATGCCTTCTGTAAAACATCTAGATATTTATCAACGTTATAAATACACCTCCTCTAACATCCTTACGACCTAAATCCCATTTCTGCGTCGTCAGTATATTTTTCATCCTCACAGTAAAAACATCCTTCTTCAAAAATCAAGAACAATTTAAAGAAATCCCTATAAATTCCCAAACTCTTTATTCGGTGATCTCCTGGACCACTTCTTTAATTTCATGGTTGACTAGGGGTGTCTTTGTTTGTGGATTTGAGTATACCATGAAGAGTGGAGTGCATTGTGATTTCCTTGAGAAATTTGGGGAAAACAAGTGTCGATGTCGACACTGATTTGGTGCGTGAAAACCTGGGCATCGCGCCTTTGAAATACGAGCGAGTGTCAGGTTTCGAGTAGGGAGTTGAAGCCCTCGGGAAGACATGAAGTTCGGTGTTTACGGGTTGGAAATCTATGGGGTAATGGAGAAGTTGAGGGGACGCAAAGTTTTGGTCATGTTTTTCAATTGGAGCAGCAGGTTCGAACGTTTCCTGAGTGGAAGAAGGAGGACTTGCGGTCTGGGTATTAAGCAGTAGGTTGTTGGGCCGAGGAAAATAGGTAAAGCCCAATGGAAAATGTTCATACGGAATCGAAATCGTGAACGGTCAGATGCGTTAAGTTTGTATGGACGAGCACTTCACAATGGAATTGGTTGGGAGTGGATGGGGGCTCGAGTGAATTTATGGCGAAATAAATTGTTTGATTCAAATCAAACAACAGTTTATCGTTCTTTAACAATGAACTGCAAATGTGAGTAAAACTCACTTACTCTGAACAGTTATATTTTTATAATGTATTTTTAGAACTGTTAATCATCTGTTGATTGTTGTGTGTTGGTTGATTGATTGAACTGCTAGTCAGTTAGTGAAAATTATATATATATATATGTAATTATATATATATATATAAACCGTTAAATATTTATATATTGATTCAGCTATCAGAATAATTTATATTGAACTGAAAGTGATGATAATCATATTGTGTAACATATGTGGATGCAGGCAGACAGGTTGGAGGAATCCGACTAGATTCCTCAACAGTTATTTTATTGTTTTTCATATATTGTTATATGATGTGATATAAAATCTGTGGGCGATTATATGTACTTGGATGATATTGAACATCGTGATTTGATATGATTGAATACCATAACATACCGAAATGTTGATAAGGAGATTTTCAAAGTGATATTGAAAATAGAATATTTATAAAATGGGATATTTATAAATAAGAGATATTTATAAAGTGGAATATTTATAAATAAGAAATGTTTATAAATTGGAATATTTATAAATAGGAGATATTCAAAAAGGAAATAATTACAAACCATTTTCTTTTTGAATGGAAAGGCCTGTGTGGCGGGTTTGGGGATTTTCCGATGCTCCCGTTACAAAGGAGGTTATGGCGAATTTTTCAGAGAATTTAAGGAGTTAGAATATTTCAAGAATAAATTTGAAAAGGAAATATTTGTAAACCATTTACAAATAGAATTGAAAAGGAAACATTATAAAAAGGAAATCATTTTTAAAGTGTAGAACCGTTATTTAAAAGTAAATCTTTTCAAATGAATAAAACGTTGTTAAAAAGGAAATCTTTATAAAGTGAATAAAGTAAATCGAATATGGTATTCGAAAGGAGTTAAATCGAATATGGTAATCGAAGGGAGTAAATCGAATATGGTATTCGAAAGTTAGTAAAACGAATATGCTATTCGAAAGGGGTTAGTCGAGTCGAGTTAGTTGAATAGAGTTAACTAGTTCAGTAGAGTTAACCAGTTCAGTAGAGTTAACCAGTTCAATAGGGTTAACCAGTTGGGTTAAGTAAGTCAAGTTAACCAGTTGGGTTAATTAAGTCAAGTTAACCAGTTGGGTTAAGTAAGTCAAGTTAACCAGTGAGTTAAGAAAGTCAAGATAACCAGTGAGTTAAGTAAGTCAAGTTAACCAGTGAGTTAAGTAAGTCAAGTTAACCAGTAGAGTTAAGTAAGTCGAGTTAATCAAGTCGAGTAGATCGAGTTAGAGTTACTCAGTTAGAGTTAATCGATTAGAGTTAAAACGAACTAGAGTCAATCAAATATAGTTATTTGAGACAGAGTTATTCAAACATAGTATTCAGGGTAAGTTACCATCTCGTACGACATCTAGCGTAATTCGCAAGGCTGTAAATAGCCTAAGGCGGTCGGATGTTTCCTGAGGGTGTCAGGCGTAACCATTATGCTCGTTGCGATCTGGAGTCAAGCGAATGGAGTTAAATCGAATCTAGTTATTCGATAGGAGTTAAGTTCTTGAGTCAGATTATCGAGATAAGTTAATCGAGTTAAGTTCTTGAGTTAGATTATCGAGATAAGTGAGTCGAGTTAAGTTCGTCAAGTTAAATTAATCGATGTTAGTTTCATCGAAAGGAGTTAATCGATGTTAGTTTCATCGAAAGGAGTTAATCGATGTTAGTTTCATCGAAAGGAGTTAATCGATGTTAATTTCATCGAAAGGAGTATCGATGTTAGTTTCATCGAAGGGAGTTATCGATTAGTTAAATCAAAAGGAGTTATCGATTTGTTAAATCGAAAGGGAAGATTATCGAATATCGTTTATTCGAGAGGAGATTATCGAATGTAGTTTATTCGAAGGAGTTATCGATTATTAGTTAATCGAAGTGAGTTATAGAATATTAGTTAAATCGAAGGAGTTATCGAATATAGTTTATTCGATGGAGTTAATCGATTAGAGTTAAATCAAAGGAGTTAATCGAATATAGTTTATTCGAATAGAGAAAAGGAGTTAATCGAATATAGTTTATTCGAATAGAGAAATTAGTTAATCGAATATAGTTTATTTGAATAGAGTTAGAGGAGTTATCGAATATAGTTTATTCGACAGGAGTTAGGTGAATTAGTTAAGTTAAAACTAAGTGAATTAGTTAAGTTAAACTAAGTGAATTAGTTAAGTGAATTGGTTAAGTTAACCAAAGTGAATTAGTCGAGTTAATCAAAGTGATTAGTTCAGTTAATCGAGATAAGTAAATCAAGTTAGGTTAATCGAGTTGAATTAGTCAGTCGAGTTAATAAATGGAGTTAGTCAAACCAAGTAAAACCAGTTAGAGTTAATTAATTAGGGTTGACCAGTTAGAGTTAATCAATCAGAGTTAATCAAATAGAGTTAAGTAAATTTAGAACTGACTAGAGATTAGTAAATTGAATGGTTTTCTAAGTGTCTATCTGATGTTGGTTTCGGCCTTCGGGATTTATACTTAGGGAATTGTTCTCATACTAGTTCACAGTCAGGGACTGATAGTTGGGGAAGAGTAGTGATTTGTAAATAATCAGATGGAAACGTTTTCCAATGTTAATAACATATATTTTCTAATCATAGAAAATAAGGCAATGTGAATATATATATAGGTATATGTCGATGATTGATCGATATAATTTCCATCTGGAAATAATATCGTTGTTTGCACACTTATTTTTCTTTGATAGTTAAATCACAGACTATCGAAGTTTTGACCATTTTAACATTGTTAATATGGAGAGACCGGCTGGATTATTATCCAAAGAACCACTCTGTATTGGCATAATTGTTGCGAATCATATATGCCAAAGATAATTGAAGACAGAGTAAAATGCAAGGGCTGTTGTATAAGTCATAGATAACAGTGACTAAGATGGATATACTGAATAGTGCCTTCGGTTTGTCCAGTCCCAGGACAACATGTGTGGACGAAGGTCTGACAGAGTATATCCAATGGATCGCGTAAGTTGATCTGTTCAAACGTATTCATGTTTGGTGGCGGAGGAATTCGTTTCTCATAGCTGTATACCCATGTTATTTTTAGATAAGTCAATTTGTGATTTGGCGGGTATGACGATGTGACATTTTAAGTGAATGAAGATGGATGTCTGATAGAGTATTTCCAGAAAGGTCACGTACATAGATTTCTTCAACCGTACCAAGAGTGGAAGCGGAGAAGGAAACTTCTTTTAGCTGACATGTAATGTACTGTTGTAAACGTCAATTAGTGATTTCGATGGATTTGACAATGTAGCATTCGAAGTGAATCTGATGTAATGATAAAGCGTAGCTTCTTGCCTCATCAACCGGTAAATGACAAAAATCGGGCAGGCAGCATGGCTAAGTCGGTCGCACCGAAGTAGGGTGTATAATCACCTATCTAGAGAATATTCATTTGTTTCTTAAATCTATCAATGTTGTCCCATATATATACGGGAACGGTTGTTGATCCCAACCGTTGGTGATATACATTCGATACACTCAAGCAAAATGAGTGGTCGGTCATGTGTGGCTGAGTTACAAGATGTTCTTGTTGAACTCTAGTGTATCGTTCCTAGAGTACACTGATCGGAAGGTGGTTCCATACCTTGTCATAGTTGGAAATCCATTATCCAATACGTGCTTGCGATTTTGATTGTATACTATATATGTAGAACGTGAGATGAAAGCATTTCTGCTAGTTGATATCTATTTGTACATAGACATTATTTTAATATCAAAAGGTTTTTGATATAAAGATATTTTGGATTCTCATAAGGGAAAAACCCGTTCCGTTCTGCGGCGTGGTCTTATGAGATATCGTTTACTTGTTCATATACCTGTTTAAACTCTTTTACTCACACCATTCCCATGACTGACCCGGAGTTTACTTTTTTGTTTTCCCTAAACTCTTGGGTGCCTAATTTGTACGGGCAGTCAAGTAATCGGGTTTTACAGATATACTTGGAAAGCTTGGAGCAGGAGGCTTCAAGATCATATAACTATAGTTATTTCCGCTGTGTTGTAAGTGTTGTACTCTGATAAGTGCTATTGTATGCATAACTGTTATATTTCAAAGTTATGTTATCTATTATATGTTATTCGTTCCGCTGTGAGGTTCGCGTTACTCTGATGTTGTGTTCTTCTTCTTCTTCTATTCTAAGTTTCTATCTTATCTTTCCTCACCCTCGAATTTCTTTCAATAATTACCAGGATTTTTCGATGTTTTGGTTATCGACATTGTGCTTATGTCGATAACCAAAGTCGCCGAAAATCCGGGTCATTACAGTTGGTTTCAGAGCTTAAGTTAAGAATTACCTTGGCTCTGTGGCGTGACTCGGTAGGGATAGGGTTAGTAATGCCCTAGATTGAGTTGAGTGTATATATACGAGTGCGTATTTGTATTTGATATAAAAATGGTTTTATATTGTGGTGATTCATTGGCTGAGTTGTTTATGAGTTCTGGTCGATCAGTTTGATCCACTATGCCGGTAAGAGTTGATAGACACTTGAATACGATGGGTCGACACGGTATGTTTTGAAAAGAGGGTAAATAGAATAAATTTACCCAAAATTATATCCTGATATTGAGAAAATATATATATTAGTTATATTGGTTGTATTATAATCGAGTAAGATTATAAAAGTGAAATGGCTATAAATAACTAATCAGAATTCATATAACTAAAGTATATTAAATAAGATGAATTGAATATGAATTTAAATCAGATTTGGAATTAAAATAAGGAAATTTTAAGTTCCTGGGAGATTTTGAGATGTTTTCAAAATGGATGTATTTAGTAAGGGTTTGAAATGATATAGTATTGAAATCACTTGGGTCGCTGGAAAATAATTCCGATGATGACTGCGCAGTATCATCGGTGTGATTTTCGAGTTCTAAGTGGTGGATTACTACCAAAGATTTTGATTAGAATTATTTTGAGAAAACAAGTTGTTTAGAAATTCAAAGGTTTTGAATAGGTATTATGATTTCAAATTGATTTGAAATTTACCCAGGAATTTAAGTTCTGAAATTTAGATTTAACTTATGAAGTTAAATGAAATGAGATGGTAGGGATATAATGATATGCCCAACAAAAAGGTACAAGTTTATATTTTATATGAGTTTGGAATTTATGAGCCGAATTGGCAAGCCGCTTGGCTGTTTGATTTCTTTTTGGTTGAAGAAGGCCTAGAGAGGCGAGTTGTGATTTGACGTATATGCCGGTACAAAGGAGATGCTGGCGAAATTTTCCAAAAATTTAAAGTGTTAGAAAATTTTCAGAATTTTTGAAAATTTTAGTTAGTCGGAAGGAATTAATATTTTAGTTAATATTAATTGGTTCAGTTGAAATCAGAAACAAGGGGTAAACAAATCTTAGGAGTTCCAATAGATAGGGTCATCCTCTAACTTAGCAATTTCGAGGACGAAATTATTTTAAGTGGGGAAGAATGTAATGACCCGCATTTTCCAGGGGTATAATTAATTTATTTAATTGTTTAAAATAGTAAATAATATGGAATATTTAAATAATTAAATAATATATATTTAATTCAGAAATAATCAAAAATATTGGAAATCACAATATTCTGTGAACAGGGTCATCCCTAGAATTTAATTCAGCTTGGAATCTGAATTTGAATAACGAATATATTAAATCGACGTCTGTTTAAACGTAAAATTATAATATAATTAAAATAGAGCTTGAAATGGCGCTGCAGTTCGTAAATTGGCGATTCGAACTTCAACTGAATGTACATAATTCGTTTTAAGCCGGATTTTTGTGAAACAAGAAACGTGTGGAGCTGATGGAGTATATCTTTCTAGTGGAAGAGAAAAATCTGGATTTCGTCGTGTAGATTTTGATGTACGTCCAAATCAAATTTCAGAAAAGTCGCCGTGGAATTCCTTTATAATTCGTAACGCTTTATATACGTTATAAAAGGATTTTCGATATAAACTGAATATCGATAAATCTGAAATCTGAAATATCAAACTGTAAATTCTGATATGATATTCTGGAGCTGTATGATATCATATGTGAAGAGATACTATAATATAAATTTATTTATATTTAATTTAATAATATTTAAATATATTTATATATTTAAATGAGTCATCCAGAGCTTTAAAAATAGCCACTTTTGCAAACAAAGTCGGAATTCGACGAAACTAATTTTGTTGGATCTTCAATGTCAAATAGTTGCAAGATTTCCAGTTTCGTGATTTTTAGAGTCACTGTGTGGCCGTACGGATTTTTAGAGTGCAAAACAGTCAGTATTTCGATGGTTAAAAATACGCTGTGTGAGCATACGGAGTCGGAATTCAACGAAACCAGTTTCGTTGGGACCGTAATGTCGAACTCTAACTACATGTCCAGTCTGGTGATTTTTGGGTATCGCATGTAATCATGAAAATTTTTAGAAAGCAAAATGAATATATATATATATATGAGTATATACCAGGAATATGCCTTCTGTAAAACATCTAGATATTTATCAACGTTATAAATACACCTCCTCTAACATCCTTACGACCTAAATCCCATTTCTGCGCTGTTAATATATTTTTCATCCTCATAGTAAAAACATACTTCTTCAAAAATAAAGAACAATTCAAAGAAATTCCTATAAATTCCCAAACTCTTTATTCGGTGATCTCCTGGACCACTTCTTTAATTTCATGGTCGACTAGGGGTGTCTTTGTTTGCGGATTTGAGTATACCGTGAAGAGTAGAGTGCGTTGTGATTTCCTTGAGAAATTTGGGAAAAACAAGTGTCGATGTCGACACTGATTTGGTGCGTGAAAACTTTGGCATCGCGCCTTTGACATACGAGCGAGTGTCAGGTTTCGAGTAGGGAGTTGAAGCCCTCGGGAAGACATGAAGTTCGATGTTTACGGGTTGGAAATCTATGGGGTAATGGAGGAGTTGAGGGGATGCAAAGTTTCGGTCATGGTTTTCAATTGGAGCAGCAGGTACAAACGTTTCTTGAGTGGAAGAAGGAGGACTTGCGGTCTGGGTATTAAGCAGTAGGTTGTTGGGCCGAGGAAAATAGGTAAAGCCCAATGGAAAATGTTCATACGGAATCGAAATCGTGAACGGTCAAATGCGTTGAGTTTGTATGGACGAGCACTTCACAATGGAAGTGGTTGGGAGTGGATGGGGGCTCAAGTGAATTTATGGCGAAATAAATTGTTTGATTCAAATCAAACAACAGTTTATCGTTCTTTAACGATGAACTGCAAATGTGAGTAAAACTCACCAACTCTGAACAGTTATATTTTTATAATGTATTTTTAGAACTGTTAATCATCTGTTGATTGTTGTGTGTTGGTTGATTGATTGAACTGCTAGTCAGTTTGTGAAAATTATATATATATATATATATATGTAATTATATATATATATAAACTGTTAAATATTTATATATTGATTCTGCCATCAGAATAATTTATACTGAACTGAAAGTGATGTTAATCATATTGTGTAACATCTGTGGATGCAGGGAGACAGGTTGGAGGAATCCGACTGGATTCCTCAACAGTTATTTTTATTGTTTTTCATATATTGTTATATGATGTGATATAAAATCTGTGGGCGATTATATGTACTTGGACGATATTGAACATCGTGATTTGATATGATTGAATACCATAACATACCGAAATGTTGATAAGGAGATTTTCAAAGTGATATTGAAAATAGAATATTTATAAAATGGGATATTTATAAATAAGAGATATTTATAAAGTGGAATATATAAATAAGAAATGTTTATAAATTGGAATATTTATAAATAGGAGATATTCAAAAAGGAAATAATTACGAACCATTTTCTTTTTGAATGGAAAGGCCTGTGTGGCGGGTTTGAGGATTTTCCCGATGCTCCTGTTACAAAGGAGGTTATGGCGAATTTTTCAGAGAATTTAAGGAGTTAGAATATTTCAAGAATAAATTTGAAAAGGAAATATTTGTAAACCATTTACAAATAGAATTGAAAAGGAAACGTTTTAAAAAGGAAATCATTTTTAAAGTGTAGAACCGTTATTTAAAAGTAAATCTTTTCAAATGAATAAAACATTGTTAAAAAGGAAATCTTTATAAAGTGAATAAAGTAAATCGAATATGGTAGGAGTTAAATCGAATATGGTATTCGAAGGGAGTAAATCGAATATGGTATTCGAAAGTTAGTAAAACGAATATGCTATTCGAAAGGGGTTAGTCGAGTCGAGTTAGTTGAATAGAGTTAACTAGTTCAGTAGAGTTAACCAGTTCAGTAGAGTTAACCAGTTCAGTAGAGTTAACCAGTTCAATAGAGTTAACCAGTTGTGTTAAGTAAGTCAAGTTAACCCGTTGGGTTAAGTAAGTCATGTTAACCAGTTGGGTTAAGTAAGTCAAGTTAACCAGTTGGGTTAAGTAAGTCAAGTTAACCAGTGAGTTAAGCAAGTCAAGATAACCAGTGAGTTAAGTAAGTCAAGTTAACCAGTGAGTTAAGTAAGTCAAGTTAACTAGTTGAGTTAAGTAAGTTGAGTTAATCAAGTCGAGTTGATCGAGTTAGAGTTACTCAGTTAGAGTTAATCGATTAGAGTTAAAACGAACTAGAGTTAATCAAATATAGTTATTTGAGACAGAGTTAGTCAAACATAGTATTCAGGGTAAGTTATCATCTCGTACGACTGCTAGCGTAATTCGCAGGGCTGTAAATAGCCTAAGGCGGTCAGATGTTTCCTGAGGGAGTCAGGCGTAACCATTGTGCTCGTTGCGATCAAGAGTCAAGCGAATGGAGTTAAATCGAATCTAGTTATTCGATAGGAGTTAAGTTCTTGAGTTAGATTATCGAGATAAGTTAATCGAGTTAAGTTCTTGAGTTAGATTATCGAGATAAGTGAGTCGAGTTAAGTTCGTCAAGTTAAATTAATCGATGTTAGTTTCATCGAAAGGAGTTAATCGATGTTAGTTTCATCGAAAGAAGTTAATCGATGTTAGTTTCATCGAAAGGAGTTAATCGATGTTAGTTTCATCGAAAGGAGTTAATCGATGTTAATTTCATCGTAAGGAGTATCGATGTTAGTTTCATCGAAGGGAGTTATCGATTAGTTAAATCGAAAGGAGTTATCGATTTGTTAAATCGAAAGGGAAGATTATCGAATATCGTTTATTCGAGAGGAGATTATCGAATGTAGTTTATTCGAAGGAGTTATCGATTATTAGTTAATCGAAGTGAGTTATAGAATATTAGTTAAATCGAAGGAGTTATCGAATATAGTTTATTCGATGGAGTTAATCGATTAGAGTTAAATCAAAGGAGTTAATAGAATATAGTTTATTCGAATAGAGAAAAGGAGTTAATCGAATATAGTTTATTTGAATAGAGTAAATGAGTTAATCGAATATAGTTTATTCGAATAGAGTTAGAGGAGTTATCGAATATAGTTTATTCGACAGGAGTTAGGTGAGTTAGTTAAGTTAAAACTTAGTGAATTAGTTAAGTTAAACTAAGTAAATTAGTTAAGTGAATTGGTTAAGTTAACCAAAGTGAATTAGTCGAGTTAATCAAAGTGATTAGTTAAGTTAATCGAGATAAGTAAATCAAGTTAGGTTAATCGAGTTGAATTAGTCAGTCGAGTTAATAAATGGAGTTAGTCAAACCAAGTAAAACCAGTTAGAGTTAATTAATTAAGGTTGACCAGTTAGAATTAATCAATCAGAGTTAATCAAATAGAGTTAAGTAAATTTAGAACTGATTAGAGATTAGTAATGGTTTTCTAAGTGTCTATCTGATGTTGGTTTCGGCCTTCGGGATTTATACTTAGGGAGTTGTTCTCATACTAGTTCACAGTCAGGGACTGATAGTTGGGGAAGAGTAGTGATTTGTAAATAATCAAATGGAAACGTTTTCCAGTGTTAATAACATATATTTTCTAAACATAGAAAATAATGCAATGTGAATATATATATATATAGGTATATGTTGATGATTGATCGATATAATTTCCATCTGGAAATAATATCGTTGTTTGCACACTTGTTTTTCTTTGATAGTTAAATCACAGACTATCGAAATTTTGACCATTTTAACGTTGTTAATATGGAGAGACCGGCTGGATTATTATCCAAAGAACCACTCTGTATTGGCATAAGCGTTGCGAATCATATATGCCAAAGATAATTGAAGACAGAGTAAAATGCAAGGGCTGTTGTATAAGTCTTAGATAACAGTGACTAAGATGGATATACTGAATAGTGCCTTCGGTTTGTCCAGTCCCATGACAACTTGTGTGGACGAAGGTCTGACAGAGTATATCCAATGGACCGCGTAAGTTGATCTGTTCAAACATATTCACGTTTGGTGGCGGAGGAATTCGTTTCTCTTAGCTGTATACCCGTGTTATTTTTGGATAAGTCAATTTGTGATTTAGCGGGTATGACGATGTGACATTTTAAGTGAATGAAGATGGATGTCTGACAGAGTATTTCCAGAAAGGTCACGTACATTGATTTCTTCAACCGTACCAAGAGTGGAAGTGGAGAAGGAAACTTCTTTTAGCTGACACGTAATGTACTGTTGTAAACGTCAATTAGTGATTTCGATGGATTTGACAATGTAGCATTCGAAGTGAATCTGATGTAATGATAAAGCGTAGCTTCTAGCCTCATCAACCGGTAAATGACAGAAATCGGGCAGGCAGCATGGCTAAGTCGGTCGCACCGAAGTAGGGTGTATAATCACCTATCTAGAGAATATTCATTTGTTTCTTAAATCTATCAATGCTGTCCCATATATATACGGGAACGGTTGCTGATCCCAACCGTTGGTGATATACATTCGATACACTCAAGCAAAATGAGTGGTCGGTCATGTGTGGCTGAGTTACAAGATGTTCTTGTTGAACTCCAGTGTATCGTTCCTAGAGTACACTGATCGGAAGGTGGTTCCATACCTTGTCATAGTTGGAAATCCATTATCCAATATGTGCTTGCGATTTTGATTGTATACTATATATGTAGAATGTGAGATGAAAGCGTTTCTGCTAGTTGATATCTATTTGTACATAGACATTATTTTAATATCAAAAGGTTTTTGATATAAAGATATTTTGGATTCTCATAAGGGAAAAACCCGTTCCGTTTTGCGGCGTGGTCTTATGAGATATCGTTTACTTGTTCATATAACTGTTTAAACTGTTTTACTCACACCAGTCCCATGACTGACCCGGAGTTTACTTTGTTGTTTTCCCTAAACTCTTGGGTCCCAAATTTGTACGGGCAGTCAAGTAGTCGGGTTTTACAGATATACTTGCAGAGCTTGGAGCAGGAGGCTTCAAGATCATATAGCTATAGTTATTTCCGCAGTTGTAAGTGTTGTTCTCTGATAAGTGCTATTGTATGCATAACTGTTATATTCCAAAGTTATGTTATCTATTATATGTTATTCGTTCCGCTGTGAGGTTCGTGTTACTCTGATGTTGTGTTCTTCTTCTTCTTCTTCTATTCTAAGTTTCTATCTTATCTTTCCTCACCCTCTAATTTCTTTCAATAATTACCAGGATTTTTCGATGTTTTGGTTATCGACATCGTGCTTATGTCGATAACCAAAGTCGCCGAAAATCCAGGTCGTTACAGGTGGTCGGCTATGGGGTCGACCTCCCTTGAAGGCGGTCGACACCAGGGTCGACCTCCCTAGGCGGGGTCGACCTGTTCAGCCAGAACATGGGTTGGGTGCTTTTGTTCGATCCTAGACGGATTTTCTGGCTCGGTTCATTGGTTTGCTGCTATAAAAGGTCCCCTAATCCAATTGTTATCTTCACAAAAATCCGTAGCGCGCCATGGCTATGCTCTAATCTAAACTCACCTTATTCTCCACTTAAAACTAGATCTATCTTCTCCTCTTTCTCTTCAAAAGTTATTCTTAAATAAAAAAAGATTAGACTTAGGATGGTCACAAACGCAAAGAAAACAACAAAGAGGTTTCAGATCCAAAAACACTAAGCAAGAAAAGAAAAGATTCGGATCTATAAATTATAGAAGAAAAAGGGAGTAAATCAAAAACAAATCAGATCTAGAATTTGGGATGCAAAGCAATGTGAGTGGACTTTAAATAACATTTGTTGTATAATGTTATTAATATCGTTCGCCATTCCCCATGTATACATATAATGAATATGATGTTAATTCAATAAGATTTGTTATTTTATTTATGCCTACGTTGAATTCTCTCCTTTTATTCTTTCCCCTTTTTATTTTTATAGTTAGGCTATCTCGAGCCTACGTCTATCATGGATAGATACGTTTTAAATGTGAATTAGAAATTATGAAAGGAAAGGGATTGTTGGGCGTAATGTGGATTGGAAGTAGTGGTGTATAATTTTGAAATAGAATTATGGGTACGATTATACTGAAATGTGGAACTCGTGTAAATTTGTATAGTTAAAATTGGATATGGAATTTGTGTAATTTATTATGATTGGCATGTAATTGGATAACATGGGATGTGAAGTCATTTGTAATTTGGAAGATAAACATAAAGGGTTAATCAAATTATATGCATGAACATGGGACTAGGTAACATACAGATTTGGTATGAATAAATATGTGGTTTGGACTGTTAATTATAACATGGAATAGGCGTGAATATGATTATAAGCGAGTTTTGGAATATATGACTTCAAATTTGGGTAATTTGGGTTTTAAACATGAAATTGGCACTATTGGCATAACTTGAACATGAACATATTTGTGAATTTGGTAACTGGCATACGACACCTAGAATCGACATGAACTGTTAATTGACTAAAGATGGAATATGGCTAACTCAAGGTTAAACTGAGTTTGCGGTGTAATTCTGCCCGGAACCGCCCGACACATCCAGTGACCGCAAACAATAGGTTCTAATGTGAGAAGTTAGTCGTATCGTGCTTGAAACCGAGGTTAGATTCAGTTGTGGTGTAAGTCTGCCCAGAACCGCCGGGCACATCCAGCAACCGCAACAATAGGTCTAATGTGAGAGGTTGGCGCATTAAAAATTAATTAATACTAATGACACATGCTAAGTATGGTAGGGTTAAGTAACAACACTTAACCAATATGACATGACACGTGGGTGGGTTAAGTCAACATGAATGAATAACCAACACTTAACCAACGTAACTTGTGATTGGATAAGTAGATGGGGTTAAGTCAACTTGGGTGCTTAGACAACAGTTAACCAAATATAACCGTGTAAAAGTAAAGAAGTATGGGGAATGTTAGCAACCTATCTTAATGTAAAGTGATAGGGTGTAATCAATTGATGAGAATGACATAAGTCACAAGAATAACACAGCAAAAGATTGGTTGAATGGAATAATCCTCTAAGTGTCAACCTGATGTTGATTTCGATCTTCGGGGTTGACACTTAGGTTATTGTTCTTTTACCAGTGTAAACATGAACGATAAGATGAGTTGGTCAGTAAACCTTAGTTAAGAGAACTAAGTACAAAACCTTAGTTAAGAGAACTAAGTACAAAACCTTAGTTAAGAGAACTAAGTACAAAACCTTAGTTAAAGAGGCCTATGTCTATTTAGAAACTCGGATAGACTACGACGGATTGGGATATGAAGCACGTAGCTTCAGGGACGTATAATAGGTTACTCTTGGTATCCCTCTGTGGGAATGCAGATGATCCACCTTGGTTCACAGAGGTTAGGTCTGCACGATTACGAACCAAGAGTATGCCTTGGTTGCAATAATTAGGAAGCAACCTAAAGACTAGGATGGACTAGCCTGAGTCGGTGAGAGCGATTAGTGCCCTGTGATAGCAACTCGTTGTCTACCTACCATCTTCAGTCAGTATGAAAAGAGGAAAGGCAGAGAACTCCAAAAGACCATATACTTGCTATCTAGTTATGGGTGAGATAAGGCCAATAGGGAAGGGCATAGAGGGCCAAGCAGTTGTGCCAGGGAAAGTTCTCATTCTTGATTTTCATGGGTGCCTTTCATTTGTTGGTTGAGGGAGGGGTCTAATGGGACCATAGCCACCGTAAAGGCAGACCTTAGCATCTGCATCGGCAGATATCTTAAAGCTCCCAACCGAGTTCCGTGTTTCTTGATTAGCCCTGCCACGGGACTCGGGTTCGCACATGTAGAGAACATGTGCAAGCAGACAGTAAGTGCGATTGAGTACGTACGTGGGAAAAGCCTAGGTACATACACATCGCTCTGGGTGGTGTATCATAGACCAGAGGGCATTACTCGATGACAGAACCTAGTCGAACCTAGGGTGGCAGTCCAAACGCTTACGTAATATAATAATGACGGTTCTATGCAGACGTAGCGTTGGTACACACACACACACACACACATATATATATATATATACACATGATATTCGGTACGACATGTGGCATTGGATAAGGGACTGCATATATACGGAGGAGACAATGCGAGTGGGATATACCTTAATTAGGGGTAGTTACATATACTTTATATTAGGTTGATCTACTAGGGAGTAGATGGGTGCGACGTGTGTACAGGCCATAAGGGCTATTAACACAAATAACCTAATAAACAAGAAAATATAACAGACCGGTATATGTAGGGTTATTCAACATTTGTAGCTTAAACCCATTCACACAGAACTTATGTTCTGACCCCCTTCTCATTACATACTCGCAGGTTAGGTAGTGATAGAGATATGATAGCTTGGGATACTGGTTAAGTAGTATGTTTATTAAGGTAAAGTTATATTTTAATTACAATATATTTTATTCCTTCTGCTATGAGGTGCTTTACGAGTTCTGACATGTTTCTTTATCTTTGTCTTTTCTGCAGGATACCAGAGCAAAACAGCTCGGGTCTCGATGGATTGGAATTTTGAAAAAAAAAATCGGTCCGTCGGAACCCAAGTTGTTACAAAGAGACTTGATTCAATCTGAGCAGAGACAACATCTAGTTCTCCATTGATTTAGATGTGGAGAAACAAGAGAAATGACCTTATTTATAGACAGGGTCAATGAATCAAGCCACAAAACAAGTCCACGTTCAAAAACATGAATCTGCCCAGATCTACAAGGGGGTCGACCCCTCCCTTTGGGTGTCGACCCCCAGAAACGGTCGGTTCGTTGTTTCTACGCTTCTGGTCCTCCCGCTTAGCTACTTTGAATTAATTTGAATTTTTTGATTTGTTTGTATATATATAATTCTCTTGTGCGTATACAAACTTCAAACCTTCATAACTTCTTCATACGATGTTCGTTTTATGCAAACCAAATGTCTGTCTTGACTAGAATTTCGAGACGGACGCAATGGCGCAGTCCGTTTCCCTTAATTTTGAATACTAAATTAATTATTCTTTAATTTATCCTCTTCAGTGTTGTTAAAATTACGGGGTGTTACATTCTCCCCTTCTCAAAGGATTTCGTCCCCGAAATCTTCAAGTTAGGAAGAATATTTATCCTACCATCCACATCCATCTACTCATCCACCAGTCACAGGCATCCATTGTCCTTAAAGACTTCTAATGCTAATATGAACATATGAAAAGGTGTGTGTATATGTCCCAATTCTAATGCGAAGTTAGGCGGTCTACTGATTCAGTCGACCTCGTTAATGCAATGTATGTCAGTGCCGTGAATCCAACATGTATGCAACAATCCTATTATAACATGTAAGTTTTATATGTGTGCACAATCATCCGTCCAAATGCAACATCCATATGATGATACATCCATTTCTATCCATTAAAAGAATAAGAAAAATGCACACACATCCATATGCAGTATGAGAGTGATTGAGCTGATCTAGTGCCTAATGTGTGTGCATATGCATCCACAAGCAACCACTAGCAAGTATTTGCATCCACTTGCATCCATCAAACGTAACATGTCTCAAACACATGTTTACATCCATGGGATTCCTACCTAAAGGTCGAAGCTTTGATCAATATGACATACTCAAATGATAGAAACATGCACAGATAAAAACTTTAGAAAAGGAGTTAAGAACATACCCTCGAAAAGAAAAGGGTATGAAGCACGAATCTTGTCTTCGGTCTCCCAAGTCGCATCCTTTGGGTTATCACCCCACTGAAATTTCATCAACTTGACTTCCCTATTGCGTAGCTTCTTAACTTCTTCCAAGAGTATATGAAAGAACTCGCCTGACTGTCGCGTCTCATTCCACCTCTACTTCCTCCAATATACTCGGCTCAACAACTTCTGCGGTATCATGCAAGCACTTCCGCAAATGAGAAACGTGGAAAATATCATGAACACCGCATAGTCTCTCTGGTAGCTTTACTCTATAGGTCATTTGGCCAATCCTTTCTGTTATGGGAAATGGCCCTACGAGTCTTGGTGCCAACTTCCATACAGATCCGAAGTGAACCACATTCAGGTGACACCTTAATAAAAACCATGTCTCCTACTCAATTTCAATTTCAGCCCTTCTCTTGTCAACGTAGGATTTCTGCCTATCTTGAGTGGTCTTCATTCGTCGTCTAATAAGATCAATCTTCTCGGATGTTGGCCTAACCATATCAGGTCCAAGTAATAGTCTTTCTGTGGAGTCCCACCAATAAGTTGGTGACCAACAAGGTTGTCTGTAAATGCTTCGAATGGTGCCATACCAATGCTAGCTTGATAACTATTGTTGTAAGCAAACTCTACTAAAGGAAGATGCTCTTCCCAAGCCCCTCCGAAGTCTAGGATAAACAAACTTAAAAGATCCTCAAGAACTCTGTTCACCCTTTCAGTCTGTCCATCCGTCTGAGAGTGGTAAGCGGTGCTTAAACACAACTGTGTACCTAGTGCATCTTGCAAGCTCCTCCAAAATTCACTGGTGAAAATGGGTCATGATCACTTACGATGTTGGAAGGTACTCCATGAAGACGGACTATCTCACGAACATAAACTGCAGCCAACCAAGCTGCCTTCCTCTTACTCTTAACTGGAATGAAATGAGCTCTCTTAGTAAGTCTGTCTACTACCACCCAAATACTGGTGTTGCCTTTCTTCGATCTAAGCAAACCATCTATGAAATCCATAAAGACGCTCTCCCACTTCCATTGCGGAACCTCCAAAGGATGAAGTAAACTACTGGGATTCTTTTGATCAGCTTTGGCTTGTTGGAAAATCAAATATTGAGAAGAAAACTCCGCTACATCTTTCTTCATTCTAACCCAAAAGAAAACCCTTTCTCAAGTAGCTCCTCTACTTACTTGCTAAGCTCCCTCCTTTCCCTTGGAGCCATATGGCGAACAGGTAATGCAACTGGCTTTGCATTGTCCACTAAATATATACGAAAATTGATTCCATACCTCGGAGGTATGCCCTAAACCTCCTCAAAAACATCAAAATATTCTCGGACTACCGGTGCAGATCGCAGATCATTGATAGATGCATCAAGAGACTCTAGGAAACTAAGCATAACAGACCCCTTTGGGTCATAAGAAATCTTGAGGGTCCTCCCATGGCAAGTAAAAAGTCTAACGACCCTCCTCTCACAATCGAGAATGGCATCGTACATGGCTAGCCAATCCATCCCTAGAATCAAATTGTAGCCCATAAAACCGAGCACATATGTGTCGCACTCAAATTTGACGCCTAAGACAGATATTCTCAAACCTCGACAAATTATGGACAAATGAGTCGAACCACCAATGGGGTTTGAGACAATAACGGGATCCACTACCATACTTGTATTTAAGTGCAGAGACTCAACCATAGAGCTAGATATAAATGAATGTGAAGCGCTAGAATCAAAAAGAGTTCTAATAGGGTAATTGGAAACGGAAATCAAACCTTCCACAAAAAATTTCCTACCTCTATCCGGAGCACTGGTCGAGAGAGCATGCACCTGCCCTCCAGAAGCTCCTGCTCTTTGACCTTGTCCCTATTTCTTTGGGCACTCCTTAGCATAATGTCCGGTCTCTTCACAACTGAAGCAAGCATTCTTCCTTCTTTTGCAATCCTTTACCAAATGACTCTCGCATCTACAATTATGGCATTTCCACTTGTCCTTAGCCTTGTCATTCTTTCCGCCCTTCTTTTGTTGTTGTTGTTCTTGTTGTTGTCCTTTCTAGGGCCATACCTTCTTGTTATGTGTTTCCTCGACCTTAGCCCCTTTCTTTGAACTTTTTTGCCATCCTTGCGTAACAAGCTAACAAGTCTCTCTAAAGCTGCCTCCATCGCACGGAAATCCTTACAAAGCTCGAGAAAATTAGTCGTAGGTGAAATGACTGCTGCTATAGATGGAGGTTAGGCACTTCATTGCCCTTCGACATGTGTCGTAGCTTTAACATACCTACATAACCATGCCGCAATGAGGACACCTTTCGGGAAGAATCGATTCCCCAAACAAAAAGGAAAAGGAATCAAGCGGAGAATCGAGAGATATTTTATATGGATTTGGGGAATATGCTTTTCAAAATAGACTTTTCTTTTGAAAATGCTTCCTTTTAAAACCTTTTTGAAAATAGTTTTCAGAAACTTTTATCTAATCTGGTAACCTTCAGCTTTGATACCAAGTGTGACACCCCACGTCCGTTAATGTCACTCATTAAGAGAATGCATTAAGTTTCATGAAGCGTTAAAGGTAAACAAAACATTACAAGACAAATATAAAAATAGCAGCGGAATAAAAACAAACTCTATTAATCATAAAGCATCGTGGTTCAAAACATCATATATCTGAATTACATAAAAACTAGTACATCATAAAAACTTCTGTCTTGCACTTAAATATCAGAGTATAAAATAAAAGAAGCATAATTCCCAAATAAAAACATAGCCATAGCAAAGATAGGAGCTTGAGCAATATATCTAAGCAGCTCCAGCAAAATGATAGCAGAATCCTGGTCAAGCTTGAGTATTCCCACCTTGAGAACCTTGGGGGGGGAATGGAAGAAAGAATAGGAAACAGAAAGGGTTAGACATAAAGTGTGGCGAGTCCAATTACTTTTATCAAGTAAATAAGTAAGAGTAGCATGACAGACATATAAAGTGGATAAGAAAGATAACATCATAAAAGCCAGGTATGACAAGGTAAACATGATAGAGTGTATACGCTTCTCTAACGTTTTCTCTTATTCTCTGCACTAATACTAGTATAACCAGAATGAGATGATCCCAACAACTCTAAGATGGTAGACTTAGGCGTACTTCTGGTGAGAGGTTTTAACCCCATACAATCCACATGCATCCCAACCTAACAGGCAACTTTTTACCAGAATCTAGATGTACCCTAACTACTACCCTAATTGATCGACTCCCTACTCCGTAGATACCATGTGCTGGCCCCATAGTAGGAGGTCTCACTTCCTAAAGTGGCAACCCTTCGTTGATGTGCACAACCATATCTACTGGTGTCACGGTCGTCTTATCCCCTTCTGCCCGAACATGCACACACATGCTTCGGTTGGTTTGCGTCGCCCGCACCGTCCTCCACGTTTGGATCTCTTACAATCAGCCCAGTAAGCGTGCCCTGACTCCAACCTAAGGTGGGGTACTCGTTCAATACCGTTATATGGGTTACTGAATGAAACAGGTCCC
This sequence comes from Allium sativum, assembly GCA_030737875.1. NCBI lineage: Eukaryota > Viridiplantae > Streptophyta > Magnoliopsida > Asparagales > Amaryllidaceae > Allium > Allium sativum. The sequence continues at coordinate 58,797,433 of CM060917.1, forward strand.
ACACACAAGATGATACAAGCTCTCCCCCTTGCCTTGTATCCCCACTATGATTTCCTCAGGTTATGTATACCTATTGGTGTCTTTAATTACATAACCCCCTCAGGTTAATTTTGTGGGCCTATATATAAATATTACCCACCCTGCACCAGTTTTACTTAACTCATCCACTAATTCAAAAGCATGTTTATTTAACGGTTAAGTTTGTGGGCCTATATATAAATATTACCCACCCCCTCAGATTTACTTAACCCATCCACTAATTCAAGCATGTTTATTTAACGGTTAAATTTATGGGCACACACACACATACACATATATATAACCCTAACCAAACATTTTCACAGGTTATGATTCCCTAATGGTGTATTTAATTACATAACCCCAACCAGTTAAGTTTTGTGAGCCTATATGTTAATATTACCCACCCAACCCAGATGTACTTAACCCTCCCACTGTTTTCAACCAAGTTTACTTAACCCCTACTCAAGTTAACACGTTCATACAATCCCTATGGATTCAACTAGGTTAAGTATTACATACTAACAGGTTATCCCCATTCACATTGACTTCTTTTCACTAGCTAAAATTCCTCTTGCTTATTAATTTCATATAAATATAACTTAATCCATTTAAGTTTATTAATAAGCCCCATCACATGTTATTCGTTAGATTGTAATTAACAGAAGTAATCTTACAATACCTTTGTTGTAACGACCCGGATTTCCGTAACATCAGAGTTGACTATATACATCATACGTCCAACCCAAATATCACGAAAATACGAAACATTTTTTTTTAGAAGAAAGAGATTGAAGAAGAACAGAAATAACAACACAGAATCTCACATCGCAGCGGAACAAAATATAATATATCACATCTTTGAAATACAAAATCTTAACTGTATAACATACACTTATCAGAGTACAACACTTACAACACAACGGAACAATACTATAACTAGATAACGCTGAAGCCTCCTGCTCCAAGCTCCTTTAGATATATCTGAAAAATCCTGAACTACTTGACTGCCCGTACAAATTTAGGCACCCAAGAGTTTAGGTAGAACAAAACAAATAAACTCCGGGTCAGTCATGGGACTGGTATGAGTAAACAGTTTCATAAAACTAAATGATATCTCATAAGACCACGCCGTATAACACGGAACGGGTTTTTCCCTTATGAGAATCCAAACACTTGACTTATCTTTATATCAAAACTCTTTTGATATTATAATAATGTCTAAATCAAGTAAATAACAATCTAGTGGAACGTTTGCATCTCACGTTCCACATATATATACAAATCATAAACCGCAAGCACGTATTGGGTATTTGGTTTTCCAACTATGACAAGGTATGGAACCACCTTCCGCTGGTATATCTCTAGAGGAGAATACACCGAGTTCAACAAGAACATCTTGCAACTCAGCCACACATGACCGACCACTCATTTCGCTTGAGTGTATCGAATGTATATCACCAACGGTTGGGATCAGCAACCGTTTCCCGAATGGGACAGCATCGACAATAGATTTTTAGAAGTAAATGAAACTCTAGATCAGGTGATTATACACCCTAATAGGTGCGACCTACATAGCCATGCTGCTTGCCCGATTTCTGTCATTTACCGGATGATGAGGCTAGAAGCTACGCTTTATCATCACACCAGATTCACTTCGAATGTCACATCGTCAAATCCATCGAAAATTACTAATTGATGTCCACAACAGTACATTACGTGTCAGCTAAAAGAAGTTTCCTTCTCCGCTTCCACTCTTGGTACGGTTGAAGAAATCAATGTACGTGACCTTTCTGGAAATACTCTGTCAGACATTCATCCATACACGTCACCCAGGAACAGGATGAACCGAAGGTACTATTTCTATTAATAGAAAAAGTCCTTGCACTCTACCCCGTCTTCGATTATCTTTATATAATCTGATTCGCACGCTACTGCCAATACGGAGTGGTTCTTCGGATAATAATCCAACCGGTCTCTCCATATTGACAACGATGGTCAAATCTTCGATAGTCTGTGATTTAACAATCGAATAAAACAAGTGTTTCGATAGTCGATGATTTAACTATCGAATAAAACAAGTGTTCAGCCAAACATCCAATAATCAGTGAGCCCTTAATTAATATTCCATTAATTAAATCACTTCTCTATTTCTTTATCAATATTTGTTAACCAAATATTTTCAATAACCATATTGGCCTTATACGTTCTTTGGAAAACATTTCCATATATCGCCTTCCTTTATTTTCTATACTAGGAAATATTCATTATTCTATTTCCAAGCTTTGCACATATTTAGGGTAAAACAGATGTTGTGTAAAACATCGTTACGACAACCCAAATACAGTATTTAACTAATTCTTATTCCACATTGATCTTCGAGCCTGAATCTTGCTACTTATCGGTATATCATGAAATCAACCAAGTTGGGGTATAATTACCTCTCAGACCTTGACTGAATAAAATTTAACGTCAAAACAGACAAGACTACTTACTCGAATAATCAATACCATACAACTGATTATTCACCTTTAAACACATATACATTTTCTCTTTCTATTCCTACGAGATTTTATTCTTATACTTCCCTTTTTAATTATACTATTCTATTTCTAAATTTGTTTCCTTATCGACTTCTATATAATTTAATATGTTGATTTCTAACTATCAAATTATCTTAAAAATATTCTATCTCCTTAAATTCCTGGAAAAATTCGCCATAACCTCCTTTGTGCCGGGAGCATCGGGAAATTTCAAATAGCTTTCCCGGTCCTTCTCATCTCAAAAAGAAAAAGAAAAAGCCAAGCGGCCAGCCGATACGGCGCAAAAAATCTCATATGGAAATTAAATACGTACCTTTTTGTCGGGCATTCTATTTATTTCACTTCTATACTTTATTCCAAACCTGTCTCCTGTATGTCTATACCTGTCCAATCTATTTTAACTATACCAATCGTTTTAACTCAGTTTGTTAATTAAATCTGTTAATTAACTTCTTAGTCTAATCCACTTCCATTTATCCAAATCTATTTATTATAAATCCCATTTGAATTTCTATATTCAAATTCCATTTGAAATACTATGTTCAAATTCTATAGTTAAACTCCATTTGAATTCTATTTCAATTCCTTATATTCAAAGTCCATTTGAATTCTCTGCATTATTTATAAACAACATTTATAACTTCAATTCAAATCCCACCTTTCCATTTATAAACAACGTTTATAAATTCAATTCAAATCCCATATTCCATTTATAAACAAAGTTTATAAATTCAATTCAAATCCCATCTTTCATTTATAAACAAAGTTTATAAATTCGATTCAAATCCCATCTTTCATTTATAAACAAAGTTTATAAATTCAATTACTTGTTTTATATACCTTCAAAACAAGTTAATATTATTCTATAGTTTTATTTAAAATTCAAATTCTATTTATAAAAATAGAATTCCCCTTTAAAATCTCAAATACCCTTTTTGATATTTTTATAAATCAATATTCAACCTCTAGTGGTATTTTCAACAATCAAATCAACCAATTTTCAATCACTTGATTTTTAACACATCATATATGAATATATATGAAATCAAACAAACAACAACAGATAATATATTTTTGAGGAATCCAGTTGGATTCCTCCAACCTGTTTTCCTGCATCCACAGATGTTAGCACATAAATAATACCCATCCTGCTTCGAGGCAGAATATCGCGGTATAGAAGGTCATCCACTAATCATAGCGTAGGGCGTATAGGGTAATCATCCGCTATGAAACTGCGGGCATCCGCTAATGAGACTGCGGGAATCCAACAAATCATCAACCCAATATATATATATATATATCCTAAATAACTAATATATATTTTTAAATCAACCAGATAACATTCAACAACCAACAAACAATTATTTTAACTATATAAAAATAATTCTAAATAAAAGGTGAGATTTACTCACTAGGGTTTTATTCGTTATTCATTCCCAAGTTTCATTTCTTCATCAAAGGTTTTGCAACTCCAAACTTCACGTGACTTGTTTTTTTTTTTTGATCGATTCCACCTTGTAAAATTTATTTCTTCCTTAATTAATTACTCGACCAAAAATATGAAATTAATCACGTAATCAAACTTGATTTTTAAATAAATGAAATTTGCAAATTTACTAGCTAGTTTAAATAAATTTTACCTTAATCCATTTTAACTATTTCTTCCTTCCCGAATAAAACAGTGCCTCCTTCCTTCTTCATTCATTACTTGGACCATCACCCTATCACCACTACAGCTCCTCAACCCTTTAGCTTCATTATACTGCACTTGAACTCCACTGTCTCATCTTCAAATTTTAATACCACACACTACGCACCCTCCAACATCCGGACCAAGACATCACTGAAATTCTAAACCATCTCATCTCCTTCAACCAATGACCTCGACACTGGTGATGCCAAAAAAAACCCTAAACTCCTAATCAAAACGCCGCTGCCTTCCAGAAGTACCAGTACTCAAGCTCGTACCCCTTTTTCCTTTCCGAACAAACCAGAAATCACGATCTGCAGAAATCCCTTGTTTCATGATGCCCTTCACGTTGATTCCTCCAGTACAAGTTGCGGTACCAGTCAACGCCATACCCTCCTGAACTGTGATCGAACTCCTAAATCAATCCACCCACTCCGCTTCTAAACTCCATCGCCAATCCCTATCGCCTCATCTTCCTCAACTCGCAGTCCCCCTCTTCAATCACAACTCCCCCCTTCTCTACACACAGTCGCGATTTCACCTTGCTCGATTTCCCTTCAACTCGCACACGCGATAGTCCTCAGACCTACCCATCAGACGAACGCTTTCCCGTTGAGTCGAGCTGCTGGCCTTCGCTATTCTGCTTTCTGAAAGGAGCGGATTTGGTTTTGAGGATCGAGGACTTCGGTTTTGATTTATTACTTATAGGATTTGGGAGAACGATGGATGTGGTTTTAAAGGGGGCAACGTTTTGTTTGGACTTGTGGAAATAAAGGCATCACCGTATGCTTTTGTTTTTGTGGTACTAAGGAAAGCACGGCTTTACTTATTGTTTGTGGTAATGAGGAAGCCAACGTTTTGTTTTAACTTGTGAAAATAAAGGAGACACCATTTTGTTTTGTTTTGGTTTTATTTATTTTAAATCGATATGAATTTAAATTCAAAATAATTATTCTTCGATAATAAATTAATATTATCGCCTTTATATTTCGAACAGAACTGACACTGATTATCTGAATTGTTTTTAATTCAGTTTTAAACTTTGAATTGAATTATTTCTCGTATTACAATTATTTGGTATAATCGAAATAAATCGTATATCGATTATTTAATCGATAAATGAATATAAAAATTCATTTATATTATAACTCAATATTTAAACGATATTAAATATTTAAAATAAACTGTTCGAAAATCTGGGTCATTACTTTTCTATTATTCATTATATGATTCCATAGTTACAATAATATGTTTTACTTAATATGTAATTAAGTATACTTCATCTCAGTTCAACTTTTTCTGTTCAACGTATCACTACAACTTGACGTTGTTTACTAATTAACATATATTTCTTAACTAAGGTTTACTTATAAGTTTTCTTTCCTTATATTATAGCCTATGTTAAAATTTCCACTCGTCCCTAAGACAAGACTACCCATTATATAACATTCTAATTAAAGTAATTAATTATAATAGGTTACTATCATTCCCTGTTTACTCCAATTCATTACCATATATCCTTTTATGGTCGTAATGCACTAGACCTCCCACATTAAACCTACAACTTGTGGATGCTGGATATGCCGAGCGGCTCCGGGCAGACTTCTTCCACAAGTTGGATTTAACCTCGTGTCTTAACACGTCTTTTGTTTATGCACTTAGACCACCCACATTAGATTCACCACTTGTGGTCGTTGGTTGTGTCGGGCAGCTCCAAGCGGACTTCCACCACAAGTGTAATCTAACCTCGTGTCTAAGCGTGATTACAATTTCAGTTATTGTAATTCTAGACATTTCCATTATTAATTAATTATACCTATTTCATTATAGATTTTCATGCCCCTTGCCTAAGTTATGTTCATAATGAACTATATGCCCCAAATTTTAGGTTTTTAATCAATTTCAAGTTATGTCCATATTCCATATTCACATGTCCAAATTCCATATTCACCTATTTGATTCACAATATGCCCAAATTTCCCAATTCAAGTTATGCACCAATTCTAACTTTTTCCCCTCGTTCCCAATTTAACGTGATTGCATATTTCAGCGGCATGCCTAGGCTCGAAGGTAGCCTAGCTATAAAAATAAAAAGGGAAAAGAAGGAGGGAAGAGGACAGAAATGAACATAATGACAAGATTGACATAAACACATAGTGGCATATTGATAAGATGGGCATATAAGAATAGATCTGGTGAACATGAGATAACAGAACCGTGTCTAACATAGTAAGGATGTCATAATAGGCATGATAAGATCTAAATAATAATTTAGATATCTAACTAGTAACAGATCCAATTTAACCACAAACATGATAGGTACAAGGCGATCTAAATAGTGGATTTAGATCTATAATCAAGGCAGATATGACATGATAAAGGTTAAGATCCAAGTCTAGTTATGTCAGAATATCATAGGTTCACAAATTATTACAGATCTGGTATGATCCAAGCAGTTACAGGCATTGATCCAAATTACAGTCATATCATGTTTTAGTTTTTAATTATTTATATCTAAAAGTAACTTAAACTCACAGCGTTTGGATCTAGAAAAAATAGAGAAAGGCTGAAGACGTTTGAGTCACAACTCTAATTGATTGCTGAAGAAGAATAGATTTGCAAAGGACTTGATTCAATCTGAACAGAGGCAGCATCTAGTTCTCCATTGATTTAGGTGTGGAGAAACAAGAGAAATAGGGCCTTATTTATAGTATAGGTCAATTAATCAAGCCACAAAACAAGTCCACGTTCAAAAACATTAATCTTCCTAGATCTGTAGTGGGGTCGACCCCCCCCCCCTTTGGGTGTCGACCTAGGGTCGACCCCAAAGAGCCTGGGTTGACCCAGCGGGGTCTCAGGTTAACCATCAGAAATGGTCGGTTCTCTGTTTCCCTGCTTCTGGTCTTCCCTCTTAGCTACTTTGAATCAATTTGAATATTTTGATTTGTTTGTATATATATAATTCTCTTGTGCGTATACAAACTTCAAACCTTTGTAACTTCTGATTTGTTTGTACATACGCAATGGCGTAGTACATTTCCCTTAATTCTGAAATTAAATTAATTATTCTTCAATTCATCCTCTTTGGTGTTGTTAAAATTATGGAGTGTCACACTCTCGACTCGCAACCAACCCTCAAAAGGGACATGTAGGGGTAAGAGTCCACTGTCCGCCATCTAACACCATGGCGAGAATCGTCTATCATGCGTACATAGCCTCTGCCATCAAACAGCTCTGATACCAAACTGTAACGACCCGAAATCCCCCGATCCCCGAAGTGACAGAAAACAGCGGATTGCTTTGAGAACACAACGCATCGGAACGCAAACAACAGAATATTTCATTGCTATTACAATAATTAACATCAGCATACAAGATATCAGAGTATAAATAAATAATAGATCGAAAAATATCAGAGATTTCGATTATAATGCAGCGGAAAATAATACATAAGAATAATGTACAGCGGAAATCATCTACAACCACAATTGAAAGAGATATATGAAGGAATTATATGGATCGATTACGGAGCGGATTACAATCAATTTTAACAACCCTAGTTAATAAATCAAATTCAAAATTGAATTGATAGACCATGCACCTTACTTCCTTTGTATCAAATCGCGAATCTGAAATATGGTTGGATCTGGAGATTGAATCGAACCCTAGCGTGACTGAGAGCCGCCGCCTCTAAAGGTATCCACGAGAACACCACCTTCATCGATCTAATCGAATCAAAATTTAAGGAAGATAACGATGCTAGCCGCCATTGATAGTTTTGGGTTTTGGAATTAGGTTTTTGTCGGTCTGTTTTTCTCTACTTAAAATCCTAGGGTTAGCCCCTATTTATTTAAAAGAGAATAAAATCCATTTATCAAGTCTTTACTTAAAATAAGGAACCGACCAAAATACTTATTCCAATTTCGTATAAAATATCATCAAAATGATATTTTATTCATCCAAAATATTTTCTCCTTTACAGTGTTCTATATCGTGTGACCCTATAGGTTATAACAACGTTGGCAATGATTTCAAATCGTATTTCAAATCATAAACAGTGATTGGCATCTAGCAATACGTCGCTGCTACCCAAGTTATAATAATATTATCGATTCGATACAACCTTTTCTGTGACCAGTGTACCAATGTAATATAATCCTTTTAACCAGTATATCCAGGATTAAACAAGAGACATGGATCGTATCATCCTCTTTATAATTTAATCCTTTATCTTGATCGATGAGTAGACTGTTCAAAACAAATCAATATTTGAGCACGGCCATGCATTTCACAGTCTCACTCAATCAAGAGGCCCATGGATATCACTACGAATATATCATAGGGTTAAATTCCATCTAGATCATTCATAATTTTCATTCGACTCGAGATGTGTCCAATAATCATCGTTATCATTACTCAGTTACGAATAACTTTAGGTGATATCAAAACACAAATATCCTCGAATAAAATTATAATGATTTCAGGTCTGAGGACCATTACATCACTGTCACTGTGAGAATAACTTACGATACTGTTAATTACATTCCATGGAGTTATCTCACAATGGATCAGCCCAATACATCATTCTTTAATACGTATTTATATCTTGACTTTAATATCACGTATATCAATGATCAATGAGATGTGATCAACAGTCAATCAATATACTAGTCTCAACGCTATATTGTTCTCCTGTATAAACAATAAAGCTCGACTAGGGACATTTAAGAATTATAATACTTGTCATATCATATAATCTCAAGTCCAGTCTTACTCGAACTATATAATCCCGTATTATTATTCTAAGGAATTCCATTATAGTAATATTTATATTACACAGTAAATACAATATAATGGAATAATATTTTATTCCAAATAAAATAATAACATCAACAGTGTTATCAATCTCATCAAATGAATTGCCTCTAGGGCATAAACTCTAACAATCTCCCACTTGCACTAGAGTCAATCATCTACTTATGAAACTAGTGTGACTATTAAACTCCTGCTGCGACAGAGTTTAATTCAGTAGGTTTGCAACATTACGACTTTTGTAATTTTGCAGATATGCTTATTTCTTATGTGAACAAATTCACATAAGAATTATATTTCTTAAAATATATGTTTGGATTGATGATGAGTTTAATGTTTTAGGCCTGAGCAACAGCCATATTGTTATCGCAATGTATATCATTCGATCAACAATAAATTAAGTTCAATCATGAACTTCTTAATCCAAACACTTTCTTTCTTAGAATCAGTATTTATTTCATGCTTTTAAAACTAACATTATTTGCAATAATTAATATGTTATCAAATAACATTAGAATTATTTTGACACTCCCACTCAATTTCTTGTCCACACAAGATTCAATAGTATTTTGTGGTTTTCGATACATTTCGAATTCTATTTTATTCCCTTTGGTATCTAAGAGTCTGGCTCTCCTTTATTAGGATACCAACTCGAGCAATAAACATTTTATTCTCAAGGATTTACAAGGATAATATCCTTTTGTTTCTTTTGGATATTCCACAAAATGATTATCAGATTTGGGACTGATCTTATCAAAGATAAAACGTTTAACAAACGCCTTACAACCCGAATCTTCATAATAGACAAACTAAGACATTTCCTAGTCCATATCTTATATGGCTTCTATAACTCGTTTTAGTGGGATTAAATGCAATTGTTCTAAATTTAATTTATTAGAAGATCTATATATGACATATCATTAATCTTACTATATCTTATAAGGTGTGATCTCTCCTTTCAGATACATCATTTCAATATGGTGTTCTAAATGGAGTGAGTTATGAAACAATTTCAAAATCATCTTGATAGTCATTAAGTAGTTGGCTTAATACCTTTTCAATCTATTCGAAAAGTGTTTATATTTCATTAAAATTGGTTTCTATCTCCACTTTGAATTCTTTGAACTTTTCAATGGATTCTGATATGTGTTTCATAAGATACACATATCTATATCTACTGATATCATCAGTAAATATAATGAAGTAATAAAACATACCTTTAGTTTATGTATTCATTGCTCCATATACATTATTATGTATGAGACCCAATACTTATCCCTCATTTACTATGTCAAGTGAAAGAGGATTCAGTTATTTTACCAACTAAACAAGATCTATATTCAAAATCAAATCATCTCAAAATTCCATCATTATGGAGTTTTGATATGCTTTCTTGTTTATAGTGCTAACTGGTAATACTAAAGGTATATAGGATTTAAATCACTAAATTTAATCCAGTCATTATTAATGGCATGTACATTATAGTTATGGATTTACAAATATCATTAATTATTTGTGAAATTCCATACATTATTTCATTTAAATAAAATGAATAACAGTTATTCTTTTATTCCAAATGAAATTCAAACTTGTCTGAACAAGATATATTATAACATTTATTTTAAGTGAAATTTCATAATAACAATTATTCTATTTATTTAATTAAGCCAGTATATTCAACAAGAATCAATTTTCTATGGATAATCCATCAACATTTGCTTCATTTCCAATCGTAAGTCCACTTGTCTTTTCATATTTCTACTTATTTTGCAATTTCTGTAAATTCACATACATTTACGTGATTCATATCTAGTATCCAATACTAGAGATGTATAAGTAGATTTTATAACATTTATTTCTTATTCAGTTGAAGTCATACTTCAACTTTTATTTTAGATCCTCTATATTTATTAGAACAATTACATTTTAATTTGTTTGAGGACAATCCTCAAATTTCAATGTCAGTCAAGAAATTTGATTTAATTCAATTTATCCTTCTCAAGGATTAATCTAAATTATCGTAGTTATTGTGTTATTTAATATCTACAATAGATAATAAATAATAACCGATTCTTTAATATTTATTTAATACAAATTTCGACAATCAAAATTTATATTTGCATAAATGTATATATATATTATAAACTAAAATATGCTCCCACTCAAATTAACATCCCTTCATTTATGTACATATATCAATATATATATATATATATAATGGTGTTCCAAGATCCATATCTAATCATGCTTTGACTCTGCTTTGGCAAATCCCCAAAACACAACCTTTTAGGTAGACATCTTATGTCAATTATATCGTGTATATAATTCCTGGATCGCATGATGAACACATTGTTCAGTATTATTCATTTGCTCAAATATAGAATAATTCATGCTGTTGTCTCTAAGCCATAATCTTATTATGCAGCTTAGTTAAGTCAGACCCAATAATACAGTTCAAGTATCACTTTTACTCCGTCGCATATAACCAAAATAAAAGGATGCACAATGCTTTGGCATTACCTACATCCAATGATTTTGGACATTGATGAGTGTATTATTGGAAGAAGTCACCATGACTTAATATAACATAATTTGCTTTAAAGGGAATTTATAATTCGTAGTGGCGAACAATATCAGAGTTATTTACATATATCAAATATATGTGTTTTATATTCGTAATATAAATAGATTTGAATAATACATATGTGAACCCTATATTTATGTATTTAGACATAACAACATATAGGTACTATACTTATATATTCTCTTTGAATATATCAAAACAACTGATTGTTTTAATTCCATTATCAATGAAAGCATTTAATTCAAATATGAATTATAATTAACCAATTCTATCTCTAGGTTTACATGGATTTGACACATGCTCATTGTTTCTGAATTTCCAATTCAAAACAATATACTACAATTTCCAACTGTCTATACAGTTATTAGTTCTCATACATACCATATATAATCAAATTATATGTACATAAACATAATAGGGTGTTCATATATGAGACCATAGTAACACTTACAAAAGGGGAATTTCCTAAATAATGCATACATATAAGAATTACACAGATTACAAAATTTAATGCTATGCATTAAACAAATAATTAATTCAACACGTGCCGTTTCACACTTTACACTGTTCCATATAGTTACATAATCATATATATATATATATATATATATCACTTGCTAGCTTTACAAACTTTTATACATTCATTGATCAATCAATTAATATAAAAGCAGCTTAGCAATTTCAGCAAATTGCCGAACCCAAACTCCTGTTTGAACCGCCTTCCTACCACTAAAACAATTTCAGCAAATTGCCCTTTTCCTGTTAAAAACAAATTTTAATTTGCAGGGTTAATATATAACTTAAATACATCAAATGCATTTTATATATATAGTAACATGCACACATCAGATGCATACATATATGTTTCCTTTCAGTATCTAGATACTGTCAGGTTTAAAACCAGGTATTGCCCAGCTCTAAAACCATGTTTCAAAACAAAGGTTTGAAACATAGATATTCATAGGAACATCATATAATCTTAATATATATACACATATATATAGATATGAGGCAGTTCAATTTTATGAAGGTCAAAATAGCTTGAAGACGGAAATTACAACCTGAAATTCAAAACCAGTTGTAACATATTCATGTATCATATAAATATGTTATTAATTAATCTGATGATCAATGTTCTCATACATGAGAATCATCACTTGAAACAAGTCGTACTTGTTCAATCTAAATCACATTTGCATCATTGTATCAGATACAGTGATTTATTTATTTTCATCAGATTAAATACTCAATCCATGATGACTTCCTTTTGTTTTCGATCCCAATATAAAACAGTAATACAGAAATGATATTTCATATGACAATCTTACACTAACATTTACGAGTGTCTCTTTATATATATATATGTATATCCAGTTCGCAAATCATGTTTGCTACGGTATTCATATATATATATAACATATATATGTACATATATATATATATATATCAAATTGTTTAAAAAAAAAAAATTAAACTATTAGACCTTCAGCGTCATAAGCAAGAAATATATGTATGTATATGTGCATACAGATTAACATATGAGGTATTATAACACCAAAGTGAAAAACACATATCAATTGATGTCATGTATTACTTTTAACCCTTTACGAATGAGGGATCCAGGGAGTCAGGTCTTTTGTTAATGAATAAAACTGAACAACACATCAGTCCGTGAATTTTAAAAGGGGCAAGCCTATAAAAAGGGTGTTCAAAACATTATATGCTACTCATGAATCAATGAGTATTTACAGATCTGAAATAAATAACTTTTATTCATTTCAGAAATCAATTTAAGGAAACAATGAAAAGTAACATGTATTCAGTAATAAGACATGTGAAAGAGGCCTATTCTAATGTATCTGCTCATATGAACAAGTACTGTGTAATTCATCATTATGAACAATTTACAATGATCCATGTTTAAGTCATATGCATTTGTGCTAATAATACTGTCATTAATATAAACAGTATAAAGCAAAGCAGAAAAACATATTTCCTGAAATGATTAAACAATTTATTTATCATTATAATTATACAAACAGTTAACCAATTTTAATGTGCAACTACACATTACATATCACATAAAAGTATACACATAAATATGTGTCAATACATATACAGTGTTAAAGATGGGTGACATGTATACACAACATTCAAGGTTAAAATGATTGCCCAGATTTTAACTCAAAGTGAAATACATGTTTAACTGATCCCAAAAAAAAAAAAGTTGCAGTTATATTAATCAAACATTTTGATTATAAAATTAAGTGTTCACTGATCAATATCAAATATATTTTGTTCAGCTAGCAAACAATGTTAATATGCATTTGCAATGGTGTTTTAAGTGACATTAATATCAGATCATTATCGTGATCAAATCAATTATATTAACTAAAACAAAACAGAAAAATCAGATTTTTCGTAATGCTAAAAACAAATTTCAGAATATAGGTTCGGTAGATCAAAACTTTATGCATCTACACATATTTATCCATCACACAGTCTAGCTAATTTCAGTTTCCAGTAATGCTAACACATCCTTATATACATTTATATGTTAAACTGGAACTCTATACATTTAGAAATCATTAATAGCATCAGCAAAGTCATACTGAAATCTTTACAAGGTTATTCAGTTCTGGAAAGGTATGCACATATCCAATATGTAGATATATGTGTAAATTAACAAGCAGTTAAAATGCAGTTTTCAGAAAACATTGCATTAATGTATTATTCACATGATGAAGGTTGTTCATCTCAGTTTATAGGTATATGACAAACTCATACACACATTATAAGATTTTCAAAGTTCAATTTTGACAGTGTCATATATAAAACTAAAACAGAAATACTTATAGTGAAATCTGATATAATAGTTAAAGAATTCACCCAGATTAGTACCCAATTTTTTTTTGTCAAAGAACATTTAATCACAGATTTATCAAAATAACATAAACTGTGTTCATTTTGTAAATGTACATGTACAGGTAATGATATCAGCATATCATATTTTCTGTGCATATCCTATTTACAAATTTGAGTGTATAGTTAAACTGGGTGAATTGATATAAGCTGTGTGAAAGAAATCACTTCTGTTTTGCTAGTGTCAAAACAGTCAAAGTTATCAAAATATAAACATGTTGCCGCGGAATCAAAATCCAATGTTCTGTAAACAGATCTAAGTTGATCAAAACAAAATTTTGAATGTGCTACTAGAACCTAAGCTAATAGATAGAATTAAGGTAGCAACATTAAAACTTTATCTGTACATAAACGTAGAACTGAAAACTTGATGCATTTTAATTACAGAATCAGTCCAAAGATTAAAGCTAAGTTTATTATCTTAAACAAAATCGTAATGAGGTAGGACAATCTTGTTATAAGAACAGAACTATCAGATCAACAGTTAGGAAATACCAGGAAATCATGTTTCCTAGTATATAGAAGGAAAATCCTTAACATGAGAATTCCTAATATATAACAGAACACTGTCTTTGTCAATTTAAGATACTCAACACGAAATTAACAGTTAATTCATTTCAGGATTTTATATCGAATACAAAACCCTTCTTACACAGAAATTAATTTCTGGGTTTATTTGAGTGTTCAAATTTTTTACAGTCTTAGTAAAAATCAATGTTCTAAACACTGTACAATCTCGCAAGTTCATATAAATTCATTCAAGGTGAATTAAATGATTTAACCCAAATTGTTTGAATTTGTATAACCTGGCTCTGATACCATTGAAGGAAGAATATGGATCGATTACGGAGCGGATTACAATCAATTTTAACAACCCTAGTTAATAAATCAAATTCAAAATTGAATCGATAGACCATGCACCTTACTTCCTTTGTATCAAATCGCGAATCTGAAATATGGTTGGATCTGGAGATTGAATCGAACCCTAGCGTGACTGAGAGCCGCCGCCTCTAAAGGTATCCACGAGAACACCACCTTCATCGATCTAATCGAATCAAAATTTAAGGAAGATAACGATGCTAGCCGCCATTGATAGTTTTGGGTTTTGGAATTAGGTTTTTGTCGGTCTGTTTTTCTCTACTTAAAATCCTAGGGTTAGCCCCTATTTATTTAAAAGAGAATAAAATCCATTTATCAAGTCTTTACTTAAAATAAGGAACCGACCAAAATACTTATTCCAATTTCGTATAAAATATCATCAAAATGATATTTTATTCATCCAAAATATTTTCTCCTTTACAGTGTTCTATATCGTGTGACCCTATAGGTTATAACAACGTTGGCAATGATTTCAAATCGTATTTCAAATCATAAACAGTGATTGGCATCTAGCAATACGTCGCTGCTACCCAAGTTATAATAATATTATCGATTCGATACAACCTTTTCTGTGACCAGTGTACCAATGTAATATAATCCTTTTAACCAGTATATCCAGGATTAAACAAGAGACATGGATCGTATCATCCTCTTTATAATTTAATCCTTTATCTTGATCGATGAGTAGACTGTTCAAAACAAATCAATATTTGAGCACGGCCATGCATTTCACAGTCTCACTCAATCAAGAGGCCCATGGATATCACTACGAATATATCATAGGGTTAAATTCCATCTAGATCATTCATAATTTTCATTCGACTCGAGATGTGTCCAATAATCATCGTTATCATTACTTAGTTACGAATAACTTTAGGTGATATCAAAACACAAATATCCTCGAATAAAATTATAATGATTTCAGGTCTGAGGACCATTACATCACTGTCACTGTGAGAATAACTTACGATACTGTTAATTACATTCCATGGAGTTATCTCACAATGGATCAGCCCAATACATCATTCTTTAATTCGTATTTATATCTTGACTTTAATATCACGTATATCAATGATCAATGAGATGTGATCAACAGTCAATCAATATACTAGTCTCAACGCTATATTGTTCTCCTGTATAAACAATAAAGCTCGACTAGGGACATTTAAGAATTATAATACTTGTCATATCATATAATCTCAAGTCCAGTCTTACTCGAACTATATAATCCCGTATTATTATTCTAAGGAATTCCATTATAGTAATATTTATATTACACAGTAAATACAATATAATGGAATAATATTTTATTCCAAATAAAATAATAACATCAACAGTGTTATCAATCTCATCAAATGAATTGCCTCTAGGGCATAAACTCTAACAATATACAGATACAAAGCTTTCTGAATATTGCTCCAACTATAATCCAGGATCCTGTGAAAAGAAGTGTCTGCGAAAACCAAAACTACTAGCTGCCCATGTGGAAATTATGGGCACCCAGAGTTTAGGTTAAAACAATAAACTCCGAGTCGGTCATGGGACTGGTATGAGAACTAAAACAGTTATTAAATCTTTACTTTAAAAGTTGGAAAATCATGGGACCACGCTGTATAACACAGAATGGATTTAATCCGCATGAATCTCAGTTTAAAATAAAACAACACAATGCTTTTTGAAAAATGAAGTTATTATAAGACTCGGGTCCCATCACACAATGCAACGCAAGCCGGAGGATAGAGTTTTCCCTTATAATAGCCAAACATGCTTGGTATGTTTAAAACCAATCCTTTTGATACTACTATAAGTGCATAGAGTCAAAATCAACTTCAAATATAAATGTATAAATCATAGATTACACAAGTACCATATATTATGCCGCTATACATAGGTTTACAACTGAAACCAAAAAGTCGTGTATTGGAAATTGGATTTCCATCATGAGTCAAGGCAAGGGATGGTCTCCTTACCGATTCGATACACTCTAGAAAATGCCTCTGGATTACACACTCTGGGCAACCCTAGATCCTGCAAGACTGTTCCACACTTACTTTAGCGGATTAGTTATTCATGAACACACGTTTCCTGGTCCTATTGGACCTATCACTGAGCCACTAGGGATTCATATCCTAGGCGCCTCGCATTCCATCATCCATATAAGTAAAAACATCTGGGCTCCATACCATGACACCACTCCTAGCTAGAAGGAAATGTCGTGCACCCCTATGTTCCATATCCCTTTTTGACTCATACCGGGGTGTGAGGCTCATGAATTAACGCTATACACAAAGTTGTGCTATTTAAAGTTGTGCTTTGATCATCAACCACAAGACTTTGCTTTTCAACAAAAGCCTTGATTATTTGCATCTCAGCATGCCACATTGACAATTCACGCCATCCAACTGATGTCTATCAATATATAACCTCTACGCTCGTACATCTCAGAGAAGGGTGTTAAGAAAGAGAATAAATTCTCCACCGCTAAACAGATATATATTTAATAGAAACGATTTAACACAGAATGAAATCCAATGTCAGACACACATCCATTTACAAGTCCGTTCTGGGTCTGAACGAAATCGAAGGCACCTTATTCCTCGTCCTATATGTCCAATACAGGAGAGAGGACCTCGCATATTCGGTCTATCTCCAAGTACGTCTGGACGATCACCACTTATTACCTTGTCTTGGATGTACAGCCCAATCAAGACATCAGTAATCATCCAAACTTTGTGAAGAACTCCGGTCTTTAACCACCGACTTCATCGTTGACTTTTAGTCGTCGTATCAGTTATTCAGAATAGGATAAACATGGTGTTTCCAAATAACTAGCGTATTTTATAATCGATAGTCAAGTATCATATGCCTTATTCCAATTTAGAATATTCGTTTATTCAAATATTCGCATTTTATGGGAAAGCTTCCCATTAATTTTATCAAAGATAGATTCTTTTAAAATTAATCTTTAATCTTCCTTTGAATATCAATTTCAAAAGATTATATTTGATCCTTTAATAATTTTGAATCAAATTAAGGTTTATAAAACTAGTTGGGCTTATCGAGCCTTACCAAAGTAATCATTTATTCTTCCAATCCCAACCTATTCATCCAATGGAGGAAAACTGGTAGTGTTCCCATATCTGACACTCGCAGTGTTATTGGTAAATTTAATTACCATTTCACGTTCAAATCTAATTAAAGATTTAACTATCGTCTGGAGTAAAACTGGCGGTACTCCACTCTCGATCATTTCATGAATTCGATAAATTTAATTGTCTTATTATCATTTCAATCTAATTAAAGATTCATTAAAACTCCAGTTCAGTTTTAATATCAAAAATCATTATTTTATGATTATTCAACTTTAGGAAATCAATCTTGCCTTTAACGGGGTTAAAGAACGAATGTCGTTTAAACCACAGTTCACAATAAACCCAAAATCATCTTCCATCAAAATGGAATCTTCACGAAAATCATACCAGTATATATTCGATATAAATTTCCATATCAAACTAATACTTAGGTGGAACAGCGGCAAGGCATTTTGAATTCTATAAATAGTAATGCCCTTCCTTTACAGAAGTTCATCTCGATTATTGCCAAATCGAATTCCATTCAATTCCAATTTAATATATTAAATTGGAAAACTTTACTTTGGAAAATTCCATTAATCTTAATTAAAAGATTATAAATTCCAAATTATATCTTCACTGTTAATTGGGTTAAAGAACGAATGTTAATTAAAACATTGTTCAATATAAACCCAAAATCCAATTTGATATAAAATATAAGGCTCTGAATAGAAATTAATATTGGCTTATATTCAATATCAAATTCTAAAACCGCGGATATCGTATTGGGAATAACGATATCTATATCTTCCAAATTCCTCAACAATATCCGTATAATCACGGAATCCAATATCGAAATATTCCGAAGATTATTTCCATTCAAATCCATTCCAATTTATTCTTTGGAAAATTCTGGTTATTTTAAAACCCCTTTTTCAATCCAATTTATTTATTTAAAAATATTGGATTATTATTCTAGTTAATAACTAGTTCATTTTGATAAAAAAAATATTTTTATCTTTTAAAACTTGGAATTTTTCATCCAAAATCTTTACAAATCATTTATTATTATTTTACACAATTTTTCCAAATTAATAATAATTTTATTAACGCCTTTACGGTCGGTTTCCAATAACGGCCACCGAACTGCATCCATAGCCACTTTTTCTGAAATTGATTTAGACAAATTTCCAAATCTAACTATAAGATTCCAAATCTCTTATATTCATTGGAGAGCTCTTTTCGATACAAACCCAACGGTTCTAGTTTTAGGAGAATCTGACGGTCGGATCTCACGTTATGCCAACTCGAAGTCAATGGTTGAAATTCACGAACGGTCGGCGCGTTCTATTCAAACCATTATATATATATAATATACATCGTCGATTTCCTTTTCAAAACGTATTTTTTTTAAATATTTATAAATTCGTTTATAAATTCATTTCAAAACGATTTCAGCTTCATTTTCAATTTTTAATCAAAATTGAATATTCCATATCATTATAATATTAAGATGATAGTATTTTCAAAATATCTGATTTTGAAATCCATTTCCTTTTTGTATTCGTTATAAAATTAATAAAATCGATTGATATACCCATTCGGGTTATGTAACACCCCGTAATTCTGTAACACTAAGATTCACAAATCAGGGTATAATTAATTTTTAAAAGAAGAATTAAGGGAAACGGGTTGCGCCATTGCGTTCGTCTCGAAATTCTGCTTGAGATAGAGTCCGAGTTTGCATAAATCGGACTCCGTATGAAGGAGATATGGACGAACGAAGTTAGGCAGAGAAACCGAAAACAGACCAGAATGCACTGGCGCACTTGTGAAGTGCGCTCATACAAAAATGCACTGGCGCACCTGCCAAGTGCGCCCATACTAATCCAGCACCGAATTCTGGAGTGTTCTGTACTGACGTGTCTCCTTTTGAGTGGTTGGATGATGTGTATTCGACCTGTGCGATTCTGATGGCTCCTATGATGATCTAAGGGCCCTAAAACACTCTCTACACCTATAAAAGAATGCCTAGACCTAAGGGTTCCTCCACACAAATTCTCTAAGGCATCTACATACTGCTTCTCTCTAATCTAGCCTCCACCATTAAAATAAATCTAATCCTCCACTAAAACAAGTTATAGTTCTTCTTCTAATTGGAGATTCAAATCAAGATTAAAGCTTCAAGAAGGGAATCAAAAGTTGATTCAACGGTTTCAAGCAACGTCGCACGAATCATAGCAACGCCATCTTTCTTTTCTAATCTAAATCTCTGTAAGTCAGTTATTTTTAGATTTGAACGTTTTGTTTTTATTCGTGACATGAAATTAAAGGGATAAAAGACTATGCCTAATCTTTCTGCTTGAATCAGTGCTTGTACCTTTGGACCTAATTAAGAACTGTTGTGATTCGATGACGAATAAGACTGTGACTGTGAAACTATGGACTTTGGAACCATATGCCTTGGAAATATGAACATTTCCTATGACTATGAACATTGCCTATCACTATGGACATTGCCTATGACTACGAACATTGCCTATGACTATGGACATTGCCTATGACTACGAACATTGCCTATGACTTTGGACACTGCCTATGACTACGAACATTGCCTATGACTGTGACTATGAGGATTATTTCCTTGACTAAACCTATACCTTTGATTAGAAAACATAAACTATTACCTATGACATAACAAGGACATCTGGGATTAAACACCTATGATTCATGACTAGGAAAGTGTTGCTTAAGTTTTGTGATTACGAGATTGGGTCTAAACCCGATTATTTATTCTGCCTGTCCTTGGTTTTCTTTGGTTTTAGACCTTGGGAATTTACCTATTAAGTTAGGTCTACCCATGTTCTTGAACCTACTCTGTCTATTCTTGGTTTTAGACCTTGGGAATTTACCTATTAAGTTAGGTCTACCCATGTTCTTGAACCTACATCGTTATTCAAAACCATTTTATGCCAGTTGTTATATTTATCCTTTTCATAGCAATCTTTGGTTCATTCCCTATTTGCTACGAATCTAGATTTATCTATAATCTAGATTGAACCACGATTGTACGAACGGTGGGAATGCGATTTGGGGCAAAATATGAAACTTACTAAAACGTAGTTTAACTTGGAAATTGGCATAAATTGGGAACATGTATTATGGCATGTTCATAGAAATGCAAATTGGATAAATTTGACATGAATTATAAGATGAGTAATTTGAATCTAGTATTGACGTGTAAATCTAGCATTTACATGAATAGTGAGCTAGAGTAATAAATTTAGTTTGACGTGAATTAGAATGTTGAATCAGAATTGGATTAGCTAATTTGGCACGGTAAGTATATTGGCATAATTGTGAAATTAGCCATAATTCGGAATAACTGTCAGGTTTAGCAAAATCATAGTTAGTGACACTTAATTTGGTATAGTTTACATACCAAAAGGGTATAAATATGATATAGAGGGGAGAATGGGCCATAAGAAGAAACGTTGACAATTCACATTAAAAGAGTAATTTGGAAATAAGTAAATTAGGAATAATTTACTTATAGAATTTGGCTTGAATGAGGCAATGTAAATTTAGACAAATTAAAGGTTTATTAACGACATCTCTTTTAATGGTACACCAGAAAGTTCTAGGGTGACAGAGAGGATAGTGTCTAGGCTTGGGTTTGGAAAATACAAGTTTCCTGCTCTCCCTGACTATCCCTAACTGATCCGACGGACGGGATGGTTACTTTCAAAACCTGATTTGAAAATTAATCAAAACCCTTTGAACTTAGAAAACACGAATATACCTAACCCGAGGTTAGACTGAGTTGCGATGTAAACCTGCCCGGAACCAACCGGCACATCCAGTATTCGCAACAATATCTGTCTAATGTGAGTCGTCGCGGCTTTAATCTATTTAGTTAAAGCTAGAACAAGAATGGTAGGGTTAAGTTAAATAAGACACTTAACCAGTTCAGCATGATAACTAGACTGATGGGTTGGGTTAGGTTCAGACTAACACTTAACACAGTTAAGCTAGAATGGGAGGGTTAAGTCCATAGGAACACTTAACCAACTTAACACAGTTAAGCTAGAATGGGAGGGCTAAGTCCATAGAGACACTTAACCAAACTCAAGGTAGCAAAACGAGACTTGTAGGGGTTAAGTAAAGTTAATACACTTAGCCAAATTAATATGTTAACTAGACTAGAGGTTGGGGTTAAGTAAAAATCTAATACACTTAGCCAATTTTGATATGTTAGCTGGGCTAGACCGTAGGGTTAAGTAAACCTGAACACTTAACCATCAGGTTGTGATAAAGGAATGAGGTTAAGTCTAAAACATGAAGGGATAATACTTAACCATTAATAACATGTTAGTTAAGACAGACATGCAAGGTTAAGTTAAAAAGGAACACTTAACCAATACAGGGTGAATGGGTAGGGTTAAGTAATAAGAAATACTTAACCAATATAACTTGGTGGGGTTAAGTCAACATGAATTACCGATAACACTTAACCAGTATAACAGGATAAATGAAGAGGGTTAAGTTGGCTTGAATTAACTAATGACACTTAACCAATCCAAATTGACGGGAAAGGGAACTAAGTAGTAAACCTTAGAAAACAACGATTCTGGAAACTAAGTGGTAAATCTTAGTTAGTAAAACTAAGTAGTAATTCTTAGTATAACACGGGAAGGAGCGAATGTCCGTCTGAGTAGAGAGAAGGCTCCAACGAATTGGGTTACGAAGCCCGAGGCTTCGAGGGGACGTGAGGGTACTCTTGGTATCCCTCTGTGAGGCTGCAGATGATTCGCCTAGGCCCACAGAGGTTAAGGTCTGCGTAGAAGAACCAGGGATATGCCTTGGTTGCAATACATGGCAACCTAAAGACCAGGATGGACCGGCGTGATTCGACGAGCAAACGGTAGCCCTGTGATAGCGACTCGTCATCTACCATCCATCTTGAGTCAATCGAGATACGTGAAGCGGAAAGGCGGAGAACTCCAAAAGACCATATACTTGCTATCTAGTTATGGGTGAGGATGGCCATAGGATAGTAGGGCACCGGGGGCCGGCGTATAGTTCTCATTTTACAAGGTGTGCCTTTCATTAGTTGAGGGAGGGGTCAAGTGGGACCATAGCCACTGGAATAAAAACAGACCTTAGCATCTGCATCGGCAGATATCTAAAAGCTCCCGACCGAGTTATGTATTCCTTGACTTGCCCTGACACAGGACTCGGACTGCACATTACAGGACATGTGCATCTAGACAAGTGATAACGGTTCGCGATACATGCGTGGGGAAGTATAGGATCATATACCACTCTAGGTAGTGTGTCCTAGACTTGGGGGCATCGATTGGACTAGGGGGCATAAACCCTGAATCCGAGAAGCGTTCAGCAGATAGCATAAACTCTAGTTGAAACTAGAAAGCACTTGATAGAAACCCCAGATTAGATCCAGGTAACAAATAATAAATGTATGCCTGAAGGCAATGGAAACTACAGGGATTAGGATCACGTTATCGTTACTAGTTGGGACATTAGTTAGGCGATGCAGAGATATAGAAACCATTATAACAAGGAAATAGCGAAGCGGCGAAAGTATTAGAGCGTATCCAGTTTATCTTAGCATATCTTGTGACTACCTTGTCTAATCTTGCTGACCCTATCGTCATGGTGTAATCTTGTATTCAGTTAATTCATGTCATTTTGTTTTTCCATGTTCACATGCTAGAAGTTACTGAACTTACTCTGGCTTTATGTCTGACTCTGTTTTTCTTTCATCTTCTTTTCTTCCGTCCCCCCCCCCCCCCCCCCAGGTAGTAAAGGAGGGAATAGTTTAGCTCAGGTTATGTTGGACTGCCACTCTTTCCCAGCTTGAAGATTTGTTGAAGTTTGCTTGGATTCTCTTTTTAGATGCTATGGCTGGCTCTTGCTAAAATCGGGGGATATAAATGTTGTTTTTATGCTTCTTTATTTTGTAAGACAGATGATACTCTGATATTGTAAAGAAACTATTGTACAAACTATTTTATCAATAAAGCAAAGTTTTATTTTCCGCTGTTTAATTTCTGTCTGTCTTGTAATTTATCTACATCTTTTACCCTAAATGCTCTACAGAACTTAGTGCGTTCCCTTTGTGAGTGACACTAACGGATGTGGGGTGTTACACGTGGTATCAGAGCTGAAGGTTACCAGATCAGATAAAGGATTTGAAAAATTATTTTCAAAACGGTTTTTAAAGAAGCATTTTCAAGAGAAAAGATTTGTTTTAAAGACATATTCCCCAAAGCCATACGCACTATCTTCTCTTCCTCTGTTTAAATTCTTGTCTCCTTCTTTCTTGAGTCTCTGGGGCTCCTGGCTTTCTGGGAGGTAACCTCATCGAAGGGCAAAGTAGTGCCCGGCTTCCATCCATAGCCGTAGTAGTTTCATCTACGAGCAGTTTTCTTTCGAAGCTTATAGGGTTTTCCGGACGATGGAGGCAGTTTTCGAGGGATTTGTCAACATGACTACACACGGAAGGGGATGAGGAGTTTGGCTAGGGAGCACAACCCTAGGATGAGGAATTCATGGATGCAGATTTAGCTCACAAAGGAGGAAGGAATTATAAAACCTAAGACAAGAGGAAGTATCTTTACTAGGGTATGATAGGGAATATACTTAAGGACAAGGGCAAGAACGAGGACGAGATTTTCAGAAGGACAAGTACATGCTTTCACCACCAAGCGTACCTAGAAGAAAGGTAGTAAAGTTCTGATGGAAGAGTCTAGTTTTGCTATTCGTACTATTTCCTTTGGCTTTAGTGCTCCGCATTTGTTCATATCTACTTCCATAGTTGAGTCTCTGCACCATAGTACTTGTATAGTAGAAATATCCCACTAGAATTTCAAATCCAATTGGTGGTCCGACCAGTTTATTTTTGGTTAGTAGGGATTTGAGAATAGCTATCGAGTTTGCTTATATCATCTCACGTAGATCGTTTAAATTCAAAGGAGATATTCCTTGGGTGCTTGTCTGATATTGGTTTAGGCCTTTGGGGCTTGTACTTGAGGAATATCAAGTTCGACTAGGATGGTTTACGTGGGAGAGGAATAGTTGTTGGAGGCACTCCAAAGAGCGCATAGTGACCTTTCGACTCCTATAGTTATGGCATGGCGGATAAGAGGGAGACCTCTGATCATCTTAGTACGTATACCTGGTACCGTGATTGAAATCTATTTTGGAAATGGAGATCCGAAACTTCACAATCGTGAAGTTAAATTAGTTAAGATACAGTGAAGTAAAGCTCAAGAAGGCTAGATACTAGCATCATACCCTTTTCCTTGAGGGTGCATCCTTGATTTCTTTGTTTTAGGAGCTTTACGCATAATTGTTTCTCTCTTTCCAAGGTATATCACCTACGTCGTATCTTCGATCCTTAGGTAGAAGCCAATGGATGTAAATATGTGTTTGAAACATGTTATGATTGGTGGTTACAAGTGGTTGCTAATGGTTGCTCGTGGATGCATATGCATACGTATTAGGCACTAGACCAAGTTCAGACGCTTTCATCTTGCATTTACAGACATGTATTTGTTTGTAAGTTGAACTTGATATGTGATCATATGGATGATGCATATGGATGAATGGCTGTGCACGCATGTAGTATTTACGTAACTAGGGATGCATGCATACATGATTGGACGCATGGCACTGACATAATTCACATTAAGGAGGTCAACTGAATCGGTAGACCGCCTGATTTTGCATTAGATAAAGACATGTACACACACTATGCATATAAACATGAAAGCATTAGAAATCTTTTAAGGACAATGAATGCCTGTGATTGAATGGTTGAGTAGATGGGTGATTGGATGGTAGGACACATTCTTCCTAACTTGAAGATTTCGGGGACGAAATCCTTTTAAGTGGGGGAGAATGTAACACCCCGTAATTCTGTAACACTAAGATTCACAAATCAGGGTATAATTAATTTTTAAAAGAGGAATTAAGGGAAACGGGTTGCACCATTGCATTCGTCTCGAAATTATGCTTGAGATAAAGTCCGAGTTTGCATAAATCGGACTCCGTATGAAGGAGACATGGACGAACGAAGTTAGGCAGAGAAACCGAAAACAGACCAGAATGCACTGGCGTACTTGTGAAGTGCGCCCGTACAAAAATGAACTGGCGCACCTGCCAAGTGCGCCCATACTAATCCAGCACCGAATTCTGAAGTGTTCTGTGCTGACGTGTCTCCTTTTGAGTGGTTGGATGATGTGTATTCGACCTGTGCGATTCTGATGGCTTCTATGATGATCTAAGGGCCCTAAAACACTCTCTACACCTATAAAAGAATGCCTAGACCTAAGGGCTCCTCCAGACAAATTCTCTAAGGCATCTACATACTGCTTCTCTCTACTCTAGCCTCCACCATTAAAATAAATCTAATCCTCCACTAAAACAAGTTATAGTTCTTCTTCTAATTGGAGATTCAAATCAAGATTAAAGCTTCAAGAAGGGAATCAAAAGCTGATTCAACGGTTTCAAGCAATGTCGCACGAATCATAGCAATGCCATCTTTCTTTTCTAATCTAAATCTCTGTAAGTCAGTTATTTTTAGACTTGAACGTTTTGTTTTTATTCGTGACATGAAATTAAAGGGATAAAAGGCTATGCCTAATCTTTCTGCTTGAATCAGTGCTTGTACCTTTGGACCTAATTAAGAACTGTTGTGATTCGATGACGAAAAATACTGTGACTGTGAAACTATAGACTTTGGAACCATATGCGTTGGAACTATGAACATTGCCTATGACTATGAACATTGCCTATGACTATGGACATTGCCTATGACTACGAACATTGCCTATGACTATGGACATTGCCTATGACTACGAACATTGCCTATGACTATGACTGTGACAATGAGGATTATTTCCTTGACTAAACCTATGCCTTTGATTAGAAAACATAAACTATTACCTATGACATAACAAGGACGTCTGGGATTAAACACCTATGATTCATGACTAGGAAAGTGTTGCTTAAGTTTTGTGATTATGAGATTGGGTCTAAACCCTATTATTTATTCTGCCTGTCCTTGGTTTTCTTTGGTTTTAGACCTTGGGAATTTACCTATTAAGTTAGGTCTACCCATGTTCTTGAACTTACTCTGTCTATTCTTGATTTTAGACCTTGGAAATTTACCTATTAAGTTAGGTCTATCCATGTTCTTGAACCTACGTCGTTATTCAAAACCATTTTATGCCAGTTGTTATATCTATCCTTTTCATAGCAATCTTTGGTTCATTCCCTATTTGCTACGAATCTAGATTTATCTATAATCTAGATTGAAACACGATTGTACGAACGGTGGGAATGCGATTTGGGGCAAAATATGAAATTTACTAAAACGTAGTTTAACTTGGAAGTTGGCATAAATTGGGAACATGTATTATGGCATGTTCATAGAAATGCAAATTGGATAAATTTGACATGAATTATAAGATGAGTAATTTGAATCTAGTATTGACGTTTAAATCTAGCATTTACATGAATAGTGAGCTAGAGTAATAAGTTTAGTTGGACGTGAATTAGAATGTTGAATCGGAATTGGATTAGCTAATTTGGCATGGTAAGTATATTGGCATAAATGTGAAATTAGCCATAATTGGGAATAACTGTCAGGTTTAGCAAAATCATAGTTAGTGACACTTAATTTGGTATAGTTTACATACCAAAAGGGCATAAATATGATATAGAGGGGAGAATGGGCCACAAGAAGAAACGTTGACAATTCACATTAAAAGAGTAATTAGGAAATAAGTAAATTAGGAATAATTTACTTATAGAATTTGGCTTGAATGAGGCAATGTAAATTTAGACAAATTAAAGGTTTATTAATGACATCTCTTTTAATGGTACACCAGAAAGTTCTAGGGTGACAGAGAGGATAGTGTCTAGGCTTGGGTTTGGAAAATACAAGTTTCCTGCTCTCCCTGGCTATCCCTAACTGATCCGACGGACGGGATGGTAACTTTCTAAACCTGATTTGAAAATAAATCAAAACCCTTTGAACTTAGAAAACACGAATATGCCTAACCCGAGGTTAGACTGAGTTGCGATATAAACCTGCCCGGAACCAACCGGCACATCCAGTATTCGCAACAATATCTGTCTAATGTGAGTGGTCGCGACTTTAATCTATTTAGTTAAAGCTAGAACAATAATGGTAGGGTTAAGTTAACTAAGACACTTAACCAGTTCAGCATGATAACTAGACTGATGGGTGGGGTTAGGTTCAGACTGACACTTAACACAGTTAAGGTAGAATGGGAGGGTTAAGTCCATAGGAACACTTAACCAACTTAACACAGTTAAGCTAGAATGGGAGGGCTAAGTCCATAGAGACACTTAACTAAACTCAAGGTAGCAAAACGAGACTTGTAGGGGTTAAGTAAAGTTAATACACTTAGCCAAATTAATATGGTAACTAGACTAGAGGTTGGGGTTAAGTAAAAATCTAATACACTTAGCCAATTTTGATATGTTAGCTGGGCTAGACCGTAGGGTTAAGTAAACCTGAACACTTAACCATCAGGTTGTGATAAAGGAATGAGGTTAAGTCTAAAACATGAAGGGATAATACTTAACCATTAATAACATGTTAGTTAAGACAGACGGGCAAGGTTAAGTTAAAAAGGAACACTTAACCAATACAGGGTGAATGAGTAGGGTTAAGTAATAAGAAATACTTAACCAATATAACTTGGTGGGGTTAAGTCAACATGAATTACCGATAACACTTAACCAGTATAACAGGATGAATGAAGAGGGTTAAGTTGGCTTGAATTGACTAATGACACTTAACCAATCCAAATTGACGGGAAAGGGAACTAAGTAGTAAACCTTAGAAAACAACGATTCTGGAAACTAAGTGGTAAATCTTAGTTAGTAAAACTAAGTAGTAATTATTAGTATAACACGGGAAGGAGCGAATGTCCGTCTGAGTAGAGAGAAGGCTCAAACGAATTGGGTTACGAAGCCCGAGGCTTCGAAGAGACGTGAGGGTACTCTTGGTATCCCTCTATGAGGCTGCAGATGATCCGCCTGGGCCCACAGAGGTTAAGGTCTGCGTAGAAGAACCAGGGGTATGCCTTGGTTGCAATACATGGCAACCTAAAGACCAGGATGGACCGGCGTGATTCGACGAGCAAACGGTAGCACTGTGATAGTGACTCGTCATCTACCATCCATCTTGAGTCAATCGAGATACGTGAAGCGGAAAGGCGGAGAACTCCAAAAGACCATATACTTGCTATCTAGTTATGGGTGAGGATGGCCATAGGATAGTAGGGCACCGGGGGCCGGCGTATAGTTCTCATTTTACAAGGTGTGCCTTTCATTAGTTGAGGGAGGGTTCAAGTGGGACCATAGCCACTGGAATAAAAACAGACCTTAGCATCTGCATCGGCAGATATCTGAAAGCTCCCGACCGAGTTCTGTATTCCTTGACTTGCCCTGACACAGGACTCGGACTGCACATTACAGGACATTGCATCTAGACAAGCGATAACGGTTCGCGATACATGCGTGGGGAAGTATAGGAACATATACCACTCTAGGTAGTGTGTCCTAGACTTGGGGGCATCGATTGGACTAGGGGGCATAAACCCTGAATCCGAGAAGCGTTCAGCAGATAGTATAAACTCTAGTTGAAACTAGAAAGCACTTGATAGAAAACCCCAGATTAGATCCAGGTAACAAATAATAAATGTATGCCTGAAGGCAATGGAAACTACAGGGATTGGGATCACGTTATCGTTACTAGTTGGGACATTAGTTAGGCGGTGCAGAGATATAGAAACCAGTATAACAAGGAAATAGCGAAGCGGCGAAAGTATTAGATCGTATCCAGTTTATCTTAGCATATCTTGTGACTACCTTGTCTAATCTTGTTGACCCTATCGTCATGGTGTAATCTTGTATTCAGTTAATTCATGTCGTTTTGTTTTTCCATGTTCACATGCTAGAAGTTACTGAATTTACTCGGGCTTTATGTCTGACTCTGTTTTTCTTTCATCTTCTTTTCTTCCATTCCCCCCCCCCCAAGGTAGTAAAGGAGGGAATAGTTTAGCTTAGGTTAAGTTGGACTGCCACTCTTTCCCAACTTGAAGATTTGTTGAAGTTTTCTTGGATTCTCTTTTCAGATGCTATGGCTAGCTCTTGCTAAAATCGGGGGATATAAATGTTGTTTTTATGCTTCTTTATTTTGTAAGACAGATGATACTCTGATATTTTAAAGAAACCATTGTACAAACTATTTTATCGATAAAGCAAAATTTTATTTTCCGCTGTTTAATTTCTGTCTGTCTTGTAATTTATCTGCATCTTTTACCCTAAATGCTCCACAGAACTTAGTGCATTCCCTTTGTGAGTGACACTAACGGATGTGGGGTGTTACAGGTTAAAATGGCGAATATCTATTTACTATTCCAATATTTTCGTGTCCATCCAAAATCGGACATCAAAATCATATTTTAATTCTTCACTGAATATTATTTTAAAATATTCGTGTTGCGACTCAATCAGTTACCATATAATTTCGGTTATATGGATTTCATATATCGCATGTATTCAAAAGTAATGATCAATAATCATCAAAAATTCAAACATCATGTAGAGTGAATACAACAACTGTATAAGCATTAAAATAAATAAATAACGCTCCTCATAGCCTGCCAATCAATGGATTGACACACAACTAAATATTGGGATTAGTGTATGTCAAATATCATCCCAATACCCGTGTGGGGTTTTCAAACAACAACAGTCTATTTAAATAAATCATTGTTTAATAAATTTAACTAATTCCAATTCGGTTTGAACTATTTTTATACTTACCAAATTTTCACTGTTCAAACTATAAATAAATAATTTATGTCCATTTTAGCTATCACAATAAATTTATAATTATATTTCTAACATATTATACATTTCAAAACCACAGTCACAATCATAACACAACAATTCAAAAATGTCATCCATATAAATAAATACTCATTACCCAATGATGTTTAAGGCGCCACAAGTGGCCATCCGTGGAGTATGATATCCGAGTGTCGGTAATATCCATACATCGCTTTCAATTTATGTGATTTGTGCAAATTCGTATGTTGAACTCCATACAACAGATAAAAATCTATATTGGCAGTTTCTATAAATTTACAGTTATAAATAAATTAAATATCTGTACAAAATTTTAGTGAGAGAATTCTCACTTTGGGTTCCACTCCGTCAGTCTTTAATAGAAGATTGTATTTTTCAACTAAATTAAACATGCATTTAATTTAGTTGAAAATCCAATTTGCTTCGTTTTCGTTCTGGTCAGTTCCATTGCGTACAACTCGACTCCACGATCGCAACGCAATTGAAATCATCAGATTTGGACCTTGTATGAAAAAGATACGGCTTTAAATACATTGACTATTTAAACAAGAAATTAAAATACAATTAATATAATTAATTAAACCTTTTCCCTAATCTACCCTCCTTCTTCATCTGTAACCCGCCGCCCCCTTACTAAACCCATGCTCCATCATTCTCTCTCTAAATTGCCACTCCACCATCGTGCTAGACGATGATCTGGGAGTGTCACGCCATAGGGCTTCAGCCCCCTTCCATCGCCTGGCGTGTGGCTGTGCTCGGTAGGCCAGAGTCGCCTGGAACGACGCTCGAACATGCTTAGTTCGAGCTCGAAATCCTCCCACTATTGAACATGAAAACTGATCATAACCATACGATTTCGAAGCCCACAAAATGTTCTTTGATTTTTGTTTGATGAGTTCTTGAATTTACCGATTGGATAAGAAGAAAGAAGAGGAAGAAGGATAGAGCGATTCGGTTCATTCAGAATGAATTGGGGCGGCAGCTGAAATGAGTTGGAAACTAGGGTTTCTTGATTATTTATATTTAATTTTTTATATTATTTAATTCAATAAATGCTTGTTTATCATTACAAACTCCAAATCAAACCCAATGACTAATGTTCCTAGCTAAATACCCTCGTTCCAGACACAACGTGATATGTTTCATAAGCCAATATGACTGTTTCGATATGTTTTTAAAATATAAATAATATAACGGTCAATATTGAATTTGAACGTACATTTTAATTTACCGGGGCAACATACTGACCCCAAAGATTACAGAAAAATAAATCTATCTATGTTTTGACGATACGATCCTAACAAAACTAATTTCGTCGAATTTGGAGACTGTTTGAAAAATG
This sequence comes from Allium sativum, assembly GCA_030737875.1. NCBI lineage: Eukaryota > Viridiplantae > Streptophyta > Magnoliopsida > Asparagales > Amaryllidaceae > Allium > Allium sativum. The sequence continues at coordinate 58,830,233 of CM060917.1, forward strand.
GCCATTTTGCAGTCGATTAAATTCAAACTGAAATTACCAAACACATTTAAATTCACTGCGCTCACATATTAAATTCAAAAATTATAAAATTTGAAACCTAAAAATAATTTGACACTCCGGATCCAACAAAGGTGGTTTCATCGAAAACGGAGGTCATTTCCAAAATGACCATTTTTAAGGGCTATATATTATTAAAAATATATATAAGTTCCATAGCGACTATACTAAAATTTAAACTGGACATAACTTTCAATTTATATTATGAAATCTGAATTTTTTTACATTCATTAGAAAGATATAATTGAATAGATTTTAATGTTTCTGGTTTTACTGAAATCCGATTTATTTTGAACTCTGTACATTCATTTGAAATTAAAAATCGAATTTTCGAACTACCGCGTCATTTCTAGTTCGTTTTATAATTAAAATAAATTTATACATTCTAACTTCCATTCAAATAAATTTTCAGTCGTTATTATTTAAAGTAAATCATTTTAAATATTCAAAACCATTAAAATAGCTAAAATTAAAATTTTAAATTGTTTCAGAAATTCCGGGTTGTTACAAAAATTTTGTTCAAAATTTTCAAATAATATTTTGAGAGCTAAAATAGCCATCCATGTAAGTATAAGTAATGATTACTTTTATTTACACATTTTTATAAGTATGTCTATTGTAAAAATGTGTTATGATTGAAATCCGTCTTATGTTAAGTAAGAAATTTTATAAGTGAACCATTGTTGAATCTTTGAATTTTGAGATTTATTGATAATTGTTATAAATTGATTTAAATAAGTTCTCAAAGTATAAATAATTTAGCGATACTAATGAAAAAAGGGAGTTATATATGTAATTTTCCCAGTTTGGAATTTTATAATAAAGAATCGATTTGGAAAGATATTATTTATTATAGATCTTCGATAGTGAGTTTATGAAAAGGTATAAAGGTATAGTCTTTTATAGATGTTTCAACGAGATATTCATTTCTACTTCATCAAATGATGTAATCACTTTTGACAAAAAAACTGGTAGAGCCAAAGAAGAGGTAATCCAAGCCAATAAGGAACATGTTGTTTCGCATATGAACATTTGGAAATTTTGACAGTTTTTTTTGAAAGGAAATTTTCATGTATTTTCCTTTGATGTTAACACTGGACCGTGGAGTACATAGAGATTTAATGCATGCATTTGGCCAATGCATGTACTAAATTGTACACGTACAAGATAGATATTAACAGATCTAACTGTAATTGCTCGAAGATAATTCTGGTGATGACTATAGCATCATCGGTGTTTAGTTCTAGGTTTTGAAAGTGACAATAGTATAAGATACTAATTGAGACATTGAGTTTACACTTAAAACAATTTTAAAAGATATGTGAAGTATCAAAATTTTGATTAAATTTCTCCCCGTATGTTTTGAGTAAGTAGTTTAATTATTTACAAATTGATTAATTAATCATGTATATATTAAGTTAGATTACTATTCTATTTCTTTTCGAGGATGAACTTTTTTGAGTGAGATAGATTATCACAAATCGTATATTTATCGTTTAGAATTATAATGAAATTCAATTTATTTTGAAATATAAAGAATTTATGGATTCAATTTTTGAATATAAATTTAGAGTACGTATGTTTAACTTGAATGTAAGAAACTAAAATGATCGTTTAATTTAGAATTCATTTTTTTTAAATTGATGAGAAATCAATAAATAATAAATGTCTAATTATTGACTTTCAGAACTGTAACAACCCGAATTTTCAGGGCAAATTTAATTTTTTTATTTTAGCTATTTTAATCGATTTTGAATACTTAAAATAATTTATTTTAAATAATAACGACTAAAAATTTATTTAAATCAAAGTTAGAACAAATAAATTTATTTTAATTATAAAACGAGCCTGAAATGGCGCGGTAGTTTGAAAATTCGATTGCAAATTTCAAATGAATGTACAGGATTCAAAATAAATCGGATTTTAGTGAAACCAGAAATTTTAGAATATGTTTAACAATATCTTTCTAACGAATGTGAAAAATCCAGATTTCATTACGAGAATTAAAAGTTATGTCCAGTTTAAAATTCAGAATAGCCGCTATGGAATTTATATATATATTTTTTAATACTATAAATAGCCATTTTGCAAACGACCTCCGTCTTCGACGAAATCGCTTTTGTTAGATTCGGAACGTCCATTTATAGCTAGATTCCTATTTTCATAATTTTTGGAATTATTATGTGAGCGCAGTAAATTTAAATGTGTTTGGTAATTTAAACTTGAATTGGATCGACCAGAAATGGACCATTTTTCAAATGGTCTCCAAATTCAATGAAATTTGTTTTGTTAGGACCGTATCGTCAAAGCATAGCTAGATTTATTTTTCAAGAATTTTTGAAGTCAGTATGTGGCCTCGGTAAATTAAAATGTACGTTCAAATTCGATTTTAATTGATTTGTATTTTAATTTTGGTGAAAACTAATCGAAACAGTCGAATTGGCTTATGAAACATATCCCATTATGTCCGGGATGGGGGTAATTAGCTAGAGGCGACAGTTGTTGGGCTTGACTTGGAGGTGGGATCAATAAACAAATAATATTGGAATTAAATATTAAAATAATATTAAACAAATATTACAAATAGCCCGAAAATATAAACCCTAGACCATTTTATTGAGCCGCCGCCAGTTTCAGAATCCATCGCTAAGAAACTCCATTGTTCTCCTGTTAGATCCAAAATTGGTTCCAATACCCAAATTGTTCAATTATGCAAAGATTAATATCAGAGAAAATGCAAGTAAAACAGGAAAGACACGAGATTTATAGTGGTTCGGCGTTAACAAGCCTACATCCACTTTATATCTATGATTATACTTAAGATTTGGGTACAATCAATGATTTATCTCTCAACCTCACTTTTACAATGTTGGTTCACTCAGTGAATTCAAGACAACTCTGAACAGGAATAACAGAGATATGATAATGGTGGAATCGGAGCTCAAAAGTTCCCAAAAGATCCTGAAAAATGCCAAGCCTGGGGTTATTTATGGGTGATATCTGCAGACAGATCGTGGTCACACGTGGCGCAAATCCCAAAGATCACGGATTGGTTCGTGGCTTGATAGAGAAACAGCCAATATAGCCGTTGTGGACAGGTGTCATGAGATCCTATATTCTTGGATTGTGAATGACTTGGTCATGGCCCTCATCTCTCAGCTTCAGGGATCGGATCAAACTGGCGTGGATGGATTAGATCGGATCGAGCTGGTATGAACGGACCGTGGAGCGTTGGCACGAGCGAGTCGTGAAGCATTGGCACGAACGGGTCATGGCAGCATATCGCGAGTGGGAGAAGGAAGTTGGTCACGAGCGGGGTGAGAAGGATAATCAGGAGCAAGGTCTTGGGCTTCTCGAGTCATGGTGCACTCATCCCTGGACTTTAATATGAATCCTGGTGGCTTGGTCAAAAAGCTAGCCAACATTTTACCCCCTCTAAGTATGTTTTATCAGGGATGGAACATACTTCAAAATTGTTGAACTATCCTTTCATAAAACGATGCAGATCAATGGTCGTGTCTGCTTGGAACGTCGCATTGTTTCAAAGAGTCGCGCTTTCTGATGGGTATAAATATCAGATTGAATCTTTGATCATTTCTTTATTCATCGGTTGATTTCCATCTCTTAAATTCCAGAAGATATTGCGATCAACCTGTTAGTAAGTTTTGAATTTTTCAAATATTTCAATATCTGTTGTTCGATGATCATGCTTAAGTTCAAATCATTAGAGCGCTATTTGGTTTGTATATTTGAATCTGTATCACGATCTGAAGGACGAATAGGACCCATACGAGCCACCATGGGCTTTCCTTAATGCCCACGGTCCATCAACTTCGGCGGAATGGGCTGCATCACGAGCCACTACAAGCTTTCATTCGTGGCCCACGGGCTTCCAAGGACCTGAATGAGGAAAAAAGGGGAATTTCAAAGGCCATCGCAATGCCTATAAAGTCGGCCCTTTCTTCCACTTTTTTCTTTCTTCTTCCTTTCTTCGTTTTTTACTGCCACCGCTCAGAGCCTTAATTGAAACCCTAACTTTCCCAAATCCGATTTGTTTCTCAAGTTTCGATAGGTAAATTAATTACTATTTTCACTTATAGTAATCTAGGGTTTACTGTTGGCTTTATTTCTCCACTCCACGCCAATCTCGAGGTCGTCTTTAACTACCAACAGCTACGGCGATGGAGCTCGCGGAGGTGAAGGCTGAAAGCCTAAACTGCGTGATGTGTTTGGTTCAAAAAATGGAGAGCATGGATTTATGGACGAGGAGAAGAACATCGAGGAAGAAGATACTGAAAAACTGGTCGGTTCGTAGATGGAGGTGGTGGCTCGGGTTGTGGAAACAGGAGGACCAGGGAGGAAACTGTGATGTAATACTGGATAGCAGATCGGATCGTAGTAATAGAGAAGCATTGGGTCGTGGCGTTGGACATTAAGGTGGATCGTAGGGGGTGCCTCACGATCTGCTCATATACTCTAAACTGAACTGTACCGCAACCCAATGTCCATCTGTTGGCGAGGCTAGTGGGCGACCCCTTTTCCACGATCCGGCACGAGCTCCATGATCTGAGGAAAATCACGATCTGACCCTTGCCTCCCTAACGAACCGGACTCATCGACGGTCCCAAACACATTTTGACTTAAGTAATTCTTTGTAATCACAGTATATTGGACAGTTAGGTCGGAGCCTTCGAGATGAACTTTCTAGATTGAACAACAACATAACTTAATAGCATACAACGGCCATTATCTACTTATCTGATTGACTTCATTATTTTCTTTAATGCATGCACAGGCACACACTTGCACTTACACACACGGGGAACGGGCAACTTGTGTTCTAATTTTTACTCACCAACACAGCTATGTCGGATAAACAAGTGACTGACACACCAAATGAAAGTACCGAATCAGAGACATCAATACATCATAACCCTGATGTGCTTCCCTCATATTCAAATGAGGAAAAATCCAATCTTGATTACGAGACGGGAACCGATATAGAGTCAACAACTTCTGAGAGCACGTCCCTTGAAGATGAGGATGATCAAGCTCCTGATGAAATTCCGGGTGTTAAAGAAATAGAGAAGTTCACCGATTCTTTACTCTATAAGTTAGACGATATAAAAATTAAGAAGATATGTTTAAGACACGGAATTCCCTGGGACGATGTGAAAGCTCCAGAAAGCGAAGATAGACCTCATTCTGCCCCAAAGGGGTACTTGATTGTTAGTCGAATCATGTGCTAGGTAGGGCCTATTCCTCCTTTTCCTCCACCTGTTGTTGATCTCTTAAGACAGTTACACATTTCCCCCATGCAACTCCACCCGAATGCCTATGCGGCTTTCTATACTCTGTACGTTGCTTGTATGGAGATTCTGCAGACCGAACTTACCCTTAAAGATCTGAAGTTCTATTACCACTTCAAACATCATTCCGCAGGGGCTCCTAATTTCTCTTTCTTCGAATCAGTTGCTAAAAGAAAAGTTGTGATAGATGGTTATAGTAATATAGGGGATGTCAAATCTGACTGGTTCTATATAAAACATCAAGTCGGATGCGCGATGAAGTGGCTACAAGCAAGTATGTTTTCAACTTTCCCGCGTTTAATTCAAATGCATAATTTCAGTGCTAACGAATCATTTTTTTCCACACAGATCACAACTTTGAGAGAATGGAAGGATCGATATACGAAGACCGAATGTCCTGCCTTCTCAAGAGTAACTCGTATTTCTTAAGGATTAAGAAATGTATCACCGACGAGAACCTTCACAAACACCGTCTTTTAGACATAAGATTCGGACTTGGAGTGGGCGACAAACCTTACAAGTATATACCGAAGGAACTTCTCAAGCTGTAAAGACAACTACCCTCAGCAAGAGTCCTTCGCTAATGATTAATCAGGATGAAGAGGATTTAAACATATACAAAGGAGACGAGGGGCGAGCCGACGAATCAAAGGAGGTCCCGACCTCTGAGGGATAGTCTCCCTTAAGAACTTCATCGCCGGTTGAGTCTATCGCTCAAGATGAATTAACGGAGGAACAGATACTCGGGGAATTAAATAAGATTCCTTTACTAGACGATATTTATACTCAGGAAGATATCAGAGGGGAACCAATTTTCCCCATCTCTGAAAAGATGAGTGCCCCAGTTGGACAAAAAGAAGTCATCCAAACGAGCCTAACTCCAGGCCCTGGTCTGTTAAAAAGGGGATTTCATGGGATGCACAAATCACATGCACCATTTACCATAACACTCTTTTGCTACTGTGGTTCATAGTTTTAACATGCACTTGTTTCTTTTTCAAGGAAAATGTCTCGCAAACGGTCTTATTCTTATCGTTCCCTTCGCGAGGGCACACCAAGCCTCCCTCCAGATCCCGAGCATACTCGTAGTGATAGTCGGGGAAGGGATAGTCGTCGGCCCTGGGATTCTCATTAATATTATTCTACACGATCTCGATCTCCATCGAAGCAAGGTTATGGAAAGTCACATAGTCGTCCATTGCCACCGGCTGGAGGTAAGCAACTTCCTAGAGATTTGACTCCTCCGAAATTACGCCCAGTCTTCCAAAAAACGCCCTGAGCCAGAGGACAAGAACAAAGATGTGAGCAAGATTGTAAAGAAGGGGAAGACAACTCCTATTTCCTCTAGTGAGCATGGCTTGGATACTACTGCCGCAAAGGATGTTGCCCCCAATTCTGAGATTATGGCCAGGCTGGAACGCTTGCGAAAGCAATTCCCTGATATTTTCTTTGAGAGGATGATGTTTGTCCCAGATCTTGAACCGGTCCCAGAGGATTGGGACACAGAGGTGATAGGGTATGTGTGCCATGTGGCTAAACAATACGGGGTAATGAAGAAGCATGCTGCTACAATTTCTACTATCATCCTCAAGATGGAGACGGAAGCAGCCAAAGCCAGAGTAAAGATTGATAATGATGCTAGGGCTAGGAGCAAAATGGAAAAAGAACTAGAGGATGCACAGGCCTAACTGGCTTTAGCTCGACGAGATGCAGATAATTACAGGTCCAAGCTGGACAGTGCTAGGGAGCGTTTTCGCAGTGAGCTTGATTTAACAGTCAGGAACGGGTGGCCCTGAGGAAGGAAGTGGAAGATCTCAGGGCAATTAATACCGAACTGAAGACAGCAAAGGAATGCTTTGCTGCTGAAAAAGATTCCTGGGAGAAAGAGAGGGCGAGCTTAAAAGATGACCTCGCTCTCGCCAAAAAGGAAAAGGAGGTTATAAATGATCAAATTGCCAAAGCTGAGGAGCGTGCAGCTCTCGCTGAAGGTAACGCCAGTAATGCTCTTGAATCGGCCACTACTGCTGCTGCTAAGCTCGCTGAAAAAGGGAAAGATATAGCTGGTTTTGAGGAACTGTTGTTCGACTTCTTTGGTCAAGCCATCAAGACTCGAGACATCTCTTGGATTCCGGACTATCATGTTACTTTGGCCAATGTATGGGATGCAATTGTTGAAGGCGAGAAGCGACGATTGATGGTCGACAAGATTGACGAAAACCAGCTGATGCAGACCTTTCTTAGAGGTAAAGAACCTGAGGCTTTGGAGAAAGGTAGACTCCTAATCCATGAGGAGATCTAGAGGGAGAAGAATAGGCTCAAGGGCAAGGATAAAGCTGGAGAAATCTCGAGCTCAATGGTGGAGCCCAAAACCTCTGAAGTTTAGGAATATAACCCTGATGATCCGTTGATCCCCATGGCTCCAACCCCCCAATCGTCGGGACCACCGGTACAAATCTGGGAGATGAGTCGGCTGAAGGTATCTCCATATTCTCTCCACAGTTCATCAAATCAATCGTAACTTGTCGTTGTCTCACAGGACAGGCAACTGACATGGCCACATCTCCTCCTGATTCACTAACCTTTGCTTCTCATGGTGTAGGTACCAAAGTGGTCAAAAAAAAGTGCAGAGGAGAAGGCAGTGGCAGAGAAAGTTGATGTCCCCCTGGGTTCTGGTATTGAAGTTTCAGAGATTCCAAAGCAGACCGAGGGCACAGGAAGTGAGGGAGTCACGGTAGCACCCATGGAATCTGGCACCGGCGCTCCTGCAGACGCTGAGATTATTGCGGCTTTGCATGACACAGATGGTGGTCATAGAGATGAGGAAGATGAGGTTGAAATCATAGACGAGGCCAAGGGTGGTGATAGTGAAACCTTGGCTAACGCACAGGCTAGGAAAGAAAAGCAGTTGGTTCTTAAGAAGGGGGAACAGGACCCTGTGTTCGTGACCCCTATTTCTGAAGTCGACCCCAAGACGGGGTTGGTTATAAGATTCTCTTCCAAATCAATAACTTCACAACTTGCCTCCTAACCTTCTAGTCCTCCCCTGGAGCCTCTTGTTGATAAGAGAAAGAGGAAGAAAAGTGACCGCTCTGGTACTGATAAAGAGGAGTTGGAGAAACAGAAGAAGGAAAAGAAATCAAAGTCATCTCCCAAGCGTAAATAAAGTGCACTTATTAGCTCATATTTTAGCTTTTAGGCTTTCCTTTGGCCAAAAGATGTAGTCGTGAGTATGTCCGTCACTTTTGTTTAGCTTCTCATTCTTGTAAATCTGCTTTCAGTAAATGAAGATCTATTTCTTTTGCTCCACTGCGTTCCTGAAAATTCATCATGTTAGCAGAGTTTAAATGGTCATAATCGAAACATTCATAGTTAAATATTAAAGTCATAAGTAACAATTATTAATCATAACCGAAACAATCATCGAGCATTACACGTGCTAAGTAAATGGGTAGTGGTGCACGTATATGCCCCCCATCAATCGTCATTATAGTTCCTGGCCAGGGCTTATTGGTAATCGATTAGCATTATATTTGTACTATCCCGATCTTTCAGCGGGGTAATGGTTCTTGTGGCGCTAAGTCTCTAGCGCCTTTATACTCTCCCGATCCTTCAGCGGGTTAGAGTTCTTGTGGCGCTAAGTCTCTAGCGCCTTTATACTCTCCCGATCCTTCAGCGGGTTAGAGTTCGAGCTCGATTCTTGGTCTGCTCACCGATCCTTTAGCGGGGAAGAATTTCTGAGGGTGCTAAGTCTCTAGCGCCTTTATACTCTCCCGATCCTTCAGCGGGTTAGAGTGTTATCAAGGCGGTTCTATCATGGTGCACCTTCATGCCTTGGGGACGTTATCTTCACATCCTTTATACTCCCTCCCTGATCTCGGGAGTTAGAGTGCAAACAGTAGTGCGATTTACCTCGCTGCACCTTTTGGAGCTTTAGTTACCGTTAGCCTACCGATCTGATAGACGACATTTTGAATTAGCTATTTGAGATTACTAAATAATTTAAAACAAGTTTCAAAATGGTAACGGTTTATATTGTTCAAAATAAAAGACTAGATAAGAAACAGTGCAGTAAAGGTAAATGACGCACGATATTTTTATAGTGGTTCGGTCGAATCATGACCTACGTCCACTTTATAATCTTTTGTTCAAATAACCAGACTGTTCTAGGCAAGTCGAGCCTTTTTACATGGACCTAAAAACAAAAGAGTAAAATTGACAATTTTATGTAAGATAAGGCCGCAAATGCTGGGCATTCCACACTCTGGGGATTTCATCTCCATCTACGGTTGCTAGCTTGAAGGTTCCATTATCATGCCTTCGTAAAATGGAGTATGGTCCTTCCCATTTTGAGCCCATATGTACTGGGAATGGAAATACGCGCTTCAGAACCAAGTCTCCGGGATCGAATGTTCGGGCTCAGACTCTTTTGTTGTAATACCGAGCTATTTGTTGTTTATGCCTTAGGGCACGTAAGTCGGTTTCGTCCTTTTTTCCTCAACCATGTCCACGGATTCAAGGAGCAGCTTATCTTTGGTCATTGGATCGTAATAAATGGTTCGATGAGATGGTACTTCCAACTCGACCGGAATGACTGCTTCAGCTCCAAAATCAAGGGAAAACGGGGTGTGACCCGTCGCCGACTTGTACGTTTTTCTATAGGCCCATAGTGCGAGGGGTAATTCATCAAACCTCATGGCTTTGGCCCTCTTCAATATTTTATTTAGAATGGATTTGATCACCTTGTTTGCCGCTTCAACTTGTCCGTTCGACTGCGGATGTGCCACAGAGGTGTGTCTTTTCTCGATGTGATACTTCCGACGGAAATCTTGAAACTCAGTGCTATCGAATTGGGTCCCATTATTGGTTACGATGACTTTTGGAATCCCAAATCGACATATAATGTTCTTAACGACAAAGAAGATCACTCGCTTGGTTGTGATCGTGGTCAAAGGCTCTGCTTCTACCCATTTAGTAAAATAATCCACGGCCACAATAGCGAACTTTGCTCCGCCCTTTGCTATGGGAAGGCTCCCAATAATGTCAATTTCCCACATAGCAAAAGGCCATGGGCTTGTCATTGCCTTCAATTGGCCAGGTGGCGCCCTAGGAATCTTGGAGAATTTCTGGCAAGCATCACAACGTCGTGCATACTTCGCTGCGTCCTTGTTTATGGTGGGCCAGAAATAGCCGTATCGCAATCTTCTTTGCCAATGTTTGCCCTCCAGTGTGGTCGCCACACTCACCTTCGTAGACTTCCTTCAGTACACGCTTGATGTCGTCATGGGCGATGCATCGGAGGAGAGGCATCGAGAAACCTTGTCTGTACAGGACTTCGCCTTGCAACACATATCGGGAAGCCTTAAGGATAACTGCACGCCTCTCACTTTTCTTTGTTGGGATCGTTCAATTCATCAAAATATTCTTTAGGGGGGTCATCCATGACTCCCTTTAAGGTTCAATCTCTAGTACTGGATCAACTTCCATCTGATCCACGCTAGGGAACTGTAGTACATCAATCGGGACTAGCTCCGTATGTTCTGGATTATCGGAACTAGCCATCTTCGCTAACTTTTCTGCTCTTTGATTCTCCGCTTGAGGAATGTGAGATATGTTGTGGTGATCAAAACCATCCAGCAACTTCTTCACTTTTTCCAAATATGATATCAACCTTGGACTCTTAGCCTGAAACTTTTCATTAACTTGGTTCACAACTAAATTGGAGTCACAAAAGATGTCTAGCTTTGTTATCCTCAATTCCTTTGCAAGCTTCAACCCGGCAGTTAGAGCTTCATACTCGGAATCATTATTAGTTGTGTGGAACTCTAATCTAAGAGCGTAATATATTAGTCGTTTCTCTGGAGTTTCAAGAACCACTCCGGCACCAGATCGTCTGTTATTTTTAGCTCCATCGGTATATAGTTTCCAGGCATTAGGGTCAAGGAGTAGCTTTGGAGAATCGTCTTCTTAGGTTACCACATCATCTTCTGGGATGGTAAACTCTGCTATAAAGTCTGCAATGCCTTCCCTCTAATCGACCTTCGGGGTTGGAAGTTCAGTTCGAATTGACTTAGCTCAATGTTCCCTTTAAGCAACCTTCCTGATACTACAGGCCTTTGTAGGACTTGCTTAAGTGGGTGATCAGTGTAAACAGTAATGGGGTGAGCCAGGAAGTAGTGACGAAGCTTCCTAGATGCAATCAGCAAGCTGTACGCTAGCTTTTCTATTTTTGGGTAATTCCCGTTCGGCGACTGCCAATTTTTTACTCACACAATACACCGGTCTTTGCACTTTATCCACCTCTCTTACCAAAGCTGAATTGATTGCATGGGATGACACTGCCAAGTACATAAATAAATCCTCGTGATCCACAGGCTTAGACAGTATTGGGGGTCTTTCCAGATGATTCAACAGATTCTGGAATGCTTCTATACAATCAGGAGTCCATTTAAAGTTGCGCTTGCCTCGCTTTATCAGCTCAAAAAAGGGGATGCATTTATCTGTAGCTTTTGAGATAAATCTGCTGAGCGCCGCCACTTTTCCAGCAAGGCTTTGCACATCTTTAATCTGTTTTGGTTCTTGAATATTTCGGATTGCTGTAATTTGATCTGGATTGATCTCAATTCCGCACGAGATGACAATGAACCCTAGGAATTTTCCGGATGCTACTCCAAACGAGCACTTCAAAGTATTTAACTTCATCCCGTATTTCCTAAGAATCTCAAACATTTCTGCTAAATCCGCAGTATGGTCGGATGACTGTCTGAATTTTACTAACATATCGTCGACGTATACCTCCATCGTTTTCCCGATTTGGTTGTAGGACATCCTATTCACCAATCGCGGATATGTAGCGCCGTCATTTTTCAAACCGAAAGGCATCACCATATAGCAGTATAATCCCAAATCTGTAATGAAACTGGTATGCTCTTGGTCTAGGACATGCATGGGGATCTGATTGTGCCCCGAGTATGCATCCACAAAAGAAAGAAGTTCATGACCCGCGGTTGAATCTACCAACTGATCGATTCTAGGCAATGGGAAGCTATCCTTCAGACAGGCCTTGTTTAGATCTGAGAAGTCGATGCACGTACGCCATTTTCCATTGGCCTTCTTTACCAAAACCGGGTTTGAAATCCAGTCAGGGTATGTTGAATCTTTAATGAGCCCGTTACTTCTCAGCTTTTCGACTTCTTCCTTCAAGGCGGCAGACCTTTCTAGACCAAGCATTCGCCTTTTCTTCTTGATAGGAGGATGTTTCGGGTTAATGATTAACGAATGACTCATAATCGAGGGAGATATCCCACACATATCCACATGGGTCCAGGCGAATACATCCAAGTTAGCTTTCAGGAAATTTGTTAATTCTTTGGCTCGAACAGGATCCAACTAGGATCCAATCTTCAGGACCTTCTCTGGGTCACTATCATCGATTAGTACATCCACAGTCGCTTCATTGGGAGTCTCCATTCTGCCCCCAGGCTCTTCATCCTCTCTGGGATCTATGTCCTCGGGCAACTCTCTGGGCGACCCTCCTGGAGGTATTTTCTTTAGTTGCTACGATGATTCCTCCCTTGGAGGGGAGGAACCACCTTTTGCTTCTACATATTTCCCTTTGCAAAGCAAATTTAACTTTGTAATGTAGCATGCTCGTGCAACAACTTGATCTCCTCTGATTATCCCTATGTCGGCATCCATCGGGAACTTCAACAACAAGCACCAGGGTGCAATGCAGGCCCTGAATTTGGCTAGGGCTGGCCGGCATAAGAAGGCATTGTACGGCGACTCAATGTCCAAGACCATGAAGGAGAGGATCCTCACTCTCAAGCGTTCTCCTTCCCCAAGGGTTACTGATAGTTCCACATATCCTATTGGAGCGGTCGAGGCTCCATTATATCCACGTATCCAACCCTCGCATGGTTTCAAGTCCTTCGACTCGAGTTTCATTTGGTCGAATGTTTTTTGAATAGAATGTTGACTAAAATCCCGTTATCTACCAAGATTTTATGAACTATAGCTGGGCCGATGGTGACGGTAATCACCAATGGGTCTTCAGTTGGGGAGTGTACTCCAATACTCTTTCGCTCGCGAAATATGACATCATCGGATATCGTCTTTTGTTGCTTAACTGGAGCTTTATCCTCGGGGTTGCTACATTCTCATACTTCGAGGTGTTGTTTAGCTGCATTTAAGTATTAATCCATAGCTTTGAAACTGTGCCTTGCCAGGTGGAGCCCTCCGATGATGGTGTTAATGACGAGGTTCTTTCCTTTCTGTGGAGCCATTGGTTTGGCAACGAGTTGGTTTTGGTTCTGGTTTGAGGCCTGTACAGCCTGCCCCTGTCCCTGGGAGCCACCTTATACTCATCAAGCTTCCCTTCTCGGAGCAGCCTTTCAATCACGTCTCTCAAATGATGACATTCGTTTGTGGAATGACCATGGATCTGGTGAAAAAGACAGAATTTCCCAGTTTCACGCTCCTTTTCTGCAGAATCTCTCGGAGGAGGCCTTTTGTATTGGAGGATGTTATAGGTATCCAGGAAAATGTTCTCCAACGTATCATTTAGCGGTGTGAAGCTCTCAAATGGTTTGGGCCGGGATCTTCTCTAAGAGTCATTCCCTCGATTTCTCTTCAGATTATTGTAAGTATTATTCCCCGATTGACGACCGTTTCCTTGATTCTTGTTCCCAACATTAACTTCGACCTTTCCTGAGGTATCTCCCATCTGCTTGATGGTCACGTTGCTTTGGATATCTTCCTTATCAGTAGCCTTCCTTTTCCGATCAGCGTATATCTCCTCCTGATGCAAGCGAACATTAGCTTTTTCATAAAATATTTCTCTGGTCAGGGGTGGTTTGCCGGCCAGATATCTCCCAAACTCGGTATCTTTGTCGACACCATAGATCAGGGCCATCAACACAATTTGCTCATGCGAATCTCTGACTTCTGTGACAGCCAAGTTAAAACGATCCAAATACGACCTCATGCTTTTGTCTGGTCGTTGTTTAATAAAGGATAGCTCAATTACATTCTTAGACCTCTGGGCATGAAGATGGAATTGGTTCACGAATTTCTCACTCAATTCCACGAAGCTGGATATTGACCGTGCTGGCAAGCGGGTAAACCACAATAACGCCACATCTTCCAGGAATATAGGGAATGCTTTACATCTTACCACGTCTATAGCTGCAGCGCATTCATTGACCAGGAGTATCGCATTAGATGTTGGATTGGGTCAGTTCTGCCCATATAGCGATTCATGGTTGGCATATTGAAGTGCCTCGGGAATGTAACATCCAGTACGTCGTTAGTAAAAGGCATATGACTGCGATCTATGCCCCAATCTTCGTTCCTCTGTCCACGGCTATCTACCATGACTTGCCTAGACATTGCTTCAACCTCTGCATGGGTCAGGGTAGATTCGGGATCAGCACTTCTTGCCCAACGGCCTCCTCCAGCATTTCTTTGATGTGCTACTGCAAAGTCTGGGCCCTGAGAAGAACTCCCTTGACCCCTGTTGCCGCAGTCGATCATGCGACGGGCGGGAGGAACGTCGTTCCTCGATGGTTGAGCGGGCTCATTTAAGTTGCGGTTACTAGTTCCCTGGTTAAGTGCCTCTTCTTTTCGAGATAGAAGTGACCCAAATCGAAGCTGCTCTATGTTCTCAGCCCTTTCTAACGGGGGACATCGTCGGTTCCTTCGGGGTTCTTCAGACAACGATGTATGTTCTGGGGATAAAGAGTAAGATGGAGGTGACGAAACTTGCCTTTGAATATCATTAATTCGTCTGCCTAGGGCAGTAATATTCTGATGTAGCAACGAGCTCGCCTGCCTCTGAGCAGCCAATTCATCAGTTTGCTTGTCCAATGCTTCAAGTATTCGAGTCAGATGTCCTTCGGTAACTGGGGCAGAAGGGTTAAACTGGTCATCTTCATCTTCTCTTATACGTAAAGAACTTGAACCGGGTTGAGCAGAAGTTCCAGCACGAGCGGAATGAGCCATAATTTCCTTCCCAGGTCGGGTAGTAGTCTGTTCGTCAGTTCGGATCGTGGTCCACCTAGGCTGGTGGGTCGTGGTACCCCCTTGACGTCGGGTCATGGTGGTCCCCTGGGATCGAATCGTGGTGATGGGTGCAGAAGGGATCGCGACGTGGTCCTGCAATCGAGTAGTGACTCCTTCAGCTGCTTGGTTCATTGCTCCATCACTGGATCGGATTGCCCCAACGTTGCCACGATCCGAAAGTTCTTCCTCGACCTGTTCGTGCACGCTTTCTTCAATTGCTTCATTCGCTTGGGAAGCTCGTACTTCCTTAGACTTCTTTCCAGCCATGATATCTGAGCTTTATTGAAATCTTAAAAAATCGAAACAGTGGAGTTTTGGACTGTTTTCTTCGGACTTGACTATCCAAATAATAGAACAACAATCCAATATGATGAGATTACGTTCTCAGTGAAAGCACCAAAATTTTAGATCCAAAATTGGTTCCAACACCCAAATTGTTCAATTATGTGAAGATTAATATCAGAAAAAATGCAAGAAAAACAGGAAAGACACGAGATTTATAGTGGTTCGACGTTAACAAGCCTACGTCCACTTTATATCTATGATTATACTTAAGATTCGAGTACAATCAATGATTTATCTCTCAACCTCACTTTTACAATGTTGATTCACTCAGTGAATTCAAGACAACTCCGAAAAGGAATAACAGAGATATGATAATGGTGGAATCGGAGCTCAGAATTGCCCAAAAGATCCTGAAAATTGCCAAGCCTAGGACTATTTATAGGTGATATATGCAGACGGATCGTGGTCACACATGGCGCAAATCCCGAAGATCTCGGACTGGTTCGTGGCTTGATAGAGAAACAGTCAATATAGCCGTTGTGGATAAATGTCGTGAGATCCTATATTCTCGGATCGTGAATGACTTGGTCATGGCCCTCATCTCTCAGCTTCAGGGATCGGATCGAACTGGCGTGGATGGATCGGATCGGATCGAGCTGGTATGAACGGATCATGGAGCGTTGGCATGAGTGAGTCGTGAAGCATTGGCACGAACGGGTCATGGCAGCATAACGCAAGTAGGAGAAGGAAGTTGGTCACGAGCAGAGTGAGAAGGATAATCACGAGCAGGGTCTTGGGCTTCTCGAGTCATGATGCACTCATCTCTGGACCTGAATATGAATCCTGGTGGCATGGTCAAAAAGCTATCCAACATCTCCCTTCTTTATCTTCATCCCCACGAAAAATTAATCCAAGAATTCAATTGCAAAATCAAACAACTCCATGAGCTCGACAGATCAATGGATGTGATGAGATTTAATAGCGTAAATCACGGGATTTTTGTACTCAAAGTCGGGACGTTTAAACCCGTTTTCTAGTGCGACAGAGGTCTCGGGTGGGGTGTTGCCACTGGCGGGGGCGTGTGGCTCGAGAGTGAAGCGATGGTGGCGGGCAATCGACATATGGTGGTGTTTGGCACCAGTGGCGACGGATTCTTCAAAGTGAATCGATGGGTTTTGGTAACAGCCTGGAAGTTGTCACGAGGAAAAAGGGTTTCCTTAATAATGTAATTATTAATTATTTACTTAATTATCGAACGTATAAGTTATCAAAACTTGTTCAAATCTAATCAGAATTCAACAAAATGAATTGCGTTGGGATCGCGTGATCGAGCACCACATTCCAAAACAGACCAGAACTAAAATAGAAGAACGACAATTTTACAGTGAGCATTTTTAATTCTTTTTCATATTTGAAAATATAAATATACATTATTTTTGAAAATAAAAAATATCATTATTTTTTGAAAAATAGAAAAAGCATTGTTTTTTAAAAAAATAAAGGTAAAATAAAATTAGCATTGTTTTTATATAAAGATAGCGATATGAAAATATGATTTCTTTGTTTAGAAAAATGTGATTTCTTTGTTTAGAAAAGTATTAATTCTTTGATTTGAAAAATATTGTTTCGATTTATATAATGATTGGATTTTTCATAGTATTAAAATATATTAATGAAAAGATAAGATTTTTAAAAAATGAAAAGAAAGGATTTTCAAAAAATGAAAAGATAGGATTTTAAAAAAAATGAAAAGATACGATTTTTAAAAAGGAAAAGACATGATTTTTAGTTGTATAGTGACATGATTTTTAGTAGCTAAAGATAATATTTTTATGTAGATAAAAATATGATTTCATTGTTTAGAAAAATATGATTTTTCATTGTATAGAAAATTTTGATTTTTCACTGTATAGAAAAATGTGATTTTTTTCACTGTATAGAAAAATATGATTTTTAGATTATACAAAAGATTTGAATAGACTATAAAAATATTATTTTGATATATGGAGCGAATTAAAAATATGATATATATATATATGTTATCGATATAAAAATGTGAATTTTAATGTAAATTGCGTGAAACAGATTGCGTTGAAATCACGGTGAAGAATACAACGCGCTGGAGAAAATCCAAGCTGTTCAGAAGTT
This sequence comes from Allium sativum, assembly GCA_030737875.1. Classification (NCBI taxonomy): domain Eukaryota; kingdom Viridiplantae; phylum Streptophyta; class Magnoliopsida; order Asparagales; family Amaryllidaceae; genus Allium; species Allium sativum. The sequence continues at coordinate 58,848,091 of CM060917.1, forward strand.
CAGAAAAAAACTAGAGGAGGGAAACCAAAGGTGAGAACTTCTCACTCTGTTTATTTTACAATTAAATATATATTAGGATGCAGACGGTGCTTAATAGCACCCGACACCTTTGATTGAAACCATGATTGTTTGTTTGAACAGTATTGTGATGTGGTTGTGGTGTGAAATGGAAAATAAAATATTTATATGTTGAATAAAATATTTTATCGTTAAAAATATAGTTTTTAACGTATATATGAACAACATAAAATTATCTTGAAAAGAAATAAAATTTTCATTTACATATCGGATGATTTGTTTATGTACACCCATTTATCTAACATGGATTGAGACGATAAATTTTACACATCGCCCAGCTGCACAAATAAATAAACTGTTGTTGTTTGAAAACCCCACACAGGTATTGGGATGATATTTGACATATACTATTCCCAATATTTAATTATGTCAATCGATGGATTGATAGTCTGTGATGAGCATTATTTATTTATTTTAATGCTCACACAGTTGTAAATTGCACTCTGGACGTTGTATGAATTTTTAATGATTCTTTATCATTATTGTTGTATACATGCGATGTATGAAATCCATATAAATAATATTATATGTAATTGATTGGTCTCATTCCAATTTGAAAAATAAAGAATATTTTAAAATAATATTTATATGTTGAATAAAAATATTTAAACAGTAAAAATATCGTTTTTATTAAATGTATGAACGAATAAAATATTTGTTGTTTGAAATAGAATATGTTAACAATAAAAATATACATTCTTATTGTTTAGGTAGAAATGATTGAAAATATTCAATGTTTTAAAATAAAATGTCTATACAACGAAAATTACTTTTTGTTTGTATTATAAAATCATTAAAAAGAATCATGTTAAATAAAAATATTAGACAATAAAAATTATATTTTTATTGAATGTTTGATTCATTAAAGAGATTTTGCTAAATTAAAATGTAAATCATTTACATGATAGCAAAGTAGAAAATAATCATTTATTAATACATGTTTTGTTTATTAAAATGTAAATCATTTACATGATAGTAAACTAGAAAAATAATCATTATTAATACATGTTTTGTTTTTTAAAATGTAAATCATTTACATGATAGCAAAGTAGAAAATATTATCATTTTAATATGATAAAGATATAGGATATTCAATTTTGATTTAAAATTGAAAAAGAAGTCAAAATCATTTTAAAATGAAATTCTAAATATTTTATAAATAAGATTTAAATGAAAATCGTTGAAATATATAATATATATATATTATATATATATTTAATGGCCTCAATAGAACGAGCCGCGCAGCGACCGTTCGCGAATTTCGACCATTAACTTCAATTTGATGTAACGGGAGATCCGTCTATCGGATTCTCCTAGAACTGCAATCGTTGGCTTCGTATCGAAAAGAGCTTTCCAATGAATGTAAGAGATTTGAAGTATAACGGTTAGATTTGGAGATATGTCCAAATCAATTTCAGAAAAGATCGCTATGGATGCAGTTCGGTGGCCGTTATTGGAAACCGACTGTACGGGCAATAATAAAAGTATTAAAAATATGGAAAAATTATTTAAAATCATAGTAAATGATTTGGAAAGTTTTTTGACGAAAAACTCCAACTTTGTAAAGATAAAAATATCTTTTTATTGAAATGAACTATTTACTAACTAGAATAATAATTTAATTATTTTTAGAAATAAATGAATTGGATTTGAAAATGGTTTTAAAATAACCAAAATTATCCAAAGAATAAATTGGAATGGATTTGAATGGAAATTATCTTTGGAATATTTTGATATTGGATTCCGTTATTATACGAATACTGCGAGGAATTTGGAAGATACATATGTATATATCATTATTCTCAATACAATATTTATTGGTTTCAGAATTTGATATTGAATATAAGCCAATATAATTTTTATTCAGAACCTTATATTTAATGTCAAATTGGATTTTGGGGTTGTCGTGAATGGTTTCTTTTATAACACTGTTCTTAAACCCAGTTTAGAAAATAAAAAATCTTTTAATTAAGATTTAGGAATTTTTACCAATTAATTAATATTTGATTGGAATTGAATTGAAATTGAATTTTGGGTTTATCGTGAACAATGTTTTAAATAACATTTGTTCTTTAACCCAATTACCAGTGAAAATATAATTTGGAATTTATTATCTTTAATTAAGATTTAATGGAAATTTTCCAATATAAATTTTTCCAATTTAATATATTAAATTTGAATTGAACGGAATTTGATTTGGTAATAATCGAGATGAGCTCGTGTGAATGAAGACTGATACTATATATGGAATTCAAAAGGAATTGCCGCTACTCCATTTATATTATTAGATTGACATTGGAATTTAAATCAATTATACATCGTTATGATTTCCGTGAAGATTCCATAGTTAATGGAAGAAGATTTGAGTTTATCGTGAACAATGTTTTTAAAGGACATTAGTTCTTTAACCCAGTTAAAGATAAGATTAATTTCTTAAATTCGAATGACCATTAAGTGATGATTTTTAAGATTAAAAAAGAAAATTTAAAAGAATTTATCTTTGGTAAAATTTATGGGAACCTTTCCCTAAAAATGTAAATATTCGAAATTGGAATGAGGCGTTGGATGTGTTTTTATAGCACTTGATTATAAAATACGCGAGTTATTCGGAAAGACCGGCTTTAACCCATTCTGAATAATGAATACGACGACTAAAGTCGAAGAGATTGAAGACGGTGCAAGACCGACGATCATCACATAGAATGAATGAGTTGCTACTGATTCCATGATTGGAGTAGCTACCTTTAAGGGGCTACAGTGGTGGTCGTCCGTACATACTTTTTGATTGTTCAGATATACGAGGGTCTCTCTCCTGTATTGGACATATGGAACGAGGAATAAGGTGCCTTCGGTTTCGTTCAGACCCAGAATGGACTTGTAAATGGATGGTATGTCTGACGTTGTATTCCTTTACGCTGCATTCGTTGATCTCTGCTAATGTATATCTGTTTGGTGGCGGAGAATTTATTCTCTTGCTTAACACCCTTCTCTGAGACATATGAGCTCAGAGGTTATATATTGGCAGAAATCAATGGTATGGTATGGATTGACAATGTGGCATGCTGAGATGCAGGGATCAAGGCTTTTGTTGAAAAGCAAAGCCTTGTGGATGATGATCAAAGCATAGATTTAATTAGCATAGCTTTGTGTATCGTGACTTCGCAAGGCTCACACCTCGGTATGATGGTGAACTGATGGTCAGGTCAGTATGCTTTCGATATGAGGATGGATTCGGTCAACCGAGATGAGCTGAGTATGGTCATTCCACGTTTAGAGGGATAGGGCACACCCCCCCGATTCCCATAGGGGTAGAGTAAGCGGCGTTTTCTCATGCACGGGACGTAAGTTGCGAAGATACTCGATAACCTAGATATAGTGTGGATGTGCATTACGACGTTTTCTCATGCCTGGGACGTAAGTCGTGGAGAATTGCACTACGCGATAGATCTTTCGAATCAGGAGCCATCATGATGGAAATCCAACTTTCCAATATGAGCTTTGCTATTTTAATTGTAAACCTATATAGGGCAACATAGTGAGATGAGGCGCTCATGCCGTCTATGATTGATACATTTACTTTCGAAATTGATTTCTGCACTATGCACTTATGGTAATAATAAAAGAGAAATTTCGCGTACTAAGCACATTTGGCTATTATAAGGTAAAACTCTATTCTCCGGCTTGCATTGCATTGTGTGATGGGACCTGAGTTTTATAATAACTTCATTTTTCTTTAATTAGCATTGCGTTGTTTATTTATGCACTGGTATTCTTGGGGGTAAACCCGTTCCGTGTTATACAGCGTGGTCCCTTGATTTACCTAACTTTAAAATCAAATTAATAACTGTTTTTGAATTCTCATACCAGTCCCATGACTGACCTGGAGTTTATTGTTCCTTCCTAAACTCTGGGTGCCCATATTTTCCATACGGGCAATCAGTAGTTTTGGTTTTGCAGATTTCTATTTAACAGGATTCGGGATTACAGCTGGAGCTATATTGGAAAGCTTTGTATCCATATATCTCTTTCAATTGTGTTAGTTGTTATTTTCCGCTACACATTATACTTAGTATTATTTTCCGCTGCTATGTAATTTTAAATCTTTGATAATTTTCTATGTAATATTTATTTACACTCTGATTTATTCTTGTACTCTGATGTAGTTGTTTTAATAAGCAATGAAATGTTCTATTGTTTGTGTTTTGATGCGTTGTGTTCTCAACTCAATCCGAGCTTTCCCGTAAGGGGAAGTTTGGGTTGTTTCATTTGGTATCGGAGCTTTGGTTTACAGAGCTCGAGAACAAGATACATTGGAACCAAATGAAAGAATTCATCAAAGATTGTATTAGTAATATCCAATAAGAATGACTCGTTAGAGATGGGATCAGCAGTATACTAGAATGAGTTCAAAGAGTGTTATTTTTAAAATAAAAATGAAACCAAATTTATTTTTGAATTTTTTTCTTAAAATACGTATTTGAGTATATTATTATATTTTAATTTGGATAATTGAGTATATGAAGATTTGAATATAAGTGTAATTAACGTGTATTCGAAGCCTCGAATACTAGATAGATATAGAATCACACTCTAGTCGCCCAGAGATGATTCTGATGATGAGGCATCACCATTAGTGCTTATGTCCGGGTTTTGAAAGTGGGATATCTATATGTTTCCAATCGACTGGTGTGAGAACCAAAACCAGATATGGTTATCGTTGTGATTTGGCATCAAAAATACGATTTTAGAATATGTATATATATATATATATACACATATATATAGAAAGATATTTGTTTGAAAATTTAACCGACTAATTGATTGCCGGTTGCGTTGTATGATAATTAGTTTAACCTATTAAAATATTGGAATGATAATTAATTTAACCAATATGTGAATAAATGGTAAATTTAGCCAAATTGAACTAATATTGAACTGATTTGGATATTGATTAGAAATGCATATATGTACATGTATATACATAAAATGAACAGGTCATAGCATGGAAGCTAAGAAGAGGAATAAAATTGTTTGCCCGACAAATAGGTACATGTTTACTGTTTTGTTTGGGTTTTGATAATTTTATGAGCCGATTGGCCTTTTCTTTTTCTTTTGGATTGGTGAGGGCCCTATGAGGCTAGTTGTGATTTTAAATGTCTCCTCGTACAAAGGAGGTTATGGCGAAATTTTTCGAAAATTAAGGGTGTTAGCCAAATTTTTGAAGAATTTGAAAATTCTTAGAAACTAAAAAGTTAAAGAATGAATGCCAGGATGAAAGTTGAGTTGGTTAGTTAAACAACTTTCAGCTCCGTTCCTTTTCGAGGACGAAAAGATTTTAAGTGGAGGAGATTGTAACAACCCAGATTTTCAGAACAAATTTAAAATTTTTATTTTAGCTATTTTAATGGATTTTGAATATTTAAAATAATTTATTTTAAATAATAACAATTAAAAATTTATTTAAATCGAAGTTAGAACGAATAAATTTATTTTATTTACAAAACGAGCCTGAAATGGCGTGGTAGTTTGAAAATTCGATTTCAAATTTCAAATTTCAAATTTCAAATGAAAGCACAGATTCAAAATAAATCGGATTTCAGTGAAACCAAAAATATTAGAATCTGTTTAATAATATCTTTCTAATGAATGTGAAAAATTCAGATTTCATAACAAGAATTAAAAGTTATGTCCATTTAAAATTCAGAATAGTCGCTATGGAATATATATATATATTTTAATATTATAAATAGCCATTTTGCAAATGACCTCCGTTTTTGACGAAACCACTTTTGTTGGATGTGGAATGTCAATTTATTGCTATATTTCAATTTTCATAATTTTTGTAATTAATATGTGACCGCAGTAAATTTAAATGTGTTTGGTAATTTAAATTTGAACTAGATCGACCAGAAATTGGCCATTTTTCAAGTGGTCTCCAGACTCAACAAAATTAGTTTTGTTAGGACCATATCGTCAAAACATAGCTAGATTTATTTTTCGGGAATTTTTGAAGTCAGTATGTGGTCCCGGTAAATTAAAATGTACATTCAAATTCAATTTTAATTGATTTATATTTTAATTTTGGTGAAAACTAATCGAAATAGTCGAATTGACTTATAAATCATATCCCAGTGTGTCCGGGGTGGGGGTAATTAGCTGGGGGCGACAGTCTTGGGTTTGATTTGTAGTTAGGATCGATAAACAAATAATATTGGAATTAAATATTAAAATAATATTCAACAAATATTATAAATAGCCTGAAAATATAAACCCTAGCCCATTTTATTGAGCTGCCACCAGTTTCAGAATCCATGGCTAAGAATCTCCCTCGTTCTCCCTCCTTTGTCTTCATCCCCACGAAAAATTAATCCAATAATTCAACTACAAAATCAAACAACTCCATGAGCTCGACAGATCCAACGGATGTGATGAGATTTAATGGGGTAAATCACAGGATTTTTGTGTTCAAAGTCGGGTCGTTTAAACCCTATTTCTGGTGCGATGAGGCCTCGGGTGTGGTGTCGTCACTGGCGGGGGCATGTGGCGTCGAGAGCGAAGTGATGGTGGCAGGCGATCGACATACGGTGGTGTCTGGCACCAGCGACGACGGATTCTTCAAAGTGAATCAATGGGTTTTGGTAACGGCCTGGAAGTTGTCACGAGGAAGAATGGGTTTCCTTGATAATGTCATTAGCGGCTAATTATTTAATTATTTACTTAATTATCGAACGTATAAATAATCATAACTTGTTCAAATCTAATCAAAATTCAACAAAACGAATTGCGTTGGGATCTCGTGATCGAGCACCACATTCCAGAACAAACCAGAATTGAAATAGAAGAACGACAATTTTACAGTGAGCATTTTTAATTCTTTTTCAGATTTGAAAATATAAATGTACATTATTTTTTAAAATAAAAAATAGCATTAATTTTTGAAAAGTAGAAAAAAAAGCATTGTTTTATAAAAATAATAAAATAAAATTAGCTTTGTTTTTATATAAAGATAGCGATATGAAAATATGATTTCTTTGTTTAGAAAACACTACAAGAAAAATACCCTATTGCAACTAGCTATTTGCAACAGGCCTCAAATGTCAGTTGCAGTAAATAATATTTAGCAACAGACCTTTTGTAGCTGTTGCAATAGATAAGATTTAGCAATAGGCTTTTCCTTCCTATTGCGAAAAGCATATTTTTCGCAACAGCGCTTTCATGCCTGTTGCGAAAACAAACTTTTAGCAACTGCTCTTTCATTCCTGTTGCAATAGACATATTATTTGCAACTACACTTTCAAACCAGTTGCTAAAATTATATATTTAGCAACTGTTTTCACTAGTTGCGATAACTGTAATTTTTTTGCAACATGCAAAGCCACTTGCGAAAAACGAACTTTTGAAAATTATTTTTCCCCAAGTAATGTACGGTTATGATATAAGAAGCGTAAATAATTAGTTATATTTTAATAATTAAATAATTATTACTTGATAAATAAGTATAATTATTACTGATTAATATAATTCAATAATGTATGATATTTGATTATTATAATTTAGTTCCCATTTAATTTTAAAAGTTACTATTGTTTGATTTCAAAAATATCTATGAGTTAATAAAAAATCATATGCAACGCAATGTGGTTTCGTCCTTACAATTTTTCCATTATGGATCAATAAACGTTTTTTTTAAATGTGGGATTTTAAAAAATAAAGCAACACCACTATTAAGTTTCATTCTATTTTGTCTGATGTAAATATTATTTCAATAATTCCAGTGAGAATTACACTATACCACGATAATTGTAGTTAATTGATATGACTTGATACTTTAATAGTTAATAAATATGAAAATTGAGTAATATATACATATAAAATATGAAAATTTAAAACACATGACTATCAGTTAGTCTATTTGAATCTCTAATATTAATTTGTAGGCAAAAGTATTTTGTTTATTTAGTATTTAATAATTGTAATTGATAATTATATTTAATATTCAATAATTTAAATAATTTAAATAATTTAAAAATTAGAACTAAAATAAAACAAAAATATTCATAACATTTTATTTTGTTTCTTTTTATTTTTTCATAAAATAAAAAAATTAAAATTTTAAATATAACATAGCACTACCAAATTTATTGTAATGTGTATTACAGTCTTACAACTTTATCCATAACAATACAAGATATTTATGGTTCAACCTAATTTTTTGACTTTAAATCTAAATAGTTTTGCTCCAAACAAATTTAAAATAATTTATTTTTCAGTAGATTCATTTGGTAGCAACAGGTTTTGGCTCGCGTTTCATGAAAATTTTCATTTCCCGCTTTCGTCCCTGAAACCCTATAATGCAGTGCATTTGATGTAGCCGCCATAACCTCCACAATCCTCTCCATCCCGCATTAGAATGTCACCGATTGACATTGGGAAAAAAACCAAAAAGTCGCGACATCCCAAATAATGGTGATTCTGGAAAACGGAAATAGAGGCTAGGGTTTAAGCGCCGCCACCTTCTTCTTGTCCATCTCTTCCCCTCCGCTCCTCATTTTCTCCTCCTCGACCTTAAATCCTTACCTTTCTTCACGCCTGCTCTTCGCTGCATTGCTTCAGATCTTCTAATCGAAGCTTCCCTTCACCATTACCCTGGCTTTGTTGATTCTCGATGATGGATCTAGTGCGGTTGCTTTGCCGTTCGATTAACACCTAGGTCTTCCTGCTGCACCTCATTCGAAATTGATTCAGCTGCTGTGGTTAATTAGATTGTAAGACTGATTTGTTTTCTGTTTGGCTTTAGTACTCTGTGTGTTTTGTTGTTCGAAGTTTTTTTTTACTTCCTTTGGTTTACGGTTTTTCTTCTTCTTTGGGTTTCTTTGATCAGTCTGTGTTGGATGGCGTTTGTTTTGGGAGCTTGTTTGTGACTGAAATTTTAATCGCACATTCAGTACCTTAGAAAGTTCACATTCTCGTTTTAACCTTTTCTTTATATTATGAAGTCTGCTGTTCAAGACTTAAGCTTGGTGTATAACATTAGTTTTGTGGACGTTGTTATCTCAGTGCATTTTGGAAATTCTAGGCAGATGATAGGGGAAAGAGTGCATTTTGGGTGTTGAGTTGTCTGCAAGTAAACATAACAACTTCAAACAATACCGGGTGAAACATTGATATAATCTCCAAATCTAAGTAAAATTTTGCATGAATGTATGTTTACTTCTTCCAAATTGAAGTTTAATATGTACTGGGTAAAAATTGGGTGTCTTCTGTAAGGCATTGCAAAGTCCACTCTTTAAACAATATATTTTTCAGGAAACTAGATGCTTGCTCCTTGCGTCGCTAGAGTTTATTCAGCAATTTCTTGCTCTTGTATTATATTTTGTTTAATTACAAAATGCTATCCAAGTAACTTGTCAAAAGGAATAAAAACAGTCAATTGTTAAGGAGTATCTGCATCCGAGTTTGATATTTCGTGTGTGATGAACGTTTGAGCGAACACCCAAGAACGTTACACGTTTTGAACAAATTCATATGATTTTGCAACTAATTACATTGACTGAATTTTAATTTGCTGTGGGAGATGGTAATAAACCAGGTAATATTGGCATATAGAATGTGGATGTTAGGTCTATTGCTTGTTCTAACAACCTACTTTTTTGCTAAAATTCTTCTAGGTCGAATGAAACCTGTAGCTTAAGGATTAATGTCTCACATATGTGCTTTCATTAATAATAAGTGCCTTTACTGCTGCTTCTCCCACAACCAGAAATTTGTCCTGTTTTGGATTCTTTCTAAGGCGATTTATTCTGCATCCTTGATTCATTAGACTTGACTGCTGCTTCTCCCACAACCATAAATTTGCTTAGGCTGAAAGCTGCTTCTCCCACAACCAGAAATTTGCTTAGGCTGAAAACTGCAAAAAGAAGCTTAAAAATATTTTGTTCCTTGGTAACTCCGCATAGGAAGTACTCTGAAAAGTATTGCTCATCACTTTATAATTTATTCTTTTTGTGTTCCCATTGTATGTTATTGTACTTATGCATAAGTTTTCTCAGGTTCATGCCAACCATTGTAAGCAGTGCTATCAGAATAGCCAGAATGAGCCAAAATGTTGGTGTAAGTTCATAATCTATTTTTTCTATTCGGTTTAATTTCTTATAAATGAGTTCCTTTTTTTTTGGTTGATAGTTTAAAATAGTTCAGATTATAGAACAATGATATCAAGCATTTACAACATGTTTGGAATTCATTTCGAATGAATGGCGCTACTTATGCTTCACATGTTGCAGGGAAAAAATGTCAGGAGATTACTCAAAGAGCAGCCTAAGCACTAGTATGGACCTAGCCAGTACGGTGAAAGCAAGCTGAGAGCCTTTACAACAAACTTGGAGCATGAACTTCATATTTATTCTCTTGTTGAAGTATATGTATGATAGAGCACAAATATGATTAAAAAAAAAATTATTCGAAAAAATGTGTTGTGTGAGAGAGAGTGGTGTATGAAAATTGTAGAAATTTTTGTTGTAATTGTTTGTACTTTTAGAACTTTGTTGAAATAAAAATTTTATTTATTTATTTTATTCTGTGATATACACTATTACCAAAACGAATATATTTAATATGTAATATCTATAAGCTATAATATTTTTTTACATATTTATTGATTTATTGCAACAGGCATATACTGTTGCAAAACGATCTGTTGCAACAGCAAAAACCTGTTGCAAAAAGTATACTGCAACATCTTATTGCAACGGGCAGAAAATGTTGCGGACTTTTCGCAACTTCAGCTATACCAACAGGCGCAGGCCTGTTGCAATAGGTCTACTGCAACAGATATCGCCTGTTGCGAAAAGTATTTTTTGTTGTAGTGAAAATATGAATTCTTTGATTTGAAAAATATGGTTTTGATTTATATAAAGATCGGATTTTTCATAGTATTAAAATATATTAATGAAAAGATAAGATTTTAAAAAAATGAAAAGATAGGATTTAAAAAAAATGAAAAGATAGGATTTTTAAAAAAATAAAAAGATACGATTTTTAAAATGGAAAAGACATGATTTTTAGTCGTATAATGACATGATTTTTAGTAGCTAAAGATAATATTTTTATGTAGATAAAAATATGATTTCATTATTTAGAAAAATATGATTTTTCATTGTATAGAAAAATGTGATTTTTCACTATATAGAATAATGTGATTTTTTTCATTGGATTGAAAATTATGAATTTTAGATTATATAAAAGATATAAATAGATTATAGAAATATGATTTTTATATATGGAGCGAATTAAAAATATGATATATATATATATAGTAGCGATATAAAAATGTGATTTTTAATGTAAACTATGTGAAATAGATTGTGTTGAAATCACCGTGAAGAATACAACGCGCTGGAGCAAATCCGAACTGTTCATAAATTCAGAAATAAAACTGGAGGAGTGGAAACCGAAGGTGACAAATTCTCACTCTATTTATTTTACAGTTATATATATATTAGGAAGCAGACGGTGCTTAATAGCACCTGACACCTTTGATTGAAACCATGATTATTTGTTTGGACTGTATTTTGATGTGATTGTGGTGTGAAATGGAAGATAAAATATTCATACATTGAATAAAATATTTTATCGTTAAAAATATAGTTTTTAACGTATATATGAACGACATAAAATTATATTGAAAAGAAATAAAATTTTCATTTACAAATTAGAAGATTTGTTTATATACACCCATTTATCTAATATAGATTGAGACGATAAATTTTACACATCGCCCAACTGCACAAATAAATAAACTGTTGTTGTTTGAAAACCCCACACGGGTATTGGGATGATAATTGACATACACTATTCCCAATATTTAGTTATGTCAATCGATGGATTGACAGCCTGTGATGAACGTTATTTCTTTATTTTAATGCTCACACGGTTGTAAATTGCACTCTGGACATTGCATGAATTTTTAATGATTGTTTATCATTATTGTTGTATACTGTTAGATTTTATGCCCTAGAGGCAATCCATTTGATGATGTTGATAACAATGTTGTTATTATTATTTTATTTGGAATAAAATAATATTTTATTATATTATATTTACTGCGTAATATAATTATTAATATAATAGAAGTCCTTAGAACTATAATACGGAATTATGTAATTCAAGTAAGACTTGAATTTGAGATTATATAATATGGTAAGTATTATAATTCTTAAATGTCCCTAGTCGAGCTTTATTGTTTATATAGGACAACAATGAAGCATTGAGACTAGTATATTGATTGACTGATGATCACATCTCATTGATCATTAATATACGTGATATTAAAGTCAAGATATAAATACGTAATGGAGAATAGCGTATTGGGCTGACCCACCGTGAGATAACTACATGGCATATAATTAACAGTATCATAAGTTATTCTCATAGTGACAATGATGTAATGGTCCTCAGACCTGAAATCATTATAATTTTATTCGAGGATGTTTGTGTTTTGATATCATCTAAAGTTATTCGTAACAGAGTAACGATAACGGTGATTATTGGATACATCTCGAATCGAATGAAAATTATGAATGATCTAGATGGAATTTAACCCTATGATATATTCGTAGTGATATCCATGGGCCTCTTGGTTGAGTGAACTATGAAATGCATGGCCGTGCTCAAATATTGATTTGTTTTAAACAGTCTACTCATCAATCAAGAATAAAAAATTAAATTATAAAGAGGGTGATACGTTCCATGCCTCGAGTTTAATCCAGGATATACTGGTTAAAAGGATTATATTACATTCATACAGTGGCCACAGAAAAAGGTTGTATCGTATCATTGATTTTATTATAACTTGGGTAGCAGTGATGTATTACTAGATGCCGCTCACTGTTTATATTTTTAAATATGATTTAAACTTATTGCCAACGTTATAGTAACCTGTAGGGTCACACACTTAGAATGTTCATAAGGGAAAAACATTTACGTGGATAAATAAAATATCAATCAGTTGATATTTCATTTATAGTTAGAATAAGTATACGAGATTGCTACAAAATAGTGGTTGACATTTCATTTTGTAAAAGGGTTTAAGTGTTTAATACCCTTAATATAAATAAAAAAGGTCAGCCACGATTTAATCACTCTAACCCGTATTGCATTAAAAAACCTAGAATTGTTAATGGCGGCTAGTACCGCTAATTCCCTAATCTTCTTCAATCGTATGACGATGGAAAGGAAGAACGTTCGTGTGGACTGTCTACGGAGGCGCCGACGATAGGAGGGCTTAGATCGATGTAATCAGGTCCGAAGTCCATCGATTTTAACAATCGATGTAAAAGGGAAGAAAGGTAAAACTGTTAACCCAAATTTCTAATTCATGGATGCAAATTTGGTTTATTAAATTGTTTAATTCCGCTGCGATCGATCCTAATTTACTTTCAATGGTATCAGAGCTAGGGTTTCAAATTTAAGTTATTTGGGTTGGCTGTATAAATCGTTGACATGTTAAATCAGGATAATTAACACTAATTTATGTGTAAAACAATTGTAATTGTGATTTGATTCAAATCTGAACAAGTTTCAGTAACAATAACGATTTTTTTTTATTAAATCTGAATGAATCCGTGATTAATATATGATATTAATCTTATACTACTGCCAAATTTTGATTACTATATATGATAGTAGAAATTCTGCAAAACTGATTGATCACAAAAACTGGGAATTTATATTTGTAATGGATCTAATACAATCCCTAATTTAAAATGAACCAAAGTGTTTGGTTTTAGATAATAATTCTTTTGTCTTAGTTGATGTATCAATTTGATGTTTAAAAGGACTAGGTTGTTTTGATACTTCTGCAATCTAAATTATAGTTTTAATGATATTGATAGTCAGTATCATATGAATAATTACATGTGATGAATAGCTGCTATAATGTTTTGATTCATGGGTTTAGGACCTTGTCTTTAATTTCATGCTGTTTATCCATAAATGGTATTAGTATCTGGTATTTTAAAATTTTAAAAACATTATGAATTGGATTCAGTATTATATAAGGTTACATTTATATGCTAGTCTCATATACAAAATTATATGTATGTGATCAACACCGATTCTTATATATATGAACATAGATGGTTACTCTTATGTATCATATAATTAAATGATCTATTATGTTAATGTAACGACCCGTATTCTACGCATCATAGGATCGTAGAATATTTATTTCTTTCACATACGAAGTTGTATGGTCATGTAACCTTGGGAGACGACTATTGGGGTCATTTCCCATGTTCACGATTTTTCCCAATTTTTAAATGACCATTTTACCCGTAGTTGGCACTGTTTTGGCCATAACTTTTGACTGGAAAGAAATTTTGACCTAAAACCACTTCCATTGGCTCCGGATGATGGTTTACAATTCCGTAGAGTGGTCACATTAGCCAAACGGACTCACCGTTTGGGAGATATGGCTGAAACAAGTTTCAGATGGTGAAAAACAGCTTAATTGGGCTTAACCGGGTGATTAGCATCTAGGCCCAGAGGGGAATTTCTGGTTTAGAGGCATAAGAGGGCTGATTAGGGTTAGGAAATCACTTTCATTTCAGTTTTGAGCCACCACAAACCTTCTTGAGACCCTAATAATGGCTTCCATCCTCTAAAACCACTCCAAAACACATTTTTAGTGAAGATTAAGCCTAAACTACATCAAAACAAGGCCAAATAGCAACAGAGCAAGGTTGGAGCTGTAGCTATACATAGGAATTCGACCCAAACAGAGAGTATTCCAGATTTGGTGTTTTATTTTGTGGCCAAGGCGAGTGATTTGCATAGTTTTTGCACTAATTACGGTAATTAAGAGTAATTAGTGAAGATTAGCGAATTTATACACTAATAAATTCTGGGAAAATGTTTAGAAATTCTTAAATAATATTTTATGCCTCTGTTAGAAATTTGGTTCGATTTGATTAAGTTTCGTTAACCCTATGATTAGTTTTATTTAATCATGCTTAAGGGAAAAATGGGATTTTGGGCATCTTTGATCCATTTTGACATGTGAATTCATTGATTTGGTGTTTGTTGTCAGTTTGCTATGTTGCTATGACTGTTTGGGATGATTTGTGATTGATTAGTATAGTTAGATTTGTCGAAAACGTCGTCGAATGGCGTAAACAAGTTGCTGGAAAAAGTTGTAGAAAGCTGTGCAGGGTTTCGGATCGGATCGGATATGGGTTCGGATCAGATAGGAGACCTGTTCAAGGAACCCGACCCGAACCGGAATCTGGCACATAAGAGGCTTGGCAAAAAGGAAGGCCATGTTGGTTAAGCTGGGGATCGGACTAACTTAAAGACGAAGGGCTTGGAACTGATCGACTTAAGGATGAAAGGCCAGGACTGAAGTAAGGCGGAAAGATCAGATTGGCTAGAGGAGTAGGATCGGATCGGCGAAAGGAGAAGGATCGGATCGGAGTAAATGGAGAACGAGAGAGCTGATCGGAGAAGGAGCATGAACTGGAGAAAAAGATAGCAACCCGACCCGACCCGAAGTTAGGCACCCGACCCGAACCGATGCAACGCTGTGGACCCGAACCGAACCGCTACAGGAGAAGATTTCGAACCGACTCGAAGCAGAGGACTCGACCCGAACCGACGGCTAGGAGGAGAACCCGACCCGACGCAGTATTGACCAATAACCCGAGATGCAAAGGTAGTCCAATATGGGAAGTTAGAGCTCAGGATCCAGTTGGGAACCGATGAGTTCACTTCATGATTGGGCTTTGCTGCGGGACGTGTGCCAAGGTGCAGTCGATGTTTATGACTTTGGATCACTATGTATGGGAAGTACGTGAGCGGATTCAGGGCTGAAAGGGCCTAAGTACGACTAAAGGGCTATAATCCAATGAAGTGGGGTCATTTGTAAAGATTTGGTCATGACTCCATGTGGTAAGCTTGGTAGTAGCAGTAGTTGTACAAGTCGAACTCCGTCACTACTTCAATGGGTCTAGTGATTGATAGTGGTCGACATCGTATGCTTTTCGCAATGAGTGAGAGATGTGAGGATGGTTGCTATGGTTGAATTGTTTGCCATCATTATGACATACACACCCCACCCCCGTATTCTTGCACTATTTATTATGGCACCTTAGAGTATTGTACGGTATGTGGTATTAACTCTTTGGTTGCAGGTCCAGGTTCAGTTATGGTTTAGTATACCTGTTATTGTTCTGTTTAGATGCTTATCGCTCATACCAGGCTTTATGTCTGACCCAGAGTTTTATGTCTCCTCTTATTACTCTGGGTGCTCACACGAGCAGACTAGAGACATGTTAGCTGGTGATGCACGGGTAGATGATCCGGAGACGAGCAGGAGGCTTCCACGTAATATATATAGTATTCTCCCTGTATTGTTGAAGATCACTGCTTGGGCATTGGTGGTGCATCTTCTACTTTAGCTTTCTTTTGTTTAGAGACAGTAAATTTGAAAAGTTGTAATAAGCTGTATTTGGATTTCCGCTGCTCTAATGTTGATTTTAGTTATCAGCTTATGCACTGTCTCACCTGTTTTATGTCAAGTATGTTATTATTATTATATTTTACTCCATGCGCTGTGAGGCATTCTACAGGTTCTGGATTAGTTCGTTCCCTTCTTTCCTTTCTTCTGACGACCGTCCCGTGCTAGCCGAGCATGTGTACAACGCACTTTCGAAGGAAACGCAGGCTGGTGCAGGGCGGGCCGTCACACTTGGTATCAGAGCTCTAGGTTGCGTAGTTAACCTGGGGAAGTTATTAGGGAGAGATAGTGTACTTATACGAGAGAGCGTATTTGTGATTATTTTGGTTTTTAAAAGCTATATATGTACTATTCGTAGTATAAGAATGAAGTCGTACTGCACTAGCACCACTATGGAGTCGTTAATCGTTTCCCTTTACAGATTGACGATGAGCCGATATGTTAGAGGTATCGGTAGAGGGGCCAATAATGGGAATGCTGCTGACATGAGGACGATGTTTACTGACCTCATGAGAGAGATGCTTAGGGATGTACAGAGGGCAACTCCCAATGGTGGAAATGGTGGTGGTCCAATAGTGCAGGCGCCGAGAGTCGACTTCGCCAAGCTGAATAAGGATTATACTAGCCTTGGTGGGAAGCTGTTCCACAGAACGGAGTCGGCTACGGATGTTCAGGATTGGTTGGATAGTTGCGAACGTATCTTCGAGGATTTGGACATCGAGGATGCGATGAAGAGAAAGCTAGTGTCCCGTCAGCTGCAAGGGCGGGCAATGAATTGGTGGAATGCTATAAAGGCAGCTACTCCCGAAGATCAGATTACTTGGGAGTAGTTTAAGGCTCGCTTTAGCGAGAAGTTCATTCCAGCTGCTCAGAAGTCAGTGATGTTTAAGAAATTCTTGGAGCTCAAGCAGAATGGCAGAGCTGTCTCGGAGTATATTGCTGACACTTTTTCGAAGTATGGGTTATCTCTTATTGATACTGCCGAGAAGAAGAATGAGAAATTCATAACTGGTTTGGATCAGTACTTGGGGGAAAGGCTTCTTAACCACATCGATGAGACATTTGAGTCGATTGTGGGAAAAGCGTTGAGGTCAGAAAGTCTCTACCCTAAGCCGAAGACTGAGATTGCATCTGCAGAAGAGCCAAAACCACAAGCAAGTGGTGGAGCCAAGGGTGGTTCCCAGAATAAGAGAAAGCAGAATCAGACTAAGGATGGCCAGAAGAAAAAGAATAAGCAAGATGTTGAGTGCTTCAGCTGTGGTAAGAAGGGCCATTATGCTAGTAATTGTCGGGCCAAGCCAGCGGATAGGAAGTGCTTCAACTGTGGCCAAATGGGACATCACAAGGACAAGTGTCCACATCCCCCTAAAGAAAAGCAAATGGTGAAAGCATACGCCCTTAATGCTATTCCTTCTTCATCGAATGACCCAACTGCGGCGGGGAAGGGAAAGAATGTCGTCATTCAAGGTATGCTTTCTGTTTATGATGTTCCTGTTAGAGTTTTGTTTGATACCGGAGCTTCCAGTTCTTTCATATCTAGTGACCTGGTAGATAGGTTGGGATTGGAGCCCGAGATTGTCGATAGACCTTTAGTAGTGACGAACCCGATTGGTGGTTCGACTAGCCTTAGCATGATTTGTCGTAATGTGGTCTTATCGAGTCATGGATGCATGTTTGTTTGTGATTGCTTTGTTTTGGGCTTTACTAGGTTTGGCATTATTTTGGGAATAGATTGGCTCCGAAGATACGGGGTGGTGGTAGACTGTGAGGGCTTTTTGGTGACAGCTAGAGCAGATGATGGGAGGAGGATAGTGTTTGGTGGTCTACCCAGTGAGGGGGTATTGGCTAGTTTTCTAAACTCCCTCGACATTCCGCATAGTGAGTTGTCAGGTCTGCCCGTGGTTGGCCAGTATCCATATGTTTTCGAAGAAGTGACCGGGCTTCCACCACACCAAGAGATTGAGTTCCATATTGATTTGGTAAAAGATGCCAGACCTATAGTGATGCCACTTCGTCGTATGGCACCAAGGGAGCAGTGAGAGCTCGAGGTGCAAGTCAGCGATCTTTTGAAGAAGGGATTTATCAGAAGGAGTGTTTCTAAATGGGGAGCACCAGTTGTGTTTGCTACCAAGGCGGATGGTTCCCTTCGTTTGTGTGTAGACTACCGCGAGTTGAATAAAGTGACGAGGAAGAACAAGTATCCTCTACTGCGGATAGATGATTTGTTCGATCAGTTGAGTGGCGCGAGAGTATTTTCTCAGTTGGATCTCGCGACAGGTTTTCATCAGCTTAGAGTGGAAGCTGAGAGTATAGCTAAAATGACATTTCGGACGCCGTCTGGATTTTATGAGTGGTTGGTCATGCCATTCGGGCTGACCAATGCCCCAGCATATTTTGTGGATCTTATGAATAGGGTATTCATAGATTAGTTGAATAAGTTTGTCCTTGTGTTCGTTGATGATATTTTGGTCTATTCGAGGACAGAGGAAGAACACAAGGGACATTTAAGAATAGTGATGGAGGTGTTGAGAAAACACCAATTGAAAGAAAAGTTTTCTAAGTGTCACTTCTGGAAGAGGGAAGTGAGGTTCTTGGGCCATGTTGTATCAGAGAATGGGATTGCCGTGGACCCGGCAAAGGTGGCTACGGTACAGGATTGGCCTACGCCCAAGAATGCAACGGATATAAGAAGTTTCTTGGGGTTAGCTGGATATTATCGTAAGTTTATCCAAGGTTTCTCCAAGATAGCAGCACCATTGACCTAGTTGACCAAGAAGAATCAAGCTTTTGTCTGGGATGAAAGGTGCGAGAATGCATTCAAGAGTCTAAAGGACAAGTTGACAAGCGCACCAGTGTTAGTCATTCCTAAGGGGAATGAAGAGATGACGGTACACACGGACGCCTGTGGTACCGGACTGGGTGCTGTATTGATGCAAGGCGGTAGGGTTGTAGCTTATGCAAGTCGGCAATTGAAACCGCACGAGAAAAGATACCCTACCCATGATTTGGAATTGGCAGCGATCGTGTTCGCGTTGAATATGTGGAGACACTATCTCTTGGGAGAAAGATTTGAGTTGTTCACAGATCATAAGTCGTTGAAGTATCTCTTCTCCCAGAAGGATTTAAATCTCCGGCAACAAAGGTGGTTAGAATTCTTGGCTTCCTATGATTTTGACATCGCATATACACCGGGAAAGGGCAATGCGGTGGCTGATGCATTGAGTAGGAGACATGCCAGTTTAGGTGCTATGTTTCTAGAATGGAAGCAACTGGAGTATATCGCGGGGTTTGATTTCAGACCAAAGTGCGAATTGAATCCAGAAATGTTAGCAAGTTTGACGATCAGACCCACTTTGATTGAGCGGATCGGCTCTAGTCAGAGGGACGATCCTAACCTACTGGAAATCATCTCCAAGTTAGAGATGGGTATCGATGAGGAGATGAACAAGTATGGGCTTGATCGAGATGGATGGCTTAGAAAGAATGGAAGACTAGTCGTACCCAATGTCAATGGATTGAGAGATGAAGTGCTTAGAGAATGTCATCACTCAAAACTGACTATACACCCCGGTGGTAATAAGATGTATAGAGACATAAGACAGACTTACTACTGGGAAGGGATGAAAAGAGACATTGGGAAGTTTATATCCAAATGCATGAATTGCCAGCTAGTTAAAGCCGAGCAAAAGAAGCCTAGTGGGATGTTGCAACCATTAGAAATTCCTGAATGGAAATGGGAGCAAGTCTCGATGGATTTCATTGATGGTTTACCAAGGACTAGATCGGGACATGATAGCATTTGGGTAATTGTGGATCGACTGACTAAAAGTGCAAGATTTATACCAGTCAAATCGACCAGAACGGCAGCTAAGTTAGCAGAATTGTATATGAAGTGGGTAGTGAGATTTCATGGAGTACCTAAAAGCATTGTGAGTGACCGAGACCCGTTGTTCACTAGTGGGTTTTGGAAAAGCTTACAAGAGGCTCTAGGGTCAGAGTAACATTTCAGTACCGCATATCATCCTCAGACCGACGGTCAGACGGAGAGGGTAAATCGTATTTTGGAAGATCTCTTGAGAGCATGTATATTGGATTTTGGTGGATCATGGGATGACCATTTGCATCTAGTAGAGTTTGCATACAATAGTAGCTACCAATCCAGTATCGGTATGGCTCCGTTTGAAGCTTTGTACGGAAGACATGCAACTCATCATCATGTTGGATAGAGACTGGCGAGAAGTTTATGCTTGGACCAGATGTGGTGAGGGAAACTTCAGATAAGATTAAGATCATTCAACAACGAATGAAGGCTGCCCAAGATAGGCAGAAGAGTTATGCTGATAAGAGGAGAAGAGACTTAAGATTCTCCGTTGGCGACTTGGTGTTTGTCAAGATTTCTCCATTGAAGAGCGTAATACGATTTGGCAGGAGAGGCAAGTTGGCACCAAGATTTGTTGGCCCATTCCCAGTTCTTGAACTAGTCGGGAATCTGGCATATAGAGTTGGCTTACCAGAGAAGATGGCGGGAGTTCACAATGTATTTCATGTTTCCCAACTAAGGAAGTTCGTCCATGACTCAGTTATGATTGTTTCACCTGATCAGTTAGAGGACTTCGAAGTAGAACCCGAGGCGGTTGGGAACCGCAAGCCGGCCTGTATTGTCGAGCACGACATGAAGCAACTTCGAAGGAAGGCGGTGAAGCTAGTAGAGGTTCAGTGGGGCGAGGATGAGAATGATTGCACTTGGAAGACAGAGGAGAACATTAGGAAGACGTATCCAGAACTCTTTCCCTGGTAAGGTTTTAACTTCGATTTAGTTTTTCGCATTCTAGGATAGGCTTGTTTGCTTGTTTTGCATGTTTGATTGTTGTATGTGGTTGTTAGGCATGTGGGATCCTTTGTATGTTTTGGGTTAAGGAATTTCGGGGACGAAATTTCTTAAGGGGGGGAGAGTGTAACGACCCGTATTCTACGCATCATAGGATCGTAGAATATTTATTTCTTTCACATACGAAGTCGTATGGTCATGTAACCTTGGGAGACGACTATTGGGGTCATTTCCCATGTTCACGATTTTTCCCAATTTTTAAATGACCATTTTACCCCTAGTTGGCACTGTTTTGGCCATAACTTTTGACTGAAAAGGAATTTTGACCTGAAACCACTTCCATTGGCTCCGGATGATGGTTTACAATTCCGTAGAGTGGTCACATTAGCCAAACGGACTCACCGTTTGGGATATATGGCTGAAACAAGTTTCAGATGGTGAAAAACAGCTTAATTGGGCTTAACCGGGTGATTAGCAGTTAGGCCCAGAGGAGAATTTCGGGTTTAGAAGCATAGGAGGGCTGATTAGGGTTAGGAAATCACTTTCATTTCAGTTTTGAGCCGCCACAAACCTTCTTGAGACCCTAGTAATGGCTTCCATCCTCTAAAACCACTCCAAAACACATTTTTAGTGAAGATTAAGCCTAAACTACATCAAAATAAGGCCAAATAGCAACAGAGGAAGGTTGGAGCTACTGCAATACATAGGAATTCAACCCAAACAGAGAGTATTCCAGATTTGGTGTTTTATTTTGTGGCCAAGGTGATTGATTTGCATAGTTTTTGCACTAATTACGGTAATTAAGAGTAATTAGTGAAGATTAGCGAATTTATACTCTAATAAATTCTGGAAAAATGTTTAGAAATTCTTAAATAATATTTTATGCCTCTGTTAGAAATTTGGTTCGATTTGATTAAGTTTCATTAACCCTATGATTAGTTTTATTTAATCATGCTTAAGGGAAAAATGGGATTTTGGGCATCTTTGATCCATTTTGACATGTGAATTCATTGTTTTGGTGTTTGTGGTCAGTTTGCTATGTTGCTATGACTGTTTGGGATGATTTTTGATTGATTAGTATAGTTAGATTTGTCGAAAACGTCGTCGAATGGCGTAAACAAGTTGCTGGAAAAAGTTGCAGAAAGCTGTGCAGGGTTTCGGATCGGATCGGATATGGGTTCGGATCGGATAGGAGACCTGGGCAAGGAACCCGACCCGAACCGGAATCTGGCACATAAGAGGCTTGGCAAAAAGGAAGGCCATGTTGGTTAAGCTGGGGATCGGACTAACTTAAAGACGAAGGGCTCGGATCGGATCGACTTAAGGATGAAAGGCCAGGACTGAAGTAAGGCGGAAAGATCGGATCGGCTAAAGGAGTAGGATCGGATCGGCTAAAGGAGAAGGATTGGATCGGAGTAAATGGAGAACGAGAGAGCTGATCGGAGAAGGAGCATTAACTGGAAAAGAAGATAGCAACCCGACCCGAAGTGAGGCACCCGACCCGAACCGATGCAACGCTGTGGACCCGAACTGAACCGCTACAGGAGAAGATTTCGAACCGACCCGAAGCAGAGGACTCGACCCGAACCGATGGCTAGGAGGAGAACCCGACCCGACCCAGTATTGACCAATAACCCGAGATGCAAAGGTAGTCCAATATGGGAAGTTAGAGCTCAGGATCCAGTTGGGAACCGATGAGTTCACTTCATGATTGGGCTTTGCTGCAGGACGTGTGCCAAGGGGCAGTCGATGTTTATGACTTTGGATCACTATGTATGGGAAGTACGTGAGCGGATTCAGGGCTGAAAGGGCCTATGTATGACTAAAGGGCTATAAACCAATGAAGTGGGGTCATTTGTAAAGATTTGGTCATGACTCCATGTGGTAAGCTTGGTAGTAGCAGTAGTTGTACAAGTCGAACTCCGTCACTACTTCAATGGGTCTAGTGATTGACAGTGGTGGACATCGTATGCTTTACGCACTGAGTGAGAGGTGTGAGGATGGTTGCTATGGTTGAATTGTTTGCCATCATTATGACATACACACCCCACCCCTGTATTCTTGCACTATTTATTATGGCACCTTAGAGTATTGTACGGTATGTGGTACTAACTCTTTGGTTGCAGGTCCAGGTTCAGGTATGGTTTAGTATACCTGTTATTGTTCTGTTTAGATGCTTATCGCTCATACCAGGCTTTATGTCTGACCCAGAGTTTTATGTCTCCTCTTATTACTCTGGGTGCTCACACGAGCAGACTAGAGACAGGTTAGCTGGTGATGCACGGGTAGACGATCCGGAGACGAGCAGGAGGCTTCCACGTAATATATATAGTATTCTCCCTGTATTGTTGAAGATCACTGCTTGGGCATTGGTGGTGCATCTTCTACTTTAGCTTTCTTTTGTTTAGAGACAGTAAATTTGAAAAGTTGTAATAAGCTGAATTTGGATTTCCGCTGCTCTGATGTTGATGTTGATTTTAGTTATCAGCTTATGCGCTGTCTCACATGTTTTATGTCAAGTATGTTATTATTATTATATTTTACTCCATGTGCTGTGAGGCATTCTACAGGTTCTTGATTAGTTCGTTCCCTTCTTTCCTTTCTTCTGACGACCATCCCGTGCTAGCCAAGCATGTGTACAGCGCACTTTCGGAAGAAAAGCAGGCTGGTGCAGGGCGGGCCGTCACAGTTAAGGTAGAAGATGCTATTTCATAGGATAAGCAGTGGTAAATTTGTTTGTAAATGTTTATAAACATTCACTGTGTGCATGTATTTTTCCTTTTGAAATCTGGATCATGACCTTGGACCAGATTCAAAATAATTTGTATGGTTATGAACTTGATATATGACCTTATATTAAGAACATATGTTTGACATATTGTAATAATCTGATTTAAAATGAGTTTAGATCTGATGCTATCATTCTTAAACCTGTGTGATTTTAAAATGAGCATACAAAAGTTTAAATTTTGGATGCCACACCAATTAGATCTTGACTATTCAGATCGGTTATATTGCATATATTGATAGATATGATTATGGATTATCTACTGGATACTTAATATGTTCTTAGCTGTTTCACATTAACTTCATGAATTTGTTTAAATGGTGATTCTGTGTATACATATAGATACACTTATGATTTTATAAAACAAATCAGATTTATAAGCTTTGTATCAATACATTCATGATGTGAAGTCCTTTTCTGAAAATACCATTTACATTTGATGTAAGTAGTGGAGTGAATCAATGGATTTATATTTGATATTGATTCAAGTTCATGATGCTAATTTATCCGGTGATTGAATATTAATAACTGGGAGTTAGACACAAACACATTTACACATTGTTGTATACATATTGATGTAATATTAGTGTAGCTATATTGATATATATATATATATATATATATATATATATATATATATATATATATATATATATAGTTTCAAACTTGAAATAATAAAGATATTAATTTTGACTTGCTATTTGTGTTTTGACCTATATGTATAAATATTGTATTTATGCACTGGTTCTTGCATATTATCATAACTAGCTTAATTTTAAATCAAGATGATTTAGCATTGTAATTTTCCTTGGATACACTTACGTTTCAGAATTCAATTTACTGGATTATTAAGAGTGTTCTGTTCATTACTTGCATATTCATTACAATGTACTATTGTAGATGATTTTGGAATACGATGACTTTTTGTAAATTGATGCAAATTTGATTTGCATATCATAAAAGGATGCAGTTATATTGTGAACCCCACTGAATTACAACGTATATGATATGTTTGGATGGATTCGGTTCAATATAAATCGATACCTTTTATTACTTGCATAGATATAAAATGGCTAAAACCTTCTGCCATTCTGACTTCCCTGTTACATTTTTTTTAATCTGTAAAGATATAAGTGTGGGAATGATATGGCTTGTAATGACATACACACATATTTATACAAATGCAGATGTAGTGTACACAATCATGATCCATTAATATACATGTACTATATGATTAGTACATTAGATATTATATATACATATATGTTTACTATCAAGCCATATTTAAAATATGTTTATAAAATGTATTAGCATGTTTACACGTTGCACTAGACGATTTACATATAAATATTATGGGTTGTTTTCATTTCAATCCAACATTTAAAATGATTTCAATGTTATATGATAGTTGAATCAGTTAACTAGCTTTCTTCTTCATTATTGATTAGATCTGAAAGCATGTACATGTTTTGTAAAATGCATTGCAATTTGTTATGAGATATCAAGTTGCATTTATTTTATAGACTGTATATGAAAAGGATAACTGGTATAAAAGTTATACCATGATTGGTGTATATATATATATATATATATATATATATATATATATATATATTGGTACATATCAAATACATTTGACATACAAAATTGCATGTCTGAATACCATATTTGGTTTAATACTATAATTTAAACATAAATGTGATTCAATCTGTTGTTTCACATTGAAGCTTGATGATATTTATTTTTTCAAAGATATTTGAATGTTTTGACATTATAAATATTATGGAAATGGGAATGTTGATTCCTGCAAATATAAATACCAGACTTGGAACATCTAATCCATCAGAATACAAATTAGTTTGTATTGTTCATTTAAGTATATATATTCGATAAATATATAGATATATTTCAATTTTAACATTGATATACATATATGTATATATATATATATATATATATGTGTGTGTGTGTGTGTTTATATACGTGTGTGTATGTATATGATGCATATATATTGCATTGTTTATTTTCAAATGAAAAATCTATTGTCATATGTTTATTGAAAATATTTGCAGATTCAAGAAAGTAGCCGGGCTCAGTATGACTGAACCAAAAGGGACAGAGATGGACATGCTAAGGCATGGATTTTTGAACTTCCATAAAAATGAAATTTGGCTAGTTTTTCAAGAAAACTGATCTGTAGAACTATGTATATAGATATATAGTAATGTAGCAAATTTCAGTTGAATGTGTGTATTGGTTCATGACATAAGTTGTATGTTAAGTTGAATTGAACTTACAGCTTGGAAAAGGAATAATGTATTGTTAATGGGCTAAACTTACAAGTTATCGTAAGTATTATGTATTAAATTCAAAATGAATTATTTCGATTACTGTTGTAACAACCCACTTTTCTTTGGGATATTGAATTGGGAATCAACTAATTGATTTGGTAATTTAAAAGAAAAATATATATAATAATGAATAAATAAATAAATAAATAAATAAATAGAAGTGAAACATATATTTTTGGGATGAGAGGAAAAAAACATGTTTATGAATTATTGAGCATAAGTGGTTGACGTAAAATGTTGCACGTTTTGTTGTAACAATGATAAAGTTTATTTTTTTTGATTAAATAATAATTTAAAAAGGAAATAAAAGATTTTTTTATGATTACATAAAGAAATTTTGCATTTTTGTATGAGAGGTTCAAACAACACGCTATTTTTGTGTGTGTTAGCTTTCAAGAGTGCACTTGGAAAAATAAAAAGAAGAAAAAGAACTTTTATACTAATTTAAAAGAAAAAATATAAATATAAACAAAAATAAAATAAAATTAAGTTTGCATGTATAAAAGGTTTTGATGAAAACTCTAGAAACAAATTAAATAAAGAAGGAAAAGGAAAATATCTATAATAGGACAAACAACCATCATTATGTTGCATGAGAGAAATAAAAAGAAAAATAAAAAGAAAGGGGGGAAAGGGAGATTTTTATTAAGAAGAATCTAGATAGGGGCTTTACAATAAAATGACTGCACCCCTTCTTTCTACGGATTAAGAACATTACGTATTTTTCCTCATTCAGAAACCACCGAGAACATAAACTGAAATCTAAAATTTTCTCAAATCCCTAATCTTTCTATTCAATAAATTCTCATACAAAAGAAAATTCCCAATTCAAGGAATTCAATCCATAGACTAATCAATTTCAGAGGTGAAAGTTTGCTTTTTCAAATAGGAGGTGAGTGATGTTTTTTCCTTTTTATATCTTGATTTGGGTTTGCATGTAGTCAAAAAGGCGAAATTTTTGCGTATAATTGTTGCATAGCTTCTTCCCTATGCCATATTTTATTGTTTGGGTTATTGGCCACTTGAATTGAATAGAAATTCCAATACCCAATATGTTGGAAATAATTTTATGATGTGGCAATGGAAGATTGAATTGATTTTGCTAATGCAATTGAAATGCATGTTTCATGTATGTTGAATTGTCTCAAAGTAGCGGCATGAAAATTAAGATTTTCAGACAGAATTAAAAATTGTTGTCAAAGAATATGAAATCTGAAACAATTAGTAAGATTTTTGGCTTTGAAGTTTTGTATGTATAAACTACACCTATATTCAAAGTTACTGCAGAAATTTTGAGTTAAAATTGTTTAATTTCGATTTTTTATGATTCTTTGAATTGGGTATATGAAAACTAAGATGTTTAAATCTGAGCTGAAAATGAATTGTGATGAATATGAAATATGAACCAATTGATAAGGTCTTTGGCTTTGAAATTTTGTACACATAAACTACACCCATATTCAAAGCTACTGCAGAGATTTTGAGTTAAAATAATTAAATTTCGATTTTTTATGATTTTTTGAATAGGGTATATGAAAACTGAGATGTTTAAACCTGAGCTGAAAACGGATTGTGATTAATATGAAATCTGAACCAATTAGTAAGGTATTTGGTTTTGAAATTTTGTACACATATACTACACCCATATTCTAAGTTACTGCAGAAGTTTTAAGTTAAAATTATTAAATTTTGATTTTCAATTTTTTTTTTTATTTGGGTATATGAGAACTGAGATGTTTGAACCTGAGCAGAAAATGGAATGTAAAGAACATGAAATATAAACTAATTGGTAATGAATTTGTCTTTGAAATTTTTATTGAAGAATCTATACTGGTGTGGTAAGCTACTGTAGGAAATTTGAATGAAAATGTTAAATTTTCTATTTTCTGTGATTTTTCTAATTGAGCATATGAAAACTGAGTTTTATAAACCTGAGTTGAAATTGGTTCATGAAGAATCACAAATCAGTACCAACTGGTAGTGAATTTATCTTTGAAATTTTTATTGAGCAATCTATACTGTGTAGTAAGCTACAGTAGAAATTTTGAGTGAAAATCTTAAATTTTCGATTTTATGTGAATTTTCTAATTGAGCATATGAAAATTGATATTTTCAAAGCACAGCAGAAAATGGAATGTAAAGAACATGAAATCTGTACCAATTGGTAAGGAATTTAGCTTTGAAATTTTTTCCAAACAAACTAAATTCATATTCAAAGAAACTATAAAAATTTTGAGTTAAAAATATTAAATTTCGAATTTCTATGATTTTTGCAAGTTGGGTATATAAAAATTAAGATTTTTAGAACACAGCAGAAAATTGGTTGTGAAGAATATGAAATCTGTACCAAATGGTTTTGAATTTGGTTCTCAAATTTTGTACATACAAACTAGACTAATGTTCAAAGGTACTGTAAAAATTTTAGCTTTAAAAGATTAAATGTTGATTTTATATTATTTTTACAAAAACAGTATATGTAAATTGATATTTTCAGGCCTAAACACAAATTGTTTTGGGTATAACTTTTTGGTTTCTTATCGGATTTTGATAAGTCTTAAAGTTTTGTAAAGCTTAGAAAATGTGTTACGACATTAATGTTTTAAGATTTGTATAAATTTAATGTCTAGGTTGTCAAAAACTTAATTCTTTGCCGCTTCTCTGTCAATAAAGATAGAATGAATTTTAAGACATGACTTACGAACCAAATTTCATATTTAGGATTTTGAGACAATTGTTGGTCTACATAAGTGGCTTTCAAATATAATTTATAACATTTTAACTTTGTGGAATAGCTATTTGTGTGTATTTTCAATAAGTGGAATTTACTCCCATTTAGTAAATATTAAAGTAATGCAATGTGGTATGGGACGCAAGTGCATTACTTAAGTAGTTACTATTTGGAAGTATATGGCACTTTTTGAATTGATGTGGCTTTAGTTTTTCATTGAGTTGGCATACTTATATGTCATTCTTAAGATGATATATTTTTCTCTATTGCAACTATTGTGATTCGATTTATTTTGTCATATTGTTTTATATATGATATTTATTATGAGTATCATATTGACTTATATATGATACTCTGACTTGATTTATTTTATCATATTGTTTTTAAATATGATAAAGTTGAATATCAACTTTGTTTTGTTTAATTCGGTTTGTGATTATTATTTTGTTTTGCATATGATGGTATATTTTCAAAGCATGATTGAATTTATAAAGTGTTTTGATGTTATAAACACTTTGAACTTCATGGCAAGTTTTATATAAAAATTAGCATTTCAAGAATACTTTGATTTTGGGATTGGGATAGATTGGACTCTGTTGTACCAATGGGCCAAAACTCCATCTTGGTCGACCTGATTCAGGTTCGCTACCTGAATCTTGGTGGTTTTAAATTCTGCGCATCCACCACCAAAGGTCAAACGGTCTGCTACATTGGGCAATTTTGTTGTTTTGATCGGGATTCCCGATCGGCGGGTCACGGACTACATCAGATGGAGGCGTGGGGGTCCCACGTGTAGTGCCGTGAACGGGTAGCATACGGCCTTCGCCTTAGACTGTCTTGGTTATCCTGGGTTGATCGCCAGGTGTCGTTATGGCGCTATGAGTGGATTACGGTGAGGATGTCTCGATGCGCGCTCGAGCTCTACCACTGTGATTTTACAATACTAGCGTCTGTTTATTTGGTATTTATGAGTCAAGTTACATTTATCCTATAATCCCCTAATATTTTATTACATTACTATAATTGATTAATTTTATATTATCATATTTATTTATATATGATAATTGTTATGAGTATCGTATTGATTTTATATATATGATACTCTGATTTGATTATATTATCATATTGATTTATATATGATAATTGTTATGAGTATCGTATTGATTTTATATATGATACTCTGATTTGATTATATTATCATATTGATTTATATATGATAATTGTTATGAGTATCGTACTGATTTTATATATGATACTCTGATTTGATAATATTATCATATTGATTTATATATGATAATTGTTATGAGTATCGTACTGATTTTATATATGATACTCTGATTTGATTATATTATCATATTGATTTATATATGATAATTGTTATGAGTATCGTATTGATTTTATATATCATACTCAGATTTGATTATATTATCATATTGATTTATATATGATAATTATTATGAGTTTCGTATTGATTTATATATGATACTCTGATTTGATTTACATTATCATATTGATTTGTATGTGATAACTGTTATGAGTATCGTATTGATTTATATATGCTACTCTGATTTGATTTATTTTATCATATTGATTTATATATGTGATAATTGTTATGAGTATCGTATTGTTTTATATACAATACTCTGATTTGATTTATCATATTCATTTATATATGATATTGGTTGAGTATCGTATTGATTTATAAATGATACTCTGATTTGATTCACAAACGATAAATGCCATGAAGATTTTATCGACTTGATTTGTTATCTTCATACTGTTTTATATTGAGTATCCTATTGGCTTATATAGGATATTCTGACTTGATTAATTGTCATTGTGCTGCTATTGATTCTATTATATTTTGTACTATGTAACTTGGGAAATTTTCTTGTACCATTGCTTTGAACTTAGACTGAGCACGAATAGTAAGTTAAAAAGTTTTAAATTTTCGTGCTAGTGTTCGTTCAATGGAACAAGTACAACGTTTAGCCCTATCGAGTCCCATTCTCCGTGCTTTCCGACAGTAATACATAGAGTTGCTCTTGGTTAGCATGGGTATAGGGACCGGGCGTTACATTTTTGGTATCAGAGCCAGGTTTGACATAGTACAGAATATATTTAGGATATGGATTAGCACAAGACAGCAGAAACATCATACATGCATGTATATTCTAAAGTATCACTCTCATAATATAATAATAGTTGTACATATCTAGACCAAAACCTCAATCTATAATTTTGTTACAGTTGTATCCTTTATATAGAAATTGCGAGGACGCAATTTTTATAAGGGGGGAAGTCTGTAACAACCCACTTTTCTTTGGGATATTGAATTGAGAATCAACTAATTGATTTGGTAGTTTAAAAGAAAAATATATATAATAATGAACAAATAAATAAATAAATAGAAGTGAAACATATATTTTTGGGATGAGAGGAAAAAAAACATGTTTATGAATTATTGAGCATATGTGGTTGACGTAAAATGTTGCACGTTTTGTTGTAACAATGATAAAGTTTATTGTTTTTGATTAAATAATAATTTAAAAAGGAAATAAAAGATTTTTTTATGATTACATAAAGAAATTTGCCTTTTTGTATGAGAGGTTCAAACAACACGCTATTTTTGTGTGTGTTAGCTTTCAAGAGTGCACTTGGAAAAATAAAAAGAAGAAAAAGAATTTTTATACTAATTTAAAAGAAAAAAATATAAATATAAACAAAAATAAAATAAAATTAAGTTTGCATGTATAAAAGGTTTTGATGAAAACTCTAGAAACAAATTAAATAAAGAGGGAAAAGGAAAATATTTATAATAGGACAAACAACCATCATTATGTTGCATGAGAGAAATAAAAAGAAAAATAAAAAGAAAGGGGGAAAAGGGAGATTTTTATTAAGAAGGATCTAGATAGGGGCTTCACAATAAAATGACCGCACCCCTTCTTTCTACGGATTAAGAACATTACGTATTTTTCCTCATTCAGATACCACCGAGAACATAAACTGAAATCTAAAATTTTCTCAAATCCCTAATCTTTCTATTCAATAAATTCCCATACAAAAGAAGATTCCCAATTCAAGGGATTCAATCCAAAGACTAATCAATTTCAGAGTTGAAAGTTTGCTTTTTCAAGTAGGAGGTGAGTGATGTTTTTTCCTTTTTATATCTTGATTTGGGTTTGCATGTAGTCAAAAAGGCGAAATTTTTGCGTATAATTGTTGCATAGCTTCTTCCCTATGCCATATTTTATTGTTTGGGTTATTGGCCACTTGAATTGAATAGAAATTCCAATATCCAATATGTTGGAAATAAATTTATGATGTGGCAATGGAAGATTGAATTGATTTTGCTAATGCAATTGAAATGCATGTTTCATGTATGTTGAATTGTCTCAAACTGGCGGCATGAAAATTGAGATTTTCAGACAGAATTAAAAATTGTTGTCAAAGAATATGAAATCTGAAACAATTAGTAAGATTTTTGGCTTTGAAGTTTTGTATGTATAAACTACACCTATATTCAAAGTTACTGCAGAAATTTTGAGTTAAAATTGTTTAATTTTGATTTTTTATGATTCTTTGAATTGGGTATATGAAAACTGAGATGTTTAAATCTGAGCTGAAAATGAATTGTGATGAATATGAAATCTGAACCAACTGATAAGGTCTTTGGCTTTGAAATTTTGTGCACATAAACTACACCCATATTCAAAGCTACTGCAGAGATTTTGAGTTAAAATAATTAAATTTCGATTTTTTATGATTTTTTGAATAGGGTATATGAAAACTGAGATGTTTAAACCTGAGCTGAAAACGGATTGTGATTAATATGAAATCTGAACCAATTAGTAAGGTATTTGGCTTTGAAATTTTGTACACATAGACTACACCCATATTCTAAGTTACTGCAGAAATTTTAAGTTAAAATTATTAAATTTTGATTTTCAGTTATTTTTTTTATTTGGGTATATGAAAACTGAGATGTTTGAACCTGAGCAGAAAATGTAATGCAAAGAACATGAAATATAAACTAATTGGTAATGAATTTGTCTTTGAATTTTTTTTGAAGAATCTATACTGGTGTGGTAAGCTACTGTAGGAAATTTGAATGAAAATATTAAATTTTCTATTTTCTGTGATTTTTCTAATTGAGCATATGAAAACTGAGTTTTATAAACCTGAGTTGAAAGTGGTTCATGAAGAATCACAAATCAGTACCAACTGGTAGTGAATTTATCTTTGAAATTTTTATTGAGCAATCTATACTGGTGTAGTAAGCTACAGTAGAAATTTTGAGTGAAAATCTTAAATTTTCGATTTTATGTGAATTTTCTAATTGAGCATATGAAAATTGATATTTTTAAAGCACATCAGAAAATGGAATGTAAAGAACATGAAATCTGTACCAATTGGTAAAGAATTTAGCTTTGAAATTTTGTCCAAAAAAACTACATTCATATTCAAAGCAACTATAAAAATTTTGAGTTTAAAATATTAAATTTCGAATATCTATGATTTTTGCAAGTTGGGTATATGAAAATTAAGATTTTTAGAACACAGCAGAAAATTGGTTGTGAAGAATATGAAATCTGTACCAAATGGTTTTGAGTTTGGTTCTCAAATTTTGTACATACAAACTAGACTAATGTTCAAAGGTACTGTAAAAATTTTAGCTTTAAAAGATTAAATGTTGATTTTATATTATTTTTACAAAAACAGTATATGTAAATTGATATTTTCAGGCCTAATCACAAATTGTTTTGGGTATAACTTTTTGGTTTCTTATCGGATTTTGATAAGTCTTAAAGTTTTGGAAAGCTTAGAAAATGTGTTACGACATTTATGTTTTAAGATTTGTATAAATTTAATGTCTAGGTTGTCAAAAACTTAATTCTTTGCCGCTTTTCTGTCAATAAAGATAGAATGAATTTTAAGACATGACTTACGAACCAAATTTCATATTTAGGATTTTGAGACAATTGTTGGTCTACATAAGTGGCTTTCAAATACAATTTATAACATTATAACTTTGTGGAATAGCTATTTGTGTGTATTTTCAATAAGTGGAATTTACTCCCATTTAGTAAATATTAAAGTAATGCAATGTGGTATGGGACGCAAGTGCATTACTTAAGTGGTTACTATTTGGAAGTATATGGCACTTTTTGAATTGATGTGGCTTTAGCTTTTCATTGAGTTGGCATACTTATATGTCATTCTTAAGATGACATATTTTTCTCTATTGCAACTATTGTGATTCGATTTATTTTGTCATATTGTTTTATATATGATATTTATTATGAGTATCATATTGACTTATATATGATACTCTGACTTGATTTATTTTATCATATTGTTTTTATATATGATAAAGCTGAATATCAACTTTGTTTTGTTTAATTCGGTTTGTGATTATTATTTTGTTTTGCATATGATGGTATATTTTCAAAGCATGATTGAATTTATAAAGTGTTTTGATGTTATAAACACTTTGAACTTCATGGCAAGTTTTATATATAAATTAGCATTTCAAGAATACTTTGATTTTGGGATTGGGATAGATTGGACTCTGTTGTACCAATGGGCCAAAACTCTATCTTGGTCGACCTGATTCAGGTTCGCTACCTGAATCTTGGTGGTTTTAAATTCTGCCCATCTACCACCAAAGGTCAAACGGTCTGCTACATTGGGCAATTTTGTTGTTTTGATCGGGATTCCCGATCGGCGGGTCACGGACTACATCAGATGGAGGCGTGGGGGTCCCACGTGTAGTGCCGTGAACGGGGAGCATACGGCCTTCGCCTTAGACCGTCTTGGTTATCCTGGGTTGATCGCCAGGTGTCGTTATGGCACTATGAGTGGATTACGGTGAGGATGTCTCGATGCGCGCTCGAGCTCTACTACTGTGATTTTACAATACTAGCGTCTGTTTATTTGGTATTTATGAGTCATGTTACATTTATCCTATAATCCCCTAATATTTTATTACATTACTATAATTGATTAATTTTATATTATCATATTTATTTATATATGATAATTGTTATGAGTATCGTATTGATTTTATATATATGATACTCTGATTTGATTATATTATCATATTGATTTATATATGATAATTGTTATGAGTATCGTATTGATTTTATATATGATACTCTGATTTGATTATATTATCATATTGATTTATATATGATAATTGTTATGAGTATCGTATTGATTTTATATATGATACTCTGATTTGATTATATTATCATATTGATTTATATATGATAATTCTTATGAGTATCGTACTGATTTTATATATGATACTCTGATTTGATTATATTATCATATTGATTTATATATGATAATTGTTATGAGTATCGTATTGATTTTATATATCATACTCAGATTTGATTATATTATCATATTGATTTATATATGATAATTGTTATGAGTTTCGTATTGATTCATATATGGTACTCTGATTTGATTTACATTATCATATTGATTTGTATGTGATAACTGTTATGAGTACCGTATTGATTTATATATGATACTCTGATTTGATTTATTTTATCATATTGATTTATATATGTGATAATTGTTATGAGTATCGTATTGTTTTATATACGATACTCTGATTTGATTTATCATATTTATTTATATATGATATTGGTTGAGTATCGTATTGATTTATAAATGATACTCTGATTTGATTCACAAACGATAAATGCCATGAAGATTTTATCGACTTGATTTGTTATCTTCATACTGTTTTATATTGAGTATCCTATTGGCTTATATAGGATATTCTGACTTGATTAATTGTCATTGTGCTGCTATTGATTCTATTATATTTTGTACTATGTAACTTGGGAAATTTTCTTGTACCATTGCTTTGAACTTAGACTGAGCACGAATGGTAAGTTAAAAAGTTTTAAATTTTCGTGCTAGTGTTCGTTCAAAGGAACAAGTACAACGTTTAGCCCTATCGAGTCCCATTCTCCGTGCTTTCCGACAGTAATACATAGAGTTGCTCTTGGTTAGCATGGGTATAGGGACCGGCCGTTACATTTTTGGTATCAGAGTCAGGTTTGACATAGTACAGAATATATTTAGGATATGGATTAGCACAAGACAGCAGAAACATCATACATGCATGTATATTCTAAAGCATCACTCTCATAATATAATAATAGTTGTACATATCTAGACCAAAACCCCAATCTATAATTTTGTTACAGTTGTATCCTTTATATAGAAATTGCGAGGACGCAATTTTTGTAGGGGGGGAAGTCTGTAACAACCCACTTTTCTTTGGGATATTGAATTGGGAATCAATTAATTGATTTGGTAATTTAAAAGAAAAATATATATAATAATGAATAAATAAATAAATAAATAGAAGTGAAACATATATTTTTTGGATGAGAGGAAAAAAACATGTTTATGAATTATTGAGCATATGTAGTTGACGTAAAATGTTGCACGTTTTGTTGTAACAATGATAAAGTTTATTGTTTTTGATTAAATAATAATTTAAAAAGGAAATAAAAGATTTTTTTATGATTACATAAAGAAATTTTGCATTTTTGTATGAGAGGTTCAAACAACACGCTATTTTTGTGTGTGTTAGCTTTCAAGAGTGCACTTGGAAAAATAAAAAAATGAAAAAGAACTTTTATACTAATTTAAAAGAAAAAAAATATAAATATAAACAAAAATAAAATAAAATTAAGTTTGCATGTATAAAAGGTTTTGATGAAAACTCTAGAAACAAATTAAATAAAGAGGGAAAAGGAAAATATCTATAATAGGACAAACAACCATCATTATGTTGCATGAGAGAAATAAAAAGAAAAATAAAAAGAAAGGGGGGAAAGGGAGATTTTTATTAAGAAGGATCTAGATAGGGGGCTTTACAATAAAATGACCGCACCCCTTCTTTCTACGGATTAAACGTATTTTTCCTCATTCAGAAACCACCGAGAACATAAACTGAAATCTAAAATTTTCTCAAATACCTAATCTTTCTATTCAATAAATTCTCATACAAAAGAAGATTCCCAATTCAAGGGATTCAATCCAAACACTAATCAATTTCAGAGGTGAAAATTTGCTTTTTCAAGTAGGAGGTGAGTGATGTTTTTTCCTTTTTATATCTTGATTTGGGTTTGCATGTAGTCAAAAAGGCGAAATTTTTGCGTATAATTGTTGCATAGCTTCTTCCCTATGCCATATTTTATTCTTTGGGTTATTGGCCACTTGAATTGAATAGAAATTCCAATACCCAATATGTTGGAAATAATTTTATGATGTGGCAATGGAAGATTGAATTGATTTTGCTAATGCAATTGAAATGCATGTTTCATGTATGTTGAATTGTCTCAAAGTGGCGGCATGAAAATTAAGATTTTAAGACAGAATTAAAAATTGTTGTCAAAGAATATGAAATCTGAAACAATTAGTAAGATTTTTGGCTTTGAAGTTTTGTATGTATAAACTACACCTATATTCAAAGTTACTACAGAAATTTTGAGTTAAAATTGTTTAATTTCGATTTTTTATGATTCTTTGAATTGAGTATATGAAAACTAAGATGTTTAAATCTGAGCTGAAAATGAATTGTGATGAATATGAAATCTGAACCAATTGATAAGGTCTTTGGCTTTGAAATTTTGTACACATAAACTACACCCATATTCAAAGCTACTGAAGAGATTTTGAGTTAAAATAATTAAATTTCGATTTTTTATGATTTTTTGAATAGGGTATATGAAAACTGAGATGTTTAAACCTGAGCTGAAAACGGATTATGATTAATATGAAATCTGAACCAATTAGTAAGGTATTTGGCTTTGAAATTTTGTACACAAAGACTACACCCATATTCTAAGTTACTGCAGAAATTTTAAGTTAAAATTATAAAATTTTGATTTTCAATTATTTTTTTTATTTGGGTATATGAAAACTGAGATGTTTGAACCTGAGCAGAAAATGGAATGTAAAGAACATAAATATAAACTAATTGGTAATGAATTTGTCTTTGAAATTTTTATTGAAGAATCTATACTGGTGTCGTAAGCTACTGTAGGAAATTTGAATGAAAATGTTAAATTTTCTATTTTCTGTGATTTTTCTAATTGAGCATATGAAAACTGAGTTTTATAAACCTGAGTTGAAAGTGGTTCATGAAGAATCACAAATCAGTACCAACTGGTAGTGAATTTATCTTTGAAATTTTTATTGAGCAATCTATACTGGTGTAGTAAGCTACAGCAGAAATTTTGAGTGAAAATCTTAAATTTTCGATTTTATGTGAATTTTCTAATTGAGCATATGAAAATTGATATTTTCAAAGCACAGCAGAAAATGGAATGTAAAGAACATGAAATCTGTACCAATTGGTAAGGAATTTAGCTTTGAAATTTTGTCCAAACAAACTACATTCATATTCAAAGCAACTATTAAAATTTTGAGTTAAAAATATTAAATTTCGAATTTCTATGATTTTTGCAAGTTGGGTATATGAAAATTAAGATTTTTAGAACACAGCAGAAAATTGGTTGTGAAGAATATGAAATCTGTACCAAATGATTTTGAGTTTGGTTCTCAAATTTTGTACATACAAACTAGACTAATGTTCAAAGGTACTGTAAAAATTTTAGCTTTAAAAGATTAAATGTTGATTTTATATTATTTTTACAAAAACAGTATATGTAAATTGATATTTTCAGGCCTAAACACAAATTGTTTTGGGTATAACTTTTTGGTTTCTTATCGGATTTTGATAAGTCCTAAAGTTTTGGAAAGCTTAGAAAATGTGTTACGACGTTTATGTTTTAAGATTTGTATAAATTTAATGTCTAGGTTGTCAAAAACTTAATTCTTTGCCGCTTCTCTGTCAATAAAGATAGAATGAATTTTAAGACATGACTTACGAACCAAATTTCATATTTAGGATTTTGAGACAATTGTTGGTCTACATAAGTGGCTTTCAAATACAATTTATAACATTATAACTTTGTGGAATAGCTATTTGTGTGTATTTTCAATAAGTGGAATTTACTCCCATTTAGTAAATATTAAAGTAATGCAATGTGGTATGGGATGCAAGTGCATTACTTAAGTGGTTACTATTTGGAAGTATATGGCACTTTTTGAATTGATGTGGCTTTAGTTTTTCATTGAGTTGGCTTACTTATATGTCATTCTTAAGATGATATATTTTTCTCTATTGCAACTATTGTGATTCGATTTATTTTGTCATATTGTTTTATATATGATATTTATTATGAGTATCATATTGACTTATATATGATACTCTGACTTGATTTATTTTATCATATTGTTTTTATATATGATAAAGTTGAATATCAACTTTGTTTTGTTTAATTCGGTTTGTGATTATTATTTTGTTTTGCATATGATGGTATATTTTCAAAGCATGATTGAATTTATAAAGTGTTTTGATGTTATAAACACTTTGAACTTCATGGCAAGTTTTATATAAAAATTAGCATTTCAAGAATACTTTGATTTTGGGATTGGTATAGATTGGACTCTGTTGTACCAATGGGCCAAAACTCCATCTTGGTCGACCTGATTCAGGTTCGCTACCTGAATCTTGGTGGTTTTAAATTCTGCCCATCTACCACCAAAGGCAAACGGTCTGCTACATTGGGCAATTTTGTTGTTTTGATCGGGATTCCCGATCGGCGGGTCACGGACTACATCAGATGGAGGCGTGGGGGTCCCACGTGTAGTGCCGTGAACGGGTAGCATACGGCCTTCGCCTTAGACCGTCTTGGTTATCCTGGGTTGATCGCCAGGTGTCGTTATGGCGCTATGAGTGGATTACGGTGAGGATGTCTCGATGCGCGCTCGAGCCCTACCACTGTGATTTTACAATACTAGCGTCTGTTTATTTGGTATTTATGAGTCAAGTTACATTTATCCTATAATCCCCTAATATTTTATTACATTACTATAATTGATTAATTTTATATTATCATATTTATTTATATATGATAATTGTTATGAGTATCGTATTGATTTTATATATATGATACTCTGATTTGATTATATTATCATATTGATTTATATATGATAATTGTTATGAGTATCGTATTGATTTTATATATGATACTCTGATTTGATTATATTATCATATTGATTTATATATGATAATTGTTATGAGTATCGTATTGATTTTATATATGATACTCTGATTTGATTATATTATCATATTGATTTATATATGATAATTGTTATGAGTATCGTACTGATTTTATATATGATACTCTGATTTGATTATATTATCATATTGATTTATATATGATAATTGTTATGAGTATCGTATTGATTTTATATATCATACTCAGATTTGATTATATTATCATATTGATTTATATATGATAATTGTTATGAGTTTCGTATTGATTTATATATGATACTCTGATTTGATTTACATTATCATATTGATTTGTATGTGATAACTGTTATGAGTATCGTATTGATTTATATATGATACTCTGATTTGATTTATTTTATCATATTGATTTATATATGTGATAATTGTTATGAGTATCGTATTGTTTTATATACGATACTCTGATTTGATTTATCATATGTATTTATATATGATATTGGTTGAGTATCGTATTGATTTATAAATGATACTCTGATTTGATTCACAAACGATAAATGCCATGAAGATTTTATCGACTTGATTTGTTATCTTCATACTGTTTTATATTGAGTATCCTTTTGGCTTATATAGGATATTCTAACTTGATTAATTGTCATTGTGCTGCTATTGATTCTATTATATTTTGTACTATGTAACTTGGGAAATTTTCTTGTACCATTGCTTTGAACTTAGACTGAGCACGAATGGTAAGTTAAAAAGTTTTAAATTTTCGTGCTAGTGTTCGTTCAAAGGAACAAGTACAACGTTTAGCCCTATCGAGTCCCATTCTCCGTGCTTTCCGACAGTAATACATAGAGTTGCTCTTGGTTAGCATGGGTATAGGGACCGGGCGTTACAACTGTATGTTTAATGCATGCATTCAGTTTAATGTATATGTGTTGTTTTAAATGCATGTTAAAGTATTAGATACAAATGCATGTATGTGCTATTATTTCTGTGATATATGGTGTCTGTAAATATACCAATATGTTAGAATACAAAAATATATGTACCTTTTGTATTTGTATAATGCATATCTATGTGGTAGAGTCTTTATAACATATGATCTTGTAATTGTTCTATAACAGACTGTATGCTGCATATATATAAACAATTAAATTGGTTAATTGTAAAATTCCATTTTAGATTTGGATATTGTACTGTATACAAATTTAATAATTACCAATGATTTTGAAATGTTCAAAAGAAATATAGGCACGATTCCTGTATAATGCTGAATTAAATATATATATATATATATACACACACACAGTACACACTCGTATATAATTATTTAAATTCAAATTAATATTATGAATATAAAATACATATATATTTTGATATATGTAAATGACTATATTATTATTCGCCACTATGAATTATAAATTCTCTCTAAAGCAAAATTTTGTTATATTAAGTCATGGTGACGTCTTCTAATAATATACTCATCACTATCCAAGATCAATGGTTGTAACTAACGCCAAAGCGTTGTGCACCTTTTATTTTGGTTATATGCGATGGAGTAAAATGTAGTGCTCCAACCTATTATTGGGTCTGATTTAACTAGGCTGCATAATAGGATTATGACCTTAGAGACAAAAGCATGAATTATTCGATATATTTTGAGAAAATGAATAATACTGAACAAACTGTTCGACATGCGATCCAAGAGTTATATAGACGATATAATTGACATAAGATGTCTACCTAAAAGGTTGTGTTTTGGGTTTAGCCAAAGCTGGGTCAAGACATGACTAGATATGGATCTTGGAACACCATTATATGTATAATGATATACTTATATAAACAGAGAGATGCTAATTTGAGTGGGAGCGTATTTTAGTTTAAATTACACATTTATGTTAATATAAAATTTTGATTGTCGAAGTTTATATTAAATAAATATTAAAGAATCAGATATTATTTATTATTTACTGTAGATATTAAATAATAAATAACTCCGATAAGTTAAATTAATCCTTAAGAAGGATAAATTGAATTAAATCAAATTTCTTGACTGACATTGTAACAACCCGAAAATCTGGGCCAGTTTAATTTTTTTTTTTTGGCAATTTTAGCGAATTTTGAATATTTAAAATAGATTATTTTAAATAATATCGACGAGAAATTTATTTTGAATATATTCGAAAGTATATATCATACGCGTCGTCGTTAGAATATAAATATTTATATATAATTATAAATAGAATTGAAAATGGCGCGGTAGTTCGATAATTCAATTTCAAACTTCAATTGGATGTACCGGGTGCAAAACAATCCGGATTTTAGTGAAACCAAAAACATTAGGATCTAATTGATGATATCTTTCCAACGAATCCGACAAATTGAGATTTCATAACGGGAATCAAAAGATATGTCCAGTTGAAAATTCTGAATAGTCGCTATGGAATTCAGGCCCTTAAAAATGGACATTTTGCAAATGACCTCGGATCTCGACGAAACCAGTTTTGTTGGGTCCGTGATGTCGAATTATTGCTAGATTCCAAATTTCATAATTTTTCGAATCAATATGTGAGCGTGGCAAAGGAAAACGCGTTTGACCAGTTTCAGTTGATTTTAATCGACTGGAAAATGGCCATTTTTCTAACGGTCTCAGAATTCGACGAAACTAGTTTTGTTAGGACCGTATCGTCAATACGAAGCTAGGAAATATTTTTCGGGAATTTTTCTAGTTAGTATGTGACCCCGGTAATTTAAAATGTACGTTTAAAATTCAATATAGTGATTTAAATGTAAATTTAACGAAAACTGGTTGTAACAGCCAAATCAGCTTACGATACATATCCCATTGTGTTCAGAATGAGGGTGAAACGCTATGGACGACAGGCGGTGGGCCTCGTTTCGAGGTCGTATGAAAAAGTCAACTTTAGGTTGAATTAAATAATTAAATAATAATAAAATAAAATAAAAACCCCTTTCCTTTATCTCTGCCCCCCCCCCCCCCCCCATAAATTTCATTTCAGTCGACAAAAAGATTAAAAAAAAAAAAAGAGGAAGGGGCATCGCGCCCCACCAGACTTCGCCGCCGCCTCCTCAGGGGCCATCGCAACCACCGCCGCTCGCTGGAGCAACCCCCCCTCCTCGCGAATGAAGACCCCAGCCGAGCCCCACACCCTGAAACCCGTCGAGCCAAAACCGTAGCCCTCCCCCAATCGACCTGTAGCGACGCCCTCCACCACCGTTCGTCGACCTCCGCCCCTGCTCCAACAACCCTAGCCGCACCTCCTCCTTTGCCTACCGCCGCGTCAGCCCCTCTGTAAGTAAACTGATTTTTATTTATTTAGTAAACTGATTTTTTATCTATTTTAAAAACTGATTTTTACTTATTTTGAAAACTGATTTTTTTTTATTAGGAATAAAAACTGATTTTCCTGTTTTTATATATAGGATTATGAAATAAAAGTTCAATTTTTATGAAGAACGTTGGCTTGAAATT
Source organism: Allium sativum (assembly GCA_030737875.1). Taxonomy (NCBI): domain Eukaryota; kingdom Viridiplantae; phylum Streptophyta; class Magnoliopsida; order Asparagales; family Amaryllidaceae; genus Allium; species Allium sativum. The sequence continues at coordinate 58,892,013 of CM060917.1, forward strand.
TTTATAAAGAATGTTGTTTTTGAAATATATAAAGCTTAGATTTTAAATGTGAAAAAAATAATATAATTTTCATATTATATAAGTAGTAAAAATATAATCTTTTATATTGTAGAAAGATAAAAATAAGATCTTTGCATAGTAGGAACTATAAAAATATAGTCTTTACTATATAGACGAAGTAAAAATATGATTTTTATATTTTTAAAGTAATAAAAATATGACTTTTATATTTTTAAGGTATTAAAAATATAGTCTTTACTATATAGAAGATGTAAAAATATGATTTTTGGTTAGGTAGAGAGTTAAAAATATAATTTTTACATGATAGGAATATTAAAAATATCATCTTTATATGTGTAGAAAAATAAAAATGATATTTTTATAAAGATGAAATCTTTAAATTTGAAAAGGCGAAGTCTATGTTTTTATAAAGGCGAAATCTTTATTTTAGAAAAGGCGAAATCTTTATATGGAAAATAGCGTGATAAAAATATAATTTTTATCTATATAACATAGTAGTAAAAATTCGATTTTTATATATTGAATAACGGAATAAAAATTCGATTTTTAAATGTAGGAAGTGATTATAAAAATATGATTTTTAAATTGAAAAAGAATAAATAAAAATGTGATTTTTATTTTAAAGACATCAGTATATAAAAATGTGATTTTTACATATGTAGTGAAAGCGGACAACGAAAGCGATAAGAGACGAGAACAGAGAAGATTTCCTGCATTAGAAGTGTCGTGGAATTGGGATAGCTATCGGTGAGAATTTCTCACCTTTCAATTTCTTTTCTAGCTATATATATATACTAGGATGCAGACGGTGCTTAGTAGCACCCGACACAATCGTCCACAGACCATGGACTTGTTTGTTTGGTTGCATAGATTAGCTAGATGATTTGATTTGAATTTGGTTGTTTGGTGATTTTGATTGATGGTGAATGGCGTGGGCCTTCACTAGACCGGGGATAAGGCTAGACCTTGTCCCGTTTCTAGTATCGTGCCGTTATGCCGCCGAAATTTTCTAAAATATGTTAGAAAAAATGAGAATATCATTTTATTTAAAGAATGAACTGGATAAAAATTCATATGTTAAAATAAAATGTTTTATCGTTAAAAATATAATTTTTAACGTGAAGTGAATAAAATAAAATATTCATTTACAAACCGGACGGTTTGTTTATGTACACCTATTTGAAGGACATTGATTGGGTCGATAAATTTTACACATCGCCCAACTGCACAAATAAAATCTGTGTTTGATTGTTTGAAACCCCACATGGGTGTTGAGATGAAATATGAAGTTCACTCATCCTGATTGATTAATTATGTCGATCGATTGATTGACAGGCTGTTATAAGCGTTAGATATCTATATTTGATGCTTATACAGTGTAGTGCACTTTGGTTGATGGTTGATTATTTTTCAATGCTATTATATACATGTGTTGTATGAAAATCCATATAATTAACGTTATATGGTGATTGATTGGGCCTCATTCCAATTTAGAAGATAAAGAATAATATAATATAAAGGTTCATGTGTTGACTGTACTCATCCGTTGAGATTAGTCATGTGTTGAACGAAATATTTTTATAATAAAATTTACATCTTTATCAATATAATATAAAGGTTCATGTGTTGACTGTACTCATCCGTTGAGATTAGTCATGTGTTGAACGAAATATTTTTATAATAAAATTTACATCTTTATCAATATAATATAAATGTTCATGTGTTGACTGTACTCATCCGTTGAGATTAGTCATGTGTTGAACGAAATATTTTTATAATAAAATTTACATCTTTATCAATATAATATAAGGGTTCATGTGTTGACTGTACTCATCCGTTGAGATTAGTCATGTATTGAACGAAATATTTTTATAATAAAATTTACATCTTTATCAATATAATATAAAGGTTCATGTGTTGACTGTACTCATCCGTTGAGATTAGTCATGTGTTGAACGAAATATTTTGATAATAACAAATATTTTGATAATAGGAAATATTTGAAATAGAATATTTGAAATAGAAATATGTGAAGCCGTGTTGATTAGATTGACGCCATTTTGACGTGAACGATATTTATATCGATTTTATTCATTTCGAAATGAATTGAATATATAACGACTTCGAAATGAATTGAATATATAACGACTTCGAAATGAATTGAATATATAACGACTTCGAAATGAATTGAATATATAACGATTTCGAAATGAATTGAATATATAACGATTTCGAAATGAATTGAATATATAACGATTTTGAAATGAATTGAATATATAACGATTTCGAAATGAATTGAATATATAACGATTTCGAAATGAATTGAATATATAACGATTTCGAAATGAATTGAATAGAAAACGATTTCGAAATGAATTGAATAGAAAACAATTTCGAAATGAATTGAATAGAAAACGATTTCGAAATGAATTGAATATAAAACAATTTCGAAATGAATTGAATAGAAAACGATTTCGAAATGAATTGAATAGAAAACGACTTCGAAATGAATTGAATATAAAACGAATTTGATTTGAATAGAAAACGAATTTGATTTCAATTGAATATATAACGAATTTGATTCGAATAGAAAACCAATTTGATATGAATCGAATAGAAAACCAATTTGAATTGAATCGAATAGAAAACGACTTTGGAATTGAATTGAATTGAAAACGAATTCAAACTGAATTGAAAGCGAATTGAAATGAATTCAAATTGAATTGAAATTTGAATTGAATAGAAATGAATTTTAAAACGAATTTATAAAGAAGAATTCAATTTTGATTTGAATTGAAATGGAAGTTGAAATTGTTTTTGAAACGAATTCAAAACTATTTATAAAATTCGTTTTGAATAGAAATCGACGAAATATATATTATATATATATATATATATATATATAATATAATGGCCTGAATAGAACGCGCCGCGCCTCGGCAGTTCGTGAATTTCGACCATTTATTTCAAACGAACATTACGGGAGATCCGACCGTCGGATTCTCCTAAAACCGGAACCGTTGGGTTCGTATCGAAAAGAGCTTTCTAACGAACGTTAGAAATTTGAAATCTAACGGTTGGATTTGGAGATACGTCCAAATCAAATTTGGAAAAGGTCGCTGTAAGTGCAGTTCGATGGCCGTTGTTGGAAATCGACTGTACGGGCCTTGATAAAATTATTAAAAATATCAATAATTTGTGTAAAATCATAAGAAATGATTTGAGAAAAATTGGGATGAAAAACTCCGTATTTGAAAAGATAAAAATAGATTTTTATCAAAATGAACTAGTTTGAACTAAATTTAAAACCCGATTTATTTTTAAATAAATAAATTAGATTTAAAAAGGGGTTTTAAATAATCGGAATTCCAAATATATTTGATTTGAATTGAACTAGAATTGATTTGTGGGTTTATCGTGAACTGTGTTTTAAATAACACCTAGTTCTTTAACCCGAAAATAAATAGAATGTGATTTGGGTTTGTCGTGAACTGTGTTTTAAATAACACCTAGTTCTTTAACCCAATAAAAGGAGTTTTAACGAATCTGCAATTAGATTGAAATGTGAATTTACAATCTAAATTATCAAATTTAGAAAACGAGCGAGAATGGAGTATCACCAGTTTTGCTCCAAAGCGATAGTTAAATCTTTAATTAGATTTGAACGTGAAATGGTAATTTATTTTACCGATAACACCATAGTATTAGATATGGAGTACTACCAGTTTTGCTTCATGGGATGAATAGGTTGGGATTGGGAAATAAAATAAATAATTACTTCGGTGTGGTTCACTACTCTCGACTAGTTTGGAAAAACCATAATTTGGTTTGAAACGGCATCCAAAGGAAGATTACAGGATAAATTTTAAAGAATTTATCTTGGATAAAATTAATGGGAACCTTTCCCTAAGAATGTGAAATTTAGAAACTAGCTGTAGGTTGGTTAAGAAGAATGGTTTCCTGGGTATTGATCTGATGTTGGTTTCGGCCTTCGGGGTTAATGTTTGGGAAATTGTTCTCTTGCTAATTTGCGGTTAGTGACTAATGAATTGGAATGAGGCGTATGTTGTGTTTGTTTAACATTTTTTTTAATATACGCGGGTTGTTCAGAAAGTCCGGGTTTATACCCATTCTGAATAACCGATTCGACGATAAGTCGAAGATGAAGACGGTGGTCGAAGACCGGAAGTCTTCACATCGTTTGGGTAATTACTGACGATCCTGATTGGGCTGTACACCCAAGAGGATGGAAATAGTTGGTGGTCGTCCAGACGTACTTGGAGATGGATGGATATGCGAGGAAAGTGCCTCCGGTTTCGTTCAGACCCAGAACGGACTTGAAAATGGATTGTGTGCCTGACATTGGATTTTATTCTGTGTTGATTGATTTCTATTAAATATACATCTGTTTGGCGGCGGAGAATTTATTCTTTTGCTTAACACCCTTCTCTGAGACATACGAGCTCAGAGGTTGTATATCGATGGACATCAGTCGCATGGCATGAATTGCCTGTGTGGCACGCTAAGATGCAATGATCAAGGCTTTTGTTGAAAAGCAGAGTCTTGTGGTTGATGATCATAGCATGCCTACGTGGCAGCTTTGTGTATAGCGTGAATTCGCGAGCCTCACACCTCGGTATGAGTTAAAAACGGGATAGTGACTGCAGGGAGAGCACGACGTTTCTTTCTAGCTTTGGTGGTGTCAGTGACTTACCAGCCCTGACATATATATACTTTTCACCTTTGTGGTTGTTGGAATGAGGCGCCTCGATTATAGGTCTGTAAGGACCGGGAAACGTGTGTTCAGGCATAATTAATCCTCTAACATAAGTGAGGACCGGCCCTGAAGCATCCGGGGTTGCCCAGAGTGCGTAACCCTGAGGCATTTGCTAGAGTGTCTCGAACGCGGAGAGGAGCTTGCCCCTTGCCTCGACTCATGACGGAAATCCAATTTCCAATACGTGTATTGCGGCTTTATTTGTAGAGCCTAGTATGGCGACATAGTAGCATGGGATGCTATGCCGTCTATGATTTATATTTATGATTGAAACTGTTTTGACACTATACACTTATTATAGTATCAAATGATTTGTTTTAAACGTACCAAGCATGTTTGGCTATTATAAGGGAAAACCCTATCCTCCGGCTTGCGTTGCGTTGTGTGATGGGACCTGGGTCTTATAATAGCTTCATTTTTTGAAAAAGCATTGCGCTGTTTATTATATGCACTGGTATTCTTGGGAGGAAACCCGTTCCGTGTTATACGGCGTGGTCCCTTGAATTACTCTCTTTTAAAGTAAAGTTTTAAATAACTGTTTTAGTTCTCACACCAGTCACATGACTGACCTGGAGTTTATTGTTTTAACCTAAACTCTGGGTGCCCTTATTTTCCGCACGGGCAGCTAGTAGTTTTGGTTTTGCAGATTTATATTCACAGGATCCTGGTTTACAGCTGGAATGATATCCGGAAAGCTCTGTATCCGTATATCACCTTCAGTTGTGCTTTGTATTATATTTTCCGCTGCTATGTAATTTATTGTAATCTCTGATATTTCTGTGTAATATTTATTCATTTATACTCTGTATATTCTTGTAATCTGATGCATTGTTGTAATATACAATGAAATGTTCTTCTGTTTGTGTTCTGATTTGTCCTGTTCTCAACGTTCAGGGGTTTCGAACGGTCTAGATCGGTTTAACGACTGATTCGGATCGAGCGAAATTCCTTGTCGTCACAGACATTGAAATTTGAGGATTGTCCTCAAACAATTTAAACGTAATTGTTTTAGAAATAAAGAGAGGATCTAAAATAAGTTAAAGTATGACTTCAAACAATTAAGATATAAATGTTATAAAATCTGCTTATACATCTCTAGTATTAGATACTAGATATAAATAACATAAATGTATGTGAATTTACAGTAATTGTAAAATAAGTAGAAATCTAAAGAGACAAGAGAACTTACGACTGGAAATAAAGCAAATGTTGTTGTGTTATCAATGGGAAGTTAATTCTTGTTATATATATATATTGGCTTAATTAAGTAAATAAAATAATTATTATTATGAAATTCCATATAAAATAAATGTTATTATGAATCTTGTTCAGACAAGTTTAAATTTCATTTATAAAAAGAACAATTGTTATTCATTTTATTTAAATGAAATAATTAATGGAATTTCATGAATAGTTAATGAACTTTACAAATCGTTAACTATAATGTACTTGACATTAATAATGAGTGGATTAAATTTAGTGATTTAAATCCAATATACTTTTAGTATTGCCGGTTAGCCCAGTAAGCAAGAAAGAATATCAAAAAACTCCATAATGATGGAATTTTGAGATCATTTGATTTTGAATTATATTAAGAATACAGATCTTGTTTATTAGGCAAAATAACTGAATCATCTTTCACTTGACACAGTGAATGAGTGATAAGTATTGAGTCTCGTACATAACGATGTATATGGAGCAATGAATACATAAACTAGAGGCAGGTTTTATTACTTCAGTATATTTACTGATGATATCGGTAGATACATATATGTGTATATTATGAGACACATATCAAAATCCTTTGAAAAGTTCAAAGAATTCAAAAATGAAGTTAGAAACCAATTTTAATAGAAAATAAATACTTTTCGAATCGAAAGAGAATATTTAAGCCAAATATTTAATGATTATCTAGATGAGTTTGAAATTGTTTCACAACTCACTCCATCAAGAACACCATATTAGAATGGTGTGTCGGAAAGGAGAAATCACACCTTATAAGATATAGTACGATTAATGATAAGTCGTATAGATCCTCCAATAAATTAAATTAAGAACAATTACATTTAGTCTGACTAAAATGGTCTTGAAGACGTCATATAAGATATGAACTAGGAAATGTCCTAGTGTGTCTGATACGTTCATTTGGGATATAAAGACGTTTATTAAATGTCCTTCCTCTGATAAGTTCAGACCTAAATCAAATAACTATTTTGTGGATATAAATTCTCAGAGAATAAAACGTTTATTGCTCGAATTGGTATCCATTTAAAGGAGAGCCAGTCTCCAAGATATCGATGGGAATGAAATAGAAATCGAAATGTTCCGAAAACCCACAGAATGCCATTAGATCTTGTATGGACAAGAAGTTGAGTGGGAGTGACACAAAAATTCTAATGTTATTTGATAACACATTGATTATTGTGAATAATGTTAGTTTTAAAACAAGAAATAAATACTTATTCTAAAAACAAAATGTTTGTATTAAGAAGTTCGTGATTGAACTTAATTCATTGTTGATCCAATGATATACATTGCGATAACAATATGGCTGTTGCTCAGGCCTAAAGCATTAAACTCATTATCGATCCAAACATATATTTAAGAAATATAATTCCTATGTGAAGTTGTTCAAAGAGGAAATGAACATATCTACAAAGTTACAAACATTGTAATGTTGCAGACCTACTGAATTAAACTCTGTCGCAGCAGAAGTTTAATAGTCACACTAGTTTCATGAGTATACGATATGTGAATGATTGACTCAAGTGCAAGTGGGTGGTTGTTGGAATTTATGCCCTAGAGGCAATCCATTTGATGATGTTGATAACAATTATTCTTATTTTATTTGGAATAAAATAATATTTTATTATATTATATTTACTGCGTAATATAATTATTAATATAACAGAAGTCCTTAGAACTATAATACGGAATTATGTAATTCAAGTAAGACTTGAATTTGAGATTATATAATATGGTAAGTATTATAATTCTTAAATGTCCCTAGTCGAGCTTTATTGTTTATATAGGACAACAATGAAGCGTTGAGACTAGTATATTGATTGACTGATGATCACATCTCATTGATCATTAATATACGTGATATTAAAGTCAAGATATAAATACGTAATGGAGAATAGCATGTTGGGCTGACCCACCGTGAGATAACTACATGGAATATAATTAACAGTATCATAAGTTATTCTCATAGTGACAGTGATGTAATGGTCCTCAGACCTGAAATCATTATAATTTTATTCGAGGATGTTTGTGTTTTGATATCATCTAAAGTTATTCGTAACAGAGTAACGATAACGGTGATTATTGGATACATCTCGAATCGAATGAAAATTATGAATGATCTAGATGGAATTTAATCCTATGATATATTCGTAGTGATATCCATGGGCCTCTTGATTGAGTGAACTATGAAATGCATGGTCATGCTCAAATATTGATTTGTTTAAACAGTCTACTCATCGATCAAGAATAATGGATTAACTTATAAAGAGGGTGACACGTTCCATGCCTCGAGTTTAATCCAGGATATACTGGTTAAAAGGATTATATTACATTCATACACTGGCCACAGAAAAAGGTTGTATCGTATCATTGATTTTATTATAACTTGGGTAGCAGTGATGTATTACTAGATGCCGCCCACTGTTTATATTTTTAAATATGATTTAAACTTATTGCCAACGTTATAGTAACCTGTAGGGTCACACACTTAGAACGTTCTTAAGGGAAAAACATTTACGTGGATAAATAAAATATCAATCAGTTGATATTTCATTTATAGTTAGAATAAGTATACGAGATTGCTACAAAATAATGGTTGACATTTCATTTTGTAAAAGGGTTTAAGTGTTTAATACCCTCAATATAAATAAAAAAGGTCGGCCACGATTTAATCATTCTAACTCGTATTGTATTCAAAAACCTAGAATTGTTAATGGCGGCTAGTACCGCTAATTCCCTAATCTTCTTCAATCGTATGACGATGGAAAGGAAGAACGTTCGTGTGGACTATCTATGGAGGCGCCGATGATAGGAGGGCTTATATCGATATAACCAGGTCCGAAGTCCATCGATTTTAATAATCGATGTTAAGGGGAAGAAAGGTAAAACTGTTAACCCAAATTTCTAATTCATGGATGCAAATTAGGTTTATTAAATTGTTTAATTCTGCTGCGATCGATCCTAATTTACTTTCATATACATGCGATGTATGAAATGCATATAAATAACATTATATGGTAATTGACTGCTTTCATTCCAATTTGGAAAATACAGAATATTTTATATTTATATGTTGAATAATAATATTTAAACAATAAATATATCGTTTTTATTGAATGTATGAGCCAATAATATATTCATTGTTTGAAATAGAATATGTTAACAATAAAAATATACATTTTTATTATGTAGGTAAAAATGATTGAAAATATTCAATATTTAAAATGTTTATACAACGAAAATTACGTTTTGTTTGTATTATAAAATCATTAAAAAGAATCATCTTAAATAAAAAGATTAGACAATAAAAATTATATTTTTATTGAATATTTGATTCATTAAAGAGATTTTGCTAAATTAAAATGTAAATCATTTACATGATAGCAAAGTAGAAAATAATCATTTATTAATACATGTTTTGTTTATTAAAATGTAAATCATTTACATGATAATAAAGTAGAAAATTAATCATTTATTAATGCATGTTTTGTTTATTAAAATGTAAACCATTTGCATGATAGCAAAGTAGAAAATATTATCATTTTAATATGATAAAGATATAGGATATTCAATTTTGATTTAAAATCGAAAAAGAAGTCGAAATCATTTTAAAATGAAATTATAAATATTTTATAAATCATATTTAAATGGAAATCGACGAAATATATATTACATATATTTAATGGCCTGAATAAAATGCGCAGCGCACCGATCGTTCGCGAATTTCGACCATTAACTTCAATTTGATGTAACGGGAGATCCGATGTCGGATTCTCCTGAAACCGGAACCGTTGGGTTTGTACCGAAAGGATATTTCCAATGAATGTAAGTGATTTGAAATCCAACGGTTAGATTTGAAGATATGTCCAAATCAATTTCAGAAAAGGTCGTTATGGATGTAGTTAGGTAGCTGTTATTGGAAACCGACTGTACGGGCAATAATAAAATTATTAAAAACGAGCGTAACCGCACGCGCTTCGCACGTGATCGTGGCACGCGCTTCGCGTGTGGTTATGCCTCAAATATTGTGTACCTTATAAATATTATGTAAAACTAAAAAAAAAAAAGAGTTAACAACATAAACAAATTCGAAAGTGTATCTACATAAAATGTTGAAGATGGAGTTACACATATGCGTTTGTGTGTGTATTTGTACACAAATTCTTTTTGAAGAAAATCTGGTATATTTATGGTAGGTGGTTATATTCTGCATGTCAATGGGAGGAACAATGGCTCCATTTCTAAGGAGTCTTACACAAAAATTTCTAGCAAGCAGAATAAGCAACCTGACCCCTCTTTCAAATAGTTCTGCTTCTTACTCCTATTTACAAACCCTAGGCGCCATAGCAACCTGCAAATTGCAAACCACCGAGAAAATTGAAACTAAAGAGCCTAAAGCTTTGAGATATTCCAAAGTTTAACAACCAAACAATAAGAACTAAAATTAAATGAGTAACCTGGAGCTTTGAGCGATCTGCCACAAATACGACAAATACGATGTTAAAAAGCATCACGCAAATCCCAATGTCTCAGGTGATGACGGCTCTACCAAACTTTTCAGTTCCGTCGAGACCAACATTAAAGCTTCTATGGAGGTAATTTTCACATCAATTTTCATTTAAAAAATACAAATTGGTTGTATGACGATCATTCCCATTTAAGTGCTTCAAAAAAATACGAAGGAAGGGTGACTGAAGAGAGAACAATGATGTTGAACAAAAAGCAGTGAAAATGAGGAGAGAAATGTGAATATAATGGAGATTTTAAATGATATTTAAAGGGGTGTATGGTTTGTTCTAGAAATGTCGCATTTGTAAGTAGAGGCTCATAGTATTTCAGTACAATCTATATTTGAAATTGAATTGGATAAAAATTGTTATTGATATAGTGCCAAATTAATTTCCATATATCCACGTCAATATTAATTTCTATATATGGAAAATAAATTGAATTAGTAGATCTATATGCCAAATATAAATGATCTTAGTTCTAATTTTAAACACAAATATGTTTGCACATATAATAGTATCGTGCATACATACAATAAAGGTTTTAAGCAAACTGTTTTCGAACGTAAAATTTTAATTGCATAATAAAAACCTGAATGATACAGTAAATTACGCATGGAAATTCATACCATTAGAACCAATGAAATGCATAAACTAAAATAAATAGCAACTAAAATGAGAAGCGATTAAAATTTGAAATGAAAGCCTATTTAGAGAAACTATTTTTGAGCGAAATTAAAAAGGCAATTTGAATTTGTTGAAAAGGATTATTAAATCCCAATTTAAGTGACATTAAATGTCTAATTTATTGGGGATATTAGGTTAAATAATAATTTTGTATATTTAAAAGCTCATACATAAGGGCATTTTGGGAAGTTCACGGTCGAACCAAAACTTTGTTCTCCAAAAAGAATTATAATAAAGATAAAGGTATACATTTTATAAATTGGATTATTTAAAATTAATAGAATGATATAGGGTATATAAGGTAATCATACAAATTAGTATATTGGAAATGTAGTTATATGTTACCATAATCATACAAATGCAATGTTTTTTCAATATAAGGAATGCATCATCCTACCATAATTCTATTATTATTCTGTATATATTAATTAATAACCAAAAATGTATGACCTAGGATTCATGTGGATTCTGACAGTAAAGGGCATTTTCGTCAGTTCAGGTGTACACCAAAAAAGTGTGACACCAAACCTATTCCGATTATTAGTAAAAATTATTAGTAAAGATATGTTATCATAATCATACAAATGCATTGTTTTTTCAATATAAGGAATGCATCATCCTACCATAATTCTATTATTATTCTGTATATATTAATTAATAACCAAAAATGTATGACCTGAGATTCATGTGGATTCTGACAGTAAAGGGCATTTTCGTCAGTTCAGGTGTACACCAAAAAAGTGTGACACCAAACCTATTCCGATTACTAGTAAAGATATGGAAAAATTATGTAAAATCATAATAAATGATTCGAAAAGATTTTTGATGAAAAACTCCAACTTTGTAAAGATAAAAATATATTTTTATCAAAATGAACTAATTATTAACTAGAATAATAATTTAATTATTTTTAGAAATAAATGAATTGGATTTGAAAATGGTTTTAAAATAACCAGAATTATCTAAAAAATAAATTGGAATGGATTTGAATGGAAATTATCTTCGAAATATTTCGATATTGGATCCCGTTATTATACGAATATTGTGAGGAATTTGGAAGATATATATATATATATATATATATATCGTTATTCCTAATACAATATTTTTTGGTTTCAGAATTTGATATTGAATATAAGTCAATATAATTTTTATTCGGAATTATATTTAATGTCAAATTGGATTTTGGGTTTGTCGTGAATGGTTTCTTTAATAACGATGTTCTTAAACCCAGTTTAGAAAATAATAAACCTTTTAACTAAGGTTTAGGAAATTTTACCAATTAATTAATATTTGATTGGATTGAATTGAAATCGGATTTTGGGTTTATCGTGAACGATGTTTTAAATAACATTTGTTCTTTAACCCAATTATCAATGAAAATATAATTTGGAATTTATTATCTTTTAATTAAGATTTAATGGAAAAATTTCAATATAAAATTTTCCAATTTAATATATTTAATTGGAATTGAATGGAATTCGATTTTGTAATAATCGAGATGAGCTCCTGTGAATGAAGACTGATACTATATATGGAATTCAAAAGGCATTGCCGCTATTCCATTTATATTATTAGTTTGATACGGGAATTTATATCGATTATACACCATTATGATTTCCGTGAAGATTCCATAGTTAATGGAAAAAGATTTGGGTTTTGTGAAGACCCGCAACTTCCCCGTAAAGGAAAGCGTCGGATAGTTCGAGAACAAGCCACAACAGAACGCATAAAGAAGAACATCTCATAGTATATTACAACCATGCATCAGATTACAAGAATATACAGAGTATAAATGAATATTACACAGAAATATCAGAGATTTAAATTACATTTAAATACATAGCAGCGGAAAATAATACAATACACAACTAGAATGAGATATACGGATACAAAGCTTTCCGGATATCGTTCCAGCTGTAAACCAGGATCCTGTGAATATAAATCTGCAAAACCAAAACTACTAGCTGCCCGTGTCAAAATAAGGGCACCCAGAGTTTAGGTTAAAACAATAAACTCCAGGTCAGTCATGTGACTGGTGTGAGAACTAAAACAGTTATTAATCTTTATTTTAAATCATTAGGTAAATCAAGGGACCACGCCGTATAACACGGAACGGGTTTCCTCCCAAGAATACCAGTGCATAAAACAAACAGCGCAATGCTAAATAAAGAAAAATGAAGCTGTTATAAGACCCAGGTCCTATCACACAATGCAACGCAAGCCAGGGGATAGGCTTTTCCCTTATAACAGCCAAAGAATGCTTGATACGTTTAAAACAAATCATTTGATACTATTATAAGTGCATAGTGTATAAAACAACTTCAAATCATAAGTATCAATCATAGGCGGCATGGGTACCATATATCATGTCGCCATACTAGTTTTACAATTAAAACCGCAAATGTCACGTATTTGGAAATTGGATTTCCGTCTATGAACCGAGGCAAAAGATAGTCCTCAACCGATTCGAGATGCTCTAGTCCGTGTCTCAGGACCCAGACACAGGTGGGCCCTTGGATCGTCAGGGCCGGTCCACCGATGTGGATTAAAATGCCTGAACACTGCGTTTCCCCACCCTATGGGGTGTCAGTCTGGTCCGTCAGCCGACCAGAAGCATCGGCCGAAACCGATATAACCGAGGCGCCTCGCAACAGCAACAACCACATAAGTCAAACTCGTCAGGGCGTGTAAAACCACTGACGCCACTTCTAACTAGAAAGAAACGCAAGTCCTCCCTGAGGTCCGTCTCCCGTTTTTGGTTCATACCTGGTGTGAAACACGCGAGGTAAACGTTACACAAAGCTACGCCACAAAGGCCGTGCTTTGATCGCCACCACAAGACTTTGCTTTTCAACAGAAGCCTTGATCATTTGCATCTTAGCATGCCACACAGGCAAACCATCCTATGCAACCGATATCAGTCACACAGAATGAAATCCGATGTCAGACACACAGTCCATTTACAAGTCCGTCCTGGGTCTGAACGAAACCGGAGGCACCTAGTACCCCGCATATCCATCGATCTCCAAGTACGTCTGGACGATCACTAACTGTTTCCATCTTCTTGGGTGTACAGCCCAATCAAGATCATCAGTAATTACCCAAACGACGTGAAGACCTCCGGTCTTCGACCATCGTCTTCATCTTCGACTTATCGTCGTATCAGTTATTCAGAATGGGATAAACCCGGTCTTTCCGAATAACTCGCGTATATATTATAAAAGTGTTACACAAACACAACATACGCCTCATTCCAATTCATTAGTCACTAACCGTAAATTAATCAAGAGAATAATTCCCCAAATATTAACCCCGAAGGCCGAAACCAACATCAGATCAATATCCAGAAAACCGTTCTGCTTAGCTAACCGACAGTTAGTTTCTGATTTCACATTCATAGGGAAAGGTTCCCATTAATTTTATCAACGATAAATTCCTTGAATTTATTCTTTAATCCATTTTTGAATATCAATTCAAACTAGTCGGGATTAGCGAACCTTACCGAAGTAACCATTTGTTTTAATTTCCCAATCCCAACCTATTCATCCCATGAAGTAAAACTGGAAATACTTCATATCTAACACCACAGTGTTATCGGTAAATTCAATTACCATTTCACGTTCAAATCTAATTAAAGATTTAACTATCGCCTGGAGCAAAACTGGTGATACTCCACTTTCGATCATTTCAATCTAATTAAAGATTCATTAAAACTCCACTTAGTTTTAATCTTCGACTGGGTTAAAGAATCAGTGTCATTTAAAACACGGTTCACGATAAACCCAAAATCACATTCCATTAATTATCGGGTTAAAGAACGAGTGTTATTTAAAACACTGTTCACGATAAACCCAAAAATCAATATCAATTCAATTCCAATTAAATATTATTTAATTGGTACACTTCATTAAATCTAAATAAAAAGATTTAATCTTTTCTCAACTGGGTTCAAGAACAGTGTTAGTGAAGACACCATTCACGACAAACCCAAATCACATTCGATATTCAACACAAGGCTCTGAATAGAAAATATCCCGGCTTATATTCAATATCAAATTCTACGACTAACAAATGTCGTATTGGAAATAACGATATAAATATATCTTTCAAATTTCCATAACAACACCTGTATAATCACGAATTCCAACATCGAAATATTCCGAAGACAATTTCGATTCAAATCCACTCCAATGCAATCATTGGAAATTTTGGTTATTTTCAAAACCCTTTTCAAATTCAATTTATTTATTTAAAAATAAATAGAATTATAATTCTAGTTCAAAACTAGTTCATTTCGATAAAAATCTATTTTTATCTTTTCAAATATGGAGTTTTTCATCTAAATTCTTCCTAAATCATTTCTTATGATTTTACACAAATTATTACTATTTTTAATAATTTTATCAAGGCCCGTACAGTCGATTTCCAACAACGGCCATCGAACTGCACTTACAGCGACCTTTTTCAAATTTGATTTGGACATAATTCCAAATCCAACCGTTAGATTTCAAATTTCTAATATTCGTTAGAAAGCTCTTTTCGATACGAACCCAACGGTTCCGGTTTTAGGAGAATCCGACGGTCGGATCTTCCGTAATGTCCGTTTGAAATCAATGGTCGAAATTCACGAACTACCGCGGCGCGGCGCGTTCTATTCAGGCCATTATATTATATATATAATATATATTTCGTCGATTTCTATTTAAAACGAATTATATAAATAGTTTTAAAATTTGTTTCAACTTCCATTTCAATTCAAAGCAAAATTGAATTCTTCTTTATAAATTCGTTTTAAAATTCATTTCTATTCAATTCAAATTTCAATTCAATTTGAATTCGTTTTCAATTCAATTCATTTCGAAATCGTTTTCAATTCAATTCATTTCGAAATCGTTTTCAATTCAATTCATTTCGAAATCGTTTTCAATTCAATTCATTTCGAAATCATTTTCAATTCAATTCATTTCAAAATCGTTTTCAATTCAATTCATTTCGAAATCGTTTTCAATTCAATTCATTTCGAAATCGTTTTCAATTCAATTCATTTCGAAATCGTTTTCAATTCAATTCATTTCGAAATCGTTTTCAATTCAATTCATTTCGAAATCGTTTTCAATTCAATTCATTTAGAAATCGTTTTCAATTCAATTCATTTCGAAATCGTTTTCAATTCAATTCATTTCGAAATCGTTTTCAATTCAATTCATTTCGAAATCGTTTTCAATTCAATTCATTTCGAAATCGTTTTCAATTCAATTCATTTCGAAATCGTTTTCAATTCAATTCATTTCGAAATCGTTTTCAATTCAATTCATTTCGAAATCGTTTTCAATTCAATTCATTTCGAAATCGTTTTCAATTCAATTGATTTCGAAATCGTTTTCAATTCAATTCATTTCGAAATCGTTTTCAATTCAATTCATTTCGAAATCGTTTTCAATTCAATTCATTTCGAAATCGTTTTCAATTCAATTCATTTCGTTTCCTTTTAAAATCGATATAAATATCGTTCACGTAAAAATGGCGTTAATCTAATCAACACGGCTTCATATATTCCTTTATTTTCAAATATTCTATTTCAAATATTTCTTTTTCAAATATTTCTTTTTCAAAACTGGAATGAGGCCCAATCAATTACCATATAAAATTAATTATATGGATTTTCATACAACACATGTATATAATAGCAACGATAAATAATCAACCATCAACCAAAGTGCACTACACTGTATAAGCATCAAATATAGATATCTAACGCTTATAACAGCCTGTCAATCAATCGATCGACATATTTAATCAATCAGGATGAGTGAACTTCAAATTTCATCCCAACACCCGTGTGGGGTTTCAAACAATCAAACACAGATTTTATTTGTGCAGTTGGGCGATGTGTAAAATTTATCGACCCAATCAATATCAGTCAAATCAGTGTACATAAACAAACCGTCTGGTTTGTAAATGAATATTTTATTTATTCACATTCACTAGATTCATATTCACGTTAAAAATTATATTTTTAACGATAAAACATTTTATTCCAACATATGAATTTCTATTCAGTTCATTCTTTAAATAAAATGATATTTTTATTTTTCTAACATATTTTAGAAAATTTCGGCGGCATAACGGCACGATACTAGAAACGGGACAAGGCCTAGCCTAATCCCCGGTCTAGTGAAGGCCCACGCCATTCACACATCAATCGAATTCACTTTCGTTATGCTAACCACAAAATTTGGAGTAAGGGTCTAACCTAGCCTTACTCCTTCGCCTTATAACGGCGCACGTCTAATCCTAACCAATTTATCGATTTGATTTTTCACATCACAAACCACATTCAAACCAATATCGCAATCAATCACCAAACAGTCAAACAAACAAGTCCATGGTCTGTCGACGATTGTGTCGGGTGCTACTAAGCACCGTCTGCATCCTAGTATATATATATAACTAGAACAAGAAATTGAAAGGTGAGAAATTCTCACCTATAGCTGTCCTAGCTCCACGGCTCTTCTAATGCAGGAAATCTTCGCCAACTCGCCTTTTTATCACCATCGTTGCCCGTATACACTGTATATAAAAAATCACATTTTTATATTCTCTATTATATAAAAATCATATTTTTATCGCTCTTCATATTGTGAAAATAGAATTTTCATCGCTATTTCATATTTGTAAAAATAGAATTTTCACTTCGTTATTCAATATATAAAATCGAATTTTTATTTCGCTATCAACATATAAAAATCCTATTTTTATTTCGACTTTCAACATATAAAAATCCTATTTTTATTTCGACTTTCAATATATAAAAATATGATTTTTACTTCTTAAAGTTCAAATCTTTTTCTATTCAAAGTTCAAATCTTTTTTTCTATTCAAAGTTCAAATCTTTTTTTCTATTCAAAGTTCAAATCTTTTTTTCTATTCAAAGTTCAAATCTTTTTTCTATTCAAAGTTCAAATCTTTTTTCTATTCAAAGTTCAAATCTTTTTTTTTCTTTTATATAAAATCAGTTTTTATTTTTCTTTTATATAAAATCAGTTTTTATTTTTCTTTTATATAAAATCAGTTTTTATTTTTCTTTTATATTAAATCAGTTTTAACTTTTAAAACAAAATCAGTTTTATAAATAAAGTAAAAATCAGTTTTATAAATAAAGTAAAAATCAGTTTTATAAATAAAGTAAAAACTTACAGTTCGAAGGGGGGAAGGGTCTTTGTCGCGATCCGACTTCGAGGAGGGGGGGGGGGTTCACCACCATCGGAGAGGCTTCGGGTGGCTCTGGGTCTCGGCGGCTCGATGTTGGTGGCGATTGGGGCTTTGCGGTGGTCCAGGGTCGCGTGCGAGCATAGGAGGGAGGGAGCGAGGCGGGGAACGATGGTGGAGATCGGAGGTGGTGCGACATACGCGGCTAAGGCGGAGGCGGTGTGGGGTGGTCTTCGTCGGCGGCTGCTGCTGCCTTCTTCTTCCTTTTTTTTTTTTTTTTTTTTTTAGGTTTAACTGAATAATGGATCGGGGGGGGGGGGGGGGCAAGAAGGAGATAAAGGAGGAAAGAATAGTTTTTTTTATTATTATTTAATTATTTAATTTCGCAAAAAGGTTGACTTTTACATACGACCTCGAAACGAGGCCCACCGCCTGTCGCCCATAGCGTTTCACCCCCATTCCGAACACAATGGGACATGTATCGCAAGCTGATTCGATAGTTGCAATCAGTTTCCGTTGAACTTACATTTAAATCGCTATATTGAATTTTAAACGTACATTTCAAATTACCGGGGTCACCTACTAACTCTATAAATTGCAGAAAAATACTTTCTAGCTTCGTATTGACGATACGGTCCTAACAAAACTAGTTTCGTCGAATTCTGAGACCGTTGGAAAAATGACCAATTTTCAGTCGATTAAAATCAACTGAAACTGGTCAAACGCGTTTTCTTTTGCCACGCTCACATATTGATTCGAAAAATTATGAAATTTGAAACCTAGAAATAATTCGACACCCCGGACCCAACAAAAGTGGTTTCGTCGAAATCCGAGGTCATTTGCAAAATGTCCATTTTTAAGGGCCTTATATATATAGAAATATATATAAATTCCACAGCGACTATTTCTAATTTTAAACTGGACATATCTTATCATTTCTAAGATGAAATCTCAGTTTGTTAACTTCGTTACAAAGATATAGTTATACAGATTCAAATATTTCTTGTTTCGTCCAATTCTGACTTATATTGAATTCTGTATATTCATTTGAAATTAGAAATCGAATTTTCGAACTACCGCGCCATTTTCAATTCCTTTTATAATTATATATAATTATTTATATTCTAACGACGACGCGTATAATATATACGATCGAATTATATTCAAAATAAATTTCTCGTCGATATTATTTAAAATAATTCATTTTAAATAATCAAAATTCGCTAAAATTGCCAAAATAAAAATTTTTAACTGGCCCAGATTTTCCGGGTTGTTACAATCTCCCCCACTTAAAACTTTTCGTCCCCGAAAAGGAACAAAGTCGAAAGTGGTTTGATTAATCAGCTCTACGATCGATCAGGCTTCCATTCTCCAACTCTTTAGTTTCTGAGAATTTTCAAAATTTCAAAAATTTGGCTAACACCCTAAATTTGTGAAAAATTTCGCCATAACCTCCCCTGCACCGGGAGCATCGGGGAATTTCAAATAGCTTCCCCGGTCCTTCAGATCTCAAAAAGAAAAAGAAAAAGCCAAGCGGCTAGCCAATAGGCTCACAAAATCGTCATCACCCAAACAAAACAGGAAATTATGTAGTAAACATGTACCTATTTGTCGGGCAAACAAATTTTATTCTCTGGCTCTAGCCTCCTTGCTATGACCTGTTCAAAGATATATATGTATATGCAAGCAAATGCAACCAATTTTCAAAATAATTGTAGCGACCCGCAAATCCGTGCTATCTGAGTTGACTAAATACACCACACGTCCAACCCAAATAACACAGAAATACGACTCATTATTAGAAAGAAGTTAGAGGGTGAGAATAGATAAGATAGAAAACTTAGAATAGAAGAAAAACGAAGATCACAAACTCACAGCGGAACGAATAAAATATATTATATAACATAAGCTTTGAGATACAAATCTGTTTTGTACATATATACATACCATCATCAGAGTACACATAACATTTGATTCAGCGGAAGTAACTCTAAATAACTAAAGTTGAAGTCTCCAGCTTCAAGCTCCTCCAAGTGTATCTGTAAAAGCCTGGAACACTTGACTGCCCGTACAAATTTGGGCACCCAAGAGTTTAGGGAAAACAAAAACAAAATAAACTCTGGGTCAGTCATGGGACTGGTGTGAGTAAACTCCAACCACTTGATTAACTTTAAAAATCCTTTCAAAAGAAAAGGTAATAGTAAGACCAGCCCACACATAAACATGGACGGTTTTTACCTTACTATAACCCAAACCACTTTGATATCAAATCCAATGATATTATATTAATGTCTACATCAAATAAATTACCAAATAGCAGAACGCTTGCATCTCACGCTCCACGTATATAGTATAAAATCAAAAACCGCATGGCGCTTATTGGAGATTGGATTTCCAACATGACAAGGTATGGAACCACCTTCCGATGATGTATCTCTAGAGGCGAATACACCTGGGTTCAACAAGAACGTCTTGCAACCCGGCCCACACATGACCGACCACTCATTTCGCTTGAGTGTATCGAATGTATATCACCAACGGTTGGACTCAAACCACCGTTTCCCGAATGGGCAGAATCGATAGATTTATAACAAAAGGAATTTCTCTAGATAGGTGATTATACACCCTAATGGGTGCGACCCACATAGCCATGCTGCCTGCCCGATTTTTTTCCTTTCCTGGCTGTTGAGGCCTGAGGCTACGCATACTTACCATTTATTGATAGCACAATTACTTTGAATGCCACATTGTCAGATCCGTTAATCACTAGTTGAGTTTGCACAAATATTCTGGATGTTATGCTAAGGGATAAATCCGTTGCAACCATATATATTCATACAGACCAACCCATTTGATCATTGGAAATACTCTGTCAGACATTCGTCCATATACGTTCGTTCTGGGATTGAACGAAACCGAAGGCACTATTTCTATTAATAGAAAAGCCCTTGCACTTCACTCCGTCTTCAACATATTCAGCATACTTGGTTCGCAACGCTTATGCCGATACGGAGTGGTTCTTCGGATAATAATCCAACCGGTCTCTCCATATTGACAACGATGGTCAAAAACTTCGATAGTCTGTGATTTAACTATCGAATAAAAACAAGTGTTCATCCAACATATCAAACAAATCACTGGGCTCTTTAATTAATATTCATTAATTAAATCTCTTTTCCATTTCCTCTATCAATATTTGTTAACCAAATATTTTCAATAATCATCTCGGCTCTTATGCCATTTGGAAAACATTTCCAAACATTAACTTCTTTTATTTTCTATATATTAGAAAAATCTCTATTTGCAATTGGAAACAAATCCAATCACTTATCTCTATCCCTTTTTGTTTACAACATTCGATTTTTATATTCACTTTACTATCGAATTCAATACGTCGATATAATGATCTCTAATTATCAAAATATCTTAAAAATATTCTAACTCCTTAAATTTCCGGAAAATTTCGCCATAACCTCCCCTGTATCGGGAGCATCGGGAAATTTCAAATAGCTTCCCGGTATCTTCTAATCTCAAAAAGAAAAAGAAAAAGCCAAGCGGCTTGCCGATACGGCGCATAAAACCCATATATGAATTTAAACATGTACCTTTTTGTCGGCACATAAATAAAAATCTTCATATACTCCATCCCATATCTGTTTAACACCTGTTCACCTGTTTCCAATCCAATTCAACTCAATCCATTCGTTTGAATTCAATTTTGAATCGTTTGAATTCAGTTTCGCTCAACTATTCTTTACTTAGCCTTTTTGCCTATTTCACTTGTTTGTTTGAACATAACATGTTCAAATAAAATATTTAACTCGTTCATAACCAAGTTGAATTTCAATTTTAATTCTAGTTCTCCTTTCTATTTCGAATATAAATTTTCAAATCGAATTTACTAATTCAAGCCCCAATATCCATTCGAAATCTCCTTAACTAATTTTTATTCAATTTAGTTAATTCTACTCAATAAATCAAAATCTGGTTTCTGTTTCAAAAATCATATTCATTTACACAACTTGAATTCGCATATATTTTACAACTCAACTCTGAAATTTTCTAAATAGAAAATTCGGATTTTTATCGCTTAAAATCCTTTTATAATATTAAATAAACCATTATGGGTTTAAAACGATTCTGGCACTGCTTTTCTAAAAATTTGATTTTGACATAACTCAAAATCTATACGACGAAATTTATATTTTTCTCCTTCATTAGAAAACTATTATCAAACCGGTCCTGACGTTTCTTGTTTCAAAGAATTCCGACTTCAATCGAGTTCTATATATTCAATTGAAGTTCGAATCGCCAATTTACGAACTGCAGCGCTGCGGCGAGTTCGTTTTAATTATATTTAAAAATATAAACTTTTTTAAACTTCTAAACTTCTTTAAAATGAATTCAACTCTATTTAACTCTGCTTGATTCAAATTCAAATCTCACTTTTATTTGAATTCTAAATTCAAATTCCAATTCCTTTTCTATTTGGTATTCAAATTCAATATTTGAATTTCTATTTGAATTCCCTATATTCAAATTCTAATTCATTTGAATTCTCTTATTTAAATTTTATACTCAAATTCCATTTGAACTTCTATATTTCCATTTCTATATTTGAATTCTATTGAAGTTCAAATATTAAAACTCCCTTTTTACATTCTATATTCAAAATTCCATAGTTTAAAACCCATTTGAATTTCATGTTCAAATTCCATAGATCAAATCCGATTTGAATTCAATTTGAATCTCTTATATTCAAATTCCATTTTCCATTTCCGACCCCATTTGAATTTCTAATATTCAAATTCATTAACACCATTTGAATTTATAATATTCAAATTCATTTGAATTCCCTTGAATTCAAATTCCATTTCAAAACCCTTTGGATTTCCTATTTGAAATCCTATTTGAAATTCCATTTCCCATTCTACTTTGAAATTCTATTTTCAAAGTTTATTTCAAATTCTATTTTGAAATCTCATATTCAAATTTCTACTTGAATTCCTATATTCAATTCCATGTTCAAATTCAATACTCGAATTTCTTTTTCAAACCTCTATTCAAATTTCATATTTAAATTCCATTCAAATCTCTATTCAAATTTCACATTTGAATTCTTCTTTGAAATACTATATTTCAAATTCTATTCAATTCTTCTTTGAAATTCTATTTTCAAAGTCTATTTCAAATTCTCTTTTGAAAATTCTATTTTGAAATTCTATTTCAAATTCTATTTGGAAATTCTATTTCAAATTCTCTATATTCAAACACCATTTGAAAGTTCTATATTCAAATCCACCTTGGATTTTCTATTTGAATTCTAAATTCAAATTTTCTATCTCCTTTTCTTTTTGAATTCAAATTTCCATTTCCTTTTCTATTATTCAATTCCTATATTTAAATTTCCTTTTGAATCATATTTTCAAAATACTTGTATTTCTATTTCTGAATTATCAAATGGTAATTCTTTTCACTTCATTTATAACTTCGTTATAAAAGAACTATTTATAAATTTCGTTTATAAAGGAACTACTTGTTTTATTTTTCAAAACAAGTTTATATTTTAATTTAAAACTCAAATTCTATTTAAAAATAGAATTCCCTTTTTAAATCTCCAATATCCTTTTTACGATATTTTTAAATATCATTTCTTAAGCCCAGTGATAAAACACACAAAGCAACCAATTATTTATTTTTCTAACACATCATATATAACAATATATGTGCAAACAAATAATCAACAGATAATATATTTTTGAGGAATCCAGTTGGATCCCTCCAAC
Organism: Allium sativum; assembly: GCA_030737875.1. Lineage (NCBI taxonomy): Eukaryota > Viridiplantae > Streptophyta > Magnoliopsida > Asparagales > Amaryllidaceae > Allium > Allium sativum. The sequence goes on from CM060917.1 coordinate 58,916,249, forward strand.
CTGTTTTCCTGCATCCACAGATGTTAGCACATAAATAATACCCATTCTGCTTCGTGGCAGAATATCGCGGTATAGAAGGTCATCCACTAATCATAGCATGGGGCGTATAGGGTAATCATCCGCTATGAAACTGCGGGCATCCGCTAATGAGACTGCGGGAATCCAACCAATCAATCAACCCAATATATATATATATATAATAGCCTAAATAACTAATATATATAAAACAACCAGAAAACATTCACACGAGCAACAGACAATTATTTTTATTGGAATAAAAATAATTCTAAAGGTGAGTGAGATTTACTCACCAGGATTTCTTTTGCCGAAATATCCTGTGTAAATTTCCAAATCATCGGCTACGAATCTTCTTGAATCTATTTGTTTAGCACCTATGATAATTAAATTTTTAAATTATCGATCAATTATTTTAACATTTTAAAATAACTCTTTCTAAATAAATTTCAACTAAACTAATTTATATAAAAAGGCCTTAACTAATTTAAAAGTAAGTACCTACATTTCATTTTAAACGATTAGTTTATATATTTTATTTCTTAATTAACTAATTTCCTTTATAACCACTAATTATATCAACTAGTCAAATACCAATTATATAAAATAATTTCCATGTATTAAATTTAAATCATTTTACAGTAGTAAAATGCCTAAGTTAATTTCCTATCTGGAAATAAATCTCGTACCTAAATCACTTGAATTAAGTAACCTTACTACCTAAAATTTCTTGACTGAAATAAATAAATAACTAAATTAACTAAATTAAGATAATAACCTTAATAACCAAATTAAATCCATTTATCATTCTCGGTCCTTCAGTGCTTCACAGCAGTTCGCGACCCTCCCCAAATCAACATCTCGACACCCAAGACCCCATCGTCGCACCTCCGGATCCTACCCCGAAGGACCCACAATGTCGAACCCTGAAGCTTCGGCAACCCCACTGTGCCACCCTGAGCCTTATCGCATCATCAGACCCCCCAGAACCCAACCCTAATCACGAGCGTCCCAAAGGTCTTCGAGCTCCAGGTGGTTATCGCGGTTCCATAATCGCGATTTAATCCATGCGATATTCATCTTTAAAAACCTCGAACTGACCAGATTTCAGAATTTAGATGGAAAAGGGGTTTTCAATTTTAGCGATGGCCATTTTGATTTATTTATAGAAGAAAGAAAATGGAGAAATGAAGACAGAGGAGGGGTCGCGATTTATAGACAACGGAGGAGACAAGTTTTTAATGCGTGGTCGGCCAAAGTACATGACTATCTTTTTAAAGGGTTTAAAAAGATTTTTTTTGATTTTGATTTAAAATATATTTTAGTTTAATTTGATTTGACCACAACTTAATACGATTTGATATATAGAGATTTTCACTTTAATTTATACAGATATCGATTTGATTTTTAATTTTAATTAAATAACCAAAATATCTTATGGTCCTTAACTCGAAATTCTGAACCGATATTCAATCGTAACGACTGACGTTATAAGCTTAAAACGCCGTTCTGAATTCAACGGATCCGATTCTGAATTTTTAATTCGACTATATAGAAGAGATAATATTTTAAATTAACGATTTAAATTAAATCCGATTAAAAATGTAAATTGTTTTCAAACAATTTAAATCCATGATAATAAATAATTATTATCATTCTAATTCAAATGAAATTTATATTCACGAATTGTTTTCGGTTTAGTTTTATCTTTGAATTAAATAATTTCAGTTCCTCGAATTTTGATCATTTAATCGATAACCCAAAAGAATACCATTTATATTATAAATTCAATATTTAAAACCATACTAAAGATTTAAAATAAATCGACCAAAAATCCGGGTCGTTACATTCTTCCCCCCTTAAAATAATTTCGTCCTCGAAATTGCTAAGGTAGGAAAAAAAATGGTACAACTCATTACTTTTCAAAAATTCACTTATGTTGAAACTCAATTCCTCATATTTCAACAAATTAACTCCAACCAAAACTTTTGGTCTTCACACATTTAATTCAAATGATCTACGATCAACCCATTTATATCTAATCTATGTTCTATTAAACCAATTCAAATTGATTTTAGTCAATTGATTCACTTCAATCTATTTAACCAGCTTAAGTTAAATTTTAATTCCAGAATTCCAATCCCTGGGTTTTTCATTTCAAATTCCTTTGAAATCCCATAAATATATACATATTTATTTCCATTTCAAATTCAAAACATTTGAATTTTCAAACCACTTGTTTTCTTTCAAACAAATTTCCATCAAAACTTTCTAAGGTAGCAATTCATCACTTAGAAACTCGGAAATGAACACTGATGATGTTGCAATCATCATCAGAATAATTTCCCAGCCACTGAAATGAGTTCAGTGCTTTAATACTTTCAAAATCCATGATTTTCTTTCAAATCCTTTAAAACAAATCTATATTATTTTAATATACTTTGAAAAATATTTTTCAACTTCCCAGGATTTTGAATTCTTAATTCTGGTTTGAATTTAATTCTAATTCATCTCATTTGTATATAATTTCTATACAAATTTTATTTGGTTATAAATAACCATTTTAATTTCATAATCTCATTTGATTATAAAATCAACATCCAACACATCCATATAATAATAATTCTAGAAAATTATTCTTTCTATATCAAAATAGAATTTTGGGTAAAATTATTTCATTCACTCACTTTAAAACAATATCATGTCGTATTTTCTGTTCAAGTGTTTAGAAATCCCTATCGACTTCGTGGCGTCCCACGATTCGACCAGAATTCATAAACTACTCAACAGACAAGCCAACACAATATAAAACAATTTTTATATCAATTTACAAATACGCTCTCTCGTATATACACTCAACTCATTCTAGGGTACTACTGACCCTATCTCTAATGAGCACAACCCCCAACAAGCCTAGGTATTCGCTCAACCTAAGCTCCGATACCACCTGTAATGACCCCGAGATTCGAGTAGGCTTTTCAACCATCCTCTCCTCCCTCGGCACTGGGCTAACCTCCCAGCGTGGCTTACAGAGATACCTCAGAACTGCTTTTACGGCCAGCCTCTCGACTCGACCAACCCACATTGTCGGGAGATGTAGGGGTAAGAGTCTCCCGTTCGCCACCTAACGCGAAGCGAGAACCCCCTATCATCCGTACCAATTAAGCAACCAGCTCTGATACCACCTGTAGCGACCCGCAAATCCATGCTATCTGAGTTGACTAAATACACCACACGTCCAACCCAAATAACACAGAAATACGACTCATTATTAGAAAGAAGTTAGAGGGTGAGAATAGATAAGATAGAAAACTTAGAATAGAAGAAAAACGAAGATCACAAACTCACAGCGGAACGAATAAAATATATTATATAACATAAGCTTTGAGATACAAATCTGTTTTGTACATATATACATACCATCATCAGAGTACACATAACATTTGATTCAGAGGAAGTAACTCTAAATAACTAAAGTTGAAGTCTCCAGCTTCAAGCTCCTCCAAGTGTATCTGTAAAAGCCTGGAACACTTGACTGCCCGTACAAATTTGGGCACCCAAGAGTTTAGGGAAAACAAAAACAAAATAAACTCTGGGTCAGTCATGGGACTGGTGTGAGTAAACTCCAACCACTTGATTAACTTTAAAAATCCTTTCAAAAGAAATGGTAATAGTAAGACCAGCCCACACATAAACATGGACGGTTTTTACCTTACTATAACCCAAACCACTTTGATATCAAATCCAATGATATTATATTAATGTCTACATCAAATAAATTACCAAATAGCAGAACGCTTGCATCTCACGCTCCACGTATATAGTATAAAATCAAAAACCGCATGGCGCTTATTGGAGATTGGATTTCCAACATGACAAGGTATGGAACCACCTTCCGATGATGTATCTCTAGAGGCGAATACACCTGGGTTCAACAAGAACGTCTTGCAACCCGGCCCACACATGACCGACCACTCATTTCGCTTGAGTGTATCGAATGTATATCACCAACGGTTGGACTCAAACCACCGTTTCCCGAATGGGCAGAATCGATAGATTTATAACAAAAGGAATTTCTCTAGATAGGTGATTATACACCCTAATGGGTGCGACCCACATAGCCATGCTGCCTGCCCGATTTTTGTCCTTTCCTGGCTGTTGAGGCCTGAGGCTACGCATACTTACCATTTATTGATAGCACAATTACTTTGAATGCCACATTGTCAGATCCGTTAATCACTAGTTGAGTTTGCACAAATATTCTGGATGTTATGCTAAGGGATAAATCCGTTGCAACCATATATATTCATACAGACCAACCCATTTGATCATTGGAAATACTCTGTCAGACATTCGTCCATATACGTTCGTTCTGGGATTGAACGAAACCGAAGGCACTATTTCTATTAATAGAAAAGCCCTTGCACTTCACTCCGTCTTCAACATATTCAGCATACTTGGTTCGCAACGCTTATGCCGATACGGAGTGGTTCTTCGGATAATAATCCAACCAGTCTCTCCATATTGACAACGATGGTCAAAAACTTCGATAGTCTGTGATTTAACTATCGAATAAAAACAAGTGTTCATCCAACATATCAAACAAATCACTGGGCTCTTTAATTAATATTCATTAATTAAATCTCTTTTCCATTTCCTCTATCAATATTTGTTAACCAAATATTTTCAATAATCATCTCGGCTCTTATGCCATTTGGAAAACATTTCCAAACATTAACTTCTTTTATTTTCTATATATTAGAAAAATCTCTATTTGCAATTGGAAACAAATCCAATCACTTATCTCTATCCCTTTTTGTTTACAACATTCGATTTTTATATTCACTTTACTATCGAATTCAATACGTCGATATAATGATCTCTAATTATCAAAATATCTTAAAAATATTCTAACTCCTTAAATTTCCGGAAAATTTCGCCATAACCTCCCCTGTATCGGGAGCATCGGGAAATTTCAAATAGCTTCCCGGTATCTTCTAATCTCAAAAAGAAAAAGAAAAAGCCAAGCGGCTTGCCGACACGGCGCATAAAACCCATATATGAATTTAAACATGTACCTTTTTGTCGGCACATAAATAAAAATCTTCATATACTCCATCCCATATCTGTTTAACACCTGTTCACCTATTTCCAATCCAATTCAACTCAATCCATTCGTTTGAATTCAGTTTCGCTCAACTATTCTTTACTTAGCCTTTTTGCCTATTTCACTTGTTTGTTTGAACATAACATGTTCAAATAAAATATTTAACTCGTTCATAACCAAGTTGAATTTCAATTTTAATTCTAGTTCTCCTTTCTATTTCGAATATAAATTTTCAAATCGAATTTACTAATTCAAGCCCCAATATCCATTCGAAATCTCCTTAACTAATTTTTATTCAATTTAGTTAATTCTACTCAATAAATCAAAATCTGGTTTCTGTTTCAAAAATCATATTCATTTACACAACTTGAATTCGCATATATTTTACAACTCAACTCTGAAATTTTCTAAATAGAAAATTCGGATTTTTATCGCTTAAAATCCTTTTATAATATTAAATAAACCATTATGGGTTTAAAACGATTCTGGCACTGCTTTTCTAAAAATTTGATTTTGACATAACTCAAAATCTATACGACGAAATTTATATTTTTCTCCTTCATTAGAAAACTATTATCAAACCGGTCCTGACGTTTCTTGTTTCAAAGAATTCCGACTTCAATCGAGTTCTATATATTCAATTGAAGTTCGAATCGCCAATTTACGAACTGCAGCGCTGCGGCGAGTTCGTTTTAATTATATTTAAAAATATAAACTTTTTTAAACTTCTAAACTTCTTTAAAATGAATTCAACTCTATTTAACTCTGCTTGATTCAAATTCAAATCTCACTTTTATTTGAATTCTAAATTCAAATTCCAATTCCTTTTCTATTTGGTATTCAAATTCAATATTTGAATTTCTATTTGAATTCCCTATATTCAAATTCTAATTCATTTGAATTCTCTTATTTAAATTTTATACTCAAATTCCATTTGAACTTCTATATTTCCATTTCTATATTTGAATTCTATTGAAGTTCAAATATTAAAACTCCCTTTTTACATTCTATATTCAAAATTCCATAGTTTAAAACCCATTTGAATTTCATGTTCAAATTCCATAGATCAAATCCGATTTGAATTCAGTTTGAATCTCTTATATTCAAATTCCATTTTCCATTTCCGACCCCATTTGAATTTCTAATATTCAAATTCATTAACACCATTTGAATTTCTAATATTCAAATTCATTTGAATTCCCTTGAATTCAAATTCCATTTCAAAACCCTTTGGATTTCCTATTTGAAATCCTATTTGAAATTCCATTTCCCATTCTACTTTGAAATTCTATTTTCAAAGTTTATTTCAAATTCTATTTTGAAATCTCATATTCAAATTTCTACTTGAATTCCTATATTCAATTCCATGTTCAAATTCAATACTCGAATTTCTTTTTCAAACCTCTATTCAAATTTCATATTTAAATTCCATTCAAATCTCTATTCAAATTTCACATTTGAATTCTTCTTTGAAATACTATATTTCAAATTCTATTCAATTCTTCTTTGAAATTCTATTTTCAAAGTCTATTTCAAATTCTCTTTTGAAAATTCTATTTTGAAATTCTATTTCAAATTCTATTTAGAAATTCTATTTCAAATTCTCTATATTCAAACACCATTTGAAAGTTCTATATTCAAATCCACCTTGGATTTTCTATTTGAATTCTAAATTCAAATTTTCTATCTCCTTTTCTTTTTGAATTCAAATTTCCATTTCCTTTTCTATTATTCAATTCCTATATTTAAATTTCCTTTTGAATCATATTTTCAAAATACTTGTATTTCTATTTCTGAATTATCAAATGGTAATTCTTTTCACTTCATTTATAACTTCGTTATAAAAGAACTATTTATAAATTTCGTTTATAAAGGAACTACTTGTTTTATTTTTCAAAACAAGTTTATATTTTAATTTAAAACTCAATTCTATTTAAAAATAGAATTCCCTTTTTAAATCTCCAATATCCTTTTTACGATATTTTTAAATATCATTTCTTAAGCCCAGTGATAAAACACACAAAGCAACCAATTATTTATTTTTCTAACACATCATATATAACAATATATGTGCAAACAAATAATCAACAGATAATATATTTTTGAGGAATCCAGTTGGATCCCTCCAACCTGTTTTCCTGCATCCACAGATGTTAGCACATAAATAATACCCATTCTGCTTCGTGGCAGAATATCGCGGTATAGAAGGTCATCCACTAATCATAGCATGGGGCGTATAGGGTAATCATCCGCTATGAAACTGCGGGCATCCGCTAATGAGACTGCGGGAATCCAACCAATCAATCAACCCAATATATATATATATATATAATAGCCTAAATAACTAATATATATAAAACAACCAGAAAACATTCACACGAGCAACAGACAATTATTTTTATTGGAATAAAAATAATTCTAAAGGTGAGTGAGATTTACTCACCAGGATTTCTTTTGCCGAAATATCCTGTGTAAATTTCCAAATCATCGGCTACGAATCTTCTTGAATCTATTTGTTTAGCACCTATGATAATTAAATTTTTAAATTATCGATCAATTATTTTAACATTTTAAAATAACTCTTTCTAAATAAATTTCAACTAAACTAATTTATATAAAAAGGCCTTAACTAATTTAAAAGTAAGTACCTACATTTCATTTTAAACGATTAGTTTATATATTTTATTTCTTAATTAACTAATTTCCTTTATAACCACTAATTATATCAACTAGTCAAATACCAATTATATAAAATAATTTCCATGTATTAAATTTAAATCATTTTACAGTAGTAAAATGCCTAAGTTAATTTCCTATCTGGAAATAAATCTCGTACCTAAATCACTTGAATTAAGTAACCTTACTACCTAAAATTTCTTGACTGAAATAAATAAATAACTAAATTAACTAAATTAAGATAATTACCTTAATAACCAAATTAAATCCATTTATCATTCTCGGTCCTTCAGTGCTTCACAACAGTTCGCGACCCTCCCCAAATCAACATCTCGACACCCAAGACCCCATCGTCGCACCTCCGGATCCTACCCCGAAGGACCCACAATGTCGAACCCTGAAGCTTCGGCAACCCCACTGCGCCACCCTGAGCCTTATCGCATCATCAGACCCCCCAGAACCCAACCCTAATCACGAGCGTCCCAAAGGTCTTCGAGCTCCAGGTGGTTATCGCGGTTCCATAATCGCGATTTAATCCATGCGATATTCATCTTTAAAAACCTCGAACTGACCAGATTTCAGAATTTAGATGGAAAAGGGGTTTTCAATTTTAGCGATGGCCATTTTGATTTATTTATAGAAGAAAGAAAATGGAGAAATGAAGACAGAGGAGGGGTCGCGATTTATAGACAACGGAGGAGACAAGTTTTTAATGCGTGGTCGGCCAAAGTACATGACTATCTTTTTAAAGGGTTTAAAAAGATTTTTTTTGATTTTGATTTAAAATATATTTTAGTTTAATTTGATTTGACCACAACTTAATACGATTTGATATATAGAGATTTTCACTTTAATTTATACAGATATCGATTTGATTTTTAATTTTAATTAAATAACCAAAATATCTTATGGTCCTTAACTCGAAATTCTGAACCGATATTCAATCGTAACGACTGACGTTATAAGCTTAAAACGCCGTTCTGAATTCAACGGATCCGATTCTGAATTTTTAATTCGACTATATAGAAGAGATAATATTTTAAATTAACGATTTAAATTAAATCCGATTAAAAATGTAAATTGTTTTCAAACAATTTAAATCCATGATAATAAATAATTATTATCATTCTAATTCAAATGAAATTTATATTCACGAATTGTTTTCGGTTTAGTTTTATCTTTGAATTAAATAATTTCAGTTCCTCGAATTTTGATCATTTAATCGATAACCCAAAAGAATACCATTTATATTATAAATTCAATATTTAAAACCATACTAAAGATTTAAAATAAATCGACCAAAAATCCGGGTCGTTACAATAATTCAATATTTGGTTCAATTAGGCATAATGGTTCAAAATTAGCAAACAAATGAACAAACAACACAAACATCAATCAATTAGTGAATTTAACGTTTCAAATTCATAATTTTGATACATATACAGAAAATCTTGTTTTTGATGCCAATTCACCACAAAGTGTTCTAGCTATATAAGATTTGGTTCTCACACCAGTCTAATGGAAATATATAGATATCACACCTTCGAAACACGAATATAAATACTGATGATGTGACCACATCATCAGAATTATCCCCGAGTGTCTAGAATGTGACTCTATATCTATCCAGTATATTAAAATTTCAAATACACGTGGATCAGACGTATACGCAAAATCTTTATATACTGGACTGTCCAACTCAATATAAAGAGATAATCAAATACGAATAATTGATTTAAATTTTCAAAACAAAAATTTGTTTTCATTTGAAAAATATACTCTTCACACTCGTTCTAGGATACTACTGATCCCATCTCTAACGAGTCATCCCCATTGGATATTGCTAATCCAATATCTGATGAATTCTTTCGTATGGTTCCAATGTGCCTTGTTCTCTGAGCTTTGTAAACCAAAGCTCTGATACCAACTGTGAAGACCCGCAACTTCCCCGTAAAGGAAAGCGTCGGATAGTTCGAGAACAAGCCACAACAGAACGCATAAAGAAGAACATCTCATAGTATATTACAACCATGCATCAGATTACAAGAATATACAGAGTATAAATGAATATTACACAGAAATATCAGAGATTTAAATTACATTTAAATACATAGCAGCGGAAAATAATACAATACACAATTAGAATGAGATATACGGATACAAAGCTTTCCGGATATCGTTCCAGCTGTAAACCAGGATCCTGTGAATATAAATCTGCAAAACCAAAACTACTAGCTGCCCGTGTCAAAATAAGGGCACCCAGAGTTTAGGTTAAAACAATAAACTCCAGGTCAGTCATGTGACTGGTGTGAGAACTAAAACAGTTATTAATCTTTATTTTAAATCATTAGGTAAATCAAGGGACCACGCCGTATAACACGGAACGGGTTTCCTCCCAAGAATACCAGTGCATAAAACAAACAGCGCAATGCTAAATAAAGAAAAATGAAGCTGTTATAAGACCCAGGTCCTATCACACAATGCAACGCAAGCCGGGGGATAGGGTTTTCCCTTATAACAGCCAAAGAATGCTTGATACGTTTAAAACAAATCATTTGATACTATTATAAGTGCATAGTGTATAAAACAACTTCAAATCATAAGTATCAATCATAGGCGGCATGGGTACCATATATCATGTCGCCATACTAGTTTTACAATTAAAACCGCAAATGTCACGTATTTGGAAATTGGATTTCCGTCTATGAACCGAGGCAAAAGATAGTCCTCAACCGATTCGAGACGCTCTAGTCCGTGTCTCAGGACCCAGACACAGGTGGGCCCTTGGATCGTCAGGGCCGGTCCACCGATGTGGATTAAAATGCCTGAACACTGCGTTTCCCCACCCTATGGGGTGTCAGTCTGGTCCGTCAGCCGACCAGAAGCATCGGCCGAAACCGATATAACCGAGGCGCCTCGCAACAGCAACAACCACATAAGTCAAACTCGTCAGGGCGTGTAAAACCACTGACGCCACTTCTAACTAGAAAGAAACGCAAGTCCTCCCTGAGGTCCGTCTCCCGTTTTTGGTTCATACCTGGTGTGAAACACGCGAGGTAAACGTTACACAAAGCTACGCCACAAAGGCCGTGCTTTGATCATCACCACAATACTTTGCTTTTCAACAGAAGCCTTGATCATTTGCATCTTAGCATGCCACACAGGCAAACCATCCTATGCAACCGATATCAGTCACACAGAATGAAATCCGATGTCAGACACACAGTCCATTTACAAGTCCGTCCTGGGTCTGAACGAAACCGGAGGCACCTAGTACCCCGCATATCCATCGATCTCCAAGTACGTCTGGACGATCACTAACTGTTTCCATCTTCTTGGGTGTACAGCCCAATCAAGATCATCAGTAATTACCCAAACGACGTGAAGACCTCCGGTCTTCGACCATCGTCTTCATCTTCGACTTATCGTCGTATCAGTTATTCAGAATGGGATAAACCCGGTCTTTCCGAATAACTCGCGTATATATTATAAAAGTGTTACACAAACACAACATACGCCTCATTCCAATTCATTAGTCACTAACCGTAAATTAATCAAGAGAATAATTCCCCAAATATTAACCCCGAAGGCCGAAACCAACATCAGATCAATATCCAGAAAACCGTTCTGCTTAGCTAACCGACAGTTAGTTTCTGATTTCACATTCATAGGGAAAGGTTCCCATTAATTTTATCAACGATAAATTCCTTGAATTTATTCTTTAATCCATTTTTGAATATCAATTCAAACTAGTCGGGATTAGCGAACCTTACCGAAGTAACCATTTGTTTTAATTTCCCAATCCCAACCTATTCATCCCATGAAGTAAAACTGGAAATACTTCATATCTAACACCACAGTGTTATCGGTAAATTCAATTACCATTTCACGTTCAAATCTAATTAAAGATTTAACTATCGCCTGGAGCAAAACTGGTGATACTCCACTTTCGATCATTTCAATCTAATTAAAGATTCATTAAAACTCCACTTAGTTTTAATCTTCGACTGGGTTAAAGAATCAGTGTCATTTAAAACACGGTTCACGATAAACCCAAAATCACATTCCATTAATTATCGGGTTAAAGAACGAGTGTTATTTAAAACACTGTTCACGATAAACCCAAAAATCAATATCAATTCAATTCCAATTAAATATTATTTAATTGGTACACTTCATTAAATCTAAATAAAAAGATTTAATCTTTTCTCAACTGGGTTCAAGAACAGTGTTAGTGAAGACACCATTCACGACAAACCCAAATCACATTCGATATTCAACACAAGGCTCTGAATAGAAAATATCCCGGCTTATATTCAATATCAAATTCTACGACTAACAAATGTCGTATTGGAAATAACGATATAAATATATCTTTCAAATTTCCATAACAACACCTGTATAATCACGAATTCCAACATCGAAATATTCCGAAGACAATTTCGATTCAAATCCACTCCAATGCAATCATTGGAAATTTTGGTTATTTTCAAAACCCTTTTCAAATTCAATTTATTTATTTAAAAATAAATAGAATTATAATTCTAGTTCAAAACTAGTTCATTTCGATAAAAATCTATTTTTATCTTTTCAATTATGGAGTTTTTCATCCAAATTCTTCCTAAATCATTTCTTATGATTTTACACAAATTATTACTATTTTTAATAATTTTATCAAGGCCCGTACAGTCGATTTCCAACAACGGCCATCGAACTGCACTTACAGCGACCTTTTTCAAATTTGATTTGGACATAATTCCAAATCCAACCGTTAGATTTCAAATTTCTAATATTCGTTAGAAAGCTCTTTTCGATACGAACCCAACGGTTCCGGTTTTAGGAGAATCCGACGGTCGGATCTCCCGTAATGTCCGTTTGAAATCAATGGTCGAAATTCACGAACTACCGCGGCGCGGCGCGTTCTATTCAGGCCATTATATTATATATATAATATATATAATATATATTTCGTCGATTTCTATTTAAAACGAATTATATAAATAGTTTTAAAATTTGTTTCAAAATTTATTTCAACTTCCATTTCAATTCAAAGCAAAATTGAATTCTTCTTTATAAATTCGTTTTAAAATTCATTTCTATTCAATTCAAATTTCAATTCAATTTGAATTCATATTCAATTCAATTCATTTCGAAATCGTTTTCAATTCAATTCATTTCGAAATCGTTTTCAATTCAATTCATTTCGAAATCGTTTTCAATTCAATTCATTTCGAAATCGTTTTCAATTCAATTCATTTCGAAATCGTTTTCAATTCAATTCATTTCGAAATCGTTTTCAATTCAATTCATTTCGAAATCGTTTTCAATTCAATTCATTTCGAAATCGTTTTCAATTCAATTCATTTCGAAATCGTTTTCAATTCAATTCATTTCGAAATCGTTTTCAATTCAATTCATTTCGAAATCGTTTTCAATTCAATTCATTTCGAAATCGTTTTCAATTCAATTCATTTCGAAATCGTTTTCAATTCAATTCATTTCGAAATCGTTTTCAATTCAATTGATTTCGAAATCGTTTTCAATTCAATTCATTTCGAAATCGTTTTCAATTCAATTCATTTCGAAATCGTTTTCAATTCAATTCATTTCGAAATCGTTTTCAATTCAATTCATTTCGTTTCCTTTTAAAATCGATATAAATATCGTTCACGTAAAAATGGCGTTAATCTAATCAACACGGCTTCATATATTCCTTTATTTTCAAATATTCTATTTCAAATATTTCTTTTTCAAATATTTCTTTTTCAAAACTGGAATGAGGCCCAATCAATTACCATATAAAATTAATTATATGGATTTTCATACAACACATGTATATAATAGCAACGATAAATAATCAACCATCAACCAAAGTGCACTACACTGTATAAGCATCAAATATAGATATCTAACGCTTATAACAGCCTGTCAATCAATCGATCGACATATTTAATCAATCAGGATGAGTGAACTTCAAATTTCATCCCAACACCCGTGTGGGGTTTCAAACAATCAAACACAGATTTTATTTGTGCAGTTGGGCGATGTGTAAAATTTATCGACCCAATCAATATCAGTCAAATCAGTGTACATAAACAAACCGTCTGGTTTGTAAATGAATATTTTATTTATTCACATTCACTAGATTCATATTCACGTTAAAAATTATATTTTTAACGATAAAACATTTTATTCCAACATATGAATTTCTATTCAGTTCATTCTTTAAATAAAATGATATTTTTATTTTTCTAACATATTTTAGAAAATTTCGGCGGCATAACGGCACGATACTAGAAACGGGACAAGGCCTAGCCTAATCCCCGGTCTAGTGAAGGCCCACGCCATTCACACATCAATCGAATTCACTTTCGTTATGCTAACCACAAAATTTGGAGTAAGGGTCTAACCTAGCCTTACTCCTTCGCCTTATAACGGCGCACGTCTAATCCTAACCAATTTATCGATTTGATTTTTCACATCACAAACCACATTCAAACCAATATCGCAATCAATCACCAAACAGTCAAACAAACAAGTCCATGGTCTGTGGACGATTGTGTCGGGTGCTACTAAGCACCGTCTGCATCCTAGTATATATATATAACTAGAACAAGAAATTGAAAGGTGAGAAATTCTCACCTATAGCTGTCCTAGCTCCACGGCTCTTCTAATGCAGGAAATCTTCGCCAACTCGCCTTTTTATCACCATCGTTGCCCGTATACACTGTATATAAAAAATCACATTTTTATATTCTCTATTATATAAAAATCATATTTTTATCGCTCTTCATATTGTGAAAATAGAATTTTCATCGCTATTTCATATTTGTAAAAATAGAATTTTCACTTCGTTATTCAATATATAAAATCGAATTTTTATTTCGCTATCAACATATAAAAATCCTATTTTTATTTCGACTTTCAACATATAAAAATCCTATTTTTATTTCGACTTTCAATATATAAAAATATGATTTTTACTTCTTAAAGTTCAAATCTTTTTCTATTCAAAGTTCAAATCTTTTTTTCTATTCAAAGTTCAAATCTTTTTTTCTATTCAAAAAAGTTCAAATCTTTTTTCTATTCAAAGTTCAAATCTTTTTTCTATTCAAAGTTCAAATCTTTTTTTTTCTTTTATATAAAATCAGTTTTTATTTTTCTTTTATATAAAATCAGTTTTTATTTTTCTTTTATATAAAATCAGTTTTTATTTTTCTTTTATATAAAATCAGTTTTAACTTTTAAAACAAAATCAGTTTTATAAATAAAGTAAAAATCAGTTTTATAAATAAAGTAAAAATCAGTTTTATAAATAAAGTAAAAACTTACAGTTCGAAGGGGGGAAGGGTCTTTGTCGCGATCCGACTTCGAGGAGGGGGGGGGGGGGTTCACCACCATCGGAGAGGCTTCGGGTGGCTCTGGGTCTCGGCGGCTCGATGTTGGTGGCGATTGGGGCTTCGCGGTGGTCCAGGGTCGCGTGCGAGCATAGGAGGGAGGGAGCGAGGCGGGGAACGATGGTGGATATCGGAGGTGGTGTGACATACGCGGCTAGGGCGGAGGCGGTGTGGGGTGGTCTTCGTCGGCGGCTGCTGCTGCCTTCTTCTTCCTTTTCTTTTTTTTTTGTTTTAGGTTTAACTGAATAATGGATCGGGGGGGGGGGGGGGGGGGCAAGAAGGAGATAAAGGAGGAAAGAATAGTTTTTTTTTATTATTATTTAATTATTTAATTTCGCAAAAAGGTTGACTTTTACATACGACCTCGAAACGAGGCCCACCGCCTGTCGCCCATAGCGTTTCACCCCCATTCCGAACACAATGGGACATGTATCGCAAGCTGATTCGATAGTTGCAATCAGTTTCCGTTGAACTTACATTTAAATCGCTATATTGAATTTTAAACGTACATTTCAAATTACCGGGGTCACCTACTAACTCTATAAATTGTAGAAAAATACTTTCTAGCTTCGTATTGACGATACGGTCCTAACAAAACTAGTTTCGTCGAATTCTGAGACCGTTGGAAAAATGACCAATTTTCAGTCGATTAAAATCAACTGAAACTGGTCAAACGCGTTTTCTTTTGCCACGCTCACATATTGATTCGAAAAATTATGAAATTTGAAACCTAGCAATAATTCGACACCCCGGACCCAACAAAAGTGGTTTCGTCGAAATCCGAGGTCATTTGCAAAATGTCCATTTTTAAGGGCCTTATATATATAGAAATATATATAAATTCCACAGCGACTATTTCTAATTTTAAACTGGACATATCTTATCATTTCTAAGATGAAATCTCAGTTTGTTAACTTCGTTACAAAGATATAGTTATACAGATTCAAATATTTCTTGTTTCGTTCAATTCTGACTTATATTGAATTCTGTATATTCATTTGAAATTAGAAATCGAATTTTCGAACTACCGCGCCATTTTCAATTCCTTTTATAATTATATATAATTATTTATATTCTAACGACGACGCGTATAATATATACGATCGAATTATATTCAAAATAAATTTCTCGTCGATATTATTTAAAATAATTCATTTTAAATAATCAAAATTCGCTAAAATTGCCAAAATAAAAATTTTTAACTGGCCCAGATTTTCCGGGTTGTTACAGGTTTATCGTGAACAATATTTTTAAAAGACATTAGTTCTTTAACCCAGTTAAAGATAAGATTAATTTCTTAAATTCGAATGATCGTTAAGTGACGATTTTTGAGATTAAAAAAGAAAATTTAAAAGAATTTATCTTTGATAAATTTATAGGAACCTTGCCCTAAAAATGTAAATATTCGGGATTGGAATGAGGCATATGATGAGTTTTTATTGCACTTGATTATAAAATACGCGAGTTATTCGGAAAGACCGGGTTTAACCCATTCTGAATAATGAATACGATGACTAACAATCGAAGAGATTGAAGACGGTGCAAGACTGACGATCTTCACATATAATGGATGAGTTGCTACTGATTCCCATGATTGGAGTATCTACCTTTAAGGGGCTACAGTGGTGGCCGTCCGGACGTACTTGTTGATTGTTCGGATATGCGAGAGCCTCTCTCCTGTATTGTACATATGGAATGAGGAATAAGGTGCCTCCGATTTCGTTCAGACCTAGAACGGACTTGTAAATGGATGGTATGTCTGACGTTGTATTCCTTTACGCTGTATTCGTTGATCTCTACTAATATATATCTGTTTGGTGGCGGAGAATTTATTCTCTTGCTTAACACCCTTCTCTGAGACGTATGAGCTCAGAGGTTATATATTGGCAGAAATCAATGGTATGGTATTGATTGACAATGTGGCATGCTGAGATGCATAGATCAAGGCTTTTGTTGAAAAGCAGAGACATGTGGATGACGATTAAAGCATAGCTTTAATTATCATAGCTTTGTGTAACTTGAATTCGCAAGCCTCACACCCCGATATGATGGTGAACTGATGGTTAGGTCAGTATGCTTTCGATATAAGGATGGATTCGGTCAACCGAGATGAGCTGAGTGTGGTCGCTCCACGCTCAGAGGGATAGGGCACACCACCCTATTCCCATAAGGATAGAGTAAGCGGCGTTTTCTCATGCACGGGACGTAAGTCGCGGAGATACTCGATATCCTAGATATAGTGCTGATGTGCATTACGGCGTTTTCTCATGCCTGGGACGTAAGTCGTGGAGAATTGCAATATGCGATAGATCTTTCGAATTAGGAGCCATCATGATGGAATCCCAACTTTCCAATACGAGATTTGCGGCTTTAATTGTAAACCTATATTGGGCGACATAGTGGGATGGGGCGCTCATTCCGTCTATGATTGATACATTTACTTTCGAAATTGATTTCTACACTATGCACTTGTGGTAATAATAAAAGACAAATTTCGCGTACCAAGCATATTTGGCTATTATAAGGTAAAACTCTATCCTCCGGCTTGCGTTGCATTGTGTGATGGGACCTGTGTCTTATAATAACTTCATTTTTCTTTAATTAGCAGTGTGTTCTTTATTTACGCACTGGTATTCTTGGGGGTAAACCCGTTCCGTGTTATACGGCGTGGTCCCTTGATTTATCTAACTTTAAAATCAAATTAATAACTGTTTTTGAGTTCTCATACCAGTCCCATGACTGACTTGGAGTTTATTGTTCCTTCCTAAACTCTGGGTGCCCATATTTTCCACGTGGGCAGTCAGTAGTTTTGATTTTGCAGATTTCTATTTAACAGGATCTTGGATTACAGCTGGAGCTATATTCGGAAAGCTTTGTATCCGTATATCTCTTTCAGTTGACTCAGTTGTTATTTTCCGCTACACATTATACTTATGTAATAATTTTTGCTGCTATGTAATTTTAAATCTCTGATATTTTTCTGTGTAATATTTATTTACACTCTGATATATTCTTGTACTCTGATGTAATTGTGTAATAAGCAATGAAATGTTCGATCGTTTGTGTTATGATGCGTCGTGTTCTCAACTCAATCCGGGCTTTCCCGTAAGGGGAAGTTTGGGTCGTTTCACATGAAATTGATTTAGTATATTTGATAACATAAACGTCGATGTTTGATTAATCAAATTTCAATCTCTCTTGCTCAATTTTAAATCGATTTATGGTAACAACAACCGACATAATGTAAATAATGTTTTTTCGCACGAAGTTAAAATATCAGTTTTCAGTGTGTAGTATATATAAGTTTAATATCCCATTTGTATTGATAGACTAAAAAAAATATTGTTTGATTTTGTGTGTTTGGGCACATGGTTTGAAGTGCGCGACGTTTTGATTTATGGATCGATGATGTTTATGTTATTAGTCCTTGCCAATATAAATTTGAATTTGATTTGAGATACATACTTACAATCTAGAGCTTATTACTGAAAAAATGAGATATATACGAGTTCAAATTTGTATGCACGTATGGATGGTTCAGTCAAAACATGGATAAGGCACGATTTAAACAGATCCAGTATTCATGGGGAAAAGCAAGTTTAATGTTCCACTCCTTTTTGAGTTCATTCCCTATCATCTCTTTCATTCCTCTACTTTCTCCTTTGTCTTCTCTTTTTCATTCAAGGCCAGATTGTAGCAACCAGATAGAATTCGATATCCGAATTCCGACAATAATACATAACATGTATTACTTTCCAAAATCCAAGTATCGAAAACACCAGATAATTAATAGAAAGAAATTAGAGGGTGGGATAAGAAAGAAAAAAAGTTAAGAATAGAAGAATAAGAAGAAGAACCAACACAGAATCAGAGTCTCATATCGCAGCGGAACAAAATATAATATGTAAATTAATCTTTATTGAGAGCTTGAAAAATGCTTTCAATCATCAGAGTACATCAATCCATCTGGACAGTTATAATATCCTGTCCTCATATACAACACACAATGGAATAAATATATATCATACGTCTGAAACTCCTCCAACACGTCTTCTGAAATTTGCAGCATCCAAACCTAAACCTGTAAAAACTCGGTCTAACCCGAGCAATACAAACGCCGGATCAGTCTGGTGACCCAGAGAGAGAAAATCCACTAAGTTTAAAGATATCATCCAACTTGATTTTAAAGTTAAAATATTTTCGAAAGAAAAGGATAATTGTAAGACCAATCCACACATAAATATGGATAATTTTTACCTTATGATAACCCAGAACATTTTTTAAATCAATATTTTTCTGATATTGTAATAGTGTCTAATAGAAGTAAAAAGCAATCTAGCCGAACGCTTGCATCTCACGCTCCACATACATAGTATACAATCAAAATTGCAGACGCTTATTGGATAATGGATTTCCTAGAAAGGTATGGGACCACCTTTCCGACAATGTACCTCTGCAGATGAATACATTGGGGTTCAACAAGAACATCTTGCAATCTAGGCTAAACATGACCGGGCCCTCACTTCGCTTGAGAGTACTGAATATATCATTACCACGGTTGGGGGTCAACCAACCAAACCAATAACATACATACAAAAATAAAAGGGACAGCCAAAGGCATTTTGTTTTTCTAGATCAGGTAATGATATACTGTTTTAATGGGTGCGACCCACTAGCAATGCAACCTAACCGATTTTATGCTATTTCCTGGTCGATGAGGCTTAAGGCAATAGTCTTTTGGATCATTTGGTCGCCATTCACTTTGAATGCCACATTGTCAGATCTTCCAAATCACTAACTGACGTCTACAAATCCGTATTTCACGGTCTTCAATTGCTCCATCTTCAATCATCATCTTCACGTATTTGCTGGTCGGAATGGTTTTCGAATATGAATTTGATCCCGGTCTTTCCATACCAATTATCATACGGTCAGATTTGATAGTCATTTATTTAACTATTAAATAAACAAAAATAAATATGAAATGAGTTCAGTGATTTAGTACTCGGCATTACTTGGCATTTTTAATTAAAAACAATTAAAGAATGTTAATTTAAAACTCTTAAATCTTTCAATATAACGAACATAGGTTTTCACTTCTTATTTAACATAATATTATTTTCAAAACTATTTTATTTTAATACTTAGGAATTATCCTATAATCATATCCAATTTTCTATTTTAATATCATTTTCAAAACATTTGCTACATCATTGCTCATCATCTATAATTGGGAAATCAAATTATCTTATCGCTTGTAACAATGTTACGGAATCTCGTTTGTTTCATTATTTGAAAACAATAACCAACCCTTATTCTTTAGAATAAACCCATTCCAAAACTCCACTTTTCATTTCCTTTTACCTCGAAATTACCGTTATGATTTCACACAATCTCCTTCTGTTTCTTTTACTTCGGGAATATCATTATATATATATATATATATTCTTAGATCCTTCTATTTCCGTTACCTTGGAAATCTCATTATATATATTCTAAAAAAATCCAATTAACATTGCGTTATTATTTCTCATATGAAAAGAATAAATTATTCTTAACCTCTTTCCCATTACAAACTAATATCATCCTTAGATAATCTTGAAGTCATTCAAGTTGAGGTATTTATTTACCTCTCAGACCTTGATCAACAACATGCTTATCTTAAGATAGATATGAGTTGTAATTCAAACCCCGATATTTATTCTAATACCAAACCAAATCCCATTTAACTATTTTACTTAAACCATGATTTTATAATCCATCTTTTATTTTGAAAATCTCCTTTTTAAATGCAAATATTATTACTTAATTCGTTGATTAAGTAAATGCTTATCAAACATCCCCTATTTTAACTAATTTGTTTCATAACACGGATTTTTATTATAAAATCATATCTTAAATCCTGTACTCCATACCTTTTCAAAAGTCCCTTTTTCCAATCCATTTAACCATTTCCCTTTTTAGCATCTTGTTTCAATTTTATCCATTTGCTTAATTTCATTATTAAGTAACATTAATTAAAAATTAACGCTTTAACACCACATCTCTTTTATAAATCTCCTTTATAAAACTTAGGTTTAATATAAACCCTTTTAATCTAAATTTCCTTTTTTTAAGTTCAAATATTAAGTAAACATTTAATTTAAGCAATCGTATTTGCTTAAAATCCCTTTTATAATATCATTATAAAAACTTAGGTTTTAATATAAGACCTGTTCATAAACTCCTTTCAAGACCCAACTATATTCTATTTCAACTTCGATTATTTTACTGAAGTGAATTTCATTTATAAAGTAATCAATTAAATTATTATTCATTAAATTATTAACCTTCTTCAGCATTAACTACCATAAAAGTAATTATTTTCTTTATTAACTAAAATAAATAGTAAATCTCTTTTTAAAATCTGATTAAAATTAAAACAAATATTCGTTAAACTATTTCAACAAAATAATTTAAACAAATTTCAAACAAAACAGTTGATTTATTCAACTTAAAACACGGTTATCTCGTTAACCAATTCCAATTATTCCTTCCTTTAAATTAATTAATAATATAATTAATTTGAATAATTTCATTTAATTATTTCTTATAAAGAATTATCCAACTATTAACCGTTAGGTTAATTTTATACTCTCTTTCTTATAAATCTGATTAACATTAGAAATTTACTTTATAAAATCATTTAATAATTACTTATAAACTTAAATAATAAATATTTATTTCCTTTTAATAAACTTTCATTCAAAATAATAGATTTAAAAATCTATCTTTAGTTATAAAAAAAATTTATAACTTCATGTAACAGCCCCCATTTTGAATGCCACAGGTTGGTATCTAATCCAACTCGAAGCGTTCGAAACGACGGATTGTTATTGGCTTACAAGGTTTAAAATGGAACCTAACACAGAATCATAGTGCACAATACTTGTAGTAAAATGGAATTTTATATAAATATCAGAGTTTTTACAATATTTTTGTATAGCAGAAGAAATATTAATTTATACATAGATTTCTTTAAACAAATTTACTGTCTTATCGAGCTTTGCGCACACATGTGTCTTCTCATGCCTCTCCTCTTTAAGAGCTAAAATATTTGCCTCTGCAACACTTGGGCCTGACCCGAGCGTTCCATGTAAAAAAACAAAACATTCGAGTCAGGATTAAACTTATTTCAAGTCAGTCAACTTCGAAACAATCATATGAATATAATTATTTAATCCTGACAGTTTATTACATGAGTAGAAAAAATAATCCCGTGAAAACCGCTGAAATAAGTAGCATGGGTATAACAAAGCATGTAACACACAGGAATGTTTCGTGCATGAGGCATGTAAAGGAAATTATAAGCCTTAGTAAAAGGGTGCTACAGTTAATCATATGGAACAATAAAATATGCTACAGTAAGCTGAATGGAGTACCAAATTTATAGTTTTATTTTACATCATTCATGCAGAAGCTACACATTTGCAAATAAGCCAGTTTGCATTTATTTAATTACTACATCTCAACAAAAAACGACAAAAATCATTTATGAACAAAATAGGCAAAACTACTTAGCACTAGGAAAGAGTTATAATAGAATAATTATACTTCTACATGTGATATCACCACTCACCTTTGGCTATCCATGCAAATTGTGACGACCCAAACTTCCCAGTAAAGGAAAGTCCGGATTGCTTTGAGAACAATACAAATCAGAACAAAAACTGAGGAACATTTTATTGCTAATTACAACAATTACATCAGAGTACAAGAATATAACAGAATATGAATACTTAATTACACAAAGAAATATAATAATATCAGAGATTTAAATTACACTTAAATAGCAGCAGAAAAATATTACAAATACACAACCGAAAGGAATACACGAATACAGAGCTTTCCGAATATCGCATCAGCTGTAAACCAGGATCTTGTAAATATCTGCAAAAAGCTACTCGACTGCTCATGTGGAAAATATGGGCACCCGAGTTTGCCAGTGAAACAAACTACATGTCAGTCATGGGACTGGTATGAGAAATCTTAACTTAACTTATCTAATAACATGGCTAATCACAGGACCGCGCCGCTAACGCGGAACGGGTTTACTCCTTTGGATTGCCAGTGCATAAAATAAAGTAAATCGTTAAACAACGCAATGCTTTTTAGAAAAATGAAACCATTATAAGACCCAAGTCCCATCACACAATGCAACGCAAACCGGAGGATATGGTTTTACCTTATAATGGTCAAAAGATGCTTGATACGATAAAACGGATTTAATACTAGTGTGTATATGTATTTTAAAAACAATTTCAATCATAATGTATCAATCATAGACGGCATGGGTACCATATATCATGTCGCCATACTAGTTCTACAATCAAAACCGCAAGGTCGTATTGGAAGTTGGGTTTCCATCATGAGTCGAGGCTAGGGGCAAGCTCATCTCTGATTCGAGACACTCTAGCAAATGCCTCAGGATCACACCTATGGGCAACCCTTGGAGCGGTAGGGCCGGTCCCCACCTAACGGTAGTGGATTGGAAATTCCTGAACACACGCTTCCCGGTCCCTTTGAACCTATGGTATGACCACTAACGGCCTATAAAAATCCGAGGCGCCTCAAAATCCATCATTCACATAAGTAAAATGTCAGCCTATTTAAGCACTGACACTACCACTAGCTAGAAAGAAACGTGTGCACTCCCTACGGTCCATATCCCGTTTTTGACTCATACCGGGGTGTGAGGCTCGAGAAGTCACGATATACAAAAAGATATGCCGTAATAGGCTATACCTTGATCATCCCACAAGGCCTTGCTTTTCAACAAAAGCCTCGATCAATTGCATCTTGGCGTGCCACATTGACAATTCACGCCATGCGATCAATCACTATTAATATATACCAGGGTGTTAAGCAGAGAATAAATTCTCCACCACCAATCAGACATACATTAATAAAAATCAATTTAATTCACATGGAACGAAATCCAATGTCAGACACGCATCCATTTACAAGTCCGTTCTGGGTCTGAACGAAACCGGAGACACCTGAGAGGTCCTCGCATATCCGGACAATCAACAATACGTCTGGACGGCTACCACTGAAGCCCCTTCAAGGTAGCTACTCCCATCATGGGTCTCAGTAGCAACACATCCATTCGATGTGAAGATCGTCAGTCTTCAACCACCGTCTTCAACTACGACTCTTCATCGTCGTAGTGATCATTCGGAATGGGTTAACCCGGTCTTTCCGAATAACTCGCGTATTTTTATAATTAAAAATCAAGCGCTATAAAAACACATCCAACGCCTCATTCCAATTCAGAATATTCTTTAATAAAATATTCACATTATTCTATCAAAGATAAATTCTTTACATTTATTCTCAAATCTTTTCTTAAATCTTTCTTTTAAAGATTTAATAAAACCCCAATTTGGTTTTAAATATCAAAAATCATTATTCAATGATTATTTAAATTTAAGAAATTAATCTTATCTTTAACTGGGTTAAAGAACTAATGTCATTTAAAACATAGTTCACGATAAACCCCAAATCGTTTTCCATAAACTATGGAATCTTCACAGAAATCAAATCAATATATACTCGTTGAAAAAATCTTTTCGATACGAATCTATAGGTTCCGGTTTCAGAAGAATCCGACGGTCGGATCTTCCATTACGTCTAATCAAAGTTAAACGGTCGAAATTCACGAACGGTTGCAGCGCGAACCGTTCTATTCAAACCATTATATATATCATCGATTTCCTTTATAAAAACGTATTTTAAAACATTTATAAATTTATTCCAAAATGATTCAAACTTTGGTTTCAATTTTAAATCAGAATCCAATATTCTATATATTATTTAAATAATAAAATAATATCCTCTTAAAATATTAATTTTACAATCACCTCTTTCAATATTCATAATTTAAATGGATATAATTTGATAAACACGTTCGAGTTCAATTGGCGTTATATTTTTTTAAAACAGGCTAAATGGCCCAATTTAATATTATATCTATTTATTATTTTATACTGGGCCAGACCTCTCACATTAAGCCTACAACTTGTGGATGCTGGATATGTCGGTCGGTTCCGGGCAGACTTATCCCATAAGTTGGGCTTAACCTCGTGTCAAGGCCCAATTCGTATTTGTGTACCTGGACCTCTCACATTAGGCCTGACATTTGTGGCTGCTGGATATGCCAGTCGGTTCCAGGCAGACTTCCACCACAAATGTGACCCAACCTCGTGCCCAAATACAATTGTGATTTATAATTATAATTATCCTACTGAAAATATTATTTTGAAATATTCTTTATTTCAAAGTATTTTGGTTCTTAAAATATCATTAATTTCCATTTATCACTTTAAATTAAAATCTTCATTATTCTTGAAATACCATTTATTCTTATATTTAAACTTTAAATAAAAATTGAAACCTTTCATATTATTGTAATATTATAATAATAATTCCTGAATTTCAAACTCTTAACATTAATTAATCATTTAATATAGCATTTGTTCTTATAATAATATTATAATAACATTTTCAAAATGTATAATTTCAAATTTCAAATTTTAATCCTTCATCATTTATTACATAATAAATGAGATTCACGGAAATATCCATTCCCATATAAATAGCGCCAATCTACCTAATCGGTTTTGTGCACATTAAATAATATTAAAAGCGTTAACATCACATTTAATCCTTTAACTGAAAAGCCCCTTTTGGAAACTTTTGAAATTCCTTCATTGGAATGAGACCCAAAACAAATACCATTAAATAATGGATTTCAAACCATACATGTATTTAATAATAACATTCCTTATACATCTCAATAACATAACATTCAAACAATGTCCAATTAACATTCAAACAACATCCAAATAATAATATATTATTTGTGCACTTGGGCGATGTGTGAAAATATCAACCCAATCAACATATATGAGTCAGGTAACTCATATACGGCAGTGTAGCATACTTGAATTATTATACATAATAAAATAACATTAATTGGTATGTTACAAATTCACAGATTACAAACATCGCATCACGACCAAACATTAATACACAACACATCATGCATAACATAGAAATAAACCATAAACATCTTCAAGGTGTCATAAAAAAAATATTGTTTTAAATTCCATTTAATTATTATCTCTAACATGATAACACTATGTCAGAATTTGATCTTTTTATATGAACAAAATCAATGTCTAAAATCATGTCTTTTTTCCTTTTCTATTAACATTAAAATGTAAATAAAATTGATGGCAAAATCTAGTCTTTTATTTAACATTAAATTTTATGTCACAATTCCATCTTTTTAATTCAACAAAATTTATGTCAAAAATTTCATCTTTTATATTCAACAAAAATTATGTCAAAAATTTCACCTTTTTAATTCAACAAAAATTATGTCAAAAACCTATCTTTATTATTCCAACAAAAATCCTATCTTTTATATTGCAACCAAAATATGACAAAAATCCTATCTTTTAATGTAAACAAAAATGTCTATTCTTGTTTAACTCTTTTAAATGCACAAAAATGTTTATTTTTGATTAATTCTTTTAAATATATAAAAATGTTCATTTCCATTTCACTAACAGGTTTCTACACAAAATGATATTTTCCTTTACTAACCACGTTTTAACACAAAATGTTATTTTATCTCACTAATATGTTTTTACACAAAATGATATTTGTCTCACTGACCATGTTTTAACACAAAATGTTATTCTTATATGATCCTTATTAAATGACAAAAATATGTTTTTTGTAAAATCCCTATTTAATAATAAAATTGTGTATTTTTGTATAATTCTCATTAATTGACAAAAATGTCTCTTTTTATTTCATTCTTATTACTTTGCAAAAACTGGGCATTTCACATTCATTCTTTTAATTAACCAAAAACTGATAATTTTGTTTAATTCTTTTAATGTAAACAAAATGACAAATTTGTCTAATTCTTTTTATGTAAACAAAATATGGTAATTTGTCTAATCCTTTTTATGTAGACAAAATATGGTAATTTTAAATGAACATCATTAACAAAAGTGATGTTTTAATTCTAAAGTAACATTTCTAGAAAAATGCGTATTTTTGTTCTCATTCAGCATTTTATAACAAAAATGTATATTTATTCTCATGTACACTTTATTTCTAACAGTTCTTATTGACATAAAAATAAAAATTCAATTTAACATGTCCTTTTTGTCTAACATGATAATTTAAAATTAACATGTCATTCTTATCTAAAAATGATAATTTTAATCATAAATGACATTTTCTAACTGAACAGAAATGATACTTCTGAATGAACATAATTGATACTTATATTTTTGACAATCTTAATACAATAAAAATGACATCTTTTTATCATATCAATTCTAATACACATAAAAGGGCATTTCTTATTTTGCCAAATTCTAATACGTATAAAAGAGAACATTCTTATTTCAACATAAAACGATGTTTTTATATAACAATTCACATTCAACATAAAAACGATGTTTTTATATGATAATTCTTTTTCAACATAAACGATGTTCTTTATATGCCAATTCTCATTTGAATACAATAGTCCACCAAATCAACAGATTTACAAATCAGCATCAATCAATCAAATCACGCAACATGTAAGAATTTGTATACATGACAATAATTAACTGATTATAATTATTTAAGAAGAAATCTCACATCGATATTTGAAATTTCCACGCACTCCTTTTCAGATCTGCGTTGCCCCATGTCGTAGATCGGTACCCTATGATTTCAACGGACTTCGTTTCGTCTTATTCTGTTTTGATTTGACCGAGTTATGGTCATAAAAACATTGAATAAATTAAATATAATTAGATTTCTTAATTACAAAATTTAATAAGTTATCACGTTAAGGAAAAAGGCGATACCGTTCTTTCCTTCTTCTTCGTTGCCATTCAGGAACCGAACCCATCACGCACTGCTTCCAAGCTCATAGATCTCGAAAATCTCCTTGAATTTTTGAATGGTAATTTAGTTTGGATCGAATTATGAAAGATTAGAGAAGGGGAAATCTAATGATTATGGCCATTGGAGAAGATAGTGGCGGCTTTCCTACAGAATTTTGAGAGAGAGAGGGAAGAGAGCTGTTGTTAAATTTTGAGGAAGAAGAGAAATGAATGTTATATAGTGGAGGTTTTAGTTTCAGGTATATGAAGAGAAGCGGTCACAAGATCCACCAATCACGCCATTAAATATTAATAATACTAGTTCAATGTATTGCATTTATGATGACAGGTTTATTTATTTATTTTTGTGAAACATGGTTACATGTAGATTTTTATTTCAAACAATTGAATTATTGTTTCCACATTTCCTAGTGACAAAACAAGAAAGAAAACAAAATTGCTTGTTTCTATATGAAAGTAATTCCTACATTCTATCCAATTTGACGTATTCCACATTTTGAATTTCCTTAATTTAATTTTGATTATAATTTATTTATATTTTTCTTCTTTTCGTTATACATTTGTTATCTATGTTAATTCAAAGAGCAATATTTTTGTTTACTTAAGTAAATAAATGTTTAGATTCCAAAATAGGAAACACATGTATGGAAAATTGAAAGAAAGTGGCAAAGAAGCATGAAACATTTCAAAAATTAAATGGACATAAATGAGCAAATGAATGCATGCATTGAGAACAAGGTAACAGACTTGCATGTATGCATTGAAAAATAACGAAATTGAAATGAATTAAGTTGAAATGAAATGAATGCATAATTAACTATAAGTGAAACGTTAGAATTCAATGTATAAAAAAAATGAAATGATCCTTGTAGGTTGCATGCGCAAGGTTTAAAATGTAAGGGAAATAAACAAATATAAAGAATGAAATGAATGCATAATTAACATTGCAAATTAAATTAATTAATGAAGGTAAATTGGACATGTAATCCACGTTTGAATTCCTAAAAATTATATTTTAAACAAACAGGGAAAGAATTAAAGACGACAGCCAAAGATATATATACATGTATGTATTTATTTCATCTAGAATGCACACATTATTTTCAGATCAACCTATCAGCATATATTAATAAATCTCATTAAAAACATTTTTTTAAATGGAAATTTAAAATTCTGACGCATTTTCTAACAAAATTTCCTTAAAATAAATTTTTATATTGGTCTTAAATTTCCGGGTTGTTACAATCTCCCCCACTTAAAATATTTTCGTCCTCGAAAAGGAACGAAGCTAAAAGTTGTTAAATTAACTAACTTAATTAAATTTTTATTTATTGGTTTCAATAATTTTATTAGTTAAAGTAATTATCATTCAAATAATTTTATTAGTTAAACTAATAATCAAACATCACAACCAGCAATCAATTAGGTGATTAACCTTTCAAATATATATAACTTTTATATATAGCCAAAAATCATATTTTTAGTGCAAATCACAGCAATGTGTACTAACTAAGTTTTGGTTCTCATACCAGTCAATGGAAACATATAGAAATCCCACTTTCGAGACTCGAACATAAACTCTGATGACACTAGCAATCATCGGAATCATCTCCGGGCGACTAGAGTGTGATTCTATATCTATCCAGTATATTAAAACTTCGAATATCCGTTAATTACTCATATATTCAAAATCTTTATATACTCGATTGTCCACATTAAAATATAATATACTCAAATACGTATATTTAGATAAAATTTTCAAAACTAAATTTGATTTCATTTTTATTTTAAAGAAAATAATACTCTTCACACTCGTTCTAGGATACTACTGATCCTATCTCTAACGAGTCATTCTCATTGGATATTACTAATCCAATCTCTGATGAATTCTTTCGTTCGGTTCTAATGTGCCTTGTTCTCAAGCTCTGTAAACCAAAGCTCTGATACCAAATGTGACGACCCAAACTTCCCAGTAAAGGAAAGTCCGGATTGCTTTGAGAACAATACACATCAGAACACAAACTGAGGAACATTTTATTGCTAATTACAAC
Organism: Allium sativum; assembly: GCA_030737875.1. Taxonomy (NCBI): domain Eukaryota; kingdom Viridiplantae; phylum Streptophyta; class Magnoliopsida; order Asparagales; family Amaryllidaceae; genus Allium; species Allium sativum. Next base: position 58,946,457 of record CM060917.1, read on the forward strand.
AATTACATCAGAGTACAAGAATACAAACAGAGTATGAATACTTAATTACACAAAGAAATAATGTAATATCAGAGATTTAAATTACACTTAAATAGCAGCGGAAAAATATTACAAATACACAACCGAAAGGAATACACGGATACAGAGCTTTCCGAATTTCGCTTCAGCTGTAAACCAGGATCCTGTAAATATCTTCAAAAAGCTACTCGACTGCCCATGTGGAAAATATGGGCACCCGAGTTTGCCAGTGAAACAAACTATAGGTCAGTCATGGGACTGGTATGAGAAATCTTAACTTAACTTATCTATTAACATGGCTAATCACAGGACCACGCCGCTAATGCGGAACGGGTTTACTCCATTGGATTGCCAGTGCATAAAATAAAGTAAATCATTAAACAACGCAATGGTTTTTAGAAAAATGAAACCATTATAAGACCCAAGTCCCATCACACAATGCAACGCAAACCGGAGGATAGGGTTTTACCCTATAATGGTCAAAAGATGCTTGATACGATAAAACGGATTTAATATTAGTGTGTATATGTATTTTAAAAACAATTTCAATCATAATGTATCAATCATAGACGACATGGGTACCATATATCATGTCCCCATACTAGTTCTACAATCAAAACCGCAAGGTCGTATTGGAAGTTGGGTTTCCATCATGAGTCGAGGCTAGGGGAAAGCTCCTCTCCGATTCGAGACTCCGATTCGAGACACTCTAGAAAATGCCTCAGGATCACACCTATGGGCAAGCCTTGGAGCGGTAGGGCCGATCCCCACCTAACGGTAGTGGATTGGCAATTTCTGAACACACGCTTCCCGGTCCCTTTGAACCTATAGTATGACCACTAGCGGCCTATAAAAATCCGAGGCGCCTCAAAATCCATCATCCACATAAGTAAAATGCCAGCCAGTTTAAGCACTGACACTACCACTAGCTAGAAAGAAACATGTGCACTCCCTATGGTCCATATCCCGTTTTTGACTCTGTGAGGCTCGCGAAGTCACGACATACACAAAGCTATGTCGTAATAGGCTATACCTTGATCATCCCACAAGGCCCTGCTTTTCAACAAAATCCTTGATCAATTGCATCATGGCGTGCCACATTGACAATTCACGCCATGTGATCAATCACTATTAATATATACCAGGGTGTTAAGCAGAGAATAAATTCTCCACCACCAATCAGACATACATTAATAAAAATCAATTTAATTCACATGAAACGAAATCCAATGTCAGACACGCATCCATTTACAAGTCCGTTCTGGGTCTGAACGAAACCGGAGACACCTGAGAGAGGTCCTCGCATATCCAGACAATCAACAATACGTCTGGACGGCTACCACTGAAGCCCCTTTAAGGTAGCTACTCCCATCATGGGTCTCAGTAGCAACACATCCATTCGATGTTAAGATCGTCGGTCTTCAACCACCGTCTTCAACTTCGACTCTTCATCGTCGTAGTGATCATTCAGAATGGGTTAACCCGGTCTTTCCGAATAACTTGTGTATTTTTATAATTAAAAATCAAGCGCTATAAAAACACATCCAACGCCTCATTCCAATTCAGAATATTCTTTAATAAAATATTCACATTATTCTATCAAAGATAAATTCTTTACATTTATTCTCAAATCTTTTCTTAGATCTTTCTTTTAAAGATTTAATAAAACCCCAATTTGGTTTTAAATATCAAAAATCATTATTCAATGATTATTTAAATTTAAGAAATTAATCTTATCTTTAACTGGGTTAAAGAACTAATGTCATTTAAAACATAGTTCGCGATAAACCCCAAATTGTTTTCCATAAAGTATGAAATCTTCACAGAAATCAAATCAATATATACTCGTTGGAAAACTCTTTTCGAAAGGAACCCGTAGGTTCCGGTTTCAGAAGAATCCGATGGTCGGATCTTCCGTTACGTCGAATCAAAGTTAAACGGTCGAAATTTGCGAACGGTTGCTTCGCGAACCGTTATATTCGAACCTATATATATATATTTCATTGATTTCCTTTATAAAAACGTATTTTAAAACATTTATAAATTTATTCCAAAACGATTCAAACTTCGGTTTCAATTTTAAATCAGAATACGATATTCTATATTATTTAATTAATAAAATAATATCCTCTTAAAATATTAATTTTAAAATCACCTCTTTCAATATTCATAATTTAAATGGATATAATTTGATAAACATGTTCGAGTTCAATTGGCGTTATTTTTTTTTTAAAATAGGTTGAATGGCCCAATTTAATATTATATCTATTTATTATTTTATACTGGGCCATACCTCTCACATTAAGCCTACAACTTGTGGAAGCTGGATATGCCGGTCGATTTCGGGCAGACTTATCCCATAAGTTGGGCTTAACCTCGTGTCAAGGTCCAATTCGTATTTGTGTACCTGGACCTCTCACATTAGGCCCGACATTTGTGGCTGCTGGATATGCCGGTCGGTTCCGAGCAGACTTCCACTACAAATGTGACCCAACCTCGTGCCCAAATACACTTGTGATTTATAATTATAATTATCCTACTGAAAATATTATTTTGAAATATTCTTTATTTCAAAGTATTTTGGTTCTTAGAATATCATCAATTTCAATTTATCACTTTAAATTAAAATCTTCATTATTCTTGAAATACCATTTATTCTTATATTTAAACTTTAAATAAAAATTGAAACCTTTCATATTATTGTAATATTATAATAATAATTCTTGAATTTCAAACTCTTAACATTAATTAATCATTTAATATAGCATTTGTTCTTATAATAATATTATAATAACATTTTCAAAATGTATAATTTCAAATTTCAATTTTTAATCCTTCATCATTTATTACATAATAAATGAGATTCACGGAAATATCTATTCCTGTATAAATAGCGCCAATCTACCTAATCGGTTTTGTGCACATTAAATAATATTAAAAGCGTTAACATCACATTTAATCCTTTAACTGAAAAGCCCCTTTTGGAAACTTCTGAAATTCCTTCATTGGAATGAGACCCAAAACAAATACCATTAAATAATGGATTTCAAACCATACATGTATTTAATAATAACATTCCCTATACATCTCAATAACAAAACATTCAAACAATGTCCAATTAACATTCAAACAACATTCAAATAATAATATATTATTTGTGGACTTGGGCGATGTGTGAAAATATCAGCCCAATCAACGTATATGAGTCAGGTAACTCATATACGGTAGTGTAGCATACTTGAATTATTATACATAATAAAATAACATTAATTGGTATGTTACAAATTCACAGATTTCAAACATCGCATCACGGCCAAACATTAATACACAACACATCATGCATAACATAGAAATAAACCATAAACATCTTCAAGGTGTCATAAAAAAAATATTGTTTTAAATTCCATTTAATTATTATCTCTAACATGATAACACTATGTCAGAATTTGATCTTTTTATATGAACAAAATCAATGTCTAAAATCATGTCTTTTTTCCTTTTCTATTAACATTAAAATGCGAATAAAATTGCAGGCGAAATCTTGTCTTTTATTTAACATTAAATTCTATGTCACAATTCCATCTTTTTAATTCAACAAAATTTATGTCAAAAATTCCATCTTTTATATTCGACAAAAATTAGTCAAAAATTTCGCCTTTTTAATTCAACAAAAATTATGTTAAAATCCTATCTTTTATATTGCAACAAAAACATGACAAAAATCCTATCTTTTATATTGCAACCAAAAGATGACAAAAATCCTATCTTTTAATATAAACAAAAATGTCTATTCTTGTTTAACTCTTTTAAATGCACAAAAATGTTTATTTTTGATTAATTCTTTTAAATATATAAAAATGTTCATTTCCATTCCACTAACAGGTTTCTACACAAAATGATATTTTCCTTTACTAACCATGTTTTAACACAAAATGTTATTTTATCTCACTAATATGTTTTTACACAAAATGATATTTGTCTCACTGACCATGTTTTAACACAAAATGTTATTCTTATATGATCCTTATTAAATGACAAAAATATGATTTTTGTAAAATCCCTATTTAATAACAAAAATGTGTATTTTTGTATAATTCTTATTAAATGAAAAAAAATGTCTCTTTTTATTTCATTCTTATTACTTTGCAAAAACTAGGCATTTCACATTCATTCTTTTAATTAACCGAAAACTGATAATTTTATTTAATTCTTTTAATGTAAACAAAATGACAAATTTGTCTAATTCTTTTTATGTAAACAAAATATTGTAATTTGTCTAATCCTTTTTATGTAAACAAAATATGGTAATTTTAAATGAACATCATTAACAAAAGTGATGTTTTAATTCTAAAGTAACATTAGTAGAAAAATGTGTATTTTTGTTCTCATTCAGCATTTTGTAACAAAAATGTATATTTATTCTCATGTACACTTTATTTCTAACATTTCTTATTGACATAAAATGAAAATTCAATTTAATACGTCATTTTTGTCTAACATGATAATTTAAAATTAACATGTCATTCTTATCTAAAAATGATAATTTTAATCATAAATGACATTTTCAAACTGAACAGAAATGATACTTCTGAATGAACATAATTGATACTTATATTTTTGACAATCTTAATACAATAAAAATGACATCTTTTTATCATATCAATTCTAATACACATAAAAGGGCATTTCTTATTTTGCCAAATTCTAAAACATATAAAAAAGAACATTTCTTATTTCAACATAAAACGATATTTTTATATAACAATTCACATTCAACATAAAAATGATGTTTTTATATGATAATTCTTTTTCAACATAAACGATGTTCTTTATATGCCAATGCTCATTTGAATACACTAGTCCACCAAATCAACAGATTAACAAATCAGCATCAATCAATCAAATCACGCAACATGTAAGAATTTGTCTACATGACAATAATTAACTGATTATAATTATTTAAGAAGAAATCTCACATCGATATTTGAAAATTCAACGCGCTCCTTTTCAGATCTGCGTTGCGCCAGGTCGTAGAACGGTATCCCACGATTTCAACGGACTTCGTTTCGTCTTATTCTGTTTTGATTTGACCGAGTTATGGTCATAAAAACATTGAATAAATTAAATATAATTAGATTTCTTAATTACAAAATTTAATAAGTTATCACGTTAAGGAAAAATGCGATACCGTTCTTTCCTTCTTCTTCATTGCCATTCAGGAACCGAACCCATCACGCACTGCTTCCAAGCTCATAAATCTCGAAAATCTCCTTGAATTTTGGAATGGTAATTTAGTTTGGATCGAATTATGAAAGATTAGAGAAGGGGAAATCGAACGATTATGACCATTGGTGTGACGGGCCGCCCCGCACCAGCCTGCATTTCCTCCGGAAGTGCGCTGTACACATGCCCGACTAGCACAGAACGGTCCCCAAAGAAAGGGAATGAACTAATCAAGGAACTTGTAGAATGTCTCACAGCGCATGGAATAAAATATAATAATAATATACTTGACATAAAACAGGTGAGACAGTGCATAAGCTGATAACTAAAATCAACATCAATCATTAGAGCAGCGGAAATCCAAATACAGCTTATTGCAATTTTCCAAATTTACTGTCTCTAAACAAAAGAAAGCTAAAGTAGAAGATGCACCACCAATGCCCAAGTAGTAATCTTCAACAACACAGGGAGAATATTATGTATATCTATTACGTGGAAGCCTCCTGCTCATCTCCGTATCATCTACCCGTACATCACCAGCAAACCTGTCTCTAGTCTGCTCGTGTGAGCACCCAGAGTAATAAGAGGAGACATAAAACTCTGGGTCAGACATAAAGCTTGGTATGAGCGATAAGCATCTAAACAGGATAATAATAACAGGTATACTAAACCATACCTGAACCTGGACCTGCAACCAAAGAGTTAGTACCACATACCGTACAATACTCCAAGGTGCCATAATAAATAGTGTAAGAATACGGGGGTGGGGTGTGTATGTCAAACAATCAAGCATAACAATCATCCTCACGTCTCTCACTCAGTGCGTAAAGTATACGATATCTACTACTTTGGAACACTAGATAAATTGAGGTAACGACGGATCCCGACTTATAGAAACCCTGATGTGACCAAGCTAAACATATGGAGTCATGACCAAACATTTCAATGACCCATTTCATTGATCGTAGCCCTTGGTTATACCAATGCCATAATGGCCCTGAATCCGCCTTCATACCTCCTACCATAGTGGTCCAAAGCTATAGACATCGATAACCCCTTAACACGCGCCCCGCAGCAAAGCCTAATCATGAAGCGAACTCGTTGGTTCCCAACTAGATCCTGAGCTCTAGCTTCCCGTACTGGACTACCTCTGCATCTCGGGTTTTAGTCATCATCTTCACCCGGATCGGTCTCCATCATTCGGGTTGTGCATGTCCCACAGCATCAGATCGTGGCGCTGCATCAGTTCGGATCGGCTCTCATCATCCCTTACTGGATCGGATCGGAATGACCTACGCGGATCGGGTCGTAGAAACCCCCTCGGATCGGATCGGCCATCACTTCAAGTGCCCCAGATCGGTTCGCCCTACGAGCTCCGGGTCGGATCGTGAATACCCATTGGTTCGGGTCGTGCCACCTTGCTGAGGTCGTGACGTGTTCCTTCAGGCGGATCGTGACACTCAGGTTGGAATGGATCGTGAAAGGTAGGGGCGGATCGGGTCACCTCTTCGTGGTGCAACACGGGTCGTCTCGCAAAGTCTTGATCGGATCGGATCGGCACCATCGGATCGAGGTCTTCAGTCGTCGACGGATCGGGTCGCGCTCACTTCCACCGATCTGGTCCGGTTCGGATGATTTCCTGCAGTTCTTCCAGCGAGCACTTTGCGCCATTCGACGGCGTTTTTGACAACTCTAACACTTCTAATCAATCATAAAACACACCATAGAGTCATAGCAATATATAATAGCAACCACGACAGCAAACAACCATTCAAATGAATCAAAATGGATCAAAAGTGGCAAAAACTCCTTATTTTCCCTTAAGCATGTTTAAGTAAAACCGATCATAGGGTTAACGAAACTTAATCAAATTAAACCAAATTTCTACCAGAGGCATAAAATATTATTTTCGAATTTCTAAACATTTTTCCAGAATTTATTAGTGTATAAATTCGCTAATCTTCACTAATTACCCTTAATTACCGTAATTAGTGCAAAAACTATGCAAATCACTCACCTTGGCCTCAAATAAAATTCTCAGAACTGAAACTTCTCTGACTTGGGGCGAATACTGATGCCCAACAGCATGGTCTAACCTTGCTTTGGTGTTTTTTCTTCTTAATTTGATGTTGCTAAGCCTAATCTTCAATTAGAAAGTGATTTGGGGTGTTTTAAATGTAGGAGGCCATTGTTAGAGTGCCTAAGGATGAAAGTGGCGGCTGGAAAATGTCTAAAGAAATGTTTTCTAACCCTAATCAGCCCCTATATACCCCTAAACCCGAAATCCCCCTCTGGGCATAGCTGCTAATCACCCGGTTAAGCCCAATTAAGCTGTTTTTCACCATCTGAAACTTGTTTCAGCCATATCTCCCAAACGTTTAGTCCGTTTGGCTAATGTGACCACTCTACGGAATTGTAAACCATCATCCGGAGCCAATGAAAGTGGTTTCAGGTCAAAATTCTTTTCCAGTCAAAAGTTATGGCCAAAACAGTGATAACTAGGGGTAAAATGGTCATTTAAAAATCGGGAAAAATCATGAACATGGGAAATGACCCCAATAGTCGTCCCCCAAAGTTACATGACCATACGACTTCGTGTGTGAAAGAAATGAATATCCTACGATCCTATGATGCGTAGAATACGGGTCGTTACACTCTTCCCCCTTAAGAAATTTCGTCCCCGAAATTCCTTAACCCAAAATATACAAAGGATCCCGCATGCCTAACAACCACATACAACAATCAAACATGCAAAACAAGCAACCAAGCCTATCCTAGCATGCGGAAAACTAAATCGAAGTCAAAATCTTACCAGGCAAAGAGTTCTGGGTGTGTCTTCCTAAGGTTCTCCTCTGTCTCCCAAGTACAATCATTCTCGTCCTCGCCCCATTGAACCTTGACTAGCTTCACCGCCTTCCTTCGAAGTTGCTTCATGTCGTGTTCGACAATACGGGCCGGCTTGCGGTTCCCAACCGCCTCGGGTTCTACTTCGAAGTCCTCTAACTGATCAGGTGAAATAGTCATATCTGAGTCGTGAACGAACTTCCTTAGTTGGGAAACATGAAATACGTTGTGAACTCCTGCCATCTTCTCTGGTAAGTCAATTCTATATGCCAAATTCCCGACTAGTTCAAGAACAGGGAATGGGCCAACAAATCTTGGTGTCAACTTGCCTCTCCTGCCAAATCGGATTACGCTCTTCAACGGAGAAATCTTGACAAACACCCAGTCACCAACGGAGAATTTTAGGTCTCTTCTCCTCTTATCAGCATAACTCTTCTGCCTATCTTGGGCAGCCTTCATTCGTTGTTGAATGATCTTAATCTTACCTGAAGTTTCCCTCACCACATCCGGTCCAAGCGTAAACTTCTCGCCAGTCTCTATCCAACTGATGGTGAGTTGCACGGTCTTCCGTACAAAGCTTCAAACGGAGCCATGCCGATACTGGATTGGTAGCTATTATTATATGCAAACTCTACTAGATGCAAATGGTCATCCCATGATCCACCAAAATCCAATATACATGCTCTCAAGAGATCTTCCAAAATACGATTCACCCTCTCCGTCTGACTGTCGGTCTGAGGATGATATACGGTACTGAGACGTAACTCTGACCCTAGAGCCTCTTGTAAGCTCTTCCAAAACCCACTAGTGAATAACGGGTCTCGGTCACTCACAATGCTTTTGGGTACTCCATGAAATCTCACTACCCACTTCATATACAATTCTGCTAACTTAGCTGTCGTTCTGGTCGATTTGACTGGTATAAACCTTGCACTTTTAGTCAGTCGATCTACAATTACCCAAATGCTGTCATATCCCGATCTAGTCCTTGGTAAACCATCGATGAAATCCATCGAGACTTGCTCCCATTTCCATTCGGGAATTTCTAATGTTTGCAACAACCCACTAGGCTTCTTTTGCTCGGCTTTAACTAGCTGGCAATTCATGCATTTGGATATAAACTTCCCAACATCTCTTTTCATCCCTTCCCAGTAGTAAGTCTGCTTCATATCCCGATACATCTTGTTACCACCGAGGTGTATAGTCAGTTTTGAGTGATGACATTCTCTAAGCACTCCATCTCTCAATCCATTGACATTGGGTACAATGAGCTTCCCATTCTTTCTAAGCCATCCATCTTGATCAAGCCCATACTTGTTCATCTCCTCATCGATACCCATCTCTAACTTGGAGATGATTTCCAATAGGTTAGGATTGTTCCTCTGACTAGATCCGATCTGCTCAATCAAAGTGGGTCTGACCGTCAAACTTGCTAACATTTCTGGATTCAGTTCGCACTTTGGTCTGAAATCAAACCTCGCGATATACTCCAGTTGCTTCCATTCTAGAAACATAGCGCCTAAGCTGGCATGTCTCCTACTCAATGCATCAACCACCGCATTGCCTTTTCCCGGTGTATATGCGATTTCAAAGTCATAGGAAGCCAAGAATTCTAACCATCTCTGCTGGCGGAGATTTAAATCCTTCTGGGAGAAGAGATACTTCAACGACTTATGATCTGTAAACAGCTCAAATCTTTCTCCCAAGAGATAGTGTCTCCACATCTTTAATGCGAACACAATCGTTGCCAATTCTAAATCATGGGTAGGGTATCTTCTCTCGTGCGGTTTCAACTGCCGACTTGCATAAGCTATTACCCTACCGCCTTGCATCAATACAGCACCCAGTCCGGTACCACAGGCATCCGTGTATACCGTCATCTCTTCATTCCCCTTAGGAATGACTAACATTGGTGCGCTTGTCAACTTGTCCTTTAGACTCTTGAATGCATTCTCGCACCTTTCATCCCAGACAAAAGCTTAATTCTTCTTGGTCAACTGGGTCAATGGTGCTGCTATCTTGGAAAAACCTTGGATAAACTTACGATAATATCCAGCTAATCCCAAGAAACTTCTTACGTCTGTTGCATTCTTGGGCGAAGGCCAATCCTGTACCGTAGCCACCTTTGCCGGGTCCACGGCAATCCCATTCTCTGATACAACATGGCCCAAGAACCTCACTTCCCTCTTCCAGAAGTGACACTTAGAAAACTTTGCTTTCAATTGGTGTTTTCTCAATACCTCCATCACTATTCTTAAATGTCCCTTGCGTTCTTCCTCTGTCCTCGAGTAGACTAAAATATCATCAACGAACACAAGGACAAACTTATTCAACTGATCTCTGAATACCCTATTCATAAGATCCACAAAATATGCTGGGGCATTGGTCAGCCTGAATGGCATGACCAACCACTCATAAAACCCAAACGGTGTCCGAAATGCCGTTTTAGCTACACTCTCAGCTTCCACTCTAAGCTGATGAAAACCTGTCGCGGGATCTAACTGAGAAAATACTCTCGCGCCACTCAATTGATCGAACAAATCATCTATCCGCGGTAGAGGATACTTGTTCTTCCTCGTCACTTTATTCAACTCGCGGTAGTCCACACACAAACGAAGGGAACCATCCGCCTTGGTAGCAAACACAACTGGTGCTCCCCATTCAGAAACACTCCTTCTGATAAATCCCTTCTTCAAAAGATCGCTGACTTGCACCTCGAGCTCTCGCTGCTCCCTTGGTGCCATACGACGAAGTGGCATCACTATAGGTCTGGCATCTTTTACCAAATCAATACAAAACTCAATCTCTCGGTGTGGTGGAGGTCCGGTCACTTCTTCGAAAACATCCGGATACTGGCCAACCACGGGCAAACCTACAACTCACTATGCGGAATGTCGAGGGAGTTTAGAAAACTAGCCAATACCCCCTTACTGGGTAGACTACCAAACACTATCCTCCGCCCATTATCCGCTCTAGCTGTCACCAACAAGCCCTCACAGTCTACCACCACCCCGTACCTTCGGAGCCAATCTACTCCAAAAATAATGCCAAACCTAGTAAAGCCCAAAACAAAGCAATCACAATCAAACATGCATCCATGACTCGATAAGACCACATTACGACAAATCATGCTAAGGCTAGTCGAACCACCAACCGGGTTCGTCACTACTAAAGGTCTATCGACAATCTCGGGCTCCAATCCCAACCTATCTACCAGGTCACTAGATATGAAAGAACTGGAAGCTCCGGTATCAAACAAAATTCTAACAGGAACATCGTAAACAGAAAGCATACCTTGAATGACGACATTCTTTCCCTTCTCCGCCGCAGTTGGGGCATTCGACGAAGAAGGAATAGCATTAAGAGCATATGCTTTCACCATTTGCTTTTCTTTGGGGGGTTGCGGACACTTGTCCTTGTGATGTCCCATCTGGCCACAGTTGAAGCACTTCCTATCCGCTGGCATGGCCCGACAATTACTAGCATAATGGCCCTTCTTACCACAGCTGAAGCACTCAACATCTTGCTTATTCTTTTTCTTCTGGCCATCCTTAGTCTGATTCTGCTTTCTCTTATTCTGGGAACCACCCTTACCTCCACCACTTGCTTGTGGCTTTGGCTCATCTGTGGATGTAACCTCAGTCTTCGGCTTAGGGTAGAGACTTTCTGATCTTAATGCTTTCCCCACAATCGATTCAAACGTCTCATCGATGTGGTTAATAAGTTTTTCCCCCAAGTACTGATCCAAACCAGTTATGAATTTCTCGTTCTTTTTCTCGGTAGTATCTATAAGAGATAACCCATATTTTGACAAAGTGTCAAATTCAGCAATATATTCCGAGACAGCTCTGCCATTCTGCTTGAGCTCCAAGAACTTCTTAAACAGCACTGACTTCTGAGCAGCTGGAATGAACTTCTCGCTAAAGCGAGTTTTAAACTGTTCCCATGTAATCTGATCTTCGGGAGTAGCTGCCTTTATAGCATTCCACCGATTCATTGCCCGCCCTTGCAGCTGACGGGACGCTAGCTTTCTTTTCATCGCATCCTCGATACCCAAATCCTCGAATATACGTTCGCAACTATCCAACCAATCCTGAACATCCGTGGCCGACTCCGTTCCGTGGAACGGCTTCCCACCAAGGCTAGTATAATCCTTATTCAGCTTGGCGAAGTCGACTCTTGGTGCCTGCACTATTGGACCACCACCATTTCCACCGTTGGGAGCTGCCCTCTGTACATCTCTAAGCATCTCTCTCATGAGGTCAGTAAACATTGTCCTCATGTCAGCAGCATTCCCGTTATTGGCTCCCCTACCAGCACCTCTAGTATATCGGCTCATCGTCAATCTGAAAAAGGAAACGATTAACGACTCCATAGTGGTGCTAGTGCAGTGCGACTTCATCCTTATACTACTAATAGTATATATATATAGCTTTTAAAAACCAAAGTAATCAAAAATACGCTCTCTCGTATACGTATATTATCTCTCCCTGATAACTTCCCTAGGTTAACTACGCAACCTAGAGCTCTGATACCAAGTGTGACGGGCCGCCCCGCACCAGCCTGCATTTCCTCCGGAAGTGCGCTGTACACATGCCCGACTAGCACGGAACGGTCGCCAAAGAAAGGGAATGAACTAATCAAGGAACTTGTAGAATGTCTCACAGCGCATGGAATAAAATATAATAATAATATACTTGACATAAAACAGGTGAGATAGTGTGACGAGATGGAATTTCGCTCGGTCCGAACCAGTCGCTAAACCGACCCAGACCGTTCGAAACGCCCTATCGTTTGAGAACAACACACAAAATAGAACGCAGACGGAAGAACATTTCATTGTTATCACAAAAATGCATCAGATTACAAGAATATACAGAGTATAAATGAATATTACACAGAAATATCAGAGATTTAAATTACATTTAAATACATAGCAGCGGAAAATAATATAATACACAACTAGAAGAGATATACGGATACAAAGCTTTCCGGATATCGTTCCAGCTGTAAACCAGGATCCTGTGAATATAAATCTGCAAAACCAAAACTACTAGCTGCCCGTGTCAAAATAGGGGCACCCAGAGTTTAGGTTAAAACAATAAACTCCAGGTCAGTCATGTGACTGGTGTGAGAACTAAAACAGTTATTGATCTTTATTTTAAAAGTTAGGTAAATCAAGGGACCACGCCGTATAACACGGAACGGGTTTCCTCCCAAGAATACCAGTGCATGAAACAACAGCGCAATGCTAAATAAATAAAAATGAAGCTGTTATAAGACCCAGGTCCTATCACACAATGCAACGCAAGCCGGGGGATAGGGTTTTCCCTTATAACAGCCAAAGAATGCTTGATACGTTTAAAACAAATCATTTGATACTATTATAAGTGCATAGTGTATAAAACAACTTCAAATCATAAGTATCAATCATAGGCGGCATGGGTACCATATATCATGTCGCCATACTAGTTCTACAATTAAAACCGCAAATGTCATGTATTTGGAAATTGGATTTCCGTTTATGAACCGAGGCAAAAGATAGTCCTCTACCGATTCGAGACAATCTAGCCCATGTCTCAGGACCCAGACTCAGGTGGGCCTTGGATCGTCAGGGCCGGTCCACCGATGTGGATTATTATGCCTGAACAATACGTCTCTCCGCCCTTTGGGGCGTAAATGAGCCAACGAATGGCTCCATCGGACCCGGATCGTCCGATCTAACCGAGACGCCTCGCAACGACAACAACCACATAAGTCAAACTCGTCAGGGCGTGTAAAACCACTGACGCCACTTTTTAGCTAGAAAGAAACGCATGTCCTCCCTGATGTCCGTCTCCCGTTTTTGGTTCATACCGGGTGTGAAACACGCGAAATAACCGTTACACAAAGCTACGCCACAAAGGCCTTGCTTTGATCATCACCACAAGACTTTGCTTTTCAACAGAAGCCTCGATCAATTGCCACTTAGGCATGCCACATAGGCAATTCACTCCATGCGTTTGATATCCATCGATATATAACCCCTGAGGTCGTACGTCTCAGAGAAGGGCGTTAAGCAAGAGAATAAATTCTCCGCCGCCAAACAGATATATATTTAATAGAGATCAATCACACGGACTAAAATCCAATGTCAGACACACAGTCCATTTACAAGTCCGTTCTGGGACTGAACGAAACCGGAGGCACCTAGTACCCCGCATATCCATCGATCTCCAAGTACGTCTGGACGATCACCAACTGTTTCCATCTTCTTGGGTGTACAACCCAATCAAGATCATCTGTAATCACCCAAACGACGTGAAGACTTCTGGTCTTCGACCATCGTCTTCATCTTCGACTTATCGTCGTATCAGTTATTCAGAATGGGATAAACCCGGTCTTTCCGAATAACTCGCGTATATTTTAAATAAGTGTTACACAAACACAACATACGCCTCATTCCAATTCATTAGTCACTAACCGTAAATTAATCAAGAGAATAATTCCCCAAATATTAACCCCGAAGGCCGAAACCAACATCAGATCAATATTCAGAAAACCATTCTGCTTGGCTAACCGAAAGTTAGTTTCTAAATTTCACATTCATAGGGAAAGGTTCCCATTAATTTTATCAAAGATAAATTCCTTGAATTTATTCTTTAATCTATTTTTGAATATCAATTCAAACTAGTCGGGATTAGCGAACCTTACCGAAGTAATCATTTGTTTTAATTTCTCAATCCCAACCTATTCATCCCATGAAGTAAAACTGGTAATACTTCATATCTAACACCACGGTGTTATCGGTAAATTTAATTACCATTTCACGTTCAAATCTAATTAAAGATTTAACTATCGCCTGGAGCAAAACCGGTGGTACTCCATTTTCGATCTTTTCAATCTAATTAAAGATTCATTAAAACTCTACTTAGTTTTAATCGTTAACTGGGTTAAAGAATCCGTGTCATTTAAAACACGGTTCACGATAAACCCAAAGTCACATTCATTAATTATCGGGTTAAAGAACAAGTGTTATTTAAAACACTGTCCACGATAAACCCAAAAATCAATATCCATTCAATTCCAATTAATTATTATTTAATTGGTACACTTCATTAAATCTAAATAAAAAGATTTAATCTTTTCTCAACTGGGTTCAAGAACAGTGTTAGTGAAGACACCATTCACGACAAACCCAAATCACATTTGATATTAAATACAAGGCTCTGAATAGAAAATATCCCGGCTTATATTCAATATCAAATTCTGCGACCAACAAATATCGTATTGGAAATAACGATATAGATATCTATATCTTTCAAATTTCCATAACAACAACTGTATAATCATGAAATCCAACATCGAAATATTCCGAAGACAATTTCGATTCAAATCCACTCCAATGCAATCATTGGAAATTCTGGTTATTTTCAAAACCATTTCAAATTCAATTTATTTATTTAAAAATAAATAGAATTGTAATTCTAGTTCAAAACTAGTTCATTTCGATAAAAATCTATTTTTATCTTTTCAAATATGGAGTTTTTCATCCCAACTCTTTCTAAATCATTTCTTATGATTTTACACAAATTATTACTATTTTTAATAATTTTATCAAGGCCCGTACAGTCGATTTCCATCAACGGCTATCGAACTGCACTTACAGCGACCTTTTTCAAATTTGATTTGGACATAATTCCAAATCCAACAGTTAGATTTTGAATTTCTAATATTCGTTAGAAAGCTCTTTTCGATACGAACCCAACGGTTCCGGTTTTAGGAGAATCCGACGGTCGGATCTCCCGTAATGTCCGTTTGAAATAAATGGTCGAAATTCACGAACTGCCGCGGCGTGGCGCGTTCTATTCAGGCCATTGTATTATATATATAATATATATAATATATTTTTCGTCGATTTCTATTTAAAACGAATTATATAAATAGTTTTAAATTCGTTTCAAAAGCAATTTCAACTTCCTTTTCAATCCAAATCAAAATTGAGTTCTTTATAAATTCGTTTTAAAATTCATATCTATTCAATTCAAATTTCAATTCAATTTGAATTCATTTCAATTCGCTTTCAATTCAATTCATTTCGAAATCGTTTTCAATTCAATTCATTTCGAAATCGTTTTCAATTCAATTCATTTCGAAATCGTTTTCAATTCAATTAATTTCGAAATCGTTTTCAATTCAATTCATTTCGAAATCATTAAAATCGATACAAATATCGTTCACGTCAAAATGGCGTCAATCTAATCAACACGGCTTCATAAATTTCTATTTTCAAATATTCTATTTCAAATATTTCTTTTTCAAAATGGTTGTTATCATCAAAATATTTCGTTCAACACATGACCAATCTCAATGGATGAGTACTGTCAACACATGAACTTTTATTTTATAATACTTTATTTTCTAAATTGGAATGAGGCCCAATCAATCACCATATAAAGTTAATTATATGGATTCCATACAACACATGTATATAACAGCATTGAAAAATAATCAACCATCAACCAAAGTGCACTACACTGTATAAGCATCAAATATAGATATCTAACGCTTATAACAGCCTGTCAATCAATCGATCGACATATTTAATCAATCAGGATGAGTGAACTTCAAATTTCATCCCAACACCCGTGTGAGGTTTCAACCAATCAAACGCATATTTTATTTGTGCAGTTGGGCGATGTGTAAAATTATCGACCCAATCAATATCCTTCAAATAGGTGTACATAAACAAACCGTCTGGTTTGTAAATGAATATTTATTTATTCACATTCACGTTAAAAATTATATTTTTAACGACAAAACATTTTATTCCAACATATGAACTTCTATTCAGTTCATTCTTTAAATAAAATGATATTTTTATTTTTCTAACTTATTTTAGAAAATTTCGGTGGCATAACGGCACGATACTAGAAACGGGACGAGGCTTAGCCTTATCCCCGGTCTAGTGAAGGCCCACGCCATTCACACATCAACCAAAACCACCAAACAACCAAATTCAAATCACATCATATACTAATCTATGCAACCAAACAAACAAGTCCATGGTCTGTGGACGATTGTGTCGGGTGCTACTAAGCACCGTCTGCATCCTAGTATATATATATATATATATAAATAGAAAGGAAATTGAAAGGTGATAAATTCTCACAAATAGCTATCCTAGCTCCACGGCACTTCATTGATAGAAATCTTCATCGCTATCGCATCTTCGTTATCTTCGTTGCCCGTAGCCACTACATATATAAAAATCACATTTTTATTTCGAAGTTCAATATATAAAAATCATATTTTTCTCTCGAAGTTCAACATATAAAAAATCATATTTTTCTCTCGAAGTTCAACATATAAAAAATCATATTTTTAATTATAAAAATTCAGTCTTTTTTTTTTTACCATATAAAAATTCATACCTTTTTAACATATAACAATTCATACCTTTTTAACATATAACAATTCATACCTTTTTAACATATAACAATAATCAGTTTTTTTTCTAATTTAAACTAAATTAAAAGCAAGAGAAACATACTGCATCTTTCGGGGGGCGAATTCATGGTTGTCGTTGACTGGAAGAGGAGAGGGACTCGTCGGAGGCGCCCTGGCGTGGAGCAGCTCGGCGGTGGGCTTCGAAACTGGGGGGGGGGGCTGCGGCAGGTGAAAGCGAAGGGGGGGGGGGTTGCGTCGCGATTTGTGGAGGAGAAGAGGAGGTCGTTACGAGGTAGGAGGTTGGCGGAGCAGAGAGAAGAAGGGCGGCGGTCCCCCCTGGTGGCGGCGCCGTCGACGAAGAAGAGGGGGGTGGGCGGCGATTTAGAGATCGGGTTTTTTTTTTGATTAAATGAACTAACGGGGGGGCCTGGAGGTATAGGAGAGAAAAGGGGGGAGAATATTATTTTTTTATTATTATTTTAATTAATTTAATTTCGAAAAGTTGACTTTTTATTTCGACCCCAAAACGAGGCCCACCGCCTGTCGTCCATAGCGTTTTACTCCCATTCCGAACTCAATGGGATATGTATCGCAAGTTGATTCGAACGTTTTGATCAGTTTTCGTTAAATTTACATTTAAATCACTATATTGACTTTTAAACGTACATTTCAAATTACCGGGGCCACATACTAACTCTAAAAATTCAATAAAAATATTTTCTAGCCTCGTATTAACGATACGGTCCTAACAAAACTAGTTTCGCCAAATTCTGAGACCGTTGGAAAAATGGCTATTTTCCAGTCGATTAAAATCAACTAAAACTGGTCAAACGCGTTTTCCTTTGCCACGCTCACATATTGATTCGAAAAATTATGAAATTTGGAATCTATCAATAACTCAACATCACGGACCCAACAAAAGTGGTTTCGTTGAAATCCGAGGTCGTTTGCAAAATTTCCATTTTAAGGGCCTGAATTCCATAGCGACTATTCAGAATTTTCAACTGGACTTATCTTTTGATTCCCGCTATGAAATTTTGATTTTTCGGATTCGTTGGAAAGATATTCACGCATAGATCCTAATGTTTTTGGTTTCACTAAAATCCGGATTGTTTTGCACCCGGTACATTCAATTGAAGTTTGAAATCGAATTATCGAACTACCGCGCCATTTTCAATTCCTTTTATAATTATATATAATTATTTATATTCTAATGACGACGTATATAATATATACGTTCGAATTATATTCAAAATAAATTTCTCGTTGATATTATTTAAAATAATCTATTTTAAATATTCAAAATTCGCTAAAATTGCCAAAATAAAAATTTTAAACTGGCCCAGATTTTCCGGGTTATTACAATCTCCCCCACTTAAAACTTTTCATCCCCGAAAAGGAACAAAGTCGAAAGTGGTTTGATTAATCAATTCTATGTTCGATCTGGCTTCCATTCTCCAACTTTTCAGTTTCTGAGAATTTTCTAATTCTTCAAAAATTTGGCTAACACCCTAAATTTTCGAAAAATTTCGCCATAACCTCCCCTGCACCGGGAGCATCGGGGAATTTCAAATAGCTTCCCCGGTCCTTCAGATCTCAAAAAGAAAAAGAAAAAGCCAAGCGGCTAGCCAATAGGCTCATAAAATCATCATCACCCAAACAAAACAGTAAATTATGTAGTAAACATGTACCTATTTGTCGGGCAAACAAATTTTATTCTCTGCTCTAGCCTCCTTGCTATGACCTGTTCAATGTAAGTATTTGTATATGCAAGCAAATGCGACCAATTTTCAATACAGTTCAATATTTGATTCTATTAGGCATAATGGTTCAAAATTATCAAACAATTAAACAAACAACACAAACATCAATCAATTAGTGAATTAGAGTTTCAAATTCATAATTTTGATACATAGTCAAAAATCAGATTTTTGATGCCAAATCACAACAATAGGCCCTATCTAATTTTGGTTCTCACACCAGTCAATAGGAAATATATAGAAATCGCACTTTCGTCGCTCGAAAATAAAAACTGGCGACAGTGCCCCATCACCAGAATTATCCCCGGGCAACTAGAGTATGATTCTATAACCATCCAGTATATTAAAACTTCGAATACACGTTTGCAAGACGCATATGCAAAATCTTTATATATTGGATTGTCCAAAGTCAATATAAATAAATAATCAAATACGAGTAATTGAATTAAATTTTCAAAACAAAATTGGTTTTATTTTAAAAATATACTCTTCACACTCGTTCTAGGATACTACTGATCCTATCTCTAACGAGTCATTCCCATTGGATATTACTAATCCAATATCTGATGAATTCTTTCGTACGGTTCTAATGTGTCATGTTCTCTGAGCTCTGTAAACCAAAGCTCTGATACCAACTGTGACGAGATGGAATTTCGCTCGGTCCGAACCAGTCGCTAAACCGACCCAGACCGTTCGAAACGCCCTATCGTTTGAGAACAACACACAAAATAGAACGCAGACGGAAGAACATTTCATTGTTATCACAAAAATGCATCAGATTACAAGAATATACAGAGTATAAATGAATATTACACAGAAATATCAGAGATTTAAATTACATTTAAATACATAGCAGCGGAAAATAATATAATACACAACTAGAAGAGATATACGGATACAAAGCTTTCCGGATATCGTTCCAGCTGTAAACCAGGATCCTGTGAATATAAATCTGCAAAACCAAAACTACTAGCTGCCCGTGTCAAAATAGGGGCACCCAGGGTTTAGGTTAAAACAATAAACTCCAGGTCAGTCATGTGACTGGTGTGAGAACTAAAACAGTTATTGATCTTTATTTTAAAAGTTAGGTAAATCAAGGGACCACGCCGTATAACACGGAACGGGTTTCCTCCCAAGAATACCAGTGCATGAAACAACAGCGCAATGCTAAATAAAGAAAAATGAAGCTGTTATAAGACCCAGGTCCTATCACACAATGCAACGCAAGCCGGGGGATAGGGTTTTCCCTTATAACAGCCAAAGAATGCTTGATACGTTTAAAACAAATCATTTGATACTATTATAAGTGCATAGTGTATAAAACAACTTCAAATCATAAGTATCAATCATAGGCGGCATGGGTACCATATATCATGTCGCCATACTAGTTCTACAATTAAAACCGCAAATGTCACATATTTGGAAATTGGATTTCCGTCTATGAACCGAGGCAAAAGATAGTCCTCTACCGATTCGAGACAATCTAGCCCATGTCTCAGGACCCAGACTCAGGTGAGCCTTGGATCGTCAGGGCCGGTCCACCGATGTGGATTATTATGCCTGAACAATACGTCTCTCCGCCCTTTGGGGCGTAAATGAGCCAACGAATGGCTCCATCGGACCCGGATCGTCCGATCTAACCGAGGCGCCTCGCAACAGCAACAACCACATAAGTCAAACTCGTCAGGGCGTGTAAAACCACTGACGCCACTTTTTAGCTAGAAAGAAACGCATGTCCTCCCTGATGTCCGTCTCCCGTTTTTGGTTCATACCGGGTGTGAAACACGCGAAATAACCGTTACACAAAGCTACGCCACAAAGGCCTTGCTTTGATCATCACCACAAGACTTTGCTTTTCAACAGAAGCCTCGATCAATTGCCACTTAGGCATGCCACACAGGCAATTCACTCCATGCGTTTGATATCCATCGATATATAACCCCTGAGCTCGTACGTCTCAGAGAAGGGCGTTAAGCAAGAGAATAAATTCTCCGCCGCCAAACAGATATATATTTAATAGAGATCAATCACACGGACTAAAATCCAATGTCAGACACACAGTCCATTTACAAGTCCGTTCTGGGGCTGAACGAAACCGGTGCCGGCTGAACGAAACCGGAGGCACCTAGTACCCCGCATATCCATCGATCACCAAGTACGTCTGGACGATCACCAACTGTTTCCATCTTCTTGGGTGTACAGCCCAATCAAGATCATCAGTAATCACCCAAACGACGTGAAGACTTCTGGTCTTCGACCATCGTCTTCATCTTCGACTTATCGTCGTATCAGTTATTCAGAATGGGATAAACCCGGTCTTTCCGAATAACTCGCGTATATTTTAAATAAGTGTTACACAAACACAACATACGCCTCATTCCAATTCATTAGTCACTAACCGTAAATTAATCAAGAGAATAATTCCCCAAATATTAACCCCGAAGGCCGAAACCAACATCAGATCAATATTCAGAAAACCATTCTGCTTGGCTAACCGACAGTTAGTTTCTAAATTTCACATTCATAGGGAAAGGTTCCCATTAATATTATCAAAGATAAATTCCTTGAATTTATTCTTTAATCTATTTTTGAATATCAATTCAAACTAGTCGGGATTAGCGAACCTTACCGAAGTAATCATTTGTTTTAATTTCTCAATCCCAACCTATTCATCCCATGAAGTAAAACTGGTAATACTTCATATCTAACACCACGGTGTTATCGGTAAATTTAATTACCATTTCACGTTCAAATCTAATTAAAGATTTAACTATCGCCTGGAGCAAAACTGGTGGTACTCCATTTTCGATCTTTTCAATCTAATTAAAGATTCATTAAAACTCTACTTAGTTTTAATCGTTAACTGGGTTAAAGAATTCGTGTCATTTAAAACACGGTTCACGATAAACCCAAAGTCACATTCATTAATTATCGGGTTAAAGAACAAGTGTTATTTAAAACACTGTCCACGATAAACCCAAAAATCAATATCCATTCAATTCCAATTAATTATTATTTAATTGGTACACTTCATTAAATCTAAATAAAAAGATTTAATCTTTTCTCAACTGGGTTCAAGAACAGTGTTAGTGAAGACACCATTCACGACAAACCCAAATCACATTTGATATTAAATACAAGGCTCTGAATAGAAAATATCCCGGCTTATATTCAATATCAAATTCTGCGACCAACAAATATCGTATTGGAAATAACGATATAGATATCTATATCTTTCAAATTTCCATAACAACAACTGTATAATCACGAAATCCAACATCGAAATATTCCGAAGACAATTTCGATTCAAATCCACTCCAATGCAATCATTGGAAATTCTGGTTATTTTCAAAACCATTTCAAATTCAATTTATTTATTTAAAAATAAATAGAATTGTAATTCTAGTTCAAAACTAGTTCATTTCGATAAAAATCTATTTTTATCTTTTCAAATATGGAGTTTTTCATCCCAACTCTTTCTAAATCATTTCTTATGATTTTACACAAATTATTACTATTTTTAATAATTTTATCAAGGCCCGTACAGTCGATTTCCATCAACGGCTATCGAACTGCACTTACAGCGACCTTTTTCAAATTTGATTTGGACATAATTCCAAATCCAACAGTTAGATTTTGAATTTCTAATATTCGTTAGAAAGCTCTTTTCGATACGAACCCAACGGTTCCGGTTTTAGGAGAATCCGACGGTCGGATCTCCCGTAATGTCCGTTTGAAATAAATGGTCGAAATTCACGCACTGCCGCGGCGCGGCGCGTTCTATTCAGGCCATTGTATTATATATATAATATATATAATATATTTTTCGTCGATTTCTATTTAAAACGAATTATATAAATAGTTTTAAATTCGTTTCAAAAGCAATTTCAACTTCCTTTTCAATCCAAATCAAAATTGAGTTCTTTATAAATTCGTTTTAAAATTCATATCTATTCAATTCAAATTTCAATTCAATTTGAATTCATTTCAATTCGCTTTCAATTCAATTCATTTCGAAATCGTTTTCAATTCAATTCATTTCGAAATCGTTTTCAATTCAATTCATTTCGAAATCGTTTTCAATTCAATTCATTTCGAAATCGTTTTCAATTCAATTCATTTCGAAATCGTTAAAATCGATACAAATATCGTTCACGTCAAAATGGCGTCAATCTAATCAACACGGCTTCATAAATTTCTATTTTCAAATATTCTATTTCAAATATTTCTTTTTCAAAATGGTTGTTATCATCAAAATATTTCGTTCAACACATGACCAATCTCAATGGATGAGTACTGTCAACACATGAACTTTTATTTTATAATACTTTATTTTCTAAATTGGAATGAGGCCCAATCAATCACCATATAAAGTTAATTATATGGATTCCATACAACACATGTATATAACAGCATTGAAAAATAATCAACCATCAACCAAAGTGCACTACACTGTATAAGCATCAAATATAGATATCTAACGCTTATAACAGCCTGTCAATCAATCGATCGACATATTTAATCAATCAGGATGAGTGAACTTCAAATTTCATCCCAACACCCGTGTGAGGTTTCAACCAATCAAACGCATATTTTATTTGTGCAGTTGGGCGATGTGTAAAATTATCGACCCAATCAATATCCTTCAAATAGGTGTACATAAACAAACCGTCTGATTTGTAAATGAATATTTATTTATTCACATTCACGTTAAAAATTATATTTTTAACGACAAAACATTTTATTCCAACATATGAACTTCTATTCAGTTCATTCTTTAAATAAAATGATATTTTTATTTTTCTAACTTATTTTAGAAAATTTCGGCGGCATAACGGCACGATACTTGAAACGGGACGAGGCCTAGCCTTATCCCCGGTCTAGTGAAGGCCCACGCCATTCACACATCAACCAAAACCACCAAACAACCAAATTCAAATCACATCATATACTAATCTATGCAACCAAACAAACAAGTCCATTGTCTGTGGACGATTGTGTCGGGTGCTACTAAGCACCGTCTGCATCCTAGTATATATATATATAAATAGAAAGGAAATTGAAAGGTGAGAAATTCTCACAAATAGCTATCCTAGCTCCACGGCACTTCATTGATAGAAATCTTCATCGCTATCGCATCTTCGTTATCTTCGTTGCCCGTAGCCACTACATATATAAAAATCACATTTTTATTTCGAAGTTCAATATATAAAAATCATATTTTTCTCTTGAAGTTCAACATATAAAAAATCATATTTTTCTCTCGAAGTTCAACATATAAAAAATCATATT
This sequence comes from Allium sativum, assembly GCA_030737875.1. Taxonomy (NCBI): domain Eukaryota; kingdom Viridiplantae; phylum Streptophyta; class Magnoliopsida; order Asparagales; family Amaryllidaceae; genus Allium; species Allium sativum. The sequence continues at coordinate 58,971,023 of CM060917.1, forward strand.
TTTAATTATAAAAATTCAGTCTTTTTTTTTTTACCATATAAAAATTCATACCTTTTTAACATATAACAATTCATACCTTTTTAACATATAACAATAATCAGTTTTTTTCTAATTTAAACTAAATTAAAAGCAAGAGAAACATACTGCATCTTTCGGGGGGCGAATTCATGGTTGTCGTTGACTGGAAGAGGAGAGGGACTCGTCGGAGGCGCCCTGGCGTGGAGCAGCTCGGCGGTGGGCTTCGAAACTGGGGGGGTTGCGGCAGGTGAAAGCGACGGGGGGGGGGGGGTTGCGTCGCGATTTGTGGAGGAGAAGAGGAGGTCGTTACGAGGTAGGAGGTTGGCGGAGCAGAGGGAAGAAGGGCGGCGGTCCCCCCTGGTGGCGGCGCCGTCGACGAAGAAGAGGGGGGGGGGGGGGGCGGCGATTTAGAGATCGGGTTTTTTTTTTTTTTGATTAAATGAACTAACGGGGGGGCCTGGAGGTATAGGAGAGAAAAGGGGGGAGAATATTATTTTTTTATTATTATTTTAATTAATTTAATTTCGAAAAGTTGACTTTTTATTTCGACCCCAAAACGAGGCCCACCGCCTGTCGTCCATAGCGTTTTACTCCCATTCCGAACTCAATGGGATATGTATCGCAAGTTGATTCGAACGTTTTGATCAGTTTTCGTTAAATTTACATTTAAATCACTATATTGACTTTTAAACGTACATTTCAAATTACCGGGGCCACATACTAACTCTAAAAATTCAATAAAAATATTTTCTAGCCTCGTATTAACGATACGGTCCTAACAAAACTAGTTTCGCCAAATTCTGAGACCGTTGGAAAAATGGCCATTTTCCAGTCGATTAAAATCAACTGAAACTGGTCAAACGCGTTTTCCTTTGCCACGCTCACATATTGATTCGAAAAATTATGAAATTTGGAATCTAGCAATAACTCAACATCACGGACCCAACAAAAGTGGTTTCGTTGAAATCCGAGGTCGTTTGCAAAATTTCCATTTTTAAGGGCCTGAATTCCATAGCGACTATTCAGAATTTTCAACTGGACTTATCTTTTGATTCCCGCTATGAAATTTTTATTTTTCGGATTCGTTGGAAAGATATTCACGCATAGATCCTAATGTTTTTGGTTTCACTAAAATCCGGATTGTTTTGCACCCGGTACATTCAATTGAAGTTTGAAATCGAATTATCGAACTACCGCGCCATTTTCAATTCCTTTTATAATTATATATAATTATTTATATTCTAATGACGACGTATATAATATATATGTTCGAATTATATTCAAAATAAATTTCTCGTTGATATTATTTAAAATAATCTATTTTAAATATTCAAAATTCGCTAAAATTGCCAAAATAAAAATTTTAAACTGGCCCAGATTTTCCGGGTTATTACAGATAGTGCATAAGCTGATAACTAAAATCAACATCAATCATCAGAGCAGCGGAAATCCAAATACAGCTTATTACAATTTTCCAAATTTACTGTCTCTAAACAAAAGAAAGCTAAAGTAGAAGATACACCACCAATGCCCAAGTAGTAATCTTCAACAACACAGGGAGAATATTATGTATATCTATTACGTGGAAGCCTACTGCTCATCTCCGTATCATCTACCCGTACATCACTAACTAACCTGTCTCTAGTCTGCTCGTGTGAGCACCCAGAGTAATAAGAGGAGACATAAAACTCTGGGTCAGACATAAAGCCTGGTATGAGCGATAAGCATCTAAATAGGATAATAATAACAGGTATACTAAACCATACCTGAACCTGGACCTGCAACCAAAGAGTTAGTACCACATACCGTACAATACTCCAAGGTGCCATAATAAATAGTGTAAGAATACGGGGGTGGGAGTGTGTATGTCAAACAATCAAGCATAACAATCATCCTCACGTCTCTCACTCAGTGCGTAAAGTATACGATATCTACTACTTTGGAACACTAGACAAATTGAGGTAACGACGGATCCCGACATGTAGAAACCCTGCTGTGACCAAGCTAAACATATGGAGTCATGACCAAACATTTCGATGACCCATTTCATTGATCGTAGCCCTTGGTTCTACAAATGCCATAATGGCCCTGAATCCGCCTTCATACCTCCTACCATAGTGGTCCAAAGCTATAGACATCGATAACCCCTTAACACGCGCCCCGCAGCAAAGCCCAATCATGAAGCGAACTCGTTGGTTCCCAACTAGATCCTGAGCTCTAGCTTCCCGTACTGGACTACCTCTGAATCTCGGGTTTTAGTCATCATCTTCACCCAGATCGGTCTCCATCATTCGGGTCGTGCATGTCCCACAGCATCAGATCGTGGCGCTGCATCAGTTCGGATCGGCTCTCATCATCCCTTACTGGATCGGATCGGAATGACCTACGCGGATCGGGTCGTAGAAACCCCCTCGGATCGGATCGGCCATCGCTTCAAGTGCCCCGGATCGGTTCACCCTACGAGCTCCGGGTCGGATCGTGAATACCCATTGGTTCGGGTCGTGCCACCTTGCTGAGGTCGTGACGTGTTCCTTCAGGCGGATCGTGACACTCAGGTTGGAATGGATCGTGAAAGGTAGGGGCGGATCGGGTCACCTCTTCGTGGAGCAACACGGGTCGTCTCGCGAAGTCTTGATCGGATCGGATCGGCACCATCGGATCGGGGTCTTCAGTCGTCGACGGATCGGGTCGCGCCATCGGATCGGATCGCCCTCACTTACACCGATCCGGTCCGGTTCGGATGATTTCCTGCAGTTCTTCCAGCGAGCAGTTTGCGCCATTCGACGGCGTTTTTGACAACTCTAACACTTCTAATCAATCATAAAACACACCATAGAGTCATAGCAATATATAATAGCAACCACGACAGCAAACAACCATTCAAATGAATCAAAATAGATCAAAAGTGGCCAAAACTCCTTATTTTCCCTTAAGCATGTTTAAGTAAAACCGATCATAGGGTTAACGAAACTTAATCAAATTAAACCAAATTTCTACCAGAGGCATAAAATATTATTTTCGAATTTCTAAACATTTTTCCAGAATTTATTAGTGTATAAATTCGCTAATCTTCACTAATTACCCTTAATTACCGTAATTAGTGCAAAAACTATGCAAATCACTCACCTTGGCCTCAAATAAAATTCTCAGAACTGAAACTTCTCCGACTTGGGGCGAATAATGATGCCCAACAGCAGCTCTAACCTTGCTTTGGTGCTTTTTCTTCTTAATTTGATGTTGCTAAGCCTAATCTTCAATTAGAAAGTGATTTGGGGTGTTTTAGATGTAGGAGGCCATTGTTAGAGTGCTTAAGGATGAAAGTGGCGGCTGGAAAATGTCTAAAGAAATGTTTTCTCACCCTAATCAGCCCCTATATACCCCTAAACCCGAAATCCCCCTCTGGGCCTAGCTGCTAATCACCCGGTTAAGCCCAATTAAGCTGTTTTTCATCATCTGAAACTTGTTTCAGCCATATCTCCCAAACGGTGAGTCCGTTTGGCTAATGTGACCACTCTACGGAATTGTAAACCATCATCCAGAGCCAATGGAAGTGGTTTCAGGTCAAAATTCTTTTCCAGTCAAAAGTTATGGCGAAAACAGTGATAACTAGGAGTAAGATGGTCATTTAAAAATCGGGAAAAATCATGAACATGGGAAATGACCCCAATAGTCGTCCCCCAAAGTTACATGACCATACGACTTCGTGTGTGAAAGAAATAAATATCCTACGATCCTATGATGCGTAGAATACAGGTCGTTACAATTGGAGAAGATAGAGGTGGCTTTCCTACAGAATTTTGAGAGAGAGAGAGAGGGAAGAGAGCTGCTGTTAAATTTTGAGGAAGAAGAGAAATGAATGTTATATAATGGAGGTTTTAGTTTCAGGTATATGAAGAGAAGCGGTCACAAGATCCACCAATCACGCCATTAAATATTAATAATACCAGTTCAATGTATTACATTTATGATGACAGGTTTATTTATTTATTTTTGTGAAGCATGGTTACATGTAGATTTTTATTTCAAACAATTGAATTATTGTTTCCACATTTCCTAGTGACAAAACAAGAAAGAAAACAAAATTTCTTGTTTCTATATGAAAGTAATTCCTACATTCTATCCAATTTGACGTATTCCACATTTTGAATTTTCTTAATTTAATTTTGATTATAATTTATTTATATTTTTCTTCTTTTCGTTATACATTTGTTATCTATGTTAATTCAAAGAGCAATATTTTTGTTTACTTAAGTAAATAAATGTTTAGATTTTAAAATAGGAAACATACGTATGGAAAATTGAAAGAAAGTGGCAAAGAAGCATGAAACATTTCAAAAATAAAATGGACATAAATGAGCAAATGAATGCATGCATTGAGAACAAGGTAACAGACTTGCATGCATGCATTGAAAAATAACGAAATTGAAATGAATTAAGTTGAAATGAAATGAATGCACAATTAACTATAAGTGAAACGTTAGAATTCAATGTATATATATAAAAAAGAAATGAAATGATCCTTGTAGGTTGCATGCGCAAGGTTTAAAATGTAAGGGAAATAAACAAATATAAAGAATGAAATGAATGCATAATTAACATTGCAAATTAAATTAATTAACGAAGGTAAATTGGACATGTAATCCAAGTTTGAATTCCTAAAAATTATATTTTAAACAAACAGGGAAAGAATTAAAGACGACAACCAAAGATATATATACATGTATGTATTTATTTCATCTAGAATGCACACATTATTTTCAAATCAACATATCAGCATATATTAATAAATCCCATTAAAAGCATTTTTTTTAAATGGAAATTTTAAATTCTGACGCATTTTCTAACAAAATTTCCTTAAAATAAAATTTTAAATTGGTCTTAAATTTTCGGGTTGTTACACAAATATCATGCATGCCTTGAAATAGCACTAATAAAACATGAAATGGTAGGTGCAGGGAAATAAACCAAACTTACCATGGTATTGTGACATGCAGGAGGTGTCCATTTATTATGACAAGCATATATACATGCATGAGTCCCAAATTGTCTATCAAGGCAATAAAAGGTGTACGGGAACCAGCATGAAAAAAGTATCAAAAGTTTATGAAAAAAACAACAAACCCAAAGTAAAGAGTTTAATAGTTTCGCATGTGTGTATTCTCAAGGAACAACTGAATAAAATAACATCAAGGAACAGGGCAAGGCCAAATGACATGCAGGTTTGGATCTCAATATCAAAAGGATTAAATGTATACGCAGGAAGATGATACAGCACCAAGTACTGAAATTTGCAATGGAATTATACATTCATGCAATTAAAAAAAATGATCAATATACAAAATTATACACAGTCAATAAGTATTTTCAAGATCCAACATTTAAGGGAAATCAGAAAAAAAAACATTCAACACTTTTTACTTTCCAACTTATAGTTGATATACAAGTCCACCATCCATATTTTTTTAAGATTAGTGAACCGAGTGAAGTAAACTTTGATAGTTTTATATTTTGCATATCAAAAAACGTAGTAATTAAGCTCATGATCACATTTACATTTCTTATTATTAGTTTCTTTTTCTATAAACATATTGAGGTTACATAAGTGTAGTGCTTTAACTTTAATGTTTACTACTTTTATTTCATCGCTTCTTTTTGTATAAGTTAAGAAATAGAATGAATTGTAAAGATCAACTAAGGGTTCTTTTGTTTGCAGTGTACAATACCCTGCAATGTGACCAAAGTATTTTGTTATATTTCGACCTACACTACATGATATGTTAAAAGCCAATCAATTTAATGAAACCAAATAGTGCCCATGAACTGAAAGTGAATATCATATTTAAGACTAATTTTAAGTGTTCCTTCAGCTATACAACTCTTCATATGAAACATTAGCTACCGTCTCCTCATTACTATTTATATAGATAAACCAGTTTAACGAGAACAAGGCCTTCTAAAGCATATTACCACAATCGGTTTAAAAGTTCCAACTAACTTATTGATAAACTGGAAATCAAAACCAAAGCAGTGAACCGAAATTAACACAAAAATGTAGTAGCAACAACCCCAAGTCAATTCGAACCCAGTGGAAACGGAGCAACAGACTTGAAATAAGTTTAGTAGTAAGGTGGACTTACCTCTAATCGAAGACGAAAGAAGCAGTCACTGGCCTTTATGCAACCAAGACGCTGGAGTTCTAGTGAGTAGCAGCGGTTATGGGTCACGGTGGAAACCGTAGTTTGCAGAAGGAAGTGCTGGTCAAGGTGTTCGAGTAGAAATGACTACGGCCTTGATTTTCCGTGCGACTTCGGTGGCGCTGACATGGGTAGAAGAGATGGGGAGGGGAGAGATCGAGGGAGATAACAATCGCGGGAGATGGCGACGTGGAGGCTACAGGCAGAGAAGGAGGGAGCTCCGCTTGAAGCGCGTCGTAACCCGGTGGCGATTGAGGCGGATGGCCATGGCCTTCGAATTTTGGGGTGGATGGATTTGGTCCGATATTTAAATTTGGGGAGAAAAGGCCTTCGGCCATTCTGATTTTTTCTGAGGATAACAATTTGGCTGAGGATAGAATGATCCAGGAATCGATGTAGAGGAACTAAATTAAGGGACGGTGGAAAATTTTAGACAGTGGACATGCAATGTTTTAATCAAAGTAAAGGGAAAGTGTTTAAGCCTTTCAGCATAATTTTACCAAGTGTCATAAATTCTCAGCATATATAACAAGTGGCAAAAACCCAAATAAATAAATATAATTTTAATACCAAATGTTATACCATTTATTTTGTAACAACCCGGAAAATCAAAACCAATTTAAATTTTTTTATTTTGGCAACTTTAGTGAATTTTGAATATTTAAAATGATTTACTTTAAATAATAAGGACAAGAAATTTATTTTGAATAGAATTAGAATGTATAAATTTATTTTAATCGAAGTCAAAACGAATAATTTTATTTTAATTATAAAAGGAAATGAAAATTGCGCGGTAGTTTGAAAATTCGATTTCAAATTTCAAATGAATGTACAGGATTCAAAATAAACCAAATTTTAGTGAAACCAAAAATATTAGAATGTATTTGAAAATATCTTTCCAACGAATCCAAAAAATTGAAATTTCATAGCGGGAATAAAAAGTTACGTCCAGTTGAAAATTCAGAATAGTCGTTATGGATATATAGCCCTTAAAAATGGAAATTTTGCAAACGACCTCTGTTTTCGACAAAACCACTTTTGTTGGATCCAGGATGTCAAGTTATTGCTAGATTCCAAAATTCATAATTTTCTGAATCAATATGTGAGCGTGGCAAAAGAAAACATGTTTTGTCAGTTTTAGTCAATTTGGATCGACCAGAAAATGGCCATTTTTCAAACGGTCTCCAAATTAGGCGAAATTAGTTTTCTAGTGACTGTATCGTCAAAATATATTCAGATTTATTTTTTTGGAATTTTTGGGGTCCGCATGTGGCCCCGGTAAATTAAAATATACGTTAAAATCAAGTTTGACTATTATATTAATTTATATTTTAAATTTGGTGAAAACTGATCGAAACAGCCGAATTGGCTTACGGGACATACCCCATTGTGTTTGGAATGGGGGTAATTGATAGGAGCGACAGTCGTTGGAACTCGATTGGAGTCCCAAAAAAAGTCAACCTTAGTGAAAATAAATTAAAATAATATATTTTTTTATATAACCCCCTAACTTTCTCCCTCCTCCCTCTATTACCTATCGTTCTAAATCGATTAAAGGAAAAAAAACCCCAAAACAAGATCGACGGAACCACACGCCCGCCGTCCACCAGCGATCGCCGGAGCCCCCCGCCAGAGCCGCCTCCGGTCTCTCTCCTTAACTCGCCCCTCCTCTATCTTCCTCCCTCTTCTAATAAACTCGAGCCCTAACACCCTGAGACCCCCAAACCCGATTTGAAACAACCGCCATCCCCTCCCTGGGAACCGCAGTCGCCGCCTCCCCCAACCCCCAAATCGTATCCTCCAGCTGATTGAAACCCCCTCCTTCAAATAAAAATGTGAGTTTTTAAATATTTATTTATATTTATTTGTTTTTCAGTTTTTACATATAGTAGTTTACATGAAAATGTGATTTCTTTGTGTATATAAAAAGGAGATTTTTATTTACAAAAGATTTGATTTTTATTTAGAAAAAGAAGAGATTTTTAACATAGAAAGTTTAGGTTTTTATATGAAAAAAGTTTAGATTTTTAATTCATGATAGATTATATTTTTAATATAGTAAATATTATATTTTTAAATATAAAAATATAAGATTTTTAGAAACAGAAAAAATTAGATTTTTCCTTATGTAAAGATTTCAATTTTAAACACGTAAATAAATTATTTGTATATATAAAAGGCTTTGGATTAAAAACGTGATTTTTATTATCTAGTTAGCTGCCTAAAAATATAATTTTTATATTATAGAGATAATAAAAATATGATTTTTATATTATAGAGATAATAAAATATGATTTTTATAATAAGAGTAGCGTTGTAAAAATATAATTTTTATCCTATGTATGTTATGTATAAAATAATCATACAAAGAAATAATTATTGATTGGTTAAAAATATAATTTTTAACGTATGTACACTACATAGATCGACAATCAAATCACGGCGGAGTGGAACCCAAAGGTGAGAACTTCTCACTTTAATTTATTTGCTAGTTAAAATACATACTAGGATGCAGACGGTGCTTAGCAGCACCCGACACCCGTAGTCCACAAAACATGGACGACTTGTTTGTTTGTTTGATTATGTTGTGAAAATTGATTGTGTGATATGGAATGGAATAAAATATTTTATAGTTAAAATATAGTCTTTAACATGTATATGAATAAAATAATTATTTATAAACAAATCGGATGATTTGTTTATGTACACACATTTGACTGGTATTGATTAGGACGATAAATTTTACACATCGCCCAACTGCACAAATAAATCTGTAATTGTTGATTGAAACCCAATACAGGTATTGGGATGATATTGGACATACACTAATCCCAATATTTAGTTGTATGTCAATCGATTGGTTGACAGACTGTTATAAGCGTTAAATATTTATATTTGATGCTTATGCAGTGCAGAATGCACTTTAGATGATGGTTGACTGTGTTTAATTGTTGTTGTGTACATTTGTGTATGAAATCCATATAAATCAAATTATATGGTAATTGACTGTGTCTGATTCCAGTTCAGAAAGAAAGAATATTTTAAAATAACGATTACTTTAAAATAATGAATATTTTAAAATAATGTTCAGTAATGGATCAAAATGTGATTTTGATGTCCGATTTGGGATGGACACGAATATATTTAAATATATATAAAGCCGTGTTGATTTGATATGCACCATTTTGATGTGAACGATATTTATATCGATTTTCTTCATTTTTATAATTAATATCGAAAAGGAATTGATTTCAAAATATAATGTTTCAAAAATACTATCATTTATATATCGATGATATGGAATATTCAATTTTGATTTGAAATTGAATATAAAGTCGAAATCGTTTTGAAAACGAATTTAAAATGATTTAAAAAATGCGTTTTAAATGGAAATCGATGAAATACATATAATATATATAATGTCCTGAATACAACGCGTCGCGCCGTGGCAGTTCGTGAATTTCGACCGTTGACTTCGAATAGATATTACGGGAGATCCGACTGTCGGATTCTCCTAAAAATGGAACCGTTGGGTTCGTATCGAAAAGAGTTTTCCGACGAATATAAGGTATTGGAAATATAACGGTTGGATTTGGAATTATGTCCAAATCAAATTTGGAAAAGGTCGCTGTAAGCGCAGTTCAATGACCGTTTATGGAAATCGGCTGTACGGGCCTTGATAAAATTATTAAATTTATCAACAATTTGTGTAAAATCATAATAAATGATTTGGAAAGAATTGGGATGAAAAATTCCATATTTGAAAAATAAAAATATATTATTATCAAAATGAACTAGTTATGAACTAGAATTATAATCCAATATTTTTAAATAAATAAATTGGATTTGAAATGGTTTTAAAAATAACCAGAATTTCCAATATATGAATTGGAATGGATTTGAATGGAAATCATCTTCGGAATATTTCGATATTAGATCTCGTGATTATACGGATATGGTTATGGAAATTTGGAAGATATATTTTATATCGTTATTTCCAATACGATATTTGTTGGTTCCGGAATTTGATATTGAATATAAGCCGATATAATTTCTATTCAGAGCCTTGTATTTGATATCGAATTGGATTTTGGGTTTGTCGCGAATGGTGTCTTCATTAACACTGTTCTTAAACCCAGTTCAGAAAAGGTTATTATTCAGATTTAATGAAGTATACCAATTAATTAATATTTAATTGCAATTGATTTTTGGGTTTGTCGTGAATGGTGTTTTGAAATAACACTTGTTCTTTAACTCGATTAATAATGGAATGTGATTTTGGGTTTGTCGTGAATGGTGTCTAAAATAACACTGTTCTTGAACCCCGTTTGAATATAATAAATCTTTTAATCAAGATTTGAAGAAGAATTACCAATTAATTAACATTTAATTGGAACTGAAAGTGGAATGTAAATTGGATTTATTGTGAACTATGGTTTTAACGACATTCGTTCTTTAGCCCGATTTACAACGGAATGCGATTTGGGATTTATAAATCTTTTTATTAAGATTTAAAGGAAATTTTCCAAGTCAAGTTTTCCAATTTAATATATTAAATTGGAATTGAATGGAATTCGATTTGATAATAATCGAAGTGAACTTCTGTGGAGCAAGACTGTTAATACATATGGAATTTAAAAGGCTTTGCCGTTATTCCATTTATATTATTAGTCGGATACGGAAATTGATATCGATTATATATTATTTGTTTTTCCGTGAAGATTCCATAATTAATGGAATGTGATTTGGGTTTATCGTGAACTGTGTTTTAAATGACATTAGTTCTTAAACCTAGTTAAAGGCAAGATTACATGTCTGTCATTGTATTTCAAACTGTATGGTTGATCTCTGATAAATATATATCTTTTTGGTGGCAGAGAATTTATTCTCTTTCGTAACACCCTTCTCGGAGACATACGAGCTCAGAGGTTATATATCGGTAGAAATCAATAGTACGGTGTAGACTGTCAATGCAGAATGTTTGTGTTACCAAAGTTAAATAATCATTAACATTGATTTTTGGGAAGATTAAAACTAAGTGGAGAATCTTTAAATGTGAATTGATAATTTAAATTATCAAATTCTGGAAATGGTCGATAATGGAGTACCACCAGTTTTACTCCAGGCGATAGTTAAATCTTTAATTGGATTTGAACGTGAAATGGTAATTAAAATTACCAATGACACCGTGGTGTTAGATATGAAGTATTACCAGTTTTGCTTCATGGGATGAATAGGTTGGGATTGGGAAATTAAACAAATGATTACTTCGGTAAGGTTCGCTAATCCCGACTAGTTTGGATAAAACATAATTTGATATGGATTGATTACCAAAGGAAGAATAAAGAATAAATTTAAAGAATTTATCTTTGATGAAATTAATGGGAACCTTTCCTGAAGGATATGAATATTTAAATAAAAGAATATTCAGAATTGGAATGAGGCGTATGTTGTGTTTGTGTAGTACTTGTTTATTATATACGTGAGTTATTCGAAAAGGCCGGGTTTATACCCATTCTGAATAACTGATTCAACGATATGTCGACGATGAAGACGGAGGTTGAAGACCGAAGGTCTTCACATTGTTTGGATGATTACCGATGTCTTGATTGAGCTATACACCCAAGGCGAGGTAATAAGTGGTGATTGTCCAGACGTACTTGGAGATCGACGGATATGCGAGGGCCTCTCTCCTGTATTGGACATACGAGACAAGGAATAAGGTGCCTCCGGTTTCGTTCAGACCCAGAACGAACTTGTAAATGGATGTGTGTCTGACATTGGATTTTGTTCTATGTTGATTGATCTCTATTAAATATATATCTATTTGGCGGTGGAGAATTTATTCTCTTGCTTAACGCCCTTCTCTGAGACGTACGAGCTCAGAGGTTATATATCGATAGATATCAGTCGCATGGCGTGAATTGTCTGTGTGGCATGCTGAGTTGCAGTGATCAAGGCTTTTGTTGAAAAGTAGAGTCTTGTGGTTGATGATCAAAGCACGGATTTAATACATCATAGCTTTGTGTATAGCGTTAATTCGCGAGCCTCACACCTTGGTATGAGTCAAAAACGAGATCGTGACTGCAGGGAGTGCATGACGTTTCTTTCTAGCTATAGGTGGTGTCAGCATTTTACAAGCTTTGACATTGTTATATTTTTTTACCTATGTGGTTGTTGCAATGCGAGGCGCCTCAGATATATCGATCTCTGCGGAGCCGATGGATGGGTCCGATAGGACCGAGAAACGTGTGTTCAGGAATAACTAATCCTCAAACGTAAGGGAGGACCGGCCCTGAAGATCCAAGGGTTCACTGTGGGGGATCCTGAGACAAGTGCTAGAGTGTCTCGAATCGGTGAGGAGACATCCCTGGCCTCGACTCATGACGGAAATCCAATTTCCAATACGTGACATTTCGGTTTTGATTGTAGAGCCTAGTATTGGCGACATGATAGATGGTACCCATGCCGCCTATGATTGATACATTTATATTTGAAGTTATTTTGGCACTATACACTTATAATAGTATCAAATGATTTGTTTTAAATGTACCAAGCATGTTTGGCTATTATAAGGGAAAACCTTATTCTCCGGCTTGCGTTGCATTGTGTGATGGGACCTGAGTCTTATAATAACTTCATTTTTCCAAAAAGCATTGCGCTATTTGTTCTATGCACCAGTATTCTTGGGAGGAAACCCGTTCGGTGTTATACAGCGTGGTCCCTTGATTTACTTTATTTTTAAAGTAAAGATTTAATAACTGTTTTAGTTCTCACACAAGTCACATGACTGACCTAGAGTTTATTGTTTTAACCTAGACTCTTTGTGCCCTTATTTTCCACACGGGCAGCTAGTAGTTTTGGTTTTGCAGATTTATATTCACAGGATCCTGGTTTATAGCTGGAATGATATTCGGAAAGCTCTGTATCTGTATATCACCTTCAGTTGTATATTTTATTATTTTTCCGCTACTATGTAATGTATTGTAATCTCTGATGTTTTATTATGTGTAATATTTATTCATACTCTGTATATTCTGTATTCTAATGGAACTGTTGTAATAAGCAATGAAATGTTCTTCTGTTTGTGTTCTGATCGTCTCGTCTTCAAAGCAATCCGTTCTTCACTTCACGGGGAAGTTCGGGTCCCCACATTTGGTATCAGATCTTTGGTTTATAGAGCTCGAGAACAAGACACATTAGAACCAAACGAAAGAATTCATCAGAGATTGGATTAGTAATATCCAATGAGAATGACTCGTTAGAGATAGGATCAGCAGTATCCTAAAACGAGTGTGAAGAGTATATTTTTAAAACGAAAACAAATATTATTTTGAAAATTTAAACCTTATTCAACGTATTTGAATATTTATTTAAATTGAATTGGGACAATCCAATATATAAACATTTTGAATATATGCCTTGCAAACATATATTCGAAGTCTTAATATACTGGGTAGATATAGAATCACACTCTAGTCGCCCGGAGATGGTTCTGATGATCGCTATAGTACGTACATCATAGAATTTATATTCAAGTTTCGAAGGTGGGGTTTCTATATATTTCCAATTGACTAGTGTGAGAACCAAAACTAGATAGGGCTTATTGTTGTAATTTGGCCCCAAAAATGGATTCTTTTGTATATATATCAAAATTATGAATTTGAAAAGATAATCAACTAATTGATTGCTGATTGTTGATTGTGTTATGTGATTATTCATTTAAACCAACATATAGATGTGTAAAGACCCAGAAATCCCCGCCCTTTTCGATCGACCATAAACCACACAGGTCTGATCCAAAGAGTTAGAAATCTCCGAACACTTTAACTTTGGGCATACAACACATCAGAACAACAACACAGACTTTTATAACATCAATAATAAATGTTACATCAGAGTACAGAATATCAGAGTACATCGATAAATAATACACCAGAAGATACATTTACAATAAATTAAATATAGTGCAGTGGAACTAATTTCAGCGGAAGGCCATCAATATTCTGGACACAGCTTCAGGCTTCAATCCAGGATCCTGCTTAACTATATCTGCAAAAACTACTCGACTGCCCATGTGAAAAGAGGGCACCTGAGTTTGCAAAGTGAAACAAACTACAGGTCAGTCGTGGGACTGGTGTGAGAAATCTTAACTTAACTTATCTAATAAGTAGGCTAATCACAGGACCACGCCGCTAACGCGGAATGGGTTTACTCCATTGGACTGTCAGTGCATAAAATAAAGTAAATCGTCAAATAACGCAATGCTTTTTAGAAAAAAATGAAACCATTATAAGACCCAGGTCCCATCACACAATGCAACGCAAACCAGAGGATAGGGTTTTACCTTATAATGGTCAAATATAATATCAATCCTAGACGGCATAGCTACCATCTACTATGTCGCCATACTAGTTATGCAATTAAAACCGCAAGGGGCGTATTGGAATTTGGGTTTCCATCATGAGTCAAGGCTAGGGAGGAGCTCCTGACCTATTTGAGACACTCTAGCAATGTCTGAGGATTCGAACGCTAGCGAACCCTTGGATACAGCAGGGCCGGTCCACAAATACTTTAGTGGATTAGTTATGCATGAACACACGCTTCCCGATCCTATTGGACCTACAAATCGGCTGTGGGCGACCGATAAGAAAAACCAAGGCCTCGCAAAAATTCCAACAACCACATAAGCAAATGTCAGCCAGTTTAAGCACTGACACCACTTCTAGCTAGAAAGAAACGTGTGCACTCCCTGCGTTCCCTTCTCCGGTTTTAGACTCAATCGGTGTGTGAGGCTCACGAAGTCAAGGTATACACAAAGCTATGCCTAAATAGGCTATGCTTTGATCATCAACCACAAGGCCTACTTTTCAACAAAGCCTTGATCATTTGCATCTTAGCATGCCACATTGTCAGACCCTACCATATTATTGATCATCTACCAATCTATATATAACCTCTAAGCTCATACGTCTTATAGAAGGGTGATAAGTAAAGAATAAATTCTTTACCACCAAACAGAAATATATATTCGGTAGCGTTCAACAAATACAGTAGAAAGGAATACAATGTCAGACACACGATCCATTTACAAGTCCGTTCTGGGTCTGAACGAAACCGGAGGCATCATACCTTGCATATCCGAACAATCAACAATACGTCCGGACATCTACTACTTTATCCCTGTCCTGGTTGCAAATCAGTTCAGAGTATCAGTAGTCCTTGTCCATTCGATGTTAGGATCGTCGGTCTTCAACACCGTCTTCAATATCTTCGACTCTTCATCGTCGTGATAATTATTCAGAATGGGTTAAACCCAGTCTTTCGGAATAACTTGCGTATTTTATAATTAAAAATCAAGTGATATAAAACACATCCAACGCCTTCATTCCAATTCAGTGTATTCTTTTTAAATAGAATACATTATTAGGGGAAAGGTTCCCATTGATTTTATCAAAGATAATTTCTTTATAAAAATCAATCTTTAATCTTCTTTCTAAAGATTCATTAAAACTCCAATTTGTGGTTTTAATGTCAAAAATCATTATTATGATTATTCCAATTTAAGAAATAATTCTTATCTTTAATTGGGTTAAAGAATCAATGTCATTTAAAAACATTGTTCACGATAAACCCAACTCACAAATCATTTCATTTCAATTGCAAAATATAATTGAAGCTCTAAAAATCTTAATTAAAAGATTTATTCTTTTATACGGGTTTTAAGAATAGTGTTAGTTAAGACACTATCCACGACAACCCAAAATCTAATTCTTTATATAAAATATTCTTTATATTACAGTATTCTTTATTTTAAATTATTCTTTATAAAAAATGACCTTTATTTAAAATATCCTTTATTTAAAAAGAAAATCCTGAATTGGAACGTGACTCAATCAGTTACCATATAATTTCAATTATATCGATTTCATAGAATACATGTATCCAACAAAAATGATAAAATAATCATTAAACATCCAGTAATAGCCAGAGTGCATTTTACAACTAAATATTGGGATTAGTGTGTGTCACTTATCATCCCAATACCCGTGTGGGGTTTCATCCAATCAAACAAATAAATTATTTGTGCAATTGGTAGATGTGTGAAAATTATTGTCCCAATCACATAAACAAGTCGGATAACTTGTAAATGAAAGTGTAACATTTCAGCATCATGAACATATATAATGATGAATCATTTCATATACAATAACAATGTAAATTCTTATATTAACATAATTTATCAAAAACAATGAATCTTTTCTACAGTTTTCATTTACATTAAGAATGTGAATTCTAATGTTGACTCACTTAAAATGAAATGAAATTTCTTTATATTACATGACAATGATATTTCCTCTTACGTTGTATAAAATGTAATCTTTATATTTCATTAAAAATGATACACCCTTTTTTCTAAGTTTCTAAGATTAACATTAAAAATGTGTTTTTAATGTGAAACATATTTCATAATGAAATATGTATATTTTTCTACTCTTTCTAATATTGACACTAAAAATGGGTTTTTAATGTGAAACATATTTCATAGTGAAATATGTATACTTTCTACTCTTTTTAATATTAGCAATAAAAATGTATTTGCAACTATCATAGAAATGTAACTCTTGATTTCATATTTTATTTTCTAGTCTTATTTGCGTTGAGGAACGCAAATAAAAATGTATTTTTTCTTTCATGCTTGTTTACAACAAGTGACGTAAATAAAATATGTAACTTTTATTTTTAATAATTTGTTTGCATCTAAAGTTGCAAACAAAAAATGTAACTTTTATTTTTATGTCTTGTTTGCATTGTGGAATGCAAATAAAAATGTAATTTGTATCCCTATATTTTATTTGCATTGTAAAATACAAATAAAAAGTGAACTTCTATTTCTGTGATATATTTGCATTGTAAAATGCAAATAAAAAGTGAACTTTTATTTTTATGATATATTTGCATTGTAAAATGCAAATAAAAAGTGAACTTCTATTTTTATGATATATTTGCATTGTAAAATACAAATAAAATGTTCACTTCTTTTCTATGTTATATTTGTATTGAAAAATGCAAACAAAAAGGTGAACTTATATGCTAAGTTATATTTGAAATGGAGAACACAAATAAAGGATGTAATTATTTCTCTATGTTATATTTGAAATGGAGAACGCAAATAAAAGATGTAATTATTTCCCTATATGATATTTGCATTGTAAAATGCAAATAAAAAGGTGAACTTTTATTCCTAAATTATATTTGTGTTAGAGAACACAAATAAAAAGTCTATTCATTTTTGTATATTGTATTTGTGTTAAGGAACACAAATAAAAAGTCTATTCTTTTTTCTATAATGTATTTGTGTTAAGGAACACAAATAAAAAGTCTATTCTTTTTTCTATATTGTATTTGTGTTAAGGAACACAAATAAAAGGTCTATTCTTTTTTCTATATTGTATTTGTGTTAAGGAACACAAATAAAAGGTCTATTCTTTTTTCTATATTGTATTTGTGTTAAGGAACACAAATAAAAGGATAATTTATTTTCTGAACATGTTCCATACTTCTAGTGTCAAATAAAAAGAATATTTTGTTTGCATACAAATTTCCTATATTTAACACAACAAATAAAATTGAATATTTATATGTACACATATTTCTATCTTAAATATGACAAAACAAAGGTGAACATTTATTTGCATACATTTTCTAATTTAACTTGATAAATGAAAAATGATGATTTTATTTGTTTACAATTTCTATTTAACAAAAATGATGATTTTTATATTATCAATCCTAATTTTAACAAAAATGACAATTAGTCACTTCTAATTTTAGCAAAAATGACCATTTGTATGCCAGTACTAATATTAACAAAAATGACAAGTTTGTATGTTAGTTCTAATTTTAGCAAAAGAGACAAATTTGTATGCTGATACTAATTTTAACAAAATGACAAATTCTAATATGTTAACATTAAAATGATAAATTCAATTATGTTACCATTAAAATGAAAAATCCTATGCTTCAAATGTAAATAAAAAAGAACATTTTTATCCTTGTGACAAATCCTATGTTTTGAATGTAAATAAAAAGAACTTTTTTATCCTTGTGACAAATCCTATGTTTCGAATGTAAATAAAAAGAACATTTTTATCCTTGTGACAAATCCTATGTTTCAAATGTAAATATAAAGAACATTTTTATCCTTGTGACAAATCCTATGTTTCAAATGTAAATAAAAAGAACATTTTTATCCTTGTGACAAATCCTATGTTTCAAATCTAAATAAAAAGAACTTTTTTATTCATAATTTTATTTTACTCTAATGCAGAACATTTATAACAAAAGTGTATTTTATTTATAATGCGATATTCCATAACAAGAATGTATTTTATTTCTAATACAATATTTCATAACAAGAATGTATTTTATTTCTAATCCTTTTCATTTGTACTCAACAACATTAAAAATCAAATCTTTTAATGTAAATCTTTTCTCCGTAAAATACAACATTAAAAATTGTAACCTCTTAATATGAGCCTTTTTATTTTAAAATATCACATTAAAAATTATACCTTTTTAATGTAAAACTTTTTATATGAAATAATGACATTGAAAATTGTAACTTTTTAATGTGAAACATTTTATTGTAACCTATTAACATTAAAAATTGAAGCTTTTTAGTGTAAACCAATTAATGTAATAAGATGACACAAAAAAAAACTCAACTTTATATTCTAATTTTAATCCATATTTATAGATCTAAAATAAAAATAAGATTTTTATTTTAAATCTAAATCCAACCACAACTAGAGATTAAAGAAAGAGCTTTAATTTCAGATCTATATCTAACAACATGAGATCACAATCAATACAAACATCAAACACAAATTTCCAACTCAATCATCACAGATCTAAATTTATTTACATACATACAAGGATTTCATGTAGCAAGAATAATTAAATTTTAATTAATAAAAATGAGAAATCTCACCTTGCTTTTGAGCAGATTTAAAAATCCAAACGAATTCAGAAATTGTTCCATCGTCTAGATCTTGTTCATACGATTCCATAGAAGCTTGTTTCACTTATTTCTGCTTCCGTATGAGAAAGATATTGATTTTTAAACATTTCATTTCATAATTAATATAATTAAATAATTAAATTAGTTGATTATTCTCTAATCACCTTCGTTAAACCATTCCCCTTCGTATGCAACTCTCCAAGCACTCACGAAAACAAGAACCCATCATCCATCCCCTTTAGCCACCAACTCCTGCCACCATAACCATCTCGATGGGGCCCCCTGCGCAGAAACCCACTGCGAACGACGGATGTTCAACCAGCCACCTCGAGCGAATCATTTCATGAAGAACGATCATAGCCGTATAAAACTGAGGATCACAAAAAGCTCTACATTCTTCGTTTTATATTTGGGATTAAATTTAGATGGAATGGAGAATGATTAAGGATTTAAATTTGAATAGGTTTGGCCATTAAAAATATAAGTGGCGGCTGTAGTATATTGGGATTAGGGTTTTGGTTTGAAAACAAAGGGTATTTATAAATTAATTAATTATTTACTTCTTTAATTTAGAAAAGGCCCGCTAACCATATATTGCACGTTACAAAAGAATTAAATTAATTGATAGGGATGAGGTGTTAATCTATGTGAGATAAAGGTCAATATATATTAACAATATATTAAACAATATTTAATTTAATAATTGTCTATCTTATTCTTTTTGTTCTCTTTTTTCTTTGTACTTATAAAAGGTATATATAGTATGGCATATATGTATATGATAAGAAGAGAGAGAACATAAAGAATTAAAGGATATGAATGAAACGCATGCGACAATTATTGTTATCATTGTCATTATTATTATTTTTTTCCTTTTTTCATTTTCCTTGCAATGAATGACACGCCTCATTGAACATGATTACAAATTTTATTTATTTTATGAAAGAGGCGACTTCCCTTTATTTATGATTTTATATTTCACTAATACGCCAATAGCGATGCTTTTGTCTAACAAAATATATTTTTTTAACTAACTAATGAATATTTCATTTCATGACCATTTTATATGTCGCATTTATGTATGTTCATATATTGTATATGTATATTTTCATACAACGCCTATACATATTTTCATATAATGTATATATTTATATTTGGTTATATACTTTATTTCATTCCTCACTTGAGTCTCTACATATGTAGTAGGTTACAAGTGGATAAATTTGTTGACAAGACATTTCATGTTCATCTAATCAACATTTATTAACCTTTATCTCTTATTAAAAATTCAAAAGGAAATTACATAAAGAAAGAGAATAACGGAAAGTAATGAATGCATAATTTATTGTTTTAATGGTGACTATAAGAAAGTTATGTGACTTTTTAAATTTCAAAACACGTAATATTAAATAACGTAATTTAGGGGACATATTTAATTGGACTAATAAGAATAAATCATAGGAATATGCATATAGTTTTGTAGGCTTTTATTTTATTTTATTTTGAGTTTTGAAGATTGTAGATATAAAGAGAAGGGATGAAGAAAAGGATAAAAAAGGGAATAGCTTTGTTTCCAAATGAATTTGAATGATAGATAGAAAGAGGAGAGAGAGAAAGTCTATGTATGCATGTAAAGTTTTATTAAATAATTTATGCACTATGAAATTAACACTCACAATATATAATATTTGATGAGATTTTGAAACTAATTTAATGATTGCTCAATTTTATTAAGTTTAAGTCAAAGAGACACGCAATAAAATGTGTGTGTAATTTAAAAATAATTGTTAGTAAACAAAATCTATCCTTAGTAAAAATATTTAAAAGGAGCATGTGACATTGGAAGACATACTAATTAAATGTTAAACATAAAACAACCAAACAAAATACGGATAAAGACATGAAAATTTTCATTGATGGCATGAATAATAAAGAAGATTAAAACCATATAAGTTAAATAATACATAAACAAAATTAGAGTTCACTTAAATATCGCCAAAGGTATAGGTATGTTGCTATAGTTTATTTATCTAGAATATACATTATTTGAAATCTAACATTCAACAAAAATAACTAAACCTCATTAATAATATCCTAATTTCATTTAGGACCAATTTATACTCAATAATTTAATTTAATAATTTAAAAATAATGAAATTTTAAATTCTGACGCATTTTCTAACATAATTTCCTTAAAATAAAATTTTAAATTGGTTCAGAATTTGCGGGTTGTTACAAGATGTATGGTAAATTTAGGCCAAATTGTATCAAATATTGAATTGAATTGAAAATTGTTTGGAATTACATGCATATACATGTATATACATTGAATAGGTCATAGCAAGGAGGCTAGAGAAGAGGAATAAAATTGTATGCCCAACAGATAGGTACATGTTTACTAATTTTTTGGGTGATGATGATTTTATGAGTTGATTGGCTAGCCGCTTGGCTTTTTCTTTTTATTTTGAGATGAGAGGGCCTGTGTGGTGGTTTGGGGATTTTCCCCGTGCTCACATACAAAGGAGATTATGGCGAAATTTTTCGAAAATTTAAGGTGTTAGCCAAATTTTTGAAGAATTGGAAAATTCTTAGAAACTGAAAAGTTGAAAAATGAAAGCCAAACTGAAAGTTGAGTTGATTAGTTAAACAACTTTCAGCTCCGTTCCTTTTCGAGGACAAAAATATTTTAAGTGGGGGAGATTGTAACAACCCGGAAAATCTGAACCAATTTTAAATTTTTATTTTGGAAAATTAGTTAAATTTTGAATATTTAAAATGATTTATTTTAAATAATAACAACGAGAAATTTATTTTGAGCAGAATTAGAACATATAAATTTATTTTAATTGAAGTCAAAATAAATAATTTTATTTTAATTACAAAAGGAATTGAAAATGGCGCGGTAGTTTGAAAATTCGATTTCAAATTTCAAATCATTGTACAGGATTCAAAATAAATCGGATTTTAGAGAAACCAAAAATATTAGAATCGATTTTAAAATATTTTTCCAGCGAATCCGAAAAATTGAAATTTCATAGCGGGAATAAAAAGTTACGTCTAAGTGAAAATTCAGAATAGTCGCTATGGATATATAGCCCTTAAAAATGGAAATTTTGCAAACGACCTCCGTTTTCGATGAAACCGCTTTTATTGGATCCAGGATGTCAAGTTATTGCTAGATTTAAAATTCATAATTTTCTGAATCAATATGTGAGCGTGGCAAAAGAAAACGTGTTTTGTCAGTTTCAATCAATTTGGATCGATCAGAAAATGACCATTTTCAAACGGTCTCCAAATTAGATGAAATTAGTTTTGTTAGAACCGTATCATCAAAACATAGCCAGATTTATTTTTCTGGAATTTTTGGGGTCCGTATGTGGCCTCGGTAAATTGAAATATACGTCAAAATCAAGTTTGACTATTATATTAATTTATATTTTAAATTTAGTGAAAAATGATTGAAACAGCCGAATTGGATTATGGGACATATCCCATTGTGTTCGTAATGGGGGTAATTAGATAGGAGCGACAGTTGTTGGGTCTGGATTGGAGTCCGAAAAAAAGTCAACCCTTGGGGAAAATAAATTAAAATAATATATATATTTTTATATAACCCCCTAACTTTCTCCCTCCTCCCTCTATTACCTATCGTTCCAAATCGATTAAAGAAAAAAAAAACCAGAACGAGACCGACGGAATCCCACGCCCGCCGTCCACCAGCGATCGTCGGAGCCCCCTCCCCCGCACAAGAGCCGCCTCTGGCCTCTCTCCCCAGCGCCCCCTCCTCTCTCCTCCTCCCTCTTCTAATAAAATCGAGCCCTAACACCCAGAGACCCCGAAACCCGATTTGAAACAGTCGCCATCCACTCCCTGGGACCCCGAACCGCCGCCTGACGGCCTGGCACCGCCTCCCTCAACCCCCAAATCATATCCTCCGGCTGATTGAAACCCCCTCCTTCAAACAAAAATGTGAGTTTTTACATATTTATTTACATTTCTTTGTTTTTCAGTTTTTACACATAGTAGTTTACAGGAAAATGTGATTTCTTTGTGTATATAAAAAGGAGATTTTTATTTACAAAAGATTTGATTTTTATTTAGAAGAAAAAGAGATTTTTAACATTGAAAGATTAGGTTTTTCTATGAAGAAAGTTTAGATTTTTAATTCATGATAGATTATATTTTTAATATAGTAAAGATTATATTTTTAATTATAAAAAGATAAGGTTTTTAGAAACAGAAAAAAATTAGATTTTTCCTTATGTAAAGATTTGATTTTTAAACAAGTAAAGAAATGATTTGTATATAAAAGGCTTTGGATTAAAAACGTGATTTTTATTATCTATTTAGCGCTTAAAAATATGATTTTTATATTACAAAGATAATAAAAATATGATTTTTATATTATAAAGATAATAAAAATATTATTTTTATATTATAGAGATGATAAAAATATGATTTTTATAATAGGAGTAGCGTTGTAAAAATATAATTTTTAGCCTATGTATGTTATTTATAAAATAATCATACAAAGAAATAATTATTGATTGGTTAAAAATATATTTTTTTAACGTAGATATACTACATAGATCGACATTCAAAGCACGGTGGAGTGGAACCCAAAGGTGAGAACTTCTCACTTCAATTTATTTGTTAGTTAAAATATATATTAGGAAGCAGATGGTGCTTAGTAACACACGACACCAGCCGTTCACAAACCATGGACGACTTGTTTGTTTGTTTGATTGTGTTGTAATGATTAATTGTGTGATGTGGAATGGAATAAAATATCTTATAGTTAAAAATATAATTTTTAACGTGTATATGAATAAAATAAATATTTATAAACAAATCGGACGATTTGTTTATGTTCACACATTTAACTGATATTGATTGGGATGATAAATTTTACACATCGTCCAACTGCTCAAATAAATCTGTATTTGCTGGTTGAAACCCTGTAACACCCTACCTCCGCTAGGGTCACTCACAAAAGGGAATGCACTAGTTTTGGAGAGGTGTTATCGAGATAACATCACAGAATTATCACAAGACAGAACATAAATAAATAATTAAGTAAACAGCGGAAGAATTTCTGAGCAAAACAGAACTTCATTTCATTCCAAAATAAACCATGTCTTTTACAAACATTTCAAATAACTTCATTACAACTGTCTTGTAATAATAGCCAAAGAAGCAATAACTTAAAAACAGAAAAACAGCTTATTCCCCAAGTGCAGTAAAATGAAGCAGCCATAGCAAACCGTACATGCTGAGCCAAAGCAAGTGATATCCAAGCTAAGAGCTAGTGTTTCCTCCCTGAGAACCTGGGGGGGGGGGGGGGAGGGGGGGGGAACGAAAGAAAAAGAGGCGAAAGGAAAAAGGGTCAGTCATAAAGACTGGGTAAGTCCTAGTGACTTTCAATGTAAAAACGGTTAAAACAACCTGTCATGTATGAACTGGAATTAAACTTAAGAATGGTGTCAAGGTGAACAAGATAGACTAAGGTGATCAGGATAAGTCAAGACAAGTCAAGTAAAGCATCACATGTTCGAGATTCGTTGCATCGACTGTATTAGTATATTAAGCCCATGTCACAAGTTAATCACGAAATAAATCCCACGACCCAATATCATGAAATGACCCTGAAACGGGGTCTGACCCAAGTACGGGGTCCTACGGAGCGATTATCTAGTCGATCGGCTCCCTACAAGTTCTAGCTCGTCAAGTGTCCGTGTCATACGGCTAATCACGAATGTAGTCACCTGTGCTGGGTCCACCTTCGGGTGTATCAGCCGTAGGGTGTCAACCCCTGACACGATTCAAGATGCACAGATAAATCTACGGATACCCAGTGCCTGCCCCGGAATACGTGCATGACCGTAGTCCACCGAACCTACACTGGCATACCCCACTGTCGTCGTTTACCTCTTACAATCAGCCCAGTAATCGTGCCCCACCCGGCCTAGCCCCAGGGTACCTTGATACATCTAGAGGGTTACTGCTGAAAGGGGTCGTGTCTAGGGTTTCGCCTAACAGATTAGGTCATGTAATTCGTGACCTAACCCGCCTAATCGATTAAGTCATGTAATTCGTGACTTAATCCTTTTCCGGTCTAGTCATGTCAAGATGGTTAAGTATGTCATTTAAATTCGTGACTTAACTCGCTTACGTGTCATATCAAGTTGGCTAAGTGTTGAAGTTTCAAGTTCATGACTTAGCCCTACAAATCGTGTTCAAGTTGGTTAAGCTGTCTTTTCATGTTCATGACTTAACCCTAATTGGCATTAATTTATTCGTTAATGCACTGAACCACTCACATTGGATCCTATTGTTCGTAGCCACTGGATTTGCCGGGCGGTTCCGGGCAGGTTTGCGCTACGAACTCAACCCAACCTCGGGTTTCAAGCGCGATGTGACCAACTACCCACATTGGATCCTATTGTTTGTAGCAACTGGATTTGCCGGGCGGTTCCGGGCAGATTTACACTACAAACTCAACCCAACCTCGAGTTGGCCACTTTCTTGTTTTCTAAATTCATGCCCATGTTCTTATCAAATTCGTGCTATATTCATAGCATGTTCATATGTCAATTTCGTGCCCAATTAAGGCATGTTTCAAGTCAAGTTATGGCATGTTCAAGTCAAGTTTTTCGTGCCATATTTCATGTTCTACTTATGCCAAATTTCACGATTTATGATTATAATTAATTCATGTTTTGCCTATTCTACCCAATCATATCCCCAACGTATATAAACGTACTTCGTTTGCAAGCATAAACAATTCAAGAGATAAAGGGGAATAACACCAAACATGTGATAGGCATATGTGACAATTCCAACATCACTTGCATAATAAACAGGCTATAACATATCACATGGTTTCAACACTAGCATGACGATAACTTGGCATAGTAATGGTTCCAACTTAGTTTAACATGATGAATTCAACTTTACATCATAGGCATAATAACACTTGCGGCATAATAATAATTTTATTACAAACATGAAACATTAAAGGCATGGTAATTCTAATAGGCATAATGGATTCCAATTTAGTATTTTTAACATAATGATTCTCATCTAGCATTATAAACATAATGATTCCAACTTTTCATCATAACCTAGCAATTCCCAATTTGTCATTAACATGATAGGTATATTAACATCCCAGGCAGAGTTTCATTAATATCATAGACATGGTTTAATTAGCATCATAGGCATGGTTTAATCAATCATGAGGATTTCAATGAACATAATGATTCCACGGACATGTATTTGTTCAACTTGCAATAAAATTAAGCCCAAGTGATTCATAACAACATCAACATCATGATAAGTTTAACTTGCAACATTAACATAGCAATATTCCCAAATTTTGATTCAAAGTTAAACAATATAAACATGGATTAATAATAGTTCTTAAATCCGGTTTCAATTCATAGCAAGTCCATGTTATTTTAGCGTTTTTGCCTAAAAAGTGACATAGAACTTACAATATAAAGCAAGCAATCCAAATCAAAACTTTAAATCAAATAGCCCCAAATCCGTTGTCTAAAGCGTCGTAGTTGTTGTAGCTTCTAGTTGTAGACTTCAAGAATCATCCTTCGTCTACTTTAATTTTTGTTCTTTGTATTTTTAATTTAGAGTTCTAGGTTTAATGGCGGCTGCATGAGTGCTAAAATGAAATAGTATGACTTAGGCTAGGTCTTAGGGTCTTTAAATAGTTGTAGGCAACTCATTTAAGCCATTAGATCAACCCTAGAGTCAATCCGGACCATCAAAACACATACCGGGCTTCAAAAATGGGTTCTGGGCCAAACCAGGTCGACCTGTACAAAGGGGGTCGACTCTTGGGTCGACCTGGCTTGGGGAGGTTGACTCTAGGGTCGACTCTAGGGTCGACTCGGTTCTGTCTGCCAAAAAGTCTGCTGAAACTTGTTTTGGCCATATCTTGGTCATACGTACTCCGATTTTCAAAAACTCGGACTCTATTTAGCGTATTTTTTCGAGAGGAACGCAATGGTGAAGTACATTTTACCTAATTCCTGATTCTTAAATTAATTATCCTTATTTTACTATCTTTTCCGTTACACACACCGTTACCGAACTAATTTTTCTTCTCTTCCAAATATTAATTAATTCTTCTTATGCATCACCATTATTTACCTGTCTAAACATATTTTTTATATATTTTATTTCATTTTTAATTATACCTTGATTTCTTATTTTCACATGTTGTTAAAATTCGGGTTGTTACATTCTCCCCTCCTTAAAGGATTTCGTCCCCGAAATCTTCCAGTTAAGAAGAATGTGTCCTACCATCCATCATCCATCTACTCAAAACATCATCCACAAGCAACCATGGTCCTTAAAAGACTTCTAATGTTTTATGAACACATGCAAAGAGTGCGTGTATATGTTCCTTATCTAATGCTAATGATCAGGCCTGATTGATTTTCTAAATGCAAAATATGTTTAGTGAAATGAATCCAATATGTATGCAAAATTTCCTATTATAATTCATAATTTCTACATGAGTGCACGAACATTCAATCATATGCAACAACCAAATGATAGCACAACCAAGTTTCCAAAATAATCACTCATGCATATGCAAGTATGAAACTGTGACTGAGCCGATCTAGTGCCTAATGTGTATTCATGCATCCACGAGCAACCACTTGCGACCACTTGCAACCATTTTGCAATCATAACATGTTTCAATTACATGTTTACATCCAAAAAGATTCTACCTATGGTTCTCAAGATAGGATCGAGGAGATAACAAGATAAAACAAAGCATCTAGAAAAAGAAGTTAAAGATGTACCCCCGGAAGGTCCGGTCTGCTTCTTAGGGCAGTCCTTGCTGATGTGTCCAGTCTCCCCACAATGAAAACATTCACCTTGATTTCTCTTCCTCTTTCTACAATCCTTGGCTATGTGCCCTTCCGTGCCACAGAAATTGCATTTCCTTTTATCACGTGAGTTGTCGTTCTTGCCTCCTTTCTCAGAGTCTACCTTCTTATTCTGAGAATCGTTGGGCTTGACCTTCTTATCTTCCTCATACAGTAGGGCCATATCCACCAAGCTTTCAAAGTTCGCCCCCATGGGCACATGAGTCATGGCCAAACCATGTAGTGGCTCGTTCAAGCCTCGTGCAAAACGTAGCGCCTTTTTCTGAGGAGTGTTGACTAACTCCAATCCGAAGCGAGCAAGTTGATTGAAATGGTTCACGTATTCTTTAACTGTCATATTTCCTTGTTTAAGGGCCAGAAACCGTTCCATTTGGAGACTCTACTCTGCCGATGACAAGAACTTAAGCCCAAATCTCCCTCTAAAGTCCGCCCAAGTCTCAATGGGCCTAGTAGCATTGGTGACTTCCCACCAATAAGAAGCTTCCTCTTTCATGAGCCACGCCGCCAACTGTACTTTCCTATTGTCCTCTACCTCAAAGATAACAAACAAGTCTTCAGTTTCCTTCAACCAATTCCGTGCCTCAACAAAAGTCTCAGCTCCTAGGAAATCCTTTCCGCCCATGGCCTTAAAGTCCTTGCATACCTTTGAAAAAGTGGTTTCTCGCGGAGGTTGAGGAGGATGAGGAGGAGGATTGGCTGGGCCTGCCACATTTGCCCGAGCCTCGAGGAAACGACGGAACCAAGTGGGTATATTGACCCCCTCAGGAAGATTAAGGTCGTCGGCTATGATAAGCTAAAAACGAAAAAGGAAAAGATTCAAACGAGGAAACAAAGATAGTGCTAATGGCTTTGGGGAATATGCCTTTTAATCAAAACAAAATTTTCTTGAAAATTTGCTTCTTTGTAAATGGTTTTGAAAAAAAATCAAAAGGTTTTCAAAACTTTTGCCCAGTCTTGGTAACCTTCTGCTCTGATACCAAGTGTAACACCCCACCTCCGCTAGGGTCACTCACAAAAGGGAATGCACTAGTTTTGGAGAGGTATTATCGAGATAACATCACAGAATTATCACAAGACAGAACATAAATAAATAATTAAGTAAACAGCGGAAGAATTTCTGAGCAAAACAGAACTTCATTTCATTCCAAAATAAACCATGTCTTTTACAAACATTTCAAATAACTTCATTACAACTGTCTTGTAATAATAGCCAAAGAAGCAATAACTTAAAAACCGAAAAACAGCTTATTCCCCAAGTGCAGTAAAATGAAGCAGCCATAGCAAACCGTATATGCTGAGCCAAAGCAAGTGATATCCAAGCTAAGAGCTAGTGTTTCCTCCCTGAGAACCTGGGGGGGAAACGAAAGAAAAAGAGGCGAAAGGAAAAAGGGTCTGTCATAAAGACTGAGTAAGTCCTAGTGACTTTCAGTGTAAAAACGGTTAAAACAACCTGTCATGTATGAACTGGAACTAAACTTAAGAATGGTGTCAAGGTGAACAAGATAGAATAAGGTGATCAGGATAAGTCAAGACAAGTCAAGTAAAGCATCACATGTTCGAGATTCGTTGCATCGACTGTACTAGTATACTAAGCCCATGTCACAAGTTAATCACGAAATAAATCCCACGGCCCAATATCATGAAATGACCCTGAAACGGGGTCTGACCCAAGTACAGGGTCCTACGGAGCGATTATCTAGTCGATCGGCTCCCTATAAGTTCTAGCTCGTCAAGTGTCCGTGTCATACGGCTAATCACGAATGTAGTCACCTGTGCTGGGTCCACCTTCGGGTGTATCAGCCCTAGGGTGTCAACCCCTGACACGATTCAAGATGCACAGATAAATCTACGGATACCCAGTGCCCGCCCCGGAATATATGCACGACCGTAGTCCACCGAACCTACACTGGCATACCCCACTGCCGTCGTTCACCTCTTACAATCAGCCCAGTAATTGTGCCCCCCGGCCTAGCCCCAGGGTACCTTGATACATCTAGAGGGTTACTGCTGAAAGGGGTCGTGTCTAGGGTTTCGCCTAACAGATTAGGTCATGTAATTCGTGACCTAACCCGCCTAACCGATTAAGTCATGTAATTCGTGACTTAATCCTTTTCCGGTCTAGTCATGTCAAGATGGTTAAGTATGTCATTTAAATTCGTGACTTAACCCGCTTATGTGTCATGTCAAGTTGGCTAAGTGTTGTCGTTTCAAGTTCATGACTTAGCCCTACAAATCGTGTTCAAGTTGGTTAAGCTGTCTTTTCATGTTCATGACTTAACCCTAATTGGCATTAATTGATTCGTTAATGCACTGAACCACTCACATTGGATCCTATTGTTCGTAGCCACTGGATTTGCCGGGCGGTTCCAGGCAGGTTTACGCTACGAACTCAACCCAACCTCGGGTTTCAAGCGCGATGTGACCAACTACCCACATTGGATCCTATTGTTTGTAGCAACTGGATTTGCTGGGCGGTTCCAGGCAGATTTACACTACAAACTCAACCCAACCTCAAGTTGGCCACTTCCTTGTTTTCTAAAGTCATGCCCATGTTCTTATCAAATTCGTGCTATATTCATAGCATGTTCATATGTCAATTTCGTGCCCAATTAAGGCATGTTTCAAGTCAAGTTATGGCATGTTCAAGTCAAGTTTTTCATGCCATATTTCATGTTCTACTTATGCCAAATTTCACGATTTATGATTATAATTAATTCATGTTTTTCCTATTCTACCCAATCGTATCCCCAACGTATATAAACGTACTTCGTTTGCAAGCATAAACAATTCAAGAGATAAAGGGGAATAACACCAAACATGTGATAGGCATATGTGACAATTCCAACATCACTTGCATAATAAACAGGCTATAACATATCACATGGTTTCAATACTAGCATGACGATAACTTGGCATAGTAATGGTTCCAACTTAGTTTAACATGATGAATTCAACTTTACATCATAGGCATAATAACCCTTGCGGCATAATAATAATTTTATTACAAACATGAAACATTAAAGGCATGGTAATTCTAATAGGCATAGTGGATTCCAATTTAGTATTTTTAACATAATGATTCTCATCTAGCATTATAAACATAATGATTCCAACTTTTCATCATAACCTAGCAATTCCCAATTTGTCATTAACATGATAGGTATATTAACATCCCAGGCAGAGTTTCATTAATATCATAGACATGGTTTAATTAGCATCATAGGCATGGTTTAATCAATCATGAGGATTTCAATGAACATAATGATTCCACGGACATGTATTTGTTCAACTTGCAATAAAATTAAGCCCAAGTGATTCATAACAACATCAACATCATGATAAGTTTAACTTGCAACATTAACATAGCAATATTCCCAAATTTTGATTCAAAGTTAAACAATATAAACATGGATTAATAATAGTTCTTAAATCCGGTTTCAATCCATAGCATGTCCATGTTATTTTAGCGCTTTTGCCTAAAATGTGACATAGAACTTACAATATGAAGCAAGCAATCCAAATCAAAACTTTAAATCAAATAGCCCCAAATCCGTTGTCTAAAGCGTCGTAGTTGTTGTAGCTTCTAGTTGTAGCCTTCAAGAATCATCCTTCGTCTACTTTAATTTTTGTTCTTTGTATTTTTAATTTAGAGTTCTAGGTTTAATGGCGGCTACATGAGTGCTAAAATGAAATAGTATGATTTAGGCTAGGTCTTAGGGTCTTTAAATAGTTGTAGGCAACTCATTTAGGCCATTAGATCAACCCCAGAGTCAATCCGGACCATCAAAACACATACCGGGCTTCAAAAATGGGTTCTGCGCCAAACCAGGCCGACCAGGTCAACCTGTACAGGGGGGATCGACTCTAGGGTCGACTCTAGGGTCGACTCTAGGGTCGATCTGGCCTAGGGAGGTCGACTCTAGGGTCGACTCGGTTCTGTCTTCCAAAAAGTCTACTGAAACTTGTTTTGGCCATATCTTGGTCATACGGACTCCGATTTTCAAAAACTCGGACTCTATTTCGCGTATTTTTTCGAGAGGAATGCAATGGTGAAGTACATTTTACCTAATTCCTGATTCTTAAATTAATTATCCTTATTTTACTATCTTTTCCGTTACACACACCGTTACCGAACTAATTTTTCTTCTCTTCCAAATATTAATTAATTCTTCTTATGCATCACCATTATTTACCTATCTAAACATATTTTTTATATATTTTATTTAATTTTTAATTATACCTTGATTTCTTGTTTTCACATGTTGTTAAAATTCGGGTTGTTACAAAACCCACACGGGTATTGGGATGATATTGGACATACACTAATTCCAATATTTAGTAGTATGTCAATCGATTGGTTGATAGACTGTTATAAGCATTAAATATTTATATTTGATGCTTATGCAATGTAGAATGCACTTTGGATGATGGCTGCCTGTGTTTGATTATTGTTGTGTACATGTGTGTATGAAATCCATATAAATCAAATTATATGATAATTGACTGTGTCTGATTCCAGTTCAAAAAGAAAGAATATTTTAAAATAACGATTATTTTAAAATAATGAATATTTTAAAATAACGATTATTTTAAAATAATGAATGTTTTAAAATAATATTCAGTAATGGATCAAAATGTGATTTTGATGTCCGATTTGGGATGGACATGAATATATTTAAATATATATAAAGCCGTGTTGATTTGATATGCGCCATTTCGACGTGAACGATATTTATATCAATTTTCTTCATTTTTATAATGAACATCAAAAAGGAATTGATTTCAAAATATAATGTTTTGAAAATACTATCATTTATATATCGATGATATGGAATATTCAATTTTGATTTGAAATTAAATATGAAGTTGAAATCATTTTGAAAACGAATTTAAAACGATTTACAAAATATGTTTTAAATGGAAATCGACAAAATATAATATATACATATATAATGGCCTGAAAAGAACGCGCCGTGCCGTGGCAGTTCGCGATTTCGACCATTGACTTCGAACGGATATTACGGGAGATCCGACCATCGGATTCTCCTAAAACCGGAACCATTGGGTTCGTATCGAATAGAGTTTTCCGATGAATATAAGGGATTTGAAATCTAATGGTTGGATTTGGAATTATGTCCAACTCAAATTTGGAAAAGTCGCTGTAAGCGCAGTTCGATGACCGTTTATGGAAATCGACTGTATGGGCCTTGATAAAATTATTAAAAATATCAATAATTTGTGTAAAATCATAATAAATGATTTGGAAATAATTGGGATAAAAAATTCCATATTTGAAAAGATAAAAATATATTTTTATCAAAATGAACTAGTTATGAACTAGAATTATAATCCAATATTTTTAAATAAATGAATTGGATTTGAAATGGTTTTAAAAATAACCAGAATTTCCAATATATGAATTGGAATGGATTTGAATGGAAATCATCTTCGGAATATTCGATATTTGATTTTGTGATTATACGGATATGGTTATGGAAATTTGGAAGATATATTTTATATCATTATTTCCAATATGATAATTGTTGGTTTCAGAATTTGATATTGAATATAAGCCGATATAATTTCTATTCAGAGCCTTGTATTTGATATCGAATTGGATTTTGGGTTTGTTGTAAATGGGGTCTTCATTAACATTGTTCTTAAACCCAGTTGAGAAAAGATTACTTCTTTTTGTTTAGATTTAATGAAGTATACCAATTAATTAATATTTAATTGGAATTGACTTTTGGGTTTATCGTGAACGGTGTTTCAAATAACACTTGTTCTTTAACTCGATTAACAATGGAATGTGATTTTGGGTTTATCGTGAATGGTGTCTTAAATAACACTGTTCTTGAACCCCTTTTGAATAGAATAAATCTTTTAATCAAGATTCGAAGAAGAATTACCAATTAATTAACATTTAAATGGAACTGAAAGTGGAATGTGAGTTAAGTTTATTGCGAACTGTGTTTTTAACGACATTCGTTCTTTAGCCCGATTTACAATGGAATGTGATTTGGGATTTATAAATCTTTTTATTATTTAAAGTGAATTTTCCATAGTAAAGTTTTCCAATTTAATATATTAAATTGGAATTGAATGGAATTCGATTTGATAATAATCGAAGTGAACTTCTGTGGAGGAAGACTGTTAATACATATGGAATTTAAAAGGCTTTGTCGTATTCCATTTATATTATTAGTCGGATATGGAAATTGATATTGATTATATATTGACTTGTTTTTCCGTGAAGATTACATAATTAATGTAATGTGATTTGGGTTTATCGTGAACTGTGTTTTAAATGACATTAGTTCTTTAACCCAGTTAAAGGCAGATTACATGTCTGTCATTTTATTTCGAACCGTATGGTTGATCTCTGCTAAATATATATCGGTTTGGTGGAGGAGAATTTATTTTCTTTCTTAACACCTTTCTCGGAGACGTACGAGCTTAGAGGTTATATATCGGCAGAAATCAATAGTACGGTGTAGATTTTCAATGTGGCATGTTTATGTTTCCAAAGTTAAATAATCATTAAAATTGATTTTTGGGAAGATTAAACTAAGTGGAGTTTTAATGAATCTTTAATTAGATTGAAATATGAATTGATAATTTAAATTATCAAATTCGGGAAATGGTCGAGAATGGAGTACCACCAGTTTTACTCCAGACGATAGTTAAATCTTTAATTGGATTTGAACGTGAAATGGTAATTAAAACTGCCGATGACACCGTGGTGTTAGATATGAAGTATTACCAGTTTTGCTTCATGGGATGAATAGATTGGGATTGGGAAATTAAACAAATGATTACTTTGGTAAGGTTCGCTAATCCCGACTAGTTTGGATAAACCATAATTTGATATGGATTGATTTCCAAAGGAAGAATAAAGAATAAATTTAAAGAATTTATTTTTGATAAATTAATGGGAACCTTTCCCAAAGGATACGAATATTTAAATAAAAGAATATTCAAAATTGGAATGAGGCATATGTTGTGTTTGTGTAGCACTCATTTATTATACACGTGAGTTATTCGGAAAGGCCGGGTTTATACCCATTCTGAATAATTGATTCGACGATATGTCGACGAAGAAGACGTGGTTGAAGACCGGAGGTCTTCACATCGTTTGGATGATTACTGAAGTCTTGATTGGGCTGTACACCTAAGGCAAGGTAATAAGTGGTGAATGTCCAGACGTACTTGGAGACTAACAGATATGTGATGGCCTCTCTCTTGTATTGGACATACGGGACGAGGAACAAGGTGCCTCCGGTTTCGTTCAGACCCAGAACGAACTTGTAAATGGGTGTGTGTCTGACATTGGATTTTATTCTGTGTTGATTGATCTCTATTAAATATATATTTGTTTGGCAACGAAGAATTTATTCTCTTGCTTAACGCCCTTCTCTGAGACGTACGAGCTTAGAGGTTATATATCGATAGAAATCAGTCGCATGGCATGAATTGCCCGTGTGGCATACTGAGTTGCAGTGATCAAGGCTTTTGTTGAAAAGCAGAGTCTTGTGGTTAATGATCAAAGCACGACTTTAATACAGAGTAGCTTTGTGTATAGCATTAATTCGCGTGCCTCACACCTCGGTATGAGTCAAAAACGGGATCGTGACTACAGGGAGTGTACGATGTTTCTTTCTAGCTATGGATGGTGTCAGCATTTTACAAGCTTTGACATTGTTATATTTTTTTACCTATGTGGTTGTTGGAATGTGAGGTGCATCGGATATACCGGTCTCTACGGAGCCGATGGATGGGTCCGATTGGACCGAGAAACGTGTGTTCAGGAATAACTAATCCTCAAACATAAGGGAGGAACGGTCCTGAAGATCCAAGGGTTCACTGCGGGGGATCCTGAGACATGTGCTAGAGTGTCTTGAATCAGAGAGGAGTCATCCCTAGCCTCGACTCATGATGGAAATCCAATTTCTAATACGTGACATTTCGGTTCTGATTGTAAAGCCTAGTATTGGCGACATGATAGATGGTACCCAAGCCGCCTATGATTGATACATTTATATTTGAAGTTGTTTTGACACTACACACTTATTAAAGTATCAAATGATTTGTTTTAAACGTACCAAGCATGTTTGGCTATTATAAGGGAAAACCCTATCCTCCGGCTTGTGTTGCATTGTGTGATGGGACCTGGGTCTTATAATAGCTTCATTTGTCCAAAAAGCATTGCGCTGTTTGTTCTATGCACTAGTGTTCTTGGGAGGAAACCCGTTCGGTGTTATACGGCGTGGTCCCTTTATTTACTTTATTTTTAAAGTAAAGATTTAATAACTGTTTTAGTTCTCACACCAGTCACATGACTGACCTGGAGTTTATTGTTTTAACCTAAACTCTGTGTGCCCTTATTTTCCATACGGGTAGCTAGTAGTTTTGGTTTTGCAAATTTACATTCACAGGATCGTGGTTTACAGCTGGAATGATATTCAGAAAGCTCTGTATCTGTATATCACCTTTAGTTGTGTATTGTATTATTTTTCTGCTACTATGTAATGTATTGTAATCTCTGATGTTTTATGATGTGTAATGGTTATTCATACTCTGTATATTCTGTATTCTGATGGAATTGTTGTAATAAGCAAAGAAATGTTCTTCTGTTTGTGTTCTGATTCGTCTTGTCCTCAAAGCAGTCTGTTCTTTCCTTCGCGGGGATGTTCGGGTCCTCACATATTTGTTATGTATTCAAACCCAATGCAATGTATGTATATATTTTTCATATCAAAATAAATTTTCATTCAAATCTAAATAAATCTCAATTTTATATTTCTAAACAAATTTTCTCAAATAATAATATATATTTCAATATAAATTAAAATACTACTATCATTCAAGTAAAACAATTCTAATTCAATTATTAAAATTTAAATGCACACATTAGAATAAATTCAAAACCAAGTTTTAAATGGACTAAATCCATATCTCAAAATTGTACTTATCCTCCACTACTCAATTAAATCCTTTTTTTAACAATCGTTTATGTTGAATATAAATTTTGCAGAAGGAACTCTCCTTATAAATATATTCAAACTATGTCCAAAATTGATTAAATTTCACTGTCTAAACTAATTATAAATATTTATTTTTAATGTTAAATCTTAATTTATTTTATATTTAGGCATCAAAATTTCTAAGTCGCTACCTTCAAACTCCAAAAATTTGGGTTGTTGCACTTCATTTTCGTCGATTCGCTTGACAGTAAATAGATATTTATCAAACAATTGATTTATATGCCATATACTACCAATTACTCAACCAATATTTCCCATTAGTTAAAACAAAACAAACGTTGAATTTGCAGTCAATGGTCAACAAACAAATCAATCATCTAATCATAACAGTTCATACAATGATAATATGAAAATAAATAACAT
Source organism: Allium sativum (assembly GCA_030737875.1). NCBI lineage: Eukaryota > Viridiplantae > Streptophyta > Magnoliopsida > Asparagales > Amaryllidaceae > Allium > Allium sativum. Next base: position 59,008,584 of record CM060917.1, read on the forward strand.
TTGATATATATGAGGAATCCAATTGGACCTCTCCTACCTGTTTTTTTCCTGCATCCAAATAGGTTATCTCAAATAATATCATTCAATTCAATTAAAAAATGATTTCTATAAATAATTAATAACATCAATTTAATAACAATCATTTCATTCAGCAATCAAACATGAGAATTCAAAAAATTCATTAAATTAAATGCGTTTATTTTATAAATGTGACCAACAAGGTAAGTTGCCTCCACTAGAAATAATCGTTAAAAATAACGACTGAATTCGATTAAGTTAAACGAATGTTTAATTTAAATCAGTCATGTAAATTATTTAACATATATGAAAACAATCATTAAATCATCCAAAAATTAGAAAACATAGCACATAAATATTTAAACCTGACTTATATAAATATAAGTGGGAGAAATGAGTGAGTTCAACTCACCTTGATTTCATTTTGTTTTGGAACTGTTTGGTTACAATTAAATTAAATATTCGTTTAATTCAACTGTAACTTTCTGGCATCTCCGTTTCCGTCCAAATGAGTTCCAGCCTGAATTGCTCGTCACCATGATTGTAATGCAAGTTGTTTTGTTCAATTCTAACAATATTTGGATAAGTTTTTGACAATATAGGTTATACGTATTTAATTAAGCTAATTAAATAATCTTTATTTCACAAACTACGTTTAGTTAAAATTAGGCCAGTCCTTTCTGAATTTTGCACTAGCCCGACTCCCTCTTCACTTTCGCGTTCCATGCTTCAGAACTCCCTAACAAGCCTGTACACAATTCATGATTTAGCTAATATATTTACTTGATAATTTAAATTTCTTAATCTCAAATTACTAAACGTAATTATTTTAATTATAAAAAACCGTTGATGCTTAACTTCACTGTCTTTGTTCAAATGCATACCCAACTTCTCGTTTGTCTTCGTTGTAAATACACCGCTGTTCACGAAACCAAACTTCCATCTCAAAACATACGGCCGCCTCCACCAATCACTAACGTCGATTTGAACTGACTGACACGCACGCCCTACCCTACTCGTCATCCGTGCTGACCCCTACCTCACAAGGCTACTCCATTCGTCTCCAGTATTCTCGTTCCAGGCAATTTAATGAAGTTGATATTATCTCGAGTTCTAGGGTTAGCAATTATCACCTCGCTACTACGTGGGACCACCATTTGGATCTACCACCTCGGAGGATGAGCTTTCCCCTGTCTCCGCCCAAAGACCCGCTTCACTCGGTGAATTGTTGCGCCCTCAACACCAGTTTGAACAACGTGACTTTGCTCGAGGATCCTAGCCACCGTGGTTCATGCAAACTGATCATAACTGCTTGAGTGGTAGTACTTGAAGACAGGAATAAGATTGCAGTAGGAAATTTTGTGAAATAAGACGTGGATTGTGAGAAAATTTGGAAGTAAGAATCGATAATGGTGTTCGTTCATTATTTGGGAGCGGCTGTAGAATATGGTTGACCATGGGTGACTAAAAATTCAGGATCTGACCTTTTGTAAGGGTATTTATGGGGACACATGTTAATATAATATTATTATATAAACTTCATTGCGAATTAACTTGCAAAAACTACTACAAATATCTGAACGAGATGAAATTTTACATCTTAGCATAAAACAACATTTCACACACCATGGAAAAGGTTTCATCGAATTCCGAAGTCGTCTGTGAAAATTCCTTTATAACTCATATACGTGAATGATACACATTTAAATTGTGTACAATCACAAAATAAATCCAATTAAATTAAAATTTTAAATACTACAATTATAAATCATTACGGATTTAATAAATTTAATTTTGCTGAAAATGGAGTTCATTATAAATCGATTATTCTTAATTTCCAATTTAAATCGATAAAATGATTAAATAAAAACTGAGGCATTTATGGCTACCGTTATCACATACAACATTGGTTTGTCACAAAATTTGGTTTCTTATAATAATTTAACATCACAGTTCCAGTGAAACTAATGTCATCGAAAACCGAGACCGTTTGCAAAATGGTCATTCATAAGGCTTATAATGATATCGATAAAATATTAATTAAATTCCAAAACAATTTAATTGAATAATAAATTATTATTATTGTATATCTCCAAATGGAAATATATTTGTAGCTTCAAATATGAACAATATGGATTTAAAACTCAACAATACCTGTTTCAAGTTAAACAATTTTAAAAATCATTTTAAATATATTAAGCAAACATTGTAACTTATAAATGATTTCATAGCGACTATTTCAAAATTTGAATTGGACATAACTAACAATCTATAACAGAAGTCTCAAATTTTCTCTTTCATATGAAAATTATTAATCAACTAGATTCAAATATTTCTTGTTACACAGAATTCCAACTTACATCGGATCTTGTATATTCAATAAAGTTCAAAACTCAATATTGCAAACTGCCGCGACGTTATGAGCTCATTTTATATTAAACATAAATTCAACATTCAAACTACGTTTTATAAATGAATTCAACATTAAAAATCCATTAATATTCCAAATATAATATATAAATTATATTTTAAATATTCAAATTCCAATGACCGAAAAATCTGGGTCGTTACACATATCGTTTAGAAAAAAAGAGAAATTGGTAAAGCATGCAAACTTAATCATTTAACGAAAAAAATTAAATAACATGTAGCACCCGATCCCATTTCTTCCATGCCACATTCATTCTTCTTTTCATTTTTTTATAAGCTTCAACCTCCACTTAATAAAAAAAAATCGGATCCTATAGCCAATGAACCCTCCGTCAATATGCTTGTTACCACATAGCCTTCGCTCCACCGGTCGACATGATCAAACCACACCTACATCCGATCTTCCACACTTCGCCCCTACCGACCACCCAAACCCCACATAACCTCCATTGCATGAAACTACACATCGCATCTCTACCCTCCTCTCCAGGTTTGTCGCTATTACCTTCCCTCTTTGATAAAGCCCGCCTCTTGCTTGTTGCCCCGTCATCCTATAGCCTTTGAAATTGCTACACCAGACCTATGATAGGCTCGAAAAAAACCATCTTCATAGCCACAGATCGTCATAGGCTCGTGTATTGCCTCAGCCTGTCAGACTCAAAGGTGTTGTGTTTGCAAATTTTGTGTGTGCATGTCTGTGTCCATGTACATGTCATAGCACACGTGCATATGTAAGTTTGGAATGGCAATGAGTCAAGATTGTTGTCGAAGTGAGCATCCTCACTCATAGTGATTAATATGATCATGCAAGTTAATAAAATGAATTAACACACATGTGTGTTACATATATTTTAAAACGATATATGAATATGTTTGCTGAATATAAATTGGGTGACATGTTTGTGCACAGACACGATATGCACACTTCATATATAATTTAAAATTGATATGGACAAATGTATAGGAGGTTAGTTTTTAACATATGTTGTTACATCAACATTATCAATATTTGGTTATGTTATAATATTAATGAACATCGTGACTGTTATAAACGCCTTGTTGATATCATATATGCTTGAAGATGTTCATTTATGGCAATAGAAAGGGTTAAAACAATATATACTATGAACATTTCACTTGGCCTAGGTAGAAAATTAAACTATAAAACACTATTTGTCAAAATGAATGATTTTACAAACTGAATCTGGTTTGAAATTTAATTCTAAATGTTTTTATTTTTAATGGAAATTGTTGTAGAAGTTTATTTTATTACTTGTAACAACCCGTATTTTAAATAACATGTTATAACATAAAATCAAGGCATAATTAAGTGATAAATTTTGAATCAAGGGAAACGGGCTGTGCCATTGCGTTCGTCTCGGAAAAATACGCGAAATAAAGTCCGAGTTTTCGAAAATCGGAGTCCGTATGACCCAGTTATGGCCCATAGAAGTTTTCAGAAAATTTAAATTTAAAAACAGATTTCAAATTCAGCTAGGCAGGGCAGGCGGGAAAATTGCCGCCACCCCAAGTCGACTGGGGAGTCGACACACCCCAGGCTGTGTCGACTGCCCAGTCGACACCCCTGTCGACTTGGGTGGTCGGCCAGTCTGGCCTGGGTGCACCTGACTTGTTTCTCAAGACATGTTTGGAGGCTAGTGACGTGAATTGATGGCCCAGATCTGAATTAGGGTTAATCCTATGGTCTAAACTAACCTAATCACCTATAAAAAGACCCTAATACCTAGCCTAAGTCATCATAAATCAATCCTACAACTAAACTATGCCAAAATGTTTAATCATGGCCTCCACCCTCTTGTCATAGCCTCAATCTTCATTCATATGAGAGTTCCTAAGCTTGTTTGAGAGTTTCTAAGGCCAAAGTTCAATCTTTCTTCATCAAAGCAAGGATCTTCTTCTAATTTCTCAAGGGTTTTCATTGAAGCTTGCTATTTGGGGGTCTTTAGAGTTGCTAGTGGCTTCTCTCAATCTTATTAATATTTTATAAGCCTTCATAGCATTGTAAGCTGTAAAGACCCGTAACTTCCCCGTAAAGGAAAGCGACGGATAGTTCGAGAACAAGCCACAACAGAACGCATACAGAAGAACGCTTCATTGTATATAACAACAATGCATTAGATTACAAGAATATACAGAGTTTGAATAAATATTACACAGAAATATCAGAGATTTAATTACATTTAAATACATAGCAGCGGAAAATAATACAATACACAACTAGAAGAGATATACGGATACAAAGCTTTCCGGATATCATTCCAGCTGTAAACCAGGATCCTGTGAATATAAATCTGCAAAACCAAAACTACTAGCTGCCCGTGTCAAAATAAGGGCACCCAGAGTTTAGGTTAAAACAATAAACTCCAGGTCAGTCATGTGACTGGTGTGAGAACTAAAACAATTAATCTTTATTTCAAAGTTAGGTAAATCAAGGGACCACGCCGTATAACACGGAACGGGTTTCCTCCCAAGAATACCAGTGCATAAAACAAACAGCGCAGTGCTAAATAAAGAAAAATGAAGCTGTTATAAGACCCAGGTCCTATCACACAATGCAACGCAAGCCGGGGGATAGGGTTTTCCCTTATAACAGCCAAAGAATGCTTGATACGTTTAAAACAAATCATTTGATACTATTATAAGTGCATAGTGTATAAAACAACTTCAAATCATAAGTATCAATCATAGGCGGCATAAGCGCCCCATCCCACTATGTCGCCATATATAGGATTACAATTAAAACCGCAAATGTCACGTATTTGGAAATTGGATTTCCATCTATGAACCGAGGCAAAAGATAGTCCTCAACCGATTCGAGACAATCTAGCCCATGTCTCAGGTCCCAGACTCAGGTGGGCCTTGGATCGTCAGGGCCGGTCCACACGGAGTGGATTATTATGCCTGAACAATACGTCTCTCCACCCTATGGGGTGTAAGTCTGGTCCGTCAGCCGACCAGAATGCATTCGGCCGAAACCGATATAACCGAGGCGCCTCGCAACCGCAACAACCACATAAGTCAAACTCGTCAGGGCGTGTAAAACCACTGACGCCACTTCTAGCTAGAAAGAAACGCAAGTCCTCCCTGATGTCCTCTCCCGTTTTTGGTTCATACCGGGTGCGAAACTCGCGAAGTAAACGTTACACAAAGCTATGCCACAAAGGCCTTGCTTTGATCAGCACCACAAGACTTTGCTTTTCAACAGAAGCCTTGATCATTTGCATCTTAGCATGCCACACAGGCAAACCACTCTATGCAACCGATATCAGTCACACAGAATGAAATCCAATGTCAGACACACAGTCCATTTACAAGTCCGTTCTGGGCCTGAACGAAACCGGAGGCACCTAGTACCCCGCATATCCATCGATCTCCAAGTACGTCTGGACGATCACTAACTGTTTCCATCTTCTTGGGTGTACAGCCCAATCAAGATCATCAGTTATCACCCAAACGACGTGAAGACCTCCGGTCTTCGACCATCGTCTTCATCTTCGACTTATCGTCGTATCAGTTATTCAGAATGGGATAAACCCGGCCTTTCCGAATAACTCGCGTATATTTTAAATAAGTGTTACACAAACACAACATACGCCTCATTCCAATTCATTAGTCACTAACCGTAAATTAATCAAGAGAATAATTCCCCAAATATTAACCCCGAAGGCCGAAACCAACATCAGATCAATATCCAGAAAACCATTCTGCTTGGCTAACCGCCAGTTAGTTTCTAAATTTCACATTCAAATCTAATTAAAGATTCATTAAAACTCCACTTAGTTTTAATTTGTGACTGGGTTAAAGAATCAGTGTCATTTAAAACACGGTTCACGATAAACCCAAAGTCACATTCATTAATTATCGGGTTAAAGAACAAGTGTTATTTAAAACACTGTTCACGATAAACCCAAAAATCAATATCAATTCAATTCCAATTAAATATCATTTAATTGGTACACTTCATTAAATCTAAATAAAAAGATTTAATCTTTTCTCAACTGGGTTCAAGAACAGTGTTAGTGAAGACACCATTCACGACAAACCCAAATCACATTCATTAATTATCGGGTTAAAGAACAAGTGTTATTTAAAACACTGTTCACGATAAACCCAAAAATCAATATCAATTCAATTCCAATTAAATATCATTTAATTGGTACACTTCATTAAATCTAAATAAAAAGATTTAATCTTTTCTCAACTGGGTTCAAGAACAGTGTTAGTGAAGACACCATTCACGACAAACCCAAATCACATTCATTAATTATCGGGTTAAAGAACAAGTGTTATTTAAAACACTGTTCACGATAAACCCAAAAATCAATATCAATTCAATTCCAATTAAATATCATTTAATTGGTACACTTCATTAAATCTAAATAAAAAGATTTAATCTTTTCTCAACTGGGTTCAAGAACAGTGTTAGTGAAGACACCATTCACGACAAACCCAAATCACATTCGATATTCAATACAAGGCTCTGAATAGAAAATAAATCGGCTTATATTCAATATCGAATTCTACGACTAACAAATGTCGTATTGGAAATAACGATACAAATATATATCTTTCAAATTTCCATAACAACACCTGTAATATCACGAATTCCAACATCGAAATATTCCGAAGACAATTTCGATTCAAATCCACTCCAATGCAATCATTGGAAATTTTGGTTATTTTCAAAACCATTTCAAATTCAATTTATTTATTTAAAAATAAATAGAATTATAATTCTAGTTCAAAACTAGTTCATTTCGATAAAAATCTATTTTTATCTTTTCAAATATGGAGTTTTTCATCCCAATTCTTTCACAAATCATTTCTTATGATTTTACACAAATTATTACTATTTTTAATAATTTTATCAAGGCCCGTACAGTCGATTTCCAACAACGGTCATCGAACTGCACTTACAGCGACCTTTTTCGAATTTGATTTGGACGTATCTCCAAATCCAACCGTTAGATTTCAAATTTCTAACATTCATTAGAAAGCTCTTTTCGATACGAACCCAACGGTTCCGGTTTTAGGAGAATCCGACGGTCGGATCTCCCGTAATGTCCGTTTGAAATAAATGGTCGAAATTCGCGAACTGCCGCGGCGCGGCGCGTTCTATTCAGGCCATTATATTATATATATAATATATATAATATATATTTCGTCGATTTCTATTTAAAACGAATTATATAAATAGTTTTGAATTCGTTTCAAAAGCAAATTCAACTTCCATTTCAATTCAAATCAAAATTGAATTCTTCTTTATAAATTCGTTTTAAAATTCATTTCTATTCAATTCAAATTTCAATTCATTTCGAAATCGTTTTCAATTCAATTCATTTCGAAATCGTTTTCAATTCAATTCATTTCGAAATCGTTTTCAATTCAATTCATTTCGAAATCGTTTTCAATTCAATTCATTTCGAAATCGTTTTCAATTCAATTCATTTCGAAATCGTTTTCAATTCAATTCATTTCGAAATCGTTTTCAATTCAATTCATTTCGAAATCGTTTTCAATTCAATTCAATTCAAAATATTCGATTTCGAAATCACTTTTCAATATTCATTTTTAAGATGAATAAAATCGATATAAATATCGTTCACGTCAAAAATGGCGTCAATCTAATCAACACGGCTTCATAAAGTTCTATTTTCAAATATTCTATTTCAAATATTTCTTTTTCAAATATTTCTATTTTAAAACTGGAATGAGGCCCAATCAATTACCATATAAAGTTAATTATAGGGATTTTCATACAACACATGTATATCATAGCATTGAAAAATAATCAACCATCAACCAAAGTGCACTACACTGTATAAGCATCAAATATAGATATTCAATGCTTATAACAGCCTGTCAATCAATCGATCGACATATTTAATCAATCAGGATGAGTGAAGTTCATATTTCATCCCAACACCCGTGTGGGGTTTTCAAACAATCAAACACAGATTTTATTTGTACAGTTGGGCGATGTGTAAAATTTATCGACCCAATCAATATCAGTCAAATAGGTGTACATAAACAAACCGTCCGGTTTGTAAATGAATATTTATTTATTCACATTCACGTTAAAAATTATATTTTTAACGATAAAACATTTTATTCCAACATATGAATTTCTATTCAATTCATTTTTTTCAATAAAAATGATATTTTTTATTTTTCTAACATATTTTAGAAAATTTCGGCGGCATAACGGCACGATACTAGAAACGGGACAAGGCCTAGCCTAATCCCCGGTCTAGTGAAGGCCCACGCCATTCACACATCAATCAAATCAATTCGTTATGCAAACCACAAACCTTGGAGTAAGGGTCTAACCTAGCCTTACTCCTTCGCCTTATAACGGCGCACGTCTAATCCTAACCAATTTATCGATTCGATTTTTCACACCACAAACCACATTCAAACCAATATCGCAATCAATCACCAAACCGTCAAACAAACAAGTCCATGGTCTGTGGACGATTGTGTCGGGTGCTACTAAGCACCGTCTGCATCCTAGTATATATATATAACTAGAACAAGAAATTGAAAGGTGAGAAATTCTCACAGATAGCTATCCTAGCTCCACGGCACTTCATTTGCAGAAGTCTTCATCGCTATCGCATCTTCTTTGTCTTCGTTGCCCGTAGCCACTACATATGTAAAAATCAAATTTTTACTTCGCTATTCAATATATAAAAATCATATTGTTATTTCGAAGTTCAATATATAAAAATCATATTTTTATTTAGAAGTTCGATATATAAAAATCATATTTTTATTTAGAAGTTCGATATATAAAAATCATATTTTTATGCCGAAGTTCAATATATAAAAATCAAATTTTTAGTTCAAAGTTCAATATATAAAAATCGAATTTTTATTTCAAAGTTCAATATATAAAAATCGAATTTTTATTTCAAAGTTCAATATATAAAAATCGAATTTTTATTTCGCCATTCAATATAAAAAAACTAATTTTTATTCTTCGCTTTCATATATAAAGATCTAAATTTTCTTCTATGTAAACAATATAAAGATCATATTTTTATTTCGATTTAAACAATACAAAAATTATATTTTCAAAGCAAATTCATTTTTAAAAACCATAGTTTTTTTTTTTATTCAAAGCAAATTCATTTTTAAACCATAAAGTAAAATCAGTTTTTTTTATTTTTCTACAAATATAAAGATCTGGTTTTTCCTAATACAAAAATCTGAATTTTTATAAATTAAAAATCTAAATTTTTATAACTTAAAAATCCTAACCTTTCAGCTTTTGAAGTTTAAATCTTTTCACTTTAAAATCTAAAAATAAAAATCAGTTTTAAAAATAAAAGAAAATAAAAAAGATCAGTTTTAAAAATAAATAAAAACAGTTTTAAAAATAAATAAAAAAATCAGTTTTAAAAATCAATTTCAAATCAGTTTTTATAATAAATAAATAAAAAAAACAGAATTGAAAATAAAAATAAAAATTAAAACACTTACAGAAAAGAAATCGAAGGCAGAGAGGGGGGGGTTTCGCTGTCTCGTCTGAAGTGGGGCCCGCTGCAGCGTCGGAGATGGCGGCTACAGGTGGAGGATCGGAGGGGGCTCGGGGTTGGTGCAGGAGGGTCTGAGTGTGGCGCGCACTTCGAGCTCGCGGTTCAGGGAGGGTTCGAAGAGGTGGTTGGGTGCGAGGTGGCGTCGGCTTCGCGAGTTCGAGGGGGGGGGGGTTAGAGGCTGGAAGGCGATGGTGGCGGATCCGCCTGGAGGCGGCGCGGCGGTGCGCCCTCCTGGAGGCGCGGTGGTCTCGGGGAGGGCGGCGGCTCCTCCCCGCTTCTACGTCTCCGATCTTCTTCTTCTTTTTTTTTTTTTTTTATCTGAAATCGAAATGATAGAAAGAGGGGGGGGCCAGACGGTTAAAGGGGGAAAGAAATTTTTTTTTTTTTTTTTTTTTTATTAATTAATTTTATTTTCAACCCTAAACGTTGACTTTTTATTCGAACACCTAACGAGACCCAACGACTGTCGCCCCTAGCTAAATACCCCCATTCCGAACACAATGGGATATGTATCGCAAGCTGATTCGGCTGTTTGAATCAGTTTCCATTAAATTTTCAATTAACTCTATATATTGAATTTTAAACGTACATTTCAAATTACCGGGGTCACATACTAACCAGAAAAATTCCAGAAAAATATTTTCTAGCTTCGTATTGACGATACGGTCCTAACAAAACTAGTTTCGTCGAATTCTGAGACCGTTTGTAAAATGGCCAATTTCCAGTCGATTAAAATCAACTGAAAATGGTCAAACGCGTTTTCATTTGCCACGCTCACATATTGATTCGAAAAACTACGAAATTTGGAATCTAGCAATAACTTAACATCACGGACCCAACAAAACTGGTTTCGTCGAAATCCGAGGTCGTTTGCAAAATTGCTATTTTTAAGGGCCTTATATATATAAAAATATATATAAATTCCACAGCGACTATTCGGAATTTTCAACTGGACATATTTTTTGATTCCCGATATGAAATCTTGATTTTTCGGATTCGTTGGAAAGATATTCACTATTAGATTCCATTATTTTTGGTTTCACTAAAATCCGGATTGTTTTGCACCCGGTACATTCAATTGAAGTTTGAAATCGAATTATCGAACTACCGCGCCATTTTCAATTCTATTTATAATTATATATAAATATTTATATTCTAACGACGACGCGTATAATATATACGTTCGAATTATATTCAAAATAAATTTCTCGCCGATATTATTTAAAATAATTCATTTTAAATAATCAAAATTCGCTAAAATGACCAAAATAAAAATTTTAAACTGGCCCAGATTTTCGGGTTGTTACAATCTCCCCCACTTAAAACTTTTCGTCCCCGAAAAGGAACAAAGTCGAAAGTGGTTTGATTAATCAACTCTACACTCGACCTGGCTTTCATTCTCCAACTTTTCAGTTTCTGAGAATTTCAAAAATTTGGCTAACACCCTAAATTTTTGAAAAATTTCGCCATAACCTCCCCTGCAATGGGAGCATCGGGGAATTTCAAATAGCTTCCCCGGTCCTTCAGATCTCAAAAAGAAAAAGAAAAAGCCAAGCGGCTAGCCAATAGGCTCACAAAATCATCATCACCCAAACAAAACAGGAAATTATGTAGTAAACATGTACCTATTTGTCGGGCAAACAAATTTTATTCTCTGGCTCTAGCCTCCTTGCTATGACCTGCTCAATATAAGTATATGTATATGCAAGCAAATGCGACCAATTTTCAATATAATCCAATATTTGATTCAATTAGGCTAAATGGTTTAAAATTAGCAAACAAATGAACAAACAACACAAACATCAATCAATTAGTGAATTTAACGTTTCAAATTCATAATTTTGATATATATACTGAAAATCTTGTTTTTGATGCCAATTCACAACAAAGTGTTCTAGCTATATAAGATTTGGTTCTCACACCAGCCTAATGGAAATATATAGATATCACAGTTTCGTTACTCGAAAATAAATGCTGGTGATGGTATACTTCATCATCAGGACCATGTCCGGGCGACTAGAGTGCGACTCTATATCTATCCAATATATTAAAACTTCGAATACACGCGGATCAGACGTATACGCAAAATCTATATATACTGGATTGTCCACATCAATTTAAATAGATAATCAAATACGAATAATTGATTAAATTTTCAAAACAAAAATTTGTTTTCATTTTCAAAAATATACTCTTCACACTCGTTCTAGGATACTACTGATCCCATCTCTAACGAGTCATTCTCGTTGGATATTACTAATCCAATTTCTGATGAATTCTTTCGTACGGTTCTAATGTGTCTTGTTCTCTGCTTTGTAAACCAAAGCTCTGATACCAACTGTAAATTAATCAAGAGAATAATTCCCCAAATATTAACCCCGAAGGCCGAAACCAACATCAGATCAATATCCAGAAAACCATTCTGCTTGGCTAACCGCCAGTTAGTTTCTAAATTTCACATTCAAATCTAATTAAAGATTCATTAAAACTCCACTTAGTTTTAATCTGTGACTGGGTTAAAGAATCAGTGTCATTTAAAACACGGTTCACGATAAACCCAAAGTCACATTCATTAATTATCGGGTTAAAGAACAAGTGTTATTTAAAACACTGTTCACGATAAACCCAAAAATCAATATCAATTCAATTCCAATTAAATATCATTTAATTGGTACACTTCATTAAATCTAAATAAAAAGATTTAATCTTTTCTCAACTGGGTTCAAGAACAGTGTTAGTGAAGACACCATTCACGACAAACCCAAATCACATTCATTAATTATCGGGTTAAAGAACAAGTGTTATTTAAAACACTGTTCACGATAAACCCAAAAATCAATATCAATTCAATTCCAATTAAATATCATTTAATTGGTACACTTCATTAAATCTAAATAAAAAGATTTAATCTTTTCTCAACTGGGTTCAAGAACAGTGTTAGTGAAGACACCATTCACGACAAACCCAAATCACATTCATTAATTATCGGGTTAAAGAACAAGTGTTATTTAAAACACTGTTCACGATAAACCCAAAAATCAATATCAATTCAATTCCAATTAAATATCATTTAATTGGTACACTTCATTAAATCTAAATAAAAAGATTTAATCTTTTCTCAACTGGGTTCAAGAACAGTGTTAGTGAAGACACCATTCACGACAAACCCAAATCACATTCGATATTCAATACAAGGCTCTGAATAGAAAATAAATCGGCTTATATTCAATATCGAATTCTACGACTAACAAATGTCGTATTGGAAATAACGATACAAATATATATCTTTCAAATTTCCATAACAACACCTGTAATATCACGAATTCCAACATCGAAATATTCCGAAGACAATTTCGATTCAAATCCACTCCAATGCAATCATTGGAAATTTTGGTTATTTTCAAAACCATTTCAAATTCAATTTATTTATTTAAAAATAAATAGAATTATAATTCTAGTTCAAAACTAGTTCATTTCGATAAAAATCTATTTTTATCTTTTCAAATATGGAGTTTTTCATCCCAATTCTTTCACAAATCATTTCTTATGATTTTACACAAATTATTACTATTTTTAATAATTTTATCAAGGCCCGTACAGTCGATTTCCAACAACGGTCATCGAACTGCACTTACAGCGACCTTTTTCGAATTTGATTTGGACGTATCTCCAAATCCAACCGTTAGATTTCAAATTTCTAACATTCATTAGAAAGCTCTTTTCGATACGAACCCAACGGTTCCGGTTTTAGGAGAATCCGACGGTCGGATCTCCCGTAATGTCCGTTTGAAATAAATGGTCGAAATTCGCGAACTGCCGCGGCGCGGCGCGTTCTATTCAGGCCATTATATTATATATATAATATATATAATATATATTTCGTCGATTTCTATTTAAAACGAATTATATAAATAGTTTTGAATTCGTTTCAAAAGCAAATTCAACTTCCATTTCAATTCAAATCAAAATTGAATTCTTCTTTATAAATTCGTTTTAAAATTCATTTCTATTCAATTCAAATTTCAATTCATTTCGAAATCGTTTTCAATTCAATTCATTTCGAAATCGTTTTCAATTCAATTCATTTCGAAATCGTTTTCAATTCAATTCATTTCGAAATCGTTTTCAATTCAATTCATTTCGAAATCGTTTTCAATTCAATTCATTTCGAAATCGTTTTCAATTCAATTCATTTCGAAATCGTTTTCAATTCAATTCATTTCGAAATCGTTTTCAATTCAATTCAATTCAAAATATTCGATTTCGAAATCACTTTTCAATATTCATTTTTAAGATGAATAAAATCGATATAAATATCGTTCACGTCAAAAATGGCGTCAATCTAATCAACACGGCTTCATAAAGTTCTATTTTCAAATATTCTATTTCAAATATTTCTTTTTCAAATATTTCTATTTTAAAACTGGAATGAGGCCCAATCAATTACCATATAAAGTTAATTATAGGGATTTTCATACAACACATGTATATCATAGCATTGAAAAATAATCAACCATCAACCAAAGTGCACTACACTGTATAAGCATCAAATATAGATATTCAATGCTTATAACAGCCTGTCAATCAATCGATCGACATATTTAATCAATCAGGATGAGTGAAGTTCATATTTCATCCCAACACCCGTGTGGGGTTTTCAAACAATCAAACACAGATTTTATTTGTACAGTTGGGCGATGTGTAAAATTTATCGACCCAATCAATATCAGTCAAATAGGTGTACATAAACAAACCGTCCGGTTTGTAAATGAATATTTATTTATTCACATTCACGTTAAAAATTATATTTTTAATGATAAAACATTTTATTCCAACATATGAATTTCTATTCAATTCATTTTTTTCAATAAAAATGATATTTTTTATTTTTCTAACATATTTTAGAAAATTTCGGCGGCATAACGGCACGATACTAGAAACGGGACAAGGCCTAGCCTAATCCCCGGTCTAGTGAAGGCCCACGCCATTCACACATCAATCAAATCAATTCGTTATGCAAACCACAAACCTTGGAGTAAGGGTCTAACCTAGCCTTACTCCTTCGCCTTATAACGGCGCACGTCTAATCCTAACCAATTTATCGATTCGATTTTTCACACCACAAACCACATTCAAACCAATATCGCAATCAATCACCAAACCGTCAAACAAACAAGTCCATGGTCTGTGGACGATTGTGTCGGGTGCTACTAAGCACCGTCTGCATCCTAGTATATATATATATAACTAGAACAAGAAATTGAAAGGTGAGAAATTCTCACAGATAGCTATCCTAGCTCCACGGCACTTCATTTGCAGAAGTCTTCATCGCTATCGCATCTTCTTTGTCTTCGTTGCCCGTAGCCACTACATATGTAAAAATCAAATTTTTACTTCGCTATTCAATATATAAAAATCATATTGTTATTTCGAAGTTCAATATATAAAAATCATATTTTTATTTAGAAGTTCGATATATAAAAATCATATTTTTATTTAGAAGTTCGATATATAAAAATCATATTTTTATGCCGAAGTTCAATATATAAAAATCAAATTTTTAGTTCAAAGTTCAATATATAAAAATCGAATTTTTATTTCAAAGTTCAATATATAAAAATCGAATTTTTATTTCAAAGTTCAATATATAAAAATCGAATTTTTATTTCGCCATTCAATATAAAAAAACTAATTTTTATTCTTCGCTTTCATATATAAAGATCTAAATTTTCTTCTATGTAAACAATATAAAGATCATATTTTTATTTCGATTTAAACAATACAAAAATTATATTTTCAAAGCAAATTCATTTTTAAAAACCATAGTTTTTTTTTTTTTATTCAAAGCAAATTCATTTTTAAACCATAAAGTAAAATCAGTTTTTTTTATTTTTCTACAAATATAAAGATCTGGTTTTTCCTAATACAAAAATCTGAATTTTTATAAATTAAAAATCTAAATTTTTATAACTTAAAAATCCTAACCTTTCAGCTTTTGAAGTTTAAATCTTTTCACTTTAAAATCTAAAAATAAAAATCAGTTTTAAAAATAAAAGAAAATAAAAAAGATCAGTTTTAAAAATAAATAAAAACAGTTTTAAAAATAAATAAAAAAATCAGTTTTAAAAATCAATTTCAAATCAGTTTTTATAATAAATAAATAAAAAAAACAGAATTGAAAATAAAAATAAAAATTAAAACACTTACAGAAAAGAAATCGAAGGCAGAGAGGGGGGGGTTTCGCTGTCTCGTCTGAAGTGGGGCCCGCTGCAGCGTCGGAGATGGCGGCTACAGGTGGAGGATCGGAGGGGGCTCGGGGTTGGTGCAGGAGGGTCTGAGTGTGGCGCGCACTTCGAGCTCGCGGTTCAGGGAGGGTTCGAAGAGGTGGTTGGGTGCGAGGTGGCGTCGGCTTCGCGAGTTCGAGGGGGGGGGGGGTTAGAGGCTGGAAGGCGATGGTGGCGGATCCGCCTGGAGGCGGCGCGGCGGTGCGCCCTCCTGGAGGCGCGGTGGTCTCGGGGAGGGCGGCGGCTCCTCCCCGCTTCTACGTCTCCGATCTTCTTCTTCTTTTTTTTTTTTTATCTGAAATCGAAATGATAGAAAGAGGGGGGGGCCAGACGGTTAAAGGGGGAAAGAAATTTTTTTTTTTTTTTTTTTTTATTAATTAATTTTATTTTCAACCCTAAACGTTGACTTTTTATTCGAACACCTAACGAGACCCAACGACTGTCGCCCCTAGCTAAATACCCCCATTCCGAACACAATGGGATATGTATCGCAAGCTGATTCGGCTGTTTGAATCAGTTTCCATTAAATTTTCAATTAACTCTATATATTGAATTTTAAACGTACATTTCAAATTACCGGGGTCACATACTAACCAGAAAAATTCCAGAAAAATATTTTCTAGCTTCGTATTGACGATACGGTCCTAACAAAACTAGTTTCGTCGAATTCTGAGACCGTTTGTAAAATGGCCAATTTCCAGTCGATTAAAATCAACTGAAAATGGTCAAACGCGTTTTCATTTGCCACGCTCACATATTGATTCGAAAAACTACGAAATTTGGAATCTAGCAATAACTTAACATCACGGACCCAACAAAACTGGTTTCGTCGAAATCCGAGGTCGTTTGCAAAATTGCTATTTTTAAGGGCCTTATATATATAAAAATATATATAAATTCCACAGCGACTATTCGGAATTTTCAACTGGACATATTTTTTGATTCCCGATATGAAATCTTGATTTTTCGGATTCGTTGGAAAGATATTCACTATTAGATTCCATTATTTTTGGTTTCACTAAAATCCGGATTGTTTTGCACCCGGTACATTCAATTGAAGTTTGAAATCGAATTATCGAACTACCGCGCCATTTTCAATTCTATTTATAATTATATATAAATATTTATATTCTAACGACGACGCGTATAATATATACGTTCGAATTATATTCAAAATAAATTTCTCGCC
The DNA here is from genome assembly GCA_030737875.1 of Allium sativum. Classification (NCBI taxonomy): domain Eukaryota; kingdom Viridiplantae; phylum Streptophyta; class Magnoliopsida; order Asparagales; family Amaryllidaceae; genus Allium; species Allium sativum. The sequence continues at coordinate 59,026,067 of CM060917.1, forward strand.
GATATTATTTAAAATAATTCATTTTAAATAATCAAAATTCGCTAAAATGACCAAAATAAAAATTTTAAACTGGCCCAGATTTTCGGGTTGTTACATAAGCCCTATACTACTCTTAGATTCTAACTATGAAGTTAAATATGACATGTTGCAAGTTTGAGTATGATATGTGCTTTGATCCTATCATGTTATGCATAAATTTATTCTATGCATGTTGTAAAGCTATCACCTTTGCCTTATGCATAGAAAGCTATGATCTTTGATTGGAAATGTTGCATAAAGCAACATAGAAACTCTCATAAACCTTGTGTTATCTTGCATATGATGTTATATGCGAATCACTAGCCACCATCCTATGTCATTTATGATCATGTTTCACCTATTTGCTTAAGTTTGATATCATGCATATTTTGAGGCTTATGATGTAATATGCAAGTTGCTATCTTGCATATGGTGTTATATGCGAATCACTTTCTATCATCCTATGTAATTTATGACCATGTTTCATCTATTTTGCTAAAGTTGATATTATGCATGCTTTGAGGCCTATGATGTAATATGCAAGTTTATGAACACCTTTGCCTCATATGCCACCATGTTTAACTTGTGGCCCAAAACCTTATCAATTATGTCATGCTTCTAAGTTTTCCCTTTTGAGATCTATTTGCGTTTATGCGAGCTTACATGCGATGGAGTTACGTTATGGGTAAACTAAAATAAAAACATGACTTGAAAAGATGACATGAAATATGACATGTGATTATGCTTGACACATGAACATGAACTTGGACATGACTTCTAGAAAACATGTGAATGGCCAACTCGAGGTTGGGTTGAGTTTGTAGCATAAATCTACCCGGAACCGACCGGCTTAACTAGTGGCTACAAGCAATAGGACCCAATGTGAGTAGTTGGTCATGTTGCACTTGAAACCCGAGATTAGACCAAGTTGTGGTGTAAAGCTACCCGGACCCGCCCGGCTTAACTAGTAACCACAACAAAGTCTAATGTGAGAGGTTGGGTGCATTAAAATAATTAATGCCACATGATAGGGTTAAGTCATGGACCACTTGAATACTTAACCAATTAAACACGATGGGTTGATAGGGTTAAGTCATGAACCTTGGGTACACTTAACCAACTTGATTGGGTAGGGTTAACTACATTTAACCCGTTAGAAACCCTAGTTACGTGGTCCTTTTCACCAGTAACCCTCTTGATTGTATCATGATACCCTAGGGACTAGGCTAGGGTGGGGCACGATTACTGGGCTGACATGTAAGCGACCAAAACGACGGCTGAGTTGGTGTGCCGGTGTACGTTCAGGCGGGCTATGGTCGTGCACATGGTCCGGAGTTGAAAAAGCAGACACGGGCACCCGTAGGTTTAGAGTGTGCGTGCTTGATTTGTGTCCGTGGTTGGCACCCTAGGGCTTGATACACCCTAGGGTGGACCTAGCACAGTTTGACTACACTTCGTGATTGGGCCGTATGACACCGATACTTCGCGAGTTAGGCTTTTAGGGATCCGATCGATTAGACCGTGTTGTTGGACCTTGATCTAGGTCATCACTGGATGTTGGGCCAAGATTGGACCAAGGGATCATTTCTAGTTTACACTTGACATGGATTACTAGTACACACTTGGTGCAACTTAACCTTGTACATGCGATGCCACACTTGATCCATCTTGTTAACTTTTCACCATGACAGTTATCACCCTATGCCTCATCTCTGCTTTACATGTCCAGTTAACTTTATTAGTTTTTATACTAATAGTAGATAAGACTTACCAGTCTTTTTGACTGACCCGTTTCCTTTCGCCTCTTTTCTTCCATTCCCGCCCCCCCTCCCCCCCAGGTTTGCAGGGTGGGAACACTGGTACTTAGCTGGATCTTTAGCTGCTTTTCTGGATAGCTCATGTACAGTTTGGACTTGAGCATGCTATGGCTTTATTCTGCTTTGGGGATAGTTACTTTATGTTTTTTCAGTTTCCAGTTTATGTTCTAGACTTTGTTTTATGGGAAAATAATGACCAAGTACTTTGGTGTAACTTCACTATGGTTTTGAAATGCTATTTTTATCCGCTGCTTTACCACTCTGTTTTACTTATATGTTTTGTCTTGTGATATCTGCATGCATGTTTACCTTGTTTAACGCCCCTCCAAAGCTAGTGTGCTTGCAAGAGTGGCACTGGCGGAGGTGGGTTGTTACATTTGGTATCAGAGTATAAGGTTTACAAGATTTAAGCAAAGGTGTTTTTAAAACTTACCTTTTTGGAAAACTATTTTCAAAACCAATTAAGTATTTTCCAAGAAAAGTCTAGTTATTTAAAAAAGGCTATTCCCCAAAAGCCATTAGCACTATCCTTCGTTTCCTCGTTCTAAATTTATCTTTTCCTTTTTCAGTATGGCCGATCTTAACCTTCCCGAGGGAGTGACCATTCCCGGATGGTTCCGGAGGTACTTGGAAGCTAGGGCCAACAATGCGGGCCCAGCAAATACCCCCACCGTAACTGAGGTTCCTCCTCCTCCTCCTCCTCAGCATCCACAAGCAGATTTCGCAAAGGTTTGCAAAGACTTTAAGGCGATGGGTGGCAAGAATTTTATTGGGGCGGAGACTTTTGTGGAGGCGAGAAATTGGTTGAAAGAAACTGAAGATCTTTTCGCTATCTTTGATGTGGAAGACCATAGAAAGGTTTTATTGGCATCATGGTTATTAAAAGAAGAAGCTGCTTATTGGTGGGAGGTCACCAATGCTACTAGGCCTATAGAGACTTGGGCCGACTTTAGGACAAGATTTGGGCTTAAGTTTCTATCATCAACTGAGGCGTATCTGCAATTGGAGAAGTTTATATCTTTGAAGCAAGGGGACATGACAGTGAGGGAGTATGTAAATAAGTTTAACCAGCTCGCTCGATTCGGTTTGGACATGGTTAATACTCCCCAGAAGAAGGCTTTACGCTTTGCACGAGGGTTGAATGAGCCATTACAAGGTTTAGCCCTATCTCATATACCTATGGGGGCCACTTTTGAAGGCCTAGTGGACATGGCATTGCTTCAAGGAGACAATAAGAATGGCAAGAAAGAAGTCAAGCCTAATGAGACTCAAACCAAGAAGACGGACTCCAAGTGGGGAGGAAATCAGGCCAATCAGAACAACAAGAACAACAAGGGCAACAAGGCCAAGGCAAAGGACCCAAGAAAATGCAACTTTTGTGGGATTGTTGGGCACATAGCCAAAGATTGCAGAAAGAAGAAGAGGAAGTTGGGCGAATGCTTTCACTGTGGAGAGCCTGGACATCTTAGCAAGGATTGCCCCAAGAAGCAAGGACAAGGGCAAGGGCAGAATCAGCGTGCAGGACCTTCTGGAGGGCAAGTGCATGCTCTCAACACTACTCCAGTTCAGGACCAAGGTAGTATTTCTGTAGAAAGTCTTGTTTATATATATGATTATCCTGTTCGCACCTTATTTGATTCTGGCGCATCGCATACCTTTATTTCTTCTGACATTGTTGAAAGTTTGCACCTAAGTACTAGCCTAGTTGAGGATCCCGTCAGTGTTTCAAATTCAATTGGGGGTTCCGCCCATCTATCTATGATTTGTGTGGATTTGAAGATTTCTATCTTGACCGTAGAATTCACGTGTAATGCTTATGTTCACGGGTTCACGGGATACGGGTTGATCTTGGGCATGGATTGGTTGTCTAGTTATGGAGCCATTCTCGATTGTGAGCATAGGGTGGTGAGGCTCATGACTCGCCTCGGTAATACCCTAGAGATTTCTTGCAACCCACTGGATCCCGTCATGTTATGTTATCTTAAATCTCTTGACTCGTCCATCAATGATCTGCAATCTGTAAGGGTGGTCTGAGAATATCCTGATGTCTTTGAAGAGGTTATGGGGTTACCCCCTAAACGAGAGATAGATTTCCGCATTTATCTTGTTGATAATGCCAAGCCAGTTTCATTGCCCGTTAGGCACATGGCCCCACGAGAAAGAAGGGAGCTCAGTAAGCAAATCAAGGAGTTGCTTTAGAAGAATTTTATTAGGCGAAGCATTTCTGAATGGGGTGCTCCGGTGGTATTCGCTACTAAGGCGGATGGTTCGCTTCGTCTATGTGTTGATTATCGAGAGTTGAACAAGCTGACAAAGAAGAATAGGCACCCGTTACCGAGGATTGATGACCTCTATGACCAGCTTGTTGGTGCTTCTGTTTTCTCTCAGCTCGATCTAGCCACCGGATTCCATCAGCTTAGAGTGGCTGAGGATAGTATTGATAAGACCGCGTTTAGGACTCCAGATGGATTCTTTGAATGGCTTGTCATGCCATTCGGTTTGACTAATGCACCCGCCTACTTCGTAGATTTGATGAGTAGGGTGTTCAGGGAGTTCCTTAACAAGTTCGTGGTTGTCTTCGTGGATGATATTCTGATCTTCTCAAAGGATGAGGAAGAACATGCCAGACATCTCAGGGAAGTGATGGATACGCTTAGAGCTCATCAGTTGAAAGCCAAGTTCTCCAAATGCCATTTCTGGAGAAGGGAAGTTCGGTTTCTTGGACATATAATTTCTAAGCAAGGCATAGCGGTGGATCCCGCGAAAGTGGTTGCAGTTCAAGACTGGAAGACTCCTAGGAATGCAACCGAAGTAAGAAGCTTTCTCGGTCTGGCGGGCTACTATAGGAAGTTCATCAGGGACTTCGCTAAGATTTCAGCCCCTCTTACTAAGTTGACGAAGAAGAACTTAGTCTTAGCATGGGACTTAGAGTGTGAGCTTGCTTTTCAAAGGCTCAAGAGGGCCCTTACTACAGCTCCAGTTTTGGCCTTACTCGATGGCGGTAAGATGTTTACCGTGTACACCGATGCATGTGGTACGGGGTTAGGTGTTGTCCTGATGCAAGAAGGAAGAGTGATATGTTATGGGGGTAGGCAACTTAAAGTTCATGAGAAGAACTATCCCACTCATGATTTGGAGTTAGCGGCGATCGTCTTTGCACTCAAATCCTGGTGCCACTATCTTCTAGGCGAAAGGTTTGAGTTATATACTGATCATAAGTCACTCAAGTACCTCTTCTCGCAGAAAGATCTGAATCTAAGGCAGCAAAGGTGGATGGAATTCTTGGCATCTTATGACTTCGAGATAGCTTATACCCCTGGCAAGGGTAATGTTGTGGCTGATGCATTAAGCAGAAGTAGGTTGACTTTGAGTCCCTTGTTTGTTGAGATGAGGAGTCTAGAGTTCTTGGCAACCTTTGATTTCACACCGGCTGTTGAGTCGATAACGGGTTCTTTAGCATCCCTTGAGCTTAGACCTATGCTTCTTGATCAAGTTGGGGCTTCGCAGAAGGAAGATCCACAGATAGTCGAAGTCATGGACAAGTTGATTCGTGGTGAGACGTCTAGTCACCTTGCTAGATATACTATTGATGATAAAGGTTGGCTAAAGCGTGATGGAAGGCTATGCGTTCCACAAGTAGGAGACTTGGTGCATAAAGTTCTCGAAGAAGCACATCACTCGAAGATGACTATACATCCTGGAGGATATAAGATGTATAGAGATATGAAGCGCATTTTCTTTTGGGCTGGAATGAAGAAAGATGTGGCAGAGTATGTTTCAAAGTTCATGGTGTGCCAACAAGTGAAAGCCGAGTCGAAGAAACCCGGAGGGCTATTACATCCATTGGAGGTCCCGCAATGGAAGTGGGAAAGTATCTCTATGGATTTTGTGGATGGATTGCCTAGGTCAAGAAAAGGGAACATGAGCATATGGGTTATAGTTGACAGACTTACGAAGAGTGCTCACTTCATTCCAGTAAAGAGCAAGAGGACTGCATCATGGCTAGCATCTATTTATCTTCGAGAGATAGTGCGGTTTCATGGAGTTCCTTCTAGCATAGTTAGCGGTCGTGACCCAATTTTCACTAGCCAGTTCTTGAATAGTTTGCAAGAAGCGATGGGTACGAGATTGAATCTGAGTACAGCCTATCACCCCCAGACAGATGGCCAGACCGAAAGGGTGAATAGAGTGCTAGAAGATCTTTTGAGGCTTTGTGTGCTTGACTTTGGTGGTACTTGGGAAGACCACCTTCCTCTTGTAGAGTTTGCTTATAATAATAGCTATCAAGCTAGCATAGGGATGGCACCATTTGAAGCTTTGTATGGGAGGCCATGTAGGTCACCATCTTGTTGGTGGGAGACTACGGATAGGCTTATACTTGGGCCCGATATGATACGGGACACATCCGAGAAAGTTGAATTGGTGAGAAGACGGATGAAAGCGGCTCAAGATAGACAGAAATCTTATGCTGACAAGCGAAGGACAAATTTGGAATTCGAAGTTGGGGATATGGTTTTCGTGAAAGTTTCTCCTTTGCGTAATGTGGTTCGTTTTGGAGCAATTGGGAAGCTGGCACCAAGGTTCGTAGGACCCTTCCCTATCATAGAAAGAATTGGGAAGATGGCTTATAAGGTGGAATTGCCCGAGAAGCTGGCCGGAGTGCATAATGTCTTTCATGTCTCGCATCTCCGAAAGTGCCTACATGAGTCCGCTGAGGTGGTTGAACCAAGAATTCTTGAAGATGTGGAGGTAGAGAAAGAGGCAACCTTGAGGAGAGCTCCGATTCGTATCTTGGGAACAGAGATCAAGAAGCTAAGAAATCGAGAAGTCAAATTGGTGAAAGTTCAGTGGAGTGAAGCCGAAGAGGATGCAACTTGGGAAACCGAGGAGAAGATGCGTGGGCTTTATCCATTTCTTTTTGAGGGTACATTCTCAGCCTCTTTTCCTCTTTAGCATATCTTCCTTTTTGCTATTCATATTTATCCTGTTTATCTTGTTATCTTGTTAACCTTGTCATGAGAGCCTTAGGTAGAAACCCTTTGGATGAAACATGTATTTGAAGCATGTTATGCTTGATATTTGCAAGTGGTTGCAAGTGGATACTCGTGGATGCATGATACACATTAGGCACTAAGATCGGCTCACGCACTTTCATATTGCATATGCATGAGTGCTTATACTTATTCATGGATGAAACTTGTTATGCTATCACGTGGATGTTGCATATGGATGAATGTTATGTGCACTCATGTAGAGATTATAAATTATGTTAGCATTTTGCATATATATGGACTCATTTCACTAACATACTTTGCATTAAGGAGGTTTACTGAATCAGTAACCGCCTGATTTTTGCATTAGATAAGTACATATACACACACCTTTGCATATAATCATATAGCATTTAGAAGTTGTTAAGGACATTGACTACACGTGGATGATGTTTTGAGTAGATGGATGATGGATGGTAGGATACGTTCTTCCTAACTTAGAGATTTCGGGGACGAAATCCTTTAAGGTGGGGAGGATGTAACAACCAGTATTTTAAATAACATGTTATAACATAAAATCAAGGCAGAATTAAATGATAAATTCTGAATCAAGGGAAACGGGCTATGCCATTGCGTTCGTCTCGGAAAAATACGCGAAATAGAGTCCGAGTTTTCGAAAATCGGAGTCCGTATGACCCAGTTATGGCCCATAGAAGTTTTCAGAAAATTTAAATTTAAAAACAGATTTCAACTTCAGCTGGGCAGGGCAGGCGGGAAAAATTCCCGCCACCCCAAGTCGACTGGGGAGTCGACACACCCCAGGCTGTGTCGACTGCCCAGTCGACACCCCTGTCGACTTGGTTGGTCGGCCAGTCTGGCCTGGGTGCACCTGACTTGTTTCTCAAGACATGTTTGGAGGCTAGTGACGTGAATTGATGGACCAGATCTGAATTAGGGTTAATCTTATGGTCTAAACTAACCTAATCACCTATAAAAAGACCCTAATACCTAGCCTAAGTCATCATAAATCAATCCTACAACTAAACTATGCCAAAATGTTTAATCATGGCCTCCACCCTCTTGTCATAGCCTCAATCTTCATTCATATGAGAGTTCCTAAGCTTGTTTGAGAGTTTCTAAGGCCAAAGTTCAATCTTTCTTCATCAAAGCAAGGATCTTCTTCTAATTTCTCAAGGGTTTTCATTGAAGCTTGCTATTTGGGGGGGTCTTTAGAGTTGCTAGTGGCTTCGTCTCAATCTTATTTATATTTTATAAGCCTTCATAGCATTGTAAGCCCTATACTACTCTTAGATTCTAACTATGAAGTTAAATATGACATGTTGCAAGTTTGAGTATGATATGTGCTTTGATCCTATCATGTTATGCATAAATTTATTCTATGCATGTTGTAAAGCTATCACCTTTGCCTTATGCATAGAAAGCTATGAGCTTTGATTGGAAATGTTGCATAAAGCAACATAGAAACTCTCATAAACCTTGTGTTATCTTGCATATGATGTTATATGCGAATCACTAGCCACCATCCTATGTCATTTATGATCATGTTTCACCTATTTGCTTAAGTTTGATATCATGCATATTTTGAGGCTTATGATGTAATATGCAAGTTGCTATCTTGCATATGGTGTTATATACGAATCACTTGCTATCATCCTATGTCATTTATGACCATGTTTCATCTATTTTGCTAAAGTTGATATTATGCATGCTTTGAGGCATATGATGTAATATGCAAGTTTATGAACACCTTTGCCTCATATGCCACCATGTTTAACTTGTGGCCCAAAACCTTATCAATTATGTCATGCTTCTAAGTTTTCCCTTTTGAGATCTATTTGCGTTTATGCGAACTTACATGCGATGGGGTTACGTTATGGGTAAACTAAAATAAAAACATGACTTGAAAAGATTACATGAAATATGACATGTGATTATGCTTGAAACATGAACATGAACTTGGACATGACTTCTAGAAAACATGAGAATGGCCAACTCAAGGTTGGGTTGAGTTTGTAGCATAAATCTACCCGGAACCGACCGGCTTAACTAGTGGCTACAAGCAATAGGACCCAATGTGAGTAGTTGGTCATGTTGCACTTGAAACCCGAGGTTAGACCAAGTTGTGGTGTAAAGCTACCCGGACCCGCCTGGCTTAACTAGTAACCACAACATAGTCTAATGTGAGAGGTTGGGTGCATTAAAATAATTAATGCCACATGATAGGGTTAAGTCATGGACCACTTGAATACTTAACCAATTAAACACGATGGGTTGATAGGGTTAAGTCATGAACCTTGGGTACACTTAACCAACTTGATTGGGTAGGGTTAACCACATTTAACCCATTAGAAACCCTAGTTATGTGGTCCTTTTCACCAGTAACCCTCTTGATTGTATCATGATACCCTAGGGACTAGGCTAGGGTGGGGCACGATTACTGAGCTGACATGTAAGCGACCAAAACGACGGCTGAGTAGGTGCGCCGGTGTAGGTTCAGGTGGGCTATGGTCGTGCACATGGTCCGGAGTTGAAAAAGCAGACACGGGCACCCGTAGGTTTAGAGTGTGCGTGCTTGATTTGTGTCCGTGGTTGGCACCCTAGGGCTTGATACACCCTAGGGTGGACCTAGCATAGTTTGACTACACTTCGTGATTGGGCCGTATGACACCGATACTTCACGAGTTAGGCTTTTAGGGAGCCGATCGACTAGACCGTGTTGTTGGCCCTTGATCTAGGTCATCTCTGGATGTTGGGCCAAGGGATCATTTCTAGTTTACACTTGACATGGATTACTAGTACACACTTGGTGCAACTTAACCTTGTACATGTGATGCCACACTTGATCCATCTTGTTAACTTTTCACTATGACAGTTATCACCCTATGCCTCATCTCTGCTTTACATGTCCAGTTAACTTTATTAGTTTTTATACTAATAGTAGATAGGACTTACCAGTCTTTTTGACTGACCCGTTTCCTTTCGCCTCTTTTCTTCCGTTTCCCCCCTCCCCCCCCCCCCCCCCAGGTTTGCAGGGTGGGAACACTGGTACCTAGCTGGATCTTTAGCTGCTTTTCTGGATAGCTCATGTACGGTTTGGACTTGAGCATGCTATGGCTTTATTCTGCTTTGGGGATAGTTACTTTATGTTTTTTTTTCAGTTTCCAGTTTATGTTCTAGACTTTGTTTTATGGGAAAATAATGACCAAGTACTTTGGTGTAACTTGACTATGGTTTTGAAATGCTAGTTTTATCCGCTGCTTTACCACTCTGTTTTACTTATATGTTCTGTCTTGTGATATCTGCATGCATGTTTACCTTGTTTAACGCCCCTCCAAAGCTAGTGTGCTTGCAAGAGTGGCACTGGCGGAGGTGGGGTGTTACATTACTCGACTCGATTTGTTAATAATTGAGATTTTATGAATTATAAGATAATTTATTGATAAATGATTTTAAACTGATTTATTATACACTCGATTTTTGAAACTTGGATAAATTATTGATTAAAGTTTTAGAATTTGAATATAATGACATTAATAGAAGTTTATTAATTTTAGTAAATAGTTTGGTTTCATTAATTTGGATTTCTATCGGAAAGTCTGACTTAAAAGAGGAATTTAGTTTGAATTTAATTGAAGTATAATTTAACTCGATTTTTAGATAGGAATTTATTACAAATTAGATTGAAACTTTAAAAAGGAAAATTCTAAATTAATTTGAATTTAAGATTTGATCTTGAGTTAAATTCAATATTTTGGAACATACGTTATAATTGAATTAAACAGATTTTGTTGAATGAAACCAAAATTTTCAATCAAATTTTATTTTGAAATGAATTATTGAAAGAAAAATTTGTATATATAAATCTAAAAACGGATAAATTTCAATTCGACTTGAAATATGTAATATTTCAAATGTATAATTTATGTATTTAAGCAAAATTGATAAATAAAATTTTAATTTTTATTGTAGGACTTAAAATCTTAAAGGTGAAAATAAGGTTTAAATCGAATTTATTGAAATTGGATTATTTCAAATGTTAAAGCAAAGATTTGAGATTTGAACCAATTTAATGAAATATGATAGGATTTAGGATTTGAGGTTTGAAACTAATATAATGGTGAGTTTGAAGTTTGAAAATTAAGTTCAAACTGATTTTGTGAAATATATTTAAATTTATAATTAAGATTTGGATCATATGTTGACGCTAATTTGTGAATCGGTAAATCTAAACTTGACTATAAATTGTAAATTTTAATGATTTGAACTTGGTGTGACTTAGAATATGAAATCGGAAACGATTTAAAGTGAATTTTGGAACTTGGACTCTGATTCAAATGGTTTAAAAGGAAATAAACTATTTATTTTAAAATATTATATTTAAAATTTTTTAAATTGAAATATTTCTATTTTAAACAATTTTCTCTTACATTATTTATTTCCTACAATACTATTAGTAACTGTTTGTAATTGTTTTATATTTAACTACAATATATAAACTATTTTGAATAAAAAGTTTTACTTACAATCCAAGCCTGAATATAAGCTTTCATTTGGATAATGAAAATTAAGATATGGAAGTCTAAAATCAAAATTTGAATTTGATAACAAATCAATGTGTGATATGAAATTTTGAAATTGGAAACTTATGTAACAACCTGGATTTTTGGAAGGGGGTTGTATTAGCTCTGAATATTTTGCGTTTAAAAACAAATTTAGTTAAGATTTAATTGTTGAAATTAAATGTTTGTATTTGGGATTTGGACGTCGGTCCAATTTTTTAAACATATAATTTACTTTAAAAGAAAAAAAGGAGGGGGAAATGCTTTTGTACCTCACTGTAAATATTTTACCGAAGTTAACGTTATCAACAAATACTAGTTTGGAACCCGTGCTCCACACACGGTCAACGTTGAAAGCAGTGTGAACGTTTGCCAAAGTTTGGCAGATAAGCGATACTTATGTCATTAAATAATTTGGAATTATTTATAGAATTCAACTTAAAAATACGGATCTTGTAATTTAATTTAGTTTTGAAAATGTACTTGATATATGATTATGGTTTTGAAGTTTAGTTTATTTTCTGAATCATTTTGTAGATGTGAACTTAACTTTTTTATTATTCTAAATTTGTTTTGTTAAATTTTTACGGTATTAATATTTTAAACTAATTTAAATATATAGTTTGAGAAATTATAATTTGGGCTTTAATTTAACTTGGGTGTTAAAGAGAAAATTTGGATATATATTGTTAGAGAAAAATCTTTGTTTGCCACTTGTATTGTGTGCTGAAATGGTTGGACACTTGGTTGTTTTGTGGTTAAGAGATTTACATTTGGCCTTGACCATCTGATATCGTCTACACGTGTTGTTTCATGTCGGTGTCCGGATTCTTCGTTGGTTTATAAAACAAGTGTACCACTTTCTGTTCAAGAGGAGGAGAGATGTCGTTCCCCTTCTTCATATGGGACAGCCGTTGTTTTCCCCAAATTAAATTTTCCCAAATCGCTTTGTCCTTCCTCTCAAATAACTGCGCCGCCTGACTGAAGCTCTGGCTCAGCTGTGTTGCCTTCTCGAGCTTCGAACCACCCTCCTCTGCCTTAAATCATTAACTGAATGCACCGCCATCTCTCCGCGTCTCACCTCCTTTCTCCTATCGCATCTGAATCTACCACCAAGATGGCGCGTCACTCCAATCACCGGCCACCACTGCGGTATCCACGCCAACCAGTCCTCCGCCAACGTCGAAGCTCAATCCAACGCGTCATCGTCGAACCGTGTTTTCCCTCTCTTTCGCTGGTGTTGCTACATTTTGTTCGGCCACTGCAAGTAAGTGTACCTTACGATCAAGCTTATTTTAAGTCGTTACTTAAATTTTTACTGGGTATAAATCGTTTTGGGCTCACTGCATTTCACCTGAACGGCTTAGCTTGTTTTTGTTGCTTGATTGGAGCCCTGTTGTGAATGTGTTTACACTGCTTCTCTGATTTAAGTTGATTGTAAACTTAGGATTTATTTAGATTAAATATGAAGGGTTGTGGGGTAATATTCGGAAGATGTTGAACTGTGAAAATGACGCATAATTGTTTTGGATATTACCTGGTAGTATATACGCCAAACAATTTGAATTGATGATTCCTGCTCTTCTATTTTTAAGAAAAGGCCCGAACACAAATTTAGCTTTATTATTTAATTATTTGCTTATAAATCGTTTATCATATTGATGTTCAGGTCTATTATATGATTTAGAATCTCTACAAACTGGATCCTCATTATAATTATAGGTAATGTTAATGTAACAGTACTTAATTGTCCCATATTTTAAGGAAGATCATCCTCCTCATGTTGCAATTGATCATTTGCAGTTGATAATGCAAACCAACTAGTCAATCACTCTCATCAAGTCCAACCTTCCCTTTTATAGAACAAACCCGAGTTTCTGATATTTCCTTTTTGGGTTGTAGGAATAGGAGTGCTCCTTTTTGGGTTGTAGGAATAGAAGTGCTATAGTGCATATTTTGTATAAATGTTTTATGCTTAGTATCATTAGTGATTAACATGTGATGAGTTTGGTTGTTTATGTGCATTGTTAAGTTTAATTGATGGAACATGATTCACTACTGTAATATAATCAGCATTTTTTCTTTACCTGCTCATGCATGTACCACCGCGTGTCTTCTTGCAATAAACTTATATGGCCCCTCTTTACTTGCATATGCCTGTTGGACCTTTATTGCATAAACCATGCTCTCCTTTCTACCTATATGTCCCCTGCCAACATGTTAGTTGAATATAGAAGTCCATTTATATTTTCCCTGTAGCCTATAATACTTGTAACTTATGTTTCAGTATGGCTTGTAAACATACTAAAAGGATCGGGTACATTTTTCAAAGGAACTTGCCAAAAGAACACTTAAGTGTAAAGTAAAATAAGGATTTCTAGAGTAAAAATATGTATAGATTCTTAGCGTAGTATGAAATGAATATAGATTTAAGTGTTTATATGAGAAGTGATGCTGCACCTATATAATTTTTCAAGAACAAGATATTTAAGTGTTTTTTATAATAAAGAACAATCTTCACTGAATTTACAATGCACGGTGGTTTAACATCACTGCATATAGTATATGCAGCCACTTCGTATTGAATGAGACATATTTCTTTTCTTTAGAAGGTGTATTTTTAAAAGAATACCTATTATGCCAGAACAATTCACATGTTAGAAGTACATAACAAGATAAAACTTATAGGTGCTTTCTTTTATAATAAAATGTACACCCGAAGGTATAACTGAAAATGTTATATGGATAAATTCGTATATATACATTGATGTCCATGTATATTTGTTGCGCACTAGAATTTAACTGTCAAGACACGCATGCATCCCCATGTTCGTATTACTTGTCATAGTACACTTCCCGATTTTATTATCGACATGTGAACATTAAGTTACTATATGGATTTACTGTCTTGTTTCAATTATACATGTTTAATTTCTGGTCGGTATTTGCTGCAGTATATGCAAATATGTTTATTCCATTATTAGTCATGAGTAAATGCCTTACATGCTTGTCGCCCAATTTGATTTATGTGCATTGCTGCATTTTTGAACATGTTGTTTCCATGCCATGTGCCATTTTGTTATTGTCACCAATCTCGGTGTTGCATGCATGTGTTCGATCCACGGTGTTACATATTTCGTTTGTGAGATACACTGTTTGTTACATATTTCGGCCATCCACTAAAGCGAAAGAGTATATAATATGGTAAGAATTGGGATGTCCATTTTGTATACTAAAGGAATAAATACAGAAATCTGAGACCCTTAAGTAATTTAGGTGGAAAGTGTAGAATGTACTTTATACGGAAGGACGATGAATCCCATATGATTAGTATTTTGGGGTTAGTGGGTTTGGTAGTAAAACCTTATAAATTGGAAAAGGTTAAAAAGAGAAAAAGGGATTAGGAATATATATATATATATATATATATATATATTTGAGAGAATTGACTTTGTGAGAGTGTCTAGAAATGCCTAGATGGAAACCCGCTTTGAGTCTAACCTCATTGTTAACTTTTAAGAACTTGAAATTGTAAAAGTTTTGGGAAAATAGTTTATGGTGTTTTCAAGTTTTAATCTTAAAAGTTATAGTTTTAAAAATATGCAAAGAAGTACATATTGGGTTTTGAAGTAAAATGGTGTATATTTTGTAAATAGTGTTTTCTTGCGAAAATTTTGTCGAAAATAAAATTCTCTCAATAAAAGATGCATATTATAAAGCATGCATAGCTCGTTAGCTTTCTTGTTATATTGCATAAAAGAATTTTTAATAAAGAAAGTTTGAAGTCTCTATTCTTTTGACAATCATTTTTGATAAATTGTTTTAACAAGAGAATTTTGTCAGGTGGACAAAACAAGTTGTAGAAATTAAGAATAGAGTAGATGTTTGCACCTTGTAGTAAGAAACTGAATCGGCCTTATAGGCAAAAACAAGTCGTAAACTCGATTGAGAAATAGTTGTCCTTATCTACTCTGGTTTTTGTGATTTGAAAAAAATGATTTACATTTTTTTATATAAAATGACATGTTTCATGGTTTGGCAAAAGAAAGTTTCATGTGGAAAATAAATTTTGACACTTCTAATTTTGGAAAAAAATTTAAATGAAAAGGCCAAACCGTGTTTTAAAAGTATGGAGTAGATAAGGATTAGTGTCTAGGAAAGACGAGAAAAGTTTTGAGGCTATAAAGCAAATAACGAGAATTATCTTGGAATAATGGTAAGTTCCCGTAGAATGTGTAAGCATTGAAAAGCCTAGGGTGTTGCTTAAAATTTTTGATAGTACACAGCAAGGACTAGTGGTGACTACTAGACCTTAGAGGGAAAGTAAGTATTTACATCCTGTTGGTTGAATTTTTCAGAGGGAGACATAGTCCTGAAATTCTTGGCCCTTAGTAGTAGCTGTGTATCGCGTATGTTTTCCGGTTTTAGTTGAAGGACTAGAAAGCTTATTTAAAATTAAACTTAGATCAGAGGATTAAGTTAAATAAGCTAAGAAAAGAGCAATGGCACAATTAAAAAGGAAATAACAAATTCAATAAAACAACAAGCATGACAGTTAAAGAGAGATGGAAAATTATGAGAAAAGATGGATAAGAATAAAAAATTCCAAGATAAAATGAAAAAGAAAATCAGTAACAAAGAAAATTTTCTTCTGTGGATTGTGCTTGATAGGAAAATAGGGAATCATTATAAATAGTTTCATAAAATCCAAATACAGTGAGAAAAAGGTTGAAAAAGAAAAACGGAAGATGTGAAATTTTTCGTTTTCCATCTTTTTGTAACATAAGAAATCAAATTTAGAAAATTAGATTTTCTGAAATTCGAAAAATAAAGTTTCTTGGTAGGGTTTTGGATGCAAAAATTGGATGAACTACGCTCTTGCTTAGTAAGACTATTGGAAAATTTGGTTGAAAAAGCATTTTTAATTTTCAAAATATTGCATTCATGTAGAATTGCCAGTATATTTAGGATGTGAGCATCATATTTTAAGAGGATTTTTGAAAAACTTGCATACACATAGGAGGTACCGCTTAGGCATACATGTATTATTATGTTGTATTTCACTTTGCACAAGTGCACAATGTTTGCAAAAATTAGAAGCACACATAATGGATGTATATTATGCGAGGGGTTAATTGATTTTTACCCTTATCAAATTTTGGGGACGAAATTTCCTAAGGATGGGAGAACGTAATACCACACATTGTGTAACAATTAAATAAATTAAATAATGCATATGTGTATGTATGTGTATAGACATAAACATTTAAAAAAATTATAATAATGATAATATATGATTGCATGTAATGAATACATGCACTGAAAAAGAAGAAAAAGTTTAATGTAAATAAAATTGTGACGCATACATTAAAAGAAAGAAAGGACTGGTTGATGCAGTGTAAATATGTTACATGTACTGATTTACAAATATTATGCATTAGTAATAACAGAAAAATGAAAGAAATACATGTAAAATGATCATTAGAGGTTTTGTATACATATAAGGACCTTATATATAAATATAATTCAAATCAATTCAAAATTAATGGGAAGATAATACATGCCCCAAATTAATGCAATGGATTGATTGAAATAAGGAAAAAGAAAACATGATAAAATGATTGCATTCAAGATAAGGCAAGTAAAATAAAATAATAAAGGAAGATGTGTATAATTATATACATATAACATTCGAAATTCAAAAGTAAAAGAATTAATGATAGGTAATAGAAGGTAAACAATAAGTGTTAACAGGAAGAGAAAATTAAAACAAGGAATAATTTATAAGGTTATTTACATATATACAAAATGTGCATGCAAATATAGAGAAAAAAAGAAAATAGGCGCATAATCAATTTAAAAGGAGTAAATCAAGGAATTGATATAATGAATTAATTGAAAGGGATATATGTGTATATACTTAGAAACATATGAAGAATGTATGCACATAATAAATAAAGATGAAAACGAATTAATGTGCATGACAGTAGAAAATTAATGCGGTGCCTGATTGGCACATTTACTTATCATGAAATGACAATGCATGCCTTGTTGGATTTATTCTATTGGTCCAATTCAAAAATTATATTGACTTGGTAACTTCCTATTGGCCTTATAACGTGGAGAGAATAGATTTCATCAGGGAAAATAGACGGTTAGTGTCAATTTAAGCTTCATATATAAATGACCCTATAGCTCTCCATTCTCATTTGTTGTTTCTTCACTCTCTTCTTCTTTCCCCAAGTAATTTCTGAATAAAATTATTTATTGGAATATTGGAATGCTATCCAAATGAAGATTAAAAAGAAAATTTATCGTCAATAATGACAAATTCAGAAAATAAAACGTTTTCAACTACAACGATAATACAAACTCATGACTTTCCATCTGCAACCAATCCAAAGAGATTGTCTTCTAGATCGGCATATCAATGTGAGTGGATTTAAGTTATATCATCTTTGATAATGATATATTATCGTTTGACATTCCCCGTTAACATGAAATGTAAATCTGTTAAAAATGTTAATTTGATATGATTATATGTTAAATGATTAAAAAGATGAAATGTTAACATATGGAAATGTAAACTATTTAAAAATGTGGAGACAATTACTGATGTATACATGTAAGTTTCAATTACATGATAATTTGTGACATATTATGTAATTAAACGCTTAATCGTTAACCTGTGACATATTATACTTGGACCCTTGACTGTAAGAATTGTGATAGTTACATGTTAAATTATTAGACATGAATAATTACATGATTTATGATTTAATGTTGTCATTTTAAAAATGAAGTTAATTACATGTTAGGAAAAACATGCGACATGGCAATTAGAAATGGACTTAATGTGAAGTACGACATGTAAAGTATAGATTACGGTAAAACTTGAAAGAATGAACATGCCTAAATTTACAGTAAATAGAAAATTGTAATCCCACTTAGATGCGAGGTTAAATTCAACATGTGGTACAAGTCTGCCCGGAACCGCCTGACAAATCCAGCGTCCACAAGTTGTTAATTTAATGTGAGGGGTCTAGCGCGTAAATAAACAAGTAACGGTGCTAAGACACGAGGTTAAGTCAATATGTGGAAGAAATCTGCTCGGAACCACCTGGCAAATCCAGCATCCACAAGTGGTGGGCTTAATGTGAGAGGTCTAGTACATAAACATATATATAAATATATGTGTAACAACCCGGAATTTCTGAACCAATTTAAATTTTTTATTTTAGCTATTTTAATGGGTTTTGAATATTTAAAATAATTTATTTTAAATAATAACGATTTAAAATTTATTTAAATTGAAGTTAGAATGTATAAATTTATTTTAATTATAAATAGAGTTTGAAATGGCACGGTAGTTTGAAAATTTGATTTTAAATTTCAGTTGAATGTACAGAATTCAAAATAAATCGGATTTTAGTAAAACCAGAAACATTTGAATCTGGTTAATTATATCTTTCTAATGAATGTGAAAAATTCAAATTTCATAATATAAATTGTAAGTTATATCCAGTTTAAAATTTAAAATAGTCGCTATGGAATTTGTATATATTTAATATAATATATAGCCCTTAAAAATAGCCATTTTGCAAACGACCTCTATTTTCGATGAAACCACTTTTGTTGGATCCGGAATGTCAAATTATTATTAGGTTTAAAATTCCATAATTTTTGAATTAATATGTGAGCGTGGTAAATTTAAATGTGTTTGGTAATTTCAGTTTGAATTTAATCGACTGGATAAAAGGCCATTTTTCAAATGATCTCCAAATTTGACGAAATTTGTTTTGTTATGACTATATCGCCAAAACATAGCTAGATTAATTTTTATGTAATTTTCAGAGTCAGTATGTGGCACCGGCAAATTAAAACATACATTTAAATTCAATATATATTGATTTATATTTTAATTTTGATGAAAACTGATCAAAACAGTAGAATTGGCTTATGAAACATATCCCATTGTGCCCAGAATGAGGGTATTTTGCTAGGTGCGCCAGTCGTTGGGTTCGATTTGGAGTTCGAATGGAAAATTACATTTTTTGGAATTTAATAATAATAAATATAAATTATATAAGGTAGTCAAAAGGGGGTCAAACCCTAACCATTCCCCACATTGGTCAACTGCAGAAAGATGTTGTCGTTCTCAATTTCTAATGGCCCGAATCACCCCAAATCAAAACCTTAAATTCTCTTTATTGTTTTTGAATTAGCATGTGATTTCAATACAAAATTCATTGATCCTTCTGATCTTTTCAACTTCGACCGGTCATGATCCATCGTTGGTCGTTGTTGTGGCCAGAAACCCGCCAGAAAGATGTTGGCATTTGTGAGCTATTGAAGACAAGAGGTGGCACTGGATTTCGTTAGATTGTTGTCGACAGTAGGGTGGGGGTAGGCGCTTCGTTCGTCGACTCCTGATGATCTTCTGGTGGTCGGAAATCAAGGGCGGCGGTGGTTCAATGAGGTCAAGGGTTTCCTGAAGTGGGCTACGGGTTCTTTTTTCTATTGACCGTGAAAAAAAAGAGAATGCCGTGTTTTCTCTTAACCAATGTATTAATTTGTATTATTATTTAAGTTTAATTACTTTATTTAATTGTGTAAGCTAAAAAAATAAATAACTTACTCGTATTTCATCAGACTTGCACAAACCGAGTATCGTTAGAATCGTGATGAAAAATACTACAACATGGATTTGACGGAGTGGAACCCAATGTGAGAACTTCTCACTATAATTATTATACAGTTATTTATTTTATAACTGCATATATGAACTTCCAGTATTCATTCTTATCAGTTTTTAGTTATTAAAAATGTTGTACGATGCCTGTTAGCTCACCTCCATCGTCTACAGACCATGGACGATTTAATTGACTGTATTGTTATGTGATTGTGATGTGAAAAATATATATGCGATGTGAAAAATAAATATATATGCGATGTAATATATATATATATATATGTATGTATGTATATATGCGATGTGAAACATAAATATATATGCTATGTGTAATATATATATATATATATATGCGATGTGAAAAATATATAAGCGATGTATAAAATATATATGCAATGTGAAAAATATATATGCGATTATAAAATATATGTATGAGATGTGAAAAATATTTGTTCACTAAAAATATTATTTTTAGCTTATATATGCGATATATAAAATTGCCATGTAAAGAAATAAATATTTTTTCTCTAAAAATATTATTTTTAGCTTATATAGGCGATATATAAAATTATCAGGTAATAGAATAATTATTGGATTGTTAAAATATAATTTTTAACATATATATAAAATTGTCATGTAATGGAATATTAAATTTTGATTAAAAATTGAAATGAAGTTGGAATCATTTTTAAAACGAATATATAAAATACATTTCAAATGGAAACTGACAAAATATATATTATATATATTTATATGGTTTAAATAGAACGCACCGCGCAGCGACCGTTCGCGAATTTCAACCATTAACTTCAAATTGATGTAACGGGAGATCCGACTGTCGGATTCTCCAAAAACCGGAACTGTTGGGTTCGTATTGAAAATATCTTTCCAATGAATATAAGAGATTTAAATTTGAATAGTTGGATTTCAAATTATGTCCGAATCAATTTCAGAAAAGTTCGCTATGAATGCGGTTCGGTGGCCGTTATTGGAAACCGACTATAAAAGCCTTAATAAAATTATTAAAAATATGGAAAATTTGTGTAAAATAATAATAAGTGATTTGGAAATATTTTGGATGAAAAATTGCATATTTGAAAGGATGAAATATATTTTTATCTAAATGAACTAGTTATTAACTAGAGTAATAATCCAATGTTTTTAAATAAAGAAATTGGATTGGTAAATGGTTATGAAATAACCAAATTTTTTCCAATGAATAAGTTGGAATGGTTTTTAATGGAAATAATCTTCGGAATATTACAGTATTGGATTCCATGATTATACGGATATTATTGAGGAATTTGGAAGATATATATATCATTATTCCCAATACGATATTTGTTGGTTTCAAAATTTGATGTTGAATATAAGCCAATATTATTTCTATTCAGAGCCTTATATTTAATATCAAATTGGATTTTGGGGTTTATAGTGGACAACGTTTTAAATAACAGTTGTTCTTTAACCCAATTAATAGTGAAGATATGATTTGGAAATTATAATCATTTAAACAAGATTAATGGAAATTTTCAGAGTGAAGTTTTCCAATTTAATATATCAATTTGGAATTGAATGGAATTCGATATGGTAATAATCAAGATGAGCTTCTGTAAAGGAAGGTCGTTACTATTTATGGAATTTAGAAGGCCTTGCCGCTATTCCATTTATAGTATTGATTTGATACGGAAATTTATATCAATTATATACTGTTATGATTTCCGTGTAGATTCCATTTTGATGGAAAATGATTTTGGGTTTATCGTGAATTTTGTTTAAATGACGTTGATTCTTTAACCCAGTTAAAGGCATGATTAATTTCCTAAAGTTGAATAATCATTAAGTAATGGTTTTAGGGATTAAAACTGAGAAGAGTTTTAATAAATCTTTAATTAGATTGGAATGAATGAATGGTAATAAAATTTACCAAAATATGAGAAGTAGTATAAATCAAATATACTTGATTGCTGATATTCATGATTGTGATTGATTGATTGTTTGGATTTTGCTCGACTAGTTTATGAGCAGGATATGCTTTTACATTTAACATTGGGTTGGGTAGAAATATTGGTATGCTAACATCTTGTGTAACACTTCACGATTTGACTATGAGATGTTTAGCGATGTTGTTGAGTTCATTTCAAATTTAATGAATGATTTTGAAATGATATTTTCTTAAGTGAAAAGAAATGTTTTTCTCGATTTTGGATAGGGAATGTTTTATAAAACAGAAAGGATTTTGAGGCCTAAACCCGATGTTGTCGAAATGATTTTGAAATGTATTATGTGTTTGACATTGTGGTTCATAATGTAACCGATTAGTTTCCATCGATGATGTATCTGATTGGAGGCAGAGAATTTATTCTCTTGCGTAACACCATTCTTTGAGACGTACGAGCTTAAAGGTTATGTGATTAATAGTGACTAATTATATGTGTGAATTGCTAATGTAAAGTACTATATTTTGGAAAGTACTTGTGATTATTATGTTGTGAAATGATTTTCCCTACTTCTGGATATGAAATGATTTGGTATGTGGCTAAAGATTCTGGTAACCCGAACGACTAAAAGTATGGGTGAGATGGCGGTGTAGGCCCCGAGGGCGTGAGATTGTGCATCGTCAGTGTAGCCTGCATAGGATCTAAATTAACCCTAAAGGGGGGGTGAATAGGGTTTATCGTAGATTTTCACAGAGTAATTAAATAATAACAGCATAGATAATAATCAGAATAAATGCGGAAAATAAATAACACACATATATACCCAGCTTCAGCAAAACCCTGCCTACTGCTGCATTCCCCAAGGTTTCTACTAGGAGTTAAAACAATCTCTACGCTTACAATCTCCTGTAAACTCGCGACACTCGCTCCCAACTGTTCTAAACCCTAGTCTCAAAACTCTGCAGTAGTTTCTATCCTCGAAACCAGATTTCCCTGAATTACAAATCCCTTAATTCGTCTCCCTGGTTTCAGAGACAAACTAGAAAACTCTAGACTTGATTACAAATTGAAATTAAAAAAAAAAACAATTTAAAATTTAAACCCTAAACAAAATTAAACCCTAGTTTTTAAAGAGCAAATTCCTTTAGTGCTTAGCCCCTTTTAAACTTGACCGGCCATCTTCCAATTGTGCTTCACCTATCACTTTTGCTCGGTCTCTTTAATCTCTCAGGAAATAAAAAATGGCGGATGGCGATTTGGATCTAGGGTTTCGATTTACTTGAATTTCGTGGTCTCCACTTTCTCTATCTCGAATTTCAGTGGCTTTCCTCCTCTTCGATTGAGCTGATAGATTGTTGATTTTGGATCCAAGTTATCTCCTTTCTCTGGTATGAATTTTAAATCGAAATTTTCTTTTATTTGTTTGAACTTGGATGGTTATCTGCCGATGATGATTGGTGTATTTATAGGATTAAAAATCCTAAATACTTGCTCTAATTTCGCATTAGATTTGGTCCTTGATTGTGTATGATTTCTGGAATTTTAACTTGATCCGTATATTATCTTTTTCTGGACAAATATTTGTGGCTTCTGGAACTTTGATTCAATATAACTTTGAATAGTTTTTCTGGAATTTGAATTCGCATCTCCTTATTGACAATTTTGAGAACAGATGTGTGCATTTGCCATAAAGTTCTTAGATAAAACAGTGGGTATTTTATTGAGTAGATTTAAAGAATTGCATTTGAACTTGCTTTTCCAAAAACTAAGAACTGATGCTTTAACTTGAAAATTTTAAACTACAGTTCTTTGATCTTGATACTGCTCTTTGTAGTACGCTTTAGTAACTGATACTTTTGCTTGACATCGCTTTGCACTCCGACTTTGAACTGATGCTATGATTTCTTTTCCATGAATGGTTGAGTAGAATTAAATTTGATAAGAACAGAAACTTCCCTTTGATTTGCCAAACTCTTGAACTGGTGCTTGACATGCTTGTGTTTTTCTGGTATATGAACTAATACTTGAACTGATAAGAACAGTTTCTTTATTTGATCGCGCTACCTTTTTGTAAATGCTGAATCATTTATTTTGGTCTTGGCCACTTTAGTTTTGACTGAAACACTTCTGTTTACTTGAAACTTGTGTTTGTATAAAGTCATGTAGATTTGCATTTCCATGTGTTTACTTGTAAACTGTAACACCCCGTATTTTCTGAGAATATAAAAAAATGGTTAATTATGAAGAAGTTATTAAGCCTTGAAGTTTATATGCATATGAGAGAAATATATATCAAAATTAAATAAATAAACATGCAAAAAAGGTTCAAAACAGCGAATTGGAAGGGGGAATAACCGAACCGGCCCATTTTTGAGGTCGACCCGAACCACGCTGGGTCGACTAGGGGTTAATCCAGGGTGTTTGGCTGTCATCCCGTGGGCCGATTCACTCAAATGCAGATTTTGCATTTGAATGGTTCTCATGATTCAGGGTTAATCTAATGGTCCTAAATAACTTCCTACACCTATATATACATCCCTAACCTAAACCTAAATCTCATATACAATTCTCTAGCCTCCATTGCTCTCTTCCTCTCTAAAAATAAATAAATCAATGGCGTCTCTACTCTGCTGAAACCTAAGCTAGGACTTGTGCTTCTTCTTCCTCCAATTCTGATTAGGATTTAAAGAGAACAGCTACAACGCCTTTTTCTTTTAGAATCCAATCAAGGCAAGTGCAGTTATTTTCTGATATAAACTTTAATCATAATTGTGACATGATTGTAAATCTGAATTTGAGATTGTGTATGTTCTGTTCTAATCTATTTTATTCTGTATCTCTTCTTCTTTCTGTTCTATAGCCAGGCTACTACGAGCCTGCGCCAATCTCCTAAGAGATTAACATACGCTAAAATATTTGGGACAATAAAATGAATAATGCATGAAATGGGCATGACCGATATGTGACTGAGTTGAGGAAAGAACATAGGTTGAACTTGGAACTTAGGACATAAATCTAAGGCATATAATTGAACGTATGACTTGAGTTTGTGGCATAAAGAATACTGAACATACGACTTGAGAAGTTGGTTAATCTGTGACTGATTTAAGAAAAAGGACATAAGTTGTAAACTAGATTTAGATCTATGCATATTCTGTGAATTGGAAGACGAGGAACCATGGTATGTTAACATATGACTTGAGACAAAGAAAATATGGTTTAGGTATAAAGATTTACATTAAAGTAGGATATCTATCAAATGTGAATAATACCGAAGTAGGAGATTTTTTTGTCAATAGCTATATTTGGTATAATTTATATGTGAATCTTTTGTACTAGGCAAGTTGAACTAAATTGGGACGTGTAAACTATGACCTTAATCTGTGACATGCAAATTTAATGCAAACATGGGGTATATGATCATACTGTGAATCATAACTATTATTTATGCATGTGAACTTAGGCAAGATTTATAATTAGGCAAGATATGTTGTGAAACTTTAAGGAATGATTAAATCTGTTATATTTGCCTAATTTGCTAGTTCTGCTATATTTACCTAATCTGCTAGTTCTGTTATATTGCTTAATCTGCTAGTTCTGCCCTACTGCCTAGTCTGCTAGATCTGTTCATCTGCCAAATCTGTCATCTGCTAATTCTGTTAAGAATGCCAACCTAAATCTGTTCAGATGCTTAATCTGTTATGTGCTAAATCTGGCAGTTGCTTAATCTACTGAGTCCGTTAAGTCGCCTAAACATGTTATTTGCTATGTCTGTTAAGTTGATATATTCAATCTGTTATTGACATAATATGAATTAGCTATGAATAATTGACATGTATATTAGGCGTGCGTATAAATGGTAAATCATTAATTAATTGGCCGCAAAGATAAACATGGCTAACTCGAGGTTAGAATGAGTTTGCGGCGTAATTCTTCCCGGAACAGCCAGGCATATTCCAGTGGCCGCAAACAATAGGTTCTAATGTGAGAAGTTAGTCATAATGTGCTTGAAACCCGAGGTTAGACTCAGTTTGCGACAGAAATCTGCCCGGAACCAACCGGCCTAACCAGTAGCTGCAAACTGTTAGTCTAATGTGAGAGGTCTGGGCATTAATAATTAATTAATGAAAATCTGAGATAAACATTGTGACGGCCCGCTCCGCACCAGCCTGCATTTCCTCCGGAAGTGCGCTGTACACATGCCCCGACTAGCACGGAACGGTCGCCAAAGAAAGGGGAGAAGGAAATGAACTAATCAAGGAACCTGTAGAATGTCTCACAGCGCATGGAATAAAATACAATAACAACATACTTGACATAAAACAGGTGAGACAGTGCATAAGCTGATAACTAAAATCAACATCAATCATCAGAGCAGCGGAAATCCATATACAACTTATTACAATTTTCCAAATTTACTGTCTCTAAACAAAAGAAAGCTAAAGTTGAAGATGCACCACCAATGCCCAAGCAGTGATCTTCAACAACACAGGGAGAATATTATATATATTACATGGAAGCCTCCTGCTCGTCTCCGGATCATCTACCCGTGCATCACCAGCTAACCTGTCTCTAGTCTGCTCGTGTGAGCACCCAGAGTAATAAGAGGAGACATAAAACTCTGGGTCAGACATAAAGCCTGGTATGAGCGATAAGCATCTAAACAGAATAATAACAGGTATACTAAACCATACCTGAACCTGGACCTGCAACCAAAGAGTTAGTACCACATACCGTGCAATACTCTAAGGCGCCATAATAAATAGTGTAAGAATACGGGGGTGGGGTGTGCATGTCCCAATGATAGCAAACAAATCATCCATAGCAATCATCCTCACATCTCTCACTCAGTGCCTAAAGCGTACGATATCTACCACTTTGGAACACTAGACAAACTGAGGTAACGACGAATCCCGACTTGTAGAAACCCTGCTATGACCAAGCTAAACATATGGAGTCATGACCAAACATTTCAATGACCCACTTCATTGGTTGTAACCCTTGGTTCTACCGATGCCATAATGGCCTTGAATCCATCTTCGTACCTCCTACCATAGTGGTTCAAAGCTATAGACATCGATAACTCCTTGGCACGCGTCCCGCAGCAAAGCCCAACCATGAAGCGAACTCGTTGATTCCCATCTAAATCTTGAGCTCTAACTTCTCATTTGGACTTCCTTTGCATCTCGGGTTTTGGTCGAGTTGGAGTTGGTCTTCAAAAGAGTCGTCGCATAGAAGTGGTCCTGAATTCAATTCGGTTCGGACATATACGTATAACACGGTTCGGTTCGGTGCAATGCTCCATGGTGTATTCCTGCGTGTGGTTCGGTTCGGTGATCCTTCCCCTTAGACGTCGGTTCGGTTCGGATGTCACGCTCCACTCGGTTCGGTTCGGATGTCACGCTCCACTCGGTTCGGTTCGTCCCTCCTCCAGCTTGCCCGCTCCGATCCGATCTCGTCCCCTGACCTACTCTGATCCGATCCTGCTCCATAGCCCGATCCGATCCCACCCCCTTATCTGCTCTGATCCGCTTCGCTCCCTAGCTTACCCCGATCCGATCCGCTCTTTATAGTTCCGATCCGATCCGCTCTTTATAGTTCCGATCCGATCCCCTCGTCTACTCCAACTCTAAGTAAATGGCCTTCCTTCTCGCCAAGCCTCCTCCAGTGACAAGTTCCAATCCAGTTCGAATCCACTCGGTCAGTTCACAAATCCGATCCGACCCCCTACTCCGATCCGATCCGGTTCGGAACCTGCACGTTTCTGCAACTTTCCAGCGAGCTTTCTACGCCATTCGACGGCGCTTTCGACCAATCTAACTATTCTAATCAACCATAAAACATACCATAGAGTCATAGCAATATGTAAGAGCAACCACAAACACCAAACAATAATCCAAATGAATCAAAATAGATCAAAAGTGGCTAAAACCTCACATTTTCCTATAATCCTTCTTAATCATGTTTAAGCGAATACTTAGTAAAACTTAATCAAGTCGTCTAAATTTTCTAACAGAGGCATGAAATATTATTTAAGAATTTCTATACATTTTTCCAGAATTTATTAGTGTATAAATTCGCTAATCTTCACTAATCACCCTTAATTAACTGTAATTAGTGTCAAAACGATGCTATCACTCACCTTGGCCACAACTAAAATTCTCAGAACTGAAACTCCTCTGATTTGGGGCGAATACTGATGTCCAACGGCAGCTCTAACCTTGCTTTGGTGCTTTTTCTTCTTAATTTGGTGTTGCTAAGCCTAATCTTCAATTAGAAAGTGATTTGGGGTGTTTTAGATGTAGGAGGTCATTGTTAGAGTGTCTAAGGATGAAAGTGGCGGCTGGAAAATGTCTAAAGAAATGTTTTCTATCCCTAATCAGCCCCTATATACCCCTAAACCCGAAATTCCCCTTTGGGCCTAGCTGTTAATCACCCGGTTAAGCCCAATTAAGCTGTTTTTCACCATCTGAAACTTGTTTCAGCCATATCTCCCAAACGGTGAGTCCGTTTGGCTAATGTGACCACTCTACGGAAAGAGAAACCATCATCCGGAGCCAATGAAAGTGGTTCAGGTCAAAATTCCTTTCCAGTCAAAAGTTATGGCCAAAATAGTGCCAACTAGGGGTAAAATGGTCATTTAAAAATCGGGAAAAATCATGAACATGGGAAATGACCCCAATAGTCGTCTCCCAAAGTTACCTGACCATACGACTTCGTATGTGAAAGAAATAAATATCCTACGATCCTATGATGCGTAGAATGCGGGTCGTTACACTCTCCCCCCCCCCCCCCCCCTTAAGAAATTTCGTCCCCGAAATTCCTTAACCCAAAACATACAAAAGATCCTGCATGCCTAACAACCACATACAACAATCAAACATGCAAAACAAGCAAACAAGCCTATCCTAGCATGCGGAAAACTAAATCGAAGTCAAAATCTTACCAGGCAAAGAGTTCTGGGTGTGACTTCCTAATGTTCTCCTCTGTCTCCCAAGTACAATCATTCTCGTCCTCGCTCCACTGTACCTTGACTAGCTTCACCGCCTTCCTTCGAAGTTGTTTCATGTCGTGCGCGACAATACGAGCCGGCTTGCGGTTCCCAACCACCTCGGGTTTGTAATAACCCGGAAAATCTGGGCCAGTTTAAAATTTTTATTTTGGCCATTTTAGCGAATTTTGATTATTTAAAATGAATTATTTTAAATAATATCGACGTGAAATTTATTTTGAATATAATTCGAACGTATATATTATACGCGTCGTCGTTAGAATATAAATAATTATATATAATTATAAAAGGAATTGAAAATGGCGTGGTAGTTCGATAATTCGATTTCAAACTTCAATTGAATATACCGGGTGCAAAACAATCCGGATTTTAGTGAAACCAAAAATCATAGGATCTAATTGATGATATCTTTCCAACGAATCCGAAAGATCAAGATTTCATCTTAGAAATGATAAGATATGTCCAGTTTAAAATTAGAAATAGTCGCTGTGGAATTTATATATATTTTTATATATATAAGGCCCTTAAAAATAGCAATTTTGCAAACGACCTCGGATTTCGACGGAACCAGTTTTGTTGGGTCCGTGATGTTAAGTTATTGCTAGATTCCAAATTTCATAATTTTTCGAATCAATATGTGAGCGTGGCAAAAGAAAACGCGTTTGACTAGTTTCAGTTGATTTTAATCGACTGAAAATTGGCCATTTTTCTAACGGTCTCAGAATTCGACGAAACTAGTTTTGTTAGGACCGTATCGTCAATACGAATCTGGAAAATATTTTTTTGGGAATTTTTAGAGTTAGTATGTGACCCCGGTAATTCGAAATGTACGTTTAAAATTCAATATAACGATTTAAATGTAGATTTAAAGGAAACTGATTCAAACGATCGAATCAGCCTACGATACATATCCCATTGTGTTCGGGATGGGGGTAATTAGCTAGGGGCGACAGTCGGTGGGCTTGATTTCGAGATCGAAGTAAAAAGTACCTTTTTGAAATAAAATAAAATAAAATAATTTACATTTACCCCATCTCTTTTCCCCTTTTTGACCATTCAGTTGAAATCGAAAATGAAAAAAAAAAAAAAAACCCCGACAGAGCCTTTCATCGTGGGCCACCGTCGCTCTGCCCTAGCCGCCGCCATCGAGTCCACTTCCCCCTCCGGCCGTCGAGAGCCACCCTCCCACTCTCGCTCCTCCGCTTCTCTCTCTCCATCGATTTTCAGACCCCCCCCCCCAATCCCTAACGCACTGGAACCGAGCCGCCTCTCCCACAGTGCCACCACCGGCCAACCGTCACTTCCCCCACCGCTGCAGACCCCCATCGCCGGTTTTCACCACCCCGGTCCGACCAGTGGGCCCCCATTCTTTAAAAATAAACACTGTAAGTTCCCTTTTTTTTTATTTATTTACTTTAAAAACTGTTTTTCTTGTTTTACTTTAAAAACTGTTTTTCTTGTTTTACTTTAAAAACTGTTTTTCTTGTTTTACTTTAAAAACTGATTTTCTTGTTTTACTTTAAAAACTGATTTTCTTGTTTTACTTTAAAAACTGATTTTCTTGTTTTACTTTAAAAACTGATTTTCTTGTTTTACTTTAAAAACTGATTTTCTTGTTTTACTTTAAAAACTGATTTTCTTGTTTTACTTTAAAAACTGATTTTTTGTTAATCTAAAAACTGATTTTTATTTTATGTTATAAAAATAGGATTTTTATATATTGAACTTCGAAATAAAAATAGGATTTTTATATATTGAACTTCGAAATAAAAATAGGATTTTTATATATTGAACTTCGAAATAAAAATAGGATTTTTATATATTGAACTTCGAAATAAAATTAGGATTTTTATATATTGAACTTCGAAATAAAAATAGGATTTTTATATATTGAATTACGAAATAAAAATAGGATTTTTATATGTTGAACTTCGAAATAAAAATATGGTTTTTATATGTTGAAAGTCGAAGGAAAAATCAGATTTTTATATATTGAAAGTCGAAGGAAAAATCAGATTTTTATATATTGAAAGTCGAAGTAAAGATCAGATTTTTATATATTGAAAGGCGAAGTAAAAATCATATTTTTATATAGTGAATAGCATCGTAAAAATTCGATTTTTACATATGTAGAGAATACGGGCGAAAGCGACAAAAAGGCGAGGTCGACGAAGAATTCTGCAAAAGAAGATTCAAGATAATTGGATAGCTATATGTGAGAATTTCTCACCTTTCAATTTATCTTTCTAGTTATATATATATACTAGGATGCAGACGGTGCTTAGTAGCACCCGACACAATCGTCCACAGACCATGGACTTGTTTGTTTGGCTGTGTTGTTAGTTAGATTGTTTGAGTTGATTTGAATTTTTTGGTGAAATGAAATTGATATGATTGATGTGTGAATGGCGTGGGCCTTCACTAGACCGGGGATAAGGCTAGGCCTCGTCCCGTTTCTAGTATCGTGCCGTTATGCCGCCGAAATTTTCTAAAATGTGTTAGAAAAATAAAAATATCATTTTATCTAAAGAATGAACTTAATAGAAATTCATATGTTGGAATAAAATGTTTTATCGTTAAAAATATAATTTTTAACGTGAATGTGAATAAATAAATATTCATTTACAAACCAGACGGTTTGTTTATGTACACTTATTTGAATGACATTGATTGGGACGATAAATTTTACACATCGCCCAACTGCACAACTAAAACCTGTGTTTGATTGTTTGAAACCCCACACGGGTGTTGGGATGAAATATGAATTTCACTCATCCTGATTGATTAAATATGTCGATCGATTGATTGACAAGCTGCTATAAGCGTTAAATGTCTATATTTGATGCTTATACAGTGTAGTGCACTTTGGTTGATGGTTGATTATTTTTCGATGCTATTATATACATGTGTTGAATGAAAATCCATATAATTAACATTATATGGTGATTGATTGGGCCTCATTCCAATTCAGAAAATAAAGAATATTATAAAATAACGGTTCATGTGTTGACAGTACTCATCCTTTGAGATTGGTCATGTGTTGAACGAAATATTTTGATAATAAAATTTACATCTTTATCAATATAAAATAACGGTTCATGTGTCGACAGTACTCATCCTTTGAGATTGGTCATGTATTGAACGAAATATTTTGATAATAACAACTATTTTGAAAAAGAAATATTTGAAATAAAATATTTGAAATAGAAATTTATGAAGCCGTGTTGATCAGATTGACGCCATTTTGACGTAAACGATATTTATATCGATTTTATTCATTTTGAAATGAATTGAAAACGATTTCGAAATGAATCGAAAACGATTTCGAAATGAATTGAATTGAAAACGATTTCGAAATGAATTGAATTGAAAACGATTTCGAAATGAATTGAATTGAAAACGATTTCGAAATGAATTGAATAGAAAACGATTTCGAAATGAATTGAATATAAAACGATTTCGAAATGAATTGAATTGAAAACGATTTCGAAATGAATTGAATAGAAAACGATTTCGAAATGAATTGAATAGAAAACAATTTCGAAATTAATTGAATAGAAAACGATTTCGAAATGAATTGAATTGAAAACGATTTCGAAATGAATTGAATTGAAAACGATTTCGAAATGAATTGAAAACGAATTCAAATTGAATTGAAAACGA
This sequence comes from Allium sativum, assembly GCA_030737875.1. Classification (NCBI taxonomy): domain Eukaryota; kingdom Viridiplantae; phylum Streptophyta; class Magnoliopsida; order Asparagales; family Amaryllidaceae; genus Allium; species Allium sativum. Next base: position 59,058,780 of record CM060917.1, read on the forward strand.
ATTGAAATGAATTCAAATTGAATTGAAATTTGAATTGAATAGAAATGAATTTTAAAACGAATTTATAAAGGAGAATTCAATTTTGATTTGAATTGAAAAGGAAGTTGAAATTGCTTTTGAAACGAATTTAAAACTTTTTCTATAATTCGTTTTAAATAGAAATCGACGAAATATATATTATATATATTATATATATATAATATAAGGGCCTGAATCGGTTTAGCGACTGGTTCGGACCGAGCGAAATTCCTTGCCGTCACAGTTGGTATCAGAGCTTTGGTTTACAAAGCTCAGAGAACAAGACACATTAGAACCATACGAAAGAATTCATCAGATATTGGATTAGTAATATCCAATGGGAATGACTCGTTAGAGATGGGATCAGTAGTATCCTAGAACGAGTGAGAAGAGTATATTTTTCAAATGAAAACAAATTTTGTTTTGAAAATTTAAATCAATTATTCGTATTTGATTATATATTTATATTGATTTGGACAATGCAGTATATAAAGATTTTGGGTATACGTCTGATCCGCGTGTATTCGAAATTTTAATATACTGGATAGATATAGAGTCACACTCTAGTCGCCCGAAGATGATTCTGATGATTGTAGCTACATCATCAGAATTAGTGTTCGAGAGTTGAAGGTGTGATTTTCTATATATTTCCATTAGGCTGGTGTGAGAACCAAAACTTATATATAGTTAGAACCCATTGTTGTGAATTGGCATCAAAAACATGATTTTTTGTATATGTATCAAAATTATGAATTTGAAACTCTAATTCACTAATTGATTGATGTTTGTGTAGTTTGTTTATTTGTTTGCTAATTTTTAGCCATTTAGCCTAATTGAATCACATATTGAATTGTATTGAAAATTGGTCGCATTTTCTTGCATATACATGTGCTTATATTGAACAGGTCATAGCAAGGAGGGTAGAGCAGAGAATAAAATTTGTTTGCCCGACAAATAGGTACATGTTTACTACATAACTTACTGTTTTGTTTGGGTGATGATGATTTTATGAGCCTATTGGCTAGCCGCTTGGCTTTTTCTTTTTCTTTTTGAGATCTGAAGGACCGGGGAAGCTATTTGAAATTCCCCGAGGCTCCCGGTGCAGGGGAGGTTATGGCGAAATTTTTCGAAAATTTAGGGAGTTAGTCAAATTTTTGAAATTTGAGAAATTCTCAGAAACTGAAAAGTTGGAGAATGGAAACCAGATCGAGCATAGAGCTGAATAATCAAACCACTTTCGACTTTGTTCCTTTTCGGGGACGAAAAGTTTTAATTGGGGGAGATTGTAATAACCCGGAAAATCTGGGCCAGTTTAAAATATTTTTTTTGGCCATTTTAGCGAATTTTGATTATTTAAAATGAATTATTTTAAATAATATCGACGTGAGATTTATTTTGAATATAATTCGAACGTATATATTATACGCGTCGTCGTTAGAATATAAATAATTATATATAATTATAAAAGGAATTGAAAATGGCGCGGTAGTTCGATAATTCGATTTCAAACTTCAATTGAATATACCGGGTGCAAAACAATCCGGATTTTAGTGAAACCAAAAATCATAGGATCTAATTGATGATATCTTTCCAACGAATCCAAAAGATCAAAATTTCATCTTAGAAATGATAAGATATGTCCAGTTTAAAATTAGAAATAGTCGCTGTGGAATTTATATATATTTTTATATATATAAGGCCCTTAAAAATAGCAATTTTGCAAACGACCTCGGATTTCGACGAAATCAGTTTTGTTGGGTCCGTGATGTTAAGTTATTGCTAGATTCCAAATTTCATAATTTTTCGAATCAATATGTGAGCGTGGCAAAAGAAAACGCGTTTGACCAGTTTCAGTTGATTTTAATCGACTGAAAATTGGCCATTTTTCTAACGGTCTCAGAATTCGACGAAACTAGTTTTGTTAGGACCGTATCGTCAATACGAATCTAGAAAATGTTTTTTTGGGAATTTTTAGAGTTAGTATGTGACCCCGGTAATTCGAAATGTACGTTTAAAATTCAATATAACGATTTAAATGTAGATTTAAAGGAAACTGATTCAAACGATCGAATCAGCCTACGATACATATCCCATTGTGTTCGGGATGGGGGTAATTAGCTAGGGGCGACAGTCGGTGGGCTTGATTTCGAGATCGAAGTAAAAAGTACCTTTTTGAAATAAAATAAAATAAAATATAATAATTTACATATACCCCATCTCTTTTCCCCTTTTTGACCATTCAGTTGAAATCGAAAATGAAAAAAAAAAAAAAACCCCGACAGAGCCTTTCATCGTGGGCCACCGTCGCTCTGCCCTAGCCGCCGCCATCGAGTCCACTTCCCCCTCCGGCCGTCAAGAGCCACCCTCCCCCTCTCGCTTCTCCGCTTCTCTCTCTCCATCGATTTTCAGACCCCCCCCCCCCCCCCAATCCCTAACGCACTGGAACCGAGCCGCCTCTCCCACAGTGCCACCACCGGCCAACCGTCACTTCCCCCACCGCTGCAGACCCCCATCGCCGGTGTTCACCACCCCGGTCCGACCAGTGGGCCCCCATTCTTTAAAAATAAACACTGTAAGTTCCCTTTTTTTTTATTTATTTACTTTAAAAACTATTTTTCTTGTTTTACTTTAAAAACTGTTTTTCTTGTTTTACTTTAAAAACTGTTTTTCTTGTTTTACTTTAAAAACTGATTTTCTTGTTTTACTTTAAAAACTGTTTTTCTTGTTTTACTTTAAAAACTGTTTTTCTTGTTTTACTTTAAAAACTGATTTTCTTGTTTTACTTTAAAAACTGATTTTCTTGTTTTACTTTAAAAACTGATTTTCTTGTTTTACTTTAAAAACTGATTTTCTTGTTTTACTTTAAAAACTGATTTTCTTGTTTTACTTTAAAAACTGATTTTTTGTTAATCTAAAAACTAATTTTTATTTTATGTTATAAAAATAGGATTTTTATATATTGAACTTCGAAATAAAAATAGGATTTTTATATATTGAACTTCGAAATAAAAATAGGATTTTTATATATTAAACTTCGAAATAAAAATAGGATTTTTATATATTGAACTTCGAAATAAAAATAGGATTTTTATATATTGAACTTCGAAATAAAAATAGGATTTTTATATATTGAATTACGAAATAAAAATAGGATTTTTATATGTTGAACTTCGAAATAAAAATATGGTTTTTATATGTTGAAAGTCGAAGGAAAAATCAGATTTTTATATATTGAAAGTCGAAGGAAAAATCAGATTTTTATATATTGAAAGTCGAAGTAAAGATCAGATTTTTATATATTGAAAGGCGAAGTAAAAAATCATATTTTTATATAGTGAATAGCATCGTAAAAATTCGATTTTTACATATGTAGAGAATACGGGCGAAAGCGACAAAAAGGCGAGGTCGACGAAGAATTCTGCAAAAGAAGATTCAAGATAATTGGATAGCTATATGTGAGAATTTCTCACCTTTCAATTTATCTTTCTAGTTATATATATATACTAGGATGCAGACGGTGCTTAGTAGCACCCGACACAATCGTCCACAGACCATAGACTTGTTTGTTTGGCTGTGTTGTTAGTTAGATTGTTTGAGTTGATTTGAATTGTTTGGTGAAATGAAATTGATATGATTGATGTGTGAATGGCGTGGGCCTTCACTAGACTGGGGATAAGGCTAGGCCTCGTCCCGTTTCTAGTATCGTGCCGTTATGCCGCCGAAATTTTCTAAAATGTGTTAGAAAAATAAAAATATCATTTTATTTAAAGAATGAACTTAATAGAAATTCATATGTTGGAATAAAATGTTTTATCGTTAAAAATATAATTTTTAACGTGAATGTGAATAAATAAATATTCATTTACAAACCAGACGGTTTGTTTATGTACACTTATTTGAATGACATTGATTGGGACGATAAATTTTACACATCGCCCAACTGCACAACTAAATCCTGTGTTTGATTGTTTGAAACCCCACACGGGTGTTGGGATGAAATATGAATTTCACTCATCCTGATTGATTAAATATGTCGATCGATTGATTGACAAGCTGCTATAAGCGTTAAATGTCTATATTTGATGCTTATACAGTGTAGTGCACTTTGGTTGATGGTTGATTATTTTTCGATGCTATTATATACATGTGTTGTATGAAAATCCATATAATTAACATTATATGGTGATTGATTGGGCCTCATTCCAATTCAGAAAATAAAGAATAATATAAAATAACGGTTCATGTGTTGACAGTACTCATCCTTTGAGATTGGTCATGTGTTGAACGAAATATTTTGATAATAAAATTTACATCTTTATCAATATAAAATAACGGTTCATGTGTCGACAGTACTCATCCTTTGAGATTGGTCATGTGTTGAACGAAATATTTTGATAATAACAACTATTTTGAAAAAGAAATATTTGAAATAAAATATTTGAAATAGAAATTTATGAAGCCGTGTTGATCAGATTGACGCCATTTTGACGTAAACGATATTTATATCGATTTTATTCATTTTGAAATGAATTGAAAACGACTTCGAAATGAATTGAAAACGATTTCGAAATGAATTGAATTGAAAACGATTTCGAAATGAATTGAATTGAAAACGATTTCGAAATGAATTGAATTGAAAACGATTTCGAAATGAATTGAATAGAAAACGATTTCGAAATGAATTGAATAGAAAACGATTTCGAAATGAATTGAATTGAAAACGATTTCGAAATGAATTGAATAGAAAACGATTTCGAAATGAATTGAATAGAAAACAATTTCGAAATCAATTGAATAGAAAACGATTTCGAAATGAATTGAATTGAAAACGATTTCGAAATGAATTGAATTGAAAACGATTTCGAAATGAATTGAAAACGAATTCAAATTGAATTGAAAACGAATTGAAATGAATTCAAATTGAATTGAAATTTGAATTGAATAGAAATGAATTTTAAAACGAATTTATAAAGGAGAATTCAATTTTGATTTGAATTGAAAAGGAAGTTGAAATTGCTTTTGAAACGAATTTAAAACTTTTTCTATAATTCGTTTTAAATAGAAATCGATGAAATATATATTATATATATTATATATATAATATAAGGGCCTGAATCGGTTTAGCGACTGGTTCGGACCGAGCGAAATTCCTTGCCGTCACAGTTGGTATCAGAGCTTTGGTTTACAAAGCTCAGAGAACAAGACACATTAGAACCATACGAAAGAATTCATCAGATATTGGATTAGTAATATCCAATGGGAATGACTCGTTAGAGATGGGATCAGTAGTATCCTAGAACAAGTGAGAAGAGTATATTTTTCAAATGAAAACAAATTTTGTTTTGAAAATTTAAATCAATTATTCGTATTTGATTATCTATTTATATTGATTTGGACAATGCAATATATAAAGATTTTGGGTATACGTCTGATCCGCGTGTATTCGAAATTTTAATATACTGGATAGATATAGAGTCACACTCTAGTCGCCCGAAGATGATTCTGATGATTGTAGCTACATCATCAGAATTAGTGTTCGAGAGTTGAAGGTGTGATTTTCTATATATTTCCATTAGGCTGGTGTGAGAACCAAAACTTATATATAGTTAGAACCCATTGTTGTGAATTGGCATCAAAAACATGATTTTTTGTATATGTATCAAAATTATGAATTTGAAACTCTAATTCACTAATTGATTGATGTTTGTGTAGTTTGTTTATTTGTTTGCTAATTTTTAGCCATTTAGCCTAATTGAATCACATATTGAATTGTATTGAAAATTGGTCGCATTTTCTTGCATATACATGTGCTTATATTGAACAGGTCATAGCAAGGAGGGTAGAGCAGAGAATAAAATTTGTTTGCCCGACAAATAGGTACATGTTTACTACATAACTTACTGTTTTGTTTGGGTGATGATGATTTTATGAGCCTATTGGCTAGCCGCTTGGCTTTTTCTTTTTCTTTTTGAGATCTGAAGGACCGGGGAAGCTATTTGAAATTCCCCGATGCTCCCGGTGCAGGGGAGGTTATGGCGAAATTTTTCGAAAATTTAGGGAGTTAGTCAAATTTTTGAAATTTGAGAAATTCTCAGAAACTGAAAAGTTGGAGAATGGAAACCAGATCGAGCGTAGAGCTGAATAATCAAACCACTTTCGACTTTGTTCCTTTTCGGGGACGAAAAGTTTTAATTGGGGGAGATTGTAATAACCCGGAAAATCTGGGCCAGTTTAAATTTTTTATTTTGGCCATTTTAGCGAATTTTGATTATTTAAAATGAATTATTTTAAATAATATCGACGTGAGATTTATTTTGAATATAATTCGAACGTATATATTATACGCGTCGTCGTTAGAATATAAATAATTATATATAATTATAAAAGGAATTGAAAATGGCGCGGTAGTTCGATAATTCGATTTCAAACTTCAATTGAATATACCGGGTGCAAAACAATCCGGATTTTAGTGAAACCAAAAATCATAGGATCTAATTGATGATATCTTTCCAACGAATCCGAAAGATCAAGATTTCATCTTAGAAATGATAAGATATGTCCAGTTTAAAATTAGAAATAGTCGCTGTGGAATTTATATATATTTTTATATATATAAGGCCCTTAAAAATAGCAATTTTGCAAACGACCTCGGATTTCGACGAAATCAGTTTTGTTGGGTCCGTGATGTTAAGTTATTGCTAGATTCCAAATTTCATAATTTTTCGAATCAATATGTGAGCGTGGCAAAAGAAAACGCGTTTGACTAGTTTCAGTTGATTTTAATCGACTGAAAATTGGCCATTTTTCTAACGGTCTCAGAATTCGACGAAACTAGTTTTGTTAGGACCGTATCGTCAATACGAATCTAGAAAATATATTTTTGGGAATTTTTAGAGTTAGTATGTGACCCCGGTAATTCGAAATGTACGTTTAAAATTCAATCTAACGATTTAAATGTAGATTTAAAGGAAACTGATTCAAACGATCGAATCAGCCTACGATACATATCCCATTGTGTTCGGGATGGGGGTAATTAGCTAGGGGCGACAGTCGGTGGGCTTGATTTCGAGATCGAAGTAAAAAGTACCTTTTTGAAATAAAATAAAATAAAATAATTTACATATACCCCATCTCTTTTCCCCTTTTTGACCATTCAGTTGAAATCGAAAATGAAAAAAAAAAACCCCGACAGAGCCTTTCATCGTGGGCCACCGTCGCTCTGCCCTAGCCGTCACCATCGAGTCCACTTCCCCCTCCGGCCGTCGAGAGCCACCCTCCCCCTCTCACTCCTCCGCTTCTCTCTCTCCATCGATTTTCAGACCCCCCCCCCCAATCCCTAACGCACTGGAACCGAGCCGCCTCTCCCACAGTGCCACCACCGGCCAACCGTCACTTCCCCCACCGCTGCAGACCCCCATCGCCGGTGTTCACCACCCCGGTCCGACCAGTGGGCCCCCATTCTTTAAAAATAAACACTGTAAGTTCCCTTTTTTTTATTTACTTTAAAAACTGTTTTTCTTGTTTTACTTTAAAAACTGTTTTTCTTGTTTTACTTTAAAAACTGTTTTTCTTGTTTTACTTTAAAAACTGATTTTCTTGTTTTACTTTAAAAACTGTTTTTCTTGTTTTACTTTAAAACCTGTTTTTCTTGTTTTACTTTAAAAACTGATTTTCTTGTTTTACTTTAAAAACTGATTTTCTTGTTTTACTTTAAAAACTGATTTTCTTGTTTTACTTTAAAAACTGATTTTCTTGTTTTACTTTAAAAACTGATTTTCTTGTTTTACTTTAAAAACTGATTTTTTGTTAATCTAAAAACTGATTTTTATTTTATGTTATAAAAATAGGATTTTTATATATTGAACTTCGAAATAAAAATAGGATTTTTATATATTGAACTTCGAAATAAAAATAGGATTTTTATATATTGAACTTCGAAATAAAAATAGGATTTTTATATATTGAACTTCGAAATAAAAATAGGATTTTTATATATTGAACTTCGAAATAAAAATAGGATTTTTATATATTGAATTATGAAATAAAAATAGGATTTTTATATGTTGATCTTCGAAATAAAAATATGGTTTTTACATGTTGAAAGTCGAAGGAAAAATCAGATTTTTATATATTGAAAGTCGAAGGAAAAATCAGATTTTTATATATTGAAAGTCGAAGTAAAGATCAGATTTTTATATATTGAAAGGCGAAGTAAAAATCATATTTTTATATAGTGAATAGCATCGTAAAAATTCGATTTTTACATATGTAGAGAATACGGGCGAAAGCGACAAAAAGGCGAGGTCGACGAAGAATTCTGCAAAAGAAGATTCAAGATAATTGGATAGCTATATGTGAGAATTTCTCACCTTTCAATTTATCTTTCTAGTTATATATATATACTAGGATGCAGACGGTGCTTAGTAGCACCCGACACAATCGTCCACAGACCATGGACTTGTTTGTTTGGCTGTGTTGTTAGTTAGATTGTTTGAGTTGATTTGAATTGTTTGATGAAATGAAATTGATATGATTGATGTGTGAATGGCGTGGGCCTTCACTAGACCGGGGATAAGGCTAGGCCTCGTCCCGTTTCTAGTATCGTGTCGTTATGCCGCCGAAATTTTCTAAAATGTGTTAGAAAAATAAAAATATCATTTTATTTAAAGAATGAACTTAATAGAAATTCATATGTTGGAATAAAATGTTTTATCGTTAAAAATATAATTTTTAACGTGAATGTGAATAAATATTCATTTACAAACCAGACGGTTTGTTTATGTACACTTATTTGAATGACATTGATTGGGACGATAAATTTTACACATCGCCCAACTGCACAACTAAAACCTGTGTTTGATTGTTTGAAACCCCACACGGGTGTTGGGATGAAATATGAATTTCACTCATCCTGATTGATTAAATATGTCGATCGATTGATTGACAAGCTACTATAAGCGTTAAATGTCTATATTTGATGCTTATACAGTGTAGTGCACTTTGGTTGATGGTTGATTATTTTTCGATGCTATTATATACATGTGTTGTATGAAAATCCATTTAATTAACATTATATGGTGATTGATTGGGCCTCATTCCAATTCAGAAAATAAAGAATATTATAAAATAACGGTTCATGTGTTGACAGTACTCATCCTTTGAGATTGGTCATGTGTTGAACGAAATATTTTGATAATAAAATTTACATCTTTATCAATATAAAATAACGGTTCATGTGTCGACAGTACTCATCCTTTGAGATTGGTCATGTGTTGAACGAAATATTTTGATAATAACAACTATTTTGAAAAAGAAATATTTGAAATAAAATATTTGAAATAGAAATTTATGAAGCCGTGTTGATCAGATTGACGCCATTTTGACGTAAACGATATTTATATCGATTTTATTCATTTTGAAATGAATTGAAAACGATTTCGAAATGAATTGAAAACGATTTCGAAATGAATTGAATTGAAAACGATTTCGAAATGAATTGAATTGAAAACGATTTCGAAATGAATTGAATTGAAAACGATTTCGAAATGAATTGAATAGAAAACGATTTCGAAATGAATTGAATAGAAAACGATTTCGAAATGAATTGAATTGAAAACGATTTCGAAATGAATTAAATAGAAAACGATTTCGAAATGAATTGAATAGAAAACAATTTCGAAATGAATTGAATAGAAAACGATTTCGAAATGAATTGAATAGAAAACGATTTCGAAGTGAATTGAATTGAAAACGATTTCGAAATGAATTGAAAACGAATTCAAATTGAATTGAAAACGAATTGAAATGAATTCAAATTGAATTGAAATTTGAATTGAATAGAAATGAATTTTAAAACGAATTTATAAAGGAGAATTCAATTTTGATTTGAATTGAAAAGGAAGTTGAAATTGCTTTTGAAACGAATTTAAAACTTTTTCTATAATTCGTTTTAAATAGAAATCGACGAAATATATATTATATATATTATATATATAATATAAGGGCCTGAATCGGTTTAGCGACTGGTTCGGACCGAGCGAAATTCCTTGCCGTCACAGGGTTCTACTTCGAAGTCCTCTAACTGATCAGGTGAAATAGTCATATCTGAGACGTGAACGAACTTCCTTAGTTGGGAAACATGAAATACGTTGTGAACTCCCGCCATCTTTTCTGGTAAGTCAATTCTGTATGCCAAATTCCCGACTAGTTCAAGAACAGGGAATGGACCAACAAATCTTGGTGCTAATTTGCCTCTCCTGCTAAATCGTATTACGCTCTTCAACAGAGAAATCTTGACATACACCAAGTCACCAACGGAGAATTTTAGGTCTCTTCTCCTCTTATCAGCATAACTCTTCTGCCTATCTTGGGCAGCCATCATTCGTTGTTGAATGATCTTGATCATATCTGAAGTTTCCCTCACCACATCTGGTCCAAGCATAAACTTCTCGCCAGTCTCTATCCAACATGATGGTGAGTTGCACGGTCTTCCATACAAAGCTTCAAACGGAGCCATACCGATACTGGATTGGTAGCTATTATTATATGCAAACTCTACTAGATGCAAATGGTCATCCCATGATCCACCAAAATCCAATATACATGCTCTCAAGAGATCTTCCAAAATACGGTTCACCCTCTCCGTCTGACCGTCGGCCTGAGGATGGTAGGCGGTACTGAGATGTAACTCTGACCCTAGAGCCTCTTGTAAGCTCTTCCAAAACCCACTAGTGAACAACGAGTCTCGGTCGCTCACAATGCCTTTAGGTACTCCATGAAATCTCACTACCCACTTCATATACAATTCTGCTAACTTAGCTGCCGTTCTGGTCGATTTGACTGGTATAAACCTTGCACTTTTAGTCAGTCGATCTACAATTACCCAAATGCTGTCATATCCCGATCTAGTCCTTGGTAAACCATCGATGAAATCCATCGAGACTTGCTCCCATTTCCATTCGGGAATTTCTAATGGCTGTAACAACCCACTAGGCTTCTTTTGCTCGGCTTTAACTAGCTGGCAATTCATGCACTTGGATATAAACTTCCCAACGTCTCTTTTCATCCCTTCCCAGTAGTTAGTCCGCTTCATACCTCGATACGTCTTGTTACCACCGGGGTGTATAGTCAGCTTTGAGTGATGACATTCTCTAAGCACTTCATCTCTCAATCCATTGACATTGGGTTCAACAAGCTTTCCATTCTTTCTAAGCCATCCATCTCGATCAAGCCCATACACATTCATCTCCTCATCGATACCCATCTCTAACTTGGAGATGATTTCCAATAGGTTAGGATCGTCCCTCTGATTAGAACCAATCCGCTCTATCAAAGTGGGTCTGATCGTCAAACTTGCTAACATTTCTGGATCCAATTCGCACTTTGGTCTGAAATCAAACCCCGCGATAAACTCCAGTTGCTTCCATTCAAGGAACATAGCCCCTAAGATGGCATGTCTTCTACTCAATGCATCAGCCACCGCATTGCCCTTTCCTGGTGTGTATGCGATGTCAAAATCATAGGAAGCTAAGAACTCTAACCATCTCTGCTGACGGAGATTCAGATCTTTTTGAGAGAAGAGATACTTTAACGACTTATGATCTGTAAACAGCTCAAATCTTTCTCCCAAGAGATAGTGTCTCCACATCTTTAACGCGAACACGATCGCTGCCAATTCTAAATCATGGGTAGGGTATCTTCTCTCGTGCGGTTTCAATTGCCGACTTGCGTAAGCTACAACCCTACCGCCTTGCATCAATACAGCACCCAGTCCGGTACCACAGGCATCCGTGTATACCATCATCTCTTCATCCCCCTTAGGAATGACTAACACTGGTGCACTTGTCAACTTGTCCTTTAGACTTTTGAATGCATTCTTGCACCTTTCATCCCAGACAAAAGCTTGATTCTTCTTGGTCAACTGGGTCAATGGTGCTGCTATCTTGGAGAAACCTTGGATAAACTTACGATAATATCCGGCTAATCCCAAGAAACTTCTTACATCTGTTGCGTTCTTGGGCGTAGGCCAATCTTGTACCGTAGCCACCTTTGCCGGGTCCACGGCAATACCATTCTCTGATACAACATGGCCCAAGAACCTCACTTCCCTCTTCCAGAAGTGACACTTAGAAAACTTGGCTTTCAATTGGTGTTTTCTCAACACCTCCATCGCTACTCTTAAATGTTCCTTGTGTTCTTCCTCTGTCCTCGAATAGACCAAAATATCATCAACGAACACAAGGACAAACTTATTCAACTGATCTCTGAATACCCTATTCATAAGATCCACAAAATATGCTGGGGCATTGGTCAGCCCGAATGGCATGACCAACCACTCATAAAATCCAGACGGCGTTCGAAATGCCGTTTTAGTTATACTCTCAGCTTCCACTCTAAGCTGATGAAAGCCTGTCGCGAGATCCAACTGAGAAAATACTCTCGCGCCACTCAACTGATCGAACAAATCATCTATCCGCGGTAGAGGATGCTTGTTCTTCCTCGTCACTTTATTCAACTCGCGGTAGTCTACACACAAATGAAGGGAACCATCTGCCTTGGTAGCAAACACAACTGGTGCTCCCCATTCAGAAACACTCCTTCTGATAAATCCCTTCTTCAAAAGATCGCTGACTTGCACCTCGAGCTCTCGCTGCTCCCTTGGTGCCATACGACGAAGTGGCATCACTATAGGTATGGCATCTTTTACCAAATCAATACGAAACTCAATCTCTCGGTGTGGTGGAAGTCCGGTCACTACTTCGAAAACATCCGGATACTGGCCAACCACGGGCAAACCTGACAACTCACTATGCGGAATGTCGAGGGAGTTTAGAAAACTAGCCAATACCCCCTCACTGGGTAGACCACCAAACACTATCCTCCGCCCATCATCCGCTCTAGCTGTCACCAACAAGCCCTCACAGTCTACCACCACCCCGTATCTTTGGAGCCAATCTACTCCCGAAATAATGCCAAACCCAGTAAAGCCCAAAACAAAGCAATCACAAACAAACATGCATCCATGACTCGATAGGACCACATTGCGACAAATCATGCTAAGGATAGTCGAACCACCAATCGGGTTCGTCACTACTAAAGGTCTATCGACAATCTCGGGCTCCAATCCCAACTTATCTACCAGGTCACTAGATATGAAAGAACTGGAAGCTCCGGTATCAAACAAAACTCTAACAGGAACATCATAAATAGAAAGCATACCTTGAATGACGACATTCTTTCCCTTCTCCGCCGCAGTTGGGGCATTTGACGAAGAAGGAATAGCATTAAGAGCGTAGGCTTTCACCATTTGCCTTTCTTTAGGGGGCTGTGGACACTTGTCCTTGTGATGTCCCATTTGGCCACAGTTGAAGCACTTCCTATCCGCTGGCTTGGCCCGACAATTACTAGCATAATGGCCCTTCTTACCACAGCTGAAGCACTCAACATCTTGCTTATTCTTTTTCTTCTGGCCATCCTTAGTTCTATTCTGCTTTCTCTTATTCTGGGAACCACCCTTGCCTCCACCACTTGCTTGTGGTTTTGGCTCTTCCGCAGATGCAACCTCAGTCTTGGGCTTAGGGTAGAGACTTTCTGACCTTAATGCTTTCCCCACAATCGATTCAAACGTCTCATCGATGTGGTTAATAAGTCTTTCCCCCAAGTACTGATCCAAACCAGTTATGAATTTCTCATTCTTTTTCTCGGCAGTATCAATAAGAGATAACCCATATTTTGACAAAGTGTCAAATTCAGCAATGTACTCCGAGACAGCTCTGCCATTCTGCTTGAGCTCCAAGAATTTCTTAAACAGCACTGACTTCTGAGCAGCAGGAATGAACTTCTCGCTAAAGCGAGCCTTAAACTGCTCCCAAGTAATCTGATCTTCGGGAGTAGCTGCCTTTATAGCATTCCACCAATTCATTGCCCGTCCTTGCAGCTAACGGGACGCTAGCTTTCTCTTCATCGCATTCTCGATACCCAAATCCTCGAAGATACGTTCGCAACTATCCAACCAATCCTGAACATCTGTAGCCGACTCCGTTCCGTGGAATGACTTCCCACCAAGACTAGTATAATCCTTATTCAGCTTGGCGAAGTCGACTCTTGGCGCCTGCACTATTGGACCATCACCATTTCCACCGTTGGGAGCTGCCCTCTGTACATCTCTAAGCATCTCCCTCATGAGGTCAGTAAACATCGTTCTCATGTCAGCAGCATTCCCATTATTGGCTCCTCTACCAGCACCTCTAGTATACCGGCTCATCGTCAATCTGAAAAAGGAAACGATTAACGACTCCATAGTGGTGCTAGTGCAGTACGAATTCATCCTTATACTAGTAATAGTATATATATATATAGCTTTTGAAAACCAAAATAATCACAAATACGCTCTCTCGTATACGTATATTATCTCTCCCTGATAACTTCCCTAGGTTAACTACGCAACCTAGAGCTCTGATACCAAGTGTGACGGCCCGCTCCGTACCAGCCTGCATTTCCTCCGGAAGTGCGCTGTACACATGCCTCGACTAGCACGGAACGGTCGCCAAAGAAAGGGGAGAAGGAAATGAACTAATCAAGGAACCTGTAGAATGTCTCACAGCGCATGGAATAAAACACAATAACAACATACTTGACATAAAACAGGTGAGACAGTGCATAAGCTGATAACTAAAATCAACATCAATCATCAGAGCAGCGGAAATCCATATACAGCTTATTACAATTTTCCAAATTTACTATCTCTAAACAAAAGAAAGCTAAAGTAGAAGATGCACCACCAATGCCCAAGCAGTGATCTTTAACAACACAGGGAGAATATTATATATATTACGTGGAAGACTCCTGCTCGTCTCCGGATCATCTACCCGTGCATCACCAGCTAACCTGTCTCTAGTCTGCTCGTGTGAGCACCCAGAGTAATAAGAGGAGACATAAAACTCTGGGTCAGACATAAAGCCTGGTATGAGCGATAAGCATCTAAACAAAATAATAACAGGTATACTAAACCATACCTGAACCTGGACCTGCAACCAAAGAGTTAGTACCACATACCGTGTAATACTCTAAGGCGCCATAATAAATAGTGTAAGAATACGGGGGTGGGGTGTGCATGTCCCAATGATAGCAAACAAATCATCCATAGCAATCATCCTCACATCTCTCACTCAGTGCCTAAAGCGTACGATATCTACCACTTTGGAACACTAGACAAACTGAGGTAACGACGAATCCCGACTTGTAGAAACCCTGCTATGACCAAGCTAAACATATGGAGTCATGACCAAACATTTCAATGACCCACTTTATTGGTTGTAGCCCTTGGTTCTACCGATGCCATAATGGCCCTGAATCCGTCTTCGTACCTTCTACCATAGTGGTTCAAAGCTATAGACATCGATAACTCCTTGGCACGCGTCCCACAGTAAAGCCCAACCATGAAGCGAACTCGTTGATTCCCATCTAAATCTTGAGCTCTAACTTCTCATTTGGACTACCTTTGCATCTCGGGTTTTGGTCGAGTTGGAGTTGGTCTTCAAAAGGGTCGTCGCATAGAAGTGGTCCTGAATTCAATTCGGTTCGGACATATACGTATAACACGGTTCGGTTCGGTGCAATGCTCCATGGTGTATTCCTGCGTGTGGTTCGGTTCGGTGATCCTTCCCCTTAGACGTCGGTTCGGTTCGGATGTCACGCTCCACTCGGTTCGGTTCGTCCCTCCTCCAGCTTGCCCGCTCCGATCCGATCTCGTCCCCTGGCCTACTCTGATCCGATCCTGCTCCATAGCCCGATCCGATCCCACCCCCTTATCTGCTCCGATCCGCTTCGCTCCCTAGCTTACCGTGATCCGATCCGCTCTTCAACCTACTCCGATCCGATCCGCTCTTTATAGTTCCGATCCGATCCCCTCGTCCACTCCAACTCTAAGTAAACGGCATTCCTTCTCGCCAAGCCTCCTCCAGTGACAAGTTCCAATCCAGTTTGAATCCCCTCGGTCAGTTCACAAATCCGATCCGACCCCCTACTCCGATCCGATCCGGTTCGGAACCTGCACATTTCTGCAACTTTCCAGCGAGCTTTCTACGCCATTCGACGGCGCTTTCGACCAATCTAACTATTCTAATCAACCATAAAACATACCATAGAGTCATAGCAATATGTAAGAGCAACCACAAACACCAAACAACAATCCAAATGAATCAAAATAGATCAAAAGTGGCTAAAACCTCACATTTTCCTATAATCCTTCTTAATCATGTTTAAGCGAATACTTAGTAAAACTTAATCAAGTCGTCTAAATTTTCTAACAGAGGCATGAAATATTATTTAAGAATTTCTAAACATTTTTCCAGAATTTATTAGTGTATAAATTCGCTAATCTTCACTAATCACCCTTAATTAACTGTAATTAGTGTCAAAACGATGCTATCACTCACCTTGGCCACAACTAAAATTCTCAGAACTGAAACTCCTCTGATTTGGGGCGAATACTGATGTCCAACGACAGCTCTAACCTTGCTTTGGTGCTTTTTCTTCTTAATTTGGTGTTGCTAAGCCTAATCTTCAATTAGAAAGTGATTTGGGGTGTTTTAGATGTAGGAGGTCATTGTTAGAGTGTCTAAGGATGAAAGTGGCGGCTGGAAAATGTCTAAAGAAATGTTTTCTAACCCTAATCAGCCCCTATATACCCCTAAACCCGAAATTCCCCTTTGGGCCTAGCTGTTAATCACCCGGTTAAGCCCAATTAAGCTGTTTTTCACCATCTGAAACTTGTTTCAGCCATATCTCCCAAACGGTGAGTCCGTTTGGCTAATGTGACCACTCTACGGAAAGAGAAACCATCATCCGGAGCCAATGAAAGTGGTTTCAGGTCAAAATTCCTTTCCAGTTAAAAGTTATGGCCAAAATAGTGCCAACTAGGGGGTAAAATGGTCATTTAAAAATCGGGAAAAATCATGAACATGGGAAATGACCCCAATAGTCGTCTCCTAAAGTTACCTGACCATACGACTTCGTATGTGAAAGAAATAAATATCCTACGATCCTATGATGCGTAGAATGCGGGTCGTTACAAACATGATGTCTAAAACGTGTTGGGAAGATAGGATTAAACCCATTTGACTGATGAATTTAATAAATCTGTTCCGTGAATCTGTAGGCCCAATTACAAAGTTAGACAAATCTGTAAGTCTGTTAATCTGTAAATGGTTAATCGGTAAGTCTTTTAAATCTGTATATCTGATCCGTTAGTCTGAAAACTTGTCTGTGAACTGGTTGATCTGAATTCTGTATGTTTGAACTTGTAAACAAGTTAATTTGAAATCTGTTAGTCTGGAGACACAAGGTTAGGAGGGGAATTACTTGTGTCATCTGTTGTTTGGGACCCATATTAGTCAGTAACCCTTTCTGGTATCAAAACTTTGACCCAACAGTAGGTAGGGTCCGGGCACGCTTACTGAACTAATTATAAGCGGTTCATTCTGATAATGGCGAGGGGTGTTGATGGTGCGTTCCAACCGGGTCATGTGCGTGCATGGATCCCGGTCTGCCTCTGAGGATGTAAGACGCCGTGACATTTGTAAATAGGTATGTGCCAATTGGTTGTCACTTTAGGGAGTGATACGCCCTACTGTGGGGCCGACACAGGATATTTATGTATTAGGGATCCGATCGCTTGGGGTAGGGTTTTAGGGCACGCTTAGTTTTGTCTGTTTCTGTTGGTACCGTCTTTTTCTGTTAGGTGGTAACACCAGTCTGTTTCTGCGTGGTACCGTCTGTTCGGGTGGTAAAGGCCCATTACTAGTGTACACCTAATTCTACATTCTTTTTCCGTAGGGATTAATCTATTTCTGCTTCTGTCTGTTTCTGATCGGGTAGTAAAGGCCCATTATTAGCATTCTGTTTCTGTTAAATTATTCTGTACCCGTTTCTGTTTCAGTTTAGACATTAGGGTGACACCTAATTCGGTTATACTAGTATTAGTGCAGAGAAGTGTAAAGCAATAGCTTATATCATTCTGTTCTTCTGTTATATCTGCTACATCTGTTACAGTTATCTCTCATCCAGTTTTATTTTCATGTCATGTTATTATTATCTGTTCATAACTGAAAATCACTGGACTTGCCAGACTTTTGTCTGACCCTTGTTGTTTCGCCTCCTTTCTTCCGTTCCACCCCCCCCCCCCCCCGGTTTTGTAAAAGGGAATACTCTAGCTTGATCCAGATTTCTTCCGCTTGCAGTTCTTAAAGCATGGCTTGTCTTCTTCTGTGGGGATTATGATTTTAAATTATGCATTCTGAAGGCTTTTGTACAAGACTGATATTTTGTACTTGAATTCATATATTGTGATTTGAAAGGATGTAACCAAGCTTCTGTTTGAAATAAAGTTATAATTTTTCAAGTACTGTTTACCGGTCTTGTAGTATTCTGTTTCTGTTTACTAAAATGCTCCACCAAAGTTAAGGCATTCCCTTTGTGAGTGACCTTAACGAATGTGGGGTTTTAGATAAACGCTCGAACCTGAAACTTGTGTCATTACCTGTATATGCACCATTGATCTAGCAGTCATGTAGATTTCCATTTGAATGCTGCACCATGTCCATCTTAAATTGATTTGTGAAATTCGACATACTCATTTACTTGTTACATATTGTGCTGCATGAATTATAGTTGCTCTATTGTATCACCATAGTTGTACATGTGAATAGGCTGACATGTTGTTGGCTCGTGTGATGTTTTGACTTATGTTGATCACATGAACACTAGCACTTGATTATCTTGGCCAGAAACTTCGATAACTTAGTGCGCGTCTCGTTATTAACCTGTTTTGAGTTTGTTGTGTTAACATGTTGCATTTGTAGTTTCTTGAATCACATTAGCTTGCCACTTTGCATGATGTTTCTCGTTTGCATCTGCACATTGCTTTCAAGCACCAATTATGTTGCGTCGACCCATTTTATTCAGCTTAAGGCTATTACGACAAGAACTGAGATTGCATTTGAAATTTTTCCACAACTTAGACAGTATACTTAATCTGCCATATTATTCTATTTGCAGTATCACATGTGCACCAATGTATTTATGTGTAATTATCCCCTTTGTTTGGAACTGGCTCGCCATACTTTAAATGCTACTGTATGTTTGGATTGAAATTTCTATTCCATTTTACCCATGCTATGAACCTGCACCAACTTTTATTACACTTGTGCTCCATGTGGTCTTGTGCTTGTGTACTCGATCCTGGTTCTAATTTTTCCTATTTGACCCCTTGTTAAAACTTTTTACACCATTTGTTTTGGCCTTGAATCATGCTTTGACTTCTTGTACATTTGTTGCTATCTCAACTGAATTTTCCAGTCCTTGTTGATGCCTTATGCTCAACCATTTGCTTTTGCACCATGCTTGTTTGATGATCATGCATACAGTCTTGAGCTCAACCATTACCATGTATATGTTGAGTTGTTTTTCACTTTGGCTTGATTATGAACTGTGCACTGAGTCGAGATGGTCCACGTGGCTACTCCTCAATTGCTCGCTGATTGGCGAGGCAATGCATACGTGTATATCTATACATGTGTGTATATGCAGCCATCAGACTAATTTTCTGTCCCTGCATATCAGACCAAGTTCTAGAAAAATGATGAGAAACACACCGTAATTCCGAGGCAAATAAAATTTAAAAATAAATTTCTATTTGTTTGTATTGAATTTTATTTTTGTTGCAGTCTACTGTGTGTGTTCTTCTGTATGTGACAGGTATGCACATGGTGAACTGGATTGGAGCATGTGAAAATTCAGAAGACTAATGATAAAGTGTTAATGTGTGTGTGTATATGTAAATATACTGAGTGATGAGTGATGTATGCAATGAGGAATCTGTGTATATGGAATCGATTATAACCGTAAATAAAATTGTGCTGTTATTTGTAATAAATAGATTTGATTGAAATAAAATATTATTTTATTGTGTTCAATTTAATTTTCTATTTTTATTTGAATTCCTTTAATATTACAATTTCATGTGTGATGTGTCATGTCAGAAATATTCAAACATATTCAAGTGAATTGTAAATAGTGGAGTTATAAATAGTTGTATTGTTTGAAAGATTGAAGTTTAATATTTAATTAAAATAAAATACTGTATGAATATATGAATGTCTGTACAGTCGTATTCTATTTAAATATAAATATTATATTTTTGTCTGTGATGTATATATAGAACAGTACAGTAACAAACACATTTAAAATAATATTTATTTGTTTGTTATCATCAAACAAAAATCATATAATTGTGTATATAACTACGTCATATACAACAGGCTGCTCCATCGTGGGAGGTGCACATTTATATATCGAGTTGGTGAGGTATGTACCCTTTGCCTTGTCTAAGGGGAGTCCGATATTTGGTTGCATGCTTGTTTGTATGCATTATTATGTTTTAGAGTTCATATTTGCAAAGATTTTGGTTTGAGCTCTCGAAGTGAAATCTACTTTGATATAAAGCTAGATATGTATTTCAAATGATTTGAAATAAGAATCGGGAAATAAAGCCCAAAGGAATAATTTCTGTAAAGTGAATTGGATTTCGAAAAATTTAAATTTAGGGTTAGGCCTAAATGGGTAGATTGGAAAATTGCATGTTGTATGATGCATAGTAGACCCATATATCTATTATTGGTTATTGTTTATGCACTGGTATTCATGGGGGTGAACCCGTTCCATGTTATACGGCGTGGCCCCTTGATTTACCATATTTTAAATTAAAGATTTAATAATTGTTTTAGTTCTCACACCAGTCCCATAACTGACTCGGAGTTTATCGTTTCTACCTAAATTCCGGGTGCCCATATTTTCCACACCGGCAGTTAGTAGTTTTGGTTTTGCAGATTATTTCATTTAGCCAGATTCTGGATCGAAGCTTAACGTTGTGTCCAGAGCATTGATAGTCTTCCATTGTGTTAGTTTGTCTGTTTTCGCTGCATTGTATTACATTTGTTGTAAATTTATTTTCCGCTGTATATTATTTTCGGTACTCTAATATTTTGTACTTTGATGTAACATTTTTATGATGTTTATAAAAGTCTTCTGTTGTTTT
This sequence comes from Allium sativum, assembly GCA_030737875.1. NCBI lineage: Eukaryota > Viridiplantae > Streptophyta > Magnoliopsida > Asparagales > Amaryllidaceae > Allium > Allium sativum. The sequence continues at coordinate 59,079,892 of CM060917.1, forward strand.
TTATGATGTGTTGTGCGCCCAAAGTTAGCGTATCCGCCTTTTTGGTTCGATTTAAGTCGGTTTAACGATCGATTTGGATCGTCCGAGAGGGAGGGTCGTTACAGTTGGTTTCAAAGCTTTGGTTAACTAAAATCTTTGGGGTGCAACTCATTATAACAGAATAAAAGACTCATCAGAGATAGGATTAGTAATATCCTATAAAAGAATACTCATCAGAGATAGGATCACTAGTATCCTAGAATGAGAAACTCATTAGAGATGGGGTTAGAAATGCCCCAGAATGAGTTGAGAGTGACAAGTTAATAATTAACGTATTTATGGTTATATATATAATCCGATCTTAGAGAATATGATTTTTGAATATATTGAAGTTTTATGTTTTGAAAATTTAATCAACTAATTAATTGCTGGTTGTGTTGTGTGATTATTAGTTTTACTAATAAAAAAATATTGGAACGATAATTAATTTAACAATTATAAAATGAAAAGTAAATCAAGCCAAATCGGACCAAATATTGACCTGAATTGCAATTGATTGAAATTGGGTATATGTACATGTGTATATAATGAACAGGTCATAGCATGGAAGCTAAGAAGAGGAATAAAATTGTATGCCCGACAAATAGGTTGTGTTTACTGTATTTCTTAGGTTTGATGATTTCATGAGCCGCTTTGCTTTTTATTTTTATTTTTGATTGGTGAGGGCCCTGTGAGGCAAGCTGCGGTTTTACCGATCACCCCGTACAAAGGAGGTTATGGCGAAATTTTTCGAAAATTTAGGGCCTTATCCAAATTTTTGAGAAATTTGAAAATTCTTAGAAACTGAAAATTTGAAGAATGAAAGTTGAGTTGGATGGTTAAACAACTTTCAGCTTTGTCCCTTTTCGAGGACGAAAAGATTTTAATTGGGGGAGATTGTAACAACCCGGAAATTTTAAACCAATTTTAATTTTTTATTTTAGCTATTTTAATGGGTTTTGAATATTTAAAATGATTTATTTTGAATAATAATGATTTAAAATTTATTTAAATCGAAGTTAGAATGTATAAATTTATTTTAATTATAAATAGAGTTTAAAATGGCTCGGTAGTTTGAAAACATGATTTTAAATTTCAATTGAATGTACAGAATTCAAAATAAATCGGATTTCAGTAAAACCGAAAACACTTGAATCTGTTCAATTATATCTTTCTAATGAATGTGAAATTCTAGATTTCATAATATAAATTGAAAGTTATGTCCAGTTTAAAATTTAAAATAGTCGTTATGGAATTTATATATATTTAATATAATATATAGCCCTTAAAAATAGCCATTTTGCAATCGACCTCCATTTTCGACGAGACCAATTTCGTTGGATCCAGAATGTCAAATTATTGTTTGGTTTAAAATTCCATAATTTTTGGATTTAATATGTGAGCGTGGTAAATTTAAATGTGTTTGGTAATTTCAGATTGAATTTAATCGACTGGAAATAATGCCATTTTTCAAACAGTCTCCAAATTCGATGAAATTAGTTTTTTTAGGACCATATTGCAAAACATAGCTAGATTAATTTTTCTATAATTTTCGGAGTTAGTATGTGGCCTTGGTAAATTAAAATGTACATTTAAATTCAATATATATGTATTTATATTTTAATTTTGATGAAAACTGATCGAAACAGTAGAATTGGCTTACGAAACATATCCTATTATGTCCGGAATGGGGGTATTTAGTTAGGAGTGGCAGTCGTTGGGTTTGATTTGGAGTTCGAATGGAAAATTACGTTTTTTGGAATTTAATAATAATAAATATAAATTATACAAGGCGGTCAAAAGGGGGTCAAACCTAACCATTCCCCACCGTGGTCAACTGTAGAAAGAAGCCGTCGTTCTCAATTTCTAATGGCCCGAATCGCCCCAAATCAAAACCTTAATTTTCCTTCATCATTTTTGAATTAGCATGTGAATTCAACACAAAAATCATTGGTCCTTCTGAGCTCTTCAACTTCGACCGGTCTTGTTCCATCGTTGGTCGCTATTATGGCCCGAAACCCGCCAGAAATATGTTGGCGTTCGTGAGCTATTGAAGACAAGATGGGGCACCTGATTTTGTGAAATTGCTATTGACAGTAGGGTGGGGGTAGGCTCTTCGTTCGCCGGCTCCTGATGATCTTCCGGTGGTCGGAAATCAGGGGTGATGGGGTTCAATGCGGTCGAGGGTTTCCTGAAGTGGGATACGGGCTCTTTTTTTCTATTGACCGGGAAGAAGAAAGAGAATGTCGTGTTTTCTCTTAACCAATGCATTAATTTTTATTATTATTTAAGTTTAATTACTTTATTTAATTGTGTAAGCTAAAAAAATAAATAACTTCCTCGTATATCATCAGATTTGCACAAACCGGGTATCGTTAGAATCGTGATGGAAAATACTACAACATGGAACTAACGAAGTGGAACCCAATGTGAGAACTTCTCACTATAATTCTTGTATAGTTATTTATTTTATAACTGCATATATGAAATGCCAATATTGATTCTTATCAGTTTTTAATTATTAAAAATGTTGCACGGCGCCTGTTAGCTCACCTCCCTCGTCCACATACCATGGACGATCTAATTGGCTGTATTGTGTTGTGGTGTGAAAAAAAATATATGCGATGTAACATATATATATGCTATGTGAAAAATAAATACATATTCGATGTGTAATATATATATATATATATATATATATGCGCGATGTGAAAAATATATATGCAATATGAAAAATATATATGCGATGTATAAATATATATGCGATGTGAAAAATATTTGTTCACTAAAAATATTATTTTTAGCTTATATATGCGATATATAAAATGGTCATGTAATGAATTAAATATTTGTTTGCTAAAAATATTATTTTAGCTTGTATAGACGATATATAAAATTGTCAGGTAATGGAATAATTATTGGACTGTTAAAATTATAATTTTTAACATATATATATATATATATATATATACTATATAAAATTGTCATGTAATGGAATATTCAATTTTGATTAAAAATTGAAACGAAAGTTGGAATCGTTTTTAAACAAATTTATAAATGAATATATAAAATATGTTTTAAATGGTAGTCGATGAAATATATATTATATTTATATGGTTTGAATAGAACGCGCCACACAACGACTGTTCGTGAATTTCAACCATTAACTTCAAATTGATGTAACGGGAGATCCGACCGCCAGATTCTCCTAAACCAGAACCGTTGGGTTCGTATCGAAAAGATCTTTCCAATTAATATAAGAGATTTAAATTTGAACGGTTGGATTTCAAATTAAGTCCAAATCAATTTCTAGAAAAGGTAGCTATGAATGCAGTTCGGTGTCTGTTATTGGAAATCGACTGTAAAGACCTTAATAAAATTATTAAAATATGGAAAAATTGTGTAAAATAATAATAAGTGATTTGGAAAGATTTTGGATGAAAATTTCCATATTTGAAAGGATGAAATATATTTTTATCTAAATGAACTAGTTATTAACTAGAATAATAATCCAATGTTTTTTAATAAATAAATTGGATTGGTAAATGGGTTTAAAATAACCAGAATTTTTCCAATGAATAAATTGTAATGGTTTTTAATGGAAATAATCTTCGGAATATTTCGGTATTGGATTTCGTGATTATATGGATATTGTTGAGGAATTTGGAAGATATATATATATATATATATCGTTATTCCCTATACGATATTTGTTGGTTTCGGAATTTGATGTTAAATATAAGCTGATATTATTTCTATTCAGAGCCTTATATTTAATATCAAATTGGATTTTGGGGTTTATAGTGAACAATGTTTTAAATAACAGCTGTTCTTTAACTCAATTAATAGTGAAGATATGATTTGGAAATTATATTCGTTTAAATAAGATTAATGGAAATTTTCCAGAGTAAAGTTTTCCAATTTAATATATCAAATTGGAATTGAACGGAATTCGATTTGGTAATAATCGAGATGAGCTTCTGTAAAGGAAGACTGTTTGTGACGGCCCGCACCAACCGACATTTAACTCCAATTGTGCGTTGTACACATGTCCAGTTAGCATGGGACGGTCGTCAGAAGGAAGGAAAGAAGACGAAGAAACAACAAAGAACCTGTAGAATGTCTCACAGCGCATAGGATAAAATATAATAACAACATACTTGACATAAAACAGGTGAGACAGTGCATAAGCTGAAAATAAACTAACATAGCAGCGGAAAATCCAAGTACGGCTTATGATCCAAAGTTAAACATTATTACAACTTTTCAAACTGTCTCAAAAGCAAAAGCAAGATAAAGGAGGTACACTACTAATGTCCAAGTAGCGACCACCAGCAACATAGGGAGAATATATATATATCATACGTGGAAGCCTCCTGCTCGCCTCCGAATCAGCTACTCGCGCATCACCAGCTAACCATAACCTGTCTCTAGTCTTCTCGTGTGAGCACCCAGAGTAATAAGAGGAGACATAAAACTCTAGGTCAGACATAAAGCCTGGTATGAGCGATAAGCAACAAAACAGAACAATAACAGGTATAATCCAATCATACCTAAACCTGGACCTGCAACCAAAGAGTTAGCACTACATACCGTACAATACTCTAAGGTGCCACTAACATACTGTGTAAGAGATACGGGGGTGTGGGTATGCATGTCATAGTGGTGTCAAACAATCAAGCATAGCAATCATCCTCACATCCCTCACTCAGTGCGTAAAGCATACGATATCCACTACTTTGGTCACCTAATACTTTGGGCCATGACGGAATCCAATCCCGTGTAACTATCACTACAAGCCCACTATCCATCTCTCAGTGGTGAACCAAAGTTATAAATACCGACAACCCCTTTGCACACGTCCCGCAGCAAAGCCCAATCATGAAGTGAACTCATTGGTTCCCATATGGATCCTGAGCTCTAACTTCCATTTGGACTACCTTTGCATCTCGGGTTTTAGTCATCATCTTCATCCGGGTAGGTCTTCACTTCACCTTGCTTCGGATCGTGGTCATCACCCTCGCTCGGGTCGGATCATGGTCTTCACTTCAAGTCCAAGCATCTCGGATCGGGTCGGTCGTGCTCCCTCCATCGGATCGAGTCGTTCCATACGGATCGGGTTGCACCATCGGTTCGTGGCTTCTAAAGTGGATCGGGTCGGTCGGTCAAGAACCTTTCATTCTAGTCGGTTTTCATCATCTCTACCCTGGTCGGTCAGTATTGCCCCCTGGTCGGTCGAACACTTCACCATTCCTGGTCGGTCGTACTTCACCATCCCTGGTCGGTCGGTATTTCATCATCGCATGGGGTCAGTCGAACATCGAATAGTGGTCGGTATTGCCCAACTCGGTCGATCTCCCTAGTCGGTCGAACACTTCATACAGGGTCAGTCGTGAGCTCGGGTCGGTCGGTCAAAACCTTCCCCTGGTCGGTCTAACTCGACCCAAAGAAAACCTGCACCATTCCAACAAGCTATTTTCGCCTCTCGACGGCGTTTTCAACCATTCCAACTATTCTAAACAATCATAAAGCATACCATACAATCATAGCAACATGTATAAACATCCACAAACAGCAAAACAACAATATGGTATGTTAAAACGGATCAAACATAGCCAAAAAACCCCATATTTTCCCTTAATCCCTCTTAATCACGTTTAAGCAAATCTAATGATATGATTAACAAAACTTATCCAAATCAGCCAAATTTTCTAACAGAGGCCTAAAATAATATTTAGCAATTTATAAATATTTTTCCAGATTTTTAACATGCATAAATTCGCTAATTTCCACTAATCACCCCTTAATCCCCCAAATTCCGGGATTTGCAAAATTAGTCGAAATTAACCCAAATTCATATCAGAGGCATAAAAATGATGTTTTAGAATTTTAGGAATTTTTCTAAGTCATAATTTCGCTAATCTTCGCTAATTACCATAATTAGCCATAATTAGTGAAAAACAATGCAAATCACTCACCTTTGCCACAAGTAAACTATAGATCTGAAATGATTCTCTGTTTGGGTCAAAATCCAATGCTTAGCAGCAGCTCCTATCTTAATTTGATGCTAATCCGCCTTGATTTGGTGTAGATCTTGCTAATATGTGATTAGGAAAGCCAAAAAGATGTTTTGAAGAGATTTAGAGAGTGAAGGCCATTACTAGGGTTTCAAGAATGAAAGTGGCGGCTCAAAAACTGACATGAAATGATTTCCCAAACTCTATCAGCCTCTCCATAACCCTAATCCCGAAATGGGTTATGGGCCTAGCTGTTAACTACCCGGTTTAGCCCAATTAAGTTGTTTTTCACTTTCTAAACCTTGTTTCAGCCATATCTCCCAAACGGTAAGTCCGTTTGGCTAATGTAACCACTCTACGGAAAGAGAAACCATCATTCAAATCCAATGGAAGTGGTTTCAGGTCAAAACTCCTTTCTAATCAAAAGTTAAGGATGAAACAAGACCAGTTAGGGGCAAAACGGTCATTTAAAAATCGGCAAAAATCATGAACATGGGAAATGAACCCAATAGTCGTTTCCCAAAGCCACATGACCATACGACTTCGTATAAGAAAGAAAGAAATATTCTACGATCCTTCGATGCGTAGAATGCGGGTTGTTACATTCTCCCCCCCTTAAGAAATTTCGCCCCCGAAATTCCCTAACCAAAACACACAAAGGGTCCCGCATGCCTATCAACTATAAAACAACAATCAACATGCAAAACAAGTCTATCCTAGCATGCGGTTTACTAACAAGGGAAGATACTATCACTACCAAAACCTTACCAGGCAAAGAGTTCTGGATACTTCTTCCTTATATCCTTCTCTGTTTCCCAAGTACATTCTTTTTCATTCTCACCCCACTGGACTTCGACTAGTTTCACCGCCTTCCTTCGAAGCTACTTCGTATCGTTCCCAACAATACGCATAGGCTTGCGGTTCTCAACCGCCTCAGGTTCAACCTCGCTATCGTCCAACTGATCTGGTGAAATAGCCACATTAGGGTCTTGCACAAACTTCCTTAACTGGGAAACATTAAATACGTTGTGAACTCCCGCCATCTTGTCAGGTAGCTCTACTTCATACGCCAAATTCCCAACTTGCTCGAGGACTGGGAATGGACCAACAAATCTTGGTGCCAACTTACCTCTCCAACCAACATGATGGTGCCTTGCACGGTCTTTCGTACAAAGTTTCAATTGGAACCATACCAATAGTGGGCTAATAACTATTATTATCCATAACTCAACCAAATACAAATGGCCATCCCATGACCCTCCAAAATCCAATATATAAGTTCTCAAAAGGTTCTCTAATATACAATTCACTCAAATACCATCATGACCTGACTTAGTCCTTGGTAAACCATCAATGAAATCCATTGAGACTTGTTTCCAACGGTTGTGACAACCCACTAGGCTTCTTTTTGCTCAGCTTTAACTAACTGGCAATTTATGCATTTGGACATAAACTTCCCAACGTCTTTCTTTATCCTTTCCCAGTAGTAGGTCTAATCCATGTCTCAATACATTTTGTTACCACTGGGATTCATAGTCAATTTCGAGTGATGAAATGCTCTAAGCACTTCATCTCTCAGTCCATCTACATTGGGTACAGCTAGTCCTCCATTCTTTTGAAGCCATCCTTCTCGATCAAATCCTTGCTTGATCGTTCTCTTTCCATTGATACCCATCTCTACCCTAGAGATGATTTCCAATAGGTTAGGATCGTCCTTCTAACTGGAACCAATCCACTCAATCAAAATCGATCTAATCGTCAAGCTTACTAGTGTTTCTGAATCCAATTCACTCTTGGGTCTGAAATCATATCCTGTGATATACTCTAGTTGCTTCCAACCCAGAAACATAACCTCTAGACCAGCATGCCTCCTACTCAATGCAACTATTACCACATCCAAATCCTTTACTATGATCACTCTGCCCCATGGAGTCATGGCGACTCCACTGCACTGATCCATAGCCACTTGTCCTTTGCTATGTCCACTCTGCCCCATGAAGTCATAACAACTCCACTGCACTGGCTCATAGCCTTACTATTCCTTTACTATGTCCACTTTGCCCCTCGAGTCATGACGACTCTACTGCACTGGCTCATAGTCCTACTACAATCACTTTGTTCCCCATCGCTGGAACCCTACAGGTAATAGTCTAATCAAGGGAAGAAAAATAGGAACAACATAGCAACCATAAAATCCATCAAACAAGTCCTACCTATCACCTGCTAAATTCATAAACACATCGACACCTACATGATTGGTCTAACCAATCCCAATATGTCGATTCTAGTATGTCTGGTCCAACCAACATCAATAACTAATGGAAGCCCAGCCTCCATACATACACCGATGCCTACTTGACTGGTCCAACCAATCCCAGGCCAATGGAAGCCCCGCCTCCCTACGGACTACCGTACGTCCAACGTACGTTTATCCTCCAAGGATAACTAGATCACGTCCAACGGATCCAAGGTAACGGGCATCCCCAAATACCCCTGCTTTTAGTCCGCCTAAAATACTTGAGTCCAACCCAAGTCTATCCACTGTCTTGCTGCCCTCTCGAGTCCAACTCAAGACGAATCCAATTCCTTGCAGCCTTCTCGAGTCCAACTCGAGTCAATCTATAACTCAGACCCAGTCTTGAGTATCCATTACCGGCAAACTCTAGTCCAACGTGAGTCATCGTCTCCTTATTCGTTGCATCTCCAAGATCAACGAACACCCATTTTCCTTTTACGAGTTCAAGTCCAACTTGAATCACCCTAATCTTCGTTGTATCTTCCATGATCAACGAGCACATCCTATTCCTTTAAAATTCTACTATCCAATAGAGAACATCAACATAGGGTTCTAAACAATCCATTACTTTGCATCTTCCCACTCGAGCAATCTCATAACCCTATCGAGTCTAACTCTGGGCAGTCTATACCATTGAACAGTCTCATCATGTTCCGTCTGCTCATCACTCCTCGAGTAAACCAAGATATCATCCAATGAAAAATCACAACAACTATTTACCCCTCACGCAAACCCTCGTAGTCGAAATTGACATTCCCCAAGCACAAGCCCCAAAGGCCTAAACCAATATCAGACAAGCACCCAAGGAACATCTCCTCCGAGTTCGGACAACCGACGTGAGGTGATACTAGAAAAATAATCTAGCACTGGAGTACTCATTTGCCTCCCAGAGACAACTAGAACTTATTACAACGATAACCTCTTAGCTTCCGTAACTCCGGTTACTATCGCCATCACTAGGTAGGTACCTAATACCACCCTATTCTTTTAGAGTAAATCGACTCCCCCAAAATAATGCTAAGCCCAGTAAAGCCCAAAACAAAGCAATCACAAGGAAACATACATCCATGACTTGATACGACCACGTTATGGCAAATCATGCTAAGGTTAGTTGAACCACCAATCTGGTTCGTCACAACTAGAGGCCTATCGACTATCTCAGGTTTGTCAAACAATACCCAAACAGAAACATCTTAAATAGAAAGCATACCTTTTATAACAACACCCTTTCCCTTCTGCGCCGCACTTGGAGCATTCGACGAAGAAGGAACAGCGTTGATACCATACGCTTTCACAATCTGCTTCTCCTTAGGAGGTTGTGGGCAATCATCCTTGTGATGTCCCGCCTGGCCGCAGTTAAAGCACTTCCTCTGCCCAGGCTTTTCTCGACAATCTCTGGCATAGTGGCCCTTCTTGCCACAACTAAAGCATTCGCCATCTTTCTTATTTTTCTTATTCTGACCATCCTTGGTCGGGTTCTGCTTCCTCTTGCTCTGAGAATTCTTCTTGCCTTCACCGCCTGCTTGCGGCTTTGGCTCCTCTGTAGATGCAATAGCAACTTCGGTTTTCGACTTAGGGAAAAGGCTCTCTGACCTTAATGCCTTTCCTACAATAGACTCGAACGTCCCATCGATATGGTTTATAAGTCTTTCCCCCAAGTACCCATCCAAGCCAGTTATGAACTTCTCGTTCTTCTTTTTGACTGTATCGATAAGGGACCATCCATATTTCGATAAAGTATCGAATTCTGCGATGTACTCTGAGACTGCCCTACCATTCTGCTTAAGCTCCAAGAACTTTCTGAACAATTCTAATTTATGAGCAGCTGGAATAAACTTATCACAAAAGCGAGTCTTAAACTGATTCCAAGTAACTTGATCCTCTAGAGTAGCTGTCTTAATGGCATTCCACCAATTCATCGCTCGCCCTTGCAGCTGAGGAGACGCTATGAAAATTTATATCGATTATATGCTGTTATGATTTCCGTGTAGATTCCATTTTGATGGAAGATGATTTTGGGTTTATCATGAATTTTGTTCAAATGACATTGATTCTTTAACCCATTTAAAGGCAGTATTAATTTCCTAAAGTTGAATAATCATTAAGTAATGGTTTTTGGAATTAAAACTGAGAAGAGTTTTAATAATCTTCAATTAAATTGGAATGAATGAATGGTAATTAAATTTACCAAAACATGAGATGTAGTATAAACCAAATATATTTGGTTGTTGATATTCATGATTGTGATTGATTGACTGTTTGGATTGTGCTCGACCAGTTTATGAGCAGGATATGCTTTCATATTTAGCATTGGGTTGGGAGGAAATATTGGTATGCTAACATCTTGTGAAACACTTCACGATTTGACTATGAGATGTTTAGCGATGTTGTTGAGTTCATTTCAAATTTAATGAATGATTTTGAAATGATATTTTTCTTAAGTGAAAAGAAATGTATTCCCAAATTTGGACAGGGAATGCTTTATAAAAAGATTTCGAGGCCTAAACCCAATGTTGTTGAAATGATTTCGAAATGTATTATGTGTTTGACATTGTGGTTCATCACGTTACCGATTAGTTGCTATTGATGATGTATCTGTTTGGCGACGGAGAATTTATTCTCTTACTTAACATACTTCTTTGAGACGTACGAGCTCAAAGGTTATATGATTAATAGCGACTGATCATATTTGTGAATTGCTACTGTAAAGTACTACATTTTGGAAAGTACTTGTGATTATTATGTTGTGAAATGATTTTCCCTAATTTAGGATATGAAATGATTTGGTATGTGGCTGAAGATTCTGGAAAACCTGACGACTAAAAGTATGGGTGAGATGGCGATGTTGTCCCAGAGGGCATGGTATTGTACATCGTCAGTGTAGCCTGCTCCATCGTGGGAGGTGCACATTTATATATTGTGTTGGTGAGGTACGTACCCTTTGCCTTGTCTAAGGGGAGCCCGATATTTGGTTGCATGCTTGTTTGTATGCATAGTTATGTTTTGGAATTCATATTTCCAAAGATTTTGATTTGAGCTCTCGAAGTGAAATCTACTTTAATACAAAGCTAGATATGTATTTCAAATGATTTGAAATAAGGATCGGGGAATAAAGTGTAACAACCCGCTATTTTTAATGATTTAAATTCCGATTTAAATCGATATTTTTATTTTGTAAATATTTTATAGTTTTTCGTAACAGTAATTTGGAATTTGAAATACGTACAGTGAGATGTAGTAGCTGTGAAAATTTCATCGGAAAATTTGAATGTTTGCCGATCGCGCAATTTTCAGTGTAAAGCTGCGCATAACAGTTCAAATTTTAACAATTTTTCAATCTCTCCGAAACCAGTTCGAACAAACATGAAAAATATTCTATTTGTTGTCACGAATCCAATAGCAAAATTCGTTTCGCGAAATTTTGACGTTTTGACCTCCGTTTTCTATCCGTATTTTTACGTTTAAAGGGGTTCATAACGCGTTTTTGAATGGAGCGTCTTGGCACTGCAAATTTTATACCATTGTGTCCGTCTCATCACGCTGATTTCCGCAATATATTCAGTTGTCAGTTTCGGTGTTCAGTTCGTGCTGAAATTATGAAAATGCTTGCATAGTTCATTTTTGAAACGGAGCCATCTGAGTTCGATGTGTCCCTTTTTCGATCTTACATACTTTTCTAGACATTTTGGGTCTGCAAAAACTGTCTTTTCATTTTGTTAAACCATCCGTTTATTGATTTTTTTTAATTTATTGGAAGCCTTAGTATAGTATATATAAGGCATGCATGTACGTGGCTTCTCCTTTTCTATCTATCATTACTTTTCCTAAGCATTACATTGTCCCAAACCCACGTTTAGACTTAGCATGCGTTCCTTCCATAATTTCATGCATGCTTAGAGTATTATCAAATCCTAAAGCCACCATTTCCATTTTCAAAAGTTGTTCTCTTTTCTTATTTTGGTAATCCTTCATCCTTTTATGTCCATTCGTCCACTTTTCCTTTGAAATGCCAAGTAATCCTTTGTTGTTCTCCTAAAGCCGTGCCTTTGGATTTCGGTGCTTTCCATCTAAAAAAAAGAATCAAATTTGTTTACCTTTTCAAATATTCAAAAGTCGGTGGATTAATTCAAACTAACGTATGGCTGAAATGCCGGTAGACGTAATCAATGAACGCTCAACCCATCTTTTTCTCACCACTACTTTTATCTTCTTCCAACGCATATAATCAGAGCAGCCTATTTTAGTTTTCCTATCCCATTCTCTTCCTCTCGCCAAAAAAAAAAGAAAAAGAAAAAAAATACCTGTGCATGAAACTAGGAACCACCTCCCTGAACCCTGATGGCCTGCTAGCCACGCCCATGCCATCCGCACTCTGCCGCTACCTTTCCTGAGTTGTGCTCCTTGCCTTTCTCTTTCAACCGCGAGCTAGCTGCTTCAAACCGTACAATCGTGAGTTTGGCTCCTTTCTTTTTATCAGTTTTCTTTTGTTTGGTCTTTTATATACATATATAATGAAAGAAAAAAAAAGGTTTCTGCATGTTGTGTGAATTTGTAGAGAGTATTCATGTGTCCAGTTTCCCATGTTAGTATCCTTGTGTGTTGATTCATTTGTAAAGAATGGTTAAAACGGAGAAAAAATATGTCAAGTAAAGTACGACTAATAAAAGAAAAAATTTATTTATTAGCTTCATGAACTACTATTGTATTTTGTATTTTCTGCTGCGAGATATTATATTACTCTGTATCTGTGTCTGTGATATGTGATTTTGTGACTTATTCTACTTACCTCAGAAGCAAATAACAATCTGTTGTTTTGGACGTTTCGAGTTGATATGTTTTGCCGATTCAGCACGGTCAAAATGCCAGGTCGTTACAGTTGGTATCAGAGAATTGGTTTTATCAAAGCTTTAGCCTATGGGGTAAAAGCTCAATAGAGATAGGGCAGTGATACCCTAGAATGAGTGGAATTAGTCGCAGAATCCTTCCTGAGAGAGAGCGTATTTTTAAAGTACAAATGGTTTTTAAAATGATTTTAATGTTTTAAACTAATATTGTGGTTGTAAAATTTTGTTAAATATTTAAATCTTTTCCTGAAATTTCCTCTCCATTTGAATCCATTTTCCTTCGTAGATCCTCTTTAATTAGGTTCTTTCGTTCGATCAGCTTTTAACTCGGATTCTATAATTTATCCTTGTCCATTACAGTGTAAAATGCAGAAGAAGTGTAATGACCCGGATTTTCGGCGACTTTGGTTATCGACATAAACACGATGTCGATAACCAAAACATCGAAAAATCCTGGTAATTACAGTTGGTATCAGAGCTTAAGTTAAGAATTACTTGGCTCTGTGGCGTGACTCGGTAGAGATAGGGTTAGTAATACCCTAGACTGAGATTGAGTGTATATATACGAGTGGACGTATTTGTTATTGATATAAAAATTTGTTTTATATTATGGAGATTCATTGGTTGAGTTGTTTATGAGTTCTGGTCGATCAGTTTGATCCACTGTATCGGTAGGAGTTACTAAACACTCGAATACGATGGGTCGACACGATATGTTTTGAAAGAGGGTAAATGAAAATAATTTTACCCAAAATATATTTGATACATATTGGATATATTGGTTGCTATTATAATCAAGTAAGATTATAAATTGAACGGTTATGTAAATAACCAATCAGAATTCATATAAGTGAAATACGTGAAATCAGATGAGTTAAATCTAAATTTTTAAACCAGAAATTGAGTTAAAACTCTGGAGAATTGGATAAGGGTTTGTAAATAGATTGGGATTAAAAATAAGGAAAATTTAAGATCCTGGGAGATTTTAAATTGTTTTACAAGCAGTGTGAATTATATTTTGAAATAAATTTCAAAGTGGAAATGTTTAGAAATGGTTTTATAGTATTGAACTCACTTTGATCGCTGGAAAATAGATTCTGATGATGACAGCTGCATCATCAGTATTCATTTTCGAGTTGTAAGTGACGAATTACTACCAGAGATACTATTTTGAATTTGTTTTGCGAAAGTCAAGTTGTGTTGAATTTCAAAATGGGATTTAAAATATAGAATTTGAATTTTTAAATAGATTTGAAATATTAACTTGTTTTAAAAGAAATAAAACGAGAAGTTCCTTTATAAACGAAGTTTATAAATAGTTCTTTTATGAACGAAGTTTATAAATGAAGCTAAGAGAATTATCATTGGATAATTCAGAAATAAAAATACAAGTATGAAATTGAAAGGGAAATTGATTGACACTGAAAAGTGTTTATTTTATTACTCTTATGCTTTATCTTTTGTAAATAAATAAATGATACTTTGGTTACTTTTATATGTTTTTACAGGATGTCAAGAAATGCCTCCTTCAAATCAAATCAAAGGCCAACTACGAGAAAGAGCTACTTCCTCACATCAAATTCATTTCAATTGCAAAAGAAGTAGTAGCTCACTGGTAAAGGCATAGGAATTGGTGCTGAGAGACCTAAGTTCGAACCCCGTCAAGCTCACTTTTTGCCAAAGAAACGGAGCGTGTTCACACTGGCCCTTTGCTTTGAGAAATATCTGGATTAGTGTTATGTTATATATATACATACACATATTCATGTGTATGTATTTATGATGTGCACCAATTAACATTTCAGCAATAGCCATATTCTTATCATGGAATTAAATTCGAATCATTCAATTTCAATTAGAAGATTTGCTGATTGAATTGTTGCCAAGAGAAAAATCAATCTTGAAGATTTTATCTTATATTGCCTTTGGAGTCTGATAAGCGCCCTTGTTTGGAAGAATTAAATTAGATGCAATCTTCTATCAAGCAAGCCACATGGGAAAATTGAAAGATATGGAAAATATTTACCATGATATGCCCAGATTTTCTCCAATCAGGTAGTCAAGGAAGGCAAGAAATATTCATGAATGAGGAGGGCCATTTATTCACAGACCTAGTTAGGGTTTTCCCCTTCTCATATATAAATATGTTATTGTAACCATTGTAAAAAGGATCTCATAATTCTGTACTGCCATTAGTTTAATAAAATTTTCTTGTTCTAGTTATTTACTTTTCTTTTAAAACAATTTGTGTATCTACACGATTAGATTCGGTAGAACACATATTGTTATTGTCTTTGTTACTGCATACTAGTGTTGACTGTTTGATTAGTTTCAGCAGCAACTCTATTTTTAATTCTCTGTTATTGTTCCAGTTATTATTTACTTTTGTTGTTTTTGCTAGTACTGGTTATTTTCTTTCCTGTTGTTGAATTTGATATACGTCTGATTAGATTCAGATTTGTAGCAGTTTCAATAACATTATTTCAACAACACTGAAAACAACCCCCAAAGTTCTGTCTAACACGCCCACGAAACATATAAATAATAAAAGTTTAACTTTCCTCCCTGTGTTCGACCTGTATGCTACACACCTGTATGCTTGCAGAATTTATTACAAATGTCGCGCTTTTCTAATTCATAGACTAGCGTCGATCAAGTTTTTGGCGCCGTTGCCGGGGAGGTAACGATTAAATTTTGTTATTTATTTAATTTCTGATTCGTGTTAGTTTTTGTTTTATTTTTTTGTTTGATTTTGCTTTTAAATAAAAAAATAAAAAAATAGAAAAAACTTGTCAAATTTTCTTTTATTTCTTGCCTTTGTTTTGTTTTGTTATTGAAAAAAAAAAAGAAAAAAAAAGGAAAAAAAAAAACCTTGCCATTTCTGTGGGATTCCTTTCTAGATCTTCTCCTGAACTATTTCCTCTTATTCCACAGTATCTTCCTTTCTTCTTTTACAATTAAAATAATATAAAAAAAAATTCCTTTTACAATTTTTCTCAATCTCCGATCACCCACCTTCACGCAACAGTCACTACCAATTCTGCAAAAAAAAAAAAAAAAAAAAAAAAAAGTCCACTCTCTCCTGCCTGTATTTCTGCCGCAACCTTCTTCTTTGCGCCTCCATCTCCTTCGCCAAGTCACACAAAAAAAAATCACTGCATCATAATCCTTCAACACGTTCACCTCTCACCAATTAATCCCCTTCATCAATTCCCTTTTGCCATTACCCAGAACTGCCGAACCTTCCCTACCCTTTCACACCAACACCACAGCAGCCTATTTCAACGCCCCTATCTTCTTCCACTACGCAACCTTCACAACAGACTTGGCGCCCTTCATATCCGCAACTTCCATTAAATCACCGATTCACCACCTTCCTGCCCACTATTTACCATCCACCTTCTCCTGGTTTCAACCAAAACCCACGCACGACAACTCACTCACGACAACACCCACGCACAACCACCCCATTACCCCGAGACGTCGGAAATTTGTCAACCCATACCCGAAACCCAAACAACTTCCTCGTCACCAACCGCAATCCACGGAAACGCAACCATTTCCAGAACTCCCCTTACTGTGCAAATCCAATTCAAGACCGAAATTCGCTACTGTCACAGCCGAATTCTCGAAATCCAGACTCGAGAACCCAAATCGCAAAACTCAAATCACAACTCGAACCCGCAAATACCCAATCCCGATCTGGCAATTTTATTTTGAGGGAGCAGTGATTTTATTTTGTCTTCAACGTGAAATCCGGTGATTTGCAAATCAGATTCGAAAAAAAAGGGGCATCTTAGCATGTTCCTTTTGTTTTATGAACTGCGATTGTGATTTTGAATTGCTAAAAAAAGCATCATTCTTTCTTTGGTCTTGAGTCCCTTTGTTCGGTTTTGGACCTTCGGTTTCTGTTATTAAACTAGTAGGGTCAGAGACTAAGGGAGTTTATGTTGTTTTAAGGCCTGGTTAATCATTTAGTTGGTTGGTGTGTTTGTTTAACTAGGCGGATCCGATTTCGAATTATTGGGTGTAGTTGGTTCTGTTGGGTTTTATCTCGTAGTTCTTATTTTTTATTTTTATTCTGTGTTGTATTTGATTCCAAAAAAAAAAAAATCAAAAATCAAGGCCAAAGTGAAGGAACACAGTCGAGTAAACGAACAAGGGATTCAGAGAGCAGTCGAACAAAGCAAACAGAGTTTGAATTGTTGGAGCGGTTGCACACCAAGTGGGGTGTGAACGCGCTAGCGCTTCCCAAATTCACTGGAGGACTGCCGATCAAGGTGAAAGCTTTTAAAACTCTATAGGTGCTCTGACGCAAAGAAAAAAAACATATATAGACAATTGTTGTAAAAAATTTCTGCAGGGGCAGCGGCTTTGAATGTACAATTTTTAATTTTTGCAATTATCTGTGTGATTTCTGTTTTTTTTATTCATTCTGTTAAGGGCAATACCCCAATTCACATAAGGTGAGGGATTTCATCACCCTTTCCTTAGCCCACAAATTGCATTTCATCGTAGAATCTGACTAATAATAACGGTTAGACGTTGGACTTAAGGGAGTCACGGGCTCATCTAGGGCTTAATTGTATTTTGACAGTTGATTCATTTGGAACGAATTATTTCTTGGTGTCTAGACTACGGCAGAGAAATAACCGTTTATAAATATTATGGTGATTCGTAAATATTATATCGGTTGTTACTCTGAAGGTACTTAAACCTTTGGCTGCATTGCTAGGGTGATTCCTGGTGCACCGATAACTCCTGTCCGTTAACTGGCTGAGAAATCTTTTGATCTAAGTAATCAAACGTGTCACTTTATAATTTTGGGTTAGGAGCCAATAAGGACAGAAAACTTCATTGTAGCTAATTTCTGTGCTTGCATTTAACAACAATGAGTGAAAAAAGTGTTAGCCAACAAAATTCTCCTAGGGGTTCTCGAATCAACCAAAATTTTCCAACCGAATTGGATCAAAATCGAGTAAATCAAAATTTTCCAAACTTCGGGGATCAAAATCAAATAAATCAAAATTTTCAAAATCTCAATATCCAGGTGGATAGACCCTTGTCTCTTCGTGATCGATGTTATCCTACTAGGACCGTTCAACCATCTGTCATTGTTTTCCCACCAGCTGAAGGAAACAATTTTGAGCTAAAACATTCTTTTATCCAAGGGGTACCAAAATTTACTGGGTCTGAAAATGCTTATGAATTTCTAAGTGAATTTGAATTGTATGCGTCCACAACAAAAATGCAACAATTATCTAACGAATCGATCAAGCTAAGGCTAATTCCATTTGCACTACTTGAAAGCGCTAAAAGATGGCTAAATTCTCTTCCACGACATTCCATAAGAAGTTGGGATGAATTTGTCACTGCATTTTTGAAAAAGTTTTTCCCTTTCCATAAAACTCTCAAAATCCGAACTGAGATAAATCAATTTTGTCAAAATGAGGGGGAAACTTTTTCAAAATATTTTGAGAGATTCAACCAACTACTGTATAATTGTCCTCATCATGGAATTCTAAAAGACAACTTGTGTCAAATTGTATATGAAGGGCTTAACTATCAGTCTAAAACTCAACTAGAATCAATGTGTGGAGGAGATTTTATGTCTAAAACAGCCGATGAAGCTTGGCGGTTCTTAGAAGATTATTCTGAAAAGGACATGCAATGGGAATCAATTCGCGTTCCCAATCGTACTTCTACTAGAGGAGTGCATGTCGTGGACCCAAATCAAATTCCCGTAGAAAATCAAACTCCTCAAGCCGGAGAAGGGTTACCCCACTACTACTCTCAGGACCAAGCCAATGCTATAGCTCAAAATAACCCTTACTCAGCCACGTACAATCCTGGTTGGAGGAACCACCCAAACTTTTCTTGGTCAAACCCCAATAATTCGGCAAACCCATCTCACATGCAACCCTTTATTCCCAATCCGAATTACCAAGCTCCACCCTCCAATTCTCAAACCTCTCAAACTACACCTCAATCCAAACAACCTTATAGGCACCCCAATTTTCAATCATCAAACCAATCATCTCAATCTTCTCAACCATCACAAGATATTGTTCGATTAGAAAAACAAATAAATAATCAAGACGCTAAAATCGACCAACTAATGCATATGATAAAGGAAATGGCGAAAAATAATGAGAAAGGAAAGCTGCCTAGTCAACCTGAGGTGAATCCAAAATATAACTCTCGTACTGTAAATTCTTGTGAGGACGAAAATCATAATCCAGTCAACGCTATTACAACCCTTCGATCTGGAAAGAGGATTGATAATAACGTGGGCAACCCTGGCAAACCTTCTAACTCGACCCCAATCCCTAATCTTGATGATCATCCATTGGCTTCGAATGCCAATTCTTTTGAACCTCAAATTCCCTTAAATGTTGGCAATCCCAACAGTTCTTCTCCTTGTGTCGGCAAACCCGACCCACCTTTGACAACCAATGTTGGCAATCCCAACATTTCATCTTCTACAGCCCTACCACCTTCTTCTTCGAATGATGAAACTGATCGTAGAGTCGAAAAACCAGTTGCTCCTTTTCCCCATAGACTCAATAATAAGAAGAAAGCAGCAAATTTCGATAAAATTCTGGAAATTTTCAAACAAGTTCGTGTGAACATTCCTCTTTTAGACACCATTGAACAAATTCCTCAATATGCTAAATGTCTTAAGGAATTGTGTACACAAAAACGTGCGACCAATGTCCCAAAACCGCTTTTCTAACTGCGAATACAAGCTCTGTTCTTTCGAATCTTGCCCCAGTCAAGTACAAAGACCCTGGCTGCCCTACGATTGATTGTAAAATAGGAAACACTCACATCTCTCATGCCCTACTCGACCTTGGTGCCAGTGTCAACCTTCTCCCTTATACTGTCTATCGTCAACTTGGACTAGGGGAGATTAAACCAACGAACATCACACTTCAACTAGCCGATCGATCTGTCAAAAAACCATTGGGAATTATCGAAGACGTCTTGATACAGATCGAACAGTTCTACTTCCCTGTCGATTTTATAGTTCTAGAAACAGAGCCTGTCTCAAATCCCAACGTTCAAATACCATTGATCTTAGGACGCCCCTTCTTAGCAACCTCGAATGCTGTCATTAATTGTAGGAATGGTCAACTTCGACTTTCCTTCGGGCACCTAACCATTGAGCTAAACATCTTTAATCTCAACAAACAACCTAGGGATTTTGAGATCGATGAAATTGACATGATTCAAACCACAGTTGATGAAACCTCAAGTGACACTTCTGAAGCCTTGAAAATGTGTCTTGACCATTTCAACCCGGATTTCGACGAACTCGAATACATTTCTGAACTAAACAAAATTCTTGACTCCGACACTTCGCCACCTGAATCTAACCAAGGAATGTTGACCAATGTTGATACACAAGAACTTCCTAAGTTAGACCTCAAACCCTTGCCACCAGACCTTAAGTATGCCTACCTAGACTCTTCAAAAACTTTTCCCGTAATCTTGGCCTCTGATCTTACCGAAGACCAAGGAGGAAAAGTTTTGGAAGTTTTGCGGGAAAATAAAGACGCCTTGGGGTGGGAAATTAGCGATATAAAAGGAATTAGCCCATCAATTGTGGAACATCGCATACACTTAGTTGATGAGGCTAAGCCCACCCGTGAAGTTCAAAGGCGATCAAACCCAAACATGAGAGAAGTGGTCAAGGAGGAGATAATCAAATGTCTAGACAATAACATCATCTATCCCATCTCTGACAGTACTTGGGTGAGTCCGGTACAAGTTGTACCAAAGAAGTCAGGAGTCACAGTGATCAAAAACGACAGTAATGAACTCGTCCCAACAAAAATCAAAACCAAATGGCGTGTGTGCATCGACTATCGAAAGCTCAACTCAGCCACACGAAAAGACCATTTTCCCTTGCCTTTTATTGACCAAATGCTCGAACGATTAGCGGGACATGAGTACTACTGTTTTCTTGATGGATACTCTGGCTATAACCAAATTCCTGTTGCTTTAGAAGATCAACATAAGACCACCTTTACTTGTCCCTTTGGAACCTTTGCTTATCGTCGCATGCCTTTTGGTCTTTGTAATGCCCCCGCGACTTTCCAAAGGTGTATGATGAGTATTTTCTCTGATATGGTGGAAGAATTCTTGGAAATATTCATGGACGATTTTTCAATATATGGATCATCTTTTTCCCAATGTCTCACTCATCTAGAACTCGTCCTTAAGCGTTGTAAGGAGAAATCACTCGTGCTTAATTGGGAGAAATGCCACTTTATGGTAAAAAGGGGGATAGTTCTAGGTCATGTCGTCTCCAAAGATGGCCTAGAAGTCGATAAATCCAAAATCGATTTGATTGCCAATTTACCTCCTCCCAAGTCTGTCAAAGATGTTCGTTCATTTCTTGGCCATGCGGGATTCTATAGAAGATTCATTAAGGATTTCTCAAAAATTTCAAAACCTCTCTCGAATTTACTTGCCAAAGACGTAAAGTTTGAATTTTCCAATGATTGCAAAACATCTTTTGAAACTCTCAAATCACTCTTGACCACAGCTCCCATCATTCAACCTCCTGATTGGACTCAACCCTTTGAACTTATGTGCGACGCTTCTGACTTTGCAATTGGAGCCATCTTGGGTCAGCATATCAATAAACTCCCTCGAGTCATTTACTACGCTAGCAAAACCTTGAACGAGGCCCAATTGAATTACTCAACTACTGAAAAGGAATTTTTGGCAGTTGTCTTCGCTCTTGAGAAATTCAGACCATATCTCATAGGATCCAAAGTCATAGTTTACACTGACCATGCTGCCTTACGATATTTGCTTTCTAAGAAGGATGCCAAGGCCCGCTTGATCCGTTGGATCCTTCTTCTCCAAGAATTCGATATAGAAATACAAGATAAAAAGGGTTCTGAAAATGTCGTAGCTGATCATCTCTCTCGAATTGTGCACGAAAATGATAACGACACCCAAATCGATGACTATTTTCCTGACGAACAACTCCTTTCGATCTCTAACACCCCTTGGTACGCTGACATTGTGAATTATCTTGTCACACAACAAATGCCCGCTGAATGGTCGAAACAAGATAAACAAAAATTTCTCTCAAAAGTTCGAAACTTCTATTGGGATGACCCATATCTTTTCAAATACTGTCCAGACCAAATCATTCGAAGGTGTGTGCCCGATCATGAACACCAAAGTATTCTCTCTTTCTCACATGACCATGCTTGTGGCGGTCATTTTGGAGCAAGAAAAACTGCTGCAAAAGTTTTGCAAAGCGGTTTTTATTGGCCCACACTCTTCCGTGACGCTTTCGAATTTTGCTCTAAATGTGAGCGATGTCAAAGAACGGGTCGAATCTCTAAGCGAAACATGATGCCTCTCAACCCCATTTTAGTGATTGAGTTATTCGATGTTTGGGGCATCGATTTCATGGGACCATTCCCTAATTCATTTGGGAATCTTTACATCTTACTTGCGGTAGATTATGTCTCAAAATGGGTTGAAGCCATTCCGACCAAAACCAATGACAACAAGGTTGTTGTCAAATTCCTCAAAGAAAACATCTTTTCACGCTTCGGCACACCTCGAGCTATCATTAGCGATAATGGCACTCATTTCTGTAATCGTGCTTTTGAGTCCTTGCTCAAGAAATACTCAATCACACACAAGCTGTCGACCCCCTACCATCCACAAACGAGTGGGCAAGTAGAAGTTTCCAATAGACAAATCAAACAAATTCTTGAGAAAACCGTGAATTCCAACAGAAAAGATTGGTCCGTAAAACTGATTGATGCACTTTGGGCTTTTCGCACTGCTTATAAAACCAATCTAGGGATGTCACCATATCGATTAGTCTTTGGAAAGGCCTGTCACTTACCTCTTGAATTAGAGCATCGTGCTCTTTGGGCCATAAAATTTTTGAACTTTGACTTAGAAAAGGCCGGCTCACATAGGAAGCTACAAATTTCTGAATTGGAGGAATTAAGAAATGAGGCGTATGAAAATGCGAAAATCTACAAAGAAAGAACCAAAGCCCAACACGACAAAAACATACTTCGTAAGGAATTCAACGTAGGTCAAAAAGTTCTTTTATACGACTCTAGACTTCACTTGTTTCCAGGAAAACTCAGATCTCGATGGACTGGACCTTATGTCGTGAAAACAGTATACCCTCATGGAGCGGTTGAAATTGAAAATCCTAGAGATGGAAAAGTCTTCAAAGTAAACGGTCAACGACTGAAACCATTTTTGGAATATGAGCAATATGACGAAGACGACTCTATCGATCTGCATGATCATCCACCATGAAATCGGGTGGTACACGTTCTTTTTCTTTTATTTTTCATTTTTTTTTCATTTTTTTTTCTCTTTGTTTTTCTGCCTTTGACAGTTGGGACACTGTCTGAATCAAGTGTGGGGGGGAGTCTGCATTTCATCCATTTTCATTTTTCTTTGTTTTTGTTTCTTTTTATTTTCAGCCATTTAAGTAGGACCATCATACATTTTAGATTGTAGTAACATACCATAATTTTTTTTTTTGAAATACGACTCATTTTCAATTGATATAACAAAATAAGTTTACAATTTTTAGCCAGTTGATAGTATTTTTCTCTCTCAACTTAAATCGAATAGGAAATATAATGAAAAGTTTGATTTTGAGGGATAATAGTGTAACCGGTACATAGGGAGATTCTTAGGTGATGGCCATGAAATCTTTTCTATATTGTAGACTTTGTTTAAATAAGTGGAGGACTTAAAATACTTATATTGGCTTTTCAAATCTTTAAAACTAAGTTGTGTTAAGTTGAATTCGCGCAACTCTCTTTTGTGCTTATATTTTCGATAATAATAATAATAATAGTATTCCAAGGGTATCCAACATTGCTTGTATATCAAGCGTTGGTGTGCAAACCCGCCAAGCTCTATCCGACACGTTGTTGACAAAGTCAAAGTTGGAATATCTTGGTCTCATTTTATGAGATTGGACACCTAAGGATTACCGACACGTTGTTGACAAAGTCAAAGTCGGCCTGCACAATCCGCCAAGCTCTTTACCTACTCTCCGTTAGTCCGCGAGGCAGTGCATGGGTGGTAAACCTTGGTCTTTTTAGTTAGGTGTATGTACTTAATCATAAATCTTAAAATTTTATAGAATAAAGAATAAGCGATAATACCCAAACACTTCTTGACCTTATTGATTTGACTAGCCATACATGAGAAAATTAGAATACCACTTTGCAAACTGTGCCAAGCAAACTAAGAATTTATTTCATGGCTGCACTATGTTATCAACCGAACCAACTGGCCAAACTAGAATTTAACATTTGAAAACTTGATTTATATTGAAAATTTGTGACAAGTCGAGGTATCTAAAATAAAATCAACTGACTAGAAATTGTTAACTTAATTTGTTGTACCACCTTCCTGAAACAAGTCGTGCTTTTATTTTTTTCGTTTTTTTATTTGCATATGTCCATTGCATTCATGTAGTTTCATTAGAATCATAGCATACTTCATTTGGATTTTGTGGGTAGTATCCGCTGAAAACCCTCACGAGACACCACTCGTCCTACTAGGGACACCTAGAGGTTTAACGGCTTGTTGCATACGCTCAATGCAATCGTGTTTCCTACGAAAGTGTGACCTATCTAGTTTAGTTTTTCATTTTTTGTTTTACTCGAGGACGAGTAAAAGATAAGTGTGGGGGTACTTGATTGACACTGAAAAGTGTTTATTTTATTACTCTTATGCTTTATCTTTTGTAAATAAATAAATGATACTTTGGTTACTTTTATATGTTTTTACAGGATGTCAAGAAATGCCTCCTTCAAATCAAATCAAAGGCCAACTACGAGAAAGAGCTACTTCCTCACATCAAATTCATTTCAATTGCAAAAGAAGTAGTAGCTCATTGGTAAAGGCATAGGAATTGGTGCTGAGAGACCTAAGTTTGAACCCCGTCAAGCTCACTTTTTGCCAAAGAAACGGAGCGTGTTCACACTGGCCCTTTGCTTTGAGAAATATCTGGATTAGTGTTATGTTATATATATACATACACATATTCATGTGTATGTATTTATGATGTGCACCAATTAACATTTCAGCAATAGCCTTATTCTTATCATGGAATTAAATTCGAATCATTCAATTTCAATTAGAAGATTTGCTGATTGAATTGTTGCCAAGAGAAAAATCAATCTTGAAGATTTTATCTTATATTGCCTTTGGAGTCTGATAAGCGCCCTTGTTTGGAAGAATTAAATTAGATGCAATCTTCTATCAAGCAAGCCACATGGGAAAATTGAAAGATATGGAAAATATTTACCATGATATGCCCAGATTTTCTCCAATCAGGTAGTCAAGGAAGGCAAGAAATATTCATGAATGAGGAGGGCCATTTATTCACAGACCTAGTTAGGGTTTTCCCCTTCTCATCTATAAATATGTGATTGTAACCATTGTAAAAAGGATCTCATAATTCTGTACTGCCATTAGTTTAATAAAATTTTCTTGTTCTAGTTATTTACTTTTCTTTTAAAACAATTTGTGTATCTACACGATTAGATTCGGTAGAACACATATTGTTATTGTCTTTGTTACTGCATACTAGTGTTGACTGTTTGATTAGTTTCAGCAGCAACTCTATTTTTAATTCTCTGTTATTGTTCCAGTTATTATTTACTTTTGTTGTTTTTGCTAGTACTGGTTATTTTCTTTCTTGTTGTTGAATTTGATATACGTCTGATTAGATTCAGATTTGTAGCAGTTTCAATAACATTATTTCAACAACACTGAAAACAACCCCCAAAGTTCTGTCTAACACGCCCACGAAACATATAAATAATAAAAGTTTAACTTTCCTCCCTGTGTTCGACCTGTATGCTACACACCTGTATGCTACACACCTGTATGCTTGCAGAATTTATTACAAATGTCGCGCTTTTCTAATTCATAGACTAGCATCGATCAGAAATCTATTTTCCAAAGGTAGAAATATCGATTTCAAAAGGAATTGAAATCAAGACTTATGAATAAAGAAAGTTTGAAAAGGAATTTGAATAAAGGAAGTTCAAACATAGAATTTGAATAAGAAAATTCAAAGAGGATTTGAATATAGAAATTCAAAGGGAGTTTGAATATATGAAATTCAATGGAAGTGAAATAGAAATTGAATATAGAAATTCAAAGGGAGTTTGAATATATGAAAGTCAATGGGAGTGAAATAGAAATTTGAATATAGAAGATTCAAATAGAATTGAAATGAAATTCAAATATAGAATTTGAATAAGGAAATTGAAACGAAATTCAAATATAAAATTTGAATAAGAGGTTTTAAATGAAATTCAAATACAAAATTTGAATAAGAGAATTGAATTTGAAATTTGAATATAGAAGATTCAAATAGAATTGAAATGGAATTCAATTAGTTGGTAAAGAAGTTAAACTTATATTTGAACATGTATATTCAAATAAAAGGTGAAATAGGTAAACCAGTTAATTAGCCATTAGTAAATGGATCTTGAATTGAAGTTGAACTTTAGATAAGTAAAGGGGACTGGTAAATTTATATTTGAAATCGAATATAAACCTGAGTTTGAAAAAGTAGAATTTGATTAGTTTATAAGTAAGTTAAATTTTATTTGAACATGTCATGTTCAAATATAAAAGTGAAATAAACTAAAGAGTTAATTAACAAATTAACTCACGAATTGAGTTAAAACGATCAGGTATTGATAAAATAGATTGGACAGGTATAAATATACTTGAGATAGGTATGGATAAGGTATGAAGGTATATAAATAGAATGCTAGATGAAAAGGTATGTATTTAATTCATATATGAGATTTCATGCGCCGTGTCGGCTAGCCGCTTGGTTTTTTCTTTTTCTTTTGGATTGGTGAGGGCCATGGGAGGCTATTTGAAATTTCCCGATGCTCCCGATACAAAGGAGGTTATGGCAAATTTTTCCGGGAATATAAGGACTTAGAATATTTTTAAGATAATTTGATAGTTAGAAATCAACGTATCGATATATATATAGAAGTCGATAAGGAAACGAACTTAGAAATAGAATAGTATAATCAAAAAGGAAGACTAAGAATAAAATCTAGTAAGAATAGAAAGTGAAAGCGTATACGTGTTTAAAAGTGAATAAGTAGTTGTATGGTATTGATTATTCGAGTAAGTAGTCTTATCTGTTTTGACGTTATAAATGTTATTCAGTCAAGGTCTGAGAGGTAGTTATACCCCAACTTGATTGATTTCATTGTTAACAAATAAATAGTAAGATTTTAGGCTCAGAGATCAATGTTGAATAAGAGTTAGTTGAATATAGTATTTGGGTTGTCGTAACGATGTTTTACACAACATCCGTTTTAACCCAAATAAGTGTAAAACTTGGAAATAGAATAATAAATATTTCCTAAGTATAGAAATAAACGAGATCGGAAAAGAGATAAGTAATTGGGGTATTTTCCAATTATAAATAGGATTATAAAGGTTATTGGTTTAGAAAATAAAGGAAGGCGATACTCGGAAATGTTTTCCAAATGACATAAAAGGCCAATATGGTTATTGAAAATATTTGGTTAACAAATATTGATAAAGAAATAGAGAAGTGATTTAACTAATGGAATATTAATTAAGGGCTCAGTGACATGTCAAAAAGGAAAAATTGATTTTTGAAAAAAGTAAACTGTTTAAAAGCTCCCAGGGAAAGACTGTTTAAATTAAAAGCAAATTTAACAGAAATTTGTGAAAGCAAATTTGAATTAAAGTAAAGCCAGTAAAGTGGTAACTAAGATTGAATTAGAATGATATCGAGACAAATTGTATTTGGGAGATTCAAATTTGAAGTGTAATGTGATAATCAAGTTAAGAGTTGGGAATCGAGAAGAAACTCGAGTTGAAATGGGATTTGGCTTGGTTAAAACGAATGGTTGTGTTGTGGATAAAAGCAGATCAGAATTTGATAGGGATGACCCTGGTATCCGCTGAATTGATAACAGGTGGAAAGGATATAATGATATGCCGACAAAAGGTACAAGTTTATATTTCCATTGGGTATGAGATTTTGATGAGAAGAATAGGCAAGCCGCTTGGCTGTTTGATTTTCTTTTGGGATGGAGATGGCCCAGAGAGGCGAGTGGTGGTTTGACGTATTGACCAGTACAAAGGAGGCGCTGGCGAAATTTTTCGAAGAATATGGAGTTAGAAAATTTTCTGGTTTTTTGAAAATTTTCGTTGATAAGAATTAATTAATATTTAATTGAAATTAAATTGGTTCAGTTGAAAACTGAAGTTAAGAAGTGAACAAATAAGTTCTAACCAGTAGATAGGGTCGACTTCTAGCTTTAGCAATTTCGAGGACGAAATTATTTTAAGTGGGGAAGATTGTAATGACCCGCATTGGCAGAGGTATTATAATTAATTAATTTAATTATTGAAATGGTGGGTTAGTGAATTTAATGGTCATGGAATTAAATAATGGTGAATATTTAATTAAAATAATAAATTAAATAATATACTTAATTCTAAAATAATCAGAATTGGATGAAATGGCGATATGGTGTGAACTGGATCATCGGTGATATTTAATTCAGCTTGGAAATTGAATTTGAATAACGAATATATTCAATCGTCGACAGTTGAACGTATAGTTTATAATATAATTATAAACGAGCTCGAAATGGCGCTGCAGTTCGTAAATTGGCGATTCGAACTTCAACTGAATGTACAGGATTCGTTTTAAACCGAATTTCTGCGAAACAAGAAACGTGTGGAGCTGGTGGAGTATATCTTTCTAGTGGAAAAGAAAAATCAGGATTTCGTCGTATAGAGTTTGAGATATGTCCAAATCAAATTTCAGAATAGTCGCTATAGAATCGTTTATCGGCCATAACGGTTATTTCAAAATAACTAGATATCGGTTTTGAATTTAGACAAGGTTCTATTGGGACATAACTATAATTTAATTTTTAGAATTTTACTGTAATTTTTAATTAATTTAATAAGCAACTTTTTATTTGGAGTATTTTGCACCCTTAATCAACGATTTTGGGGTTTCACAATATGAGTTAATCTACCGGTATTATTATATTTTTGGGATCGTGGAACCGAGCTCGATACAATAGTATCTTGATTTCTGTCCGTACGTGAGTGGAATTTGGGTAACACGGTACTTTGAAAAATCGAACTTTAAATACCATACTATACCTAAAACAAAAATCATCTCACCAATCAAAACACAAGCCACGTTGCCATTATTTTCTGTCGCACAAATGTGTGTTCCTCAAAGCAAAAACGTGGATAACACTCTCTCTCACAAAAAAATCAAACCATATATATTTAAACCCCATCTTTTGTAAACCGAGAAAAAAGGGCCGACCTCTTTAATTCTTCATTCAACTAAAACTTGAACAATTCTTAGTAGAAGGGAAGGAGAAGTAAACTGTGAAGTACATGCATTTTACAGTATAAGAGTGGAGGCGTGCATGACAAGATGTTTGTGAGGGCGGGAATGATAAAATGCCGTGGGATATGTACATAGCAGGCAACGGTTTCAAAGGAAAGTTGAATGGCATCTGAAACGCATGGGAATAATATTGGGAGCAGGATATTATATTGGAGAGAATGAGGCTACAGGAAGCAGAAATAAAACACGGTATGAGGAGCAGCATTGACCACGGTCTTGAGGAGTTTGGATGAAGTGCGTTATGTATACAGTATGCGATGGCACAGTCTTTTCGGTGAAGTGATCGGCGATAGTTAAAAGGGGGATGAAACATGTATGAGGGCGGGTCTGTTCTTGTGTGGAAGTAGGACTGTCTTCTTGCATGGACGTGAGCAGTTCGAAGTTTGTGGGGATGGATTTGTTTGGGTATACAAAGCCTTGATTTACGAATTAAAGTGCAGATCCGATTCTTTTGTGATGAGATGGAGAAGTCTGTGCGCAACTTTTGAGGGGTTCGTCTTCGTTTTCATAGAGACCTGGGGTGCTCGAGTTAGTTGGTTCGATGATGTGGAGACAGTGTTTTGGGTGAGGAGTGTTACGGTATTCATGCTTTAATTTTTCATGAGGTCCTAAGGAAGAACATGATCGAAGAATTTGGAGGTGGCATTTTTTCTGGTTACGGGATTTTATGTTTGGGAGAGACGAAGTAGAATTGGTGTAGGCCAGAGAAAAAGGCAGGTCTGGGCTTCTGCATTGCGGGTTAGAAGTGGGGTTGGGCCAGATGGGTAAGGTTAAAGCCCATAAAACAATTTAACTAGTTTTATTTTAATTTAAATTAGTTCAGCTTTAAAAATGTATATCTTTGTCATACTTAATCAGAATTTCGAACGGTTGGATCCATTAGGATCGTACGGACGGGCACTACAACGTGGAGCTGACTGGAAGTCCATCGGAGCTCGTTACAATTCATGGCGAAATAAATTGTCCGTCGAAATCAAATAACGCAAACCGTTATTTAACGGCTAACGCGCCAATGTGAGTAAATCTCACTAACTCTGAACAGTTTATAATTTCATGATGTATTTTTAGAACTGTTAGATATTGGCTGATTGACTGTGTGTTGACTGTTTGATTGAACTGCTAGTCAGTTAGTTGAATTTCTATATTGATTCTGTTTAACAGAATGTATCATGTAGAACTGAAAGTGATGTTATCTATATTGTTTAACATCTGTGATGCAGGGAAACAGGTTGGAGGAATCCAACTGGATTCCTCAACATTTATTTTACTGTTTTCATATATTGTGATATATGATGTGTTATCTAATCTGTTATGGATTATGTGTCTTGGAATGATGTTGATCATTTTTATTCGATATTTTAAATATCATAAAAGACCCTGGGATGTAAAAAGAATTATCTCAATGTATATTGAAATAAAGGGAGTTTATAAAATCAACAGATTTTGTAAAAGGAAATATTTCGAAAGTAAATAAAAAGGGAAATCATTTGTAAAGTGAAGAACTGTTACTAAAAGTAAATCTTTATAAATGAATAGTTATTCGAAAAGCAAAGGAGCTAATCGATGTTAGTTTAATCGATTAGAGTAAAAGCAAAGGAGTTAATCGATGTTAGTAAATCGATTAGAGTTAAAGAAAATGAGTTAATCGAATATAGTTATTCGAATAGAAAGTAAAATGAGTTAATCGAATATAGTTATTCGAATAGAAAGTAAAATGAGTTAATCGAATATAGTTATTCGAATAGAAAGTAAAATGAGTTAATCGAATATAGTTATTCGAATAGAAAGTATAGTAAATCTTTATAAATGAATAGTTATTCGAAAATCAAAGGAGCTAATCGATGTTAGTTTAATCGATTAGAGTAAAAGCAAAGGAGTTAATCGATGTTAGTAAATCGATTAGAGTTAAAGAAAATGAGTTAATCGAATATAGTTATTCGAATAGAAAGTAAAATGAGTTAATCGAATACAGTTATTCGAATAGAAAGTAAAATGAGTTAATCGAATATAGTTATTCGAATAGAAAGTAAAATGAGTTAATCGAATATAGTTATTCGAATAGAAAGTAAAATGAGTTAATCGAATATAGTTTATTCGAATAGAAAGTAAAATGAGTTAATCGAATATAGTTATTCGAATAGAAAGTAAAATGAGTTAATCGAATATAGTTTATTCGAATAGAAAGTAAAATGAGTTAATCAAATATAGTTTATTCGAATAGAGAGTAAAATGAGTTAATCAAATATAGTTTATTCGAATAGAAAGTAAAGGGAGTTATCGAATATAGTTATTCGAAAGGGGTTAAGTGAAATGAGTAAATCAATAGCGTTAGTCAAATAGAGTTAATGCAATAGTGTTATTCCAATAGTGTTAGTCCAATAGAGTTAATCCAATAGTGTTAGTCCAATAGAGTTAATCCAATAGTGTTAGTCCAATAGAGCTAATTGATAAGGGTTAATCGAATAGAATTAAGTGAAAAGAGTCAATCGAATATAGCTATTCGAAGGAGGGTTAAGTAAGGAAGTTAGTAAAAGGAATATAAAGTGAACTTTGCCTATTTCAAAGTTAGAAATGTTGTTCAGTTAAGGTCTGAGAGGTAGTTCTACCACAACTTGATTGGCTTCATTTTAACTAAGGAATAGTTAAGGTTCGGCAGTAAAGGAAATGGTTTGAGTTGGCATAGCAATGTTTGTTTAAACATCTGTCTAAGTCCAATGAAGAAGCTTTGGAAATGTTTTCCAAATAAGAAACCAGAAATGTTTTCTAATGAAGAAAACAAGAAATGGAAATGTTTTCCATTGTTAATAACGTATATTTTCCCAATTTAGAAAATAAGGAATATTGAACATAGGGAAACAGGAGATAAGTAAATTAATGAAATAAAGAGATAAATGTTGAATGATGTCTGATCGATATAAATTTCCATTTGGAAATAATATCGTTGTTTGCACACCTGTTTTTATTCGATAGTTAAATCATAGACTATCGAAGTTTTGACCATTTTAACGTTGTTAATATGGAGAGACCGGTTGGATTATTATCCAAAGAACCACTCTGTATTGGCATAAGCATTTGAAAATCATTTATGCCAAAGATAAGTGAAGACGGAGTTATGCAAGGGCTATCCTGTTTACAGAATAGTGCCTTCGGTTCATCCTGTTCCTAGATGACTTGTATGGACGGATGTCTGACAGAGTATTTCCAGACGATCACGTATATTGATTTCGTCAACCGTACCAAGAGTGGAAGCGGAGAAGGAAACTTCTTTTAGCTAACACGTAATGTATGGTTGAGGACATCAATCGGTGATTGGATGGATTTGACGATGTGGCATTCAAAGTGAATCTGGTATGATGATAAAGCGTAGCTTCTAGCCTCACATCCGGTAAATGACATAAATCGGGCAGGCAGCATGGCTAAGTCGGTCGCACCGAAGTAGGGTGTATAATCACCTGATCTAGAGTTTCATTTACTTCTAAAAATCTATTGTTGATGCTGTCCCATTCGGGAAACGGTTGCTGATCCCAACCGTTGGTGATATACATTCGATACGCTCAAGCGAAATGAGTGGTCGGTCATGTGTGGCCGGGTTGCAAGATGTTCTTGTTGAACCCAGTGTATTCCTCTCTAGAGGTACATTAGCGAAAGGTGGTTCCATACCTTGTCATAGTTGGAAATCCATTACCCAATACGTGCTTGCGGTTTTGATTGTATACTATATATGTAGAACGTGAGATGAAAGCGTTCTACTAGATGATTATTATACTGTGGTTGATAGACATTATTATAATATCAAAAGGTTTTTGATATAAAGATAATTTGGATTCTCATAAGGGAAAAACCCGTTCTGTTATGCGGCGTGGTCTTATGAGATATCGTTTACTTGTTCGAACTGTTTTTAAACTGTTTTACTCATACCAGTCCCATGACTGACCCGGAGTTTACTTTGTTGTTTTCCCTAAACTCTTGGGTGCCTAAATTTGTATGGGCAGTCAAGTAGTCGGGATTTTATAGATATAGTTGAAGAGCTGGAGCAGGAGGCTTCAGGATCATATAGCTATAGTTATTTCCGCTGTGTTGTAAGTGATGTACTTTGATAATGATGTATATTCAAATACAGATGTATATTTCAAAGTTATGTTACATATATTATATGTTATTCGTTCCGCTGTGAGATTCGTGTTACTCTAATGTTGTGTTCTTCTTCTTCTATTCTAATTTTCTATCTTATCTTTCCTCACCCTCTAATTTCTTTCACTAATTACCAGGATTTTTCGATGTTTTGGTTATCGACATCGTGTTTATGTCGATAACCAAAGTCGCCGAAAATCCGGGTCATTACAAGAAGAGTATTAGTCTTATAACGATTCCATTCTATTTATTATTGGTTTAAAATTGGTATTTGAAAGGTATTATAATATAAGATTTTCTTGTTGTAATATTTAAATTTTGATATATATTTGTGGAAGATGTATATTTGTAAATAATATTAAGTTTGGTAATACCAGTATTTTGAAATGATTTGATGTTTATATTTCATATATTTTATATAAGATTTAAAGATGTAGATTTTGTAAGAAAATGATTTTATCTTGTTTGAAATTTGTAATGGTACTGTTTATAAATGTATATATGTGTATATATATAGAAATTTATAAATTTAAATGGGTTATCAAAGTTTTAATTTGTGTTGTATATATATGTTAAACTTATGAAATTTTGACAAGTTTTATAAGATTGAATATTGATAACAAGGGTTTGAAATATTTAAATATTGTATAAAATAATATAGTTATGTATTTGATTCAATAATAATATTATTTGTATGTTTATTATGAATTATTGTTGAATTTTATTAAATAAACGAGTGAGGACAGATATAATTCTTCCTTACTTATTTTTAATGATTTGAAATATATAATTTAAAAATTTTAGTACATATTATGTTTAAAAATAGAAAGATGTTTTGAGTAATTATTCGACGCTAAAATTGGCCTATCCAATACTTAGTGATTTGGTGTATACGTCTGATCAACGTATATGTTAAATCCTATACGTATTAGATAGATATAAAGTCACACTCTAGTCGCTTGGAAATGATTCTGGTGATGACTGCAGCATCATCGATATCAATTTTCGGGTTTCGAAAGTGGGATGGATATATATTGCCAATCAATGCGTCAAATGGATACTTCAAACTATTTTTAAATGTTTGAAATATTTAACTTTTGACATATACATGTATTTTCAAATCATATATATATATATATATATGATAATAAATATGAACCATTGATTTAAATATATTAAATTATTTAATTACTATTTTCCTGCCTTGTTCCTTTTCAAGGACGAAAAGTTTTAAGTGGGGGAGATTGTAACAACCCGCTATTTTTAATGATTTAAATTCCGATTTAAATCAATATTTTTATTTTGTAAGTATTTTATAGTTTTTCGTAACAGTAATTTGGAATTTGAAATACGTACAGTGAGATGATGTAGCTGTGAAAATTTCGTCGAAAAATTTGAATGTTTGTCGATCGCGCAATTTTCAGTGTAAAGCCGCGCATAACAATCCAAATTTTAACGATTTTTAAATCTCTCCGAAACCAGTTCGGACAAACATGAAAAATATTCTATTTGTTGTCACGAATCCAACGGAGAAATTCGTTCCGCAAAATTTTGATGTTTTGACCTCCGTTTTCTGTCCGTATTTTTACGTTTAAAGGGGTCCGTAACGCGTTTTGGAATGGAGCGTCTTGGCACTGCAAATTTTATACCATTGTGTCTGCCTCGTCGCGCTGATTTCAGCAACATATTCAGTTGTCAGTTTCGGTGTACAGTTCGCGCTGAAATTATGAAAATGCTTGCATAGTTCATTTTTGAAACGGAGCCATCTGAGTTCGATGTCTCCCTTTTTCGATCTTACATACTTTTTTAGCCATTTTGGGTCTGCAAAACCTGTCTTTTCATTTTATTAAACCATCTGTTTATTTTATTTTTAATTTATTGGAAGCCTTAGTATAGTATATATAAGGCATGCATGTACGTGGCTTCTCTTTTCTATCTATCATTACTTTTCCAAAGCATAACATTGTCCCAAACCCACGTTTAGACTTAGCATGCGTTCCTTCCATAATTTCATGCATGCTTAGAGTATTATCAAATCCTGAAGCCACCATTTCCATTTTCAAAAGTTGTTCTCTTTTCTTATTTTGGTAATCCTTCATCCTTTTGTGTTCATTCGTCCACTTTTCCTTTGAAATGCCAAGTAATTCTTTGTTGTTCTCCTAAAGCCATGCCTTTGGATTTCGGTGCTTTCCATCTAAAAAAAAAGAATCAAATTTGTTTACCTTTTCAAATATTCAATAGTCGGTGGATTAATTCAAACTAATGTATGGATGAAATGTCGGTAGACGTAATCAACGAACGCTCAACCCATCTTTTTCTCACCACTACTTTTT
The DNA here is from genome assembly GCA_030737875.1 of Allium sativum. Taxonomy (NCBI): domain Eukaryota; kingdom Viridiplantae; phylum Streptophyta; class Magnoliopsida; order Asparagales; family Amaryllidaceae; genus Allium; species Allium sativum. Next base: position 59,116,014 of record CM060917.1, read on the forward strand.
TCTTCTTCCAACGCATGTAATCAGAGCAGCCTATCTTAGTTTTCCTATCCCATTCTCTTCCTCTCGCCAAAAAAAGAAAAAGAAAAGAAAAAGAAAAAAAATACCTGTGCATGAAACTAGGAACTGCCTCCCTGATCCCTGATGGCCTGCTAGCCACGCCCATGTCATCCGCACTCTTCTGCTACCTTTCCTGAGTCGTGCTCCTTGCCTTTCTCTTTCAACCGCGAGCTAGCTGCTTCAAACCGTACAATCGTGAGTTTGGCTCCTTTATTTTCATCAGTTTTCTTTTGTTTGGTATTTTATATACATATATAATGACAGAAAAAAAAAAAGGTTTCTGCATGTTGTGTGAGTTTGTAGAGAGCATTCATGTGTCCAGTTTCCCATGTTAGTATCCTTGCGTGCTGATTCATTTGTAAAGAATGGTTAAAACGGAGAAAAAACATGTCAAGTGAAGTACGGCTAATAAAAATAAAAATAAAAGAAAAAATTTATTTTGTAGCTTCATGAACTACTATTTTATTTTGTATTTTCTGCTGCGAAATATTATATTACTCTGTATTTGTGTCTGTGATATGTGATTCTGTGATTTATTCTATTTACCTCAGAAGCAAATAACAATCTGTTGTTTTGAACGTTTCAAGATGATATGTTTTGTCGATTCGACACGGTCAAAATGGCAGGTCGTTACAGTTGGTATCAGAGCTTTGGTTTTATCAAATCTTCAGCCTATAGGGTAAAAGCTCATTCGAGATAGGGAAGTGATACCCTAGAATGAGTGGAATTAGTCGCAGAATCCTTCCTGAGAGAGAGCGTATTTTTAAAGTACAAATGGTTTTTAAAATGATTTTAATGTTTTAAACTAATATTGTGGATATAAATTTTTGTTAAATATTTAAATCTTTTCCTGAAATTTCCTCTCCATTTGAATCCATCTTCCTCCGTATATCCTCTTTAATAAGGTTCTTTCATTTGTTCAGCTTTTTACTTGGATTTTATAATTTATCCTTGTCCATTACAGGGTAAGATGCAGAAGAAGAGTATAAGTCTTATAGCGATTCCATTCTATTTATTATTCGTTTAAAATTGGTATTTGAAAGGTATTGTAATATAAGATTTTCTTGTTGTAATATTTAAATTTTGATATATATTTGTGGAAGATGTATATTTGTAAATAATATTAAGTTTGGTAATACCAGTATTTTGAAATGATTTGATGTTTATATTTCATATATTTTATATAAGATTTAAAGATGTAGATTTTGTAAGAAAATGATTTTATCTTGTTTGAAATTTGTAATGATATTGTTTATAAATGTATATATGTATATATACATAAATTTATAAATTTAAATGGGTTATCAAAGTTTTAATTTGTGTTGTATATATATGTCAAACTTATGGAATTTTGACAAGTTTTATAATTTTGAATATTGATAACAAGGGTTTGAAATATTTAAATATTGTATAAAATAATATAGTTATGTATTTGATTCAATAATAATATTGTTTGTATGTTTATTATGAATTATTGTTGAATTTTATTAAATAAACGAGTGAGGAGAGATATAATTCTTCCTTACTTATTTTTAATGATTTGAAATATATAATTCAAAAAAATTAGTACATATTATGTTTAAATATATAAAGATGTTTTGAGTAATTATTTGAAGCTAAAATTGGCCTATCCAATACTTAGTGATTTGTTGTATACTTCTGATCAACGTATATGTTAAATCCTATACGTATTAGATAGATATAGAGTCACACTCTAGTCGCTTGGAAATGATTCTGGTGATGACTGCAGCATCATCGATATTAATTTTCGGGTTTCGAAAGTGGGATGGATATATATTGCCAATCGAGGCGTCGAATGGATACTTGAAACTATTTTGAAATGTTTGAAATATTTAACTTTTGACATAAACATGTATTTTCAAATCATATATATAAATATGATAATAAATATGAACCATTGATTTAAATATATTAAATTATTTAATTACTATTTTCCTGCCTCGTTCCTTTTCGAGGACGAAGAGTTTTAAGTGGGGGAGATTGTAAGAACCTGCTATTTTTAATGATTTAAATTCCGATTTAATTCGATATTTTTATTTTGTAAATATTTAATAGTTTTTCGTAATAGTAATTTGGAATTAGAAATTCGTACAGTGAGATGTAGTAGTTGTGAAAATTTCATCGAAAATTTTGAATGTTTGCCGATCGCGCAATTTTCAGTGTAAAGCTGCACATAAAAGTCCAAATTTTAACGATTTTTAAATCTCTCCAAAACCAGTTCGGACAAACCCTAAAACTATTCTATTTGTTGTCACGAATCCAACGGAGAAATTCGTTTCGCGAAATTTTGACGTTTTGATCTCCGTTTCTGTCCGTATTTTTACGTTTAAAGGGGTCCGTAACGCGTTTTTGAATGGAGCGTTTTGGCACTGCAAATTTTATACCGTTGTGTCCGTCTCGTCGCACTGATTTCCGCAATATATTCAGTTGTCAGTTTCGGTGTACAGTTCGCGCTGAAGTTATGAAAATGCTTGCATAGTTCATTTTTGAAACGGAGCCATCTGAGTTCGATGTGTCCCTTTTTCGATCTTACATACTTTTTTAGCCATTTTGGGTCTGCAAAACCTGTCTTTTCATTTTATTAAACCATCCCTTTTTTTTTAATTTATTGGAAGCCTTAGTATAGTATATATAAGGCATGTGTACGTGGCTTCTTCTTTTCTATCTATCATTACTTTTCCTAAGCATTACATTGTCCCAAACCCATGTTTAGACTTAGCATGCGTTCCTTTCATAATTTCATGCATGCTTAGAGTATTATCAAATCCTGAAGCCACCATTTCCATTTTCAAAAGTTGTTCTCTTTTCTTATTTTGGTAATCCTTCATCCTTTTGTGTCCATTCGTCCACTTTTCCTTTGAAATGCCAAGTAATCCTTTGCATTTCTCCTAAAGTCGTGCCTTTGGATTTCGGTGCTTTCCATCTGAAAAAAAAGAATCAAATTTGTTTACCTTTTCAAATATTCAATAGTAGGTGGATTAATTCAAACTAATGTATGGCTGAAATGTCGGTAGACGTAATCAATGAACGCTCAACCCATCTTTTTCTCACCACTACTTTTTTCTTCTTCCAACGCATATAATCAGAGCAACCTATTTTAGTTTTCCTATCCCTTTCTCTTCCTCTCGCCAAAGAAAAGAAAAAGAAAAAAAATACCTGTGCATGAAACTAGGAACCGCCTCCCTGATCCCTGATGGCCTGCTAGCCACGCCCATGTCATCCGCACTCTTCTGCTACCTTTCCTGAGTCGTGCTCCTTGCCTTTCTCTTTCAACCGCGAGCTAGCTGCTTCAAACCGTACAATCGTGAGTTTGGCTCCTTTATTTTCATCAGTTTTCTTTTGTTTGGTATTTTATATACATATATAATGACAGAAAAAAAAGGTTTCTGCATGTTGTGTGAGTTTGTAGAGAGCATTCATGTGTCCAGTTTCCCATGTTAGTATCCTTGCGTGCTGATTCATTTGTAAAGAATGGTTAAAACGGAGAAAAAATATGTCAAGTGAAGTACGGCTAATAAAAATAAAAATAAAAGAAAAAATTTATTTTGTAGCTTCATGAACTACTATTTTATTTTGTATTTTCTGCTGCGAGATATTATATTACTCTGTATTTGTGTCTGTGATATGTGATTCTGTGATTTATTCTATTTACCCCAGAAGCAAATAACAATCTGTTGTTTTGAACGTTTCGAGTTGATATGTTTTGTCGATTCGGCACGGTCAAAATGGCAGGTCGTCACAGTTGGTATCAGAGCTTTGGTTTTATCAAATCTTTAGCCTATAGGGTGAAAGCTCATTAGAGATAAGGCAGTGATACCCTAGAATGAGTGGAATTAGTCGTAGAATCCTTCCTGACAGAGAGCGTACTTTTAAAGTACAAATGGTTTTTAAAATGATTTTAATGTTTTAAACTAATATTGTGGATATAAAATTTTGTTAAATATTTAAATCTTTTCCTGAAATTTCCTCTCCATTTAAATCCATCTTCCTCCGTAGATCCTCTTTAATTAGGTTCTTTCGTTCGTTTAGCTTTTAACTCGCATTCTACAATTTATCCTTGTCCATTACAGGGTAAGATGCAGAAGAAGAGTATAAGTCTTATAGAGATTCCATTCTATTTATTGTTGGTTTAAAACTTGTATTTGAAAGGTATTATAATATAAGATTTTCTTATTGTAATATTTAAATTTTGATATATGTTTGTGGAAGATGTATATTTGTAAATAATATTAAGTTTGGTAATACCAGTATTTTGAAATGATTTGATGTTTATATTTCATATATTTTATATAAGATTTAAAGATGTAGATTTTGTAAGAAAATGATTTTATTTGTAAATGTATATATGTGTATATATATAGAAATTTATAAATTAAAATGGGTTATCAAAGTTTTAATTTGTGTTGTATATATATGTTAAACTTATGGAATTTTGACAAGTTTTATAAGTTTGAATATTGATAACAAGGGTTTGAAATATCTAAATATTGTATAAAATAATATAGTTATGTATTTGATTCAATAATAATATTGTTTGTATGTTTATTATGAATTATTGTTGAATTTTATTAAATAAACGAGTGAGGAGAGATATAATTTTTCCTTACTTAGTTTTAATGATTTGAAATATATAACTCAAAAATTTTAGTATATATTATGTTTAAATATAGAAAGATGTTTTGAGTAATTATTTGACGCTAAAATTGGCCTATCGAATTCTTAGTAATTTTGTGTATCCGTCTGATCAACGTATATATAAAATCCTATACGTATTAGATAGATATAGAGTCACACTCTAGTCGCTTGGAAATGATTCTGGTGATGACTACAGCATCATCGATATCTATTTTTGGGTTTCGAAAGTGGGATGAATATATATTGCCAATCGAGGAATCGAATGGATACTTGAAACTATTTTGAAATGTTTGAAATATTTAACTTTTGACATATACATGTATTTTCAAATCATATATATATATATGATAATAAATATAAACCATTGATTTAAATATATTAAATTATTTAATTACTATTTTCCTGCCTCGTTCCTTTTCGAGGACGAAAAGTTTTAAGTGGGGGAGATTGTAACAACCCGCTATTTTTAATGATTTAAATTCCGATTTAATTCGATATTTTTATTTTGTAAATATTTTATAGTTTTTCGTAACAGTAATTTGGAATTTGAAATACGTACAGTGAGATGCAATAGCTGTGAAAATTTCGTCGAAAAATTTGATTGTTTGCCGATCGCGCAATTTTCAGTGTAATGCTGCGCATAACAGTCCAAATTTTAACGATTTTTAAATCTTTTGGAAACCAGTTCGGGCAAACATGAAAAATATTCTATTTTTTGTCACGAATCAAACGGCGAAATTCGTTTCACGAAATTTTGACGTTTTGACCTCCGTTTTTTGTCCGTATTTTTACGTTTAAAGGGGTCCGTAGCGTGTTTTTGAATGGAGCGTCTTGGCACTGCAAATTTTACACCATTGTGTCTGTCTCGTCGCGCTGATTTCCGCAATATATTCAGTTGTCAGTTTCGGTGTTCAGTTCGCGCTGAAATTATTAAAATGCTTGCATAGTTCATTTTTGAAACGGAGCTATTTGAGTTCGATGTGTCCCTTTTTCGATCATACATACTTTTCCAGCCATTTTGGGTCTGCAAAACCTGTCTTTTCATTTTATTAAACCATCCATTTATTTATATTTTTTTAATTTATTGGAAGCCTTAGTATAGCATATATAAGGCATGCATGTACGTGGCTTCTCCTTTTCTATCTATCATTACTTTTCCTAAGCATTACATTGTCCAAAACCCACGTATAGACTTAGCATGCGTTCCTTCCATAATTTCATGCATGCTTAGAGTATTATCAAATCCTAAAGCCACCATTTCCATTTTCAAAAGTTGTTCTCTTTTCTTATTTTGGTAATCCTTCGTCCTTTTGTGTCCGTTCGTCCACTTTTCCCTTGAAATGCCAAGTAATCCTTTGCTGTTCTCCTAAAGCCGTGCCTTTGGATTTCGGTGCTTTCCATCTAGAAAAAAGAATCAAATTTGTTTACCTTTTCAAATATTCAAAAGTCGGTGAATTAATTCAAATTAACGTATGGCTGAAATGTCAGTAGACGTAATCAATGAATGCTGAACCCATCTTTTTCTCACCACTACTATTATCTTCTTCCAATGCATATAATCAGAGCAGCCTATTTTAGTTTTCCTATCCCATTCTCTTCCTCTCAACAAAATAATAATAATAATAATAATACCTGTGCATGAAACTAGGAACCGCCTCCCTGAACCCTGATGGCCTGCTAGCCACGCCCATGTCATCTGAACTCTGCCGCTACCTTTCCTGAGTCGTGCTCCTTGCCTTTCTCTTTCAACCGCGAGCTAGCTGCTTCAAACCGTACAATCGTGAGTTTGTCTCCTTTCTTTTCATCAGTTTTCTTTTGTTTGGTCTTTTATATACATATATAATGACAGAAAAAAAGTTTCTGCATGTTGTGTGAGTTTGTAGAGAGAATTCATGTGACCAATTTCCCATGTTAGTATCCTTGCGTGCTGATTCATTTGTAAAGAATGGTTAAAATGGAGAAAAAATATGTCAAGTGAAGTACGGCTAATAAAAATAAAAATAAAAGAAATTTTTTATTTAGTAGCTTCATGAACTACTATTGTATTTTGTATTTTCATCTGCGAGATTTTATATTACTCTGTGTCTGTGTCTGTGTCTGTGTCTGTGTCTGTGTCTATGATATGTGATTCTGTGATTTATTCTATTTAACTCAGAAGCAAATAACAATCCGTTGTTTCGGACGTTTCGAGTTGATATGTTTTGTCGATTCGGCACGGTCAAAATGGCAGGTCGTTACAGTTGGTGTCAGAGCTTTGGTTTTATCAAAGCTTTAGCCTATGGGGTAAAAGCTCAATAGAGATAGGGCAGTGATACCCTAGAATGAGTGGAATTAGTCGCAGAATCCTTCCTGAGAGAGAGCGTATTTTTAAAGTATAAATGGTTTTTAAAATGATTTTAATGTTTTAAACTAATATTGTGGATATAAAATTTTGTTAAATATTTAAATCTTTTCCTGAAATTTCCTCTCTATTTAAATCCATCTTCCTTCATAGATCCTCTTTTATTAGGTTCTTTCGTCAGCTTTTAACTCAGATTCAATAATTTATCCTTGTCCATTACAGTGTAAGATGCAGAAGAAGAGTATTAGTCTTATAGCGATTCCATTCTATTTATTATTGGTTTAAAATTGGTATTTGAAAGGTATTATAATATAAGATTGTCTTGTGGTAATATTTAAATTTTGATATATATATTTATGGAAGATGTATATTTGTAAATAATATTAAGTTTGGAAATACCAGTATTTTGAAATGATTTGATGTTTATATTTCATATATTTTATATAAGAATTAAAGATGTAGATTTTGTAAGAAAATGATTTTATCTTGTTTGAAATTTGTAATGATATTGTTTATAAATGTATATATGTGTATATATATATAGAAATTTATAAATTTAAATGCGTTGTCAAAGTTTTAATTTGTGTTGTATGTATATGTTAAACTTATGGAATTTTGACAAGTTTTATAAGTTTGGATATTGATAACAAGGGTTTGAAATATATAAATATTGTATAAAATAATATAGTTATGTATTTGATTCAATAATAATATTGTTTGTATGTTTACTATGAATTATTATTGAATTTTATTAAATAAACGAGTAAGGAGAGATATAATTTTTCCTTACTTATTCTTAATGATTTGAAATATATGATTCAAAAATTTTAGTATATATTATGTTTAAGTATAGAAAGATGTTTTGAGTAATTATTTGACACTAAAATTATCCTATCGAATACTTAGTGAATT